>CM064336.1:44862520-46127520 GCA_032595735.1 Pelochelys cantorii | reverse complement strand
TATCATAGAAAGCTATCGGATTGGTCTGACGTGATTTGTTCTTTACAAATCCATGCTGGTTATTACTTATCACCTTTTCATCTTCCAGGTGTTTGTAGATGAATTCCTTAATTACTTGCTCCATTATCTTTCCTGGTACAGAAGTTAAACTGACTGGTCTGTAGTTTCCTGGGTTGTTCTTATTGGTGCAATCCTTCTTTTTTTCCTTCTCTCATTTTATTGAGTGCTTTATTCACTCCCAAGACATTATGAGCACAATGTATGTGTATGATAATACCTTGTTATTGTCTGAATCTTATAAATGATAGTTCATTAATGTATTTTTAAATATTAAGGGCCTCTTTGAAAACTTGGCTGTTAGCCTACAGGGTTACTTCACTTAACTCCAAGCCTGATTGCTCTCAGTTTACTATTATGATGTGTCTAAATTGCCAAGTGTGAGCTGGAAAATGGAACTGGGGTTTTGCTGATTGTTAGCTTGCATTTAAGACCTGAACAAAGGAGTTGCCAAGAAAAGAAACAAATTAAATCAGTTAGTGGTTTATGGGGCTAAGAAATAGCTTGATTACTTTCCATGTTTGCATTTTAAACAATTCAGTATATCAGCTTATGGTTTAAGGGCTTTATCCAGTTTCCATTTAATTCAGTGGGAAAACTCACACGAAGAATGCATCTTCCCCAGCCAGTGTTTTTCCACCCAAATTCAGTCTTCAGACTGTGGCTTTATAGTAATCACCATAGCAGTTGGCTGTGATGTCAGAGTGAGAAACACACCTTGGCCTCAGACTAACCAGCAACAATTTATTTTTTAAATAGTTTCCATCATAGTAAAAGGGGGGGAGGAAGAAAGACTGTCTGCTTAGAATGACACAGAACATGTTCAAAAGTATCAGAAGGGTAGGCGAGTTAGTCTGTAACTGGAAAAACTTAAAAAACAACAAATAGCTTAGCAACACCTTAAACACTAACAAAACATGTAGATGGTATCATGAGCTTTCCTGGGCACAGAACATGTTGTCATGCAAATGTGCATACTTGGGAGAGAGGAAGACAAATGAGTGGGTAAGGATGTAAGAAAACCCACACTATGTTCTGTCTTTGCTGCATGGTTGTCTTCTCAATTGCTTTACAGAAGGTGTTGGAGTGGCAAGAGGCCAAGGTACTTTACATGGAGTAATAAAATACAAAATAGGTTTTATATACCTTGGTAATAGTCTTTCTACAATATTGCCAATTTAAGTTTTACAGAAAATAAGAATCACTTTCAAAGTGTCTTATTCTTTTTAAAAGGGCCATTAAGATATTTTATAGTGGTGGCCATCAGTAATTCTGTGGCTTGGGATCTGTCTGCATTTTCCTCTTACAAATGATTTAATTAATAAAGAGAGAGGATTGAGCATTTTTGCAAATTTCACAGTGAGCCTAAAACAGGCACAATAATGAACCAGGCTAAACACAGAGTAAACGTAGTAACATCTTAAAGGGGAAAAATACAGAGATTCAGGTTTTGGCCTCTAAAGGACACTGTTGACTTATAAAGTTAACAAAACATTGTAGTCCACCTTGCAGTTGTAATTATTTTATGATAGTGCTCTGGAATATGATCAGAGACTTTTCCAGGATTGCCATTTATAGCCTGCAGGTTAGAGAAACTAAGACAGAGCGATGCAGCTTCTATCCTTGAAAGCAAGTTTTTATTTTCATTTGTAAGAACTGAGGGTTGTGCAGTTTACTTTTTTGAACTTACCTTGGGGTGAAAGACTATCTCAAGCTTCAGAGGTGCTGGAAGTAGGGGCAGGCTGTCATCCCCCCTTGGCTTGAAGTGGTTTCCATTATATACGAAATTTACAGCTTGGTTCAATGGCTGTCAGCCCTTCCACTTATAAAAATTGTTCCAGCACCTGTCAGTCTTAGTGACTTTGGATATTATCAGTGTTCCACAGAATTGGGAATGATGAGTAGACTAGGCATTGAGAGGAAAGAGAGTGCCAATGAAGCTAACAGTTATGTGATACTGGAAGTAGAATGACTGTACCTAATTGGGCAAGGAATCTGGGTGAAGCCAAGCAGAAGCCAAGGAGACAGGGTAATAAAATGGAGGGGAACTAGAACTACTGGTGCTAGAAGTTAAACCGATATTATCAGGATAATAGAAACATGGCAAAATAGTAGCCATGACTGAAGTACCGGGATTGAAAGGTATATGTTCAGGAAGAACGGAAATAAAAATAAAGGGGTGAAGCAATGTATATTGATGAGGTAGACTGTAAAGAAATTAGAAGTGATGCAATGGCTAAAATGGTCTGGGTCAAAATCACTTTAGGGAAAAAGCAACAAGATGCTCCCCAGTGATAGAGATTGTGCATGTGATTTGTATGTGGTGTGGCTGGGTCCCTGGAGGCTGAGTAGCCTAGTGGCTCGGGGAGAGGGGGGGAGGTTGGGTTTCTCTCCCTCCCCCCCTCCTCCCCATGTTCCTGGCTCAGGAATGCCAAGCCACTCCCTATTTCAGTCCTAAACTTTGCGGTGTGGCTTTAAGTCAAGATTCCCCTTAACTGGGATTTCAGTAGGTTCCCCTCTTTTCCCTAGGGGGCACATTCCACAGCTTATTTGCTCCCATGGCTGCTGGGCGGGCAGATAGGCTCTGGTTCAGTCCCTCAGACCAATGACCCAAGCTTCTGTCTCCTCACTGGTCAGCCTCAAGCTGAGCCAGGCTCCGTCCTTTTCTCCCTCCTCCAGGCCTGGCATTGGTTGCAGGTAAAGCAGGGTTGTGCTAGCTGGATCCAGAGGCTTTATTTAACCCCTGGGTTGCCAGGAACTCCCTTCTCCACTCCCGCACATCTGGATAGAGAGTTCTCTTGTGGTGTTAATGGAATAGTACTACTGGCAATTTTGGGATTATGGGAGATTTGAACTTCACATACATAGATTTGGATGACAAGTTCTGCTAATAATAATAGGGCCCAGATTTTCTAGGATGTCCTAGCTGACACATTTCTTCACCATATAGTCCCCAAGGTGACCCTACATTAGATTTAGTGCTGGCGTGCCACAATTTAACCCTCCTGCCCTTGGTCGTGCCACTCTCCCAGGCGGGGGGAGAGGCTCTCTCCACTGCTTACCCCGTGAGCCACCTGGATCAATGCAAACTTTTCTGCGGACTACCAGTTGCTGATGGAAACTCTCTGTTAATTACATAATTATGCCTGAGCCACAGCTGAGTGCTGCAGCTGGAGAGAACAGTTTAATTTAAATTATGAAACAGATTAAGCGTTTTAAGTTTCTCATGTTAGTTTATCAAACTTCATTTAAATAAAGTAAAATATTAATTTATGTCCAACACAAAAGGTTTCAATGTTTTCTTTCTTTATGGCAGGGGTGGGGAACCATTTTTGGACAGGGAGTCACTGATGCACAGAAAAATCAGTCGGTGACCACACAAGTGAGAAGCAAAAAAACTCCTCCACAAACCCCCCAACTCTCACTAATGTGGCCCCAAGCTGAGAAACCCCACTCCTCTGGCACTCCAGCCCCATGGGATGAGGGGAAGGGACAGGGAGGACTGAGGTTCAGGGCTTCCCATAGGCCAGATTTACTTTTCTGGGGTTCCAGAGTTAGTGGATTTTTGGACCTGCTTAGTCTCTGGGGTAGGAACAAAAATGAGGGGCTCACTGTGTGGGACAGGGCTGCCAGCAAGTGGGACAGAGATGGGATGCAGGACGGGGTGAGGAGGGCAGGGTCTGGAAGGGAGTTTGGTGGCAGGAGAGGTTGAGGGGTGGGGTACAAGAGGGAGTTTGAGGGTGGGAAGGGGGTTGGGAGAGTAACACAGAAAAAGCGAGAGGGTGAGAATGCAGCCAAATAGCTAGTTGAGGAGGGAGGCAAAGAAGTGGGGAGTAAAAGAAAGTGCAGCTTCTGCAAAGTAAAATTTTATCCCCACCTCACATCTTCCCTCTACTCCAGCCTCACTCCCCTCAGCCCCATGATCCCCCCAGCCTGATCCCCTGCATCGCTCCATGTCCCTCAGTGCAATTCTGCCCCCACCCATCCTGCCCCTGCAGCCTGATCCCCCACATCGTCCCATCAGTGCAACCCCTGCCCCCACATCCTCCTTCACCCCCCCCCGCCCGCCCTCACATCCCTGTGCCCCCAGTGCACTCACTGGCAGGGCAGAAGTGCTGAGGCAAGGAGAGGGGGCAGGAGGGGGGGCAGAGTCTCTTCTCTGCCCAGACCAGCCCTTTGCCTGGCGCAGAGGGGCACTGGAGAAGGGGCTCCCTGACCCCACACACAGCCCACAGGGAACAGCCTGAGCCCCAGCGCACCACGTGTGCCGGCTGCCAAGCCAAGCAGGCCTAGCCCAGGCCCCTCCCGAAGCAAGAAGCCTGTAACACAGGGGTGGGGGTGGGGGGGGTTAAGCCCTTAGCTCCTGGGAGCTGCATGCCCAGGCTAGGTAGGGGCAGCCCCAGGGATGTGTGTGCGCGCCTCTCCCACCACCACCCCACTCAGCAGGAAGCCGGAGCTAGTGCCCCAACCTGCAGCTGTGTGGCAGAGGCTGGAGCAGCAGCATGAGCTCCTGGCTATGTGGGGAGGGGCCCATGGGAAATTGGCTTTCATGCTGCTTGCGGCACACATGCCAGGGGTTGCCGACCCCTGCTGTGGACTTTGGAGCAAATGTGGTTGTATCTTAGGGCTTGACTGTAGACAATGGATTGTGTGATGTGTTGTGGAGGTGGGTAGGTAAGTACAGCAGTCCACAGGTTTCCAGCATAGGATGGTGTTTATGTTTAAAGGGGAGGGGGGGAGAAACAGGTGGAATAAATGAAAGGAGATTCTTCATTGGCCTAGGCATTTGGCTCTCGCAGATCAGGAGCAGGGGCCTAAATGAAGACAAGAGATAACGAATGATGGTAAGTGCTGGGTGTTGAGTAGGGAATGGAGCTGTAGTTGTAGTTTTAAAAGGGATCTGGAGCTGAGGCACATGTTCCATGGGTTTTTCTTTTCCCCCTTCCTACCTCTTTCACTCACACCCCTCAAAGATTTATTTACTGAATCATAAAACATTTCAGGGCTATTTTAATTAAATCTCTGCAAAAATTGATGAGAGGAAATGTGATCCTATGAAGTTATGTAGGTTGTGTTCACTGTGGTGTAAAACATATTTTATCTGAGGTTGCAGAGTGAAGATCTAGCCTCTCAGCATCTGAAGATGAATTTTCCCTTAATAGCAAGGAAAACTTCTATTACAACCATTTTAAAGTTTAGGCATTCTCTATAAATGCACTGAGCATAATAAGGATTTAGGCATGAAACAGTCTGTACCAGCATTTTAAAAAAGAGTTTTACTTTGTTGTGTTTGTGCAGTTTAAATACACGCCAGGCTAATCTGAGAATGCCTTCTAAAGCTTAGCAAGGTCAGTGAGTGTTCTGTCTAAACCCAGACATATCAGTTGTATTGAACATTTCTTGGTAAGTTTTCTATGTGCTCAAAAATGTGCATAACTAATCTCTGATGTTTTCATTGTAAGCATATGATAAATGAACAGAAAAAGTTGAGAGAGACTGAAGGTTTGTAATGTCTGCCTGCTCCTGGGAAACTAGTAAATCTGTGTACTCAAAGCATTTGTCACAGCATAGTTTCATTTTTATTCCCATCCCAATGTTATATAATTAAAGGAATCTTTACTAATTATAATCTACTTGAAAACCCCCTTATAAGTGCAGAAATTTAATAATTGTGGATTTACTTTAGCTTAAAATATCTGATTACTTACTTTTAATGAGCTACAATGGCATACATTAATGTGTATATACAATCTTAGAGAAGTTTCAAGAAATGGTTGATGTTTTGCTTGTATCTTTTTTGCTGTTACAAAATTGAGTTTCTTTTCCCTTATGGGTACGATGCTGTCCTGTGCAATAAATCAACCATTTCCCCAATACTGTAGCTGGTAAGAATCCTTCACAGCTGAGGTTTGTTTTCTTGGGTCTTACATAACTGTACATACACTTAAATTCATCTCCTCTGTTTGCAGCTTACAAACCCCTGGGAAATCTCTGCTGCTGCACAGGGTTCTATTCGACTCCACTGCGCTCATCTCAGAGTTTGGAATTTTAATTCTGCCTTTAGTGCAGCAATTTCTGAACTTGTCCTTAGTGAAGTTGATATAAAATTATATCAAAGCATAGATTAAAAAACTTTTTAATTGCAGCAGGCAAAAATGGGGAAGCGTTGGCTGCATGAAGGGCATTTCAGAACATACACACAGTGATAAAAAAACCCCAGCAGATGCTACTACATAAACCTTGACAACATTGCACAGCAATAGTTCAAAGTACAGGGCACTATTGATAGTCCTTTGGCCACATGTCTTCAGGTTGTTAGTGCAGGGCAACTCCCATCCCACTTTAACCTGCTTGGTTGCTTCCTATACCTTTTGGAAGAAGAAGGAAGACACTCATGGAACAACCTGGTGTTATTGGATGTAGAAAAATAGCTTTATGGGATATCTACTTCTACAATCTTTGAGCAGAGCAGAACTAAAGAGGCAACCAATGCAGCAAATATGGATCCAGATCCAATTTCTCCAAAGTGTGCATAGATCATAAGGCCAGAGGGGAGTACTATGACTATCTCATCTGACCTCACATATAACAGAAGCCATTTGAATTCATTCCTGTTTGAATTAGAGCATATCTTTCAGAAAAAGATCATCTAGATTTTAAAATAGCCAATGATGAGGGTCTAGCACAACCCCTTGATAGGGGTTCAATGATTAATTAAACTCACCGTTAAAAACAATCGCGCCTTATTTCTAGCTTGAAACACCAACTAGTGAATCTATTTTCCATAAACCCATATTTGGGTCAATTGTAGGATTAACTTCTGTTAATCGCTCCTTTTCACCTGCTCCTAAGTTTGCCTAGCATCTGTCTTAAATACTAAGCCTCCTGCTCCACTCCACCCCCCCTGTTAACATAGGGATTAGATGCTCAGGGTGTTTTGAAATCTCTGAATAGTTTGAGCTCTCTTCAAACATCAGGACTGATAAAAAATTATTGTGCCTGGCTCACACCAAGACACAAACAGATGCCTGGCCAGTGGATGGGGCCCACAGCCTAGCTATCCAAACCTCATGGAAAACAGACCGACAGACCAAACACACCACTCACTAATCCCCTCAAGCACCCAAGCTGAGAATCCATAGCTGTGCCCTCCCATTTGCCAGGTCTGTTCACATGCTGAGATCCTTGTTTTCTAAAGAGAATTGGAACAGTTAGTTGTCTAATATCTCATTTACTTGGTTTGAGAGTTATGGCGAGTTTTTGAATGGCTGTCATGCCACACAGTAGTAGTGCTGTAAATACCATAGACTTCCTAATATAAAACTGAACAGGGGCTTGATTCTACTTTGCAGAACTTGTGTGCCTTTGGAAAGGTAGATGTTAATGTTTGATCTGTAACTCTTTAGATGCAACATAACAGTTTATAAATGTGGAGAGGGGAAAAAGTCAGCCACAGACCAATTGCTCCCAGTACTAAGACGAAAAGTGAAATGTGATTTTTCTCCCCATAGGATGCTTCCAGAGCCTAAAATATGCAAGTAAATCCCCTGTTCAAATAATAGTTTACTTCCTTCAGTGATGCCTTAGGGATGGCATAATTGATTTTTGTAAAATAAGAATCAATTTAAATCTTCCCCAGACTTAGGGTATGTCTACACTAGCCCCCTGGTTCGAACTAGGGAGGCTAATGTAGGCATTCAAAGTTGCAAATCAAGCCCAGGATTTAAATATCCCGCACTTGATTTGCATCTTCCCGACCGGTCGCCATTTTTTAAATTTACAAGTCCAGACTAACTGCCCACGTCTACACATGGCAGGGACCTGGTAGTTCAAAATAAAGCCCTAGTTCGAACTACCTGTTATTCCGCCTGGAATGAGGTTTAAGAGGTAGTTCGAACTAGGGCTTTATTTTGAACTACCAGGTCCCTGCCATGTGTAGACGCGGGCAGTTAGTCCGGACTTGTAAATTTCAAAAATGGCGACCGGCCGGGAAGATGCAAATCAAGCGCGGGATATTTAAATCCCGGGCTTGATTTGCAACTTCGAATGCCTACATTAGCCTCCCTAGTTCAAACTAGGGGGCTAGTGTAGACATACCCTTATATAGTTCCTGATCCCTTTCCTGAGTTTTGAATAAAGTTTTGTTAGTCTATAAAGTGCTACCAGACCATTTGTTGTTTTTTAAGGTTAACTTTTTTGTTCTTTATTTTTGGGCAATATGCTGAAATGCTGTAACAAAAGCTCACCAGAGGTATGTCTGTTCTTTAACATATTTCTGTTCTACCAGGAGCTACTGGAATAGTGTAATAATTCAGAAACTCAAAAAAACCCCCAAAAAACCTTTTCAAACATTTTGATGGATTATACAGCAAAAGTTGTTACAAGCTGTTTAGGTCAAGAGTTACTATTAGGATGCACTTTATTTTAGTTCAAAACTTACAAATGTAATTTTATACCTAAAAGTATCTGAAAACTATAGCCTATGTGTTCACTGACATATTAGTGAGGCACATGGCAAAAGAAGCAAGAGACGTTCAAGGTTTATACCAGGGCTGTCAATTAATCTCAGTTAACTCATAGGATTAACAAAAAATTATGATTAAAAAAACTAGTCTAGATTAATCACACTGTTAAACAATAGAATACACACTGAAATTTATAAAATATTTGTGCAGATTTTTCTACATTTTCAATATTGACTTCAATTACAATGCAGAATATAAAGCGTACAGTACTCACTCTATATTATTATTTTGATTAAAAATATGTGCATTGCAAAAATGATAAAAGAAATAGTATTTTTCAATTTACATCATCCAGGTACTGAAGTGCAATTTCTTTACTTTCAAAGTGCAACTTATAAATGTAGATTTTTTTTTGGTTACATACTTGCACTCAAAAACAAAATAATACAAGTTCAACTTTCATGACAAACTGTGCTACAGTACTTATGAGATGAATTGAAAAATACTATTTGTTCTTTACAGTACAAATATTTGTAATAAAAATATAAACTGAGCACTGTACACTTTGTATTCTGTGGCGCAATTAAAATTGATGTATTTGAACATGTAGAAAACATCCAAAATATTTAAATTAAATGGTATTTTATTATTGTTTGACACTGTGATTAATCACAGTTAATTTTTGTAATTGCTTGACAGCCCTTGTTTGTGCTGTACATGTCTTCAGAGCACGTGTCATTACATACATATATATGTTTTCAAAATATTTGCATTCATATCTGAAACACCATGGCTACGTCTAGACTGGCATGATTTTGTGCAAATGCGTTTAACGGAAAAGTTTTTCCGTTAAAAGTATTTGCGCAAGAGAGCGTCTAGATTGGCACGGACGCTTTTGCACAAAAGCACTTTTTGCACAAAAGCGTCCATGCCAATCTAGACGCGGTTTTGCGCAAGAAAGCCCTGATCGCCATTTTCGCGATCGGGGCTTTTTTGCGCAAAACAAATCTGAGCTGTCTACACTGGCCCTTTTGTGCAAAAGCGTTTGCGCAAAAGGACTTTTGCCCAAACGGGAGTGTCAAAGTATTTGCGCAAGAAGCACTGATTTCTTACATTAGAACGTCAGTGTTCTTGCGCAAATTCAAGCGGCCAGTGTAGACAGCTGGTAAGTTTTTGCGCAAAAGCGGCTGTTTTTGCACAAAATCATGCCAGTCTAGACACAGCCCATATGTTAAGGATCTATGCTGGGTGCCTAATTGATTGTTGGTAGTATTTTTCAATACTTTGACAAGTCCCTTTATAAAAATCCCAACCCTGAATTTTTTAAATTAAACATGCAATTAAGAAGAATTTTTGAAGAAGGTATATACATACACATAAGCAAAGTCCATGATTCTGCATACTTTTTTGGATAATTGCATACATTAATGGAATACTAAATATTATTTGTATGTCCAATTAGCGATGTGCAATACTGGTAATATGGGGACAAATTAGCCACGTGTTTTGTGAATGTAACTATACAATTAATTTAAAAATAAATCTGGCTCTTAATCTTTCTGTTTAACAATAGTAAGAAGGCTAATATCAAATCCTATACATGAGTAGGGAAGTCTTCCCATACCTGGAGATACCTGAACCTTTGTGTGTAACAGGAATGTTTATAACCCTACCAACATCATCAGGATACTAAGCGGTTTTAAATCTGGTTTCCTAAAAAGCCAATTTTAGGGCTCAGTAAAAGAAAGAGAGACTTATTGTTGCTTTTTAAAGTAGCTTGTGAGAAATTGGAAAACTATCTTAAACAGCAGCTTTTGGCCAATGGCTGGAAAAGTGAAAAAACAAAAACCATTATTAATGATTTCATAGACCTCTATCATAATTCCTCCTTACGCTCCTTTTTTCTAAGCTGAAAAGTCCCAGTCTTTTTAATCTCTCTTTATATCGTACCTGTTCCAAACCCCTAATAATTTTTGTTGCCCTTTTCTGAACCTTTTTCAATGCCAATATATCTTTTTTTGAGATGAGGTGACCATGATGAAATAAGAACATAAGAATCAGCTTCTGTACCCAAGGACTGGAAGACAGCTAACATAAAGCCAATATTTCAAAAGGGCTCTAGAGGCGATCCTGGCAATTACAGACCAGTAAGTCTAACGTCAGTACTGGGCAAATTAGTTGACACAATAGCAAAGAATAAAATTGTCAGATACGTAGAAGAACATATTTTGTTGGGCAAAAGTCAACATGGTTTCTATAAAGGGAAATCATGTCTTACTAATCTAGTAGAGTTCTTTGAAGGGGTCAACAAACATGTGGACAAGGGGGATCCAGTAGATATAGTATACTTAGAGTTCCAGAAAGCCTTTGACAAGGTCCCTCACCAAAAGCTCTTGTGTAAATTAGGTTGTCATGGGATAAGAAGGAAGATCCTTTCATGGACTGAGAACTGGTTAATCGACAGGAAACAAAGGGTAGGAATAAATGGTAAATTTTCAGAATGGAGAGGGGTAACTAGTGGTGTCCCCCAAGGGTCGGTCCTAGGACCAATCCTGTTCAACTTATTCATAAATGATCTGGAGAAAGGGGTAAGCAGTGAGGTGGTAAAGTTTGCAGATGATATCAAACTGTTTAGGATAGTCAAGACAGAAGCAGACTGTGAGGGACTCCAAGAAGATCTCACCAAACTGAGTGATTGGGCAACAAAATGGCAAATGAAATTTAATGTGGATAAGTGTAAAGTAATGCACAGCGGGAAAAATAACCCCAACTATACGTACAGTATGATGGGGGCTAATTTGGCTACGACAAATCAGGAAAGAGATTTTGGAGTTATCGTGGACAGTTCTCTGAAAACTTCCACACAGCGTGCAGAGGCGGTCAAAAAGGCAAATAGGATGCTAGGAATTATTAAGAAAGGGATAGAAAATAAGACCCAGAATATCTTACTGCCCCTGTATAAAACTATGGTACGCCCACATCTTGAATACTGTGTACAGATGTGGTCTCCTCACCTCAAAAAAGATATTTTGGCCTTGGAAAGGGTTCAGAAAAGGGCAACTAAAATGATTAGGGGTTTGGAACGGGTCCCATATGAGGAGAGGTTAAAGCGACTGGGACTTTTCAGTTTAGAAAAGAGGAGACTGAGGGGGGATATGATAGAGGTATATAAAATCATGAGTGGTGTGGAGAGCGCCAATAAAGAAAAGTTATTTATTAGTTCCCTAAATAGAAGAACTAGAGGACACCAAATGAAATTAATGGGTAGCAGGTTTAAAACTAATAAAAGAAAGTTCTTCTTCACACAGCGTGTAGTCAGCCTGTGGAACTCCTTGCCAGAGGAGGCTGCGAAGGCTAGGACTATAATAGAGTTTAAAGAGAAGCTAGATAATTTCATGGAGGTTAGGTCCATAAAAGGCTATTATCCAGGGGATAAAATGGTGTCCTTGGCCTCTGTTTGTCAGAGGCTGGAGAGGGATGGCAGGAGACAAATCGCTTGATCATTGTCTTCGGTCCACCCTCTCTGGCGCACTTGGTGCTGGCCACTGTCGGCAGACAGGATACTGGGCTAGATGGACCTTTGGTCTGACCCAGTACGGCCATTCTTATGTTCTTATGTTCTCCATAAGGAAGGCCCCCAACAGTGGATTTCCCCATGCCAAACTGGTTGCCCACTGATCGGTAGCTGTCTGGGGTGGCGAGCTTCTAGAGTGTGATTGTGACCCACTTCTCCAGGGGGATGGGGAGCCATAGGTGGGTGTCGCATCATTGAAGGGCAGGGGTGAGCGAGGCACACAGCTCCAAAAATGTGGCCTTTAGCATGAGGAAGTTTTGGAGCCACTGCTGATCGTCCCATCGCTCCACGACCAACCAGTTCCACCAGTCGGAACTGGTGTCCTGCCTCCAAAAACGCCTCTCCATTGTGGTGTGCGGTTGTACGGGTCTTGCTCCCGCACAGAGGGAGAGGGTCTTCAGACTGAGCTCTGAGTGAGCTCGTGCAGAGCCATTAAGCAGCCTGCACAAAGTGCTGCAAAAACTGCAGCATGGCTATGTGGGGCCATCACAGGCCCAGGGGCAGTTCTGGTTCCATGGCACTAAGATAAAAGCTGTGGCATCCAAAAAAGCAGGGCAACCACAGCAGGCACTGCAAGAGCTTTGCTGTCCCTCGAAGAAGCACACAGCAGAAGCAGAGAAACAGCTGTCCAGGGGGGTCCCTTTAAGCACTTGTCTCAGCCAGGCTTTGCAACTGGTGACCTTAAAACACTGCCTGAAGTAGTTCCAGGTGACCTTAAGCGCGAGACAGAATCCATTCAGTCTGTACGCTCTCTTCTGAAACAGTTGATCTCTTTTCCGATGCACTTTGGCAGCATGGATGCTCTCTTCCAGAAGAATTGTTTTTGGAAGATCTAGACGTAGCCCCAGAGGTCTCCTGGAAGACCTCTCAAAGGAGCTGCGGGTTATATTGGAGCCCTCTGAAGTGGCGAAGGAAAGTGTTTGCCAATGTGCTCCACGCTGGACTACCTGCATCATAGAGGAGCCTCTGCAGGGCCTGGAAACGGAGGATATGGACCCACGTGCGCAAACACATCAGGCCCTGTCCTCCCTCCTCCAGGCGAAAATGGAGAACTCCTGCAGAGACCCATGCAGTCCTGGCCAGAAGAACCACAGCATCAGCTGCTGGATGTGGGCCAGGAAACCAAGGGTGGGGGCCAAGGTGTTGAGACACTGCCAGAGCATGGACAGGACCAACTGGTTAAACACCAGCACCCTTCCACGAAGGGAGAGGCACTGGACCAATCCTGTCCATCTCCGTAACGGCTTAGCCACCCTGGACTGTAAACCTTGCCAGTTCTCCAGCGGGGAGGGGTGCGTGACAGAAAGGAAAATGCCAAGATAGAGCAGTGGACCCACACTCCACTGTATGGCCTGAAGTGTGGGTGGGAGGGAGCCTGCCTGCCACCCGGCCCCAACCACCAGGCCAGAGCTCTTGCCTCAGTTGATCCAGACAGAGGAGGCTGATGAGTAAACAGCTTGGCAGGCCTCCACCCACGCCAGTTTGCCTGGACCATGAGGAGCATGTCATCAGCATACACAGACAGGACCAGCTGCATCTCTGGCTCACGGATCGTCAACCTCTTGTGAAGGAGATGAAGGAAGGGCGCCATGGTTGACCAGACAGCGGACATCCCTGACATACTCCTCACCCGAAGCTGACCGGTGCCATCAGAGTCCAGTTAAGCTTGACCAAGCACTCAGTGGAAGTGTACAGCACCTGGAGAAACCTCACAAAGTGGGGCCTGGAGCCAAAGGCTCGCAGAGTGCCCAGGAGATACCCGTGGTCCATCCAGTCAAATGCCTTTTCCTGATCCAAGGACAGGAGGGAGAACAACAGTCCATCCCTACTCCCTAGCTCTGAGATCCTGGACCCAATGAAGATTATCAAAGATGGTACGGCCTGGAACGGTGTAGGTCTGGTCTGGATGGACTACATCTGTCAGCACGAACTGCAGTCTCAGTGTGATGATTTTATAGTCCTTGCTGAGTAGTGAGACAGGACATCAATTCCTCAAATCGTGGAGGCCCCCGTTCTTGGGCAGCAAGGTGAGCATGGCTTGCCTCCATAATAAAGGGAGAACCCTGATCTCTAAGGATTCGGCCCAGATGCTGGCAAGTTCCGGGCTGAGGACGTCCCAGAACACACGGTAGAACTCCACGGTCAGCCCATCCATGCCCGGGGACTTATTGGTGGGCATGAGATAGAGGGCTTCCAAGAACTCAGCCAGAGAGAGAGGCAGCTCCAGCTGGTCCCAGTTGCCCACTCTGACCGTCGGGAGTTTGTCCCAGAGAACTCTGCAGGTGTCGGCGTTGGTCGGATCCAGGGAGAAAAGGGGACCTAGAAGGCTCGAGCCCTCTCGTGCATCTCCACTAGATCTGTGAGAGGGGTGCCATCCTCTCCCAGAAGGCAGACAATGTGGTTTTTAACCCCCTCTCTTTCTCCAGGGCGTAGACGAAGCGGGAGCCACGATTCATCTCCTGGATGGATATGAGAATGAACACAGGCGCCTTGGGCCCGAAGGTCATTGAGGGCTCCGAGCTCCTCCTGCTTCTCCTGGTATATTCCACAGAGGGATGGATTTCCGGACCTGGTGACCAGATGCCTCTCCAGCTCCAGCTGCTCTATCACCACATCCCACCGCCTCCCATCCTACACCCAGGTGTAATCACGATAGAAGAGCTGTGCGCACACTTTCCCCACATCCCACCACTGCTGTGCCAAGGGAAAGGCACATCGCTGCCCACGACAGGTCAGCCAGCACTCCTGGAAAGACGCTATGAAGCCGATGTCCTTCAGCAACCTATTGTTGAAATGCCAGTAGGCCAGTCCCAGCCTCTCCAAAGAAAGAAAGGCCAGGGCTGGCTGATGCTGGAGAAGCAGGCCCAAGAAAGAGGATGATGAGAAAGATAAATGCTGTCCAACCAGGACTGAAATGACCGTTGTCCCTCCACCCAGACAAAGGCAAATGTGGTGTCCTCGTCCAGGTGTTGGTAGCGCTAGACGTCCACCAAGGAGTGTTGATCTATAATCTCCCCGAGGACGTTCATGGCAGCCTGGCACTCTTGGTCCTGTTCCTCGAGGGTGCAGTTGAAATCCCCACCCAGGACCAGGCACTTGCAAGGATCCAGAGAGCCAAGGAAGGCAGACGCCTGCTGGAAGAAGCAGAGCCTTTCTGGGCCAGAAATTGGGGCATAGATGTTAAGAAGATGTAATGTTACCCCTTCCACCCGTACCCAGAGGTACAGCAGGTGACCTTGCACAATGCTGGCGGTTCCTAGAAACTCAGGCTGTAGACTTGGCTGACTTGACCCATCCTGGCTTGGCGAGTCAACAGGTGGCTAAAAAAGACCATATTCCCCCACTCCAGCTGCCAGCTAGCCTCGGTGGCCAGAGCAGGGTGGGTCTCCTGCAGGAAAATGACACAGTACATCTTCCCCCCAAAGGAAGGAGAACACCCAACACCTGTGGAGACCCATCCTACAGCCCTGGGTATTTAGAGTGGCAAAGATGAGCAGCGGCATTGGTAGGGCTCGGGAAGCTCCTCGCTGGCTGGAGCACTGGCAGTCCCCATTGGGCCCCATAGTAAACTGTGACTGAATCCGAAGATGAGCAGGGCGTTATGGAAGCAGCGGGTCTTCTGGTAGGCCACAGCCTCCCGCTGCCCAGTCCCTTTGCCCTCCCCCACAATGATCCTTACTGTCCGGAGGATGAGATGGAAGTCTCCCCAGCGCTGAAGGGTGAGAAGCACCTTGTTCTTGCAGCCATGAATGTCCTTCAGCATGTCGGGGCCTCAGGCCCCCAAATGTCCTTGGGCTAGACCCCCCCATAGGTCCCGCAGCTGACGGACATAGACAAGCAGGGACCTAGAAGTCCCTGCTGCAATGATGGTGGGGCAGTGGTGGAGGGAGAACAGTCCCAGACGTGATGGGAGCAGGAGAAATGAAAACTGCCTCCTGGGGGCCAATGTCTGAGGTAAGCACAGCAACCCTGGGGGTGGCAACAGTAGGGTAAGGGGAAGGAAAGAGGTCAGGGAGGGGATTGGGGAGAAAAGGAAGAAGAGGGGGATCAGGAAAGGGAGTAAGAGGAAGGGGTGGAGGAGGAGGAGTGGAACATTTGGATAGGAAAAGGATTGAGCAGCGACAGGGGTCAGGAGCAGGGACAGGGTCAGCAACTGCAGCAGAGGAGGCACTGGAATGTGGTGCCTCCTCACAGGGCAGGGGAGCAGTGGTGGTTGTAGGGGAAGTTAGTGTCTCACCAGGCCCGGTGCTATAGGGAGTGCAGTGCCAGAGGCCCCAGCACCAGGGGTGATGGGGAACAACTGGAACTCCAACCTGCTAGAAGCACCCAGGGACTCAGTGGCCATGGCTGAAGTGCTGCTTATGGGCCAGGCTTGGTGGTCACACCCTGAGTCATCTCAGAGGCAGAGACAAGAGAGAATAGTGGGTGAGAAGGAGAGGGCAGCTGTCATCCCTCCAGGATGAGAAGCTCCCTCTGAGGCAGCTGGGGTCAAGCCTAATGCTTCAGCCTCCTGGAAGAGGAAGGAGAGTCCGCTGCCTACCACCATGTGGTCACCCTCGTCAATGGCAAGGCCAGCAGGCGCCTCCACACAGGCAGAGGGCAGAGAAGAAGAGGGGGCTGAGGGACCATCCTCCATGGCTTCCCCCCGCAGGGACTCCGGGAGGGAGGTGTTCACCCCTTCTGCAACTGCCGCAGTCACCTCAGCCGCCCACTGGCATTGTGAAGCATCCAGGGGCTCAGAAGAAGCATCTGACATCCACCCCTAGAGGAATGAGGGGGAGGGTATCCTCCTCTTCAGCAGGTGGGGTGGAGCACCTGGCCTGCTTGTGGCACCTCCCCATAGCAACCTCCAAGCCCTCTGAAGAGGGGGCATGTACTTTAGAGGAGGAAAGGTCAGGGGACAAGGGCAGCGGTGGGAAGGTGAGGGAAGATAGAGATTGGGCAGCAGGGGAAAAGAAAACCTCCCCCTGGGGTAAGCCTGTCAGAGTCCCTTTGCTGATCCCACCACCCTCCCTCCAGAGGCTCAAGAAGGATATGGATGCTCTCCACCACCAAACCTCTCTCCACTACCTCCTGAGCAGTGGCCTCCGATGCCAGGAAGAACACCACCTTCCCCAACATCTTAGAGGTTGCCATCACAGTTGTGGACCCCACCACGCATACCAACACCCTCACGTAGGTCTCTACATGGGGCAAGGCTGACACCATGAGGCAACGGGCTCCATGCCTCCTGGTCAGGGTGGGAAAGGGGCCACAGCCACCGGGGATGTGCATCTGAACCGTTTTAACATAGTGTGATTTGAATGAGCTTTGGAGTGCTCTTTGAAACAAATCAGATCAATGTACCTCCTCCATATTAGCTCTGAGCTATTTTATGCCTGTTTGCTGTATGTTTCAGAAAACAGGTTTTTAAGATTAGGTATGTACTAGACATTCCCACCAAATGATAACCTCCAAAAGAACTCTCCTGAACAAGTGCTATTCAGTGCAACTGCCTTATCTTTGATGTCAGGTTTAACATATTGCTGAATAGTGTGAGAATGCTTTCCAGCCAGGTGTCAGATTTACATTAGAAAAAAAATCAATCAGTAATTTTTAGTTGCTCTTATTTAGTTGCTCTTATTTGTATCTGGGGCCAGTCCAGAAAGGTCAGTAATTTAGCACTGTTTAGACTGTGAAGTCTGAGCTACAAAGTTGCTTTTCACCCCAGATGGTGGTTAAATCCATCTAGCAGGCAAATGTAGGCCATCCCAAGGGCATCACAGCTAGGTACACACAAGTACTATGTGTTCTCTACTGTGCCCCTACCAGCTGCATCTCTTTTGCTTTGGTGCTGAATCAGAGGTGACACAGAATAGAAAATGAGAACAATGAAATATTAACAGCATAGTATTCTGGTATATTTAAGAACCTTGCAGTTGGACATCACTTCTCTCTAAATGAAAGTCAGATTTTTGTAAAGCTATCTTCTCTCAGTTTCCTTCTGTAGTGCATGTGTCCTCATGGGGAACATTAATTGATTACATGTTTGGTATAAATCTTCATGGATAAACTTGAGGACCTGTTACAGCCATTATTTTAAGCTATGACTGTTTAGGCTAAATTAGGACCTGTCTGGTTTTGGATGGGAGACTTCCAAGGGAATGCCAGATTACTGCAGGAAATTGTGCTGGTAATACAGTAGGTGCCACTCTTCTCTCTAGGCCAGTGACTTAGCTTGATACTAGGAAGCACTATGCTGCTGGCAGCTAAATGTTTCAGAAGAGACCTGAATTCTTTGATCAATTCTGATATTTACACATCTCACTGTCTTATTCAAAGATGGGGGGCTGACCCTGCTAGTCTCAATAGATTCCATTTTGATTATAACTGCATTTTACCTACTTAATTTCCAGCCACACTTTCAGTTGGATAAAATGTTCTGCCCTTCCTCTCTTACATAGTTGCTCATTCCAGCAGCAGCTGCATTTCAATAGTAGGAGAAATGACTTCTGTGTGTATACAGTGGGTAAAATGCATTAGAATTCTTTTGAATAGAAGGTGTGATAGATTATAAATATTAGTTACATTGCACACTTATTTTCAGCAGGGACCTCAAAATTTAAGAAATAGGGCTATGTGATTCTGATTTACTAGTTCACATAGCCTGGGGCAGCAGCATGTTCCACTGGTATCAGTTAGAGCCTCACTTCATAAGTGTTCTTGAAATTAATCTTCTATTTTGTTGAGTTGTGGAAATTAAGTTGTTGATGCTGAAGGTGTTCCACTTGTCAGTCTGATGATTCAACAACAGGGAAGTGCTGATAGAGGGTTCTGTGGTGCTGTTGACTAAGTAGATCACCTTCATGCTCATTCACCTAGAAAAATGGACAGAGAGTTTCTAGGATTTCCCTGAATATCCAGGCCTTAGAGTGTGTCCGGAAAATCCTATGGAAAAGGTTCTCAGGCTCCAAAACAAAAGGGTAGATGTTGGATATTTTCAGATGACTCAGTCATTTGTTTCAACACCATTTTTGTGACTCTTTGTACTATATGCAATAACCTCTAACCTGGATGTGTAAGGCTTTTTTAGGTAACTAGTTTTACTGTAGTCAAAGGAAAGAATGACCCAAAAAAAAAAAAAAAAAGTAGGACAGATGCAAGCATCAGGAATGCCCTCGGAGACGACGGTGATGGGGCCTATATAAGAACCCTGAATAGGATAGATTCCAAAAGTGTAGGAAACTTAAAGAATTGTTGTTTTTGTTTGTATTGGGGAGATTTTCCTAGGGAGAGGGAGCTAAAATGGGCAAAGTGCACTCTGGATTCTGGTTGTATCACATGGTATAAAGAGCTGTGAATTGATGTTGTTTTGTAACAATTTACGATGATAGTTTGAGAAAGGAAGGGGCAAGGATCTGAGGCCAAAAGAAGGAAGGAAAAAGGGTGAATTGTTAGTATTCCCTCCTGTGCTTTACGTTATCATACCTGTTTCATGCTGAAGTAACAGATTTGCTGTAGGGACTATGATGTGCTCCAAGTCAAACACTACTATCATACACACAATAGAGAGAATGCACACCTAATGCTTTTCAGTTTGCATATTAATCATTTGCTCTAACTGATTAATAAGCACAAGCTGAAAAGGTTTACCCAATGCCTGCATGATTATTTTTTGTTTTGTAAACATTTTAATTCTGTGTTTCTCTAGAGTCAATTTAAAATAGTCAGAAAAGAGATATTGCTATTTTATTAGGTTTTCATGGTTTATTTACTATTCATGTTTAGATAGATACGAGATTTGGCTGGGGGAAAGGATTGGAAAATCTAATTTTGTAGTTGGTTGATTGAACATTTGCTTTTGAGGATAAAATGAGGAACCTTAATTGGATATTATCTAATCTTTTAAAACTTTGTAATCAACCTTTGCAAAAAATAGCTTAATTCTATATTGCAAACTAAGTTGCACTGAAAATACAACAAAAATATAATGGATATCCTTCTTTTTTAAATGATAAATTAAAAGTTTCTAAAAAATGTGTTTGATGTGCATGTTGGCTGCTCTGACTGCCCTGGGTCTTCACCTGAGGTTAAGGTTAGAATTCAGAAAATGTTTACAGAGAATGCAAAATGGTAATCAGAATGATGTGATTTAAAAATATAACCTCTTGCAAACCACTAGGGCTAGAAAAAAAATGCTGTATACCTTTTGAAACCAGTGAGAACCTTAATGTTTATAGAACCTGCAATAACTGTTTTACAAAAATGTACGTGAAAGACAAACACTGACTTTTTGGACCAGGAAAAATGTAGGCATTTATCAGACAGGCCAGGACTTTTTCTTTATCCCATGCATCCTATATGAGGGCCTGTAACCAGTCAGGTTCCATAAGTGAGAAAATATCAGAACCTTGGGCAAAAGAAAGATGCAGCCTTCGTTTACAAGGACATGCTCTCCCTTTTTAAAGCAGTTCCATGACTGCTCCCTGAAGCAGTGGTTTCAAATGGCCTGCACGATAAGTCAAATTTCCAGTTTCCAGGGAAGCTCCCACAAGTCCCTGGAAATGGGTACCATTTATGATCATTTGCTCAAAATAGAAGCTGGTATGAACACTCAGCTCTTGCTCTGCAAGACAGGTGTCATTTCAAGTATTTGAAAAATAGCAGTGAGGTGACTCAGATGGATCTGGAGGCAGTGGAGAGCAAGGGAATGAAATCTTTGAGTTACCATATGTATTGCCATCAGTACTCCCTTGGGGAGTACCTGGCTTAAGATGGTATATCCATGTGAGGGTCAGGATAGATGGGCAAGCCCACATTGTTCCTCCTAGGTCTCAGAAACAGTAGTGGATAGAGGACTTCAGGGTGAGAGACTTTTTTTTTGTACCTCTGGCAAATTAGTCCCAGTATTACAGAATTCAAACCATGACTTATGCCCTGAGTATGCAAAACCAGCTTACTCTCAGCAAGTGCAGGATGGTGCTGGAGTATGCTTGGGATAAACTGGAAGCAAGATGAAGACATAAGTGAATTTATGACTGGTTCTTCACTTTTTAATTATTAATTAAATATTTATATGCTATTTATTTCTGTTATATTTGCCTGTTGAGTTTTCTCTAATGTCAAAGTGCACCACGGTGGCTGAAGCAGCGCCGAGGGACTTGCTGCACATGGAGTATCAAAGAGGGGTGAGAGCAGGGCCTAGGTTACACTGGTGGATTCCTGATAACTGGAGGACTCCCGCTTCCTCTTGCTCTGCCCTGCCCCTGGTTTCTCTCCTTAACAAGAAACTGAGGGGCTGCCTCCAAGTCCTGATGGCCCTCAGATAACGCTGATTAACCTCCCTCTTCTCCCCTGTGGACTGGAAGGGTGGGGCTCCGCTTTCGTTTGGCGCTGTGGGGCGGGAAGGGGAGTCCCTGCCCATTTCCCACCCCCGGGAAGTTCCGTGCCAAGGGGAGCAGGGGCAGTGAGTGGCGATTGGAGAGCCCGTTCTTCAGCCAACGCTTCCCCTGGCACCCGGCCTGCCGGGTCTCCTTGCAGCCATGGGGCAGCACCGGAGGGCGGAGGGTCTGTTTGCCCTGAAGGGCTCCCCCTTCCCGTCCGGCCCGGCGCAGTTGGGCTGAGCGGGCGATGCCAGAGCGCAGCAGCAGGGCGCAGCAGGATGGTGCAGCAGCAGCAGGAGGCGTCGTGCAGCCGAGGAGTCCCCGCCGGGCGCCGCCGCGAGCTGCTGGGGATGCTGCTGCTCTGAGCAGACCCCGCTTCAGCCGCCGGGTGACTTAGCAACAGCTGCAGCCGCCGCCGCAGCATCCGCGCGCCCGGCTCGGCCCGGCCCGGCTCGGCTCGAGCTTCGCTTGGGAGGCGCGCGCTGCCCGCTCCCCGCCCAGGTAACTTTCCGCTCCCCGCGGCACTGGCGGGCGGGGGCACCAGGCGCTAGCGGCCCCGCTGCGCCCGGCCAGGTGTTTTGTCACCAGTGACCTTGAGCTGCTCGCCGGGGCGGGGGGCCCGGGTGCTCCGCGGCGGGGCCGGGTCCTGGCGGGCGGCGGGGAGCTCCCTGCGGCGGGGGCTGGTGCCGCCGACCAGGCATGGCGGGGGGGGGGCAGTGGGCTGCTCCCTGCCCGGCAGCCAGGGGGACCCGTCCGCTGAGCAAAGCTGGGCTGGTGTCAGGGGCCAGCCCCGCGGGCAGCGGCAGGGGTGGGAGAGTCCCTGCCCCCGGGCGGCGCGCGCCCCCAGCCGCAGCGCCTCACACCCCCGGGGCGCGGAGCGGAGCGCGGAGAGGCCGGCGCGGGGCTGCGGGCAGCGGGGCAAAGCCCAGCGGTGCCTCGGACGTGCCGGCCGGGGCCAGTTCTCAGCAGCAGCCCTGCAGCGGCCACGCTCCCCCTCGGGTAAGTAGGAGGCAAGGCTGAGCCGCAGCGGGGAGGTGGGCGAGAGCGCGGTTATCTCAAGGTAATCCGGAGTCTGGCACACAAGGGCATGCCCCAAACTTCAGCTGGGCTCGCTGCTTAGCCAGACCTGGAGTAAAACCAGCGTGTACAATGATGGCTTGGGTCCCGCTCCGGAGACTGGCTCTGCACGGAATAAAGAGGCAGAAGTCAATCGGTAATGCGGCTTGCTGTTTTCTCTCTTGCTTACCAGTTCAAGACGCAAAAGTAAACGCTGCCATGGAAATATACTGTCCTCTTCTATTGTATTGTGCAGCGCAATGGTTCACACGAAAGTTACTCTCAATAAGACACAAAATAGTTTGTTTTTAAATGTGGGTTTCAGTGAGTGAATTGTGTAAAACAAAACTTTCCTTCTTTGGAGCGTTCCAGAAAGGTTTATAATTTGCAGCCTAATTCCTTAAATTGCACTTGTGTGAGAGATGAATAATAACAATTAAGAAAAGAGAATCTTCGGATCAATTAAACATCACTTCTCCATCTGTGGGAGTCACATTTGTGTCTAGAAGTAGACTAGCTATTGTAGAGGGTGGTTTTCCATTTGGGGCGACTCAAAATGGGTTACAAATGCTAACTAACGCATCCTCAAAGCACTTTACTGAGGTAGGATTCATATTATGGTTATTTAAATTCGTAGCTGAACTGTGTGTGGCAAAGAGAGGGGCTGGCTTTTGCCTAAGGTCACACAATAAGTCCACGGCAGTAAATGGAATCCTGGCTCAGGCACCTGCTGTAACCCCTAACTCCAGGCTGTCTCCACAACTCCAGAATGCTGCTGACGTTATTAGTAATTATATTAGTTATAGGAGCACATGACTGTTTTTAGTGGGGGTAGTGAGGATAGGGGAATATATTGCAATTAGTTTATTGCTCTGCATAGTTTCTAATGTATATGACAAACCTTTAGGAAAAGTTGTTTTTTTTTTATATGGAGGACTCTTATCTTTCATTTTAACTGACATTTCTAAAGGGATTTCTCTGTACTTTCTTGTTTGTATTTTCTTTACATGCATATAAATTATTATAGCTTCATTTTTTTTAAAACATTACACGTGTTTAGGCACAGTCAATCTCTTTTTGATAAGGAATTTAGTTATAAATAACTTAATGTACGGTATTCATTCTGTAATACAATTTAGCAATATGGGGAGTATAGATGTTTTATGAGCAAAGGTATTGTCTAATAAGGCTATACAAACTATTAGATTTCTAAAGTATTAAAACATAATTTTATAAACAGTATCAGAGTTGAGGTAGCTATCACTTATTTTCAAGAAAAAAATTCTGAAGAAATTCATAACTGTCTGCAGCAGAGCCCTTTAAAGAATGGTAATATCTGAGGGCTGAATCTAGCAGCTCATTAGCCATGTAAGCAGTCCTTCCTAACTCAGTGGGGCTGCTTGCATTTTACATGGTAGTGTTCACAAGCTCAAGTTCTTGGTATCAGATCTGCAGTACTACACGGTGAGTAACTTTAGCAGAATTATTTTGATGAATGTAGTTGCTTATGTGTATAACTGTTCACAGGTTTCATATTTATGACTGATGGCTTGCAGGGCTTGTGTTGTGTGTGTCATTCTGTGAATGAAATGGTGCAGTATTGTTCACTAGGGCTTGTGATTTGATATTCAGTTTCACTGCATGTTGCTGTGAAGAAAATAACTTTTTAAGAAAAAGTGGCAAGAAATATTATGAAAGAATTATTTTGTCTTTAGCAGTTAGCGTACTGAATGTTAATTCATTTTTAAAGGAGCTTTAAGTACTCTATGCTAACTTTACTCAAATCCTCACTTTCTCAATGCTGCAAATCCAGTACAGTAATTTCCCTTTATCTAATCTCCTCTACTCTGAATTTTGGTTATATCCTTCAACATGAATCACATAGTTATCCAAAATTCTGAATTTCTGCTTTATACGAATATTTGTATGTCCCTGAAACTTTTTATACTAATAGAACTTTGATACTTGTATATTATTTGTGATTCTGTTACCTCAATATTAATGAGGTTCATTTTATCAGAATGTAATGAAAAAAAATATGGAGATGGTGGTTGGTGTGCCTATTCATTGTTAATTTTTTTTTGAAAGTTTCAATCAACACAGGAGTAACTTCACTGGTGTGAATAACTTGGTTTAAGCCAAAAGAACTGCTTACCTTAATACTGTTACATGATTAGGTGCTTGCTAATTTAGGGCCCTTTTTCTCTCTCTGGTGATTTGTCCATAAATTGCAAATGACCCTTTAAGCCAGAATAGGGAAATCAGAAATTAAAATTACTAAAAACTAAGCACTCTAGATCATATTCTCTGACTTGTATCAAAAATTCAGGATATGTAAGGATTTGATGAAAAATCATCGAGTTTCCTTTTTTCTTCAATCTTATCTAAATTGACAATTGGGAAAATATCCATTAGTTAATTAGACTGCAAAACTAGTGAATCACTGGAAGCTTATTCATTAGGAAAGAAAGAAGAAAACATGTTTTAATAAAGTTACACGAAAGTGATTTAAAAAAACCAGGATCTCAGAGTTTTTGAGTTAAGTCCAGATGTTTAGTAGAAGTTTGCTATTGGAATGAGTTTCTAAGACGTAATATTTTAAATGGACTTAGGCAACAACAGACCCACATGTAGGCTTGGTTGCAATAAGTATTTGTAATTCATAAAAATCAAAGCACAAAAATGAATAATATTGTTAAAAGGCAAAATAAATTATACTTGCTAAAGCAATGCAAAATATAAATATCTTGCATGAATCAAAGTGGCTAATGCTCAAAAAGAGAGGAAGTAATTGAAAATGAAAAAGCTATTACAGGTCTGGACTCTAAGAATTCTGGCAAAAATGTTTTAAGGCAGAATAGATAGTACATGGTAGACACAGGAAAAAGTAGAAAACCCCCTGAAGTCAATAAAAAAATGCCATTCATTTTAATGGACTTTGGATCAGGCCCCTAATATCTAGTAATGTCTTCCAAACATGGGGAGCCAAATCTGCAAAGTTTTAGATAACTTCTGATGAGGCTCTAGTGTCCGCGTATTTAATACTTACTATGAAAAGCAGATTCTGATGGGGGTTTTTTTTTTTTTGGACTTGTTAGCCTGACTCCGGTAAGAAGTCTAGTTCAACTCAGTCAAGTCAAGCTGGATTTGATGTTTAATTCTACAGGATTTCTAAGGACTAACTTCTTCCTTCTTACACTTTTAATATATGCTACTTGGACCTTGAGCTATGTACATAATTGCAGTAAAATGAATTTAAAGGAGCATAGTGAATTTAAAAAAAATCTTTCTTCAAAGTTATCATATATTGCACACAGAATGCTGGTTTTATAATCAAAATGAAACCACTGCTTAATTTCTTGTTTGAATATAGATGTACTGAAAATGTTTTATGTTGTTTTCATATTTTGAAGCAGGGACTTGAAATATGTTTGGGATGGTGTCCTGGGGTAAAACAAAAATCCACCTAATTTTGGTCAAATTAAAAGGTTTTCAGAATCACCACGTGCACATGCTTATAGGGCTACCTCAGGCTTATTTACTACTAAAATCTTCAAACATTTCATCTATACTGAGCATGTTGTAACTTCATAGAATTTTCCTGCATGCCATCTGCTAGATTTCTCACCTGGGATGCATAGAGCTATATCTTGGATTGAGGCAATTCAGTAGCCAATCCCCATATTTTTGTCAAGGGACTTTGTACTGGATTGGGCATAAGCACCAACTACCACTCTTGCCTGGGGGGGTGCTCGACCCTTCACTCTGCCCCAGAGCCTGCCTCACTCCACGCCTTTCCCCCCAAGCACGCACCTCAGCCTTACCTCCTCCCAGCCCTACTCTGCCACAGCCCTGCCCCCACTCCACCTTTTCTCCCAGGCCCCCGTCCTTTCTCTTCCTGCCCCCTCCTCTGAAAGGGTACGTCTACACTGCACCCGGAGCTCGAAATAAGCCACGCAATTTGCATAGCTTATTTTGAGTTAATTTTGAAATAGCACCACATTTTGAAATAAGCTGTCTATACAGCACTTATTTTGAAATATCCTTTACTCCAAGGTTTACAGGGACATTGGAGTAGTGAGCCCATCATAGTTTGAAATAATGAGTGTGCTCAAAAGATGCGGAAAAAGCTATTTCGAGATACCAGAGGTATCCCAAAATAGCGCTGCAGTGTAGACATCGCCAAAGTGTCCTGTCCCCACTCTCCCTCTTTCCCTACCACATGCCGCAAAACAGCTGTTAGTGACAGGGAGAGCAGGGGAAGGCTGGCTGCCAGTGGGTGCTGAGCACTCACTGATTTTTCTCTGTGGGTGCTTGAGCCCCAGATCATTCATGGAGTCCTTACCTATGTGATTGGGAGCCAAGGAGGACTACAAAGCCTACTTCAGACACCAGGAAGATCTAACAGGAATTAGTAACCATTTTATTCACTCAAGCCAGACAGAAGCTGCCATCTTCAGAATGCCAAATGCTAGTGAAAGCAGTTGCATTATGGGATCATTGTAATACAACCTAGAGACTGATCCTGCTATCGCTACTCATGAACAGGAAATCCCCTTCACCAGAATGGACTTGCAAGTTAATTGGAATTACCATAGAACAGTAGAATTGGAAGGAGCCTTGAGAGGTCATCAAGTTCAGTCCCCTGCATTCATGGCAGGACCAAGCACCATCTAGACCGGGGTGGGCAAGAGGCTGCCAGTGGGCTGGATCCGGCCTGCCAACCACTGGGCCCGGCCCAGAGCCACCTCACTGGAACCCTTAGGCAGAGAACAGCATATGCTTTAAAAAGCCAGCTATTCTCCATTCCGGATGGCTGTGGAGGGAGACTTCTCATGCTGTTCCCCCCTCCCCCCAATCAAAACCCCTTAGCTCCCATTGGCCAATCTCTCAGTTTCCAGCCAATAGGAGCTGAGAATCTTTGCTTGGAGGGGGGACACTGTGGGAAGCCTTCTCCCTTGCGCCTTGGCCCCCCCTCCCTCTCATGCCTGGAGCAGAGCCACATGGAGCAGCCTTGGCTTGATAATCTCTCGAGGTCCTTTCCAGTTCTAGCATTCTATGATTCTATAATGGTGATTCTACTCCAACCATATATTGGTGTACAGATATATTTAATAAGGTTTCTTGAATGAGAGCTCCTTTCAATCAATGGTGATTGTTCCAAAATTAGGAAGTTTCCCATCATAGTGGATATGACTGCATTCATACATGGGGTACAAAGTATGTTCACACAGGAGAACACTAGGGCATAACTGTATGTTCCATACCTATGAAACGGACACACTTGCATGTAATTTGTTTGCAAAGTTCATTTCAATGCATTATAAAACAAAAGGCTGTTTTCTCACATACATGCATAAGTTCTTCATGTTTTTTTAAATAATTAGTGAAATATATAAAGCGTTTTAAAATCTTTTCAGTACTCTTTGAGTGGGGATTGAAATATACTGTTCACTAGGAAGTTAATATTTGGATATTTATATTACTGCAATTGGAAATCAACGAGAAGTGGGAAAGTGGTTCCTTGGCAGTATGCCAATGGTGAGAGCCTTGAGCTATTTTAAAGTAGGATTGCCATTGATGAAGGCTAAAGATAATCAATTGTATATCAAGGTTTCTGTTGCTACTGTCATGTTATATGGAGAGTGGATTTTGATCACTTCAGGGAACTGGTCTGTGACTTTTCACATATTGGCACATCAGTAATACAAGTTAAATACTGATAATTTTCCAAGCAGGGAAATATGTAGGAAAAAATCAAATTACACATTTACTAATGTCACTGTTAATGTGTATATATCTGTAACTATCCTGTGTATTCTCTTGAAATTCTATGCTTTACTGCAAAAGAAGTGCTAATGAATTGTTGGTATTGGTACCACTGTTCTACAACATTGTGTTAATGGGTATTTGCTAAATGAGGCAGTTTCCCAACATTTTAAAAGAATGAAAGGCTAAGAAATACTTATAACACATTATAGATAACTGCTAAGTTAAAATAGAAAACATTCTATAAATATCTGAAAAAATAATCTGGTCCTCTTATTGTAGGTGGTCCGTATTTATTAGAAAAAGTAATTATTACAGTTGTGACCAAAAGATGGCAATCAGAATTGTATATCCTGTACATACATAGATAAAGCGAAAACTGATGATGATTCGATATTTTCTCTTTTTAAAATGGTGGCACTATTCTCATTGCACAGTTAAATACTTGCGTTAAAAACGTGGGATATAAACTTTTTCCATCTGATTCTGTAAGTTTTAGAAAGTGTCAGACACAAAAGATTTTAAGGGTAATGGAAACAAGAATATGGCATTAAGGCTGTCATGACTTGTTGATACGTTAATGCCTAGACAAGATACCATATCCTGTTCCTTTTGCTTTGCCGTATGATATTCATCTCGTATATTTTGCTTGGCAAATCATCGCTACCATTTATTTCCTTCTACCTTAAAAAGATGAGGTAGAGGTGCATTTTTGTAAATTTCTTCATTATTTTGACTTCATAGTCTGAGATTTTGTTCTTCACAGAGAAGTGGAGGAAAAAATGATACTTGTAACGGTTTATGTTCGCTCCTTTTTTTGTCTGCATTTTACAACTGTTTAGCCTATGGTCAAAGCTGAGAGATTTAATCTTTGAACTGTGTTGCATTGCTTTGTCATAAATGAACATGCATCAATAGTTTTTATATCCATTAAGAAGTCAGAGTTTCTCTCTTCCACTTCCTGCATATCCTGAAAAAAGTATTGGTGTGACTTTCTAGATTACTGTAATATGAGGGAAAATATTTGATCTTTGTTCTGCCACTGTAGCCAGAGTTTGTGTCTCTTATTTATACTGCAAACTTGTTAGTCAAATCAGTAACACATTAGACAGTAGATGGAGCATCACACTCTTCAGTTCTATTACTTGCTCTTTCAGTGATTCTTTTGACTTTTGGTAAGTCACTTAACCTTACTGTGCTCCTTATTACTTGTAAACCAGTTATAATATGTACTGAACACACACTCATTTATCCATATTTCCAAATGTATAGGCTTGGAAGAATTGGATTTTTATTGGTAAAAGTCAGTGTAAGTGCATATGCGCAAACCTATGAAAAGATACATTACCATAGATAAGGATAACAATTTACAGATAGGCATCATTTCCTTACTCAAAATTTATTAGAGTCAAAATTCAGTGATTTTAGACAATTTCACAGGCTTGGTGAATAGTAAAAACAGGTTTATTTAAGGATATTTACTTTGTATATTTTGATATAAAGCTTTATAACCATTAAAACATAACTTTTTGAATCTGAATGTCTGTCATTAAATAGATTGACCCTTCCATAATTTCCTGTAACTGAGACAATCTAAATAAATAAAAATAGTTAAAACCCATAATTTCGTGCAAATGTGAAAATATAAACCAATAAAATATATATTTAAAATGCTTAAAGCTAAACATCAATATCATCTGCCTAAATTATATTAAAAAATGAAATTCTGCCATGCCTAAAAATGTGCTAGCCTAGCTAAACATCTGAATATAGATCAACACTTATACTTTCTGCTTCCTCCAAAACAGTTGAAGGTTTTTATCACAGATGGCTGCTTTTTACATCAGTGACTGACCACAGTAATTGCTCTTGTGCCACCAAATCATAGTTTTTCATTGCTCTGTTCAGCCCCTTCTCCTACTATCCATTTTTTTCATATAATTACACATCTTAGGCTCATATTCCACATAAGTAACATTGAATACTTAAATGTTTTCAATACACTTTCTTTAAATTTCTTATGTATTTTAAGTAACATCTTCCTCCACATTAAAAACTTGTCTGGTTTTCCCAGTCAACCAGGTTAAGAGCATAAACATCCATTTATCCTCTGGAGTTGTATGGATCCCACACAGTCTCTCAAAAGCAGTGTGATGGGGAGGTCCACTTGCACTGGTGAACAAGAGGTTAAGTAGCCCTAGGGAATGGGCTGGGGCAGCAGCCAATGAAGGGGAGGCTTGAGGCAACCAATCAGAGCCTAGCTGGTCTATATGAACAGGTGGCTGGCCTGAGGGAGCTCAGTATGTCTCTTAGTTTTGGAGGGAGAGGGACCAAGCTGCCTTTACAGGGAAAGGTACCTTGGACAGAGAAAGGGGAGAATCAGGAGGGACTACGGGAGCACTAGTCTGACCAACTCCTAGACTGAGAGCTTGATAAAAAGGTCTGAGGGGGTGTTAGGACTGCAGAGGAGCAGCTAGGGAAGGAATATGCATCAGGTCCACTCCCCAGTGGCCAGTTCAGCCTGCTGTCTGCCCCTGAGGGAATCCTAAAAGATTAGGGTTGGAACAGACCTGGGGAGGCTAATCTAATCCCCTGCTCAATGCAGGACCAACCCTAACTGAATCGGAGCCAGGGCTTTATCTAGCCTGACCGTAAAAACCTCTAGGGGTGGAGATTCCACCACCTCTCTAGGCAACCTAGTCCAGTGCTTCACCACCTTCCTAGTGAAGTAGTTTTTCCTAATATCCAATTTAGACTCCCCCCCCCCCACTGCAACTTGAGACCATTGCTCCTTGTTCTGTCATCTTCCACCATCGATAATAGCTTGGTTCCAACCTCTTTGGATCCCCCCTTCAGGTAGCTGAAGGCTGCTATGAAATCATTTCTCAGTTTTTCTCTTCTGAAAACTAAATACATCCAGTTCCCTCAGTCTCACCTCATAAGTCATGTGCCCCAACCCCCTAATAATTTTCATTACTCTTTGCTAGACTTTCTTCAATTTCTGTAGTGTCATTAGCCTTATTGGCAACAAGGACACTATGATTAATATCCAGCTTCTTGTCTACTGTAATCCCCAAGTCCTTTTCTACAGAACTGCTGCTTAGGCTGTCAGTGCCCATCCTGTGGCAGTGCTTGAGATTCTTCTGTCCCAAGTGTAGGATTCTGCACTTGTCCTTGTTGACCCTCATAAGATCATAAGAACGGCCATACTGGGTCAGACCAAAGGTCAATCTAGTCCCGTATCCTGTCTGCCAACAGTGGCCAATGCCAGAGGCACTCATTCTAACTAATCTTTAAACCTTTAAAACTCTCAATATTACACTTTTAACAGCATTGGCTTTTGATCTTTAAGCCCAATTGACCCTTGGCATGTTAATCCTGTCATGACTGCACCAATTGTCATGCTGTCTGGGGTGCAAGGATGCCATTTTGAGCACATTGGGGAGGGGGGGCAGCAGCTTTGCATTCCGGGATGTGCCTAGCTTTTCAACTTGACCTCCCTTCACCAGCCAGGTGTGAGAGGAATGCACGTAAAGCAAGCACTATCCCCTCATTCTCATAGCATCCGGGGAATGGGATGAAAAGCTAGTGGCATCCCAGAGTGCACAGCTGCTGCCCCTACATGCTCGAAATGGCGCCCTTGCTGGAGTGGCTCATGCAGAGGTGAAGGTAAGCAGGTGTGCTGTGGTGTGCAGCTCCAGCAAGAGCTGGCTGAACTGCAGCAAAAGCTAGCAGGGAGCTATTTAAAGAGCTGGCAGGGACCCGGGTTGCAATAGGACAGTATCTGTAAGAAATTTTAAGTTACTTTCACTGCTGGGCTCATGACCTTGTATGTCTATTTGAAGGCAGACTGTCAGAAAGCAGGGCAAACATCCCAACGTGTTTGTGTGTTCTATAATTAGATTTCACTAAGCCAGTAACTAGTGTAAACTGCTGGATCATTATACTGGTCTTACCATGGAGTCACAGACAGTCCCCTCAGACTCGCCAATCTGTTTTACCACTCAGACAAATTGGACTTTGTAATAAAAGCTCACTTACAGCAAAAATCACACCACATTTAGTTTGCTTCCAGTCCCAAGAGACCAGTCACTTAGCAGATCAATTGGTACCTTAGATATTACACCAAAGACAATGCTGGTAGTAAATTCTATAATAAACTAATTAAAGTATTAATAGCTAAGGAAACAAGACTTATTGGCTATGTCTAGACTACATGGCTCCATCGACGGAGCCATGTAAAATAGTTTATTCGGCATAGTCAAAGAAGCGGGGGTTTAAATAATCCCCGCTTCATTAAAATAAAAATGGCCAACGCGCTGTGCTGACGATCAGCTGATCCGGCACAGCGCAGCAGTCTAGACGCGGATCTGTCAGCTGGGGAAGCCTTTGCCAACCAATCCTGTAAACCTCGTTTCACCTTGTCGGCACAGCGCGGCGGCCATGTTTATTTTAATGAAGCGGGGATTATTTAAATCCCCGCTTCATTGACTATGCCGGGTAAACTAGTTTACATGGCTCCATCGACAGAGCCATGTAGTCTAGACATACCCATTGAGAAATTAAAGCAGGTAAAATCTATGTACAGATGAGTCACAGTTTGTAATTCAAAATGGTAGCAGTGGTAATGTGCCAATTTCCCAAAAGTCTCTCAGGGCTATCTAGAATAACTCTGGGGAATATCCATTTTATTAACTTATTTACGTGTTTGAATCAAAACAGTCCAGAGATCTTTCTCTGAATCCCTCTTTATACATTCTTCTTGTAGAAAACAAGCTGACAGGATTAGCACATATGTGGGTTTTGCCCTTGATGACAGAGAATGAGGAATGCATTTAGAATCTTCAACCTCTAATCATCTCTCACAGTGACCACTTGCTTTGAAATTAGCACCTTTCTGTTAAAGTTGTTAATTTGCATTCAATATGCAAATTCATCAGAGAAGTTCTTGTATTTTCTTTTGATCAGTTTTTGTAGAGGTGGTTCTTCTGTCTTTCTTCTGGCGTGGATGGATAAGAGGCAGAGGATGTAGCTTAATTAGGCCACATCTTTATTCACTTAAAATAGCTCCGCTGTCTAGACATACCTGTAGATATTTCAGGATACTGGAGGCATCCCAAAATAGCTTTTCCGTGTCTTTTACATATGCCCATTATTTTGAAATAGATTTTGAAATAACAGGCATGCTATTCCAGCATCCCTGTAGCCGTTGTTCCATAAGAGTTAAGTGATGTCTCAAAATAGTGCATTATTTCGATATTTCAAAATAAGCTATTTCAAAATACATTCAATGCACCCTAGGAGTCCTTGGAAATAAATTGCACAGTGCAGGCCATCAGCCTTTCCTTTATAATTTCAAATAATCCCCAACTAGATCCCTGCTACCCTGCTGCTGGGACCCTGCTGCCTTCCCCTCAGCTGAGGTGAAAGGAGCCTATAGAAGAGGGGATTGGCTCCCCACTGTTTCACATGGAGGAACCCCAAACCTTATTCCTCAGCTCCCTTAAAAGGGGCTAGATAAATGAGGCTCCTGTTGTCTGAGATACAGAAGTCCCAAACCTCCTTCCTCAGCTCCCTTAAGGAATGCTTTTCTTTGATCCTTTTCTAACACATTGTATGTGATAGCCCTGTTCCTTCAATGAAGAATACCAGCACTGCACGTCTACAAGTTTTATGTACTAAGTCAGAATGTTATGACCTAACTGCCATACTCCAACTCCATCTGCTCCCAGCCTCCTGTGGGGAAGGCAAAAAAAACCCCCAAACCAAAACAAAAAAAAACCCAACACTGCCAAAACCCCAATCCATCCCAGGTTGGCCAATCTGGCGGTCAGGGGAAAATTCTCTCTCATCTCCCCAAGGAAAAGGGCAACTAGAATAATGCTCCCTCAGTAGGTCAAAAAGGAACCCAACCCCATTGCCATGCTTATTGGTGATTGGGTGCTGCCACCTGATCTGAGTAAGGGCCTCTCCAGAGATGCATGGGGTAACTCATGGGGGAGCTGAATTGGCTTCCTTGACCACAGGATGCTGTTCCAAGAAGGTCTGCTAAGCACGGATGGGGTTCACCTTTCGAGGAAGAGAAAGAGTATTTGGACACAGACTAGTTAACCTAGTGAGGAGGGCTTTAAACTAGGTTTGACGGAGTCAGGTGACCAAAACTCACAGGTAAGTGAAAAACATGGAGACCAGGGAGATGGGTCAGAAGTGGGAGGGAACATGGGCTATAATAGCATAGATAAAGGAGGGACGAGGGAGAATTGGGAGAGGGGCAAAATCAAATCAGTATCTTAGATGCCTATATACAAATGCAAGAAGTATGGGGAATAAGCAGGAAGAACTTGAAGTGCTAATAAATAAACACAACTATGACATAGTTGGTATCACAGAGACTTGGTGGGATAATACACACGACTGGAATATTGGTATAGAAGCGTACAGCTTGCTCAGGAAGGATAGGCAAGGAAAAAAGGGAGGAGGTGTTGCCTTGTATATTAAAAATGAATACACTTGGACTAAGGTGGAGATGGACATAGAAGACAGACTTGTTGAGAGTCTCTTGGGTTAGGTTAATAGGGATACAAAAATAAGGGTGATGTCATACTAGGGGTTAACTACAGACCACCTGCCCAGGCAGAAGAGGTGGATGAGGCTTATTTAAAACAACTAACAAAATCATCCAGGGTATGTCTAGACTACATGGCTCTGTCGACAGAGCCATGTAAACTAGTTTACCCGGCATAGGCAAAGAAGCGGGGATTTAAATAATCCCCGCTTCATTAAAATAAAAATGGCCACCACGCTGTGCCGACGATCAGCTGATCTGGCACAGCGTGGCAGTCTAGATGCGGATCTGTCGGCTGGGGAAGCCTTTGCCGACTGATCCCTTATGCCTCGTGAAACGAGGTTTACAGGATCGGTCGGCAAAGGCTTCCCCAGCTGACAGATCCGCATCTAGACTGCTATGCTGTGCCAGATCAGCTGATCATCGGCACAGCGCAGCGGCCATGTTTATTTTAATGAAGCGGGGATTATTTAAATCCCCACTTCTTTGCCTATGCCGGGTAAACTAGTTTACATGGCTCCGTCGACGGAGCCATGTAGTCTAGACATACCCACAAAGTGCAGGATTTGGTGGTGATGGGGGACTTCAACTATCCAGACATATGTTGGGAAACTAACACAGCAGAGCATAGATTATCCAACAAGTTCTTGAACTGCATTGGAGACATTTTTTTTTTATTTCAGAAGGCTGATAAAGCTACTGGGGGGAACTGTTCTTGATTTGATTTTACCAAAATAGGGAGGAACTGGTTGAAAATTTGAAAGTGGAAGGCAGTGTGGGAGAACGTGACCATGATATGACAGTTCATGATTCTAAGGAATGGTAGAAGGGAGAACAGCAAAACAGAGACAATGGATTTCAGGAAGGCAGATTTTAGTAAACTCAGAGAGCTGGTAGGTAAGGTCCCAGGGGAAGCAAGAATAGGGGGAAAAACAACTGACGAGAGTTAGCAGTTTTTTAAAGGGATATTTTTAAGGGCCCAAAAGCAAACTATTCCACTGCATAGGAAGGATAAAAAGTATGGCAGAAGATTAGCTTGGATCGATCAACCGGGAGATCTTACATGATCTAAAAATAAAAAAGGAGTCATATAAAAAGTGGAAACTAGGTCAAATTACAAAGGACGAAAATAAGCAAACAACACAGGTATGCACGGGCAAGATTAGAAAGGCAAAGGCACAAAAAGAGCTAAATCTAGTTCGGGCGATAAAGGGTAACAAGAAGATGTTTCACATGTATATTAGGAGCAAGAGGAAGACCAAGGACAGAGTAGGCCCATTGCTCAGTGAGGAGGGAGAAATAATAACAGGAAACATGGAAATGGCAGAGGTGCTTAATGACTTCTTTGTTTCGGTTTTTGTCAAGTGAATGCTAGTGAAAATGGAATAGGTTTAGAAAAAAAAAGAACAAGTTAAAAATTACTGAAAAAAGTTAGATGTCTGCAAGTCACCAGGGCTTGATGAAATGCATCCTCGAATACTCAAGGACCTGATAGAGGAAGTATCCGAGCCTTTAGCTATCATCTTTGAAAAAACATGGAAGTTGGAAGAGATTCCAGAAAACTGGAAAAGGGCAAATATAGTGCCCATCTATAAAAAGGGAAATAAGAACAACCCAGGAAACTACAGACCAGTCAGTTTAACTTCTGTGTCAGGGAAGATAATGGAGCAAGTTATTAAGAAATTCATCTGCAAATATCTGGAAGAAAATAAAGTGATAGGTAACAGGCAGCATGGATTTTTAAAGGACAAATCGGGTCAAACCAATCTGATAGCTTTCTTAGACAGGATAAAAAGTCTTGAGGATAAGGAAGAAGTGGTGGGCGTGGTGTACTTATGTAAGCAGGGGAATGGTCCTGCTATTGTGGGGAACTTTCCTGGCTTCTATACTACCCCGGTGAAATGGACCAGCGAAAGAATCTGAGTCCCTGCTCCCACTTCTTTTACCCAAAGGCCTCCCTGACCCTGAGAGCTCCCCTTCCACTCTCCTGAGTAGCAGAGTCCTCGAAATCCCAACAAGGCTGGGCCCAGGTTTTCTGGGGCTTAATCCCTGACCTTGTAGTCACTTGGGGCAGGGGCAAGTTCATGCTTTCTTGGCCCAGCGATCATTTCATACAGTTCAAAGCAAATACAATTTATTAAACAACAACTGATTAAAAAGAAAAGAATAAGGAAAAATGAGAGAGGTTAAATGAGAACACATAGTCCTGCTCTGTAGCATGGGGACATCACAAACAGCAGTCTGCAGAGTGTAAGGACAATTCACAGTCTGTTCCTTGTAGGTCCCAAGGTTCTTTCTCAGGCCCTGGCTGTGCTGCAGGGAGGGGGGCTGTAGGTTGGACACGCTTGCTCTGGCAGTGACCACATGGCCTCAGGATCTAGGTGGCAGGACCCCTCTCTCAGTTGTAGTTATAATCCCTCTCCAAGTCTGGCCTGCAGGGCTTCTTGGCTGGTGGCATGTCCCTGCCCAGAGCCTCTTTTCCCCCCTTTGCTGGTCCCAGTTACTCACCACACCCAGCTGCAGACTGTGTTGCTTCTCTGACCCCTTTGGCTCTCTGGTCACTGCAGGTCTGCCCCTCAGCATAGCTTACACTCCTTGGGCTGTGTGTGTCTGGCTCTGACACTGCAGGTCTGTCTCTCCACACAGCTTGCTTTTCCTGCTGCTCTTCTCAGCTCTCTCTCCTTTTCTCACAGAGACCCAGAAAATCCCAGCTCACACGGAGGATGGGACCTGGCCTTTTAATTCTCTCATTGCTCTGTCCAACCTGTCAATCAGGCTGAGCTGGAGTGTTGGCCTCTTCCCATTGTCCCTGGGGTCTGTCAGTCTCAGGGCCCTGATTTTTCATGGACCTTTCCCCTTTTGGTACTGGGAGCTGGCCATCCAAAAACTCCCACTGAGTTTTAGTAAGGGGCTAACAGTCCCCTTACACTTAGACTTTAGTAAGGCATTTGACATGGTCTCACATGACCTTCTTATCAATAAACTAGGGAAATGCAACCTAAATGGAGCAACTATAAGGTGGATGCATAACTGGCTGGATAACCGTTCTCAGAGAGTAGTTATTAATGTTTCACAATCATACTGGAAGGGCATAACAAGTGGGGTTCCACAGGGGTCTGTTTTGGGGCCAGTTCTGTTCAGTATCTTCAGCAATGATTTAGATGATGGCATAGAGAGTGCACTTATAAAATTTGCAGATGATACCAAACTGGGAGGGGTTGCAAGTGCTTTGGAGGATAAGGTCAAAATTCAAAATGATCTGGATAAACTAGAGAAATGATCTGAAGTAAACAGAATGAAATTTAATAAGGACAAGTGCGAAGTATTCCACTTAGGAAGGAACAATCAGTTTCACACATACACAATGGGAAGTAATTATCTAGGAATGAATACTGCTGAAAGGGATTTAGGGATCATAGTGAACTACAAGTTAAACAAAAGTCAGTGTGACACTTGCAAAAAAAAGCAAACATGATTCTGGGATGCATTAACAGAAGTGTGAGCAAGACACGAGAAGTCATTCTTCTGCTTTACTCTGCACTGATTAGGCCTCAGTTGGAGTATTGTGTTGAGTTCTGGGCACTACATTTCAAGAAAGATGTAGAGAAATTGGAGAAGGTCCAGAGAAGAGCAACAAAAATGATTAAAGGTCTAGACAACATGAGCTATGAGGGAAGACTGAAAGAACTAGGCTTGTTTAGTTTAGAAAAGAGAAGACTGAGAGGGGACATGATAGTGGTTTTCAAGTATCTAAAAGGGTGTCACAAGGAGGAGGGAGAAAAAATATTCTCCTTGGCCTCTGAGGATAGGACAAGAAGCAATGGGCTTAAACTGCAGCAAGGGAGGTTTAGGTTGGACATTAGGAAAAAGTTCCTAACTGTCAGGGTGGTTAAACACTGGAATAAATTGCATAGGGGGTTTGTGGAATCTCCATCACTGGAGATATTTAAGATCAGGTCAGACAGACACCTGTCAGGGATGGTCCAGATGGTGTTTGGTCCTGCCGTGAGGGCAGGGAACTAGACTTGATGACCTCTTGAGGTCCTTTCCAGTTCTAGTGTTCTATGATTCTACGAACCCATCCCCACTTTTCCCATCAGCAAAAATGGCAGTGCAGTGGCCTTCTCGTGTTCTGCCCCCAGCTTCCTGTCCATCCCCCAAAACTTTTCCCTTTCTCCTCTCTGTTACAAGGGAGTCCCTCAAAGGGAAACCAACCTTTTCTTTCAGCTAGCCAGACAGATCCTCACTCCCCTTGAATGAAAAGTGTAGTGGGCACTGCCTTCTTATGTTTGGTTACAAAGATGCTTAAACATTGCTCGATACATAATTAATTCCTAAATTAATGTACTTGTTTTTATATTGAAATGGCTTTTATCACAGTAACTATTTACAACATCAAAGAACCATTAGTATGTACATCTTAATAGCCATATAAAAATGATATCAGTTATTACATGAAGATTAGCATTTAGATACAAACTATTTGCAATTATACAACTCAAAAGAAGCTTATATCATTGTTACAGTTCTCTCCCCCATGCTTTATGAAAATTGGCTTATAAATATAAATATGCACAACTTGCAGATGCTACCCCATCTAAAATGACTGCTGGAAACAAGGGAAAACTGATGACCTTGATTGCCTCACTCCCAACCCTTAAATAGCTTTTGCATAAGGTGGAGTCCTTGTGTTCAGTTTAAACGTTTTTTCCCTTACTTTCAGTGGAAAAGTCTAGCATCCAAGATGGGTCTCAGCATTAGGAGACATGGCCACATGTCTTGTTGGGACCAACCATACCCCTTCTCCCAGGCTTACAGGAAAAATAAGTCTATGTACAGATCAATGTCCTGAGAATTGGGCCATTAAGTTCCTTGAGTAGTATTAATGGACATCACTTTGTATGACTACATTAATAACACAGGTTTATACTTCATATATAACTTCAAATACAGGAATGATACATGCAAACACATGGGATAATCATATTCATTAGATTACAAGCTTTCCAATGATATCTCACAAGAAATATTTCTAAAGCATTTTCCAGTACTTTCATATTCATATTTATAAGCCTATTCTCATTAATTCCATGGAATTCCCCATGACACTGATATCTCTTTGCAAAGAGGGAAATACTTGTTTATGACATGGTTTATAGCTCTGACAACACTTCCTAAGCACTGCTCCTCTTTGTGATATCCTGAATAAAGAACATCTATTATTTATATATATATTCAGGTCTCTTTCCAAAACATAAATATCTTGCACAGTTTGTTTTCTTGTGATAAAGATCATGTCCTATATCAGATTGGTTATTTTAAGAAGGAGGAGGTGCCCTGTTCTCTGAGAAGACACTCTTGTTGGTTGGTTTGCCTTTTTGACCAGTTCCTAGATTTACAACCTACTATTTCTAGTAGACTTGCAATTTAAGAATCCTATCAAATACTTTATGCAAAGTAGGGATGTTAGCGAATGGTCGACTACTTGATAAGCATAAGCTTATTGGATAATCGAGTGGCGTATTGATTACTCTCTTTCCACCCCTTGCTGCCTCTGTGGGTTGCCTGAGCAGTCTCTGTCCATGGCAAACACCAGCTCCTGCCTGCCCCCCCACCGTCTCTGTAGGAGGCAGCAAGGGGGGGCAGGCGGGTCCACGCAGCATGCACATGTGGAGAGCTGGCTTAAAAGCCAGCTCCCTGCGTGTATTGGCTCCCATCTGCCCCCTCACCCTCCATACTGCTGCCTCTCTATCAGAGGCAGCACAAAGGGGGGCACCGCCTCCCCTCCTTGCTGCCTCTGATACAGAGGCAGCAAAAGGGGGGAATGTGCCTAATCGAGAGGATTAACCAATAAGCCTAGGCTTATCAATTAATTGTGTAGTCATCTACATGCTGACTTCCCTAGTGCATGGCCTCTTAAAAGAGGCACTCCTGAGTCACTTACCATCCATGCTTTAGATTGGAGCAGCTCTGCTGTGTGTCTCCTTTTCCCCGTTCACTGTGTTACAGAGATGGGGAACAGGGGCAGGGGGACATCCTGACTTTTGCACTCCCCTCTCTCATCCCTCCTTCCTCCTCCCACCGTGCACTCTGCACAGCTAGCAGGAGAATCCTGAGAGCAGCATGGCTGCAGGATGAAGCAAGGTGGGGAGGGGCAGCTGAACACAAACTGCCAGCTGTAAATATGCACCCTCTGCTAATCAGCTGGGCGAGCAGGAGAGAAATGCTTGGCAGGCCAGATCCGGTCCCCGGGCCTGATTTAGCCCACTTCTGGCCTAAGAAATTGAGCAAAATGACTCAAAATAATGGAAATCATATTAACTTTAGGAATTAAATAGCCATTTAATGTTGCAATTTTAAAGGAAGTGAATACAGACTAGACAAATACATTAGATAAGTGCTTGAGCTAAAGAGGAACAATGGTGATACAGGCTGAATATAATAATATATTAAAATGTAATGTAGTTACAGGCATTAGCATGTGATCATGTAGTTAGACTACATCCCCTAATACAGTATTTCTCAAATTGTGCTCCGGGGAGCCCCAGAGCTCCACGAGACATCTCCAGGGGCTCCACGAGGTTGACAAACTGGAAACATCGATAGGTACAACACATACAATCAGTGGACCGCTGGGGCTCCGCAACATAGAATCAGTGGACAGCTGGGGCTCTGCATAAATTTTTACGCATGTAAAGGGCTCCAGAGCCCAAAAAGTTTGAGAACCGCTGCTGCCTAATACATACCCACAAGAGGGCTGAACTAATGTTGCACAGGCAACTTCAATTCTGACATTTCCTAGTGTTTGAGTGCTTGACTTTACAACCTTCATAATATTCTTTTCAATGTAATTTCCTAGGTTTATTAAAAAACAGATGGAAAAAATTCCATCATGTAGAATGATATTTGCACTCATATAATTCATTAGCAGAGTTGGTACCATTGGATCCATTACATGGACCTTTGCCTCTTGAGCTAATGGAATAACTGATAGTGGCAGTAAGTTCTCATCCTCTGTGAGGGAATGGGACAGTGGGTTTCATGGATATTTTCTGACAGAGAAATGGTGAGACTCAGGAATGTCAGGTGCCATCCTAGATCATGGAGAAGTGTGCTCTAGTGATCATAGATACTTCTGCCCAGTCTTTCCAAATTTGACTCCTCTATGCTATCCTCTCCAAGGCGTCCCTATCTCTTTGTCACCCCAGTTCTTCATCCCAGTGTCCCATTCTCCTCTCTAGCAGTGCCAGTCTCCACTCTTCTTCTTTAAGTATCTCCCTATGGAGTTGCAAAGTTTGTCTTCTCAGTGTGACTGGTATATTAATTTTTCAGAGAAAAATTACACTCTGTGTACGTGAAATGTGCAAATTTGCTTTCCTAGAATTAAAACACTTGTTGGGCTCTTTCAGAATACAAGGTGAACGGGGGAAGGGAGGGAATCTGAATCTTTTACCAATAACTTATTGAAGATTTCTTCAAGAAGTCAAGTATTTTGCACTTGAAAGCAAAGAGATTAGAGAATAGAAAGATTTTACTAAAAGGCAGGGAAGTAAATTAAGAGCCAAAAAGCCATAGGCTATTTGAGGCTATGTCTGGACTGCAGGCTTCTTTCAGAAGCTTTTCCAGAAGAGATCTTCCAAAAAAACTTCTTCCGAAAGACAGCATCCACACTGTCAAAGCTCTTCAAAAAATGATCTGCTTTTTCGAAAGATAGCGTCCACACTGAATGGACGCTATCTCACATTTAAGCTGTGATTACTATGGACAGAGTGGCCACCAGGGCACCTGTGCTTTTTCTTCTTTCAAAAGAACTCCCTCTTCCCTGTCCACACATGCCTTTTTGCAAAAGAGCTCTTTCAGAAAAAGGCTTCTTCCTCGTAGAAAGAGGTTTACCAATGTCGGAAAAACCCCTCTGTTCTTTCAATTTTTTTTTTGAAAGAACGCGATTGCAGTGTGGCTATAAGTGAAGTTTTTTCAGAAAAACAGCTGTTTTTCCAAAAAACCCTCTGTAGTGTAGACACAGCCTGAGTCCCTCCAGATTTATGCCTCTCCAGATCTGTGCATCACCCCTCTTTGAATATATCTCCTCCTGGTTTTTTGTATGCTGCCAAAGAACCATGGAGAGGGAGCCAGGGGTAGGGTGTCCATATTTGCCTATGCAAAATATGGGACACCTGGTAAAATTGTTCTGATTTTAAGTGAGGTTCAACAGAAATTCAATCAAAGCTATGCAGCACAAACATTCAAAATAGCATTAAGTTCACTGAATCCCCATTAAAAGGACACACTGCATTATTATGTTTCTATTTTAGAAATGTGCATCTATCTGTCTATCCATCCATGAGTCCATTTGTTCACAAACACCTTCTAAAACAGTGGTGGGCAATAAAATGGTGGCAATTCACCAGGGTTAGCCTCTGATGGGCCATTGCTTCTCTATTTACCTGCACCTCTGCAGGTACAGGTGATTGCATCTCCCTTTGGCAGGAAGCAAAGATCTGTGGCCAAAGGGAGACGTGATCCCCCGTACCTGCAGAGGTGGAGGCAAATAAGGCATTATGGGGATCCACCAGGGGCTAACTCTGGCAGACTGGATCTGGTGTGTGGGCTGGTATTTGCCCACCCTTGTCCTAAATGGTAACAGCCACCAGCCCCAGAGCTGTGGCCCCCTTGGGACCACCCTGGGGCTGGACAGCGTAACCTCATGCCCAACAATAGTAGAGACTGAGGGGCTATGATCCCCAAAAGGGATGTAAGTGACTTGTTGATGAGTCGCTTCTCCCCCCCTTGCTGCCTCTATCAGAGACAGGGTTGGGGGGAGCAGGAGCCAGTGCTGGGCACTGCTTGCCTCCAGTGGCTCCTGGGTAGTGGTGAAGTGGGGCTAAGGCAGGCAATGCTGAAGGAGCTGGCTTAAAAGCTGGTTCCCCTCAGCACTGTCTCTGTGAGGAGCACTGGGTAGCGGGAAGCAGTTGCGAGCCTGGAATCAGCTGACTCCCGGTGCATTGTCCCAGATGCACCTCTGCCTTTTAAATGGATTAAGAGCCGACAGCGGAGGGGGGACCCAGCACAAGCCAGGAATCAGCTGTCCTGGCTCACGCAGGGTCCCTCCTGCTGCACTTTATCTCCTCCGCACTCACGGAGGAGCCACAGATGGAACAGTGCCACATTCACCATAATGGACAGCCCCAGTAACCTCCCATCTCATTGCCCTGAGCCTCCTGACCTGAGCCCCCCTGATTCCTGCACATCCCCTACGCTGAGTCCCCTCCTCCCATCCCATGCCCAGAGCCCCCATCCCTTGCTTTGTCTCCTGCACCCCCATCCTTGGCCCTCAGACCCCCACACCTTCCACCCCCTGCCCTGCAACCCCACTTCCTGACCTGAGTTCCCTGCCCTGAGTCCCCTGCCGTGCAACCCCAACCTCTGCCCCGAGTCCCCCACATACCTCCTAGCTCCCTACCCTTACTGCCACATTCCCTGCCTCCTACCTGGTTCCCCACAAATACCTCTGCAACACTGGGTAAATCCTCTAGTACAGTGGTCTCCAACCTTTTTAAGTATGAGATCACGTTTTGAGTTTAAGTGCAATCCAAGATCTACCTCAAAAGTAAATACCCTTGTCCCACTTCCTTCCTGCCCCTTCTCCAAGGCACCACCCCTGCTCACTCTATCCTCCCTCTCTTGCCCATCCTCACTCACTTTCACCAGGCTGGGGCAGAGGGTTGGGGTGCAGGCTCTGGTCTTGGATTAAGGGATCTGGAGTGTGAGAGGGGCTCTGAGCTGAGCTTGGCGCAGGCAGTTGGGGTGCCGGAGGTGCAGGCTCTGGGATGGCATTTGGATGGAGAGGTGCTTGGGACTGGGGCAAGGGATTGGGGTGCAGGAGAGGATTCATGACTGGGATAGGGTTTCAGGATGTAGACTCCGACTGGGAGCTCCTGGTTGGTGGTGCAGTGGGGCTAAGGCAGGCTCACCCCTGCACTGGACCACTCCCTGAAACAGTTAGCAAACTCCATCCCAAGTCCTGTTGTGCCCCCTCTCTGCTCTGTGGAGAAAGGATACAGAGTGGAGGGGGCACCCTGACTTCAGCGCCCCTCCTCTCTCTCCCCTGCCCTGCATAGAAAGCAGGAGGTTCCCTGGAGGTGGGAGGAGGCAGCTCCAAGACAAAGGGCAGGAGATGTGCAGCAGTGGGGAGAGGGGCAGCTGAAGTGTAGGCACTTGACAGCCTCTTGGCCAAACCAGTCAGGATCACCTGTCAGAGGCTCCAAGATCTACTAGTAGATCCCGATAGGTAAAAAATTGAAAACATATATTTGCAATTAGATGGTTACTACTGTTTAGAAGTGCCTGTGTTGTCCTCATCTTGCTCCCTCCACAGTCTGTTGTGGATTGTATTTGTCATGTAAATCTATTTTTCAAAGGATCCACTTGTTTTTTAGCAACTTGTCATAAAATGTGGCACAATCAGGGTCAAAATTCACTCACACAAATAAAATAGCCTTCATGTGAGAAACATTGAGATGTGACTTTTAGCTGATCAAACTGAATTCTTTACTGAAACAACACGTTCCACAGGAGCTGTGGCACCCGTCAAACACAAAACGAACTCAACGTTCTTTCCAAATCTGAGCATTCTACTGCTTTATTGTCCACCTCTTGAAAAATGTTCCACCACCTTTCAGAAATGGGGGTTTTCTGAGTGTTCCAGTCAGATATGTGACAGGACATTATTGATTTTGCATTTGTCCATTTGTCAAAAAATTTCTGCTAATCTATTCTCATGTCATCTAGAGTGGGAATTCTTGTGTGACAAAAGCAAGACTGCTTTATATGTTATCTCACATCAGCATCCTTCTCACAAGAACCACTGTTCAAAGTACTTTAGAGTGGTTGAATAAAAATTCTTGACTGCATTGTAAAATTACTGTTCCTTAATTTTCCCACCCTCAACCAAAGACTGCAGCAGGGTATTTGTGTGTGATATGACAAATATTTCTCTGAGCCTCAGGCTAAATTATTTGGAAGGGTATGAATGGGCAGTGGAACTTCTGTCACCAATGAATCATTTTTCTCACTTGCCTCTACCTGCTTTGGAGTCTGTCTGTTTGCTTACTAGTCAAAGCAAGCCCCAGTTTTGTGCAAGGGTCACTGAAGACTTTCTTGAACAGTGTTGGGCATGTGTCTGCAGAGAAAAATATGCCTTGTGCCCATCAACAATCAACAAAATTCGGTATAGTGCTGGTCAAAGAGAAAGGAATTGTGTGCTGCCTTGCTCTATGAATGACATGAGCATCGCAACCACAACAAAGATGTCTTCCCCTAGTTTGACTTGCATTTTTTTTCCATACATTGTTTTTCCCAGCACATATAGCACCATCAATATTTGTATTGGCATTGTCTGCACACAAACCAACAAGCGTTTTATTAAGAGAAGCTTCCCTATCAATTGATATAGGAATCCTCACTGCATCTGAAGAAGTGGGTTGTGCCCATGAAAGCTCATGATACCATCTACATGTTTTGTTAGTCTATAAAGTGCTACCAGACCATTTGTTGTTTTTAAAGTTTATCCTGTACAGACTAACGTCGGCTACCCCCGAAGCTTCTGCATATCAGAAGTTTCACATGAGAGAGAAGAAAAGTCAATGTTTGTGTTTACCCCATTGGAGGGAGCATCCAGGGACTGTGTGTGGTCAAGGGGTGGCTTGGGGCAGGCAGGGGATAGCTAGAGGCTATGTGCAGACAGGAGGATACCTCAAGGTTCAGAGAAAGGGCACCTAGAGGCTGTGGGCCAGGAGGACTTTGTGGTCCCCCTGTTCCCTGAGGGCTTTTCTAGCCATGGCTCTGGGTCCCCCACCTCTGTGGCTCTTACTGGCTGCATGAGCAAAGGGGGCTAGAAGCTGAAGGGCAGCTTCAAACCCCTGAACCAGCAGCAGTGGCAGGAGAGGAAGGAACACCACCACTGCTTGTGCCATGTTACCAGCCAGAGGAGCAGCTGCCCCACTCTTTCTGGCTCCAGCTTCCTGCCTCCAAACTGTGCCCTGCACTTCCACTGAAGTTTGGGGGGGGGGCAACATCCCTAGTGCCCCCAGCTCTGCCCATGGACTTGGGGGCTTCGGCTGCACAGAGAGAGCTGGGGATCCAGAATTCAGCCATGCTGCTCCTGGCTTCAGTTTTTTGTAGGGTTGCCAGGTGTCCGATTTTGAACTGGACAGTCCAGTATTTGAGCTTTCTGTTCGGGAAACAAATTGAGAAAATATAAATGTCCGGTATTTTCTAACTCAGATGTAATGTAGATTGTGATGTAATGTCAAGTGTGTCCAGTATTTTTGTTGAAACCATCTGGCAACCCTAGTTTTTTGGGGGGTGGGGATCAGGACTTCAGCCCCTCAGCTCCTGCCTTCAGGCCTGCAGAGGTTGCTTGTGGCTTCAGCCTTTGTGGGAGGTAAGTGTGAGGGAATCAGGGCTTAAGCTGGGAAGGACGGACAGGCCAAGGATTGGGGCTGCTACCCAGTGGAGAGGAGTGCACTTAAGACTGAAGCTTCAGCCTGAGGGTGCTTGGAATTCAGTGTGGGAAGTGCCATTGGGGATCAAGATTTCAAGTGCTGCAGCAGGTGTGGGGATCATGGCTTCAGTCCTGCAGCCTGGAAGGGTTGGCAAACCTCCACCCTTGTGCACCCAAAAGCAGGGTTTCCCGTGGGGAAGAGTGACACAAAGCTCTGACTCACCCCCACACCCTTACCCCTCTATCACACACAGGCTGCCTCTCCTCCTACTGTCTGCCTGTCTTTCTGCCTCTGCACGCTACCTACGAGCGCCACCTGCTAGCCACCATTTGCCACACTCACCTGCCAGTCACAAATACGAGGCTGCTGCAGCTGCACTGATGCTGACTAACCAGCAGGGGGAGTGCTGGAGCTGAAAATACAGGACAATTCACCCGTGGGTTGGTTTTTTTTTTTTTTTTTTTTTTTTTTTAAAGTTGGGACGGCTGCAAGAGGGTTTAAATACGGGGCTATCCCATTAAAACAGGACGAATGGTCACCCTACCCAGGGGCTGGAGCTGGTGCAGAGAACCAGCATTTCTGTGCAGGTGGTCCTGGACTCCTGCATTCTCCTGCCCCCACCCCAGGATACACCTGGTTTGGGAGTAGGCCTAACACCCTTTTCCATACAAATGCATATAACTCCCATCCACACTTCCATTGGGGATCTTTGTGAGGAAGGCCTGTCAAATCTTTCCCTTTGTTTGTAATGTGAGATGGGATAATCTGGTCCCATATTTTGGCTATTGGATGACAACAGCCCCTCTGCAGATTTCTCCACTCTGAACTGATTCTCCACTGAATTATAGCTGTTGGGCATTGCAAGCTTCCAGAGGTCAGAGCAGGTCTCATTCGGGTATTCTGGTGCCTCAGCGCAGGGGAAAACCAGCACAGAGTTCCAAGAAAGCAGCCTTGCATATTCAGAAGTTTTGCAGCCACTGCATATCCTTCCATATCTGCATCACAATGCAGTCCACCATTCTGTGCTTGTCTCAGGGTGCCAGAACTGGCATTGCACTGTGTCCACAGGATTGGTGGCTGTGCTAGCATCAGCACCAGGGCTTGCAGGAACAGTGACTCCATGCCAAACCAAGATTCGTCCTTGTCCTCTTCCTGGTGGAGCGATATGTGTACTCTCTCGAAGTACAGCACCATTAGGTGCACCATGACATACATCAGCATCAGTATGGTTTGGAGTAAACCGGGCTTTAGGCTTGCAGTGCTGTGGTGTCTGTGAGGGCAACCAGGTCACAAAAAGCATGAGCACATTGCTTCCCATTGATCTCATGCAAGCGGGGAGGGACTAAACAAGTGCATTATGGGATGCTGATGACATGAGCTCATAACCACCTGCTGCACAGTTTTGGTCTCAGCGGCCACCGAGAGCATAGCCCAGAATGCAAAGCTATCCATGGTGCATCGCTCTCTGAGTCAATGGTAGGCTCTCTAATGGGGACATGCTACTTTGGACTACATTTGATTCTCCCTCCCGTAGTGAGGACATGGATCTTTGACTTTACAAAATCGGGTGCCCAGAAATTGACCATGTTAGATTCAACCTTATCTCATAGTGTATATGTGGCCTGTGAGAAAAACTACAAGCAGGATCCAGGGTCAAGGGGATCAAGATTTGTATATTTTTGCTCTTAGCTATCCACACCCTTTAGAAATATCCACTCTACTTATTCCTGCTTCTATCAAGAGCAATTTATTTTGGATAATGTTTGTTGGTGAGGCTGCTGCTAAATGGAATCCAGGCAGTTAATAAACAGTACTTTTGTATCAGCAGGCATGCTCATTTTGCAAAATTTCATTAATGAGCCTGAATTTGGCCTTGCATCTACTTTGTTAACTTTATACATTATTTTTCATTTGAGCGTTTGCTTACTCTGAGTAACCATGAACTAATAGGGACAGAATGTACATGCTATATTAATGATGATATTTAGTTAAAACTCCTACATTGTTGTAATGTACAATGTATGTAAATAAATGTACAAAAGAGTTACAACCTAAATATATTATGTGGAAAAGAGTGATCTTGAAATGAAGCACAGTCTACCAGGAGTTATAATGTTGTTAAATAGAAAGACCAGCGGATTGTGTCAAAAAACTAATTTAAATTTCGAATTTGGTTTGAGACACATCAGTGTGCTACTATTCTTGTAATTTTTTTTCCAGCTGGTGACATGTTCTTTGGCAATCCTGGATAAAACAAGAGCAGATAACAGTTAATAAGGTGCAAACAAAGAGAATTAAGACTTTGAATGCATTTATAACCTAATGCTATTTATAAAAAATGAAACTTGTAATGAGATCAGAAAGCTTAGAATTGACAATTGATCTTTTCTTACTCTACAGCATGTATTCAGCATAACTTTATAGTAGAGTAATTTTGTCTTTTTTCAATACTGCACTAATAATATATAATCATTATGCAAAAACTACAGAAAAAAGTATGTTTCAGTAGTTGACCAGACTTACGTTACATATAACAAATAAATGCATTTTAATGTGAAATAAAAACAAAAAATCAGGTTCTGCTTATCACTGGAGAATAGATGGTGTTTTTTTTAACTGTTCTAATGCACAAAAATAAGGCAGTTAAGTAACCAATACAACTGAACATCTACATCTTACACAGGATTATTTAGCTGTGAGATAGAGAAGTCTATAAACAAGGCAGGTGGCTATTTATAGTCTCCTTCATTAAATAGAGAAACTACTCTCCCAACTTTTATTTAATGTGCTTTGAAAGAAACACTCTAAACATTAATAAATTGTTATTATATAGACATCTCATTTATGAGTGTTACACAGAATTGGAAACAAGAATTGTCAGTGGAGGAACTCAGTTGTATGTATGAACTATAAAAGAAATTTTTGCTGAGTAATTCTTTTTAACCAGTGCAAAAGTGCAACTGATAAAAACAAGCGTAGCTTTATCGATGTCGATATAAATCTGTCAGTGACCTTTAATAAAAATTTATAACCTTAATAATCTTGTTCAGCACAACTCTAGTCACATTGCTACTTGCAGGTCAATAATCCGTAAAGCTTTATAGTTTATAGAGAAACTAATGGAGAAATGCCAAACTTGAGTATGGGATGGATAATTGTTTAATCTGAACAGAGAATGTAGATTTTTTTAAACTGGTCATACAGGTCAAAATCCTGTAAAATTCAGTAGCTAGTTGAACTTACAGGGGAAAATTTTTATGCAAAATTGGAAACCAATAGGGAAATTTTAAATAGTTGAATTTTGTGTCCTTTTATAGCAGATCTCCTTATATGGTCTTTTGTAAAATCTTTGCAATATAATTGAACTGATCTGGCCATTTTTTTTAAATTATAGCACATAGCAGTTCAATTTATTGACTCAGGGAGTTACCATCTGAAGAGCATTGTTTTCCCAATTGCCTGGTGACTGTGAAAGGGAGTTTTATTTTCTCTTCATAGGGTCAGGAGGTAGAACCACTGGTAAAAATGTAGTTAAACTTTTTTGGGGAGATATAGTTTTATATTTGGTAACTAAAAAGTGAACATAAATACAGCACAAAATACTGCAAGAAATTAGAAATATACAATTTTGTGTCCTGCAAAATCATATACAATCTGTCTTGTAAATCATCCCATCATCTTACTAAAATACTGAACATTTACATATATATTGCTAAATAATTCACTAGACCTCTCTTCAACTCCTGAAGCAAATTGATTCCAGCCTTGATATTTTTTAACTGTAAAGAATGTACAGAAATATTGTGTGTATGCCTGCAAGTGCATGCATATGAATGTGTTGGTACTGGTTTCTTCAGATGTCTCCTGTTCAGTCAAGATGTTCTTTTCTTAGCAAAAGTCATAATAGCAAGGATATATTCTAGTTTATGTGAATCAAGTAACACAAGTGTATTGCATTAAGTAATTTTTTAAAATGAGAAAACCATTTTTTTTTGCCAACATGTATTTTGTTCTCAGAATATATTAAAACACCATATTTGGTTATTTCCTTTAAGTGTAACAAATTTAAAATACCAAGTGTGTAAAGACTCCCTTTCAGAACATAGACTATTTATAGTAAACTGGCATGTTTACAGAGGCTTAGGATGTTATGCTTACAAATGGTATTGTATTATAAAAATGTTTTAGTTATTTATCCATCTCAATAGCCCTTTGAATAAGCAGTTAGAAAAAACACATTAAATGCACATCTGTTTTTCACTTAAGAAATATAGCTTTAAGTTGAGCAGAACATTGTTTCTGCAGAACATCCTCTCTGAAAATGAGAAATTTAAATGTTCTGCTTAAGTACTAATAACTGGCTTTGCGACTGAGAAATGTTTTATTTTATCTTCTGTGTAGCAAATCAACAAAAAAAAGAAAAAACAAGCAAATGAATTAGGGATGTAAGTGACTAGTCTCTTCCCCCCTCCCCCCCCCGCTGCCTCTATCAGAGAGAGGCAGTAAATGGGTGGGGGAGCGGGGAGCTGCCTGAAAAGCTGGTTCCCCCCAGCACTGTCTCCGCAGTGACAGGGAGGGCGGTAGAGGCACAGTGGGAAATGGCCTGAGCAGGGACTTAAACAGTCTCTGCTCATGCTGCTTTGGCTGTGATTCTGCTTTTGAAATGTACGAGACCTAGTGCGGCTCTTGTACATTTAAAGGCTGAGCCACTGCAAGGAGCACGGGGCCACTCTCTGTGGTGCTTCTGCTTTTGAACTGTAGGAAGAGCCCGGCAGGGATCTTGCTATAGTTCAAAGGCGGAGGTGCTCTTGTAGACTAATCGAGTAGTCGATGGAAATCCCATCGACTATTTGATTAGTTAATCTAAATTTAACATCCCTAAAATGAATAAATGTTGGTTAAGTAACCAGTGCAATTGATATAGTATGATATAACAAGGAGGCTGCACCCTGTGGTCATTACGCTTGCCAACTCACCCCTTAATCTTGTTATTTGTTAATCTTGCACTGATTATACAGAAAAGTGAACAAATGAAGTTGTATAGAAGAAAAACCTGTTAATTGGTCTATTGCTAACATAATACATGTTACCGACAGATCTACAGACAGATCTCAGTTTCGCAGTTGGTTCTGATTGAAGCACAAGTAAGCAAGATGCTGAGATTCTACTTTCAAATAGGCTGATGATGTCAGTCTGTCACGCAGCAGGAAAACCTTTTTTATATAGAGAGATATTTCACTTCGGTTGCTCCAGCCCGTATTGGAAATGCTGTTAACCCCATCTAGTTGTTCTTTGGTGGGCTTCTGAAATAAGTTTAAAGATCTCAGTAACATTCCCAGTGGACAGATGTCTAGAACACAAAATGCTCCCAAAATCCAATACAGTGATCACTAACTGGCAGGGTGATCAGGCTGCCTCAGCAAAGATGCCAAGAATTGGCTAGGCTACAGAGACTAAGATTCGAAAATGCCTATGTTCTACTGTAATGAACAGAGAGGATGAAGACTTCCTTGATAGAAGGCAGCATTTAATCCTGCGGGCACAGCAGGCTGAAGAGCCAGTCCGGGCAGTACAGCACAAGGAAGAAAACTGGCAGCATGTAACCTCTAGAAGGAGAAGGTGCCCAACTCAGGTTCCTGTAGAGGTAAGTAACCGCTTTCAGGCTTTCTCCACAGGCACTGTGGTGGAGAATGCTTTGGCAGGAACCTCTCAGGGAAGAAATCAGAAGGGAACACCATCTACCAGAAGACATGGGATGCGTAGTCCGAGGGATGGGGGTTCCACGACCCCCCTCCCCCAAAAGAAGACGGGTGGTGGTGGTGGAGGACTCCCTCCTAAGAGGGACTGAGTCATCCATCTGCTGTCCAGACCTGCAATCTCGAGAAGTGTGCTGCTTACTGGGAGCTTGCATTCAGGATGTGACCAAGAGTCTTCCGAAAGTGATTAAACCTTCAGATCACTATCCCTTCCTCCTTCTCCATGTAGGAACTAACGATACGGCCAAGAATGACCTTGAGCGGGTCACAGCAGATTATGTAGCACTGGGAAGAAGGATCTAAACACGGCACAGTCGACAAGGGAAGCCTTTGTCAACCGCTCCGGTAAACCTCGTTTCACAAGGCATACCGGCGTGGTTGACAAAGGCTTCCCTTGTCAACTGTGCCACGTCTAGACTGCCATGCTGTTCTGGATCAGCTGATCGTCGGCACAGCGGGGCGGCCATTTTTATTTTAATGAAGCGGGGATTATTTAAATCCCGCTTCTTTGACTATGCTGAGTAAACTATTTTACATGGCTCCATCGACGGAGCCATGTAGTCTAGACATACCTTATGATTGCTCGGAGCTCCAGTACTTAGAGGGAGAAAAGACTGTAGAGAGTCTATGGGTTAAATTTAGAGGTGGAAGCAACAGGGGTGATATTGTGGTTGGTGTCTGCTATAGACTGCCAGATCAGGTGGATAAGGTAGAGGAAGCTTTCTTTGGACAACTGAGGGAAGCTTCCAGATCACAGGCCCTGGTTCTCATGGGCAACTTTAATCACCCTGACATCTGTTGGGAGACCAATGCGGCAGTACACAGACAATACAGGAAGTTTTTGGAGAATGTTGGGGATAACTTCTTGGTACAAGTGCTGAAGGAACTGACCAGGGGCCATGCGCAACTTTACCTGCTACTCACAAACAGGGAGGAACTAGTAGGGGAAGTAGACATGGGTGACAACCTGGGAAGCAGTGATCATGATATGGTAGATTTCAGGATCCTGACCAAAGGAAGAAAGGAGAGTAGCAAAATACACACCCTGGACTTCAGAAAAGCAGACTTTGATTTCCTCAGAGAACGGATGGGCAGGATTCCCTGGGATGCTTACATGAAGGGGAAAGGAGTCCAGGAAAACTGCCAGTATTTTAAAGAAGCCTTATTAAAGGCACAGGAAGAAACCATCCTGATGCGCAGCAAGAAAAGCAAATATGGTAGGTGACCATATTGGCTTACTGGGGAAATCCTTGGTGAGCTTAAACACAAAAAGGAAGCTTACAAGAAGTGGAAACTTGGACAGATGACTAGGGAGGAGAATAAATGTATTGCTCGAGAATGCAGGGAAGTTATCAGAAAGGCGAAAGCGCAATTGGAATTGCAGCAGGCAAGGAATGTGAAGGGGAACAAGAAAGGTTTCTACAGGCATGTTAGCAATAAGAGGGTGATCAGAGAGGGAGTGGGGCCCTTCCTGGAGGAGGGAGGTAACCTAGTGACAGATGATGTGGGAACAGCTGAAGTACTCAATGCTTTCTTTGCCTCTGTCTTCACGGACAAGGTCAGCTCCCAGACAACTGCACTAGGCAACGCAGTATGGGAAGGAGGTGGACAGCCCTTGGTGGGGAAAGAACAAGTTAGGAACTATTTAGAAAAGCTAAACACACACAAATCCATGGCCCTGGATTTAATGCATCCGAGGGTACTGAGGGAGTTGGCAAATATCATTGTGGAGCCTTTGGCCATTATCTTTGAAAACTCGTGGAGATCCTGGATGATTGGAAAAAGGCAAATGTAGTGCCCATCTTTAAAAAAAGGGAAGAAGGACAATCCAGGGAACTACAGACCAGTCAGTCTTACCTCAGTCCCCGGAAAAATCATGGAGGGGATCCTCAAGGAATCCATTTTGAAGCACTTGGAAGAGGGGAAAGTGATCAGGAATAGTCAACATGGATTCATGAAGAGCAAGTTGTGCCTGACCAATCTGATTTGCTTCTGTGATGAGGTAACTGGCTCTGTGGATATGGGAAAGTCAGTGGATGTGATATACCTTGACTTTAGCAAAGCTTTTGATACGGTCTCCCACGATATTCTTGCCAGCAAGTTAAGGGAGTATGGATTGGATAAATGGATTGTAAGATGGATAGAAAGCTGGCTAGACTGTCGGGCCCAACGGGTAGTGATCAACTGCTTGATGTCAGGTTGGTGGTCGGTTTCTAGCGGAGTGCCCCAAGGATCGGTTTTTGGACCGGTTTTGTTCAACATCTTTATTAATGACCTGGATGAGGGGATGGATTGCACCCTCAGCAAATTTGCAGATGACACTAAGCTAGGGGGAGAGGTAGATATGTTGGAAGCCAGGGATAGGGTCCAGAGTGACCTAGACAGATTAGAGGATTGGGCCACAAGAAATCTGATGAGGTTCAACAAGGACAAGTATAGAGTCCTGCACTTGGGACAGAAGAATCCCAAGCATTGTTATAGGCTGAGGACCAAATGGCTAAGCAGCAGTTCTGCAGAAAAGGACCTGGGGATTACAGTGGATGAGAAGCTGGATGAGAGTCAACAGTGTGCCCTTGTAGCCAAGAAGGCTAAAAGCATATTAGGGTTCATTAGGAGGAGCATTGCCAGCAGATCCAGAGAAGTGATTATTCCCATTTATTCGGCTCTGGTGAGGCCACATCTGGAATATTGTGTCCAGTTCTGGGCCGCTCACTATAGAAAGGATGTGGATGCATTGGAGAGGGTTCAGCGGTGGGCGACCAAAATGATTCTATGTTGTCCTATGTTTCTATGTTGTCGTATGTCAGTGATTCTCAGCTTCCCTCTTTGGTCCATGTTTTTCTGTAGACTAGATGGAGAGGCAATTTCCTGCTGATGAAACAGAAGAGGGGAATCAAGTTTCCACTTTTCTCTGGAAGAGTCTATACTGTTTTCCCCTTGTGACTTTTTAAAATATTAGTGCTTGTGAAAGGTGTCAAACTGAAAGTATTGAAAATTTAAGTAACCTTATTCAGCACAGTACAGCAGAGACAATCTGCTTGACTTGGATGGGACCACTTCTGAGAGTGAGAAGACACTAGATCTCCTAGCTGACACTACTGCAAGGTTGCCCATTAGTGGCAAATATTGTGGTATTTCTTGTAGGGCTGGTGTGCATTTCTTGTAGGGCTGGTCATAAGTGCTTACCAAAAGACTGAACCACACTTTATTTGTAGGCTCATCTAGAAATGCATACATATATAATTCATAATAGACTTAAGTGAAACCATTTTTGTTTTCCAAGAATCTCTGTTAATAATACATTTAGCCATTCTTCCATCAAAAGACTTTCCTACCATCTCTAGGGTCTGATTATTAGAATGGTGTATGGTTGTCAATACATCGTATAAAAGCTTTTTATTTTGTTTGTTTAGTTTCTTGTTATAGTTTCTGGACATTAGCCCATGAGAGCCAGCTTCAGGCAATTTCACTTCTATAGGAACTAGTTAATGAATAGTCATTGGAACTGAATTATAAAGTGGGGAAATCCGTGTGGAGGGTGGGAAGTGATACAATAATAAAATTGTTATTACAGTGGTACACTTTGTGCACCAGTAATTGTGCAGCTCAGTGACATCTCATGGAGTCTGCTGAGATGAGTCTGCATAGTTGTTAATCACTTTTGATTTGAAATGCAAAATCTTCTGGCAGTGAAAATAATCTGTAACTGTTGCATCCTTGCCTACCTGTGCTGTTAAATGGAGATTTTTGTGAGGCCAGTACAATTTGTGTCAAGATCTAAAGAAATAGCCTGGCCACAAACTTCAGCATATGTCAGATTCACATTTTGGCTAATCTGTTTTCAGATTTTTGCCATGAGATTTTCTATGCCTGGAAGTGAGGCAAGCTCATGGCAGCATTTCTCTTTATCTGTTTCTTCTCAAGAAGAATCACCTGCATAAATCATTGAAATTGGATCATTCCTTGTACTGGCCTATAATGTAATCTGAAATATAACAATGATTCATCCTTGGATCTCTTCAAAGTCTGTAAAATATAATGAAAAGAAAAATTAAATTAATTATTTAGATTCTGCAGAGGTTTTGATGAGGATGCCAAACACTGCCTGCTAAATTGCCGTGGAAATTCTTTGCAATCTGCATCACAGCATATGTCCATCTAAAGCTAGACCCTCCTGCCCCCCCCCTTTTTTTTTTAAATAGTGCAGACCAGCAAAGTCATTCAAAAACTTTTGGCAGACTGGCACTGAAACATTTGCATATCCATTGTGGTAATTAATTAATTAAGCAGTCACGTGTTATTTTACGTTACATCTGTATGCACACAATATATGTCATTGTGTGGCTGGGAAGATCACAATCATACATTGTTAAACAGATGGCATGCTTTGCAGAATAGTTCTGGTTTTCACTAATTTTTGGAGAGAGGCAAAGGGGTCCAGCAGGCAAGGCAGGAGAAGGGGGCTGTGGCCAAGAGGAAGAAGGGAGGGGAAGAAAAGAAAAGAAAAGCGGGAGCAAGCTGGGGAAAGGCTGGGCTGAAAGGCTCAGAGGGCTCTTCCCGCTTTGTTCCCTCACCACACACCAGCTGCCTGGGTAATGGTGGCCCCTGCCCAGCCCCAGTCACCCCACCAGGGGGTCCCTGAAGCAGCCCCCATGCGGCCCAATTACCTCTGGAGCAGCCCTGCTCCGCCATGCAGGCTGGCTGCCCTGGAGCAGCCCTGGCCCCCAGAGGAGCCCTGCTCTGCCACATGGCCTGGCCATCTGTGGAGGAGCCCTGCTTGGACATGTGAGCTGGTCACCCCAGGAGCAGCCCCCGCTCCCTGGAGCAGCCACCCACCACGTGGAACTGCCAGGCAGGCTACATGGCTGCTGCAGAGCTGGAATCAGGGCCATGGTGAGGCTGCCCCAGTAGGAGCACCCTCACTGTGGCCCAGCTCCAGCTGTAGCACACAGCTGGGGGTGTGGCCTGGCAGAGTGCTGCAGCCCGGCAGGCAGGTGTTCAGGGCCTGCCAGCGGTCCGTGGACCGGTGGTTGGGAACCACTGATCTAAGCAATCCACAGCAATACTGTTCTTTCAGTGAGCTCCATATGGATGCAGAGCCAGACGTTTCCTGATTGACATGCAGAGAACCCTGGAATTATATTATCCCCCTCCCCCCAAAAAAGGGGATTCATGCTTATTTTAAATGACTTTCTAAGAATCCCTGTAACCACAAGATAGTCCTTGTTATATATAGTACCCCCTTCCCGCCACAAGTCACAGATAGAAGCGATTTCTTCCATCTTTGGGGAACTCCACAAAATGTCATGACAAAACACTAACAAGAATGACCAGCTCCCCTGTTAGAAGGTATCAACCAACCAGATGAATGAGACCATGGTTTCAGTCACAAGGACTATGTACACTTCTTCCAGTGGAATAACAGGAATATGATGGTCATCATGAAAACATGTTGGCAGAGCTACATAAGCTACATTAGCACAGTGCTTGCCCAAACTAGAGTATGGTTAGCTCTAGCAAATGCTATTAGACTTTTGGTTTCATACACATTAACACTAACCCCAGAATGCCTTCAACTAATTGAAGTAATTCATCTCTAAAACAGCCCAGCTAAAAGACTGACTTAAAAGCTTACAATTCTCAGATAAATCACAATGATTTTTAATAGACATTTACTACTTCAGTATTTTAAAAAAATGTAAATGTATTTCTCAGCACTGCTGTGCATATTGATTGAAAGGAATCCAAAGTCACTCACTGGCAATGAGGAGGAGGAAAGAAACTGGATCTGAGGCAAACAAATATGTTTTGGTGAAATAGGATTAGTCTTTAAATCTCAAAAAAGCTTGTGGAGTCATGCAAAACAGAAAAGAGAGGTTTAGCCTGCATAGAAACAGAATCACATGAGTGAAATATCATTCAGACTTTCACTCATGTGACGCTTGGTTGTTGTTGGAGACAAATCTTTGAGAAGAAAAAGTACAGTAGTTTTTATGGCTAAGGAGCTCAATATCCTTAGAGTTTTGTGGTGCATGAAATGTAATTATTGCAAATGGGAAATATGGGAAATACTCCTGGGAGAGCTGCATGCATGATTCTCTTAAACTGTGCACTGTTGTCAGGAAAATTTATGAGGTTAGCTGGCTGTAAAACCAGGGGAATTGTATGTCAAGATTTGCACTTCAGAAATGGTCAACTGAGAGCATAGAGAGCAATTTTGTAGGCTTCTCCTAGTAAAGGCACATATAAAAAGACGGTACTGGAGTAGTCACCTAATGAGAATAAGAGATTCATTAACCAGGTAGCTGTTTCACTTTTCTTTTGGTGTCATTTCCATCTACATAACTGTCCTGCTTTTTTCTGAGTCATGATGCATGGTGCAGTGTGTTACAGGTTCTACTTTACCTACTTCAATTACCTTGAGAACAGAAACAATGCAGAGCAGTGGAGAAGTGAGATATTGTGAGCTTGAAATTGTAAAATTTTATTTAATCGGCATGCCATCCCAAAGGGCTTCCACAAGCTAGTGTTAATGACTGGGGAAAAGATGCTTATACGTGGCTGTACATGTAGTTTTCATTTATTAAGGTTTAGTTTATTGGTGTCTGTGATGGAGTTCACTTTTCAGAGCAGTACCTGCTGCTGGCTGGCTAAGCCCTTGTCTCGTCTCTTAGGTGTACCATCTCCTGGTGGTACCTCTCTCATCCTCGTCTCTGCCTGCAGACCCACCTCAATCCAGGAACTGGAGCATCTTTTCATGACTCAGGCCTCTGGCTATGCCACCATGTGTGTTGCTCTCCTCCCAGAGAGCAAGTATCTCCCAGTTCTATACTCACTTCCCTTGTGAAAAGTGGGAGGTACTTGAACCCGCCAACTACTCCAGGTTGCAATACAGGGACTCTGTAGATAGCAGCCATCTGCGGAGTCTCTTTAACTTCTACCTCCGCTGCTTCAGATCCCTGAGACACTTCCCTGCAGCTCCAGCACTTCTCCTTCGTTCAGGATTTGAACAAGCAAATCCTAACAGCCAGGTTGGAGCTCCCAGTGCCTGCTAGAAGCTGCTCTGTCCAAGGTACTTCCTATTCACTCAGCCTCTTAGGGGGACAGTCCTCAATCCTGGGAATACCCAGCAGCCATTGAACCCTGCTCTGCCTTGTAGCTCACTTTTGTGAGACTACTGGGTCCTGATTGGTTGCTTCATGCAGACTTCCTCCAATTGGATGCTTTCTGTGCAGCTTCTCTAGTCTGCTTGTAGGATTCATTTCCACTGCTCCTCTCGGACAGAGTGTGGCTGGCCTATTAATACCTTCCTCTCCAGTAAACATGCATCACAACGTCCATGTACTTTAACCTCTTTTGGGCCTTCCTCAAGCCAGGCATAAAAGTAAAACTTTTTGAAAATCACAGTGTCATTCTAACCGCATTTGAGTTTGCATAAAGTGTGCAACATAATAGGCCCTTGGCAACTCCTCCCTTGTCTGTCTGCTGATTCACTTAATAGTAATTTACTACTTAAGGTTCTCTCATTTGTCTGACAAGGGAGGAAATGAGTCAAGGATAAATTTTCCTTAAACTCTTCAATTTTTCTTCAATTCAAAGGTTCAAATGTGTTTCGTGTCCCAGTCCATTTCCAACGGGACAAAAGTCTACATCACAAACAGTACCAAAATATACACTGATTAGTCCCTTTGATGGTAGTTTCAACAAACAAGGGCAGAAAGAAAGTGATAGGGATACTTACTCACTAGACTTAAAAACAATGAGCAGTGCCGTGGCACTTTAGGCTATGTCTAGATTCCAGGGTTTGTTCGAAAAAAGTGGCCTTTTTTCGAAAAAACTTCACCTGCTTCTAGACTGCCGCCGTGTTCTTTTGAAATTAAATTAAAAGAATACGGTGGTATTTTTGCCAGCGGTAAACCTCATTTTATGAGGAAGAATGCCTTTTTTCGAAAGAGCTCTTTCAAAAAAAGATGTTCTTGACTGCAAACAGGGCTTTTCTGAAAGAGAGCATCCAGATTGCCTGGGTGTTCTCTTTCAGAAAAGTGGATCGCTTTTTCAAAAAAGTTGTGGCTGTCTAGACGATCTCTTTCTAAAGAAGCTTTTTCAAAAGATTCTTTTGAAAAAACTTTTCGAGAGAAGCGTGTAGTCTAGACGTAGCCTTAGAGACTAACATATCTATTATATCATGAGTTTTCATGGGTAAAATGCATTTCATCTGATGAGTCTAGACTTAGTTCCTCTCATAGTGGGCTAAGTCATGTTGCAGAGGGCAGTGTTTAGCAGCTTGTATTATTTCTTATTTTTTTTAAACTCGGGATTTGTCTGCAGGTACCTTGAGCCCAGTTCTTTTCATTGGTACTGAATTCACTATTTTCCTTCAGTAGTGCACCCTACAGATAATTTTGCTAGGACATGGTTAATACCTAATGCTCAGAGACTTGTCATTTCAACAACTTCACAAGCATTATGTAGGAGACTTCATGAAATGGTAGATTCTTGGTTATCTATTTGATAATATTTTCTCAAGTAGTGATTGGGTTAAAACATTTGAATAGGTAATTCTCAGAGTATTTATTTAGTATTATTTATTTACAATATTTTTACCCCACCTCTCTATTTAACATATTCAAGGCAGCTTACAGATGCTTAAAACAATATAATACAAGACCCCAAAGGGGGGACATAAAACCTGCTAAGACACTTCAGGAGGAGGGACACACACACACACACAAACTCAAACACCAATAAAATCACGAGTGAAAAGGTTGGCTTTAGCTTGACACCGAAACAGTGCCAGCATTGGCACCAGGTGAATGTCCCAGGGGAGAGAATTCCATAGCTTGGGGGGCAAAGGCTGAGAAGGTCCTGCTCTGCGTAGATGTTAAACTTATCCTCATAAGTGGAGGAACACAGAATAGAGTCTCCGCAGCTGACCTTAATCCTGAGGCAGGTCATACAGGAGGAGGCAGTCCTTCAAATACACCAGCCCCAACCCATTTAGGGCTTTATAAGTCATAGCCAAGACCTTGAATTGTGCCTGGAAACATACTGGAAGCCAGTGCAGCTGCCGGAGCACTGGCATGATGTTTTCCGTATAAGAAGTGTTAGTTAAAACTAAAGCAGCCACATTCTGGACCAGCTGAAGCTTCCGAAGACTCTTCAAAGACAGCCCCACGTAGAGTGCATTGCAGTAGTCCAGTCGGGATAAGAACATAAGAACATAAGAATGGCCATACTGGGTCAGACCAAAGGTCCATCGAGCCCAGCATCCCATCTGCCGACGGTGGCCAATGCCAGGTGCCCCAGAGAAGGAGAACAGAAGACAATGATCAAGTGATTTATCTCCTGCCATCCATCTCCTGCCCTTGTTATGAAGGCTAGGGCACCATACTTTATCCCTGGCTAATAGCCATTTATGGACCTAACCTGCAAAAATTTATCAAGCTCTTTTTTAAACCCTAATAGAGTCCTGGCCTTCACAGCCTCCTCGGGCAAGGAGTTCCACAGGTTGACTGTGCGCTGTGTGAAGAAAAATTTCCTTTTATTAGTTTTGAACCTACTACCCATCAATTTCATTTGGTGTCCCCTAGTTCTTGTATTATGGGAAAAGGTAAATAATTTTTCTATAATCACTTTCTCCACACCATTCATGATTTTATATACCTCTATCATATCGCCCTTCAATCGCCTTTTTTCCAAACTGTGTGACAAGATGTGACAAGAGCATGAATTGCCATAGCCAGTTCATTCTTATTCAGGAAGGGTTGCAGCTGATGGATCAGCTGAAGTGGCCCAAAATCACTTCTACCCACCAAGGAAAACTAATTCTCAAATGTTAGAAAAGGGTCTAGGAGGACTTCCCCTGAAAGAACATGTGCACAGTTTGGAAGTATGATCCCATCCAGCACAGGTAACACACCACATTCCCAGACATATGGTTTCCTGAGCCACAGGACCTCGGTCTTATCTTGATTCAAATTTGGCTTGTTTGACCTCATCCAGTCCATCACTGCCTCCAGACACTGGTTCAGATTGGTCGCTGTCACACCTAGATCCGATATCACAGAGAAATAGAGTTGGGTGTTATCACATCTCAGTTCCCCAACCTGACACTCCGAGTGCAGAGATGGGGGGCCAGCTAGTAAAAACATAAGAACATAAGAATGGCCATACTGGGTCAGACCAAAGGTCCATTCAGCCCAGTACCCTGTCTGCCGACAATGGCCAATGCCAGGTGTCCCAGAGGGAGTGAACTGAACAGGTATTGATCAAGCTATCTTTCTCCTACCATCCATCTCCACCCTCTGACAAAGAGAAGCTAGGGACACCATTCCTTACCCATACTGGCTAATAGCCATTAATGGACTTAACCTCCATGAATTTATCTAGTGCTCTTTTAAACCCTGTTATAGTCCTAGCCTTCACAACCTCCTCAGGCAAGGAGTTCCACAGATTGACGATGCACTGTGTGAAGAAGAACTTCCTTTTATTTGTTTTAAACCTGCTGCCCATTAGTTTCATTTGGTGGCCCCTAGTTCTTGTATTATGGGAACAAGTAAATAACTTTTCCTTATTCACTTTCTCTACACCACTCATGATTTTATATGCCTCTATCATATCCCACCTTAATATCCTCTTTTCCAAGCTGAAAAGTCCTAGTCTCTCTAATCTCTCCTCATATGGGACCCGTACCAAACCCCTAATCATTTTAGTTGCCCTTCTCTGAACCTTTTCTAATGCCAGTATATCTTTTTTGAGATGAGGAGACCACATCTGTACGCAGTATTCAAGATATGGGCGTACCATGGATTTATATAGGGCAATAAGATATTCTCTGTCTTATTCTCTATCCCTTTTTTAATGATTCCTAACATCCTGTTTGCTTTTTTGACTGCCACTGCACACTGTGTGGACGTCTTCAAAGAAGTATCCATGATGACTCGAAGATCTCTTTTCTGATTATTTGTAGCTAAATTAGCCCCCATCATATTATATGCATAGCTGGGGTTATTTTTTCCAATGTGCATTACTTTACATTTATCCACATTACATTTCATTTGCCATTTTATTGCCCAATCACTTAGTTTTGTGAGATCTTTTTGAAGTTTGTCACAATCTGCTTTGGTCTTTGATCTCAAAAAATGAGGAGTAACGTTAATTTGAACCAAGGGGTTTGGTTTGAACTAACGCATCCCGGCGCGCACTTTCACTTTTGAAACAGCTGTTGAGCAGAGTAATGCACTGGTGAGATCATGTTAATTAAGCGTGGGATATTTAAATCCCCGCTTCATTAGCAATTTCAGTTGCGTACATTTGCATCCCTAGTTCGAACTAGGGAGCAAGTGTAGACGTACCCCAAGTGTCTAAAAGAAAATATAAAAGAAACTCTTTTCAAGGGAAGAGATCACTCTCCCTGCTGCCCCTAACCTCTGTTTTTGCTTGGAGTTGGGAAAACAAATAGAGGGACTCTGCAGAGAACAATGGACTCTGCCCGGGTAACTAGGCACGTAAACTTAAGGACACAATAATCAACCAATACTGGTTAATCAAAACAAAAAGGAAAACTTTTATTATCAAAACAAAACTACTGTTGCAAGCATAGTAAATGACTAGGTGTTAGATAGCCATGAAGTGACATAGACTCAGGGAAAATCCTTGGGCTGCAATCCTTAGTTACAAAAGAGAAAAACAATTAGCTAGTTCAGACATGATTTCCAAACCCCCAAATAAGGAAAACAACAATAAACCTTGATGGACTATCTAAACTTTTCCCTACTTACACATTTCAAGAAGTCCATCTCCCTCAATATCTGGGAGAAACTGCTCTGATTTCAAACAAAGAGAGAAAGAAAAACCCTCTCTCCTGGCTTGAAATTCCTATCTGCTATTTTATTGGCTGACTGACCGAATCCCCTCCCTAGGTGCATCTCCAGTTGCTTAACCCTTTGCTCACCCTTCAGATAAGTCAGACTCTCCTTAGCAGCTCCTATTTATGACAGGTGTCATCTGCATATTGATGGCACCATCCTCTAAAGCTCCATACAACCTCTCCCAGCAGTTTCATGTGTATGTTAAACAGCATAGGGACAAGATGGAACCTTTGCATACCCTGTAGCACAGTCACCTCGGGGTTGAGCAGCAGCCCCTTAGCTCCATCTTCTGAAAACACCCCGACAGGTAAGACTGGAACCACCGCAGAACAGTGCCTCCAATACCCAAACTTGTCAGGGGCTCCAGAAGGATACCATGGAGGATGGTGTTGAAACCTGCCGAGAGGTCCAAGAGAATCAACAGGGATGCACTCCCCATCTAGATCCTGGCGTAGGTCATCTATCAAGACGACAATGGCGGTTTCTGTTCCAAAATCAGGCATGAAGCCAGACTGAAATGGATCGAGATAATCCATTTCTTCCAATAAAGCTTGGAGTTGCAATGCCACTTCCTGCTTGAGTACCTTGCCCAAGAAAGGAATATTAGTGATTGGGGGATAGTTATTCAAATTGCATGGGTCCAAGGAAGGCTTCTTAAGGAACGGTTTTATCACTGCTTCTTTCAAGGTGGCAGGAACTGTCCCAGATCTAAAAGAAGCATTTATAATCCCCTGGACCCAACCAGTCCTCCCTTCTTGGCTCAATTTAATAAGCCATAAAGGGCAGGGGTCGAGTGAGCACATGGTTGGTTGCACTCTTCCAAGCACCTTGTCCAGGCTGAAACAGGTCCAAAGAAAAATGACTAGACAGTGTGCTCAATACATTCTGTACCACACTTACATGACAGCCAGAGTCCAAATCAGACCAGATGTGAGTAATCTTACCTGGAAACAGGTCACTGTGGTTTGCCGAGGACTCCTCCATTTCGTCACAAGGGCCAATCTCTAAGAGGCCCCGCACCACTTGAAACATTTCCACCGGATGGTACTGTGCAAATGCGATGCGGGTGGAGAAATAACTTTTCTTTGGTGCTAGCACCATCGCAGAATAGGCTCACAATTTGGTCCTAATCCACAATCGGACTCGAATAGAGTTCTCCTCCAGTGGCACTGTCGCGCAGACTATTTCCCCACCTGCAACGCCCCAGAAAATCAGGGAGCAAACTTGATTTGACTAGCCCAAAAAGGGAACTTAGGAGCAATCATGTCAGCTGCCCAGGCTACTGCGATGTTCCATATGTTGACCAGAGCATCAAAAGGACCGCTAGCCATAATGGCCAAACAATCCATCAGGAATCTTAGGAAACCCTCTGGATCCATCAGTCTCTGAAGATCATAGAATCATAGGGCTGCAAGAGATCTCAGGAGGTCATCAAGTCCAGCCCCCAGCCCAAAGCAGGACCAATTCCAACTAAATCAACCCAGCCAGGGCTTTGTCAAGCTGAGACTTTAAAAACCTCTAGGGATGGAGATTCCACCACCTCCCTAGGTAACCCATTCCAGTACTTCACCACCCTCCTAGTGAAATAGTTTTTCCTAATATCCAACCTAGACCTCCCCCACTGTAACTTGAGACCATTGCTCCTTGTTCTGCCATCCGTCACTATTGAGAACAGCCTCTCTCCATCCTCTTTGGAACCTCCCTTCAGGAAGTTGAAGGCTGCTATCAAATCCCCCCTCACTTTTCTCTTCTGCAAACCAAATAAGCCCAAATCCCTCAGCCCTCCTCATAAGTCATGTGCTCCAGACCCCTAATCATTTTGATTGCCCTCTGCTGGACCCTCTCCAATGCATTCACATCCTTTCTGTAGTGGGGGGCCCAGAACTGGACACAATACTCCAGATGTGGCCTCACCAGAGCCAAATAAATGGGAATAATCACTTCTCTAGATCTGCTGGCAATGCTCCTCCTAATGCACCCTAATATGCCATTAGCCTTCTTGGTTACAAGGGCACACTGTTGACTCATATCCAGCTTCTCATCCACTGTAATCCCCAGGTCCTTTTCTGCAGAACTGCTGCTTAGCCATTTGGTCCTCAGCCTATAACAATGTGTGGGATTCTTCCATCCTAAATTCAGGACTCTACACTTGTCCTTGCTGAACCTCATCAGATTTCTTGTGGCCCAATCCTCTAATCTGTCTAGGTCACTCTGGACCGTATCCCTGGCCTCCAAGGTATCTACCTCTCCCCCTAGCTTAGTGTCATCTGCAAACTTGCTGAGGGTGCAATCCATCCCTTCATCCAGGTCATTAATAAAGATGTTGAACAAAACCGGTCCTAGAACCGATCCTTGGGGCACTCTACTTGAAACTGACCACCAACAAGACATTGAGCTATTGATCACTACCCATTGGCCTGACAATCTAGCCACCTTTCTATCTACAGTAGGACAAAGGTCTTTTTCCAAGGGTGGGTTGTGAGTGATGTTAGTTCTTACTCCTATTCCTCATCTCTCCCTCCGCCTTCTGAGGAGAACAGACAGCAACAGTCCCCAAAGTTGCTGTTAAGTGTTTAGACAGTTGCCTAAGTTACATCTACTTGTGATATATTTTAAAAGGCTAAAAATAGGGTGGGAGGATGTTTGGAGAAAGGCTCTGATGAGTGAACTCATTTATACGGCAATATGGAGCTTGCATTCTCCACAAGAACATTTTATTATATTTTTTAGAAATGTTTTGGTAACACTGATGTAGATAGAATAACTGTAACTCGGGACAGTGATCTAAATATGTAGTCTCCTTTAAAGCATATAAGCATCTCAGGCTCTCTGTTTCCAGGAATTTTCCTGGCTCACTCTCTGTGTTGAGACTATAGCAACTCTACAAACAAAAGCATTTTTATGAGCTAACATTATAAAAGGTTATTTGTCAAACAAAGGAAATTCCCAAACAAAATGTAAGATATAGAGATCAGTTCATAGACAGTTCACGTTCAGCATTACTGCATATGCTATTTAAAAAACCCACAGTGAAACAACAACAACAAAAAAAAAAGGCCCAGTCCCCGTATAGGAACCAGCAGGGCTCTGGTGAGGGCTTTGAGAGAGCTCTCATTTTCCAGCAGCTCTGAAGAGAGGGTATATTAGATGCCTACTGCCCAGAGTGACATAAAAGAAAGTTCAAGGCCCAAGGATACCAAGCTGATTAGAGTGTCACCACACTTATTTTCTCAGCAGGAGGCAGTGAATGCTGGGCTTTCCAGTATGGGGTGTTGCCCTTGGACCTTTCTTGGTGCTCCTCAACCTTCAGTCTACTGTAATAGCATGATTTAGTCTCTGGCTAGTAGGTGGCTGGTAAACATTCATTTTGTGTTACATTTAGTACTTGGTGATCCATGATCTGATTGAATAAACACCTACTTATGAGAAAAAAAGTATTCTGAAAGTCTGTGTTTTTAGCCATCACACTGTACCATCTTCATTTTTAAGATGCATAATCCCACCCATTCTCATCTTTCTTCTGTCCCTCTAACCTCTCCTTAAACTCATAGGACAAGTATCACAATTGTGGCCATAAAACACCATTTATGTTTATGTTTTATGGCCACCATTGTGGTACTTGTCCTATGAGCGTAAGGAAAATTATGCCATCTCAAACACATCTCACTGTTGCTCTGTTAGTCTGTTCAAGGTCATGGTCATCTCTCTCTCCTGAAACACTGGCACAGTTCAGATCCATGCTAAGGAGCTTTACTTATTGAATGCGTTGCTGAATATAAGTGTTTTTTCCCAATGTATCCCTTCAGTACTTTGGTTATTAGTTTGAAGGGGAAAACACTAACTCATGGTAAGTAACTTTTTTCTCTGCAGTAATATTTTTTTTTGCTAACAATTTATAATGTTCAAAAGATGTTTTTCATTGTGATTATTTTTAGGAGGGATGATTTTGGTTATTATTTATTAATAGATTGAGTAGATGCAGTGAGAGCACGTAAAACACCTCACCAGTAAGTTCATAGAGACACTGAGGTCTGGCTTAAGAAAACCAGTATTGTACTATAAAATAGATATCTATTGACAAAGGTCATGCTTGCAGCTGTAAATCACTTCATGAATCTTCCTTGCACGTTTTCCTTTCTGAATAGACATGACTTGCTTCTAAAGCCAGAAATGGTTTATTTGCATCAATTCTGCTATGTTCATCATTTCAAATAAGCTCTTTACAGTCAACTTTAAGGCTAATACAGTAACAAGGATTAAAAAAACCCTATCAACAATTACTCTTCTCCTCTTCACTATTTAGGAACTACAAGGTTACTTGCCCTTGTTACGGTTGATAAGCAAAAGCTCCAATTAACCTTTGACTGTTTTTAGGACTTGAAGACTTTTGGCTTTACTTTCTCTTTCCCCTTTCCTGTAGTCTAAGCTGAGCCTATCACTAGAAATAGAGGGGATGTTAGAAAGAATGATAATCATAACAGTCTAGAACTGTTGGTCTCTCTCTAGCACCTCTTTAGGGAGTGAAAATAGGGTTTGGTGACATGCAAACAATCACTCTTAGCATTCCAGAGATGTCTGTGGAGACTGTATCAATCTGGTGAAGTCTTGCTAAGGGAACATAAGAGACTAGATAACAGACTTGTACACCAAGTCCTTCTATGTCTCTACACTGATGTGGTTCAAAAATATGAGTGGCTGGTGATATTGAGAACACAGCATCTTTAAGTGACTGTATAGAACAGTTGCCTTAATCCAGGAAGGTGAGGTAACTTTTAGAGGCTGTCCCATAGATAAATAATGGGGCAACAGATAGGAGAGCCAAGATTTCAAAAAATATGAGCCTAAGGTGGGGGGGGGGGGGGAAGGGGGAGAAGAGACAGTCACCTGAATGAGCTGAAATGAGTGGTATCTCTCAAAATGAAGCTCTCCTTTTTTTGCTTTTTGGGATAATGTACTAACTGCACTGAAGTCAGTGATACTACCATAATTGTAGGTACTATTTTTATGTTTGTCTTCTCCCCTGTGAGATACTTCCACCAGCTGAAGAACTACCTGGATCCACTATCTGTAAATCTCACCATAGAACCTTGCAGATGCGATCTTCCTGTTTTTTAGCATCATATCACTCATGGAGAAAGGACATTAGAATCTTCAGGTCATGGTGGTCTTGTTTTAAAAGGAGCTCACAAAACTGTTTTCTGCAGTGTGATACTCAGAGAACATTGACTACCTTGCACAAGAAGGATGAGTCTTGTTCATAGCTTTGAATGGCAGGAAAAGAGTCTGTATACAGGTGCTTCACTCTGTGTAGAACAGAAGTAGAAAAATAACAGAAGGAAGAGTTGGCTCAGTGGAATCTTCTGCCCTCCGGTCTGTCTCTCTCTCGCCATGGCTTGGGCTGACCTTGGGAGGAGCTCGCTGTCCCCATTGGTCCTCTGTGCTGCACCACAAGCCCCTGCTCCTTCCCTGTGAGGGAAAAGGCTGGGGGTGCCCCCGCTCCCAGTTGCAGGGGCCCCTGCTCCTCCTCTCCCAGAGTGCAGCTACCTGGTTGATTCTGTCAGTAGCATATGCTTGTCTCAGAGACAATCTGGACCCAGCCATGTCCCACACATGAGTAGGAGCTGGGCAGCCCAGCTCCCACTTCCCCTCCTCCCCCATGAGTACATGCCAAAGTTATGCTTAAAAGAAGCACACAGGATCTTTTTCAGGGGGATAAGGCAACAGGCCACATTTATTGATAATGACACCCCCCCCCCCCCCCGAGCCAGTCTGTGGCTCGGCCCGACCTATTGGACAGATAGGTCAGGTGCAAGCTAGGAGCCGGGTTCGTGTCGGTCTGGACTGATGCTCCCTTGGTCTTGATATTAGCAGGACAGGACCTGAAGACACCCCTTCTTTTATAGAATTTTCCTTTCATGCAAGTCTAACTATGGCCTGACAAGGCAAAATGCATAGTCATTCAGCATCACAATCAATCAATCTTCCTACGACATATGCTTATTGGGAAGAAGTTGTTGTCAGCATACTGATATCAGATGACTGTGAGGACTCCTCCTGGGTGTTGTCTTTCCGGCAAAAGTTGTGATTGGTTCCTTGTGAAGAGGTGCTTGCCACTAGCTTCAGGGTTCATCAGTCTGCCCTGGTTGTCTGCATCTTCAGTGTGCTTTCACTTAGCTGATAATTATTTGGTGCTTCTGAGTCTCCAGACCCTCCTCTGACCATTTGAGCATGCAGTGGCCTTCACACTTCTCTCCTAAAACATTCTCTCTCTTGTTCACACCAACAATACATTACAGAATTGCAGCATGGAACAAAGGGTACTTCTAGTCACTTTAACACAGTTACAAAGTCTTTCAACATTAAACTTCTTTCTATCTAACACTAACATCACTATGCATTATGATATTCCATCCCTTCACTTTAACATGCTAACATCAAACAGAGCTGGAGCTAAGTTAGCAAACCTGCCTGGCCTGTCTGAAGCCTACATCTTGTATTTAAGTTTAATCCAAACTTTTGCTATAAACAAACATTATAACTGACTTCTTAGTTACAAAATTCCAATTCCAGTGTTACATTGTCCCCCTTTTGGCCCCTCAAGAACAATTCTTGAGTGGTCACATTCTTAAGTATTTTGTAACTGCTTCATGGCAATATATTGAGACATTACATAGGCTTGTGGTTTTAATTTAACATATATTCTTTTGATCCAACAGCACAAACACATAATGATAAACATAATCACTATTAGTATCAGGATAAACATAGCCTTACACCCCATCATTGTTAAGACCACTATCCAGGTGGGTGACCAGCCTTCAAATACATCATACCAATGATGAACACTTAGTTTTCAAGCTTGATCCGCTATTCTAAGTATTTCTTCTCCTTAATGAAGGATGGCCATCCTTCTAGCCTGAATTTTCTGTTGTGTAGTTTTAGTTAATTCACCAATTTCCTGATTTTTATAGACCCATCCATACAATTTGGTCCAAGTTACTGATCAGTAGATGATTATGCAGGAGAGTGGTTCTTGCCCCATAAGTCGTGGGAAGACAGGTCAAGTTGACAGATATTAGATGTGGAGCAGCAATTGTTTTTACATGTATTTTTGTTTTAACAACAATATGTTGACCTTGAAATGCTTCCACGATCCATGGGCATAGGATTAACAGCATCTCCAGAGAAAATACAAAAATATTCTCAGGGTTTTAAATATACCCCGGCACAAAAAGTAAGTTTTTATAAGAGATTAAGACTCAATAGGTGTGCCCTGAGCCTGTGTCAGTGATGACTCCCTGTCTCCAGGCATTAGCCTTGAGATTCAGGTACATAACCTGTTTTCCAGCCCATCCTGGGGTTACAGCAGAGACGGCATGCGTTGTTTCCCATTGTTGTCCCTACGTGTGCTTTAGGAACAGGGACACCTTCCCGCCTGCGGTTTATCTGTTATTCATGTTTCATACCACTTTGCTTAACTGCCTAGTCTTTAAAATTTTACCTTTACTAGTTTAAACCATTACCACACTGAGCTGTTACAGGAAACTTAAATTCCTGTGAATAGTACCTTTTTTTACTTGCTACACAGTTTCTCTTTGTACCTACCCGCTCCAACTTCTGCTTTACTTACTTAGTTTCAGAATTAATTTTAGCAGCTTGCCAAGCCCAGCAAGTTTGCCACAACAACCATGCCACTGCCTGATCCTTGCTCTTTAGGTGGTGACAGGAGGCGGAGGGGTAGGGAGAGGAAGAAGTCTGATTAGAGCGTCATTAATTTTGCTGCTTACTACAGTATCCCCTCTTTTCCCAAGACAATACACAATAATGCTAGCATTGAGACAAACGACACAAAAAAACATAACACAGCACATAAGACACAACACCACAATTTTTGTTGCAACAATACATCCATATTATCCTCAATTGCTCTTCAGCTGGTACTAGCTCTTTCTGAAAGACAAAAGAAAACATTTTGCTATGTCTGTAGGGGTGGCACATTATATCTTGAAATACTTCTTTCTTTTACAGATATTCTTGCTGATTTCTCTTTGCCCTAAGTTACCCCAATACACCCCTATATACTTTTGTTTTATAAGCAGACCAAGTTTTATTTCCAACTATGAGTACATCATAGTTAAAGTTTTTTTTTCTTTTCCAAAACAAAATCATATTCATTATACATTGTTACGGGGTTACTTCATAAACATTAAATAATATTAGTATACATTTTCTTACACATGGATGTTTACCATGCCTTTTAACAAAAATTATCTGTGAGGCCAGTGTATTCCATGTCTTTCTGATATCTTTGCATGGGCTTTTAACTTATCCTGAAGGTATGGGTAATTTAAATTTATATATATAAAAATATAAATAAGATTACCCATATATATGTGCATGAAAGCAGATTCCTCTTGTGCTGCCACTTGTATTCATACAGACACTATTTGGCTCACTCTGATATTTAAAACTATCAGCAGATTAGAGTCTGTGCCTTAAAGAGACACAAACTTGAGAGTTCTGATTGCTGTTAACTTTAAAATCCTGTTTGCTTTTTTGCCAAAAACAAGAAAATCGGAATCTTTTCCCTTAGTTTTTTACCATATCTCAGATGCTGGTTAGCACAGCCATAACTTGGTCTCTAAAAATATAAAATATTGAGATACTTTAAGGGTTAAATGCCAGATTCAAAAAGCCAAGCAACACTAACTACCAATATGGCAAAACTGTCTTGTCAGTTTTGCAACTCTGAATGAAATGGTATTTATTCAGACAAAACCAAACCAATTCATTTACCTGAAACCTACAAAACAGAATTTCATAAACATACAAAAACACTGGTTAGGTCCTGGAAACCTCACATATTTGCACAATACATACATACATGTACATGCACACAATCTTTTAACTTCTATTTACACTATTCCCTCATGCTATTCAAAAAATTACATTCCCTCATGCTCCTTTAGCAAATTCCACTGAAGTGTCCATGGCTAAATTATTTAAATCAGATTGTCTTTTTGCCCGGATTCTTTACAGACATTCCTTTGGAAAAAGGGCCCATTTTTCCTCCAGAAAGGCTGCAAAGGAACAAAGGATTCTTCTTCTATAACAGTTTTCCTTCTAGCACATTACAACAATTGCTCAATTCCTTCCACAGTCTGCAGAGTTAACTTCTCACTCTCTCTTACCCTTAATCACTTGCCTTTTTCCTTCAAATGAAAACTTCACCAGTTCCAAGTAATTTAACTCTCCAGTGCCTGTACTTACTGCTTTCCTTATTCCTGCTACTTATGCTCTCAGGACTCTGAACCTCTTACACACTCACACATATTTATTTGCCTTCTTATCTGTCTGGGCTTAATCCTGCTTTCTCTGATGAATGGTCCCTTTTCAGGGACACAGGTTTTGTCCATTATTAATTTAGCAAGAAGGGTGGGCTCCTTAACTAGCCACCACACCTTCTGATTCCTTTTCTTGGGTAAATCCAAATTTTTATTTCTGCAGTCAGCTAATTTTTTTTTAAACTTCTCAGTACAGGCTTTTCATAACAGACAGACTGCAGCAGTATCTCTTTTGATTGAGATTAAGGGTTTGTAAACCAGTAAATAGTTCACCAATTGTCTGCATAATATAAACATAAGTTTAAGTATTGTCAGACCATGGGCCATGCCTAAACCTTTGCAATATTTGTTCCAAAGATATAGTTTACCTTTTTTCCTCTTCATGAGGGGTTTCTTTCTGAATCTTTGCACCGATGTGCCAAGATTTTTTTGTTTTTACTAGTAATTTTTAGTCTTATCATGTACTTTTAAGACCCTATACAAGGAAAGAACGGAGACACTAATCTTCGTTCCTTTGGGCTTGCACCTCATATGATTGTGGTTGCAATGCAGTGGACCCCATCTCATCTTTTAAATTTGCCAGGGCCACCTTTTTCTATTTCTGTCCCCACTCTTCAGGCACTGTGAAAGTGCTTGCAGTCTATTGTTTAACAACAGGGGACGGTGCTTCATTCTTTTCCAGGTTTTTAACAACTTTTTCCAATTTCTTATTTTCCTGCTTTACTTGTTCGAGCAAATCATATGCCTGGACAGACTGTTGCTCTGCCAGCAGAGCAGCTTTCCAGTGCTTAACAACCTGTGTTGCTTCTTATGTTTCTCTATTTTTTTCCCATTTATTTAGGAAGCTAGTATAGTGGAATGCTGTTTAAGCCATCTTATATTAATTGCAGAATTCTAGCTCTTTTACTTTTATTCCTATTCCTTTCCAAATCTCCTCTGGATCTTCTTCCCACTCAGGGATATCATCCCATTTTCCAGAAGTAACTGCAGCCATTTGCCTAGTAGTGAATCCTAATGTTTGCAGTAGGTTCTTAATAATTGAATCTCAGTGGCTATGATCCAGAGGGGCTCTACCTTGCTCCAGGGTTAATCTTTTTATCATACCCTAAAAAACTTGATTCTCTTTTTCTAATTTCCCCCTTTTGTCAGCCAATTCTTGTAGGTTTCCATTTAACTGTTTTAATCTTTGACATTCATTTCTTAAAATTTTTAATTGGCTCTGTGTACCATTGCAAAGTGCCTTCCATTTTTCTAATTCCTGGAAAGTTGTATTCTCCTCCTTACAGCTTGCTAGGTGATAAAAAGTTTCATTACAAGCCTTCCACAATAGCTAAATAGCAGCTGATTCTTTTTTACTGGCTGTGGAGGGTTTATATATCAGGAAGTATTTGGCCAGTTTATCTTCTAAGTCTGCAATGGTATGGACGTCGGCAAAAGCCTGTCCTGTCCAAGGATTACGTACAAATCTATGCAGGATTTGTTTAAAAGGGGTACTTTCTTTTACAAATTCCAATTTTTCTTCCTTTTTTGCTTGTGTATATATATTTTTTCATTTTTCCTTCTGAACATCTTTTACTCAGTATCCTAGTCTTAATAACCAATAGTGTGTCAAAGAAAACAAATCCAATAACCAGAAATTCCTTTCTACCCTGCCTTGTAGGGGGAATAGAAGACACTAAGCTTCTATTCCTAGTGCCTGGGACTTTATGGCCGGGGGTATTTCTCACACACACACACACACCCCCGTCCTAGATAGGCCAGAAAAGGTATCCTAAACCTCTCCTGTTTGCTCGGGACTCGATGGCTGAGGGTGTAAATACCTGTTTTATTTTTAAATTCCTTTGTGCCCTGCCTTGCAGGGGGAATAGAGGACGCTAAGCTTCTATTCCTAAGCCCGGGACTCTATGGCCAGGGGGGCATGCACCTTGATTGATCAATATTTAATATATATATATCCATATTTCTTATTTTATACTGCAGTTTTGTTTTCTTTGCATATTATCAACAAGTAGCGTGATGTCTCCCCCTTTCGCACTCTCCACCAAAATGTTATGCTTAAAAGAAGCACACGGGATCTTTTTCAGGGGGATAAGGCAACATGCCGCATTTATTGACAATATAACAAAGTAGCATATGCATTTACACACACACACACGCGTGCGCACACACACACGCACACACGCACACCCTGCTGATGAAATAGTTGCCAGTCTGTTGCTCAGCCCAACCTATTGGTGAGATAGGTCGGGTGCGAGGAAGGATCCGGGTTCTGTCCTGCTAAGATCAAGACCAAGAGGAGCATCAGTCTGGACTGACACAAACCCTGCTACTTCCTCACACCCGACCTATCTGGCCAATAGGTTGGGCCGAGCAACAGACTGGCAACTATTCCATCAGCAGGGTGTGTGTGTGTGTGTGTGTGTGTGTGTAAATGCATATGCTACTTTGTTATATTGTCAATAAATGCGGCATGTTGCCTTATCCCCCTGAAAAAGATCCCGTGTGCTGTTTTTAAGCATAACACCAAGCAGCCCAGCCCAGCCCTGCCCCCAACCCCGTGAGTAGAGGCCAGGCAGCCCAGTCCTGGATTTTCCACATGAGTAGAGAGTGGGAGGGCTGAGCAGCTCAGTCCCAGCACCCTCATGAGTAGGAACAGGGGCCGAGGCCTTCAGCTCCTGCTCCTTGCATGAGGAACCATTGGGGTCTGGGTAGGCTGGTTGGCTGGGAGGGCAGGGCTGGACAGCTCCCTCCTCCAGGGACCATCGACCAGGGGAGCTGGGTAGTGCAGCGCTGGCCCTTTGGAAGGAGCTGCTGACCCCCCACTGCCCCACTCATTCTCTGCTCACCCCCCAGGATGGAGCTGGAGCAGTGCTACCGTCATTACTATGGGCAGCCCTGGTAAGCCTGCACCACTTCATAGCCCCCTGGCCTGAGACCCATGGCTTGAGCCCCCCTTCCCTGATTCCTGCACCCACCGCTGCTTTGACTCCTGCACCTCCCACCCTCTGCCTTGGGTCCTGTACTTCCCAGTCCCCTGCCCCAGACCTCCCAGCCCCGGCCCTGAATCCTGTACCTCCCACACTCTGCCCAGAGCCCCCCATACCTTTCAGTCCCCTACTCTGATTGCTGAGCCCCACAAGGACCCAGGCAAGCCAGGTAAATCCTCTACAACTGTATATTCAATATATTTTTAACCAGTGGATTTTAGCTCGTAACATTGAAATTATTGTGTTATGTAAAGTTAGGCTTTCTCATTTTGTCTACACAGTGGTAAGCTTTACATTATCTTTCTCCTTTCTCTTGCTGCAGGGTGAAGATTTCAATTGGGCTTGGGGCTGGAAGGAACAGATATCTTTACATGGCATATGTAGACTAGGAGAAATTTCTGTTAAATTTTCCACATTACTAACAACATTTTTTGTATTGAATGTCTGTGTAGCTTTTGCTTTTGGAATGAGGTGATAGTCACTGAATATTGTAATCTGGGATTCTTGTAGCCATTTTGTGGACTCAGAATTCCCATCAGAATAGTGATTAAAGAGTCATCACAACATTTAGATAGTGAGTGGGGCAAAGAGGGCAGTTTCTTTGGCACCCGGCAATTCAAAGGGGTCCGGGGCTCCCATTTGCTGTCCTTGCTGCTGTGGCAGTGGCTAGAGCCCCAGGCCCTTTAAATCACTGCTGGAGTGCTGTGCTGCATGCCCTGTGCAGCTTTGAGGGCTAAGGGAGGGGGTATGCTCCAGGCAGTGCTGAGGACTGCCTGGGGGGCAGTGTTGTGTGCTCTGGATGGCACTCAGGGCTGGCTACCTCAGCCCTATCCCTTCTGCCCAAGGCCCTGCCCTTTCCAAAAATGCAGAGCAGGTCCTACCTCACACCTTGCCCAGGGGCCTGTGCAGGCTGGTGACACCTCTGACCGGGGATATTTATCTTGTTTTGTATTTGAGTGCTGCAATTCAGTTAAATAAAAACGTCATTAAAAACCCTTCCATAGCACCTCATGTTGTCCTTTGATAGCACACTTTGGAGAGTGAAATTCAGACGTGGAATAAATGGGGGCAAAGCCACTGAAATCGATAGCATTGCACTCAGGTTACATTTGGCCCAGTTTTTGTAATGATAATTTTAAAAATTTGTCAACACTTTTTGAAATAATAGTTTCGAAGTAAAGTGAAAATGTGGTCGGACCTGAATGGGCATACAGATGAACCTATGATGAAACGATGAAAATTCCTACTTGTTTCTATGTCTGGATTTCACTGGAGGGCTGAAGGTTTTTTTCAACATATTCTTGCAGCCTGTCCTTTCAGTTACAGTCTATTTATAGTTAAGTGGTTCTTAGAGAAAATTGACTTCACTATAAGAGACCCTTATTATGTTTGAAGTGGTTATAATTTTTTAAATCACTTTAATAGTGGATGAGAGTAATGATCCTCACAAATGCTTTATTTTGTTCCATAGATGGTTCTGGATTGTTTTGTTAGCTAGTCAGAAAATGTAGTGTGCTTAATCAATAGCACGCAAATTTAAGATGCTTTAGAAATGTGTACTGATGTACAGTTGTGAGAGAGAGGATTCGCAGAGTCATTTTGAAAGTACCTTTAATTCTATATGAGGAAACTATGATGGCTATTAGGGATGTAAAAATTAATTAAAAAAGGTAACTGTGTAACCGTTAAAAATCCTGGAAATTACAGGGTTATATGCTGCAGGACTCTGCAGTAAAAAGCTTAAATAAACTTTTTTTAATTTAAAAAGTCAGCACCACTCCTGGGGAGGAGGCATTACTGATGGCTCTGCTCCTGGGTGGACCAGCCCTCCATTGACACTGGCTACTTGACTAGCTGGCCAGAGCAGCCCTTGCCTGTGGTGGGCCCCGCAGGGCTGGAGCAGCCCCCTGTGTGGGGTGGATGGGAAACTGTTCCAGCCCCAAACAGTTAACCAGAGCCAGTAAGCCTCACCAGTTTAGGGTGATGCTTTCCAGTTAACCTTTCACATCCCTAAAGGCTACAAGATGCAATGACACAATGGCAAATGTTTGCTTCAGAAAGGATTTGCATTATCTTCTTTTCTTGATTATGCGTGTTAAATCAAATTTTGTATATGCTGAACTGTCTTGATTTCTACAATATGTGTTAAACTAAAAATTACTGGCCGAGTGCATGTGTCTTTACTCACTGATTTTTATCAACCTTTTCAGCTACTCAGTCCTCCGGCCGAATCACACATCCCGTGTGAAACACTCAAACGTCTTCCAGTGAAGACCCTATAAGAGGGGCCCATTTCAATGCCCTCTTATCCTACTGTCTCTCATTCTGTTTCTGCTTCCCCTCCTGGAGACAGCTGCCTCAGGGTCTACACTGCTTGAGCTTTGCCATGCACTAACTGCTGCTCTGCTTTGCAGCTCCCTTTGTAGGCTTTCCTGGCTCCTGATTGGCCAGTTCCTCCAGAGCTGCTCTAGCCTCCTGGAGGACTAATCTGTGGTTCTTTTCTGGGTTCATAGAATCATAGAGCTGGAAGAGACCTCAGGATGTCATCAAGTCCAGCCCCCTGCCCAAGGCAGGACCAATCCCAACTAAATCAACCCAGCCAGGGCTTTGTCAAGCAGAGACTTAAAAACCTCTAGACTACATCTACATTGCACATTCTTGTGCAAAAAGATATGCAAATGAGGCATGCCACCTCATTTGCATAGCTAATGAGACTCCATTTTTGTGCAAGGGGCTGAAAATAAGTGGCAGAACGGCTCTTGTGCAAGAGGGGTTTTTTGCGCAAGAAGGAGCAGTGTAGACTGCTCCTCCTTGCGCAAAAGCCCCATTGCACAAAATGGTGGCTCATTAGATATGCAAATGAGTTGCGGTGGTATTCATTGCCACACCTCATTTGCATATCTTCTTGCGCAAGAATGTGCAATGAAGAGGTAGCCCTAGGTATGGAGATTCCACCACCTCCCTAGGTAACCCATTCCAGTACTTCACCACCCTCCTAATGAAATAGTTTTTCCTAATATCCAACCTAGACCTCCCCCACTGTAACTTTAGACCATTGGTCCTTGTTCTGCCATCTGTCACTACTGTGAACAGCCTTTCTCCATCCCCTTTGGAACCTCCCTTCAGGAAGTAAAAGGCTGCTATCAAATCCCGCCTCACTCTTCTCTTCTGCAGACTAAACAAACCCAAATCCCTCAGTCTCTCCTCATAGGTCATGTGCTCCAGCCCCCTAATCATTTTGGTCGCCCTCCGCTGAACCCTCCCCAATGCGTCCACATCCTTTCCATAGTGGGGGGCCCAAAACTGGACACAATACTCCATATGTGGCCTCACCAGAGCCGAATAAAGGGGAATAATCACTTGTCTAGATCTACTGGCAATGCTTCTTCTAATGCAACCTTATTAGGCTACAAGGGCACACTGCTGACTCATATCCAGCTTCTCATCCACTGTAAACCCCAGGTCCTTTTCTGCAGAACTGCTACTTAGCCAGTTGGTCCCCAGCCTGTAACAATGCTTGGGATTCTTCCATCCCAAGTGCAGGACTCTGCACTTGTCCTTGTTGAACCTCATCAGATTTCTTTTGGTCCAATCCTCTAATCTGTCTAGGAGCAGGTCACTCTGGACCCTATCCTTGCCCTCCAGTTTACCTAACTCTCCTCCTAGCTTAGCATCATCTACAAACTTGCTGAGGGTGCAATCCATCCCCTCATTCAGGTCATTAATAAAGATGTTGAACAAAACCGGTCCAAGAACCGATCCTTGGGGCACTCCGCTAGAAACCGACCACCAACCTGACATCAAGCCATTGATCACAATCTGTTGGGCGCGACATTCTAGCCAGCTTTCTATCCATTTTACGTCCATTTATCCAATCCATACTCCCTTAACTTGCTGGCAAGAATATTGTGGGAGACCGTATCAAAAGCTTTGCTAAAGTCAAGGCATATCACATCCACTGAGTTCCCCATATCCATAGAGCCAGTTAGCTCATCATAGAAGCAAATCAGATTGGTCAGGCATGACTTGCCCTTCTTGAATCCATGTTGACTATTCCTGATCACTTTCCCCTCTTCCAAGTACTTCAAAATGGATTCCTTGAGATTCCCCCCCATAATTTTTCTGGGGACTGAGATAAGACTGACTGGTCGGTAGTTCCCTGGATCGTTCTTCTTCCCTTTCTTAAAGATGGGCACTACATTTGCCTTTTTCCAGTCATCCGAGATCTCTCCCGATCTCCGTGAGTTTTCAAAGATAATGGCCAAAGGCTCCACAATGACATTTGCCAACTCCCTCAGAACCCTCAGATGCATTAAATCCGGGCCCATGCATTTGTGTATGTTTAGCTTTTCTAAATAGTTCCTAACTTGTTCTTTCCCTACCGAGGGCTGTCCACCTCCTTCCCGTACTGCGTTGCCTAGTGCAGTTGTCTGGGAGCTGACCTTGTCCGTGAAGACAGAGGCAAAGAAAGCATTGAGTACTTCAGCTTTTCCCACATCATCTGTCACTAGGTTACCTCCCTCATCCAGGAAGGGCCCCACTCCCTCTCTGATCACCCTCTTATTGCTAACGTGCCTGTAGAAACCTTTCTTGTTCCCCTTCACATTCCTTACCTGCTGCAATTCCAGTTGCGCTTTCGCCTTTCTGATTAACTCCCCTGCATTCTTGAGCAATACATTTATTCTCCTCCCTAGTTATCTGTCCAAGTTTCCACTTCTTGTAAGCTTCCTTTTTGTGTTTAAGCTCACCAAGGATTTGTGTTTAAGCTCACCAAGGATTTCCCCAATATGGTCGCCTACCATATTTGCTTTTTTTGCTGCGCATCAGGATGGTTTCTTCCTGTGCCTTCAATAAGGCTTCTTTAAAATACTGCCAGCTCTGCTGGACTCCTTTCCCCTTCATGTAAGCATCCTAGGGAATCCTGCCCATCAGTTCTCTGAGGGAGTCAAAGTCTGCTTTTCTGAAGTCCAGGGTGTGTATTTTGCTACTCTCCTTTCTTCCTTTGGTCAGGATCCTGAAATCTACCAACTCATGATCACTGCTTCCCAGGTTGTCACCCCTGTCTACTTCCCCTACTAGTTCCTCCCTGTTTGTGAGCAGCAGGTCAAGCTGCGCATGGCCCCTGGTCGGTTCCTTCAGCACTTGTACCAAGAAGTTACCCCAACATTCTCCAAAAACTTCCTGGATTGTCTGTGTACTGCCGCATTGGTCTCCCAACAGATGTCAGGGTGATTAAAGTCACCCATGAGAACCAGGGCCTGTGATCTGGAAGCTTCCCTCAGTTGTCCAAAGAAAGCTTCCTCTACCTCATCCACCTGATCCAGTGGTCTATAGCAGACACCAACCACAATATCACCCCTGTTGCTTCCACCTCTAAACTTAACCCATAGACTCTCAACAGGCTTTTCTCCCTCCATATACTGGAGCTCTGAGCAATCATACTGCTCTCTTACATACTGTGCAAATCCTCCTCCTTTTCTCCCCCGTCTGTTCTTCCTAAACAGTTTATACCCTTCCATGACAGTGGTGAGTCATCCCACCATGTCTCTGTTATTCCAATCAAATCATAGTTCTTCGACTGGGCCAGGGCTTCTAATTCTTCCTGTTTGTTTCCCAGGCTTCTTGCATTGGTGTACAAACACCTTAGATAACAAGTTGATTGCCCTCTTTTCTCCATCCGAATCAGGGGTCCTTCCTTGTGTTCTTCCCAGTGTCCGACTTCCTCACTTACCTCAGCGCTTTGGTCACCATCCCCCAATGAACCTAGTTGAAAGCCCTCCTCACTAGGTTTGCAAGCCTTCTTGCGAAGATGCTCTTTTCTCTCTTGGTTAGGTGTTTCCCATTTCTTCCTAACAATCCTTGTGCCCGGAACAAAGTCCCATGGTTGAAGAAACCAAAGCCTTCTCTCCGACACCACCTGTGCAACCACATATTTACTTCCTCAATTCAACGATCCCTACCCGGACCTTTTCCTTCAACAGGGAGGATGGACAAAAAAATCACTTGCTCTTCAAATTCCTTGATCCTTCTTCCCAGCGCTACATAATCTGCAGTGACCCGCTCAAGGTCCTTCTTATACGTCTTGTTAGTTCCCACATAGAGAAGCAGGAAGGGGTCAGGGTGTGGCAGGACCACCCTGTCACGGTAGGCATGCAGGAATAAAGCTGAGAAGACCTGGGTTTTATTTAGGAAAAAAAATACTCCCCAGCATAATTAAATTCTTAAAGAACCCAATCTGTAGAACACATTCTATCTGATTTTTACTTACAAATAATATATCATAGAAGGAAGGAAGGGGGAGATTTTCAAAGGTAGAAAAGGGCAGTGAAGTGCCAATGAAAATCAAAAGGACTGCTTTTAAAAATCTCTCACTCTCTCTCTCAATGTCCTTTTTAAATTCTCTGTATGGTGGCCATATATTGTTTGATTGTGCCTCTCTTTGAACACTGGGCAAAAGCAAGAGACATGACAACTAAACTGCACTTGAAAAGTTTGTCAGAGCATTGCTTGTATATAATGGGATTTACAAGTCATTGGGACTAGTCATGCCATAATATGTGTCTTGATAGACTGTTTTGAGTTTTTTGTTACCAGCTTTTTAATAAAGTAGATATTTTGCAGCTTTCCAGTACAACATGGAGTTTACAGTAGTTTTGGTTACTCTCCTATGCCTGTTTCAGAAAGTTACTCAAGAAATCAGTTATAATGCCATGGGCTACTTAGGGACCAAACAACTGAATCAGCTGCTTCTTAAGCAAATACAAAAGTAGTCTGAAGTTGAGGGAGGGTTTGTGTGTGGGTTGAATATAGACATTATGAAACTGTTGGAATTATTCATATTGGCAGTTTTGGCTGTTATGTTTATACAGTTGTATTTATATTAATTACATTAGTGACTTAAGTATAGTAAAACTTGTGTTATCTGGCACGCTCAGGGATTAAGGCGTTCTGGTTATCTAAAAATGCCATTTATCTGAGGGTCCCATCAACCTAGGAAAAACCAATGGACAATAATAGTAAAACTCAAGTTTTTAATATTGGTAGTTTTGTAGTGTGAGGCAGTTGGTCTCACATTTCTATTTTGAGTTAAAGATGATTAGTACTACTTAAATAAAAAATTGTTCAGCCAAACATGGTAAACCAAGCCAGGCCTGTGCACCTGAAGATGTGGCAGTATTGTGGCTGGGGGCAATGGTGGTTAACAAAGTTTTCTGGTTAACAGAGTGCCGGATAAAAAAGGTTTCACTGTATATTAAGAATTAGAAATTTTAACTTGAGCTCTAACCATCTTGCATTTTTCTAAGCAAGAAAAATATGGTGTGAACAATGTAGTCATGAAGAGCATTGCCAGTGTGAGAAGCATACTTCCATTCAGGAGCGGCCTGAGGCTGGCTGAGGCTGCTGGAGCCCCAGGTGGGCGGCGCAATTGGTGCCCCCCCGCACAGCCGTCAATGGCCATGATGTCATCATCGGGCGCCCGGGCCAGCGGTGCTCTAGGCAACTGCCTAGTTTGCCTAGGCTCACGGGCCACCCCTGCTTCCATTCAGATGTTAGCATAAAATATTTATTGGTGGTGATTGTATGCAGAGATTAGAATCACAGTAGAAGTGGCTGGTATTACAGCATATATCAAAGAAATTATATACACACATGCACAGACAACTAAAATGTATACATATAGGCAGAGAGGCATCCTATGCAGCCACATTTCAACTCGACACGGTATATGTCCAGCTGTCATTTTCTATGGTGTTTGTGAACATGGGCTGCTTGTTCTAAAACAGGAGCTTTGGGCCATTAAGTAGTCACATTCTGCTTCCTTGCTGTTAAACCACCCATATTTCTTTAGGCCATGTGACATCTCAAATTAGCCACATTACTCATTCTCTAGAGCAGAAAATGGTCTTTATGCCAGGCTATTCCTACTAGGAATGCTAATGTGCACTTTCTTTCTTTTGCCATAATTCACAGTTACATTTATGAAACATCTTTCTTCTGAGGATAATCACCAGGTTGTGTTAATTTGCAAACTCAACCTTTCTCTGCATTTTGAAACCATAGTGATCCAATGTAAAATTAATTTGTGTAACCCGTGTTTCATAAGAACGGCCACACTGGGTCAGACCAAAGGTCCATCTAGCCCAGTGTCCTGTCTGCCGACAGTGGCCAGTGCCAGGTGCTCCCCAGCTTCTGGCAAACAGAATCATGTTACTGGATTTTGCAGAGATTTGACCTCTATCCCCAAACTAGAGTTCAAATCTTTTTTGTCAGTGACATCCTTGTCTTGGCACTTCTTTTCCAATCTTCGATTTTCATTGGATGTGAGTTAGTTCATTGTAACACTTGAGCAGGGTGCATTTGAGTTTTCCTGTCCCATATTTTTCTTCTCTGTAATCATTCCAAATCAACTAAGTGCTTTCATAAGCTTGACAAATTCCTGTCTGAGCTCCATAGTTGTCATCTTCCTGCCAGATGCTTCTTATCTTTCTTGCATTGCAAATCTTTTTTCTCCCTCGGCAACGAAGTCTTTCTCATATTACAAAACTCCTGTTTTTTCAAACCTATTCTGTAAAGAGGCTGCACATTCTACATCTATGGATAATTTATTTTACGGTCTTTCAACTTCATTTTTGGAATAGTAGAATTTTGAAAGGGAATTCATTTGGGTAAAAAAATACTTGACCATATCCCTTTGTGTGCACTGTAATTAGAGTGTGGGTATCTTTACCTGGACCCAAAGATCTGTTCAAGAGGATATACCTTCCCCTGTTGAAACAAGAAAGAACTGTTCTTTGACTCTCATATTAAAATGGACTTTCAAGACACTGGATGAGAAGGATCGATTTTAGGTCTTTGGTAGGGAGACCTTATATTGTTAGCTGTTCAGTGATCTTTCAGAGATCAATGAAGACAAAGTGTCCAAGCTGATTCTCTTCCTTCAGTCAGGAATTTTTGAATGTGGTTTGATATACTTCAGATTATTGCTCTGATTAAGGAACCATTCTAGTGTGACTTTGCTCTTTACTTTTGGAGCAGACTCAGAGAAGAGCATTGCTCTCATATGTAGGGTTCCATTGTCAGTCTTTTTGTTGAAGAGGTTAGAAGAGATGGTGATATGGTGTTATGGGCTCGGATGCCTTCTGTATGAGGATAACAAACAGCTTTACACCCCTCTCTTTCACTGAATCCTGATAGTTCAGTCAACCAGCTTTTCTAGTCTCTGAGATAGATATTCAAATAGGAGCTTAGCTGGCTCTAACTCTGGCTGAATAATATGGCTTGCTTGGTTCTGGGGAACAGCTGAAGGGAATGTCAGAGATGATACAGGTATTTTCAGATGAAGGAAAGTAGCCTGCTTTTGTTCCTCATATTCACAGCCTGAGGGGGGGGGGACTCTTTGGATACATGCCCTAATGTTCCTTCATCTACTGTACTCTTGACATAGGCTGATGCAATCCTATAATTTTTTGGATAAAAACACTGTCACCACAGTTATACATGTCTTTGTCACCTTGAGGCTGGATTTTTGCAGTACCAGCTGTTGAGGCTGAAGACCACTGGGAAATGTCATCTAGTTGAGAATGCAGTGGCAGTACTTCTCACAGGAAGCACTGACTCTCCTGATCTGCACAGGCTGCTGATTCATTTTCAAGGTTTTTCTTTTGAAATCTACGGCCCTAACTGGCGTCTGGTCCTGTGAGAGATCAGTTGCAACCAGGGAAGGGCTTTCCACTCTCGGCAATGCAACATCTTCTGAGATGCATTAGGGAATTAAAGGTGGTCTCTGAAGATGACTGAGTGTAAGCTGCAGCTGCTTTCTGGAGGATGAAATAAAACATAGGAAATTGGGATTGCTAAAGCCAAGGGCAGGAGGGCTTTATACCAAAGGATATATAGCTTGGGTATGGGCAGTTTTACTAAATTGGCTTTGCTGTTCTTCGAGGTGGCCACCGGGGGGTGCAGAAGATCAATGCAAACTGAATCTTATCTTTTGAGGAGAGCTAGTTAACTAAATACAATTCCTATGACTATTTCCCAGTCATTTTCTTTTATATAGCAGAAAATAAGGCTAAGATTGTAAAAAAAATTGCCAGTTTGAATTTACCTGGGGCTTGGTTCCCTTTGAAAATTGCTATAAATTCTTTGTTAGTATGGTCTAGAAAACTTAAAGCAAACTGCAAATTCTTTTTTTCCCATGAAACATTTTTCATTATTTACCTGAAGGTTTTCTTTGGGGACAGGAATTTATTACAATAGCTTCCTCTCCCCAAAAGTCTTTGAGGCCAATCAGCCTGTATAGACTCTTAGCAGTGGTTGGCTCCTAGGTCTGCTGCTCCATGCCCAAGTTTTCCATTCACGTTATCCTGTCGTCCTGTCCATGACACAGGTTTGAGAAATGCTGCTGCAGTCCCTGTGCTAATTCATAAAGGTCTTTCACCTTTCTCGGGAAGCTTTAACCCAGAATGCCCCCTGTGATATTAATTTCATATACTTGAATTTAACGTGGACCTTTTGCACAACACTCCATAGTATTCCGCTGTTCTCACTGTTTTACATTTGTATTGTGTCTAATTGAAACTGTGGTATAGTAAAAATACAGAAATATATTAAATATTGATGAACAGAATATAAGAAATGTATAAATGAATATTTTATAGTTTATTTTTGCAAGCTCACTTGCTAGTCCTGAATTAAATGTAAATGTTGCATGCTGCATTTAAATCTATTTTAAAAAAATTCCAAAATCAATATTAAACCAGTATTCTGGAATGGATTTTCTGCCTTAACAACACAAAAATGTGTCGGGGGCAAGAGGCACGTCTCTTCAAAGAAAAACTTAAAAAGAAACAGGAAGTAAACAAAAAAATTAAGATTACCCCTTTCTCCTATAGGAACCATCTTAATAGTTGCTTTGTGTTCATATTCTCTAGGTTCTCTGATGCCCTGTTTTCGTGGCATTTAGTCAAATCACTTAGAGTTGAGCGAGTAGCTGCTTTTTTAAAGAATGCGGAAATTGTAATGTTGTACTACTTTAAAAACAAAATTTGCACTACTTTGTGTTGCTCCATATCAGACACCATAGAAGGGCTTTGTGATCTGCCTGAAACCATTTAATTTGTTTAATAAACTTGCAAACTTGCAAGACTTCTACAAATGTGTGATTTTGGCATAGAACTGAAAAGTGGTTGTTGTTAATTATATCAGTCTAATCATAGAATAGTACAACTTGAAGAGAGCTAGAGAGGTCATCAAGTCCAGTCCCCTGCACACATGGCAGGACCAAGAACCATCTAGATAATTCCTGACAGATGTTCGTCTAATCTGTTCTTAAAAATCTCCAGTAATGGAGATTCCACAATCTCCCTAGGCAGTTTAACCACCCTGACAGGAAGTTTTTCCTAATGTCCAACCTAAACCTCCCTTGCTGCAATTTAAGTCCATTGCTTAAGTCCTATTATCAAAGGTTAATGAGAATAATTTTACTCCCTCCTTCTTGTACTACTTCCCTTTTTTAGGTACTTGAAAGCTGTTATCATGTCCCATCTCAGTCTTCTCTTTTCTAGACTAAACAAACTCTGTTCTTTCAATGTTCCCTCGTAGGTCATGTTTTCTAGATCTTTAATCACTTTTGTTGGTCTTCTCTGAACCTTCTCTAATTTGTCCACACCTTTTTTGAAATGTGGTGCCCAGAACTGGTCACAATACTCCAGTTGAGGCCTAATCAGAGCAGAGTAGAGCAGAAGGATTACTTCTCATGTCTTGCTTACAGTACTCCTGTTAATACATCCCAAAATTATGTTTGCTTTTTTTGCAACAGGACCACCCTGTTGACTCATGTTTAGCTTGAGTTCTATTATGATCCCGAGGTCCCTTTCGGCAGTACTCCTTCCTAGGCAGTCATATCCCATTATGTATGTGTGAAACTGATTGTTTCTTCCTAAGTGGAGTATTTCGTATTTGTTCTCATTGAATTTCATCCTATTTATCTCAGACTGTTCCTCCTGTTTGTCCAGATAATTTTGAATTATATTCCTGTCCTCCAAAGCACTTGCAACCCCTTCCAGCTTGATATCGTCCACAAACTTTATAAGCGTACACTGTATGCCATTGTCTAAATTGTTGATGAAGATATTGAAAAGAATCAGTCTCAAAACTGATCCCTGTGTAACCTCACTTGTTATGCTTTTCAAGCATGACTGTGATCCATTGATAAACATTCTCTGGGAACAGTTATTCAACCATTTATGCACCCACTTTATAGTAGCCCTGTCTAGGTGGTATTTTCCTACATCAAATGCTTTAGTAAAATCTAGGTATACCACATCTATTGCTTCTCCCTTATCCATAAGGCTTGTTATCTTATCAAAGTTATCAAGTTGGTTTGATATGATTTGTTCTTTATCATGTTGTTATCCTCCAGATATTTGCAAATGGATTCCTTAATTATTTGCTCCATTATCTGTCCTGTCACAGAAATTAAGGGAAATGTTTCTCCCTTCTTCCATGACTTTTCAAAGATAATAGCTAATGGCTCAAATACCTCGTCAGTCAGCTCCTTGAGTATTCTAGGATGCATTTCATCAGGCCCTTGGGACTTGAAGACATTTAACTTGTTGTTTTCCTATTTTAGCTTCTGAATCTACCTCCTTTTCTCCAGCATCTCACCACCAACATGCTTGGTGAAAACAGAAACAAAGTCATTAAGCACCATATTTTCTATTATTGTTTTCCCCTCTTCATTAAATAATGATCCTACCTTGTCCTTGGTCTTTCTCTTGCTTCTAATACATTTGTACAATGTTTTCTTGTTACCCTTTATGTCTAACTAATTTGAGCTTGTTTTGTGCTTTGCTTGTTCTAATTTTGTCCCTACCTACTTGTGTTATTTGTTTATATTCATACTTTTAATTTGACCTAGTTTCCACTTTTTGTAGTGCTCCTTTTTGATTTTTAGATCATTCAAGATCTTCTGATTAAGCCAGGGTGGTCTTTTGCCATGTTTCCTATCTTTTCTATGTAGTGGAATAGTTTGCTCTTGCACACTTCATACTGTCTTCTTGAAAAACTGCTTACTATTTTCAGTTGTCTTTCCTCTTAGTCTTACTTCCCACAGCACCTTTCCTACCAGCTCCCTGAATTTGTTGAAGTCTGCCTTCTTGAAATCCAGTGTCTTTATTTTGTTGTTCTCCCTCCTACCATTCCTCAGAATCATGAACTCTTTCATTTCATGATCAGTTTCACCCAGCCTGCCTTCCACCTTCAAATTTTCAACCAGTTACTTTCTATCTGTTAAAATCAAATCTAGCCTCTAGTAGCTTTCTCCGCCTTCTGAAAAAAATTGTCTCCAATACATTCCAAGAACTTGATGGATAATCTGTGCCCTACTGTGTTATTTCCCCAACAGATATCTGGATAGTTGAAGTCCCCCATCACCACCAAGTTCTGTGTTTTGGATGATTTTGTTAGGGGTTTAAAAAAAGCCTTATTCACCTCTTCCTAGTTAGGTGGTCTGTAGTAGACCCCCTAGCGTGACATCATCCTTGTTTGTTTATCCTTACCCAGAGAATCTCAACAAGTGTGTCTCCTATGTTCATCTCAGCTTCAGTTCAAGTATATACATTTTAAATATATAAGGCAAAACCTCCTCCCTTTTTCCCCTGCCTATCCTTCCTGAACAAGCTGTACCCTCCCATACCAATATTCTAGTCATGCATATTATCCCATCAAGTCTCTGGGATGCCATCTATGTCATAGTTGTGTTTGATTTACTAACATTTCAAGTTCTTCCTGTTTATTCCCCATACTTCTCACATTACAACTAAGATACTGATTTGATTTTGCCTCCCAGTTCTGCCCGGTCTTTCCTTTTATCCCTGCTATTACATCCCATGCCCCCACAGTTTCTGACGCACCTCCCAGGTCTCCATGTTTATGACTTCCCTGCAGGCATTAGTCACCTGCCCCCATTGAACATTGTTTATAATTTTTAACAGTATTATAGAACCACTTATTGTATTCTTTGAATTCTATGCTTTTTAAGGGTCCAGGTGGGTGAGGTACTTTCTTTTATGGGACCAACTTCTGTTTGAGGAAGATACTGGCCTTAGAGCTATGTAAAGCTCTTTTTCAGATCTGGGAAAGGAAGCACAGTGTTTGAGCTAAATGCAGGTTGGGAAAGACTAAGCAGAAGGTTAATGCATGGTGGAGGTGGTCACTTGATGCATGGTGGAGGTGGTGGACTGTTGTGGGAGTGTTCTAGTGAGTGTTTCATGAATAGGCGATGGTTGTTGACAGTGCTTTTTTTGCAAGAAAAAAGGTGCTGGTACTCGGGAGGAAAGTTGTTGAACACACACACACACACACACACACACACACACACACACACACACACAGGAAAACTTGTTGAGCAATAAATAAATAAATAAAAATTAAAAAGGCACACCGAGGACCGAAACGTGGTCGCGGCCCCTTTAAGAACTGCGTGTCCTGAGCAGGCTTCCGTTGGGAGCCAAACTGCCCCAGGAAAATGCTGGTGAAATCTCCTCTGACAATAGGTGCTGGTACACCTAAAGCGAATGCTGTTCATTTCCGGTATGCTGGGAAAATAGGTGCTGGTATGCCGTACCGGGGAGTACCATCACAAAAAAAGCACTGGTTGTCGAAGTGTTGTGGAAATTTGAGGGATTTCTGCTGAGGGGATGACAATGTCATTGATATATCTCTGACATTTCATTGGTTTCATGATAAATTTGTCCAGAAATTCTTCCTTGAAGTGGGTGGCTCATGAAGAGTTTGGCATATTGTAGACCCATCTTAGGAAATGTAGCTGTTTTAATCATTTAAACAAAAAGTTTGTTATTAAATGTGAAGTTGTTGTCGTTAGGATGAAATGAGTGAGTTTGAAGTGGTTGGGGTGGATTTCTGAATGTTGTGCATTATTTTGTATTTGATGTAGGAAGTGATATTATGGTGTGGTATATTGTTGTATAGGCAAATTACATTTGTTATGACAAGGATGGAGTTCTTAGGAAGGTTGTTGATGTTGCAGAATTTGTGGAGGAAGTTGGTAGTGTCTTGGAAGCTGTCCCTTTGTGTGGCAAGTGGTTTAAGGATTGTTTCTATGAGTTCTGATATTCGTTGGGTGGCCTGATATTATGGACCTGCTTGGATTTCTTTGTTTGGAAAGTGTGTAGAAGATTCCGGAGATGGGTCCATATGGAGTATTTTGGAGGGGGGGGGGGTTAATGGGCATCTTTAAATTCCTGTATGAATTGTGGTGAGCAGTTCTTTATAGCAGGTAGTGTCAGAGAGTTGTTTGTTGGCCTTGTTGACATAGTCATCACAACTAAGGACTACAGTAGTTCCCCTCTGTCTTCAGTTTTGATCACTATCTGGTGGGTGGTTTCAAGGATTGTAGAACTGTCCTCTCAGTTGCAGAGAGATTGTGGTGGATGTGATATTTATTAAGCATTTCATAGTAAATTTTTACACTATATGGTTTCATGTACTAGTTGATATCCAGTTAAATGATTCCTTTTTCTTATGACTGTCAGTGCAGATGTGCTGGTTGTAGCTGATGTCATCATTTTTGTGAAATAATTCCTTGAGGAGAAATCTGTGGAAGAATACTTCTAGCTCTCCACATTAATGTGTTACTTCAGTGGTCTCCAACCTTTTTAAGCATGAGATCACTTTTTGAATTTAAGTGCAATCCAAGATCTACCTCAAATATAAATACCCTTGCCCCACCTCCTTCCCGCCCCTGCTCACTCTTTCCTCCCTCTCTTGCCCATCCTCACTCACTTTCATCAGGCTGGGGCACAGGGTTGGGGTGCAGGCTGTGGTCTTGGATTAAGGGATCTGGACTGTGAGAGGAGCTCTGAGCTGCTCTTGGGGTAGGCAGTTGGGATGTAGAAGGGAGTTCTAGGTGAGGCTCTGAGATGGCGTTTGGATACAGGGGTGCTCGGGGCAGGGGCTTGGGGTGCAGGAGGAGGTTCATGACTGGGGTAGCAGTTTGGGCTGTGGGCTCCAGCTGGGCACTGCTTACCTCAGGTGGCTCATGGTTGGTGGTGCAGTGGGGCTAAGGCAGGCTTACCCCAGCCCTGGCCCTGGCCCACTCCCTAAAGCAGCCAGCAAACTCCATCCCAAGTCCTGTTGCGCCCCCTCTGTGCTCTGCGGAGAAAGGATACAGAAGGCACTTGACATCAGTGCCTCTCTTCTCCCTCCCCTGCACAGAAAGCAGGAGACTCCCCAGAGGGAGGGGCAGCTCCAAGGCAAAGGGCAGGAGAGGAACAGCAGTGTGCGGGAGGGGCAGCTGAAGTGCTGGCACTTGATAGCCTCTTGGCCAAACCAATCAGGGTCACCTGCCAGAGGCACCAAGATCTATCAGTTGGTGACCACTGTGTTACCTGGTTCTGTGGAGGGGCAGACATATCCAGTCCCTTGGAGAGTACAGATCAGTTCCAGTACGAGTAGTCTTCCTAGTTTGATTTCATTAGAGTGTCACATGGTGGGCCATGGTGCCTTGGCAGTGTTCTGTTCATTGTGGATTGTTGCAGTTGGTTCCACTTTTTGCTTTCATTTTGGATGGTTGTCAACATGTTTTTTTAGATAGTTACAGGAGAAATCCCAAGCAATCTCTAGATAAGTTTTCTTAGTGTGTGAGGGCATGTGAGGATTTCTTGATTCAGATGGCCCCTTCTAGACTATGTTAAGGTGGAGCCATATGGTTCCTCAGGTTTTCTGAAGTCTTTCTGCAGAGCTGTTCAGCATATTTGATGTTGTATGTAGTGGCCAGAAGGTCATAGATGGTGAGTGCTCTGGAGTTGATGTGTAGTTTTTTGCATTTGCTGAGGAAGTAGATGTCAAGTCTGATTCCTTCTTCATGTTGTGAAGTTTCCTTTTTAAACTGCAAAATTTGATAAGATTGTCTCTCTCATATCCTCATTGTGACCAACATGGCTACAGCAATACTGCCAACATGCTTTTAAAGCATCTTTATGGTAAAAAGACCATCAAGCAATTAGCAATTTAGAACTTTAAAAATGTATGAAATGACATTCAACTTGGTTCCAGTTTTTAAAAATATTCTCATTTTTGGGTTAGAGTGTAGCAGTCTCTTCTGTTTAGTATGGTATTTAGGTTTACAACAACAATCCACTGATTGTTTTATAAAAATTTATAATTATTTATATTTTTGAAACATAAAACTAACATTGAAACACAGATGACAATTTAATTCTCTGAATTAAAATATCATTATTACACTACAGCAAACTTTAAAAGTGAATATATTAAAACACTTGATTAAAATGTAAAATATTTAAAAATATGTTTTCTTGCTTGGAATTAGGATCTTTAAGCTTCTATTCAAATTGCTGTTCCTGTCTCTGTAATCAATACTTGCAGCCCTGTGCTAGAAATATCAGATTCGGTTCCATGATCATCAACTTAGGACTCAACACTGGCTGGTGTTTGCTGGCAATGTGTATTATGAATATGAATCATTTGTGTGGCCTAGTTCCATAGTTTACCCTACTGTTATGGTAGATACCATGGCCATGGGGGGGTGGAGAAGCCAGAGATCAATGATAAACCTGTACATTGAGCTGAAAAGCCTCTGAGACAAACACCATGGCAAACATTTACAAAATGGATGCCTCGGTTCTTGGATCTGGTCTTTCTAATACTGTCATCTGAAGAAGTGGATTGTGCCCATGAAAGCTCATGATACCATTTACATGTTTTGTTAGTCTCTAAGGTGCTGCTAGACTATTTGTTGTTTTTTAAGTTTTTCCTAACTTGGCCACCCCTTTGAAATTTTCCATTTTTGATGTTTAATGTGATGCACGGTAAGTGGCTTCATTTTCAGAGGATGGATCCTTAGCACTTTGGGTAATCAGGTTTTGGAATTAATTGATAAACTTAACAGTAACAAGTCACCGGGACCAGATGGCATTCACCCAAGAGTTCTGAAAGAACTCAAATGTGAAATTGCAGAACTATTAACTATGGTTTGTAACTTATCCTTTAAATCAGCTTCTGTACCCAATGACTGGAAGATAGCTAATGTAACACCAATATTTAAAAAGGGTTCTAGAGGCGTCCCGGCAATTACAGACCGGTAAGTCTAATGTCGGTACCGGGCAAATTAGTTGAAACAATAGTAAAGAATAAAATTGTCAGACACATAGAAGAACATAATTTGTTGGGCAAAAGTCAACATGGTTTCTGTAACGGGAAATCATGTCTTACTAATCTATTAAAGTTCTTTGAAGGGGTCAACAAACATGTGGACAAGAGGATCCAGTAGATATAGTGTACTTAGATTTCCAGAAAGCCTTTGACAGGGTCCCTCACCAAAGGCTCTTATGTAAATTAAGTTGTCATGGGATTAGAGGGAAGATCCTTTCATGGACTGAGAACTGGTTAAAAGACAGGAAACAAAGGGTAGGAATAAATGGTAAATTTTCAGAATGGAGAGGGGGAACTAGTGGTGTTCCCCAAGGGTCAGTCCTATTCAACTTATTCATAAATGATCTGGAGAAAGGGGTAAACAGTGAGGTGGCAAAGTTTTCAGATGATACTAAACTGCTCAAGGTAGTTAAGACCAAAGCAGACTGTAAAGAACTTCAAAAAGATCTCACAAAACTTAGTGATTGGGCAACAAAATGAAAAATGAAATTTAATGTGGATAAATGTAAAGTAACGCACATTGGAAAAAATAACCCCAACTATACATATAATATGATGGGGGCTAATTTAGCTACAACTAATCAGGAAAGAGATCTTGGAGTCTTCATGGATAGTTTCTCTGAAGATGTCCACACAGTGTGCAGTGGCAGTCAAAAAAGCAAACAGGATGTTAAGAATCATTAAAAAAGGAATAGAGAATAAGACGGAGACTATCTTATTGCCCTTATATAAATTCATGGTACGCCCACGAAGCATAAGGGATCGGTCGATAAAGGCTTTCCTTGGTGACCAATCCCCATCTTGACTGCTACTTTGTGCCGACAAACAGCTGAGCCAGTACAACGCGGCGGCCATTTTTATTCTAATGAAGTGGGGGATATTTAAACCTCCGCTGCATTGACTATGTTGGTATGTCTAATTTACATGCCTCTGCTGACAGAGGCATGTAGTCTAGACATAACCTCCATGAATTTATCTATTTCTCTTTTAAACACTGTTAGGGTAAGTCCATTAATGGCTATTAGCCAGTATGGGTAAAGAATAGTGTCCCTAGCTTCTGTTTGTCAGAGGGTGGAGATGGATGGCAGGAGAGAGATCACTTGATCATTACCCGTTCAGTTCACTCCCTCTGGGACACCTGGCATTGGCCACTGTCGGCAGACAGGGTTCTGGGCTGGATGGACCTTTGGTCTGAGCCAGTATGGCCATTTTTATGTTGCTGCAGCTGTAGCGTCATAATGCGCAGTCACTTACTACATCAGTCAGAGGTTTTTTTCTGTCTATGTACGTAATTAACATGGAGTGGCAGCAGCTAGGTGATGGAAGCCTTTTTTTGGTTGACCTAACTGTGTCTACACCGGGGATAGACTGACTTACCTCTGACATTCAGGATATGTCTACACTACAGTGTTATTTCAAAATATCTTATTTTGAAATAGTTATTTTGAAATATCTTATTTCGAAATAATGCGTCTACACACACAATGCATTTCAAAATAGCATTTTGCTATTTTGAAATAGCATGTCCACACTGAGTGGACTCTGAATCTCATTTAAGGCTGGCCGGAACCAGTTCCAGCAGGGCTCCAGGTCAGGACTTACCGTGTGTGGCTGCTGCCTGAGGCTATCTGAGATCTGTGCTTAAAGGCCCCCCCCCCCCCCCCCCCCGGACAGCCAGTTCTCAGATTTCCCTGCTTGCTTGTCTACCTCAATGAGGGACAGCAAAGCATTTTGTCTCTGTGTGCTCTGGTTGCCCTCACTCGGGACACCACAGCACTCTGCAACACAGAGCCAGAGCTACTCCTGGGCACTCTGATGCTTCTCTTGGATGCGTTGCTGTGAGCCTGGCTGCACTTTCTGCAGGCTGCCATCCGGGAGGTCCATCGGGGGGCTGTCAGTACCCAGGAGGCTGTGCAGTAGAGCTTCCAACCTGAGGAGCACTAAGAGTCTCCCTGGTCCGCACCACTGGGGGCTTGTGCCTCATTCCTCCCTCACGTACTTCCACTTTCCCCTCCCTAACCCCCCTTCCTGATGTCAAATAAAATACACGTATTTTCATGAACAAAAACTCGCTTTATTTAACAAAATGGGGGCGGGGGGGGAGAATGAAACTCTGGTGCGACTGGGGAAAGGAGGCGGGAGAGGGGAGAAGAGAGGGTGGGAGAGCGGAGGGGGAAACCTGGGAGGAGGGAGCTGGAAGGGGGGAGCAAGGGGAAGAAGGTGGAGGAGAAGCTCAGGACTCAGGGTTGGGGGTCTCGCTGGACTAACTTGATTTTCATGCGAACCTGCTCCTGGGTTCTCATGTGGCCTTTGGTGGCCAGGCTGGCAGCTATCCTGCCATAGACGGCCACGTTCCTCTGTCTAGTGCGGAGATCATGGACGTTGGGGGCATTCCCCCCAAATCTGAATAAGGTCCATGATCTCTACCCTGGACCAGGAAGGCGCCCGCCTTCTCTGGGTCCTGGCAGGCTCCTGGGAGCTGGCAGACCGCTCCTGGTGAGCGGTGGAGGGCTGGCTGCCACTGGCTTGCTAGCTCATGTTTTGGGGCCACTGGGTCAGGGGCAGTGACTGCTGGCTCTGGGCTGGCAGGCTTGGAGCTGGCACAGGCACTGTGGCCAGAGTCTACCCCTTTAAGGGCTCCAGGGAGGAGGGGAGGGAGAGAAGTGTTCTTGGTTGAGGCTGGAGTGGCCACCAGGGCACCCTGGGAAGGCTGGAGGCCCCCTATTTTGAAATAAGTGTCTACACAGCACTTATTTCGAAATAGCTATTTCGAATTTGGCGTTATTCCTCATAGAATGAGGTTTACCAAATTTGAAATAAGTGCTCCGCTATTTCAGATTTATTTCGAAATAGCAGTTTGGCTGTGTAGATGCTAGGAAAGTTATTTCAAAATAAGGGCTGTTATTTTGAAATAACTTTGCTGTGTAAACCTACCCACAGGGATGTGAATTTTTCAAACTCCCGAGCAACGTCTCTGATGTAAATTGTAAGTGTAGACAAGAGCTTAAGTTTAAGAGGCATAAAACTAAAGATCCATTTAAATATTTATTGGCCACATACATATAGTTGCATGGCTCAATGCACAATTTATAACATCAGTACTCCTCAGTAATGGGTCAGTCCCAGCCTTATGCCAGTGAATCTATTCTACACCATAAAAAATTCTTTGTATATTATAGCTACGCCATTTACATTCATCAATTTGAAAAGAAACAATCTTCATTCTCATTGAATTCGTGTTGGTGCAGTTCGTGGTGGCTTCAATGGAAGCTGTATTGATATAAATGAAAGAAGAATTGGACCAAAATATGTAAGCTATGCAGCTGCAAAAGTCCACTTTAGTTATAAAATATTTACATTCTGTGATGTAAGAAAAATGGAAAATCCTGCAGGCAGATAGCAGAATAGGAGAGACAAAAGTGGAGGAACAAAAATGTGCTAAGATCAGAGTATAAAATTAGAACAGACAAGCAAAAACTGGGTGGAACAAGGTAGAAAATTCAGAGAAGGCATTGGAAAGAGAATTACTGTTTTCTCTCACCGGGCCTTTTGCTTTAATGTAACCCATTTTTCTTCTTAAAAAGAAAAAAAGCTGCCAGGGGGAGGAGGGGAGTGGGAATAATTCTTTGCTAAGCTCCTGCAGCTACAGTAACAGATGTTTTGGCATTTCACACTAAACTAGCTTGTTGCCTTAAGATGCCCCTTAGGAGCTAATGTGATCCCATCTCAGTGGCTGAAATCCAGCTGCTCTATTGTGCTAGTGTCTCCTGCCTAGCCTGGAGATTTCCATGTGAAAATCCCATTGGGAGGCAATGTTGATTGAATACCTGAACAGTCCTTCCCACAGCCACTAGCAGTGCTGTCCTTAGGCTGGATGGGGCCCTACACAGGCACCCCTATGGTAACTGGTACCCCTATGCCATGGGCAGCTGGGGGTGTGTGATGATTTTTTAGAGATGTGATTTTATAATCTCCAGCATCTCACTAATGAAATATTTTTAAAGAAAATTTTAAACTAAGGTTCTGTTGACTAACACAGTGAATTCAGAAACTGACAGTACATACTGTTTCACGAGGCATAAGGGAGCGGTCGAGAAAGGCTTCCCTTGTTGATCGATCCACATCTTGTCTCGCGCGCTGTGCTGACGATCAGCTGAGCCAGCACAGCGCGGCGGCCGTTTTTATTTTAATGAAGCCGGGGATATTTAAATCCCCGCTTCATTGACTATGTCGGGTAGCCTAGTTTACATGCCTCTGTCGGCAGAGGCATGTAGTCTAGACATACCCCAGTAGTGCCCCACATTTTCAGGTGCCCTAGGCAGCTGCATAGTCTGCTTAAGGGTCAGGGTGGGCCTGGTTGGTAATGAGCTCTGTCAAAGCAGCTCAGTCAATACCACTCACAGAGCTGTGTTGCCAAGGTGGAGAAGGATGGTTTCAGCATCTGTAGTGGGTATGAAGCTATCTGTAGAATTGCCAAGCTCTTCCCATTTGGTGTAATACTTCACGGAATACTACATCTGGTGCAGGATAACCTTGGGCCCCCTCATGGCCCCACCCCCCATGACAGAGCAATCTGTCCCTAAATCTTTAGAAATAAAAGAATGTAACTAAGGTTCCTTTTGGGGCAGGGACAGTTGGTTTTATCAGATTGCAAAGTAGGCATTGGAAGTGATTTTAAAGTTAAGACTTTTTTGCTGTTTCTTACTGATTATGAGCATCCCGATGACTTGAATTTATTGGGACAGTTTAAAGCTCTAAATTTTTTCACATAGATGTAAATGAATCTTTAAAAAATACTTAATTCTACCTTAAAATCCTAAAACCTTATGTGGGCAGCTGTAAAAGGGACTGAGAGATGCAAAGGTGATGCACTTGTTATCTTCTTAGTTTATGACATATTGTAATCTGCTGCTTTCAGCTCATTGGCCAAGCAAATTGAGGCTGAGAACTCAAATCAGTGGCATTTCTGTTTGCATTAATATGTGAGCAACAAATTCACACTGGGGAGAAAATCTGTGATCTTTATCTTACGTAGAAAGTACATAAAAAATGAAAAGAAACTGTCAGAAGTGCAAAAGTTAGTGGGAACTCATCAGCTTGCAGAATAATTCCTTCAAACATTAGGGCTTTTTTCTCCAAAAGAGATGCTTCTGAAAATACACAGAGAATTTGTCATGCAAATGACCTCTTCTTTAGGAATTAATATTTTTAGAATACTCCAAATTAAAGAAAACACACTTCTTTCTTCTAAAAGCTTTCTACACATATTGAGCCATTTTATAAAAAAGGAAAATTTAGCTGGTTATGCTTGCCAAAGTGTGTTACACATATTTTTCCAGATCAGCTAATTTAGTTCTAAATTTTAAGCTGTTATACAAGCTGCCTTCATAAGCCTTTCACAACATTTTTAATGCTTGAAGGGCATAATTTTTATGTCTTAAATATATCCCCTCTATTCACATAAAAATCTGTGTCTGTTGTTGGACCAGTACTGCAGTATCTATGTCCCTTTCCTTAATAGAAAGGAGGGAGTATTTTTTGACTAGCATTTTTGTTTTGAATTTACAGGGAATCCGTGATTATGTAATGCTCATATAAGAAAAGCTACTGTAGAGACTCATGAGAGGGAGAAAAATGGGACTTCAGTATTTTTGGATAATCTTTAAATCCCCAGTTCAGCACAGCATAAAAACATCTACTTAAATGTATACCTTTGCAGCAAAGCACTTACTATATGTGGTAAATTCCTGTGGGATGGATTTAAGCATGTACTTAAAGTGCTTTATTGAATGGGGATGGATTTAAGGGGTGCATGCTTATGTGCTGTGTTGAATCAGTGCTTAAATTAGGCTTAATACTTAATGTGATGGTATTTTCTCTATTTGTCTCTCCATAAATGTGATAATTTTTAAGAGAATGTCAAATCATTATCAAGATCTCAGATGGTGTGCTAGAAATCAGTGGGAAGAACCCTATTGATTCTGATGGTAGTGGAAAAATTAGAATATTGGGGAAAAGCCGAATTTTCACAGAGTGCCGATTTGGTGCGGCAGGCAAAGGAGCATTGTGACAGATATCAGAGGGGTAGCTGTGTTAGTCTGGATCTGCAAAAGCGACAAGGAGTCCTGTGGCACCTTATAGACTAACAGATGTATTGGAGCAAAAGCTTTCGTGGGCAAAGACCCACTTCGTCAGATGCATGTAGTGGAAATTTCCAGAGGCAGGTATAAATATGCAGGCCAGAAGAAGGCTAGAGATAACGAGGTTAATTCAGTCAGGGAGGGTGAGGCCCACTTCTAGCAGCTGGTCTGGAGGTATGAACACCAAGAGAGGAGAAACTGCTTTTGTAGTTGGCTAGCCATTCACAGTCTTTGTTTAATCCTAAAATGATGGTTTAAAATTTGCAGATGAACTGTAGCTCAGCAGTTTCTCTTTGAAGTCTTGTCTTGAAGTTTTATCTCTAGCCTTAGAAGCAGTGTGGATGGGGATTTTTTGGCTCAAAAACCCCGTTTTGTGCACGATCCTTATGCCTGTTCTGGAGAGGCATAAGGATCTTGCACAAAACGGGGTTTTTGCACAACCCCCCCCCCCGCAGAAAATATGTTAATGAGATTACAACTTATGCTAATGGGTTCCTCATTAACATATTTTCTGCGGCAAAAACTGGCAGTGTAGACGTAGACTTATTGTGCATTTTATGAGCATAATTTTAAAATGTAAAGTTACCATCATCAAGCTTGAAACAGAATGTTCTTATGTAGGAACTACTAAGATCTGAATTTAGGCTGGAGTTTCTGAAGATGTAAAGAGAATCACAGAAAAACTACCAATTGTAACTGTTGTTCTGACATCTTAATCGGAGAAATGCTCACTAATGCTTGCCCTCCCTCTTCCAAGAACTATGACAATACAACAAATCAGAGGTAATGCATATAGAATAGAAAACTGGTTGGACTATATTGTTATGCTGGGGATTGGGTGAAATATCTTTGAACGGATGGGCATAGCATTCAAAACAAGTGTAAGAAAGAAGCTTTTTTCTGGAATGAGACAGCCAAAACAATAAGAGCCACCTCACAAATCACAGGCCATATGCAGTGCAAGTCAGGCATCTGAATTGTGTGGACAGAGGGGTTTCACCGTGGGCTGAATGCAAATGCAGACAAGCTAGCTGTTGTTTTTGGTGGAGCTGTACATCTGTGCGCGGGGAGGGAGGAGAGGGTGAGGAGCAGAGGAGCTGATGAGGAAGGAACAGCAGAAAGCCAAGGAGAGAGCCAGAACAAGCATTGGGAGGCTGGCCTGGAGAAAAAGCCTAGAGAGAGAGTGCTTGAAGTAGACTGCTGGCTCACAAGGCTTGGGAATGTGAGCATAGAAACTCTCTCCTGCTGGTTAACTGCTCAGGTCAAAAGGGGCACAGTATTTATAGCAGCTGACAGTTGCAAATGGAAATCATGTCTTCCAGACTGGAAGGGCAAATTCTAAGATTAAGACCATTCCGTTCACTTTGGAGAAAAACATTGGCTAACTTTGCTGTTTTAGGCAATTGATGAGTAGTTCATTAAATAAATAAATAAATAAATAAATGTATTTGGGACCCTAAATGCAAATAATAATATATGCAGTACTGGAAAAATACAAATTCTAGTAAATAAAGTCACTAATACTAGTTCTAATACCACCCTAGGCAAGTGTAGAGAGAAGATCAGGGATGGGAACACGAAGCAGTGTGTAATTTTTCACTCCATATTCTTTATGGAAATTAGGGATGTAAAAAAAATCAATAAAAAAGGTAGCTGTGTAACTGCTAACAATCCAAGGTTACATGGTTACATGCACTGAGGGCTCTGTAGTATAACTTTTATACTATAGAGCCTGCAGTGCAGGGTGACAGCTGGCTCCCTAGGACCCCGCTCCCAGGAATCTGGCTTTGCTGCAGGGTCTGCAATATAAAAGTTACACTGCAGAGCCTGTGGTGGAGCTTCCCTGAGAGTGGGGCTGACAGGGGCTGCTGGCCCTGCTCCCAGGAATCCTGCAGTGAAGTCTGCTCCTGGGGAGCTGGCATGTAACCGTAATGGAAACCAATAATTTGATGCTTATTGGTTAACCATTTAAACAGTTACACTTTTACATGCCTAATGGAAATGTAATTATGAATATGTATATGGATAACTAGGCAGTGTTTTATGTAAAAGGCATTTTATAACATATCATTAGAAAAGTTCTATAATCTGCTGAATGAGTATATTCTATGTCCATGTCTCATTTCTGTGTTTGAAGTTTAAAATGTGAAGTTATAAACCTGTTAACTAATCTAGATATATGCTAAGTGAGGACCATTAGTAGTACTCAAGGAATTTTATGGCCCAGTACTCAGGATAATGATCTGTGAATAGTCTTATTTTTCTGTAAGCCTAGACTATGGTTGGTCCTGCCGACACATGTGGCTAGGAGACCTAATGCTAGAACCCAATATGGATGCTGTGTTTTTCCATTGGAAGTGTGAAAAACTTTAAACAAGATTTCCACTGTTGGCAAAAAAGGATAAAGGTGGGAACCAAGCAATAGCCACAGCTGCCAGAGGCCAGAACACCTCAATATAAGAACATAAGAAAGGCCATACTGGGTCAGACCAAAGGTCTATCTAGCCGAGTATCCTGTCTGCCGACAGTGGCCAATACCAGATGCCCCAGAGGGAGTAAACATGACAATAGGTAATCATCACGTGATCCCTCTCCCGTCATCCATTTCCAGACAAACAGAGGCTAGGGAAACCATTCTTACCCATTCTGGCTAATAGCCATTGATGGACCTAACCTCCATGAATCTATCTAGCTCTTTTTTGAATCCTGTTAAAGTCCCAGACTTCGCACCATCCTCTGGCAAGGAGTTCCACAGGTTGACTGTGCACTGCACGAAGAAAAACTTCCTTTTGTTTGTTTTAAATCTGCTACCTATTTATTTCATTTAGTGACTCCTAGTTCTTATATTGTGGGAATAAGTAAATAATTTTTCCGTATTCACTTTTTCCACACCAGTCGTGATTTTATAGACCTCTATCATATTCCCCCTTAGTCTCCTCTTTTCTAAGCTTACCACCCAAGATGACTTCTGGAAACACCTAAGTCTGAAAAGGGGGAAGGATCAGGCCCATGTTGGGAGGCTTCCCAGCTTCTGAGAAGATGATTATAAATGCTATTACTATAGCATGAAACAAGTTTCTTATAGTATAAAGCTAATGTAACCCTTCTGCCAGGTAGCGTCGGCAGCAGCCAGGGCCGGGTTCAATATCTAGGGGTTCCTTTTCATCCATCTCACACAGAACCAACTCGAACCCCCACCAAGTACCCTGGGAAATTCACACACCCTTAGGCACCTCGAGAAGCAATGCTTCCCCACTCACAAGCATAGAGTCTGAGCGTAGAAAGAGTGAGAGAAGTCACATGACATTAACTTGGGAAAATACCACGACCAGGCTATGTCTACACTACATGCACGTTCTTGCACAAGTAAATTTACAGTAAAGCGTCAGAAAACAGGGCTTCTTGCACAAGAGTTATTCCTCTCCCCACGAGGAATAAGCCCTCTTGCGCAAGAGCTCTTCCACAAGAAGGCAGTGTAGACAGGCAACAGGGGTTTCTTGCGCAAGAAAGCCCTATGGCTAAAATGGCTGTCAGAGCTTTCTTGAGCAAGAGAGCATCCACACTGCCATGGACGCTCTTGCGCAAAAGCACATCTCTTTCACAAAAACACATGGCAGTGTGGACGCACTCTTGTGGAAGACCTTTTGCACAAGAACTCTTGCGTAAAACAGTTCCCAGAAGCCTGCAGTGTAGATGTAGCCCCAGAGTTAATAACCAACCCATGAGTAACCATCCCAGCTCAAATGGATTGAGCAATGTCCTTTGCCTCTCAGGCTTACTAGTCCAACAGTGTAAGCGTCCCATTCACCTACCCAAACTTTCTCTGTACCCCACTTCAAATGTCCCACTTACAGCTCTGTCCAGTCAGTGTGAACCCAGACACATCACCCTGATGACTCCATTCACTGAGGCTGAGCCATGCTACCTTTGTGCTGCTCCTGTGGTCTGTTTGCTCCTGCCAGCCACCCGCCGCTTCTCCCACTGGCTGCCCACCAGTCGCTCCCACCAGCCGCCCTGCTGGCCACCTGCCGCTGCTCCTACCAGCTGCCCTGCTGGTTGCTCCTGCCAGCCAGCCGCCGGTCGCAGTGGGTCTGGCTCCCAGCCAAACCAGTGACTTCAGCTCTTAGTGATTTCAACTCTTAGCCACCACCTGGGCTGGCCAAAAGATTCCAGCTTCCACTGGAATAACTAAGAGACTCCTTATGGAGATTGCTTTAGGTCTATCCTTAGAACAGGGGGGGGGAAGGCAACAGATTGAACCAGTCTTACAGCTCACACCTGGCAGGCATGAAGCTAGCTGGCTGGCTCAAACTCCCTTTCTCCCCAACTCCTCCTCTCCAATCTGGAAGGGGGAAGCTTGTTCACCTGAGACCCTGTACAATGATGGTGTCTCTCCTGCAAACACTAGTGTCATATTTTACAGTTCCTACATTTAAGGGTAGCATGGTTTGTGACCCCACAACAGCCAAATTAGTTACAATACACCACATTCCATTCCAACAATTCACCCTTCATCAGCCCTGGCTGAATTGGATTTACATAACCACACCCCAGATTCCTTCCCCATTCCGGCATGAGCTGTATTTACATATCAACAGTTGATTATCTTGCAGGGCTGAACCAGTCTTACAGCTCACACCTGGCAGGCATGAAGCTGACTGCATTGCAAGCAGTCGTTCAGACCCTGTTTACACTTAGCTGGCATGTTTTGTGTTAGGGTATGTCTACACTGCAAAGTTAATTCAAATAACAGCCCTTATTTCGAATTAACTTCAATAGTGTCTATACATGCAAACCGTTATTTCGAATTTAATTAGAAATATAGTGGAGCGCTTAATTCAAATTTGGTAAACCTCATTCTACAAGGAGTAATGCCAAATTCAAAATAGCTATTTTGAATTAAGTGCTGTGTAGACACTTAATTCGAAATAGGGGGACTCCAGCCCTTCCCAGGGAGCCCTGGTGGCCACTCTGGGCACAACCAGGAAAACTTACTCTCCTCTCGCCCAGCCCCAGAGCCAATAAAGGGGTAGACTGTGGCCACAGTGCCTGTGCCAGCTCCAATCCTGCCAGCCCAGAGCCAGCAGTGGCCACTGGGGCCCCTGACCCAGTGGCCCCAAAACATGAGCTAGCAAGCCACTGGCAGCCAGCCCTCCACTGCTCCCCAGGAGCAGTCTGCCAGCTCCCAGGAGCCTGACAGGGGCTGGAGAAGGCGGGTGCCTTCCTGGTCCAGGGTGGAGATCATGGACCTTATTCAGTTTTGGGGGGGATGCCCCCAACATCCATGATCTCTGCACTAGACGGAGGAATGCGGCTGTCTATGGCAGAATAGCTGCCAGCCTGGCCACCAAAGGCCACATGTGAACCCAGGAGCAGGTTTGCATGAAAATCAAGGTGGCCCGGTGAGACCCTGAACCCTGAGCTTCCCCTCCCCCTTCTTCCGCTTGCTTCCCCCTTCCAGCTCCCTCCTCCCAGGTTTCCCACTCCCCTCTTCCACCCTCTCTCTCTTCCCCTCTCCCACCTCCTTTTCCCAATCTCCCCAGAGGTTCATCTCCCCCCCCCAGTTTTGTTCAGTAAACCCAGTTTCTATTTTTGAACATATGTGTCTTTTGTTTGACATCAGGAAGGGGGGCTAGGGAGGGGTAAGTGGAAGGATGTGAGGGAGGAATGGGGCACGAGCCCCCGGTGGGGTGGACGCTCTACTGCAGGGCTTCCTGGATCCTGACAGCCCCCTGATGGACCCTGCCGGATGGCAGCCTGCAGCAAGTGCAGTTGGGCTGATGGCAACGACCCCACAAGACGCACCGGCGTGCCCAGGGGCAGCTCTGGCTCCATGTGGCTGAGTGCTATGGTGTCCCAAGTGCGGGAACTCAGGGCAGTCCAAGACAGGACTGCTTTGCTGTCCCTCATCGAGGTAGACAAGCAAGTGGGGAACCCTGAGAACTGTCTGTCCGGGGTGGGAGTAGGGTCCCTTTAAGCACAGAGCTCAGTTAGCCTCAGGCAGCAGCCCCACACACTAAGTCCTAACCTGATGCCCTGCCGGCACTGGTTCTGGCCAGCCTTAACTTCGGTTCAGGGTCCACTCAGTGTGGACGTGCTATTTTGAAATAGCAAATAGCTATTTTGAAATAGTTTTTGTGTGTAGATGCGCTATTTCAAATTAGCTTAATTCGAATTAACTATTTCGAATTAAGTTAATTCGAAATAGTGCTGTAGACATACCCTTACTTAGTGTAGACATACCCTTACTTAGTAACTAACTTTGATCTGCATGTTATTACTTGCATTTTATGAACTTGCTATATATAAAACTTTTTTTTACAGAGTAAGACAGATTTTTCTGGGGTTCTGGTCCCATTGGGGCTGTGCACCCGGGTGCTGTGTTAAGTCCTTTTGACTGAGCCTTCCCAGAGCTGATATATCTCAGTGTCTGTCTTACTCTGCTGTGGGCTGTGACCCCAACTCTGTGATGGGGTTGGGGAGGACTGGAGGTTCTGGCTCAGCAGGACAAATTGATGGGGCACCTCAAAGGGCAGGTAGACAGGCTCAATGATATTTTCAGCACATCAAGGGACAGTCCCAAGTCGATCTCTGTGACTCAACCTGTCACACAGTGATTCTCAAACTTTTTTTTTTATGGACCACTTGAAAATTGCTGAGGGTCTTGGCAGAACACTTAATGATCTTTCCAAATGTTATTTGTACTTTTAGCTAGCTATTGTAAAGCACTTTCTATAAAAGCTCTACAACTAAAAAAACCTTGTAATTAGCCCTTTCTGTTCTACAAATAAAAGCACACAATTTATATTTTAATTTCAGTAGCCTTACCTTTCTAATATAATAGATGTGCCTGGTTTTTAAACAAAGTTCAGGGAAGTTGGGTATAATGTTTGTCAGCTTTAGCATTAGGTCAGGTTCAGCATTCATCCTGCTTTTGTGTTTGGACTTGGACTCCAAGGCCATGTCTACACAGCAGTGTTATTTAAGAATGTGAGTTATTCTAAAATAATGTAGTGCGTGTCTATACAGCAAGCTTGATATTTTGAAATAAATTAGAAATAATGGGCTTCTTACTCTGATTTCTGTAACCCTCATGTGTGAGGAGTAAGGGAAGTCAGAGAAGAGTGCTCTATTTCGAAATAACTGCTGTGGAGACAGAGACAAAAGTCGAAATAAGCTATTTCGACTTAAGCTACTTAATTAGCATAGCTCCAGTTGCGTAGCTTATTTCGAGTTTAGCCCTGCTGTGTAGATGTGCCCTAAGTGGTGAAATCCTGTGTCTCAGGTACATAGTAGCAAATGGCATCAGAAAGTGTCTGCAAGTTCTGTATGCTTTCTAGTTCTTTGAATCCAAAACTCAATTGGGCGATGTCTTTTAAATGCTGACCATAATATTTCATCACACTAAAGCTTTAGCAAGCACTCCAATTGAACAAACCAAAGGTCAGCTCATAGACTTCAATTCTGAAAGGATTATGTATCTCGTTGTTTAGTCCAACTTCTACTGGAAAGTAATCTTCAAACTCTTGCTTAAGAGTGACAAAATGTTCTTCAATGTCACTTTTCTCCCAGGAACCAGTTCATTTTCAGACAGAAAACCTTCCAGTGTTGGAATCTAGAGGGAGCTTGTGAGTGGAGCTTGTGGTCTATAGACCACAGTTGTAGAACCTCTGTTATAGAGAGTACTCAGATGAGGTAGACTTGTATAAACAATAGTATAGTAAGGTATAGTAAGCACTTTCCTTCCTGAGGTTTTTCAGAACACAGAGAAATTGTAGCATTATAAATGCAGTCTACTGCTTAAAGTTTGTGTGGTACAGTGTTACCACATAAGGTCTTCCTAAGTTATGGTGTAAGAACATAAGAATGGCCATAGTGGGTCAGACCCAAAGGTCCATCCAGCCCAGTATCCTGTCTGCTGACAGTGGCCAATATCAGAGGCCCCAGTGGGAGGTATCACACAGGTAATCCACACATGATCCCTCCCCTGTCACTCACCTACAAAGAAACAGAGGCTAGGGATATCATTCCTACCCATCCTAGCTAATAGCCATCGATGGACCTAACCTCCATGAATCTATTTAGCTCTTTTTTGAACCCTGTTAAAGTTCTAGCCTTCACCACATCCTCTGGCAAGGAGTTCCACAGGTTGACTGTGCGCTGAGTGAAGAAAAACTTCCTTTTGTTTGTTTTAAAACTGCTGCCTATTTATTTCATTTGGTGACCCCTAGTTCTTTTATTGTGGGAATAAGTAAATAACTTTTCCTTATTCACTTTTTCCATACCAGTCATGATTTTATAGACCTCTCTATCATATCCCCCCTTAGTCTCCTCTTTTCTAAGCTGAAAAGTCCAAGTCTTTTTAATCTCTCTTCATATGGGACCCGTTCCAAACCCCCAATAATTTTTGTTGCTCTTTTCTGAACCCTTTCCAATGTCAATATATCTTTTTTTAGATGAATTACATCAGCATGAAATGGATTGCTGAATATAATGCAAAGAACATTAATAATTTTGTATTCAAAATCCAGGGGCTGTGCATGCCATGGTTGCTACCTTGGACATGGTCCAATAGTAAAGCAAAATGCTATGCCACTTCTTTTATCAGATGCTTCCACCATACTGTAACATGACTTTCAAGGTTCTGGTCTCTGAGTTGCAAGTTGTCACTGGGATCATCCCAGCCTGCCAGCTGGAAATAGCTATCTGTGGCCTTGTCTACAGAAAAGGGATAGTGTACTACCGACTGTGTGGACCGATTGTGAAGACTCACCTCTGGCACAGCTTTTCTGAAAGAATAAAACCAAAAACATACACGTTCCCTGACTATCATACTGCTCAATGAGATGCCAGGCCTGTAAGCAGTTCAGATACTATTAGGATGAATACACTATAAAAGTCTAGAAAGATTTTATTGTGGCACCAGCTAACTTTATTAAACAGACTTTTATGAAGTTTGTTTAGGAGGCACCAGCACTGTCCTGTTTAACACTAATCAGAGAGCTCTTCCTTTCATCAGCTGCTACAATCTGCAGGACAGATGCAGGTTCTTAGCAGACCAGGTGCATTTCTTCACAGCTATGGCAATGGCATTCTAAACACAGGTGGTTGGCAGTAGGGGGGCATTTCCATGCCTGTCAAGCAGTGCACCCCACTTGAAAGTTGCATTCTAGAATCACAGAGGGCAAGATGCACTGGAGCCTGACCACTGAACCACCCATCTAATGTGTTAATTGTTGTAGCACATGTCAGCTGTAGCCAGGGTTTGAGAAATTTGTAAAGGGTTTATCAAGCTTACGCAGGCAAATGACCAGTTTAATATCTAATTGGTTATTTGCATGAACAAATATCCATTTACACATACATTCCTGATAACTATTGATCATGCATTTTTCAAAATCAGGCTCTGAATGTTTGTATATTCTGTCAGCACTCTGTGTATACGTGTGTGTGAGAGCGAGTGAGAGCGCGCAACTATTTTCAGTTTCAGAAAAAGGACTTGGCAGGGTTTGGCTAAAATAAAAAGATATCTGAAATTTGCCCCATGTTTATTTAAGCCAACACTTCTAAAAATTTGCAAAATTATCAAGTATCTTCACAATTTTTCTTCTGAAATATCACAGTCCTTTCTGATTTGGGATGATATTATAAGACAAACAAAAATATCCCAAGAGAGACCTTAATTTTGGGTTTACTACCAGGCCAGGTCTACAGTAGGAAATTATTTCAAAATTACTAAATTTGACTTAAGAACTCCCAATATAACAAATTCAAACTTGTGTGTCCTAACTATGGGGAAGCATTGAAATTAGTTCACGGTAGACTCTGTTAATGTGGACATGCTACCTCAGACTCAGACCCCAAAGAAGCACCCTGGGGAGCTGTCTAAGGTCTCCTGGAGGCCAGTTAGTTCAATTAGTAATCAGAGCATCCACACTACCGTTATTTTGAACTTACTGGTTAGGAATTAGTGTTATTCCTGATGAAAAGTAGAGTACAGAGTTTGAATTCCGCGGCCCGTTATTCCAAAATAACAGGCTTGGTAGTGTGGATGCACCACTTGCTAATTCAAACTGGGGGAGTTATTTTGGACTAAAGTGCTAGTGTAGACCAGGGCCTACAGTCATAAATCAAAAGTGCCAGATATATCTTCAACATTTGCATGATTTTATATCTGATTGTGCAGCCCTGTGAACTACACATTAGTCTGGTACACATTAAAGTTTGATACTTTCCCAAATTAAAACTTCGAATCATCTTAGGTTCACCCAGCATGAGTCCTTAATGTATCTTTTGATGCCTCCTTGCTTTGTTATTAATAGTTCTTTAAGTTAAAGTAGCCCCTGTCTTCAAACCTGGGAAAAGAAAGTCTTGCAGCATACTAAGCAACTGCATCTGTGAGAGTATTCCAGTCTCCAAGCAGCACAAAGACATTGGGTCAATAAGTGACTTGGGGATGGAGCAAAGTGCAAAAATCTGTCAGTGAGTTTTAATTAGGGCAGCTACTTCCCAGCCCTCTCAAGTGTTGTACTTGGGTACATGGCGCTCAGAATACACTGCATTTCACATGGTCACTAGCAGTGCTTTGTATAACAAGTATAAACATCAAAAGCTTCAGGGGGTGGCCGAGTTAGTCTGTACAGGATAAACTTAAAAAACAAGAAATGGTCTGGTAGCACTTTAAAGACTAACAAAACCTGTAGATGGTGTCATGAGCTTTCGTGGGCACAGAAAGTGAAGAAGTGGGCTGTGCCTACGAAAGCTCATGTTTTGTTAGTCTTTAAAGTGCTACCAGACCATTTCTTGTTTTTTAAGTATAAACATGAATGCAGTGAAGCCAACAGCTATGCCAGGCCACTGGGCAAGGTGTGTGTGTGTGGGCAGCTTCATGCTCCTGCTAGGAGGCTGGCCCCCAGTGCTGCCTGGATCACACTGCCCCCCCCACCCAGTGCTTCCCGGAACACACCGTGTGGCACCCCTGCTTCCCCAAGCAGCCCTAAGACCCACCCACAGCACAGCACTGCGGCAATTTAAATGACTCGGGGCTATGGGTGCTACCACTGCAGCACTGACAACTGGAGCCCTGGGCCCCTTTGAATCTCTGGGCCGTGCGGCAACTGCCATCATGCCCCTGCCCTCCCTGTCGGTGAGCCTGCATGCATAGAAAATGAGTCTCCCCTTTCCCTTCCACCAAACCCATTCCAGAGATTAAGTGTTCTCCTCATTAGCTGAAATTCACAGTACTGCCTTTTAGGGTCTGTCTACATTTGCATTTTATCTTATTTTAACACATTTGTAAATTCTAGTGTTAGTGCTGCACATTATGTTTGCTTCTAGCTGTATTTAACTGCTAGGAACAAAGATTTGTGCCTTGTCTACATAAGCATCTACACCTGTCTTAGTTAATGCATGTTAATTTGTATTAAAGCACAACTAAAAGTCAAAGTTTAGATAAGGGCAGACTCACAGGTGTAAACCACTTGCACACCTCATTTTCTCATACCTGAGAATTATTTGAATTCTGGTACCAAAATTAATCTGGGAAGTCGACTTTTTTTATATAATTGAGGCAAATTTCTTATGACCCTTGACTCTCTAAGCAAACAGCATTTTTATTTATATGGCCCAATTCTTTAATCACTTTTTGATTTGACTTTTAAGAAAGACCTTAAACAAAAAAAGGAAAGAATTAGTTCCCCTTGTTTCTCCTCTCTCACCTCATCCTCCTCTATTCTATTGAATGGGGCTGAGCCCATCAACACTGGAATTACTACATGCAAGAGCTGAGGTGCTATTGGCTTTCCAATTCTCCTGGAGTCTCCAAGTATTAAAGATTAATCTTTTAAGTAAAGATTATGTCATCTGATGAAACCTCCAGGAATACGTCCAACAAAACCGGCAACCCTAGCTATATAACTTCCCCGTTTACTCTAAGCTTCAGAGAAGAAGCAATGAGCAAACAATATGAAAGATAAGAATTTGCAGGACCACAACTAAAAAAGGTAATTACAAATTTAGACATTCACACCCTGCTTCCACATTACCAGCTTTGCTACATGCGTCTTCTAAATTCATGATTTCTGTTGTGAAAGAGATGAGTACTTTAAACATATTCATCCAAAGGGAATGGGAAAAGAGACTACTTTTCTCATATATCTGGTGCTGTACAAACATTTAAAACCCAGATCAGCCTCTGGGAGCTTTAGTTGAAATCACACAAGGACATGTGTTTTCTTAGGTTGAAGGTACAGTCCTAAAATTGGGTGAATATTTTTCAGTCATTTATCGTGGATGGATTTTTGTTGAAAAGATTCACTTCCAACCTTTAAAAAACACTCAAAATTGGCTTGTGGTGGTGAGATAATTTTTCTTTTCCTAAATGCTAGTATCTGACTTCATTCTGCAGGCTCAAAGACCCATTATGGGAGATATGTGGGATGTCTTCTGTCTTCTTGAGGAGGAGTTGCGAAGAAGGGCATGAAGTTTTTGTTTACTGAGCTGTTAGCAGAAAAAGCTAGCTTGGGAAAAAGTGAGAGAAATCAAAGGCTGAAAAGCTATAAAACTGTATTAAAAAAAACCATTGAAATTTAGCAAAATCAATATGTGATATGCACTGAGGCCACACTTATCTTCAACAAGGGACCCGTGTTCAGGGTCTAAGTAGTACAGAAATTAAATAAAAAGAGACTTGATGACCAGAAGTAAGAGATTGGAAAGCTTGCTGACTTGGCTGGAAGAAAATTTCAAGTTATATATGTAGAACTTGTAAGTTGAAGATACAGGTTTCAAGTGCTGTGGATAAAGCTAGTTGTCATGGAGGCCAATAATCAAGACCTGCAGTGAAAGAAAAAGACAAATCAAGGAATAGGTGACATACACTGAGCTGGTTCTAAAACAGGTAGGCAATAATTTTGGAAGTGGGACTGACCCAGAAGGGGCGGGGCCTCGGGCAAATGGGGTGGGGCCTCAGGCAGAAGGGGCGGGGTTGAGAGTTACCCTCTTTGGTATGGTGACCTTATTTTCTGAACCAGCTGCAGGTAGTGAGAACGGTTTAATTTATATGATGAAACAGATTAAGCATTTTAACATACTCATGTTAGTTTATCAAACTTCACTTTAAATAAAGTAAAATATTATGTTCAACACAAAAGGTTTCAGTGTTGTCTTTCTTTATGGCGGGTGGGGAACCCTTTTTGGGTCGGGGGTCACTGACCCACAAAAAAATCAGTTGGGGCCACACAAGTAAGAAGCAAAAAAAACTTCTCCAAAAACCCACAACACTCATTGATGTGGCAGCAGCTGAGCCACCTCACTCCTCTGGCACCCCCGCCTCACAGGGTGAGGGGAAGGAAATGCGGGGACTGAGGTTCAGGGCTTCCCATAGACCAGATTTACTTTTCTGGGGTTCCAGAATTAGTGGATTTTATGGATCTCCTTAGGCTCTGGGGTAGGGACAAAAATGCGGGGTGCAGTGCATGAGACAGGGCTGCCAGCAACTAGAATAGGGATGGGGTGTGGGTTCTGGGAGGGAGGTGGGGTGCAGAAGCAGGCTGGGAGTAGGGTGTCTGGCCAGGTGGATGGAGCAGGAAGAAGGGGAGGGTGCAGTGTGTGGCCAAGAGAGAGGGTGCAAGAACAAGAGAGGGTATTGGAGCAATCTGGGGGTTCCGGGTCTTGGGGGGAGGGAAGTGAGGGGATAGGAGCATGGGGGGAACCTTACCAGGCTTTGTGCTGCCTTGCAGCAACAGCTGTTGCCACACTGTCCCAGCTGCCCCAGACTGAGGTCCCTCTGCCATGGCAACCACGCAGTCTAGAGCTGGCGCTGGAGGCACCGTGCCACGCAGCCTCAGAGGCCGGAGGTGCCATTGCCGCAGCCATGCGGCCGTGGGTCAGCCCCAGAGGGGCCACTGCTGCGTCCATGCAGCCCGGGGCTGGCCCCGGAGGTGCCGCTGTCATGGTCACTTGGCCCTGGGTCAGTCCCAGAAGCTGGAGATGCTGCTGCTGCAGCCATGCAGTCCAGGGGCAGCCCCGTGGCCCCAGAGGCCGGAGTTGCCATTGCTGCAGCCACATGGCCCCGGGCCAGCCCCAGAGGCCAGAGATGCCACTGCCGCAGCCACACAGTCCTGGGGCCAGCCCCAGAGGCATCATAACCGTGGCTACCTGGCCCCAGGCTGGCCCTGGAGGCACTGTGGCCATGCAGCCCCAGGCCAGCCCCGGAGGTGCCGCTGCAGCAGCCATGCAGTCCGGGGCCGGCCCTGGAGGCCGGAGGTGCCACTGCCATAGCCACGTAGCCTGGGGCCAGTCCCGGAGGCACCATAGCCATGTGGTCCTAGGCCACCCTGGAGGCTGGAGGCACCGTGGCAGTGGTGTTTCCAGCCACTGGGGACAGCTCTGGACCACATGGCCATGGCAGTGGCACCTCCGGCCTCCAGGGCTGGCCCTGGACCACATGGCTGAGGCACCATTGAAGAGTCTCAGCCCCAGCACTGCCTCCTCCCGCCTGCTGCAAGAGGAGGGAGCGCTCTGCAGGGGCTGCACAGGGAAGGAGGGACAGAGATGAGCTCCTTCCCCTGGGGCACGCATGCCACAGGTTCGGCACACCTGTTAGGGGGCGGGGCCTGGAACTTCCTTGCGGGCCAGATCAAAACCCTAGGCAGGCCAGATCCGGCCCTCTGACAGGCTTTTGCCCACCCCTGTTCTAAAAGAACTCCCATTAATGGAGAAGGAAATAGAGCAGCTTGAGATCCAAGTCATGCCATGAAATATGTTAATACTCTCTGTTCCTGTAGGTAAAGAGGAGCCTGAGTTGGTTGTGTTATAAAGCAGCTAATTGTGGACTTACTCAAGCAGGGGAATGTTGTTCGAGAATCCCATCAGTGGAGTCATATGGGGAAAAATAGCCCCTAGGGGTTCTTTAGCAAATGGAGATAAAATTTTCAAAAAACTCTTGAAGGTCAGATTTTCAAAGATTTTTGTTTGCCTAAACATGGAATTAGGCAAATCCCATTGACTTTAAATCAGAATATGCACTTTTGAAAATCCACTAGACACATGCCTATATTTTTAGCCCTACATACATGTGAGAACTAGCCGAACACCCATTTTGAAAAGAAATTTAGACACATAAATGCCTAAGTCTAATCAATGAGACTTAGACTCTTTTTTAAAAATACTCTCTCGCATCTAAGGAAGTTTTACATAAGACTGGAGAAGCAGCTGAAGTGCTGGTGCTCTGGCTATCCTCAGCTGCTGTATATAGTCCCATGAGAAATATAGCAACTTAGAACAGTTTCCAGGTTCTCCCAATCCAGTCTGCAACCAAGAACAAGGAAGGCAAAAATGGTCATGGTTCTGTTTTCCTCCTCTGCTACCTTGGGATGTACTGGGTGACTGCGGGGGGGAGTGGGGGGAAGAGGACTCATTCTTTTTTAGGCTCTCACAGAGCCAGTTGTGTTTCTATATTGCTGTCCCTTAGCCTCCCAAATTTGGTATGGAAACAGATATAACGGTTGGATCACAGAGATCCTCTTGAGAGTCAAGTAAAATTCTTTGTCAGAGCTGATGTTTCCCTCTGACCTGACCCCATCCCTCTCATTACTGTTCTCTTTTTTTTAAGGTGTTCTTGTGTATTCTCTTAGTGAGGAAGCAGTTTCAAAAGTCAGCTTAAGGCAATCCTTAATTGCTTCCCATCCCTTAAATAGAGTTTCCCCAGGATGGAAATCCTTTGTTTCATCCTCTCCATCCCAATGGAAAAATACCAAATTCAGGATGGATTCCAGCACAAGGTAGCATGGTTACTTGTCTTTGTAGGACCATCCACACTCCGGGCTTACAGGAAAACAAAACCATTTACAGTTAATTGTCATGAGCACTGGGCCATTAAGTTCTTTAAGTACTACCAATAGCTTTTAGTAGAAGACCCAGAATTAATAAGTGGGTTTACACTTCATATTCCTAACTTCACATACAAGAATGATACATGAACATAAGATATACATATTTAGGTGGTTACAGGCTTTTGAATGATAGGTTACTTGCCCTGCTTTGCATAACGCAAAAGTTATGCATATTCATATTCAAAAACATATTTCCATAAAATATGGGGGTATATGTCATAGCAGGAGTATGAGCAGCCAGAGGTACTTTCTCTGTTCCCTGTGATGCAGCAGAAGGCTAACAGAGTAGGAGCAAAGCGTTCCCAGCTCTCAAAAGGGCTGCTTCTCAGGCTGCAGGTGAACAAATGTTGCCCAAGAGATGATTCAAGCTTTTCTGTTAAAATACAGGTCAGGGAACCCATTCTAAATTTGAAAATCTGTAATCCCGTCACACTTGAGGGCCACATTAGGCCCCAGGCCAGAGTTTGGACAATAGAGTTAAGCAGTTTTGTTTGCTAGCAAAGCATTTTCCTTCCTGTGTTTTCTAATCTGTACTCTTGTTGGCCAGTGTTTGATAATACTGATTGCTTTGTGACTGAACTGATTCATTTCAATGGTTGTGCGCCATAGTTAAATTGAATGTGCAAGGAGAGAAACTGTGGAGGGAAATTATTTTTCCTGTTGTTTTTAAACAATTCCTGGTTAAAATTAAAGGAAAGGATTTATCTTAAAATCTCTCTCTCTCATACTTAATACATCATGGAAGACAGCAAATTTGCTGATGTTAGACTGCAGCCAGGAGGTAAGCTTTTACCTCATATTTGGGAGATTAGCCATTTAATTTGTTTTATTAAATTGGTGGATTTTTCTATTCTGAACGGAAATCAATTGTATATCCAAATTTTGAATCTGGTATGACAACCAAATTGAGGGTTTTGTACTCTTGTACTCAGCATTAGAAACAAATAGTCAACACTGCTTACTAAGGGAAATATCAACTCACAAAATAAAGTCTCCAGTTAATTTTTGACATGGTGCACAGTAAAGGGTACAAAGGAGCTATTATATCAGCAGTTTAGTGGAATCCCTTGAGTACATAGGCACTCTTTCTTCCCTGTATTGTGACTGATTTGCGCAATGCTGCTGGCACAGAGAAGCCCTAAAGTTGATTCAGACAGACTCAGGAGGATGGTGCCAGTGTAAGGGGATCCTCCAATGGCAGAGAGCTAAGGTAACAGTTCCTATTACAATCTCCCTCCTTGAGGCTGTTGTATGAGGCACAGTCAGGGGGAAATGGGATGTAACCAAGGCTTACTGTGTCCATGGCAACCAGCAAAACTCGGAATAGCCTTCAGGCTGCTCTAAATTGTGCCAGGGGCCTGGCCCTGTAAACAGACAGCCCAGAGAGGGGGAGTATGATGATGTTTAAAAGCCAGTTTTGTACACTTCTAAGTAAGTCAGTGTGTCATGTGGCCACAGCTGAGAATCTGCACCGTAATTTCATGATAGTCACGGTCTGTCCTATCACTAATGTGTATGTGGAAGAATCAGTTAAAATGCACTTCACTATATACATTGAAAACCAGTTACACCGCAAGTGGAGTTCGATCTATTGCAATGTCTACTTTCTACCATCTATTGCATTAATGTTTCACAAACTGAGATTCAGAAATTCCTTAATATTCACTGACTAGCAGTGGGTTTCATACTTTTATAAGGATTGCAATGAATAGTAAGACCTATAATTCAGTAGGCCTCATAAATGAGACATATTTATTTCAATGCTGCCATTTTTTAAAAAAAGCAAAGGGACAGTAAAAAGAAATATGCACAAACTAAAAAAAAACCACTAAGGCATTTTAAGAGTGACAAACACTGACCATTTAAATTTATTTTGGGGGAAAGGTGCTGGTTAGTGCTGCCATATTACTGAGATTAGCCACAAAAGGAGAGGGTTTAGAATGACTTCCTAACTTTCAGTGTATATATATTTGTGCATGTGCATGTACACAGAGTGTATATAGTATATACTTTGGTATATATCTGAGTCTTGAGTCAACATAGCATCATAGAACACTAGAACTGGATAGGGCTTCTAGAGGTCGTCAAGTCCAGTCCCCCGCCCTCACAGCAGGACCAGAAGTGCTGTGATCTGAGGTGCGCAAAGGGCCCTCTGCGGGCAGGATCTGGCCCACCAAACCGGTGGATCCAGCCTGTGGCCGTCCTGCCGCTCTTCCACCTCCAGGCGAATAAGGGTCTGGGAGTAGGGGAGCGCGCAAGAGTGTGTGGTGGTTAGAGAGACATGCCAGCTGTTTTAAAACAGCCAGTGTGTCTGTCTAGCTGCTGCGTCTCTCTAGCTGCTGTGCATTCCCCTGCCCCCAGGCCCTGATTGGCTTGGGGGTGGGGGAGTGGCAGGGTGGCTGCAGGCTGGATCCAGCCCACAGAGGGTCCTTTGCCCTCCCCTGCGCTAGCCACAGCATGCTATTGCACAGATGAGGAGACTACATGCTGCCCCGCCTTGACTGGCCTGGGAGCAGGGAGAGCGCACAAGGTCTCCTCCCACTAGGCACCTTGTGTTTCTTTCTAGGGGGCGGGGTGGGATGGGAGAGGGAGGGGGAAGATTTCTTGCACTCTCCCATCCCAGGCCAATCAGGGTGTGGAGGAGAAGCATGGGAAGTCTCCTAGCCCTGCCCATTCCACCCAAAGCCCTGCCCCTTCCAGGGTGGCCCAGGGCCACTTCAGAAATTTCTGAAGTGGCCCCCTTTTAAAAATTATTGCCCACCCGTGTTCTAGATCATCCTTGATAGATGTTTATCTAACCTGGCCTTAAATGTCTCCAATGATGGAGATTCCACAATGTCCCTAGGCAATTTATTCCAGTGTTTAACCACCCTGACAGTGAGGAAGTCTTTTCTAATGTCCAACCTAAACTTCCCTTGCTGCAATTTAACTTCATTGCTTCTTGTCTGATCATCAGAGGTTAAGGAGAACAATTTTTGTCCTTCCTCCTTGTAACACCTTTTGTTTGAAAATGGCTGTCATGTCCCCTCTCAGTCTTCTCCTTTCCAAACTAAATAAGCCCAGTTCTTTCAGTCTTCCTTCATAGGTCATGTTCTCTAGATCTTCAAGCATTCTTGTTGCTCTTCTCTGGATCTTCTCCAGTTCGTCCACATCTTTCTTGAAATGTGGTGCCCAGAACTGGACACAATACTCCAACTGAGGCCTAATTAGCACAGAGCAGAGCGGAAGAATCACTTCTTGTGTCTTTGTCACAACACTCCTATTAATGTATCCAAGAATCATGTATCCTACAAAGCACTTGCAACCTCTCCCAGCCTGGTACATTTGCAAACTTTATAAGCGTACTCTCTATGCCAATATCTAAATTGCTGATGAAGGTACTGAACAGAACTGGTCCCCAAACTGACCCCTGCAGAACCTCACTTATGATGCCTTTCCAGCATGACTGTGAACCTTTAATAACTTCTCTCTGGGACTGGTTATCAAGCCAATTGAGCACCCACTCTGTAGTATCTCTGTCTAAACTGTATTTCCCTAGTTGATTGTTAAGAAAGTCATGTGAGACGATATGAAATACTTTATTAAAGTCTAGGTATACCGTGTCCACTGCTTCTCCCTTATCCACAAGACTTGTTACTATATCAAAGAAAGCTATCAGATTGGTTTGACATGATTTGTTCTTTACAAATTCATGCTGACTGTTAGGGTATGTCTACACTACAACACTAATTCGAACTAACTTAGTTCGAATTAGTTAATTCGAACTAAGCTAATTCGAACTAGCACATCTAGACTTAAAAACTAGCTCAAATTAGCGTTTTCCTAATTCGAACTAGCATGTCCACATTGAGTGGACCCTGAACCGAAGTTAAGGCTGGCCGGAACCAGTGCCAGCAGGGCATCCGGGTAGGGCTTAGAGCGTGGAGCTGCTGCCTCAGGCTAACTGAGCTCTGTGCTTAAAGGGACCCAACCCCCACCCTGGACAGACAGTTCTCAGGGTTCCTCACTTGCTTGTCTACCTCGATGAGGGACAGCAAAGCAGTCCTGACTTGGAGTGCCCTGAGTGCCCACGTTTGGCATATCAGAGCACTCGGCCATCAGCCCGGCTGCACTTGCCGCAGGCTGCCATCCGGGGGGGGGAGCATTCGGGGGGCTGTCAGGATCCAGGAGGTCCTGCAGGAGAGCTTCCACCCCGAGGAGCCCGCAGAGCCACCCCAGTCCTCCCCATCGGGGGCTCGTGCCCCATTCCTCCCTCACCTCCTTCCACTTACCCTTCCCTAGCTCCCCTTCCTGATGTAAAAAATAAAGGACACGTGTTCAAAAATAGAAACTCTCTTTATTTAACAAAACTGGGGGTGGGGGGATTAACCTCTGGGGGGACTGGAAAAAGGAGGTGGGAGAGGGGAAGAGAGAGGGTGGGAGAGGGGAGGTGAAAACCTGGGAGGAGGGAGCTGGAAGGGGGAAGCCAGGGGAAGAAGGAGGAGGGGAAGTATAAAACTATGGTACGCCATATCTTCAGTATTGTGTAGAGATGTGGTCTCCTCACCTCAAAAAAGATATTTTGGCTTTGGAAAGGGTTCAGAAAAGGATAACTAAAATGATTAGGGGTTTGGAACAAGTCCCATGTGAAGAGAGGCTAAAGAGAGCGGGACTTTTCAGCTTAGAAAAGAGGAGACTGAGGGGGGATATGATAGAGGTCTATAAAATCATGAATGGTGTGGAGAGCGTGCATAAAGAAAAGTTCTTCATTAGTTCCCATAATAGAAGGACTAGAGGACACCAAATGAAATGAATGGGTAGCAGGCTTCAAACTAATAAAAGAAAGTTCTTCTTCACAAAGCAAATAGTCAACCTGTGGAACTCCTTGCCACAGGAGGCTGTGAAGCCTAGAACTAGAACAGAGTTTAAAGAGAAGTTAGATAAAGTCATGGAGGTTGGGTCCATGGAGTGCTATTAGCCAGGGGGTAGGAATGGTGTCCCTGGCCTCTGTTTGTGAAAGGCTGGAGATGGATGGCACGAGACAAATGGCTTGGTCATTGTCTTCAGTCCATCCCCTCCGGGGTGCCTGGTGTTGGCCACTGTCAGTAGACAGGCTACTGGGCTAGATGGACCTTTGGTCTGACCCAGTACGGCCGTTCTTATGTTCTAAGCTCAGGGTCGGGGGTCTCACTGGACCAACTTGATTTTCATGCAAACCTGCTCCTGGGTTCGCATGTGGCCTTTGGTGGCCAGGCTGGCAGCTATCCTGCCCTAGACAGCAGCATTCCTGTGCCTAGTGCGGAGATTGTGGACGTTGGAGGTCTCCCCCCAAACCTCAATGAGGTCCACGATCTCCGCACTAGACCAGGTGGGCGCCTGCCTCTTGCAGCCCCGGGCAGGCTCCTGGGAGCCACCAGCCTGGTCCTGGGAAGAGGGGGAGGGCTGGGTGGCAGCGGGTGGCTGGCTCATGCCATGCCAGGTGCGGGGTCTGCTGGCTGGGTGCTGGCAGGCTTGCACCTGGCACGGGCACCGTAGCCAGACCGTGGCCCTTTAAGGGCTCCGGGGCTGGGAGGGGGGCAGAAGAGTTTCCCTGGCTTGGCCCAGAGTGGCCACCAGGGCAAGCTGGGAAGGGCTAGCCTCCAACTAGTTCGAATTAAGTGGCTACACAGCCCTTAATTCGAACTACTTAATTCGAACTAGGTGTTAGTCCTCGTAGAATGAGGTTTACCTAGTTCGCATTAAGTGCTCCGCTAGTTCGAATTAAGTTCGAACTAGCGGTTTGCGCGTGTAGCACCTATGAAAGTTAATTCGAACTAATGGCTATAAGTTCGAATTAACTTTGTAGTGTAGACATACCCTTACTTATCACCTTATTATCTTCTAGATATTTGCAGATGAATTCCTTAATTATTTGCCCCATGATCTTTCCTGGCGTAGAAGTTAAGCTGATTTGTCTGTAGTTTCCTGGGTAGTTCTTATTTACTTTTTTAAATAGAGCTGCACTATATTTGCCCTTTTCCAGTTTTCTGGAATCTCTCCTAACTTCCATATCTTTTCAAAGATGGTAGCTAATGGCTCAGATACCTTCTCTATCAGCTCCTTGAGTATTCTGAGGTGCATTTCATCAGGCCTTGCTGACTTGAAGACATCTAACTTCTCTAAGTAATTTTTAACTTGTTCTTTTCCTATTTTAACTTATAAACCGACCCCATTTCCACTACATTCACTGTGTTAGACATCCAGTCATTACCAACCTTCCTGGTGAAAACTGAAACCAAAAAGTTGTTAAGCACCTCTTCCATTTCCATTTTTTCTTTTATTGTTTCTCTTTCTTCATTGAGCAATGGACCTATCCTGTCCATTGCCTTTATTTTGCTGTTTTTCCTTCTACCATTCCTTAGAAACATGAACTCTGATTTCATGATAACTTTCACCCAAGCTCCCTTCCACTTTCAAAATCTCAACCAGTCTCCCTATTTGTTAAAATCAAATCTAGAGCAGTTTTCCCCCCTCCCCCGTAGCTTTCTCAAACTTCTGAAATAAAAAAATGTCTCCAGTGCATTCCAAGAACTTATTGGGTATTCTGTGCCCTACTGTATTATTTTCCCAACAGAAGTCTGGATTGTTAAAGTCCCCCATCACCACCAAATCCTGTGCATTCGATGACTTTATTAATTTAAAACAAGCCTCATCCACCTCTTCTGCCTACATAGGTGGTCTGTAGCAGATTTCTAGCATGACATCACAGGCACTCCCCAAATTAAATATCCAATTTACAATCATCCATATAAACAAAAGCTCACCTGCAGTCTCAGGCAGGGACATCCTTAGGATTTACGGGGCCCTACACAGTACTATTAAACTGGTGCTTCTATGTCTAATGGCAGCCCTGGGGATGACAATTTTTTAGAGATGTGATTTTATAATCTTCAGCAACACACTAATTAAATATTTTTAAAGCAAATTTTACACTAAAATTCTGTTGACTAACATAGTAAATTCAGAAACTGACAATATATTACTGGGGTTGGCAAATGTCTGTTAAATGGCCTTGAATGACAGGCTTTTTCACTTTTAAGTTAACTAGATCCTCTCCAGAGAAAGCAAAGCCACAGAAGAAGAATAGAAAGAAGTGGGTGGACATTAAGGCTCAGGAGCAGGCGGAGGTGGTGCAGTCAGCAGCTGGAGAGAAGCAGTGCCTCAAAGGGGAGACTGCCGCTTGTGTCCAGCTGCCAGCTGCACAGCCACCCCTGCTCCTCCAGAGTCCTCCAGTCCATGTTTGTGTTGTTCACTGTCTCCTGGAGAGTGGGGGCTGAGTGCAGTCCATGGGGGGAGTGAACAGGGGATGGGTCCCCGCAGTGTGAGAGTGGCTACGGGATCCCAATAAATCCCCTTCAGGATCTCTACCTACCTCCTCATCCTCCTCTAATTAAACCTGCCTTTCCTCAAGCACCAGCATTCATGCTTAAATAAAAAACTTTTTTCTACTATTTTTCATTGCAAATCTACAGTATTTCAGCTATATTAGGTGTTAAATAGGCTTGTATGGGCTAGCCTGGGAACCTAACTACCATTTATAACATTGTTTCTATGGGAAAATGCATTCTGAGTTCCAAACAACTAACTTACAAATGAACTTTTGGAACACAACCTGTTTGTGACTTGGGGGCTTCCTATACTAGCTTTTGGGTATTTAAATCAGATTCTCACTGCTTGAATGCAAGATTCTGTAATTTAAATGTCAGATTCTTTGATTTCCAAAACTCTCTAACTTTTGAGGGCACAAGGGCTCATAGTGGGACTGTGAAGTACTTAAAGTTAAGGAAATGCAAACGTGTTTGCAGGACTGTGGCCTTCATTTAGAACACATTGCTTGTCCACAACGTATTTTTTGATGCAGTTAAATGACAGCATACTATTCGGTCTCCTTTAATTTTCTGGGTTTATTTTTGTAACACAAGTTACACTTTCCATTATTCTAAAAGAATGAAGTAAGTCCCTGCTTAGGGGTGTCAAAACTTCTTTGTTATGAAAAGTGTATCATGCTATGATGAATCACTGATTAGTGTTTGCCTTTTTATTTTTATTTTGTTTTGATTTATCAGTTACCCAAAAGACTTTTAAATGTCATGTTAACCATGCCATTTACTTGCAGCAGGGGCTGTGATAAATAAGTACAGTTAATGGGGCTGAAATGCTTTGTATTTTGGTTCAAAGCCATCAGTTTTCTACCAAATTATAGTTTTTATTTTCTTCTGTTGTTCTTTAGGTTTGCTTTACTCGAAGGGCAAATCATCAAAAGTACAATTATGAAATATAGCTGAGGGGGAAATGCACAGCCTCAAAACATTTTAACATAATAGTATATAGAACATGCATTGCCTCTTATCAAAGTTACTAGCTACATTTTGAATAATTATTATTTTTTCTAACAGAGCAATTTTTTTCAATAGGTATATTTAAAGATATTTGTTCATTTTCTTTTTAGGTACAAACATTTGTGTAGCCATTGTTTATAGCAAATATATTTATTTGAAAAATAATATTTAGTAATTATCACAATGACATCACATCACTGGCAGTTACCTAGCTCTTTGAAAAATTTTTATTTCAGACAAGTGTTTGCTTTCCCTCACTTAAAACTAAAGAAAGAGCATTTTGTTCTGATGAGGTCATGGGTTATTTGCTTGATCTACCACCTTCTCAGAAGACAAGATGAGACAATCATAGGGTTGGAAGAGACCTCAAGAGGTCAATGAGTCCAACCCCATTGCCCAAAGCAGAACCAACCTTAATTAAATCATCCCAGCCAAGGCTTTGTCAAGCCTTGACGTAAAAACCTCTAGGCTACGTCTAGACTGCAGGCTTCTTTCAGAAGAAGCTTTTCTGGAAGAGACCTTCCAAAAAAACTTCTTCTGAAAGAGAGCATCCAGACTGCCAAAGTGCATCGAAAAAACGACCTGCTTTTTCAAAAGATAGCGTCCACACTGAATGGATGCTATCTCTCATTTAAGCTGTGATTACTATGGATGGAGTAGCCACCAGGGCACCTGTGCTTTTTCCTCTTTCTACTTCTTTCAAAATAACTCCCTCTTCCCTGTCCCCACACACATATTTCTGAAAGAGCTCTTTCAGAAAAAGGCTTCTTCCTCATAGAAAGAGGTTTACCAATGTCGGAAAAACCCCTCTTTTCTTTTGATTTTTTTCGAAAGAACGCTATTGCAGTGTGGACGTAAGTGAAGGTTTTTTTTCGGAAAAACAGCTCTTTTTCTGAAAAATCTCTGTAGTGCAGACACAGCCCTAGGGATGGAGATTCCACCACCTCCCTAAGTAATCCATTTCAGTGCTTCCCCACCCACCTAGTGAAATAGTTTTTCCTAATATCCAACCTAGACTTCCCCACTGCAGCTTGAGACTATTGATCCTCATTCTATCATCTGTAACCGCAGAGAACAGCCTCTCTCTAGTCTCTTTGGAACCTCCCTTCAGGTAGTTAAAGGCTGCTATCAAATCCTCCCCCCTCATTCTTCTGTAGACTGAATAAGCCCAAATCCCTCAGCCTCTCCTCATAAGTTATGTGCTCCAGCTCCCTAATCATTTTTGTTGCCCTCAAATGGACTTTCTCCAATGCATCCACATCCTCTCTATAGTGGGAGGCCCAGAACTGGATGCAATACTCCAGATGTGGCCTCATCAGTGCTGAATAAAGGGGAATAATCACTTCCCTAGATCTGCTGGCACTGCTCCTCCTAATATACCCTAATATAGAATCATAGAACACTAGAATTGGAAGGGACCTCGAGAGGTCATCGAGTCCAGTGCTCTGCCCTCAATCACCATCTCTAGACCATCCTTGATAGATGTCTATATAACCTGCTCTTAAAGATACTTGAAAACCACTATCATGTCCCCTCTCAGTCTTCTCCTTTCTAAACTAAACAAGCCCAGTCTTCCCTCATAGCTCATATTCTCTAGACCTTTAATCATTCTTGTTGCTCTTCTCTGGACCTTCTCCAATTTGTCCACACATTTCTTGAAATATGGTGCCCAGAAGTGGACACAATACTCCAACTGAGGCCTAATCAGCGCAGAGCAGAGTGGAAGAATGATTTCTTGTGTCTTGCTCAAAACCATCCTATTAATGCATCCCAGAATCATGTTTGCTTTTTTTGAAACAGCATCACACTGTTGACTCATGTTTAGCTTGTGGTCCACTATGACCCCTAGATCCCTTTCTGTAGTACTTCTTCCTAGACAGTCACTTCCCATTTTGTATGTGTAAAACGGATTGTTCCTCCCTAAGTGGAATACTTTGCATTTGTAGTTATTAAACTTCATCCTATTTACCTCAGACCATTTTTATGTGTTTATTATAGAATTTATTATGCTTTTCTCCATTATTATTTCTGAATTGTTGTATTAACTTAAGCTATCATTATCTGAATACTGAAGTATCAACCTGTATGGCTGAAGCATTTCAAACTGATACTATTGTTTTTGGTCCAACTAAGTTCAATGTTGTTTTCAGACGTCATTAAAGCTCCATTAAACTTTAACAGATGTGATACTTGAGAGTCTTTGTAGTGACAAGCAATCATTTATCACACAATACTTTGAGGCCTGGATTATTCTTCAGCAATTAAAAATTCACAGGGGCAAAAAGATACCTTGTAAATACTTTATTCCCTTTTTCCACTCGAAGAATTTTGAGGACATTAATACTTCTTAAATAAGATTAGTAGTGCCTTATGGGTAACTTTATGGTAAATACTTCTTTGTGTGGATATTACTTATGCAGCTATAACGAACAGATATCCAGGAACATTAGTATTATTTTTAAATTCAGAGTCCATATCTGTAGCTGTTTTAAAGGAAAAAAATATACCCAACTTCTTGATATTAATGAAAAATGGATGTTTAAAATACACTAGGCAGATTTTGATTGTGATATTTTGTTGATAGTCTGGGAAAGCTAGACAGGAACAAACCTGAATTCCAGTACATAAAACTATTAAAATGCAATTTATATAAAACAGGTAAGATATGCAGCCATGACTTAGAAGTGTGTTAGGTCAAAGTTCTGTTTGTAAAACAAAAGTTTTGCTACAGAGAGATTATATAACTAGTATATTTTGCATTTTGCCTCAATAGTAATTGTAGCATTGGAGAATATTGGCTATTCCTCAAATGTTTGCAATATTTAAATGAGGTTTTAAATTCATTCTTTTTTTCTTTTGTGCTCCCATCAGTTTTTTGTGCTATTTAATTTTCTGCTTTACATTTTCTCCTTTTCAGGAGGGTAAAGTGGAAGGGTTGAATACACCTTATGTTTTCTTCTGGTAACAGTGTTCAGCCAGCGGCAATGGTATCCTGAATTGAAAGAAAACATCTCTGTTCATCTTGGAGTATAGAACTGGAATTCCAGTCATAGACTGGAAAATTTCATCTGGAATGGCATCCTTCATTACATTGTTCCACTGAAGCAATAGGATCAGCTTTCTTCTTTAGAGACTTGACTATTTCCATTTTAGCTTCATCATATCTTCTTTGATATCTGTTAGGGTACATCTAGACTACATGCCTCTGCTGACAGAGGCATGTAAAATAGGCTACTCGACATAGTCAATGAAGTGGGGATTTAAATATCCCCGGCTTCATTAAAATAAAAATGGCCACCGCTCTGTGCCGGCTCAGCTGATCGTCGGCACAGTGCGTGAGTCAAGACATGGATCGATCGACAAGGGAAGCCTTTGTTGACCGCTCCTGTAAACCTAGTTCATGAGGCATAAGGGAGCGGTCAACAAAGGCTTCACTTTTTGACCAATCCGCGTCTTGACTCATGCGCTGTGCTGATGATCAGCTGAGCCGGCACAGCGCAGCAGCCATTTTTATTTTAATGAAGCTGGGGATATTTAAATCCCCGCTTCATTGACTATGTTGGGTAGCCTATTTTACATGCCTCTGTTGGCAGAGGCATGTAGTCTAGACATACCCTTATTTACCTCTCTAGATCTGTCCCACACTTGATATATTAATATATTAAGGACCAGGTCAAATTCTGGATTGAAGCCTCTTACAATTAAGACTATTCTCTCACAGGCACATCTATTTTTAAAAAATCTGGTTTGGAGTTGATCAAGTGCACACCATAAAACACACACAAACTGCAGACTGTGTGTGAGTGCTTATACTGAGCCACTCTTGTCTGGCAAAAAAGCACCTGTTAATCAGTTTATAGAACTGTGGTGCCCTTTTCTGCTTCTGTGAAATGGAACCTCAGTTTTCTCTTTACATCAGTAGGAGTCAGATTCTGTGTCTAGAAAATTAGCAAGGTAATTAGTAAGTGTAATTGGAGCTAGAATCTGGAAAACATTTGGTATCTCCTCCCGCAGGCAGATAATTTTTCCTATATTAGATATACCCCTTCTCCTCCTATCTCCCCTTCCCCACCTCTCACCCACACCCCCCAACAAAAGAAGAAGAAGAAAAGAGATTCCTTCCCCCATACATTCTTGTCTCCCTCCTGCCTGGAATCTTCATTATTTTTCCCAGTGTCCCCCTACTTCCTAATACTCCAGCATCTGGCTGATGGGCAGCAGTCAGCTATTATATTATCAATGCTGCAGCATCTAGGCTCCATTCTGACCTCTTTTCCTGGATCCTAAAAATTCTTCCATAATCTGCTCCTAACCTTAATGTATTATGATCATTTCTTTTTAAGATGAACATGGAAACTATGGCTCACAGAAAAGGCCACACATTTCTGCGATGCGGGCCACCTTTCAAGCTAGCTATAGTGGGATCACTCTGCATAGGAGTTTTCATCAATGTCCTCCCTTTGGGCAGGGGACTGGACTCGATGACCTCCTGAGGTCTCTTCCAGCCCTATGAGTCTCCCTAAGTGGAATGTAATTATACATAAATAATGTAGCCATTTGTGAAGGAAATAGACCAAAAATGAGTCAAGGGAAGCTTGGGACTCTGACTTATATGATGACACCTTAACAGCACTAGCACATTGATTTTTAATCTTTTTTTCATTTGCGGACTCTTAAAAAAATTTGAATGGAGGTGTGGAAACTTAGACGTCATCTGGGATTTCCTAGGGATCCACAGACCACCTGTTAAAAAGCACTGATCCATGATAACCACAACCTTTTTTAGCACCTTTAGGCATAGTCTGCAGGTTCCACTCCAGAGCAATGATTTTAATGAAGCATGTACATTTTCATTTTATTTCCCAAAACACAAAAATTAATTTACTTAAGGACCTGAGCAACTCCAGGCAAATCTTCTAGTAAGTTTATAAAGGGAAAGGAAAAGGAGTTCTTGCACACTCCAGTAATCTCTAATAGAAGGGAAGCACAAAATAAAATTGAGACCTTAATGCCTTAGTTTCTGCCTACTGGAGTGTTAAATAGATTTTCATCAGAGTTGGGTTGGACTCCCCATTCCTGCTAGCCCTTCACAAACTACAGTTAACTTAATTAAATGCTACATATAATTGAAATGCCACCCCCCACAGTTCTCACTATTACTTCCATATTGGACCATGCCACTTTAAGAACAACAAAATCTAGTGCTCCCAGCATTTTTTGTTTTGTTTTGTTTAAAACCTCTTTAAACTCCTCACATGGATAAAATATGCATGGAGATGGGAACTCAGCAAGTTACCTATTTGGACATGTAAGCTGAAAACATATTTGACCTTGACTGAATCTAGGTGAAACAATCACCATCATCGCTCCAGTATCTGGATATACGTTATACTGAGGCCTTCATATTATACCTCTCCAGGGGTGAATGCATAAAGGAATTTTTGTTCCTAAAATGGATTGAATTGCTATGAGAGAAAATGTACTGGACAGTTTGCATTGTGCCTGCACCCCTCAGAACCCTATTTATGTTGCAGGAACAAAAAAGGCTCTATTGTGAGTGCTGAACACTTTTGTGCCAACATAGCATTTGAAAAGGTTAATCACAGTTGTTTGTTCTGATTTGTTGTTTTCATTTTGTGTGTCTGAAATGTAGGTCTTCATTATGAAGCAATATGGAATATGAAATATTTTCTGTAAAGAGAAAAAAAGCCAAAATGTTAACAACACTACTGACCCCAACTATTACTTACATAACACTTAAATGACAAGCTATGAAATCTTCTGGACCCATCCTCAGAAATATTGCTTACTTCAAAACACTTGGTTAAAAGGCAGAAGGCAAAACACTAAAAGATACTTTGGCAATATTTCTGGCACATTGAGTTTGTTACTATTCCTCCTCTATCTCCAAACTATGAACTGATAATTTAAAATATTTACTTATGACTCTCAAGAAGAATTACTGTATCCTAATTGTTGTTCAAACTTGATGTTCTGAGGGAATGTCAATGGTTTAAAACACAAGTCTTACTTACCATGAACAGTTACAAACTATTCTGCAAACTTAAATATATGGAATCAGTGTTCTTTTTGTAAAGCTGGTATAGATATCTATGTAGACTGTAATATTACTATTAAAAAGCAATAAAATAGTTAAACCATGATCACTGAAAACATTGCCTTTTATAAACTCTTTCCCATAAAAATAAATTGACTCATACTGTCTGATTGTCTAATACCAAATATTAGAACAGATGATGCCAAGCCAATCTCCTGAACATAGTCAATATTTTACTTTTAATGCATACATGTGTATGAAACAGTCCATAAAGAAATTGTGAACAAATGGAGCTTTGGCCTTGCAGACTTTTTTTTAAATTCTAGATGCATTGACGTTCCAATTATGAACATAAAAGCAACTGATCTAATATAGCAACTGCTCCATGGCTATGGACCTGTTAGGTAAACAAAGTGACATAGGCCTGCTAGTGGCCTTCCCATAACAGTTGAAACTATCACTAGCATCTTTCTGATGGTGAATAAAATGTTATTGAAATTACTGTGGCCTTATATAGTTGAATTGAATTAGTACCAGTGAGGCCATATATAACCATAGATTATCTTGTGCTGGCATAGGCTTTTAACGTGAACATTTGCTAGGGAAAAAACAAGATATTTGCTGGTTGGCCACATTCCATTTCCCATTCTCAGTCCTACCGAGGTCTCCACGTATAGCATTTCAGTACTGTGAATAGCCTGTATCCAGCAAAACCAAATTACATTTTTTTTATAAAACAAAAAACCACAGACACACAGAGGGTACATCTAGGCAGCGGGGCTATTTCAGGATACTGGAGGTATCCCAAAATAGCTACTCCACGTCTTTTAAACATGCCTGTTATTTAAAAAAATGTTATGAAATAATGGGCCCACTATTTTGGCATCCCTGTAACCCCCATTCCACGAGGATAAAGGGATGTGTCCAAATAGCACGTTATTTCAAAATTTGGCACTATGTAGATGTACCAAATTTCAAAATAAGTTATTTCAAGTTTGGAGTGCTGTGTAGATACACCCACACACAAGCAACAAAACATGTTAAATACATTTTAAAAAATAGTGTATCCAACACTGTATTATTTCATTATATAAACCACAGGCCAACAAAGTACTTAGGCACATGCTTACCTTTAAGCATTTGAATAGCCTCATTGAAGTGACACATATACCTAAGTGTTTTGCCTGGTGATCACTAGAGAGAGCAGCTGTGACATTTCTAATGGCACCTAAGGTTGAGAGGCACCTCACCACCACCTGTCCTTATTATGAGGAAGTCTTGTCTGTACCTTCTGTGGATCAGCTCCCTGAAGTCATCACCTTCTGGCAAAACAAGCACTGCCCTTCAGGCCTCTGCTGGGCTTGTTCTCAATGCATATGTTAGCAACAGGCATTTGACAACTCCTGAGTCCTCTGAGTGTCCCTCTTGAGTGACTCACCCCAGTTGCAATGAACACTCCAAGAACTCTCTAATTTGCTACACATAATGCAGAATTCACCGTTTACAGGTAAACGGGTGTTTTGGAGAGTTTGGATAGGGGGTCGATGCTGACAGGCCCTCCTCAGGAGTTCATCATAATTCATCGTCAGTGGAATTCTAGAAAAATGGGCCAACAGTTTTAAGATTTTCTGATTAATATCATTTAATATTGTAACATTATAAATGCTCATTTTGTTCAATTTGTTTTCCAGTGTAGAGGGTTTTTTTTGCATAACATAAACATGAAATACATCACTAATTCTGACTGAAATGCTCTCTCTGCTTCAGATCATAGAACACTAGAACTGGAAGGGACCTTGAGAGGTTATCGAGTCCAGTCCCCTATCCTCATGGCAGGACCCAGTACCATCCCTTATAGTTGCCCATCCAACTTGCTCTTAAATATCTCCAGAGATGGAGATTCCATAACCTCCCTAGGCAATTTATTCAGTTAGGAAGTTTTTCTTAATGTCCAACCTAAACCTCCCTTGCTGCCGTTTGTCATGATCATGAGGGTTAGCCAGCAGCCTAGGAACTAAGGGGTTAACCTTACCTAAGTCAGGTAGATTCAGCCAATAGAAATGTAGGTAGGAATTTCAAACTGGGACAAAGGAATGTTTGGTTTCTCCCTCCATTGTCCTGGGCAGTTTCTCTCCATTTACTGAGGGGGATAGACAGAATGTCTCCCTCCAAGAATAGACTCTTCACTCATCTAGTCATTATGCTTGCAACCCAAAAGAAAAACCTGTGTCCTTTTAAAAATCCTGGGTCCTCAAAATGATCCCACGGCTGCCACCATGTCATGGCTCCTTCCCCGCTCTGGCATGATAAATGCAGGAGTGGGGGCCAGCAAAAGTGACCCAAAAATCTTATCTACCAGACTTTGGTATAAAACTTCCCCCCAAAATCTTAACAACCTCGATTTTGGGGATAAAATCCCGCCATCACCACCCAAGTATTGATAAGAAAATCAGGGGAGAGATCACTTGGGAAATCTCACCCCAACATACAAACCAGGACACACACATTAACCAATGACAGGTTAAGAAAAGAAAAGAGAAAGAACTTTTATTATCAGTACAATATTCCTGTTGCAAGCATAGTGACTAGATGGAAAAGTAACAAAATAATATACTCATGGAGGAGAAACCCACCATGGGCCAGGAGCTTCATTACCAAAGAGAGCAAAAAGCATTTTTAAATGCACAGACATCAGATCCCATTTCCCAAACCATAAAACAATAAAACCTAACGGATTTATCTAAACTTTACCCTACTTACAGAAGAGTGAAGAGTCTATTCTTGGAGGGAGACATTCTGTCTGTCCCCCTCAGTAAATGGAGAGAAACTGCCCAGAACAAAGGAGGGAGAAACCAAACATTCCTTTGTCCCAGTTTGAAATTCCTACCTACATTTCTATTGGCTGAATCTACCTGACTTAGGTAAGGTTAACCCCTTAGTTCCCAGGCTACTGGCTAACCCTCATGATCATGATACAGTTTAAGCCCATTGCTTCTTGTCCTATCCTCGGAGGCCAAGGAAAACAATTTTTCTCACTCCTCTTTGTAACACCTTTTTAGATACTTGAAAACCACTATCATGTCCCCTTTTAGTCTTCTCCTTTGTAAACTAAACAAGCCCAATTTTTTCAGTCTTCCTTCATAGGTCATGTTCTCTAGACCAGGGGTCTCCAACCTTTTTAAGCACAAGATCACTTTTTGAATTTGTCAGTCCAGGATCTGCCTCAAACCCAAATAACCCTGCCCTGCCCTGCCCCACCCCTTTGCTGAGGCCCTGCCCTCCTCACTCTGTGAAGATGGGGTACAAGGGAGCAGGACAGAGTGACATCAGCGCCCCCCCGCCTCTGTCTCCTCCACCCTGCACCACAAGCAGGAGGCTCCCAGAGGGCAGCTCTGAGGTTCTGGGCAGGAACAGCAGGCAAGTGTCGGGAGGGGTGGAGGGGGGGCAGTTGAAGTGCCGGCACTTGACAGCCTCCCAGCCAAACCAGTCAGGATCACCTGTCAGAGGCTCCAAGATCTACTGGTAGATCCTGATCTACAGGTTGGTGACCACTGTTCTAGACCTTTAATCATTCTTGTTGCTCTTCTCTGGACCCTCTTCAATTTCTCCACATCTTTCTTGAAATGTGGTGCCCAGAACTGGACACAATACTCCAATTGAGGCCTAATCAGTGCCGAGTAGAGTGGAAGAATGACTTCTCGTGTCTTGCTCACAACACTTCTGTTAATGTATCTAAGAATCATGTTTGCTTTTTTTGCAACAGCATCACACAGTTGGCTCATATTTAGCTTGTGGTCCACTATGACCCCTAGATCGCTTTCTGCAGTACTCCTTCCTAGACAGTCACTTCCCATTCTGTATGTGTAAAACCTATTGTTCCTTCCTAAGTGGAGTACTTTGCATTTGTCCTTATTAAACTTCATCCTATTTACCTCAGACCATTTCTCTAGTTTGTCCAGATCATTTTGAATTATGAACCTATCCTCCAAAGCACTTGCAACCCCTCCCAGTTTGGTATCATCTGCAAACTTAATAAGCGTCCTCTCTATGCCATCATCTAAATCGCTGATAAAGATATGGAACAGAACCAGTCCCAAGATAGACCCCTGTGGGAACCCCACTTGTTATGCCCTTCCAGCAGGATTGTGAACCATTAATAACTATTCTCTGAGAATGGTTCTCCAGCCAGTTATGCTTCCACCTTATAGTAGCTCCATCTAAGTTGTATTTGCCTAGTTTATTGATGACACGATCATGCGATGGGGTGATGTTAAAGCTCACATCTAGCCTAAAAATGCCAAAAATTATAAAATATACTGGTTTCTGAGAGTCAACTTACACTATAAAAGGAAGAAAGCCTTTGAAAAATAGATTGGATGTAGTTCATAACAGGAACATTTCATACTAATTCATAGTTCATAGTTTTCCTGTAGTAATTCAACTATATAAGGCCACAGTAAAAACAATTCAATACACTAGAACATCAAATCCATTCCTTGTTTTTAATGAAAAAGTCAAAGATATAAGGATGGAAACATATTTTGTCATTTTGCCCATCTTAAACTTCTCATAGTAACTGCAGGACTAGATATAGTGGAGAGTGTAAAGACAGTGAAGTTTCAGTAAGGGACTTTGATGGCACTAGAATATCTGTTAGACAGACATATACATCATAAGCAATTGCTTCCAGGTGTGGTAATATATCACAACATAACAGTTTATTTTTAGTGATTTAGAGTTAATAACTTTATATTTCACAAAGCTACATGGTAATTTAAATAGCTTGTTCAATATTTGCCAAGTAAATTATGTTAAAAAGGTTGACAAGAAGCCTGAAAAAGGGAAATGAATAAAAATTAGAGGGTAATAAGATGAATAATGCGTTTAGCCAAGAATCTTACCAAAATTCAGAAGAATCTGCTGTCTCAAGCAATTAAATTTGAATATTCCATATTTTTTCATAATTTCATTTATTTATTTATAGAGCTAGGTCTTTAATTTTGCAATTTTTTATTTGGTCACATGTTTTGCCTATAGTTGGATTTGAAGAATATTATTAGACATATAGAAAATGAAGGACTTTCCTGCAAAGCCCTATGCAGCTGGAGGGCATATCATACCTTCTTGGTAGCACAATTGATTCATCCCACAGCAGAGGATGTCAGCTATGGCAAGCCAAGTTCAGGGTGTTTCCTGGGGGTATATTTCCTTGGAGGGTAGAATTTTAACTGAAATGTTAAATGTCTTGACTTCTGTGCTGTTAATGCAAATATTATAGTTAATATTTTAACAATGCTATATTAATTTAATATTTATATAACTTGATAAGAAATGTTTGATAATATACACTGGGGCTGTGTCTAGACTGGCACGATCTTGCGCCAGAGCTATGCAAATGAGGCTCAGCGTGGAATATCGCCGAGCCTCATTTGCATAACTAATGAGCCGCCATTTTTGCGGAAGAGGCTCTTGCGCAAGACGGAGCTGTCTACACTGCCCCGTCTTGCGCAAGAAAAACCCTCTTGTGCAAAGCCGTTATGCCTGAAAATAATCAGCATAACGGCTTTGCGCAAGAGGGTTTTTCTTGCGCAAGACGGGGCAGTGTAGACAGCTCCGTCTTTCACAAGAGCCTCTTCTGCAAAAATGGCGGCTCATTAGTTATGCAAATGAGGCTCAGCAATATTCCACGCTGAGCCTCATTTGCATAGCTCTGGCGCAAGATCGCGCCAGTCTAGACACAGCCTGGATGTTTACCCTGAGGTATATTGATTGTATATTATCAGGAATTAAAGCACTTACCCATAGCCAGTAAGATTGAGTCATGGAATGGGATTTTTATTAGCTGTATTGAGCCTATATTCAACAGGAGAAAAGGTGCAGTGCAGCTGAAGGCTGAAGAGCAATGCTCACAGAGCATCTCTCTTCTTTGGGAATAGTGGGATTTGAGTTGATTGTCAGCCTTCAGGTGTCAAGATGATTATTAGTTGAGCACATATTTATTTTTCAGGCTGTATTCGTTTTTAGTTTGCAATCCCAGAATAGTAGTTTGACTGACTAGTAATCAGCTGTAGTTGGTAAGTTTCTGTGGTTTTGAGTGTAGCTGCAGAACCTGGGGCCTTTACTGTACATGGACAGTGAAAAACATTAGCTTTACTGGTGTAAATGAATTTGTTACACTGTATCTTAAAGTGTGGTTAGGTTCCAGCTGTACAAATCACCCTGCACTGTGAAAATTATGTTGGCCTATGCTATATATAAAGGATGCACGGCAGAATCTATCCTGAGATTGAGTCGGTGGGTGGGAAGATCAACAATCTTAAGTGCATATGGATTGACGCAGCATATTTCTTGCTGTACCCATCCTGTTCACAGCAGGAGCTGTGAAGGGGCAAGTCACAGTTCTTTCAGGAGCTTACCCATTCTTGGCAGAGTTTTGCACTCCATCCTTACACAGTGCTGAACATAAACTCTCAATCTAGTTTGGCTAAGGCTCTAGCCTTGAGGAACTGTGTCTGACCTACCTTGTCCTGGGAGATAAGATTAACTTTGGAAGCATTTAGCTTCAGGTAACCTTTATCATCTCATGTTGTAGCCCTCTCCCAGTGGTTTTTGTATGTGTGTCTTTTTTTAAAATTTTAATCATATAATTCTCTACCATCTTATCCTAACCTGGTCAGCAGGAAGGCACATGGGAGGAGAGAACTGACAAAATTCTTCAAACTAATATTCTGCCATTTCCCATTTTCAGTTCTACTGAGAAGCTGATACACAGGAGAGGTGGGGCAATCTATTATTTCCTTGCAAAGGGAAGAGAGAGATAATCTAGGGATGAATTTAAAGTTGTTCCTAAATGGAAATGCTCATTCAAAGAAATTTCTAATAACACAACTGCCACTGAAGAATTATGTAACCATTTCCAATGCATGACATATTGAAACGCATCCCTTTTCTTCATTATGGTTAGCTTATTATTTAACAATGTTTTTTGTAAGTCTTCGCTTTTTCAATGATGGGTGTGTGTATTGTGGCAGACCCAGGCTGGAGGAGTACAGTAGAGTAGTAGAAGACAGATATACTGGCCACTGGATAAGTAGTTTTCTGTTCCCAGAGTAATCCAGAACAAAGACTACTCAAGGGTAATATGGTCACCTGACTCCAGCCAATCTGGTGAGTTGGTTGGGGCCATTCAGCTAATGTAGACACCTGGCTTCAATTAAAGCCCCACCCATATTTTTTAAAAGCTCTCCCTCTAGTCAGTCCCAGGCCATGTCTTCACTCCACAGAAGATCACTGCTGCCACAATATACCTTCGGGAGTTCATTTTAGCGAGTCTAGATAAGACTTGCTAAATCGAAATCAGAGGGTGCTCCAGCAGGTGTCTGGTACTCCTGCTCTTGCCAGGAATAAGAGAAGCAAATGTTCCCATCTGCCCCCTGCTGTGGGGATGCCGCCAAGCGTGGCTGAAGGTAAGCCGACTCCTGCTACATATTCTATGTAGCTGGAGTTGTGTACATTAAGCCAAGATACCGGGTCTAGTATAGACCTGGCCTCAAAGAGAGGAGCCAGAGGAGAGGATGTATTGCTGAAGGACTGGTTGCAGATACCTCAGGGTTCCCCTTCCCTGTGTCTAGTTGGAGCTAAGGGTGAAAGACTGTTCAGGGGCAGAAATAGGGGCCAAGGGAAAGTCACCCAGGGAGTGTAGCAGATCCAGTAGTGAAGGGAATGCTGCCAACAGCTGCTGCCAACAGGGTCCCTGAGCTGGGAGCCAGAGTAGAGAGTGGGCCCTGGTTCCCCCTAATCCTCCCTGGCCCACTACAGCAATACTCCTCTGAAAGGGGAGACAAGTCCCTGTTAGGCTAGAAGGCTAAACTGTTCTTATCAAACCTGAGGGGTAAACAGACTGTGGGAGTTCGTCCACCAGCCCCCTTGCTAGTGTATGATGGAAGTGGCTCTGTAGGCTGTGACCCTTGCCTCTTGAGAGAGCAAGCCTATGCTGAGTGTCACAGAGAGCCTCTGAGAGCATAATCCACTAGGAAGCACATGACCCACTGAAACAAGGCTGGAGTCTCACCACTATGTATCTGTATATATCTGTCTCCCTGGAAGAGAAAGTAGATTCACATTACTCTACTCTGTAATGCTGAAAAGAAAATAGACAGAATTTGTAATATCTTCATATACAGTGATTTATGGATGCATTGTTTAAGGTGGGACTCCTGTAGTGTTCAGCACCTTGGAGAATCAGAACACTTATGTAGGTGCCCAGATTTGAACAGAGCATATGTTTTGGCACCCATTTTAAAAGCTGAGCTCAATTCTGTATTTTCAAAGCTTTAGTTTAAAGCTTTGGTGACAAATTTTAATAATCCCATTAAGTAACCACAAAAAATATATGCATTAGTCATTAAAAACATGCATCTATTTTACACTGCCAAACAGGTGTGTTTATGCACCAAGTACTATTCTATTATAAATTATTTGAGATAAGTAGCTACAAAATCTTAGAAACTGCACTTTTTATATGCCTGGAGTTCATGTATTCTCAGGCTAATGACTGTGTTTATTATTGTTACCCAAAAATTCCCACTGGAGACCACCCAGGGTTACACCAGTATGGATTTATTGATCGAGGAATTAACACTCCACTATATGCACTATATAGTTAACCTAAAAAGGATAGAGCTGCCACTAATCTGTGTCTAGACTTTTTCAGGAAAGGGATGTAAATTAGGCACGTCGATATTGCAAATGAAGCCAGGATTTGAATTTCCTGAGCTTCATTTGCATAATGGCAGCCACCAGTTTTTTTTAAAATGGGCTTTCAAAAAAGGCAGTTTTGATGGGGATCTTTCAAAAATAAAACCTTTTCAAAAGATCCTGTAAACCTCATTTTTTTCAAGGGTACAGGATCTTTCAAAAAAGGGTTTTATTTTCAAAAGATCCCTGTCTAAACTGCCTTTTTTTTGAAAGTCCCATTTCAAAAAAAGTGGCGGCCACCATTATGCAAATGAAGCACAGGAAATTCAAATCCTGGCTTCATTTGCAATATCGATGTGCCTAATTTACATCCCTTTCTCGAAAAAGGATGTAGCCTAGACACACCCTAAAGGTTTAAACTAAAGGGGAACCAGCTCTTTCTCTCTCTCTCTCTCTCACACACACACACACACACACACACACACACACACACACACACCCCCTTCATTTATTCACTCATTCACACCCATTCATTCCTGCCCTCAGGCACTCACACACTTACACAGGCATATGGGTTGCAGAAGGAGCCAAGGCATGTTGTACTTGGAGGGTCTATCTCCTGATCATGGCTGGGGAGCTAGTCAGAAAAGAAAGAGAGCTTCTGGCTGCAGAAAGAGGAGCTTTGTAGAAAAAGAGCTTCTGTTGCATGCTCTCTCTTTTTATTGCCTCTGTTCAACTCCTGTGACTCGTCCACATTCGTCACCAGGGAGCATGCCCAGACTTCCCTTGATTCAGATCTCAGAGCAGCAATGTCTCCTTGATTGGTTTGATGACTCATCACCTGGCTCCACGTGCTCAGCCTTGTGGTTTCTAATCCCAAACACACAATAGTCTCCACTCAAACACACACATTCATATCTCAGGGGAGAATGCAGTTTAGAGCAAGTTACAAGCAGAGTGGATGAAAGTTACAAAAAGTTAAAAGTTGCAAGATTTTACAAATATTACAGAGTTGCAAGGTTTAACAAAGATTACAACCAGTTGCAGAGTGTAAAAGGCAATGCAGCTGAAACAATTACAAAGCTTCAGGGAATCATTTACAAATCATCAGTAATGAAGTGATTTAGAAGACAGCTGCCCCCCCCACCCCCTCAGCAATGCAGTCAGCAGGAGGTTTTTGTCAATCTCCAAGTCATGTGTTGGCAGGGCCTTACAGTTTAGTGTATTTCCAGAAAATCCATGTATAAAATCAAGTAATAGCTCGGGCGGAGGCTTTATGCAACAATTATAACTACATACATCTATAAACAAAATGATTTCCATGGTCCCGAACAGTGAAAAAGAACAGCATTTGCCAGAGAAGGAAATGCTAATCTTTTTACTCCTTCTAACTGGGTACTGACCTTGCAGTCATCATACTAACAAGAGAAAAAAAATTCATCTTAGTTCATATGAGAAATAGAATATGATTATCCTCAGCATTTCAAAACACCAGCTACCAGCTTTCAGTTAGTTGAAAATTCAGGAGTGGGGTCTGATAAGCAGCTCTGGAGACATGCCAGCAAAATGATCTCTCAGATTTTCCTCCCATCTGCTGTACTGTATACTTTATCTATGCTTGATAAAGGACTTTTTTCTCCTTCTACAAATCAATTATCTTCATTCCCTGGAGAGAAGCAACCATATTCATTAATTATTCCTATTTCTCACATCAATTAAAGCAAGTGTAGTAGTCAGAAAAGCAATCTATTTTAAAATTTAGTTTTAAAATCCATCAAATTATTTTAAAATCTTATTTACTTGTGTTTTCATTTGTTCCAAATTGGCTTCTTTAAGGAGCCAATGCTCCTTTTGAAACATATCTAATGGTGTTTATTTTTAGAAACTAGATTACATTCAGCCACTTACTGTATTCTCTTAGGGTATGTCTAGACTACATGCCTCTGGCGACAGAGGCATGTAGATTAGGCTACCCGGCATAGGCAAAGAAGCGGGGATTTAAATAATCCCCGCTTCATTAAAATAAACATGGCCACCCCGCTGTGCCAACCATCAGCTGATCTGGCACAGCGTGGTAGTCTAGATGCGGATCAGTCGGCTGGGGAAGCCTTTGCTGACCGATCCCTTATGCCTCGTGAAATGAGGCTTACAGGATGGGTTGGCAAAGGCTTCCCCAGCCAACCGATCCGCATCTAGACTACCGCACTGTGCCGGATCAGCTGATTGTCGGCACAGCGCGGTGGCCATGTTTATTTTAATGAAGCGGGGATTATTTAAATCCCCGCTTCTTTGCCTATGCCAGGTAGCCTAATCTATATGCCTCTGTCGCCAGAGGCATGTAGTCTAGACATACCCTGAGTGTGCACTTATAATCTTAAATATTTTTAACCATGTGAAGATCTTTATGTACGATGAGATTGATATGGGTCATAGCTAACACGTTGCCAAAATGATATGAATCTCCTTGTTCCAGATTTAAAAAATAATCTAGGGCTGATATTTGGCCATCCTCCTCCTCCTCCTTCCCCCGTTGCTTCCTCCTCTTCTTTCTTCTTCTTCTCATGAGTTATTCAACAAGTTTGTGAAAAGTAACATAGTTAATGAAAGAGATGTGGTTGATTGCTCTCTTTATCTGGCATCAGTGTATTCAAAGACTTTTTTACTGGTGAAATTTCAGAGTCCCTTGTTTAGGTCTTTTTCATTTCTTTCTTATAACCCCTTTGCTCCCCCCCCCCCATTATATTTCAGTGTTGTTGAATTTCATCACTAAGTAAAAAATGCAGATTACTGAAGTATAAAATGCATTATATATGATTTTTTTGCCAATATGGTTTACTCTAGATAGTTACAATTGTTATTGAGGAAGTCAACTTTTATTGAAAGTTTTCATATTACAATTGTCCCTAAGTGTGGTCCTTGTGGTACCATAGTGTGGTAACTGTTACCAACTCTGAGAGTACATCTACACTGCAAGTTTCTTTCAAAAGGAGCTTTTTTGAAAGAGCTCTTTCGAAAAAGCTTCTTTTGAAAGAGAGCATTCACACCTCAAAATTGGATCAAAAAAGCTATCTGCTTTTTCAAAAGAGAGTGTCCAGACTGCATGGATGCTCTCTCAAAAGAAAGCCCTGATTGCTATTCACAGAATGGCCACCAGGGCACCTGTGCTTTTTTTGATTGCTGCCTCTTTCGAAAAATATCCCTGTTCTGCATCCGCACATGCCTTTTTTCGAAAGAGCTCTTTCGAAAAAGGCATTCTTCCTTGTAATTTGAGGTTTACCAATGTCGAAAAAAACCCTGCATTCTTTCGATTTAATTTCGAGAGAACGCAATTGCAGTGTGGACACAGGTGAAGTTTTTTAAAAAAAACAATGTAATCTAGACATACCCTTAGTGACAACTGTATAATCAAACCTCTTTTCATGAGCACCTGAAGCACCAAAAAAGTTTTGCTGCAGCAAGATCAGCTGATGCTGAGAATCTTTAAATTGTTGCCAGCACTACAGTTCAAATGGATGGGACTGCAGAGCAAATGCAGTCTTAAAAAAAAGAAGAAAAGAAAGAAAAATGTGTAATCATTTCAGGCAATGAAAAGGTCATCCCATCTTACCAATCATCTCCAGTTGCTTTGTCCAGTAACGCCCAATACCCACAGTCTGATGATCCTATTACCTGGTGGTGAACCATTGTAAACAAAAAGCTATTTTTATTTTGGCATGCATTCTGAGACTTGGCAGTGTGCCTTATGCAATCTATTACTGTACTGCAAAGACAAATTAAAATTGTTCACGTGGTGTTTTCTAGTTGAACAGATATTAGTGAAGTCATCTGCATCCTGCCCCAAACAGCATTCTAATTGCTCAGTCATACTTTAAAGATTAAATTTACCCCAGCAGAGAACACTTTTATAGCTACACAGGGGCAGCAGCAGCTGATATAAAACATCCCCAAACTGCCTACCCTCACCAGCCGTCTGGCTTTTCGGCTGCCCAAGAGGGCTTGAGCCATGGTGTGGCTGCCCCAAGTGCTCTGGCCACCTGGGTAAGGGGGGGGCCATGCCGCCCCCTGGGACAAGGGATGCTAAGAGAGCTGGGAGCAGTAACCTGGGTTTAGGGTCAGGCTTGGCTCCACAAGGAGGTGGGTTGGGGAGGTTGCAGAAGGGACAGGGCCTTGGGTCGAAGGGGCAGGGATGGGGCTTGCCTTCATCCACCCCTCATGCTGAATAGTCTGAGGCCTAAATGGCAGTGCCAACAATTCCATGTGCTAGTTTAGTGCCTAATAATATTGTTGCCATTACTCATTCCATTTCTGGGATTACAAAAGTTCTCGGGGGTAAATTCAGTAACTCTGAGAAATCCCTGGAATTTTCAAGCTATGAAACTCTAGTTCAGGCAGATTTGGAATAGAGAATGTGATTGGCTGTTAGTGATACTCTGTAATAGTTTTGACTGGCTTGTCATGGGATGGTGATGGATGAAGGAAGATATTTCTAAAACCCATGAGAAATTAGACTATGTAAAATTTTGCAAAAGTTGTTAAAATGTTGCATAGATCAAGGGTTCTCAAACTTTTTTTTCTGAGCCCCTCCCTCCCAAGCTGCACCAAAGAGTCATCTGTACACACTCGTGCTTCACACTCTTCACTTCCTCACTCTCGTGTCCTGCCTAGATAGCAAGTGGTAGGATCTTTTACCACCAATAGAGGATGGGGAGCCCTGGTGGGCCAGTTTCTACTCCACCTTGGTTCCATGACCCACCAGGAACATCAGCTGGAGAATCCTCCATGGCACTGTGAGCACGGGCATGTACTCAATGCGGTTCACCCCTGTTTCCAACACTTGCCCCTTCTGTGGCATAAGGGAGACCCAGGTGCACACTTATCTCGAGTATGTCAGGTTACAGCCCCTGTTTCGGCTCCTCCAGAACCTCTTGTTGAGGTTCTGGCTGCACTTCTCCCCTCACCTATTAATTTATGCACACCCCATTCATGGCCCCACAAAGTCATGGGACCTCCTTGTCAACCTCCTCTTAGCTATAGCCAAGATGGCAATTTACAAGACCAGGGAGCAGAGGTTGGCTGAGGGAGTTGCCCGCATCTGTGCAGAGTTCCACTGGGCAGTGTCAGCTGGATCTCTTGAGAACTTTGGGGGGCAGTGGGCACAGTCCGGGGTTCTCTGCTTGGTGTCTCCATCCGGCTCCCTTGTTTTGATCCTATGACCTCCACACCCATCCCTGTTTTTTCTTTATTTGTTCCCAGTAATCACTTGGCATTGTGGGAGCTGTGGACCCTCCCTGTAGACTGGGGGGAGGTCCTTGCCATTGGGATGGTTTGTTCCTGCACCCTCAATAAGGCTTCTTTTAAAATACTGCCAGCTCTTCTGGACTCCTTTCCCCTTCACATTATTCTGCTAGGGAATCCTGCCCATCAATTCCCAGAGGGAGTCAAAGTCTGCTTTCCTGAAATCCAGGGTTCATATTCTGCTGTTCTCCTTTCTTCCTTTTGTCAAGATCTTGAACACAATCATTTCGTGGTCACTGATGCCCAGGTTGCCACCTACTTCTCCTTCTCCTATCAATTCTTCCCTGTTTGTGAGCAGCAGGTCAAGAGGAGCATGACCCCTAATTGGTTCCTCCAGCACTTGCACCGGGAGGTTGTCCTCAACACTCTCCAAAAGCTTCCTGGAGTTTCTGTTCACAGCTGTATTACTCGCCCAGCAGATGTTAGGGTGATTTGAAGTCCCCCGTGAGAAGCAGGGCCTGTGATCTGGAAACTTCTGTTACTTGTCTGAAGAAATCTTCGTCTACCTTATCCTCTGTAGCCAGTGGCAGCCTGTCAATACAGACGAACTAGGCGGTCGCCTATGGCGCCAAGATAAATGGCCATTGAGGGCTTTGGATGCAGGGGCGCCGATCACACGCCGATCGTGAGTTTCGCCTAGGGTGCCAGTTGCCAGCAGCTCGTCTAGGGCTGCTCCTATCTGTAGCTGACACTCCCCTTGACATCGCCTTTGTTGCTCCTGCCTTCTAGTCTTAACCCAGAGACTCTCAACAGGCTTTGTCCAGTTTCCTACTGGAGCTCTGAGCAATCATATTTCTCTTTTACACACAGCACAACTCCTCCACCTTTTCTCCCCTGTCTGTCCTTCCTGAACGTTTTATACCCATCCATGACTGTGCTCCAGTCATTTGAGTTACCCCACCAAGTCTCTGTTTTTCCAATCACATCATAGTTCCTTGACTGTGCCAGGATTTCTAATTCTTCTTGTTTGTTTCCCAGGCTTCTTGGGTTGATGTACAAGCACCTAAGATAACTAGCCAATTGCCCTGCTTCTTCAGTATGAGTCAGGAGGCCTCCCCTGTTGCAGCCTCCTCCTCGTGTTTTCTCCTGGTATTCCACTTACCTCAGGGCTTAGGTTCTCTGGGGACTGGTGACCTAGTTTAAAGCCCTCTTCACTAGGTTAGCAAGCCTGCCTCTTAAGATGCTTTCCCCATCTCTTTCCAGCAATCCTTGTTTCTGGAACTACATCCTATGATTGAAGAATCCAAAGTCTTTTCTCTGACACCACCTGTCCAACCATGTATTTACCTCCAAATGCACCACCAACAAAGCAATGGATACACCTAAGATATAGCAATGATATTTTCATCCTCTGGACAGAGGACCTAAACTCCTTCATACATTTTTTTTATAACTTTAGCAATCACTACCAATTCATTAAATTCTCCCTAGAAAACTTTCCCAGAAGCATCAACTTCCTGGACACCACCATCCATATCAATAATGGAACCTTACAAAAATTATACACGAGAAACCCACAGATCACTGCACCCACCTTCACAGCTGCAATAACTACCCCAAACACAGCCAGGCACTCAGATACCATAGAATATGCTACAAGAAGAAAATCTGGGTTATAGACCTTGCTTTAACACTCTTAAAACCACCTTCACAAAAGAACACTTCACCAGAGAAGTAGATCATGTAATGAAATAGGCCACCCAAATCCCCCAAGAGAACCTTCTTCAATGCAGAAATAAGACCCCCCCTTTTAACTGCACACCTCTAGTTGTTAAAATGCATCTGACGAAGTGGGTCTTTGCCCACAAAAGCTTATGCTCCAATGCATCTGTTAGTCTATAAGGTGCCACAGGACTCTTTGTCGCTTTTGCAGATCCAGACTAACACGGCTACCCCTCTAATACTTGACACCTCTAGTTGTCACCTTACAACATACAGTGGGACCCATATAGGATATTATCTACCAATTATAACACATACTTGAGGGGATCACATCCTGAAAGGTATCTTTCCTGAAACTCCTCTTCAGGCCTTTAAACAGCCCCCTCAACCTCTCCAAGATCATCATCAGAAGCAAGTCTCCCATGGACCAGGACACACCAACTCAATTTTATTTCCTTTAGAAACCAAGGCCTCTTAAATTTACTTCTGTCTATAAAAGGTGGGAACTACTGAGCAAGGGCAGCATCTAAAATAATTATATGGAAAATATATATCGCAATTCAAATCTTTCTGTTATAAAGGACAAGTTTAATATTTGTATAGTGTTAGAGCCAAGAGGTCTGAAACTGGGTTGTTTAAAGATCTGTACCAGCATTTAGATAGACTCAATCTCTACGCCAAATAATTTAGATCTACATAAATATTTAGAACAAATATCTACAGAGATATATAGTTTTTGTTGCTTTGTAAGATTATTCCCCTGAAATCTGGCATATAGAAAAATTTCAGCAATTTATGGCATCTCGTGAGTTTTTGACTTTTTCTATCATGTTGAATAAAATGCTAGATTTGGTCTCCATTAATGTTTGCTTCTTTCAGTACTTAAGTATTGCATCTAGCTATGATACAGGAGAAACTGAGTGCTCTTTGGTATAACCCCTCAGGACAAGATCTACGCTACCGGAGAAAGTTGACCTAAGATACACAACTCCGGCTACAAGTGGCAATGTACTTTAGGTCAAATTTACATGGCGTCCTCACTGTGGGAGGCCAAAGGGAGAAACTCTGCTGTTGACTTCCTTTACTTCTTGCAACCTGGTAGAGCACTCAGGTCAACGGAGGTGCCATCAGTGGTCAAATTAGCAGGTGTCGATCTCAGGGTAAGTGAAGACAAGCCCCAAGTCATTGTTAAATGGTTTAAGAGTTGATGCTGCTATTCTGGGGTAAGGTTGTGTTGGTTCTTGTAGTATATTACAGACCTTTTTACACTGATTTCTAACTTGTCAAAAATGCTTTCACTGTAATCATTGAGTGGCTTCGGCATGTGTGGAGGACACAGCTGAATAAAATGGGACCAATTCTGTGTTGATTTACAGCCCTTTTATGCTGCTATAGCAGCATATGGGAAAGGAAACAAATTGTGGGACTCAGAATGAGGCAAAGGTAAAAAAAAGCAGAACGACTTCTTTTGATGAGGGTGAAGGCAGAACTGAAAGTGCTCAGCATAGAGGGGTAAGTGTAACTGCTGTGCTTTGCTTCAGCATCTGGGGGCTGCCCAAGATGTGTAAATTAGAGCTGCCCTAGGCTGCTCTATTTCACACCAGGCCACTGTGCAGCCTCAGAATTCAGGAGTGTGCATAATATATAAAATCACAGGCATCATGTGGATTGGTTAACCCTTTATATGCTAAGGTAGGCACAGGTGGAGTTCTGATATATTTATCCTAAGCATTGTGTAGTCTGGATATTGTGTAGAGTTCATTTAGTCTAACTGAAGTGTGCATGGGGCTTACATTCTCTAATTTCTAAATTCTGTTCCTCACTCTGACTCACTGTATTATCCTAAATAAGTCATTTAAGTGTAGATCTACCCATAAAATGCAACTGATTCTTGCCTACATTATAGAAGTACTAAATATTGGGCAGTATTTCTTCAGGGCTTTAAAAATACATCACAATATGATGATATATTTATATAACATGGTATAATATTTAATGAATAACTTTGGGTTTGAATAGATAGTGTATGCTGAGTTTTTTTGGGGGAAAATATGGAACTTTAAAAAAAATCTGTTTTTGTTTTTCTTTCTTTTGAAGGAAGGGTACATATTGTACTGACTTCTGTGTTCAGAAAAATAGGCGAGGGGGAACGCCTCAGCTCTCCCTGCCTACACAGCCTTTCATTTTCATTAAAATTCAGTTGATTTTCTCTGCTTTCTGTATGATTTGTATAAATGACTGACTTTAATTTGACCTCCTGGAATGTGAGGGGAATTTAGACTTCAGTTAAATGCGAGAAAGATGCCATCATTACTGAAGTGTATGGGGAGTGGGAATTGATGAAGCATTTCTATTAGAGAAACACCTGTTTGAGCTCAAACATAGCAAGCTGAGATAGAACTGGCCATTACAGGTTTCTCTGCCTTCTCCTGTATGAAACATGAAGTGAAAATAATGGCAGATTTATAATAGTTATTGGGAGCTATCTGGCATGAAGACAACCTTTTATAATAATTATAAGTCTGAACTTTGATATAATTTTAGCAATATAGCCTCCTTGCTTTGATTCTCAGAATGTTTTCTCTGGAGACAAGTGCTTCATTTTTGAATACTTTGTTAGTTATTATTTCCAGTGTTCAGCTTTCAGAGGGAAATTTTAAAGATTTATCAGGTATAGACCATAGTCACTTTGACCCTGGAAAAGATGGGCTATAGTGATATGCCAACCCTGCAAAAAACAAAACAAAACAGCCCTAATAAGGAATATAGTTTGAGTGGGAATTAATAAAAGGCTGAGTGAATCATGCAAGTGACAGCTGAAAACAATAATTAAAGTTAGCAAGCAGAAAGATGAAACTGATTTTATTTTTATTAAGGGCTTTATGGTAGCAAGAGCAGAATCTGCACTTAGAACAGATAATGAATTGAATGTTGAGGAGCTGAGTCTTCTTAAAAATCTTCAAATACTTTCTTTTGAAGGCAAATAAAGACTTAATAGTGAATATAAATGAGTGAACAGAGAAGGAGACCACTTAAAAAAACCCTGCCCTATCATCCATTGGAATATTGAATGGCCATTGAAGAGACCTAATTAGTTTGAGTGGGAAAAGGAAACTAACAGGACACATTCCTCTTGGCATATAAAAGGCTGGATTCTATAAATAGACACTGTTGATGAAGGTGATTTCTGGGTATGTCTACACACCAGTGTTATTTCGGAATAACTGACATTCCGAAATAACATAGTCCGCGTCTACACTACAAGTAGTTATTTTGACATAATGTTAAAATAATGTCAAGCTGAAGGACTTTTTACTCTGACTCCTGTAACCCTCTTTTTACGAAGAGTAAGGGAAGTCAGAGGAAGAGTGCTATTTCTCAGACTTCCCTGCTGTGTAGACAGTGCCAAAAGCCAAAATAAGCTATGCAACTTGAGCGACATCAGTTGGACTCCTTGTCGCTTTTGCTGGAATAAAGGAAAACTCGTCTGAGGAAATTCATATTCCATCCATGTGATGTATTAGTGGATATCCAAGCTGAGAAGAGTCTGAGGGGCATGGTGGCCTAAACAGTAATTGAGTAACAAGGATTGAAAGGGAGCTCCCAGAAAAAGAGAGTAGGAGTTCATGATGTTAATTAGTCACTTAGAAGTAGAGCTTGTTCCTAAATTTTGAATTTAGGTGTTTACCACCAAAAATGACAAATTTTCACAAAAATTATCTTTTTCAACCAGCCATAGTGTGATTATTTTTTTTTTATTTTTAAACTGTGATGGAATGCAGAAAAGATAACATTTCCCACCAGCTCTACTTGTAAATGAATAACATGGCCATGGCCCTCTCCTTCTTAGGCTGAGAAAAGCAGAGCAGGTTGTAATTTTTTCCATGGGACTTTACCTCTAGGTGCCTGGGCAGAGATATTGTAAGGAAAATAAAAAATATGGGGAAAGTAGGCTCAGTACTGTTCATATGAAGTCAGTTACACTAAGAATTAGAGGGAACTTCAGATATCTTAGGAGAAAACTGAAAGTAAGGTTGATATAGATTATATTTTTCAGGTCCTTCAGCTGCCAAGAATTAATAAAGAAAATACTGAATATCAGATATTGGAGGGTCATAGAATTATAGAAACATAGGATGAAAAGGGACATCAAAATGTCATTAAGTTGATCCCTGTGATGGATAGGAGAAGTGCTGTCCTTTTCTGGGCACCCCAACATTCGGTGACTAAAGAGTTAAACTCAGGTAGGTAGGAGGTATTGGCAAGGAGCCAGGAGATCCAAAGGGAGAAAGTGTTGAGATTTGAATTGAAAGGAAGCCTGCTTGCTTTTTTTCCTTTGTGTCAGTTTAAGCCAGCAGCTGGGGGAACAAAATGAATTGAACCAGGCAGGACTACCATGCCTACAAAGAATACTGGGCATGGAAATGGACTGGCTCTTGAAGCACGGATATGTGAGTAGATAGAAAATGTCTATTTAGATAGCAGAGAGGTAACTAGTGGGTTCTCCCAAAGGTCTGTCCTGGGACCAATCCTATCCAAATTATTTATAAATGATCTAGAGAAAGGGGTAAACAGTGAGGTGGCAAAATTTGCAGATGATACCAAACTGCTCAAGATAGTTAAGACCAAAGCAGACTGTGAAGTGCTTCAAAATGATCTCACCAAACTAGATGACTGGGCAACAAAATGGCAAATGAAATTTAATGTTGATAAATGTAAAGTAATGCACATTGGAAATTTAGCTAGAACTACTCAAGAGAGAGATCTTGGAGTCATTGTGGATAGTTCTCTGAAAACATCCACTCAGTGTGCAGAGGCAGTCAAAAAAGCAAATAGAATGTTAGGAATCATTAAAAAAGGGATAGAGAATAAGACAGAAAGTATCTTAATGCCTCTATATAAAACCATGGTATACCTACATCTTGAGTACTACGTACAGATGTGATCGCCTCATCCCAAAAATGATACATTGGCATTGGAAAAGGTTCAGAAAAGGGCAACAAAAATGATGAGGGGTTCGGAAAGGGTCCCATATGAAGAGAGATTAAAAAGACTTGGATTTTTAATCTTTGAAAAGAGGAGACTAAGGGGGAATATAATAGAGGGCTATAAAATCATGACTGGTGTGGAAAAAGTGACTTAGGAAAAGTTATTTACTTATTCCCACAATATAAGAACTAGGGGTTACCAAATGAAATTAATAGGCAGAAGGTTTAAAACAAATAAAAGCAAGTTTTTCTTCACTAAACGCACAGTCAACTTGTGGAACTCCTTGCCAGAGGATGTGGTGAAGGCTAGGACTTTAACCGGATTCAAATAAGAGCTAGATAGATTCATGGAGGTTAGGTCCATCAATGGCTATTAGCCTGGATGGGTAGGAATGGTGTCCCTACTCTCTGTTTCTCTGGAGGTGGGTGACAGGGGAGGGATCACATGAGGATTACCTGTTGTGTTCACTCCCTCTGGGGCATCTGGTATTGGCCACTGTTGGCAGACAGGATACTGGGCTGTATGGACCATTGGTCTGACTCAGTATGGCCGTTCTTAGATGCAACCAAGATATTTTCTTTGTTTTGTTGTTTGGTTAAACTTCTCTGTGCTAAGTCCGTGTGCCCCACCATAGACTGTAACTTTAAGCTGACTCCCAGGGATGAAATTATCCATGTTTTAATTTGTTCTTTTCTCAGTTGCTTTAAAACACCGAGCAACCAAGTATGCTTTACCAAGTATATCTTTTTGTTTTGTTAATAAAATCATCCTTTTTAAGGCTATGATTTGATTCTTGTGTGGTAGAAAGTAATAGGAGGTCTGTGTATGCATGCCTAAGACTGAGAGGGCAGTTATCAGAGATTACTGTTTGTTTTTTCAAGCTCTCATGGTAGAAGAGCTTGGGGTACCTCTCTGGAACAAGTTCCCAAGTGATTTCTTCTTCAGGTCAAGAAGAAAGAGGTGTTTTTTTTCTCACTTGGTGGTGGCAGCCAGACCTCCCAAGGTCAGGGAATCTGTGACTTTGGGGAGCTTTTAAGCAGAAGCCTATTAAGGCAAGATATTTTAAGATCTCTCACAGGCCCCCACCTCCTGCACTTGAAGTGCCATAGTGTGGAACAGCCTTGATAATCCCTGTGTGCTTATGTAGGAGCAAGTAAATCTCGATAAGTATTTCTCCAACTTACTATTTAAAACTTCCAGTGATGGGAATTGCACAGTCTCCTTGGAAGCCTATTCCAGAGTTTAGATACCCTTGTAGTTTCTGTGCAGAACAGCCTTTAACATATTTGAAGACTGTTATCAGGTCCCTCTCAGTCTTTTAACCAGATTAAAATTGCATAATTTTAAATCCTTCCTTAAAGCTCCGGTTTTCTAAACCTTTGATCATTTTTGTTGCTCTCCCGAACCACTTTATCCCTTACATTTTCTTCCAATGAGACCTTACCTACCAGTTCTCTGAGGTTATTACAGTCTTGTGTTTTGAAGTCCATTGTTCTTATTCTTGTGCTCTAACACCTTCCTTTCCCCAGAATAATGAAATCTACAAGCCCTAATCACTTTCTCCAAAGTTACTTTTTTCAGATTCACAACCAGTTCTTCCCTATTGGTCGGAGTCCCACTGCTTACTCCCTCCACTTGCTGAAACAAACAATTATCCTCAATACATTCCAGGAACGTATTGGAAATTTTGTGTTTTGCCATATTACATTTCCAATAGATCACTGGTTACTTAAATTCCCCATTACTACCAGGCCTTGTGTTTGGGATATTTCTGTTATTTGTGCTGGAAATGCCTCATCCACCTCCACTGAGGGTGTGCAAATGGTGTAGAGAGAAGGGTTTTGGACTCTGAAACATGAAACCTTATGGCATGAAATCACTTTGAGTTCATTGGGTATCAAATTGCAGATTTTAAAACGGATGTGGATTTAATAGGGAGGCTAGGAAGGAGAGGCTTTTCTGCTTGATTATAAACATACGACATAGCTAGAGTACAAAGAACAAAGTAAGTCCAAACAGAGGGGTGATAGTTCCTCTTTGTGTGACATTGTTGAGACCATATCTTAGGAAACTATATCGTTTTCTGAGTATCTCAATGCTAGAAATGTCACTTTGTAGGGAATTCATTTATAGGCTAGCCTGAAATATGTACAACTTGGACAAGCAATGACTAATGGGCAGTACAGCCATCTACAAATATTTGGAGGAATTAAAAACAAAAGATGGTTAGGAATTGTTTTGTGGGTAGGCCTAAGGCTGAACTGATCAAATGAAAGTTTTATCTGAACACAGGAGTAAGAAACATTTCCCAGCAGTGATGTCTGTTGACTGAAATACTCTCCCCAGGGAAATGGTGGCTGCCTTCTTAGATAAGTCAGTTGAAAATATAATAAACCAAGCACATAAGAATATCGATGTGACAAATATTCCATTTATTTTCCTTTGGTGTATATTTGCTGAGGGTTTGCCATGAGGTTTCTGTGAGTGCACTTGGAAAAATAGATAATGAAGATGGAATATGCTGTACCATTAAAACAACACTTTGGGGCTTCCCTGATATTAAGTGCACCCAAGGTCAGCTCTCAGTAGAATCAAATATGGGTCTTCTCCAGTTTGACCCAACCCTCCCATTAGTGCTTCCTGCTGCCTTTTCGCTCAGACAAAGCAGCAGATGACCCAATAGTTCTCTTGCATCTCTACATTCCATTTCTGTGATAGGCATTTGACAGTAATGTGTTCAGGCAATTGACCTCTGTGAGACAACTCAGAATTTAATGCATGATTTCTATGTTCAGAAAATAAATGTTGGGACTTCCCTAAGATAACCTTTTGTTTGTGTGGACAGCAGCATGTTACCTAGATGATGCAAGCTGTGTTTGAACTGTCCCTTTTAACTCATGTAGACTTAGGTGACTGTCAATATATTGTTATTTTTGACAGAAGTAAGGAAAACGAACATCAGGTTTCCTAATACTTTAAACCAAGAATCATTATGTACTATCATCTGGCAAATGCGCATACTTCAGTGAATGATTTAATCAAGCATATTGTCGTGTGCGGCAGTGTGTACAAATATCTTCTGCTGGATCAAAACATAATGGTTTAGTTATGTACTTTACTCCCTATTTTGCTAATTAGACCTAGCTTAGTGATTTATTTTGTAAAATAACTTTCTGAAATTTCATGGTACATTTTATACAAAATATTGGATACATAATTGTTTTCATTACTCACCCAGCTGAGTAGCTGTATGCTAAGGGAGAATGTAATTTTGGAGCAGGAGGAGTTGACTTCGATTCTTGCTGTCATCATTAATTTCTCAGTGGACAAAGTATGGATTCTAGTGACAGCCATACAGTCCTAGGTTGTCACCAATTTGTTACAATATTATGGTGTGTCCCTTGTGGATTTCATATGGTATTATAAATATCTAGTGTCTTGAAGCGATTAATGGTCAGCATGCAGTATTTTGTTTTTAATTTGCTACAGCATCCTAGGCACGCGTAGTGAGCATTATCACAAGTAATAATGTTATAGTAAGGAATCCAGAAATCCAGATACATAAACCTCCCTTGCTGCAATATAAGCCCATTGCTTCTTCTCCTATCATCAGAGGTCAAGGAGAATAATTTTACTCCCTCCTCCTTGTAACACCCTTTTAGGTACCTGAAAGCTGTTATATTCTCTCTGTCTTCTCTTTTCCAAACTAAATAAGCCCAATTCTTTCAGTCTTTCCTCACAGGTCATGTTTTCTAGACCTTTAATCATTTTTGTTGCTCTTCTTTGTACCTTCTCCAATTTGTCCACATCTTTCTTGCTACAGCCTTACAGCTAGAGCCCATAAATATAGAGACATCAGGCTGCAGATGATGCTGTTTGATAAGACACTCGAACCACAAACTAGCAACGATACTGACCCTGCTGCAAAGCAGAAACATAAGAGCTTGCCAGAATTGGACACAGGTGAGGCCTAATTAGTGCAGTGTAGAGGGGAAGAATTACTTCTTCTTTTAGTGATGTCTCTGTAGGTGCTCCACTGTTGGCGTTGGGCTCGTCCCAGTGCCGCAGATCAGAGACTTTTTCAGCAGTGTCCTGTTGGGCCGTGCATGTGCGAAAGTGGTGCGCTCTGATGGAGCCCCTGGAGTTTGCACACATGGCCTGGCTCTCCTCAGTTCCTTCTTGACCACTCTCTGTTGCAGATGGAGCTCTACCGCTCTCCTCCTCAGCAGCTTGTTCTGTGAACAGGAATTCAAATAATCAGTTAAAAATCGTTCTCGTTCTGCATTTATAGTCAATAGTACTTAAAAAAAAATTTCCCCCTCAGAGTGGTTGTAAATGGTTAACCTGCAGCCCCTCGGGGGCAAAGTGCTTACAACTGGAGCGGCTCAGTCTTCCAGAAAAAAAAAAGAAAAAGGGAAGAGCAAAGAAAAGAGTATGGCACAGAGAACAACAACGTGAGACTAACGAAATGCCAGCCTGTGTGTAACATGCTGAGATGCAATGCATGCGTCAGACAGACATAGATCATGCATTCAATGCCTGGGGGAAACTCACGTGCTCCAGAATGTGCCCACTGCTACAGCCTTACAGCTAGAGCCCATAAATATAGAGACATCAGGCTGCAGATGATGCTGTTTGATAAGACACTCGAACCACAAACTAGCAACGATACTGACCCTGCTGCAAAGCAGAAACATAAGAGCTTGCCACTACATAAGCCCTCCACTAATATAAGGGCCTCTTCTGCTATCTCCCTCCCATCAAGGGTTGCCAAGGGAGACAAACCAGTCACCTCTGGCTCCGCATGCCTATGTGCAGCATCGGTGACAGGGTCGGAACCCTGTTCTGAGAAAATTGCAGTACCGACTGCACCAGCACCAGAGACAGCTGGCACAGAAGATCTAAGCAGCACAGCGGCACTGCCAGCACCGCCTGCACCGTCGGCTTCTTCTAAGACCTTGGCATCCACCAAGGCCAGGTCAAAATCAGCAAGGTACCCAGACTGCCCTTACTGTCATACTATCCACCTTGTTGGTCTCCATACCAACACCAGGCACCTTCACGGCACTGACCTACCATACAATTAACTCCAGCTCAAAGATCAATACCTCCATCGAACCCTCATACCGCTTCCTCCCATATCACAGAAATGGAAACTGAGGAGGGGACAGATTACATAGATGCTGAACAACCAGATGCGTCCCCAACTGACAAATTTATATCAGTCCCCAGTGAGGCTGACATGCCAGATGACCAGTTATCAACTGATGACCTCAGATAATTCCAAGATCTGTTAAGAGGATGGCCACTAGCCAGGAGGTAGTACTATCAGAGATGCTGGAAAAACAACACAAATTGTTAAAGAACCTTCACCCCTCTTTGAAGTCGAGAATAGCTCTACCTCTCAATAAGGCAATCCTAGAAGCAGCAGATGAGGTGTGGCAAATGCCAGCCTCAGCCCCACCAACTAACAAGAAAGCAGACAGGAAATATTTCATCCCATCCAAGGGCATGGACTTTTTATTTCTCCACCCACAACCAAATTCCTTAGTGGTGGATGCGGCAACCTAGACAACTAAAACACCACAATATAGATCCGTTTCACAAGACAAAGATCATAAGCGCTTAGATCTATTTGGCAAGAAAATGTACTCTTCTTTGACCCTGCAGCTGAAAATAGCTAACTATACAGCACTGTTAGTAAACCACAATTTTGACAGTTATGCCAAACTGACAGAGTTGATGCAGCACCTTCCCGAGGACAAAAGACCTTTTTAAAATCCATAGTACAGGATGGCTATGCCAAAGCCAGAATAGCACAATAAATGGCACTTCACTCTGTGGATACGGCTGCAAGAGCCACCACAACATCTATCATCATGAGATGCACATCATGGTTACAAGCAGCTGGAGTCTCCAAAGAGCTCCAAGTCAAAGCTGAGAACTTGCCATTCGCCAAGGACAAACTATGTGCAACTAAGACTGATAAAGTCCTCCACTCGAGTGAAGACTCGAGAACCACCTTGTGTACATTGGGGATGTACACACCCCCATACTGCAGGAGATGATACACTCCCTATCAAAGACACAGGGACTTCACTTTTAATAGACAGCAAAAGCAAAGGCCCTATGACAATAATCAAGCAAAAATGAGAAATCAGCAAAAGCCAACAAACAGCATTCACCCTTTCAATCACCAAGCCTCTAAGCAGCAGATTTGAGGCCTTGGTTGAGGGCCTACAAGACCTCTCCAACTTGCCAGTATGTTGTATTCCACTACCGTCTGTGCCCTGTCTACAACCAGTGGGAAGCAATAACCATGGACTGTTGGATCTTAGAAATCATCAGGTGCAGACGCTCCATTCCCCTCCTAGCAATACCACCAAGTTCCCCACCTTCTCTGTCCCTCATCAGGGACCCCTCTCATGAAACACTGCTATGCAAAGAGGTGGAACACCTCCTACATATAGGAGCTATGGAGAGAGTGCCTGAACAATATCAGGGCAAAGGATTTTACTCAAACTAGTTCCTCACCGAAAAAAGAACAGGAGTTTGCAGACCCATCCTCGACCTTCGACACCTAAACAAGTATCTCCACAAACAACGGTTCAAGATGGTCACCCTGGCAACTATAATCCTAACATTGAACAAGGGAGACTGGTTTGCAGCCCTCGACCATCAAGATGCATATTTTCATATAATGATTCACCCTGCGCACAGATGGTTTTTTTGATCCACACTTGCTCAAGAACACTGCCAATAGAGAGTTCTGCCATTCAGCCTTTCAGAGTTTTTTCCAAGACCCTGGCGGCTGCAGTGGCCTATCTTCATCTCAAAGGAATCATGATGTTCCCATATCTCGACAATTGACTCATTCATGGATCATCTCAGAAGGCCACAATGGACATGATCCTCTTCACAAAGAACTTCCTAGAATCCTGGGGTTTATTATCAACATGCAAAAATTTATCCTTCTTCCAACTCAATCCCTAGAGTTCATAGGGACACGTCTTGACTGCACTACAGCCTGTGCATACCTACAAATCAACATTTCAAAACAATAAAAAGCCTGATTCTAACCATGCAACTGAGCCCCACAATCCCCATACTCACCTGTCTACGACTCTTGGGACGCATGGCAGCCACAACATATATAGTCAGACATGCACACTTATATTTCAGATGCCTCCAACGCTGGCTTGCATGAGTTTACTCCCTATCCAAACACTGAGTGCACATGTGTGTGTCTGTTCCCCCCACTGTCCTCTCATCACTACGAGGGTGGACCAACTCACAAAACCTCCTGGCAGGCATACCATTTCATCAGCAGGAGCCATCCAACCATATCACCATGGACACATCCCTCCTAGGCTGGGAAGCCCATTTTCAACATCATGTTGCACAAAACAGATGGTCTGCCAGTGAATCCAAGCTCCACATCAACCTTTTGGACCTTTGAGGAGTACACAACACCTGCAAACAATTCCGACAATACGACCATGATTCCACAGTCCGCATCTTCACAGACAATGTCACAATGATGTATTACATCAACTATCAAGAGGGGGGGCACATTCCCTCTTCCTTTGTGTGGAAGCTGTATGCCTATGGAATTGGTGCATCCACTACAATATTACCATCTCGGCCTCATACCTACCTGGCAGCAAGAATATCCTCGCAGATTTGCTCAGTCACATCTTTATGACAGAGCACGAGGGGAAAATACTTACTATGGTCCTCCATGACATTTTCCGCTTATGGGGCTGGCCACTCATAGACCTCTTTGCTACAGAGCACAATACCAAACTCCTTCGCTACTGCTCCAGAGCAGGCATGGGATTGGGATCTTTGGGGGATACTCATCTCCTGTATGCATTTCTGCCCATTCCACTCATCCCCAGAGTACTCCACAAGACAGAATAGGACAATGCCTTTGTCATTCTCATAGCCCCTGCCAGGCTCAGGCAGGTTTGGTTTCCCTATCTCCATTAGCTGTCTCTTTGACCTCCCTACCACTTCTGAACCACCCAAACCTCCTGTATCAGAACAGAACCCTCCACCACCTGCACCCTCAGATATCGCATATGACGGTGTGGCTCCTCACTGGTTCTTGGAGGCAGAACTACAATGTTTGCAACAAGTAAGGGATGTTTTACTCTATAGTAGACGTCAGTCCACTCGCAATACTTACCTCTGCCGGTGGAAAAGATTTACAATGTGATGCGAATCAGAGCATACAACCCTTATCTGTGCCTCTTCACATGATCCTTGACTACATCATGTCCCTGCAACAATAAGGCCTATCAGTTTCCTCTCTTAGGCTAGGTCTACACCTCACAGTTATTTTGGAATAAGCTATTCCGTAATAGTTATTCCGAAATAGCTTATTTCAAAATAGCACATCTACACTGCAGGGAAGCCTCAAAATTAGTCTGAGGCAGGCTTCCCTAATATAGATGTGCTACCTCAATTTAGATTCCCAGAAGGAATAACTTAGAATGACCCCGGTGAGGGGCTATTTCGAAACAGTGGAAGTGGAGCATCTATACATGTCTTATTTCAAAATAGCTATTTCAGGATAGGCACTATTCTTCTTAGAATGAGGTTTATAGAAGTCAGAATAAGCTGTCCATTATTTTGAAATTATTTCAAAATAACGGAATTGCTGTGTAGACACTTGCATAGTTATTTCGGAATAACGGCCATTATTCTGAAATAACTTTGCTGTGTAGACGCATCCTTAGAGTGCACCTATATTCCCTCACAGCCTTTCAACCACCTATAAAGGGTTTCTCCATATTTGCCCACCCAGATGCAGATTCCTAAAAGGGTTGCATAATTTACATCCCCCCCCCAGATCTATTCCCCCCACTTTGAATCTGGAACTAGTACTGCATGCACTATCCAGACTGCCGTTTGAACCCATGGCTAAGTGCTCACTCCAATTAATAACCTTAAAGACTGTTTTCTTACTGGCCATCACATCGGCAAGATGCGTCAGTGAACTTGCTGTTCTAACAGCATCGCCCCCCTGCACCATCTTCCACAAAGATAGAGTAATTTTATGTCCCCACCCCTTTTTCCTCCCCAAAGTTTGTTCAGACTTCCATATCAATGAACCCCTAATACTTCCAACCAAAGTCTCACACTTCTCGAGAGGAGGCTACTCTGCACACACTAGACGTTCGCAGAGCATTATCATTCTATATAGACTGTACACGGTCCTTCCACAAGGCAAACACTTTGTTAGTTTCACTGGCAAAGCGCTCCAAAGGAATGCCATTCTTGTCCCAGAGGATTTCTAAAATAGTTACAATCTGTATCCTCCAATGTTACTCCCTTCAGGATACTCCACTCTCTGTGCCTCGCAGGGCACACTCCACACACACCATGGTAGCATCAACAGCCTTCTTGAAAGGAGTTCTGCTCATGGACATATGTTGAGCTGCTACCTGGTCCTCCAATAACACTTTCATGAAACTGTAGGGAATTTCGACTACAACAGACAGGAACTCTGCAGTAGCCAACATAGTTTTATATGCGGCACATACAACCTAGCTGAAGCCTATCTACCTTCTGTGGGATACTGCTTGGTAGTCACCAACAATGGAGCACCCACGGGGACATCACTCAAAGAAGAAAGGAAATTTACTCACTTTGTGCAGTAATGATGGTTCTTTGAGATGTGTCCCCCCATGGATGCTCTACTACCCACCCTCCTCCCCTCTTCTTCAGCTTAACAACTCAGGCAACGGGGCGTTCATGGAAAAACCGAGGTGAGCCGGGCCGCACATGCGAACTCCAGGGGCGCAATCAGTGAGTGCCGCTTTCATGCATATGAGGTCTGACTGGACACCGCTGAAAAAGTCTTCAATCTGCAGCGCCAGGATGAGCCTGACACCAACGGTAGAGCACCCACTGGGACATACATTTAGAAGAACCATCGTTACTGCAGAAGGTGAGTAACTTTCCTTTCTCATGTCGTGCTTAATAGACTCCTATTAATGCGTCCCAGAATTATATTGCTTTTTTTGCAACACTGTTACACTGTTGACTCATATTTAGCTTGTGGTCCACTACGACCTCTGCATCCCTTTCTGCAGTACTCCTTCCTAAGCAGTCGCTTCCCATTTTGTATATGTGAAACTGATGGCTCCTTCCTAAGTAGAGTATTTGCATTTGTCCTACTTTGCATTCATCCTATTTACTTCAGTTTGTCCAGTTCATTTTGAATTATAATGCTGTCCTCTAAAGCACTTGCAACCCCAACCAGCTTGATATCATTTGAAAACTTTATAAACATATTTTTTATGCCATTATCTAAATTGTTGATGAAGATATTGAACAGAACCAGCCCCCAAACTGATCCCTGCAGAACTCCACTTGTCATGCCCTTCGAGCATGACTGCGAACCATTGATAACTCCTTTCTGAGAATGGTTATCCAACCAGTCATACACTTACCATACAGTAGCCTCATCTAGGTTGTATTTCCCTAGTTTATCTAAGAGAAGGTTATGAGAGACCATATCAAATGCTTTACTAAAGCCTATGTATACCATGTCTACTGCTTTCCCCTGATCCACAAGGCTATGTTATCAATATGTTAGATTCTGACAGAATGAGCAATGGTAGGGTTCGAGGTGTTTGATGGAGACTGCTCTTCTGTGAATGATGAAGTAATGCACCAGACCGTAAAGAAACTGACAGGACATTATTTCTACTCCTTCCATTCTTATTTTCAATTTTAAATATTTCCAATCATGGTACGTTATGAAGTTCATTTATTTTCATTCATGCTTTAATTCCTTTATGTCATTTTACCACATATGTATTAAACTCAACATATTAATCTTGCAAAAGAGTCATTTAGTTCAAATGATATCCAAGTATTACATACATGTCTGTTCTATTTGATTTATTAAGAAAACCTATTTTCAGCATTTTTCTTGGTTAGGAAAATCTTTCCCCTATGACATGTTTTGGACTGCAAAGGTTCCTTTAATGTTGATTGTCTTGTTCCTCTAAAACTAAGCACTGTGATTTTATTTTGAGCGTAGAAGATATATGAAAACTTAATTCGTACTGTACAGGTAGAAAGTGCCTCTAGTACTCCCAGTGTTTCTTAATTTTGTATATACTATGGTAGCACCCAAATGCTTCCGTCAGGAACCAGAGTTCTTTTGTGTAAGTCACTTTATGAACAAGTAGGAGCACATGGTATTGTCTTCAAAGAACTTGCTGTTTTAGAATCCAGGGAAAAGAGCATCAAGGCCCTGATCCAAAGCCTATTTATGTGCCATTGATTAAGCTTGGATCAAGCCCTGTATTTGTAACCAGGCAAAAGCTGACTGTGTCCATTGTAAGATCCTGAGATCGATCAAAAAAATCCCAAACTAATATCTTTATAAACTTAAAAAACAACAAATAGTCTGGTAGCACTTTATAGACTAACAAAACATATAGACGGTATCATGAGGTTTCATGGGCATAGCCCACTTCTTCAAATGACCAGAGTTAGTGTGTTAAAATCTTCAGAACTAAGCCAAAACTTTCCCAAACATTAGAACTTGCTGAAAATTTTGAAACACTCATGTTGCATTTACCTGAAACTATTTTTTTTTAACCTGCACTTGAAGCAAGTCTTCACTTATCTGCACTGTGCTATTCTCCACTCCATTTACCTCTCATACTGGGAGGGTACAAATCTGGCTAAGATCTTTAACATGGCATGAATTATAAAGTGTACTCCTTGTACTTTGTACAGAAAGCCATGTTGTTACATACCAGTGAGAAAATCTGTTACTGTTAATGGTATAGGCAGAAAGCTTTTCTGAAAGAGAATTGTTGACCTCAGTGAAAGCAGTACAACTGAGTGAATTTTTTGGGGGGAAGTAATTTCCCACTGAAAAATGCAGTTTAATCAAAATGGAAACATTTTATGGGAACTTGTTAATTTTGACTGTATTTTTGTAGAAGAATTTCTTGTGTCATTTTGGGTACACCTACACAACAGGGCTAAAGTCAGAATAAGCTATGCAACTTCAGGTACGTCAATTTCAGCTTTTGGCACTGTCTACAAAGCAGGCAACTGAAGGAAAAACACTCTTCTTTTGACTTCCCTTACTCATAAAATGAGGGTTACAAGAATTGGAGTAAGAAGTCCTTCAGCTCACCATTATTTCAAAATAATGGCTTACTATGTAGACACGCTCTTTGTTATTTCGAAATAACATCAGTTATTCTGAAATAATGCTGCTTTGTAGACTTAGCCTTTGATACTGTCAAAATATTTAGATAAGGTAAAAACACTTCCTTTTGACTAACTTGACTGAAAGTGATAGACTTTTATGTTAAATAAAATATTTTATTAAATATAAATTATATTTAATTTTTATATTATAGGATGTTTTACCATCATCAAAATGATTTGTCAATATCTTTAACATTTAACATTATTAGTTTGGGATCTAAATTTTTCAGAGTTTTCACTTTGCAAGAAATTTTAGCATTTCAATCCGAACTGAAACAAATTTCAAAATGTCAGAATTTTCCATGGAGTAAAAATTCTACTTTCTGATCAGCTATAGGGAATAGAGTCAATAAGAGCTTTTAAAAATCTAAGTCAAAAAGGCCTTCTCTGAAACCTAATACTTAGTCTTGAACCATATACTCAGGTCTAATTTTACTTAATTGACTGATTGAAAGTTGGCATTCAGTTTTGTTGGAAGCTGAAGGATAGAATACTGTATAAACTTAAAAAAACAACAAATAGTCTGGTAGCACTTTAAAGACTAACAAAACATGATACCATCTACATGTTTTGTTAGTCTTTAAGGTGCTATCAGACTATTTGTTGTTTTTTTAAGTTTATCCTGTACAGACTAACTCGGCCATCCACTGAAGAATACTGTATATCATCCAAATCTTCAATTTTTGTTTTAGAAACACTGTGCATTTTTTAGTGAAACTGCCTCATGTTTATGTTCTATAATGCAGAACTGTTAAGTGTGATTATGTGTAGTAGTTTTAACTGTGAAGAGTTAACTAGGGTTTGGGGTTTTTCTCCATGTTTTCAATATATATTTATTGTCCATTCTGTGGGTCAGACAGAAGGCCATAATTCACTATTGAGGATGCTGGGAAAATATCTTTGCATATTCTGTTATTCTAGCTGTTGCTGACAACATTTCTTGGGGAATAATTTCCCTGCATTTAACTGTCAGGTGTTTGTTTGTAGAGCAAGAACTTTATTAGGGAACATACCCACTCGTGTTAATCTTGTTCTTAGTAATTAGCATTTGCATGTCTGTGCTAATATTCCATTGATATGCCATCTTTTAAAAAATGAAAGTAATTCTGAAGATACTGTTCTTTTTTCTTCCTTCAGTAGTTTGCTGTTGAAATCGAGGTCCCATTTTCTTAAGCACCATACATACATTATAAGGTACTAGAAGATTTACCTGGTGCTACTCGGGTCCTTCAGGGCAGAGGACTGGGGATTTGAGGGGCGCAGGAGTCAGAGCAGGGGTGGGTGGCTCAGAGCAGGGGGTTGAGAGTGGGGGTGGGTCGGGAAAGGGGTGTGTGTGGCCACTGGCTTCTCCCCAGGGTTGGCCTATGGCAGTAGAGGCCATGCTTTCCAGCTTCCAGCTGCTCCCCAGGGCCATCTTGAGGTGGAGGGGGCAATGCTGCTCAGCTGCTGGCTGCTCCCCAGGGCCTGTTCAGGGCAGTGGGGGCCATGCTGCCTAGCTGCTGGCTTCACCTTGGGGCAGCCTTATAGCCTACCTGCGAGCTGCTCAGTGGGGCCAGGCCTGGATGGTGGAGGCCATGCTGCTTGGCCAGTGGCTGCTGGCGGGTGGGTTGTGGAGTGGCCTAGGGGATAGGGCATTCCCAGGGCCAGGGTGCTTGTTTCCCCCTCCTCCCCCCGCTTGGTCATTCAGGAATGTATTTGTCTCCTGAGTTTGCTGCCCCTTGTGGTCATTTGGGAATATAACTGTCCCTGTTATCACTGCCCTTTCTTTCTGTTTGATGAGAAACAATCCCATTCCAGACATTTCCCATTGTCTTGGCACAACCAAACCCGGACCTTGCTTTAAGTTATGATAAGAGGAAGCTGCATACCAAATTTGGTAGTCTTAGCTCTTACAGTTTAGGAGGAGTTCTTGAACAAACAGACTCACAGATGGACAGACACAGAGAGACAGACATATGCACAAACTCTCTCAAACGTATAGTAGATTTGGAGGCAGGTGCTGTCTCTTACTACTTAGATGAGATAGAAAGAGGAAATAATACTGTTCTAATTAGACAGATTGTACTTCAGTGCCCCTGAGATTGTGATTTGCTCAAAGTCATTCATGGAGACTGTAGCAGAACCAAAAAATGAACCCAATTCTCTAGCGTCCTTTGTAAATGCTTTAAATTAAGACATTCCTGTCTGTAACAGCATCACACTGTAATGCTATGACAATTGCATGCAATGCTATTTGCATGATATATAGGGTATAGGACTGGAAGATATTGACATGCAATGTGGTATTTAGTATTCACTATTGATTAATGGGAAAACTGCAATATTTACCACCCTGGTGATAAAGTTCAAGTAATCTGTGTCCTGTCTCATATTAAGCAGGAAAGTACACAACGTGTAATTTGGACTATGATAAGCTAACTAATTTGCAGCATAATTAGACTGGAAGCATGATAATGTATTTTAAAATGGAAATGTAATGCAACTATCCCACTAAATAACTGAAAACACAACAGTGAGAATCATGGGATAGTGAGCCTACTTAAAAATGCTCTGTACTGTTGTACAAATCAATTATCAGTGGACTGATTTGTTGTACTTGATTAACTCAGGAGCTATCAGCTGGAATTCTAAATTACCTACTTGGGTGGGGAATAGGGCTAAAACCAAAGGTGTTTGTATATTTTGTCACTCTAGGCATAGTTACTCAGGTGATTTATACTATTAAGCTTTAATTCATAACCAAATGCCTGTCATTGTAAGCTTTTTTGAATATCTGTAAATATTTGAGTTATATGCAGATGTGCATTAATAGAATAGTTTCAATGAAGTTTAACAGATTGTGACAGGGCATGAACATAAGAACGGCCATACTAGGTCAGAGCAAGGGTCCATCTAGCCCAGTATCCTGTCTTCTGACAGTGGCCTATCCCAGGTGCCCCAGAGAGAATGAACAGAAAAGGCAATCATCAAGTAATCCATGCCCTATCGCTCATTCCCAATGCTGACAAACAGAGGCTAGGGACACTATCCCTCTCCATCCTGGCTAATAGTAATTGATGGACCTATTCTCCATGAATGTATCTAGTTCTTTATTTTTGATCCTTGTTATAATTTTGGCCTTGATAGCATCTTCTAGCAAACAGTTCCACTGGTTGACTGTGCACTGTGTGAAGAAATACTTCCTTTTGTTTGTTTTAAACCTGATGCCTATGGGTACGTCTACACTAGCCCCCTAGATCGATCTAGGGAGGCTAATGAAGGCAACCAAAATTGCAAATCAAGCCCGGGATTTAAATAGCCCATGCTTGATTTGCATGTTCCTGGTCGGTCGCCATTTTAGAAATTGACTAGCCCGAAGTAACTGCCCGCATCTACACGCGGCAGTGAAACGGGATTCCGATTTAAACCCCTAACTCGAATTAGCTGGTATTCCTCCTGCAATGAGGTTTACCGGCTAATTTGATTTAGGGGCTTTAAATCGGAATCCTGTTTCACTGCCACGTGTAGACGCGGGCAGTTACTTCGGGCTAGTCAATTTCTAAAATGGCGACCGGCTGGGAACATGCAAATCAAGCGTGGGATATTTAAATCCCGGGCTTGATTTGCAATTTTGGTCACCTTCATTAGCCTCCCTAGATCGATCTAGGGGGCTAGTGTAGACGTACCCTATTAATTTCATTTGGTGACCCCAAGTTCTAGTGTTATGGGAAGCAGTAAGTAACTTCTCCTTATTTAATTTCTCCAGTCATGATTTTATAGACCACTATCATATCCCTTAATCATCTCTTTTTCAAGCTAAAAAGTCCCAGTCTTACAAATTTCTCCTTGTATGGTAGCCATTCCATACCCCTAATCATTTTTGTTGCCTTTTTCTGAACCTTTTCCAATTCCAGTATATCTTTTTTTTGAGATGAGGTGACCATATCTGCACCGGTGTTCAAAATGCAGGTGTTCCATGGATTTATATAAAGCAATATAGTATTTTATGTTTTATTATGTATCCCTATCTTAAGGATTCCCAAAATTTTGTTTGCTTTTTTGATGGCTGCTGCACATTGAATGGATGTTTTCAAAAATCTATACACGACTCCAAGATCCAGTTAATTTAGTTTCCATCATTTTATACGAATAGTTGGAACTGTGTTTTTCAATATGCATTACTTTGCATTTATTGACCTTGAATTTCTGCTGCCATTTTGCTGCCCAGTCACCCAGTTTTGTGAGATTATTTTGGAGCTCTTCGCAGTATGTCAAGCACAGCTATCTTGAGCAGTTTTGTGTCATCTGCAAATTTTGCTCTCTCACTGTTTACCCCTTTCTCCAAATTATTTATGGGTATGTTAAATAGAATCGGTCCCAGTACTGACATTTGTCAAAGGCTTTCTAGAAATTTAAATACACTATATCTACTAGATCCCCCTTGTCAACATGCTTGTTGACCCCCTCAAAGGATTCTAGTAGATTGATGAGGCATGAAAGACTGATGAAGCCAAAAAGGAGTTTAAGGGCAGCTAGCCAAAAATTAAAAAAAGTAATAGCAAAATGTTTTTTAAGCACATCAGAAGCAGGAAGCCAGCTAAACAACCAGTGGGGCCCTTGGACGATCGAGATGCTGAAGGAGCACTCAAAGATGATAAAGTCATTGTGGAGAAGCTAACTGAATTCTTTGCTTCTGTCTTCACGGCTGAGGATATGGGGGAGATTCCCAAACCTGAGCCATTCTTTTTAGGTGACAAATCTGATGAATTCTCCCAAACTGAGGTGTCATTAGAGGAGGTTGTGGAACAAATTGATAAACTAAACAGTAATAAGTCACCGGGACCAGACGGCATTCACCCAAGAGTTCTAAAAGAACTCAAATGGGAAATTGTGGAACTATTAACTGTGGTTTGTAACCTATCCTTTAAATCAGCTTCCGTACCTAATGACTGGAAGATAGCTAACATGACACCAATATTTAAAAAGGGCTTTAGAGGTGATCCTGGCAATTACAGACCGGTAAGTCTAACATCAGTACCAGGAAAATTAGATGAAACCATAGTAAAGAATAAAATTATCAGACACATAGATGAAAATAATTTGTTGGGGGAAAACTCAACATGGTTTCTGTAAAGGGAAATCATGCCTCACTAATCTGCTAGAGTTCTTGGAGGGGGATCAACAAACGTGGACAAAGGGGATCCAGTGGATATAGTATACTTAGATTTCCAGAAAGCCTTTGACAAGGTCCCTCACCAAAGGCTCTTAAGCAAAGCAAGTTATCATGGGATAACAGGGAAGATCCTTTCATGGACTGATAGCTGGTTAAAAAACAAAAAATAAAGGGTAGGAATAAATGGAGAGAGGTAACTAGTGGAATCCCCCAAGGGTCTGTCCTGGGATCAATCCTATTCAACTTATTTATAAATGATCTAGAGAAAGGGGTAAACAATGAGGTGGCAAAATTTGCAGATGATCGCAAACTGCTCAAGATAGCTAAGACCAAAGCAGACTGTGAAGAGCTTCAAAATGATCTCACCAGACTAAGTGATTGGGCAACAAAATGGGAAATGAAATTTACTGTTGATAAATGTAAAGTAATGCACATTGGAAAAAATAATCCCAACTATATGTACAATATAATGGGGATTAATTTAGCTAGAACTACTCAAGAGAGAGATCTTGGAGTCATTGTGGATTGTTCTCTGAAAACATCCACTCAGTGTGCAGAGGCAGTCAAAAAAGCAAATAGAATGTTAGGAATCATTAAAAAAGGGATAGAGAATAAGACAGAAAATATTTTAATGCCTCTATATAAGACCATGGTATGCCCACGTCTTGAATACTGTATACAGATGTGGTTGCCTCATCTTAAAAAAGATATGTTAGCATTGGAAAAGGTTCAGAAAAGGGCAACAAAAATGATGAGGGGTTTGCAACGGGTCTCATATGAAGGAAGATTAAAAAGACTTGGACTTTTCATCTTAGAAAAGAGGAGACTAAGGGGGGATATGATAGAGGGCTATATAAGCATGACTGGAGTGGAAAAAGTGAATAAGTAAAAGTTATTTACATATTCCCACAATACAAGTACTAGGGGTCACCAAATGAAATTAATAGGCAGTAGGTTTAAAATAGAAGGAAGTTTTTCTTCACTCAGAGCACAGTCAATCTGTGGAACTCCTTGCCAGAGGATGTGGTGAAGTCTAGGATTTTAACCAGATTAAAAAAAGAGCTAGATAGATTCATGGAGGTTAGGTCCATCAATGGCTATTAGCCAGGATGGGTAGCAGTGGTGTCCCTAGCCTCTGTTTCTTGGGAGGTGGGTGACAGGGGAGGGATCACGTGAGGATTGCCTGTTGTGTCCCCTCCCTCTGGGGCATCTGGTATTAGCTACTGTCGGCAGACAGGATACTGGGTTGTATGTACCATTGTTCTGACCCAGTATGACTGTTCTTATGATTCCGCCTTACAAAAAACATATTGATTCTTCTCCAACAAATTATGCTCATCTATGTATCTGACAATTCTGTTCTTTACTACACTTTCAATTAATTTCCCAGTACTGAAGTTAGACTTGCCAGGATCACCTCTAGAGCCCTTTTCAAAAATTGCTGTAATATTAGGTGTCTTCCAGTCATTTGGTGCAGGAGCTGATTTAAAGGATAAGTTACAAACCACAGTTAGTAATTTTGAAACTGTCTGTGAATGCCATCTGCTTTTGGTGACTTACACTGTTTAGATCTGGTCCTGGTGACTTCTCACTATATCTCCCTTGCCATGTTGTGCTCCTGGACTGTTATATATCTTCATGAGAATGTGACTTTTATTTTAAATTTAATCATCTGTACATTTGGGTAGTCCATTATCTATTTGGTGATCCTATTCCAGTTACTTTTATAACAGTACTTTAGATTTGATATATCATGGCTGCAAAGATAAGCAAGAGATATTGCTAGAAAAGGAATGAGGTAAAAACAGATTTTTCTTTTGTTTGCCATTACTGGTGAATACCAGAAACTATAATTCCAAAGTTATTTAAACTTAAGGAAGTTGTGATTAAGTTGGCTTTTGTGAACATTTATCTTCCTTTCCCATGTGGTACAGCTTCAGAACAATTCATTCTATGTTTTACATTACTACTGTTAGCCATTTTGTGCAACAATTTTATTATCAAATGACAGATACTCATGTTGCTTATTTTCTTTCCCTTATAAAGTGGATAATTATACCTATGTAACTCATCTATTGGAAGATAGAACTTCACTCTCCTCATGTGGGTTTTAAGAAACTGCAGTTCAGTCCAACAAACTTTTATTCCATCCCATAAAGCGTATTTTCTAATGTTTCTTAGAAATTCCTTATATTCACTGTAGATGATTAAGTAATTTATCTTTTCAACCTTCTTAAAAATTGACTAGCATATCATGTGTTCCCACCTAATGACTAGCCCAACAGTATTCCTGAGCAGTTGCTTGAAAATCACTTTGTTGTTGAAGGATACTACGATTTCATTTTTGTAGTTTTTTCCCCACCTCATTCAAACCTCGTTATGTGTATGTCTACACTGTAACGTTTTTTCCAGAAAAATGGCCATTTTTCCAGAAAAACTACACTTACGTCCACACTGCTATTGTGTTCTTTTGAGAGAAGGGCGAAAGAACGGAGGGGTTTTTCCAACAGCAGCAAGACTCTTTCTACGAGGAAGAAGCCTTTTTCCGAAAAAGCTTTTTCGGAAAAAGGCGTGTGTGGACGCGGAAGAGAGTGTTTTTTCGAAAGAAGAGGCCTTCAGGAAAAAGCACAGGTGCCCTGGTGGTCACTCCGTCCACAGTAATCACAACTGAAATGTGAGAGAGTTTCCAATCAATGTGGATGCTATCTTTCGAAAAAGCAGATCACTTTTTCATTGTGTTTTTGCTGTGTAGATGCTCTCTTTCGAAAAAAGTTTTTCCAGAAGATCTCTTCCGGAAAAGCTTGTTCCAAAAGAAGCTTGTAATCTAGACGTAGCCTCAGACAGATATGATCTGTGCCTGCTAATAGGGGAAGGCAAAGTGAGGGTAGTCATCTTTGGCAGTGTTACTGAGCAAATCTGGGCAGCAAGGGGACCTGACCCTGCATGCCACCCGCACACATCACCTCTGCTTTAGGAAGATAAAGTGGCTATTAGTTGATCCTTCGTTGGATGTGAATCATTGCTAGGGATTGCCCTAGTTTTCTCCAAATCCTTGTAACACAATCACCAGAAGGTTGCACATGAACTATAGTTTTTTTGGGCAAATTAGATATCGTCTCCTTTTTGGAAAATACCATTTTCCCAAAGCATGTCCTGGAAAAAGAAAGGAATTAAAAAACTACATCAAGGCTTATGAAACTTGTCACAGATCTAGTTGAGTTATCCCTGTTTGGACACTCACTGGACTGCTGAGAGAGGATCTAGTCCCCAAAATTTCTAATTTGCCCTTCCCGTGGGGAGTCTTTGAGGAACCAGTCTGAGTTAAGGCAGGCTGGTGAAAGTGGTTGAACACACTGAATAGATCAGCACCTGCCTTTTCATAACTGGTACGTCCATCAGATGACTTCTGGAATAGGGATGTGAAAGGTTAACTAGTTAATCTTAATGGGCAAGGTTTATGGTTCCGGTTAAATGGTGGCGGCTGGAGCCGCTCCCCTGCTGCATCCAGAGCAGCCCCTGTCTGCATTGGGCCTGGCACATCCAGCCCAGGACTGGCCCCCCTTACTTGGTTAACTGGTTAAACTTCAAGTTTAACCAGTTAACCAATTACACAGGATTTTGCATTCCTATTCTGGAATAGCTTTCTGGGGTTGAATCAAGGTCACAACTCCAGATGACTTTGTTGCCAGGTGACTTCTCTCCTGACAAACACATTTTTCTGGATGGGAGTCAATCTATTGTGTAAGATGTTGGTGTTTGAATAGAGGAGTTTGCAGTGTGTTAACAGAGAGAGTTGAGTTCATAATTTCACATATAAATTCATACACGTATGGACAGATTCCCCAAATTGTCACCAGGCCATAATAAGTATTGTAAATACCAGAACTCTCTTTAAATTGCTACTCCGCGAATGCCAAATCATTTGGCAAAGCTATCCTTGAGTGCCTAAAAGCATTTATAAAAGGTGACTTTTTTTCCCCAAGGTGACGTATCCAAATTTATTTTGTGTGGCTAGTATTTGAGCAAACTTTTTTTTCCCAGAAAACTTTGTAATGAATAAACTGTTCATGGTGACATAGTCAGAATATCAGTACAATTGTATAGGGAAGCCAGACTGAAGCTGTATTCCTCCCCTTCCCCAAGTCCAATCAGCTACATCAGCATGAATTTCTAAATGTTATTAGAGATATATCAGTGAGAATGGAAACTGTTCTATGCAGCTTCTTACAATCTCAGGGGCTCTGAAGCACAGTCTGTCTAATTAGAACAGTAATACTTCCTCTGTCTGTCTGAACTAGAGCTGAAGAATGACTGCTTTTTCATGGCTTGATGCATTGTTAAAATTCCAGATCATTTTCTATCATTCACTTTGTTTTCTGGTCTGACAAGAGGCACAAGGATTCAGCAACAAAGAATATAGAGTTTTTGTGTTCTATTGCTGCAGCATCTTAAACTAATAACCGTGTGTTGATAACAAACTGGCATCTCGCCAATGCTTGACCTGTTAGGTTCCCAAAGGAGGAAGGCTGCTTTGTGGAGAAGCAGGTTATTGCATTTTTGTTCATGTAAATATGAGCACATGTTAAGATTCCACCTGGCAGTGACTGAGTTTCAACTTTGTTGTCTCTTCAACTGTTGCTTTTACAGTCCTGGTAAAATACAGGTCATGCAATGATGTGAATTTTCATACATGAGACTGGAGCAATCTGGCTGGATAGGTAAGCTAGCATATCGGTTCAGTTATATGCCACCACTCCTTTTCAACATCCAGTTCTGAGGATTGGAGAAAGGAGGTTGGAAGCTTACAGAAAGGGAGCAACTTAGCATCCTCTCCACTCCATGTAGGGCTAAATCATCCCAGAGCTGAGTAGCCCCTGGTCATATTCATTCAAATTTACAGCAAGCACTTTCATTTTTATAACTGAATGCCACTCAAACAATGCATTTGTGTTCTCTGCTTCTGTTTAATGTAATTGGAGTTGAGAGCAATCAGCACCTTGCAGGATGAGGCCCCATAGGCGGGAAAGACAAAGAGAGAGACAGAGATTCCATCACAATTCATGTAAAAACATCAGGAATAGGAAGTCTCAGCATTTCTCTCACAGTCAATTATCCAGAACAGAATAAGGCAAAGGGAAGCCACCACACTGACACTTGATTCTTTTGCGCAGAAGAAGAAGCAATCAAGGTTCAATCTTTCACATGTTTTCCAAAGACGGGAAATTCATTGATGCCAGTTGAAATCGAAAGGGTTTGGCCCAAAATGGCAGTCCCACGTAGCCAGTAGGGAGTTGTGCATATGGATAGAAGGCCAAACACCTCTCAATAAGCAAGAGTTGAGAAAGGCAGCTTTGCTGTATGCATTAGATGGGTGAAGATGACAGCAACTTCAGTGCCCATTGAATGTACTTTCTTTGATGAGAGTGAGAATTTATGTACAGTTCATATAGAAAATTGGATTCTAATTGGACAAGAACATTGAAGTTCCCATTAGAGAAGTGGATAATCATACATAGCCCCATCTTACATGTATCTATGCTAAGTGGAAATCAGAGATGAGATGTACACTGATCTAGTGAAGACAACTTTGATGTGATATTTCAGTAGTTTGGGTTCATTTTGCAGCCTTGCCATACAAACTTCCTAGCTCATCTTGGGCAGATCACTTAACGGCTTTGTTTCACAGCTACCCTAGCTATAAATGGGTAACAATATTTGCTTAACACTTAGGGCACTGGTGTGAGTCTAAAATAAGGTTTCACAAGTATCAAGTTATTATTGCCAATAATCAGGGGAAGATGCTGAAATAATTTGCTTTGCTTCCTGCTTCCCAGCCCTAGGCTCATCCTGTAGCACTTGACTGGTGGGATAGCAGCAAGAGAAAAAGGAAAACTGTCTCTTTTTACTAGATCTTGGATATTCAGAAAGCTGTCCTAACTAGTGTAGAGCAGTACCGAGGATCTAGATGTCCTTCTATAATTATTTTCAATGATTTGCATACTCAGGTTTTTACATAATATATTTTAAATTTCTATTCTTTATGACCATAGATTTCAAACATTGTTATCTCCTTTTAAATTCCAAGTGCCCTGTAGCAAAGCCCATGCTACACCTCAAAGACTACATTCACAAGTGCCATGTTTATTTGCATGGATTTTAAGGCCAGAATGAATAACTATGATCACCTATTCTTACTTCCTGTACATCATGGTTCTTAGATCTTCATTCACTTTCACTTTAGCAGCAGAGAACCCTTTCATGGCTGGAATAAGTGGTTTAGTTGAGCATCCATTTTTAGAGAGAGATTCAGAGCTTTTGATTTAAGAAGTTAAAGTAATGACAAATTATTTATTTCTCTTGATAACCTGTTCCTATGGTTGATAATCTTTCAGTTAAAGATCTACTTTTTTTCCCTTTGAATTTTTCAAACATGCCAATATGCTCTGAAAAAAAAGTTGCAGTATTTTTTAAAAAGAGAAAAAAATCCACTCTTCTCATTTAGTGACAGCCAATGGGATTTTGCTTAAATTTGAAAAATACAAAATAAAAAGCCACTTGTGAGAGAGACATAAGTGGTGGAAGCTTGCTGAAATAATGGTTAAAAGAAACTCTTCCTCAAGTTTTACTCTAGCAGTTTGCGTCCGGTCCAACTTCAATAAAATCAACTATTAAATTGCCAAAAACAAACTATGCAGAGCCGGTGCCCATTAGAGAAAGCAATCCAGACATGATAGAATTAAGATGATACCCCAGTAATAGCAACAATATACAGGCTCTTGCTTTAAAATATTTTGACTTTTTTAGCCTGGAAAACAGATGGAAATGATGTGTGTATTGCAAAGATGAATACAATCCTTAATCCCCTACACCTCATAGAATCATAGAGCTGGAAGAGACCTCAGAAGGTCATCAAGTCCAGCCCCCTGCTCTAGGCAGGACCAATCCCAACTAAATCAACCCAGCCAGGGCTTTGTCAAGCCGAGACTTAAACACTTCTAGGGATGGAGACTCCACTACTTCCCTAGGTAACCCATTCCGGTGCTTCACCACCCTCCTAGGGAAATAGTTTTTCCTAATATCCAACCTAAACCTCTCCCACTGTAACTTGAGACCATTGCTCCTTGTTCTGCCATCCATCATTACTGTGAACAGCCTTTCTCCAGCCTCTTTGGAACCTCCCTTCAGGAAGTTAAAGGCTGCTATCAAATCCCCCCTCCTCTTTCCCTGTGACACATCACCCTCATATTATTATGGAAATATGTATTTGAATATGAATATACATAACTTGAATATGCTTTATGCAAAACAGATCAAGCAACCTATTATTCAAGAGCCTGTGATCCCATGAATGTGTATATTCTATTTGTGTGCATGTATTATTCTTTTATGTGAAATTAGAAATATGAAGTATAAACCTGATTATTAACCTAGAATTTCTACTGAGAGCCATTAGTGGTACTTAAGACAATGATCTGTAAATGGTTTTGCTTTCCTGTAAGCCCAAACAGTGGTTGGTCCTACAAAGATATGTGACCATTGCATCTGGTGCAGGAATCCATCTTGAATATGTTATTTTTCCATTGAGATGGGGAGGATGAAACAAAAAATTCCCACCTGGGGGACATTCTATTTAAGGGATGAGAAGCAATTTTACCTGGAACAAGGCCTAAGATGAAAAATATATTTGTAACAATCTTGCTGAGTGTATTATGTTTAGCTGGCATGTTTTGTTTATTTTAGATTAGTAATGTACTTTGATCTGCCTGTTTTCACTTGTAAACACTTAGGCTACGTCTAGACTGCAGGCTTCTTTCAGAAGAAGCTTTTCCAGAAGAGATCTTCTGAAAAAACTTCTTCTGAAAGAGAGCGTCCACATTGCTTTTTCAATGAGCTTTGGCAATCTGCTTTTTTGAAAGATAAAGCCCATACTGAATGGACGCTATCTCACATATAAGGTGTGATTACTATGAATGGAGTGGCTACCAGGGCACCTGTACTTTTTCCTCTTTCCTCTTCTTTTGAAAGAACTCTCTCTTCCCCGTCCACACATGCCTTATCCAAAAGAGCTCTTTTGGATAAAGGCTTCTTCCTTGTAGAAAGAGGTTTACCAATGTTGAAAAAACTCCTCTGTTCTTTCAATTTTTTTTTGAAAGAACGCGATTGCAGTGTGCACGTAAGTGAAGATTTTTTTTTTAAAAACGGCCATTTTTCCAAAAAATCCCCCTCTGTAGTGTATACATAGCCTAACATCCTACATTTTATATTTAATAAACAGTGTTGTTATCAAACCAGTGCAAATAATTGTTACCTGGGGTAGGAGGGAGTAATAGCTGTGCATTTCGTTGATAAGGGGGGATTTATGAGCTTTCTCTGTGTAAAACTTTTATACAGAATAAGATGGATTTATACAGAGTAAGATGGTTTTGGTCCCTTTTGAGGGCTGTGCTCCTGGATGCTGTCAAGTCCCTAAGCTGCCTCCCCTCCCCCCTCCGAGCTGAACTGCATGGTCAGCACATGGGGTGACAGTCTCAAGGGGATCTCTGTGAATCAACCATTCACACACACACCATATTGTGATACTGAGGTTAGTATCATTTTCATCTTCAAATCTCTCGAACGTGCATTATCATATCAACTTAGTTCTAAGAAGAACAGCAACATACTAAAATAGTTTCTTGTATTTTGGCAATCTGTATAAATGAGTAGGCTCCATTTAGACAGTTAAGCATATACATAAAGGCCTTGGACATGGTGTACACCAGGGGTGGGCAAAAGCCTCTCAGCAGGCCAGATCCAGCCTGCCAAGGGCTTTGATCCAGCCCTTGAGGCAGCGCAGGGCTTGGCAACCTATGGCACGTGTACCACTTATGGCATGCAAGCTGATTTTCAGCGGCAAGCAGGAGGGATCTCAGCCCTGCTCCTCCTCCCCCGCGCAGCCCCTGGAGAGCGCTCCCTTCTCCCTTCAGCAGGTTAGGCTGCAGTGGGAGGAGGTAGCACTGGAGCTGAGTCTCCTCAGCGGCGCCTCACTTGGCCCTGGAGGCTGGAGGCACTGCTGCCATGGCCACTTGGCCTAGGGCCAGCCCTAGAGGTGCCGCTGCCACAGCCACACAGTTCAGGGCTGAGCCAGGACTGTGTGGCAGTGGCAGCTGTACCTCTGGCCTCTGGGGCTGGCTGAGTACCACGTGGACCACAGCAGTGTGTGCTCTGGGGCGGCCCCAGACTGTCAACCGCAGCAGTGGGGCCTCCAGGGCTGGGCCCAGACCACGTGGGCCCTGGCAGCAGGGCCTCCCTCTGGGGTGGCCGGGACAGCATGTCTGTGGCCATTGCTGCAAGGGGACACAAAGCCAGGTAAGGTTCCTCCTCATGCCCAGACTCCCCCACCCGAATCCCCTCACTTCCCTCCTGCCCCCCAAGACCTGGCACCCCCAGCTTGCTCTGACACCCTCCCTTGTTCCGGCACCCTCTCTCCTGGCCAGACACCCCACCCTGCTCCTACACCCTCTTTCCTGACCCCACACTGCACCCTCCTTTGCTCCTGCTCCCTCCCCCGGCCAGACACCCTACTCCCAGCCTGCTTCTGCAACCCACCTCCCTCCCTGACTTCGCAACTTCTCCCTCTTCTGAACCCCACCTCCCTCCCAGAACCTGCACCCCATCACTATCCTACTTGCTTGCAGCCCTGTCTCGCACACTGTACCCCTCATTTTTGCCCCTACCCTAGAGCCTAAGGCGGTTCATAAAATCCACTAATTCTGGAACCCCAGAAACATAAATCTGGTCTATGGGAAGCCCTGAACTTGAGTCCCCCCTTCTCTTCCCCTTACCTCATGAGGCTGGGGCACCAGAGGAGTGAGGGGTCTCAGTTGGGGCCACATCAGTGAGCGTTGAGGGTTTTTGTAGGAGTTTTTTGCTTCTCACTTGTGTGGTCCCCAGCTGATTTTTCTGTGGGTCAGTGACCCGCCAACCCCAAAAAAGGTTACCCACTCCTGCCATGAATAAAGAAAATATTGAAACCTTTTGTGTTGGACATAATATTTTAATTTAAAATGAAGTTTGATAAACTAACATAAGAAAGTTAAAATGCTTAATCTGTTTCATAATTTAAATTAAACCGTTCTCTCTAGCTGCAGCTGGTTCAGAAAATAAGGTCACTGTACCCATCCTGCCCTTGCCTCCCCTCCCCCTTCCCTCTGCACACAGATCTGTGAGTAAGTTAAATCTCAGTACGCCACTTCTGAAAGGTTGCCGACCCCTGCACTAAAAGTTAAGATGTGCATCTTAGCTTATTTATTAATGAAGCTAGTATAAGTAGGACTATTATTGACTTTAAAAAGTATCACCAGCACTTGGACCTGTACATAGAGGCGAATAAGTGAAATCTCGGCACTCCACCTCTGAAAGTTTGCTGACCCCTGCCCTAGCACGTTGCCTGGGAGCCGGAGATGCACAAGCCATTTCAACTGCTTCTATTTAAAGGGCTCATGCTGGCTGTGAGGCTGCATTGCCTGACAGCCACCTGGCAGGCACAAGCCCTTTAAACAGAAGCAATTGAAAGGGCTCCCAGCTCTTAGTCCCACTGGTCCATTGCCTGGGAGCTACCTGGGAGGCATGAGCCCTTTCAACTGCTTCTATTCAAAGGGCTTGTGCCTGCCGGGTGCCTGTCAGGCAACAGGCAGTGGGGACCAGGACCTGCCAGCCATGTTATGTGAATTCTAAGCCTCTACCCCAGACAACACTTGGAGGAGGCTAGCCCCCAGGACCCTCCCCTCTGCTCCAGGTTCCTTCCATTGGCGAGAAGTCAGAGGTCAGGGACCCCAGGCCAAGCAAAGCTCCCGGTAGGTTGCTCTCAATCCTGCCCCTTCTGCCCGACGCCCCACCCTTCTGCTCGAGGTTCTGGCCCTTCCGGGTCGGCCCGCAGCCACTTTTGAAATTTGTGAAATGGCCCCCCTTCAAAAATTGTTGCCCACCCTGTTGTACACACTGCATTTTTCTCTAGGTTCTCAGTCACAAGCCTAAGTGCTGGAACTAGGGGTGCTGAAGGTGCTGCTGCACCCCCTTGCTTGAAGTGGTTTCCACCATATACAGCAAGGCTACTCAACATATGGCCCGTAGGCAGCATGCGGCCCATAGTCTGTTTGTGGCCCACAGGTGAGAGGCAAAACAAAAAAGTAGTCAATATAATGGTCTTCTGTTGATAAGCGTTTTAGTAGTTAAATTCCTGGACTGTCATTGCTCATTAAAAGTGCTGTCATATGGGTGAAAATCGGGTAAATATCGCATTTTATTAATATCAGCAGAACTGACTTAAATGGGGCCTGCATGTTGTATAGTCTTGCTTTAATCTTTGTATTCATGCCCGTCAGTGTGAAAAACTGCATATATATGTAACCATGCTTAAGATGCAGCCCTCGGCATGTGCTGTGAGTATCATTGTGGCCCCTGGGGCTTCCAAAGTTGAGGGTTTACAGTTTGGTTCAATGGCTCTCAGCACCCTCGCTATACAAATTGTTACAGCATTGCTGGTCATGAGGCACATGTAATATGCCTACCCAAACATAGGGAAGTTGAGCAGGTGGTTATACTGCAGTGTGGTGGTTTGAGTTATTCAATAGGCATCATTTTCCTCCTGAGAACATGGATGCATTTTACATGTGGGTCAAATGACTTCAGTTTGTTATCTGTGACCTTGTCTGTATGTAAAGCCTCATCATAAAGAGGAACACAAAGCATAAAGTTTTCATTTTGTTTAGATGAGTTTTTTAAAAATAAAATCAATAAAATAAAATGCAAAGCAATTTAAAATGTATGAAACCCAGGTTAATTACAGATACTTTGATGTTCCATAATCATATACAAGTAATCTATTATTTCTTCAATAATGCCGTTTCCCAATTCAAGGTTCAAGAGTAAATTTGGAAGGGGTCCATATGGTCCCCTGTGAGCTGAGTCCTTGCCCCTTTTTGATGGTAATGCCAAATTGGGAATAAATGCACCTGCATTTACTGAGGCTTCCAGAGGGATGGCCACCTGCCAGCTACCCTCAAGCACATTCTAGTCTGGCTACATTTTGAGAGAGAGTTTGGCCAAGAGATCAGTAGGTCTTTAAACTCAATTTTCTGGGACTGAGGTGATGATAGCAGGCCACTTCCAATAGCGAATGACACCTGAATTTTTCTGTTATCAGTCAGGCTGCATAGTAGGACATAGGACATAAATGTGCACGTCTCAATGGTCTGCTTGCATCACTGTAGTGCAGAGATCCTCGTTTCCTATCTGGGATCCTTTTGGTGCTTAGATTTGATTCTGTTAATTAGGAAATGCCAATGTTGTGGGAGTCTACTTGATCCTGTCTGAAAGGTCACTGAAGCTACTCATGGTGGGTGTATTGTAAGGCAATGTAAACTATAGGGCCACCCATATACAAATGAAACTCACCTGAGTCTTTTCAGATCCAGTCTTTTTTCACAGATTCTGGAAGAGACAGGACCTAGACTACTGAGCACTCCTTAGACAAGATGGTCATGTTGGTTATTGCTAAGAGCAAAAGTCTTGAGCAGTGATGGGTAACCAAGACGAGTGAGTGGGCCATTTGAGAGCCCTGCTTTGTCTCAGTGAGTCACATGATTGACAGTGGTGGGCAACCTGCGGCCTGTGGCTCACTGGGGTTCCACCTCCAGCCAGCACACCCTGTTTCTGCCTCCTTCCTCCACACCTCTTCCACACTGGGGCACTGGAGCCCTGTACTTCCTCCTCCTTCCTCCCAGCACTTTCACAGTTCTATGAATCTGCTGATTCTTGCTCCATCTCTGCTCCTCACCCTCCCTCCGAGAGCTGGCACAGCCATTAACAACTGATTTGCAGCGTTCAAGCTCTGGAAGCTGTGGGGAGCGGAGACAGAGACTGAGATAGAGACTAAGGCACCAGGATCTTCAGTTAACAAGAAATGTTGCTTGCTGACTTGCCATCCCTCTAGGATGGATCCTGAGAGGATATTGTACTTCTCAGCATTGGCTGCCAGTAAATGTGTGTAATATATGGTGCTGGTGACACTGTCTGTGAAGTATGTCATGGTTTGGAATTAATAGCCCCGGACTTTGGCCCACACCACCATCTGCAATGGTCTATGATTGGCCTGGGCAAAATCGGTGTGCAGGTTGGATTTGGCCTGTCAACCCACCATATCCGACCTGCAGATGCAGCAGATGAAGCTGGAATCCTCAGGCAGACTCCCTGCCTGTCCCGCCCACCCTGTCCACCACTCAGAAATGTGGCTACTGTGGCTGTTTCTGTTTCACAGCTGTGGAGAGGGAGGGGGAGAGGCTTCATGCACTGTCTCCAACCCTAGCATAATCCCATTGGCAAGTTTCTGGCCAATGGGAGCTGCCTGTTTGAAGAACAGGCAGTGCACGAAGCACCCTCAGACTCTTATTCACAGACGCACATGGTCCCTGCAGCCTGTGTGGGGCAGGGCAGGCAGAGAAGCAGTCTGAGAACCCTGCTGGGTTGCTGGCTGGGAGTCACCCAGGTAAGTCTCCCAGCTGGAACGTGCCTCTGGCAACCCAGCCCCTCATAATCCAAACCCCACATAACTCACACCCTCTGCCCCCCTCCTGAACCCATATCCCCTCCCAGCTCCTGTGCCCCAGGTGGCAGCCCAAACCTTTGCACCCCAGTCCTCTGCCCCAGGACACAACCCCCTCCTGTTCTAGGTCGCAACCCAAACCCCTGCACCTTCTCCTGCACCCCAGTCCCATGCCCAGGTCATAACTATTTCTTTCACCCAAATTCCCTCCCAGACTCCATACACCCTCCTGCACCCCAATCCTTTACCCCAAGCTTGTTTCTGCACTCAACTTCCATCACAGACCCCACACCTCCTGCATTAATATCATGGAAGAGTGTGGCCATTGACCACATTCCAAAATCTTGGAGTGACTCCCCCCCCCCCCAAAAAAAAAACCCACCCCTGGTCTAGGACATAAGGTTAAACATCCCAATGAATGAAGCCCAAGCAAATCAGGAGCAAGGCACTCTCAGAAATGAACTGTGGTCTCTGGAATTTGCTGTTGCCAAGATTGGCTTATAGCCAACTCAGGTCCCATTCAGAAAGCACTGGATGATGCATAACTTTCTGTAGGCTTCTCAATAACTGTGCCAACAATTTCCATTACCTTTTGAATTCAGTGGTTCCCAACCAGAGGTATGAATTATGCAGAGACTTTTCAGGACTACAACAGCTCATCTAGAATTTTCCTAGTTTTACAACAGGCTACATAAAAATCACTAGTGAAGTCAGTACAGACTAAAGTGTCATACAAACAATGACTTTTTTATACTGTTCTGTGAATGATACACAGAAATGTAAGTACAATATTTATATTCCAACTGATTTATTTTCTCTCTCTATATAAAAAAGTTTTTCCTGCCAGATGACAGGATGATGTCATCATGCTCTCAGGCTGTGAAAGCCCCACTTCCTATGCCAGGGGTTGGTAACCTATGGCTCCTGAGCCAAACATGGCTCTTTTGTAGCTCCAGTTCAGTCCCTCCCCCCCACCCCTGTAGCAGGGAGCTCATTCTGGCACTCCAGCCTCATGGCTCTCCCCTACAAGATTGGAGCACTATCACTGGCTTCCTGCAGGGACTGGGGGTGAAGAGAAAGCTAGACATACACAAATCCATGAGTATGGATTTAATGCATCCAAGGGTACTGAGGGAGCTGGCAAATGTCATTGCAGAATCCATGAGTTATCTTTGAAAACTCATGGAGATAGGGAGAGATCCCGGATGATTGGAAAAAGGCAAATGTAGTGCCCATCTTTAAAAAAGGGAAAAAGGACAATCCAGGGAACTACAGACCAGTCAGCCCCACTGGATCTGACTTGCGTGGAAGAAGCAAAGCTAGAAATGGCTTCATGTGCTGCTGTAACCCACACACCTAGGCTATGTCTACACTCGCAGCTTCTTGCGCAAGAATCTGCAGAGCGTCCACACTGCCCGCTCGCTATTGTGCAAGGAAATTTACAGTACGGTGTGGTAGGAGAGGGCTTTTTGCGCAAGAGCTATGCTCTTTTTTTATCAGGTGTAAGCCCTCTTGCACAGGAGCTCTTGTGTAAGAGGGCAGTGTGGACGCTCGGCAGGGATTTCTTGTGCAAGAGAGCCCTCTGGCTAAAATGGCCATCAGAGCTTTCTTGTGCAAGAGAGTGTCCACACTGCCATGGGAGCTCTTGCGCAAAAGCACAGCGTGCACGTGGCAGTGTGGACGTTTTCTTGCGCAAGACTTCTTGCACAAGAACCCTTGCGCAAGAAGCCGCCAGTGTAGACATAGCCCTAGTGTGGTTCACTGTCCCATGCCACGGTACCTAGACCACCGCAACAGCTAAGATCAAGAGACCTCTACAGCATGCGCTGGGAGCCAGCTGGTTTTTAGCTCAGAGGGTAGACGCTCCTATTCTAAGCTTCACAGAGGTCTCAGGTTCCAATCTGTCTGGTGGTAGTTACAAATGGGGGCTTATCTGGGATCTCAGCTGGGTCTTGGAAGCTTGGGACGTGCTTCCGCACCTAGGGAAAGTATGTAATCCACACACCTAGTGTGGTTCACTGTCCTATGCAGTGGCACCTAGACCACAGCAACAGATAAGACCAAGAGACCTCTACAGCATGGGCTGGGAGCCAGCTGGCTTTTAGCTCAGAGGATAAAGGCTCCTAGACTAAGCTCCAGAGGTCCCAGGTTCAAATCTACCCAGTGGCAGTTACACTGTCACTTCCCTTCCCAGCTGAGGGGACAGCAGCACAGGGATGCGCTTCATGCAGGCTTTTCCTGCTATTCTGGAATCCAGCTAATAGGAGTAGTGAGAGGTGGTACCTGGGGCATGGTGTGGGGAGCCACGTGAAAGTAAGTGTCCCCCCCCTCCTCATGGCTAGATGCTGCACTTCCAGCTTGCTGCCCTGCTGAGACCCTGCACCCCCAGCCCACTCACTCATACCCCCCAAGCTGAGACCCTGAACCCCCACCCCCTCACATACCCTCTCCTCCAAGACCCTGCACTCCACCCTGTTCACTCATACCTCCCCCAAGCTGAGACCCCACATCTCCAGTCTCCTCACTAACACCCTGCACTCCCAGCCCACTTCTGCACCCTCTCCCGGTGAGACACCTACCCCCACCCTGCTACTGGACTCTCCCTTGCTCCTACACTCTTCCCCCCTAGCCAGACACCCTACCCCCATCCCGCTCCTGCACCCTCCCTCATGGCCAGGCACCCTACTCCCAGCCTGCTCCTACATCCTCCCTCTTGACCAGACTCTGCACTCTCATCCCCTCCTACACCCTACCTCTCACCAAAACTTTGCGCCCTCACCCCTTCCTGTACCCCACCTTCTGCCCAGATCTTGCACCCTGATCCTTATCCCACTCACTGGCAGCCCTGTCCCACACACTAAACTTCTCATTTTTGGCCCCACCCCAGAGCCTATGGGGGCCCAAAAATCCACTAACCCTGGAACCCCAGAAGAGTAAATCTCTGAGGCCTTCCTTGAACCTAGTCCTTTCTGCCCCTCCCCCCACAATGGGGCTGCAGCACCAGTGAAGTGAGGTGTTTCAGTTGGGAGCCACATCAGTGGGGGTTGGGTTTTTTGGAGGGTTGGAGTGGGCTTGGCGAGTGTAGCAGCCAGAGGGAGGGGGGTTGGCGAGCATGGCAGCCGGGGGGTGATGGCGAGCATAGTGGCCAGAGGATGGGGACTGGTGAGTGTAGCAGGTAGAGGGAAGGACATTGGCAAGCAGGTGGCACAGCCCCCTAGTATAATTATATGGTAAAAATGAGAAAGTCTCCACAATTTCTCAGCTGTAGTGTGCTGTAATGCTTTTGTATTTTTATCTGTGCATTGCTAAGCAAGTAATTTTAAGTGAGGTATAACTTGGGGGCAAACAAGACAAATCAGACTCCTGAGCTTTAGGGGGTAGCCCAGTTAGTCTGTTACAGGAAAAAAAAACAACAAATGGTCGGTAGCACTTTATAGACTAACAAAACATGTAGATACATCTCCTGAAAGATGTATAGTAGTTTGGAAAGGTTGAAAGCTATTGATTTTTAATCCACATAGATATCTTCCTCATCTCTGTCCTTACAAAGTTCTGAATAATGTTTTATCTTTTTACATAGGAGGTATTTTTACATTGCTTGCTGTAAAGATTTATTTATAATAAATAATGGCCTTCCCCTCTTGGATGCCTCATTAACTAGATACAGACTGATAGAGACTGTAGTATATTTGTAGTTTTTAAAACAGTGGTTTGCTTTTCGTATTAAATACTGGCTGATGTTAGGGATTTGAATTTGTATTCCCCACACATTCAAATGCTCAGTGATGTTGGTGGCCATTTGTGGGTGTACAGCGAATGCAGGATGTTTGAATGTGTGTTAGCGTTTACATTTTCTAGAATTAAGTGTTTAACAAAATCGCTAGTACATATGATATTACACGAGCTCTGAAGTTTCATGCCCAACATTTGAGGAGGATTGTAGGCCCATGATATTTATTATATGTCAACTGTGCTTGTTTAGTTAATTTGTAATCATTAATGTGGAGTTTTGGTCACATACCAGAAACAATCACTTCAAAGGATTCAAACATTTTTTTTTAAATAAACTGATTTTGGTGGCTAAAGGCAAGCATTGTATGTATCCATGCTAAAAATAAATGTGTTTTTATACATTTAAAAAAAAAATCTTTAAAATATTTTTGCATGCAGCCTCATTGAATGTGAAATATTATCTCACTGGGAGGTCTCTTTTTCCAGACTCTCAGATATAAGAGAAGCTAAGCTTTTAATGCACAGGAACATCCTCTTGCATGTGTGAGAAAAAGTAGATGAGGTTCAGGACCTAATCATCTAAATAAAATATCAGAGGCCACATTTAATAAATTTTCCATATTTTTGGGCTTGTGCTGAAGAATAAAGTTTATTAACATCAGTAGCATCAATAGTTATTTATAAATGCACACACTGAGCAATAGCTCAATGGGCTGGTCAAAATAAAGGTATTTGACACAAATTTGGCATAAAACATGAAAACTTTTTAGTTTTAGTGACACTTCAAAACTCAAGAGGAGCTAAACATTTTAGAGATGCAGAAAAATGCATTCCAAAAGACACACTGTTTCATCTCATTCAGGTTAAAGTAGTTTCCAAACAGAGGGTAATGCAAGTGACCATATGAAGCATATTCAACAGTCTGAGGAAAATTAGTTGATATTTCATTCTAGATTTCAAATAGTGCACTTGTGATCTCATCTACCTATTTCACATTCACCTTTGTCTATAATCTAATTGGAGATTAGAAGTTTAAAAAAATCATGGTATTAGCTATATGCCCCTTCTATGTGTTGATTAGTTTCAGAAGGGTAGTCATGTTATACTGCTTCAGCAAAAACAACGAGGAGTCCTATGATGCCTAAGACTAAGGCATTTATTTGGACATAAGCTTTCGTGTGCTGGAGCCTTCTTCATCAGATACAGCACTCCACCATCAACCTCAGCCTGGACCAGTCCAAACAAGAGATGAACCTCAAACAGGAAGTGTATCAGTTGGGATAGAAGGGCTGAACTTTCTTCTGAAAGGAGAAGACTTCAACCTCCAATATTTTAATTTGGCACCTTTAAACAGCACTAAATTTATCTTCTGAAATTAAAGGCCTCACAGGATTAATACATCTCACTGGCATATTTCAAAATAATTCCAATGATGCGATGTTCAGCTAACGAATTAGAAAACGTTAATGGGATATTTAAAATTCTGAAATAGAGCTGGCTGGAAAGGTAATCCATTGGGTGGGGAGGGGGAGGGAAAGGAATAGGGGGGAGAAACACCTCTTTGAAACATTAGGTGTGAAATTTGTCATGGAAAGGATTTCAAAGGCATATTCCATTTGTGGGAGAACAGAAACAGAATTGTTTGGCTTTGTAGCTCCCTACCACAAAGGCTCTTGGCAGACTTGGAGCCAGAGAGCCCAGGTCTTCAGTCTCCCTGCTAAACCCTTAGGCCCAGACAGAGAATTAGGGCACCTGGTTCTTTGCCTCCTGGAGTTGACATGAAGATGGAGTAGCAGAGAAGCTGAGCTCTGTCTCTCCCCATTCCCCAGAATTCTGCTTCAACAGCCCTCAGGAAACATTTTTGTCCATTTCACTGGTAGAAAATTAACTCAAGAGCCTTCTGGGCAGGCAGCCAAGGATCCATCATTTCAATTTTCTGTCATTTTCTGCAACACCATTTTGATTTTGAAAAAAGGGGCATTTTCCATCAGAAAACAATTCAGATGGAAATTTCTTGACCAGCTTAATTCAGGTCTCATTCTTCTGTGTTGGAACATGTCTTTCTTCAGGGGCCATGTGCAGCTTGACCTGCTGCTCACAAACAGGGGGAAGAACTAGTAGGGAAAGTAGATGTGGATGGCAACGTGGGCAGCAGTGATCATGAGATGGTAGATTTCAGGATTCTGACAAAAGGAATAAAGTGCAGCAAAATACACACCCTGGACTTCAGAAAAGCAGACTTTGACTCCCTCAGAGTTGATGGGCAGGATCCCCTAGGATGCTAACATGAAGGGGAAAGGAATACAGGAGAGCTGGCAGTATTTTAAAGAAGCCTTATTGAAGGCACAGGAAGAAACCATCCGGATGCACAGTAAGAAAAGCAAATATGGTAGGCGACCAGATTGGCTTACCGGGGAAATCCTTGGTGACCTTAAACACAAAAAGGAGCTTATAAGAAGTGGAAACTTGGACAGATGACTAGGGAGGAGAATAAATATATTGCTTGAGAATGTGGGAGGAGTAATCAGGAAGGCAAAAGCACAATTGGAATTGTAGCTAGCAAGGAATGTGAAAGGTAACAAGAAAGGTTTCTACAAGCATGTTAGCAATAAGAGGGTGATCAGAGAGGGGCCCTTACTGGATGAGGGAGGTAACCTAGTGACAGATGATGTGGGAAAAGTTGAAGTACTCAATGGTTTTTTTGCCTGTCTTCACAGACAAGATCAGCTCCCAAACTACTGCACTAGGCAACGCAGTATGGGAAGGAGGTGGGCAGCCCTTGGTGGAGAAAGAACAAGTTAGGAACTATTTAGAAAGCTAGACATACATAAATCCATGGGTCCAGATTTAATGCATCCGAGAGTACTGAGGGAGTTGGCACATTTTATTGCCGAGCCTTTGACCATTATCTTTGAAAACTCATGGAGATCGGGAGAGATCCCAGATGATTGGAAAAAGGCAAATGTAGTGCCCATCTTTAAAAAAGAGAAGAAGGACAATTCAGGGAATTACAGACCAGTCAGTCTTACCTCAGTCCCTGGAAAAATCATGGAGGGGATCCTCAAAGAATCCATTCTGAAGCACTTGGAAAAGGGGAAAGTGATCGGAATAGTCACATGGATTCACCAAGGGCAAGTCATGCCTGACCAATCTGATTAGATTGTATGATGAGGTAACTGGCTCTGTGGATGTGATATACCTTGACTTTAGCAAAGCTTTTGATACGGTCTCCCACAATATTCTTGCCAGCAAGTTAAGGAAGTATGGATTGGATAAGCACACTGTAAGGTGGATAGAGAGCTGGCTAGATGGGTAGTGCTCAATGGCTTGATGTCTGGTTGCAGTTGGTTTCAAGTGGAGTGCCCCACGACTTGGTTCTAGGACCGGTTTTGTTGAACATCTTTATTAATGACCTGGATGAGGGGATGGATTGCACCCTCAGCAAGTTTGCGGATGACACTAAGCTAGGGGGAGATGTAGACATGTTGGAGGGTAGGGATAGGGTCCAGAGTGACTTAGACAAATTAGAGGACTGGGCCAAAAGAAATCTGATGAGGTTCATCAGAGACAAATGCAAAGTCCTGCACTTGGGGTGGAAGAATCCCAAGCACTGTTATAGGGACTGCCTTGCTAAGTAGCAGTTCTGCACAAAAGGAACTGGGGATTACAGTGGATGAGAAGCTGGATATGAGTCAACAGTGTGCCCTTGTAGCCAAGAAGGCTAATGGCATACAGTATTAGGGTTCATTAGGAGGAGCATTGCCAGCAGATTGAAGGAAGTGATTATTCCCCTTTATTTGGCATTGGTGAGGCCACATCTGGAGTATTGCATCCAATTCTTGGCCCCCCACTACAAAAAGGATGTGGATGCATTGGAGAGGATCCAGCGGAGGGCAACCAAAATGATTAGGGGGCTGGAGCACATGACCTATGAGGAGAGGCTGAGGGATTTGGGTTTATTTAGTCTGCAGATGAGAAGACTGAGGGGGGATTTGATAGCAGCCTTCAACTTCCTGAAGAGAGGTTCCAAAGAGGATGTTCTCAGTAGTGACAGATGGCAGAACAAGGACCAATGGTCTAAAGTTACAGTGGGGGAGGTCTAGGTTGGATATTAGGAAAAACTATTTCACTAGGAGGGTGGTGAAGTACTGGAATGTGTTATCTAGGGAGGTGGTGGAATCTCCATCCCGAGAGGCTTTTAAGTCCCGGGTTGATAAAACCCGGGCTGGGATGATTTAGTTGGGATTGGTCTTGCTTTGGGCAGGGGGCTGGACTTGATGACCTCCTGAGGTCTCTTCCAGCCCTAGGATTCTATGATAATACTAAGCTTTGAGAGTTAAATCCACTGCCTGGTGCTAAAGCAAAATCAAAAGGCTTTGGAAAGTAGAATTGTGAAATTCAGTCCTACTATTTAGGCCACAAAGCTGCAACAAAAACAGTTGATAACCACTGGGGCAGCCTCAGGGCTATTTGACATCTTTTAGACACCTTTAGGCCTTAACACCTTGACAATCCTTTTAGAGGGGAAGGGAATGGAAGAGTTTGGCTAATAGACCTACATAATCTGAACAACCTCACATTTATTTTATGGACCAACTACACTTGATTGATAAACTGCACTGGATTTCCTCTCTATTAAGGACATGTATTTGTGCAAAGAGGCAAGGAAATGTTGGAATTGCCCATTTAATAGTTCAATTTCATTGAGTTGAGACCAATAATATGGAAAGGTGGAGAGAAATTAAGAATTTACTCAGGCAATTGCCTTATGTGACTCTGAAGCAGACAGTGAAATTTGATAATTTTAGATTGAGATAATTAATCTCAAACTTTCACAATCCCTGTTTTCTCAGTTTATGAGCAGAGCTGCAAAAGGAGATGCTGGATTGCTGTGAGTAAGTAATCACTTAGATTTGTTCTTATGAAATTTCTAAACCATCTTTGCAGTTAAGAGGTTATTTTGAAAATCTAGAGAACTATTTCAATATGATGGTGTTGAATCTTCCACCTTGGAGGCTTACCCAACCCCACCTGCTACAGATGCCTATTTGCCAGAATATCCTATTTGCAAAACCAAACCAGGAAAACAAAAACCAAACAAGCAGGGAGTGGTAGGTAGGGAGGAAGAGACATGGCCCACATTTAAATAAAAACACAGTATAATCTTAATTCTCAGTATTTGGCAAAAGGTAACAGAGTAATTTCATTGCCTAGATTTGTTCTGGTTTATATAAACACTCATTCACAAGGGTAGATTCAGCACTTTTAGCTTTTCATATTTCTGATAATAGAGTTCAGTGAACTTCAGAAAATTGTCCTAATTTCTATTAAAATATTGGCAAAGTGATGGTGTGTGTGTGTGTGTGTGTGTGTGTGTGTGTGTGTGTGTGTGTGTGTGTATGTATTTATTTATTGAAGCTTTGCCTGAGAACATTGCTGCACTGCGGCTGGCTGGCCAAACCAGAATTATTGTTACCCTAAGGGCTGCAAAATTGGCTATGCAACTATTTGCTGAATTCATTATTTGGCAAATGTACTCAGTTCTCATCTGTGCATATATTAAACTTGCCAGCCATGACTATACTGCTGTTTGTCAGAGAAGCTGATGAGAAGAATCTAAGGTGTAGTGGTGTAACAGTAGAGTATGTATTATGCAGTAATTTTTTGGGGAGGAGGGAACTGTCACAAGAATGTATCACTGTTGCTTTTTATTGGCATAGTGAAATTGTCCCAAATATACTACAGGCTAGTGCTAGTTCAATTCCTGGACTAAATTTCTTATGAATTCAATACTTTCCTCATGAATTATCTGCAAATAGATTTTAAGTACTAATGCTTAATAGCAATTTTTCCAAGTAGAGTGTCGTACAAACAAATCAGAGGTTGACAGGTTACTTTGGCTATTGCTACTTATAACAGCTATGTGCAACTATTGCTAATTTGCATAGTTAACTGGTAATTTGCTATTTATATTTGTGCCTTTCAACTGATGATGTAAGCCTCATTGTGGTGTTTTGGTGGCCCAACTGGGTGATCTAGGCCTTACAAACAGGAGAAAATTATCTGCAAACATTTATAATTGTAATAATAATAATTACTAATTGATTCATAAAAAAAATCAAAATGGCCCTGTGGCAAAGGCCCCTCTTTCCCAGGCCACCACTGGGGCCAGCCTCTCACTCCCAACCCCAGGCTATGTCTAGACTTGCAGGCTTCTTTCAGAAGAAGCTTTTCCAGAAGAGATCTTCCAAAAAAACTTCTTCCAAAAGAGAGCGTCTACGCAGCTAAAGCTCATTGAAAAACTGATCTACTTTTTTGAAAGATAGCATCCACACTGAATGGACACTATCTCACATTTAAGCTGTGATTACTATGAATAGAGTGGCCACCAGGGCACCTGTGCTTTTTCCTCTTTCTTCTTCTTTCGAAATAACTCCCTCTTCCCCATCTGCACACACCTTTTTCTGAAAGAGCTCTTTCGGAAAAAGGCTTCTTTCTTGTAGAAAGAGGTTTACCAATGTCAGAAAATCCCCTCTGTTCTTTCAATTTTCTTTCAAAAGAACATGATTGCAGCGTGGATGTAAGTGAAATTTTTTTGGAAAAACAGCCCTTTTTCTGAAAAAAAAAACAAACCTCTGTAGTGTAGACATACCCCCAGGGGTTGGAGTTTGCTGCGGGTCTCTGTGATAGGGAGCCCAGCCACTCCTCCTGGGCACTCCCTCCCCAGCTGTTTCTGCTCTAATGCTGATCTGACTTGCTCTTAGTCTTCTTGCTCTGTCTCTCCTTTGCCTTTCCTCCTGTCCTCTCCCCCAGCTTCCAACTGCTGAGGCTTTTAAAGGCCATCAGCCAGCCAGCAGTGGAGTCAGCTGGCCCCAATTTGCCTGAGCTAGCTCCCTCCCAGCTGCTTCTAATTGACCTGCAGCCCTGTGCTTCTATTTACAGGTCTTTTAGCGCTGCCTTTTCCCCCCTCTGCAGCAGCTCTCTGGCCTGACCCTCCCACAGGCCCCTAGAGCACTTCCAGTTGAAACATACTTGTGATTGCTTATTTGGGCTAGTATTAGTGATGGTGAAGTTTTCACTCTATGTTCTAGTGCATAAAAGCTCACTCACCCAAATGTCAGTGAATAAAAGGCACTAGACATACTCACAAAATTAATGAAAGTATTTAATTTGTAATGATATTCTAGAGTACTTTTTTTGGGTCACCTGAATGCACCCTCAAACTGCAAAATACATCTGTATTATTCCTCTGCTTTTCAAATATATTATGGTAGGCATGCTCTTTCCTTTATCTTTACATTTTCCTGAGTCTGTATAGCAGTGCTATGAGCAGTCTGCCTCATGGCTGGCGCATAAAACTGACACTTAAGATGCCAAGATCCCCAGACAGTGGCCTTGCCCATATATTGCCACTCTTCCGCCTCAGACCCCACCTCCACTCTGGCAGTCCCCACGCTCTCCCCACTTGTCTCCATCCTCTTCTCCCTCCCACTCCCTGCTTAACCCCTTCCACCCAAATTCCTGAGCCCAGATGTTTCAAATTACATTTGAAATAAACCACTCTTCTACAATTTCTTTCTAAAGAAAATGAAGCATGTTTTTCACTGCATGCCAGATTGTGAAGACTGGACATGCAGAAGATAATTAACTAAAGGCATTAAATTTGGGAATAGAAAAATGTCAGTCGCAGGTTTTTAGATCTACACTATAGTTTGTCAGAGATTTATTTGCAAAAACTGTGTAGCAAGGGTCAGTCCTGCTGAATCCAACATTAAATATTATAGAATATTTGATGTAGCTTTTCTCTGTTTTACATTTTATTAACCAGTATTTCTAAGCTGATTTTATATTTATAATGTACTCCTAAGCCTTCATAAAGTGATCATTCCAGTTTACTAGATATTTAATGCACTGAAACAGAATTATTTTAAATTAATCAGTTAGTGTGTTTATTGTTACCCCAAAAATAGTCTCACTGGAGACCACCCAGGGTTACACTAGTATGGGTTTATTTCCACTAGGTAAAGCTAAAGAGGAGAAAGCAGTCACTCATTCACACCCATTCATTCCTGCCCTCAGGCACTCATACACTTACACAGACATATGGGTTGCAGAAGGAGTCAAGGCATGTGGATCCTGGAGGGTCTGTCTGCTCATCATAGCTGGGGAAGCTGGTCAGGAGGAGAGACACTGGAGAGGAGCTTCTCAGGAGCAGAGGAAGGAAAAAAAAAGAGAGTCTCACATGTGCTCCCTCTCCTTATATTGTGTCTGAATGGCCCCTGTGACTCATTCACCTCATCATCAGGGAGCATGCCCAGACTTCCCTTTATCTAGCAGGGAGCATGCCCATACTGTGATGACTCCATTGTTCCAAGCTTTCTTCAAACACACTCTCACACTCTTTCTCCATTCACTCAGAGGAGAATGCAGCTTAGGGAAAGTTACAAGCAATGTGGCTGAGAGTTACAAAGATTACAAAGTTGCAGCTTACAGTAAATTTCTGAGAGTTACACAGATTACAAAGTTTGACAAAGATCACAATAAGTTGCAGTTTAAAACCTTAGACCTTACAGTTTGGTGTAGCTTTAGAAAATCCATGTATATAAATCAAGTAAGCTCAGGTAGAGGCTTTTTTATGCAACATTTATAACAATGTTCACTGGTGTTAGAAAAAAGAGCACTAATTTATTTTGTGTGACTTCCATAGCAATGGAAACTTACTTGTCCAACTAGCTGGAAGAATAGGGATTGTTGTGTCTTTGATCAGAGTAAGATTACAGCAGGGATAGACAGAAAGGACAGGAAGACTTTAGAGGCAAGTTTTTTGTACTATAGTAATTAAAATTAAAATGTGTATTTTAGAGAAGATTGGTCTTTCAAGAACATAAGAACGTCCAGACTGGCTCAGACCAAAGGTCCACCTAGCCCAGTATCCTGTCTTGAGACAGTGGCCAATGCCAGATGCCCAGAGGGAGTGAACAGAACAGGGAATCATCAAGTGATCTCTCTCCTGTCACTCGTTTCCAGCCTTTGACAAACAGAGGCTAGGGACACAGTTCCCACTCATCCTGGCTAATAATTATTGATGGACCTAACCTCCATGAAGAATTTATTTTAAAAAACCCATATGTCTGAAGATCCAAGCATTTAAAGCTAAAGCTGAATACTCAGACTATGCATTTAAAATCTATGCAAGGATTTTTTTAGAGATGTGATTTTATAATCTTCAGCAGTTTGAAGAGATAATGAAATTTTTAAGCAATTTTTAAACAAAGACCCTGTAAACCAATAGGTTCTGACTATTATAGTAATGAACACCTATTTGTATCAAGTAAATTCAGAAACTTATAGTATATACTGCCTGGTTAGCAAATGCTTGTTAAATGGCTTCATTACCATGTAATGGCTCTTTTAACAGTTTTAATGTTATGCTAATAGGTCTGACAAGCTGGAAGGTGTTTCACTTTTAACATACTAGATCCACTCTGGAGGAAGACTCACCAGGCTGCAACAGCCTGCTGTGGAAGCCTTCAGGATGAGTCAGAATAGGGATAAAAGAGATGAGTGGTTTGGCACTAAGACTCAGGAAGGCAATGCCTTCCTTTGCCTCTTATACCTGATTGCTTCCCTCCTTGGACCTAAACCAAGCAGTTGTGGTGTGGTTGGATTTCTTTAAAACTTACAAGTAGACTTTGGGGCCACCTTGAGTCTCCATAATTACAGAACATGTGCCAGAATACAAATTACTGGCACCGATAGCCTTCTATTTGTGGGGTATCATGTGAGGTAAGTGAAGATCCTGTATTTCTCCCTTTATGACTCTTTCTGCTCTTGTAAAATTAGTGCAGGGATTTAAATAATGTGAAGGATAATACAAAATGATGGACCCAAATTAATTGTTAAACATCTGCTCGATGTGCAGCAACAGTCGAAAAAGCTAACAGAATGTTAGCAACCATTAGGAAAGGAATAGTCAGTAAGACAGAAAACATCATAATGCCCCAATATACATCTATAATGTGCCCACACCTTGAGTATTGTGTGCATTTCTGGTTACCCCATCTTAAAAAGATATAAAAAATTGGAAAAAGTACAGAGAAGAGTGACAAAAATGATTAGGGGTATAAAACAGTTTCCATTTGAGGGAAGATTGAAAAGACTGGGACTGCTCAACTGGAAAAAGAGATGTCTAAGGGAAGGTCTGAGAGATATCTAAAAAACCGAAGAATGATGTGGAGAAAGTAAATAGGAAGTGTTATTTAGTCCTTCACATAACACAAGCACCAGAGATGACTCAATGAAATTAATAGGCAGCTGGTTTAAAACAAACGTAAGGAAGTACTTCTTCACACTATGCACAGTCAACTTGTGGACCTTGTTGTCAGTGGGTGTTGTGAAGACTAAAGGCATAACTGGGTTCAAAAAAGAATAAGTTCATGAAGAACAGGTCCATCAATGGCTATTAGCCAAGATGTGTCCCTAAACTGCTGATGGCTTGAAGCTGGGAGTGGATGAGAGGATAGCTCACTCAAAATGTGCCCTGTTCTGCATACTCACTCTCAAGCTTCTGGCAGTGGCCACTGTTGAAAGACAGGATATTGGGCTAGATAGACCACTGGTCTGACCCACTATGGCCATTCTTGCAGTCCATCAGTTTACTAGGCATAAAAAGATTTCCTGTTGATCTCAGCAAATATGGTTACAAAGTGTAGCATATCTTTGCCTGCATGTAATACCTACAGAAGGGACAAGGACATTCTCATCAATTTTGGTTAGTTTATATTCTTCTCTGTTTCATGAAGTGCTATTGTTGTGCCATTCTTTATTAATTGTCTCTCGTATTAAAAACTATAATACGAGTTAATGCAGTGTGAGAGTGAACCAACATGGTCACCTACCTTTCCAAGATATTTTAAGGTTAGAAAGGAGAGAAGAGAACTGGTCCAATGAGTTCAATGCATGAGCATTGAAAGCAGGTGGTGTAGAGATTAGAGACTCAGCGTGGCATGGTTTCTGTGAATGAGAGATATCTTTATTTCCCATTTACATGGCCCATTAAAGCTCCTTCTTGTGTGCACCCTGTTGGCTACCATGAATAGTGGCTCTAATTATTCACAACTAACACTACAAGAAGAGTTAATGAATTTCAAGGAAATAAATACTCAGGATTGTGTTGGTATAATCTTTAATTTAAAATGATCAATGAGATGGCTTTGTGGGAGGATAGTGCCTGAAGGTAGGAAATGTAATAGAGCCACCAACCTTCAGAGCTTTGGGATTAAACCAGGCCTATCATCAAAAAGTCTAGCAACTTTATATAAGTTTTAAACTAAGGTTCACATAACTTCATGCTTTTCTAAAGCTTAAATAATTATTCGAAGCTGTCAGAAAGATGAGTGATTTATGATATGCAGAGGGGGGAAAAGTGTAATTATGTTCCACTTAACAGACCCAAAAAGTGTTACACAGCATCAAAGGAAACAGTAATATATCTAATTCAGTTATGAAAATTAGCTAACTGTCTTTGTGATGAAAAAATGCTTATATATAAAGTAAGTTGAAGGAGTTATTTTAATGCAGTCTCAATCTCTTTAGAACTCAAAAGAGGAGTGTTAACAGCTTATAATAAAAGTTTTATAATTGGTGCTGAATTTACCACAGATTGCAAAAGGAATAGCACGATGTAAAATAGCAAAGCAGGTTGCTTACTGAGCTAAAAGCTATGTATTTCCCAGTTGATATGACCTTTTATTCCTTTACTTATTCAGCAGTGTTCATCTAAACAAAAGTTGCTTTCTTAGCCTCTGTTTTTATATTGGCTTATTGCTCACTGGAATATACAATCCAACTAATATAAATTATTTTCAGTCTCAATCTTAACACGTTAGACATCTTAAAGCCCCTCAGTAAACTCTTTATTTTGTGGAGCTTCAGGGGGTAGCCGAGTTAGTCTGTTACAGAAAAAAACAACAAATGGTCTGGTAGCACTTTATAGACTAACAAAACACGTAGATGGTATCATGAGCTTTCGTGGGCACAGATGACCTTCTCCGGTCATCTGAAGAAGTGGGCTGTGCCCACGAAAGCTCATGATACCATCTACATGTTTTGTTAGTCTATAAAGTGCTACCAGACCATTTGTTCTTTATTTTATGTTACCCTTTAGTTTATTACTCTTGCATTTATAAGCTTTTATTTGTCTGTGACAGTCAGAGATAGGACTTTTACATGGTTGACCTCTGAAACTATTTAAGTGAATGTTAGTCTGAGACAAGTTTTTAATGTCTATTTTCAACTACCTAGTTAAATTAAGAATAAGACAGTTAATGTACAGGAAAGGACTTGTGAATGTAAAAACCAAAGATGTCTCTGGCTAATGTACTACCAATATTTTTGTTCTATTTTAAGAATTTCACTCATGGGTGAGCAAAAAGGGCTAATAAATGATTGGCAGAGGTTTTAATACATAACAAATCAATTATAATGGCACCAAAGAAAAGCTAATAACTCACTATTCATGCTTACAACAGAGGTTCCTAATTTTTTTCTAACACTCCCCTCCCCCATTCAGAGATTTATGTTCCAGGCATGTAACCCTCTGTCTAAAAAAATAGTATTTCCATAGATGTCTGTGGTACAGGAGTTCATTGCAGCTGGGGTGCCCTACAACTCTCTGGCCCACAATCATTCCCTGCCAAGAACATGCTCCAGATGGATGGCTCCAGATGGACACAGACAACCAGGTTGCACCCACTTCTTGTACCCCTGCTCTTGGGACCACCTGAATCACTTGCTAGCTTTGCTGGCCCTGGTGTGATCCCCAGTACGCATGCAGAAGGTAGGTAGGGAGAAACTAACTGCCAAGGGGGCACAAGTACATCAGTCTCTGAAGAAGTGAATGAGTTGGAATGGGCCCCCCCCAACTCCTATAGAGGGAGTGGCCCCTTCCCCTTTCATTGAACCTCCCTTCCCCTTTTTCTTCCAACCTGGCAATAGCAGGAGCTGGAGACTCAATTAAAAAGTAGAAAAAAAGAAAAAAATTCTTAACCCATCAGGTCATAGAATCCTAGGGTTGGAAGAGACTTCAGGAAGTAATTGAGTCCAACCCCCTGCCCAAAGCAGGACCAACCCCAACTAAATCATCCCAGCCAGAACTTTGTCAAGCCAACACTTAAAAACCTCAAGGGATGGAGATTCTACCACCTCCCTAGGTAACCCATTCCAGTGCTTCACCACCCTCCTAGTGAAATAGTTTTTTCTAATGTCCAAGCTAGACCTCCCACACTGTAACTTGAGACCATTGCTCCTCATTCTATCATCTGTCATCACTGAGAATAGCCTCTCTCCATCCTCTCTGGAACTCTTTTCAGGTAGTTAAAGGCTGCTATCAAATCCCCCCTCACTTCAGCCTCTCTTCGTAAGTCATGTGCTCCAGCCCCCAATCATTTTTTGTCCGTTGGACTCTCTCCAATGCTTCTGTTAAGGGGGGGAGACAGATCTGGACACAATACTCCAGATGTGGTCTCACCAGTGCCAAATAAAGGGGAATAATCACTTCCCTTAATCTGCTGGATATGCTCCTACTAATGCACCCCAATATGCTGTTTGCCTTCTTGGCTACAAGGATGCACTGTGGACTCATATCCAGCTTCTCATCCACTATTATCTCCAGGTCCTTTTCTGCTGAACTGCTACTTAGCTAGTCGGTCCCCAGCCTTTAACAATGCTCGGGATTCTTCCGTCCCAAGTGCAGGACTCTGCACTTGTTCTTATTGAACATCAATAGATTTCTTTTGGCCTAATCCTCCAGTTTGTCCAAGTGACTCTAAACCTCATTCCTACCCTCCAGTATATCTCTCTCTCCCTCTAGCTTAGTATAATTTGTGAACTTGGTGAGAGTGCTATTAGTGATGTAAGCAACTAGTACATGCTTATCGGGTAGTTGAGTAGTGACTCGACTAGTCGCTCCCCCTCCCTTGCTATCAGAGAGAGGCAGCGGGGGGGAAGGGGAGGAGGCAGGAGCCAGTACTGAGGGGAACTGGCTTAAAAGCTGTTTTCCCCACCCCAGCACCATCGTGGGGGTGTGGGGAGAGCAGGAGAGGCAGAGGCGAAGTGCAGGACACTCTGTGTCTCTGCTTTTAAAAGAGCTGCCAAAGGCGCAAAGCGGAGGCACAGTGTCTTGGACTGGTTGCAAGCCAGGACATCTGATTCCCAGCTCACTCCCAGTCCCCCTGCCCCCCCCCCACTGAGCTTCTGCTTTTCAAATGTATTAGGTTCTTAATACACTTAAAAACACAGAGGCACACGGGGGGTGGGGTGGGGGAAGGAGGTGCGACTGGGAGTGAGCCGGGACAGCTGATTCCCGGCTTGCACCTGGTCCCTTCATACGCTTCTGCCTCTTAAATGTATGAAGAGCCTGGTGGCTCTTAATACATTTAAAAGGGAGAGCCGCAGCAGGGTTAGCTCCCCGGGACAGGAGTTAACTCTGCTGTGGCTCTGCATTTTCCCCCCTTATCAACTAATCAGGTAGTCGATGGAAATTCCATTGATTACATGCAATTTAACATCCCTAGGTGAAATCCATCCCCTCATCCAGGTCATTATTAAAGATGTTGAAAAAAATTGGACCTAGAACCGACCCTTGGGGCACTCCGCTTGATACTAACTGCCATCCAGACATTGAGCCATAGATCACGTACCTGTTGAGCCTGACAATCTAGTCAGCTTTTATCCACCTTACAGTCCATTTATCTGATCCCTACATCTTTAACTTGCTAGTAAGAATACTGTGGGAGAGCTTATCAGAAGCTTTATTAAAGTCAAGGCCACCACCTTCCCCATATCTCCAGAGTGCTTTTGGGGTCCTTGCCTCCCACTCCAGATAACCTGAAAACCAATGGCTTACAATATTTGTTAATGTTTTAGCAATTTACAGATAATACCCTTCATGCCCTTCATAAACACTGTGCAAGACTGTGACAAAAAGTTCACAAGGGCAGAGTGCAGCTTTATAGATGGGAGGCAGTGATACCGCCATAAGAACGGCCATACGGGGTTGGACCAAAGGTCCATCTAGCCTGGTATCCTGTCTTCCAATAGTGGCCAATGCCAGATGCCCCAAAGGGAGTGAAAACAACAGGTAATCATCATCCAAACAGAGGCTAAGGATACCATTCCTTCCCATCCTGGCTAATAGCCATGGATGGATCTAGCTTCCATGAATTTATCTAGCTCTTTCTTGAACCATGTTAAAGTCCTAGTCTTTACCACCTCCTCTGGCCAGGAGCTTAACAGGCTGATTGTGTGCTGCATGAAGAAAAACTTCCTTTTTATTTGTTTTAAACCTTCTATCTATTAATTTTATTTGGTGACCCCCTAGTTGTTATATTGTGGGAATAAGTAAATAACTTTTCCTTCTTCATCAAGTGGTGTCCCTGTGGGTGCTCCACTTGGGTATCGGTGCATCCTTGCGCCACTGATCAGAGATTTTTGGTGAGAAGTGCCCCTCGTGCCATGCCTGCGCACTCTGTGCCTCACGCTTCTGCCTTCCGTTGAGTGCGTGCATGGTGCGAGACCCCTCTGTTCCTTTTCTACCATCCTCGGCTGAAGATGGAGTCAGAGCAGTGCTCTTCTTTCCTGACAGAAAAACAAAACAAATAGCATAGTTAGCTTAGTAATACTTCATAGTTTAGTCAATTAACAATAGTTTCAATGTTTACCTGAAAAAAAAAAACTAACACTGCTGCGACTTTTTCTTTCAACATGCCAGACTCACTCGGCTTTAAGAAATGTGACTCATGCTGTGACTCAATGCCTATTTTGGATGGACATATCTCCTGCATTAAATGTCCTGGAGAGACTCACACAGCACATAAGTGCCCGCATTGTGAAAATATGACAGCCAGGGCCAGAAAAGACCACAAAATGCGTTTCTAAAACCTCCTCTGGGAGAAGTCCCTGCAACCATCAGGGGATAAGTCTGAGGAGCAAAAGCCTGTTGACAGGGCTGCTTCACTACCCCATAGAGGCTCACAAGTTTTGCGGGCTTTCCCGGCACGCTCATTACCAGTGCTGCCCCAAGCCTCCCGTTCCCCAGTCTCCGGCACCATGGAGAAATGCAAGACTACATTAGCCAGGAGAGTGGAGTCAGAGCCTAAGTGCCCCACACTGGCTGGTGCCGCTAAGGCAACAGCACTGACAAAGCCGCATATGCCACCACCACTGGCACCTACAGGCACCCCTACAATACCTGAGCAAGCTGTCCCCGGGCAGCCTGAACCCAAACATGCTCCGGCACCAGAGCATAAGAAAGCGTTGTGCAAGATGCGTCATTTGCAAAAATTCCCACAGCTGGGTACATCTCTGAGACCAGGAGCCTGCTCATCTTGCTCCTCAGTGTCTTCTCATGCTAATGTGCACAGCCACATGCCAGAAAGGGCTCCCCACTCTCCTACACTCCTGTCACCATGAACTGACTGTGGTAGTGGGCAGAGGAGTAGATTTTCATCATGCCACTCATCCCCATTGGGATCAGTGGCTTCCTGGCATTCATATCAGGATCATTCCCTACAACATCATCTCCCATGGCCTAACCAGCCATGGATGTATCCTCCATAACAATTGCAGTCTCAGTTGAACCATGGTATGCATATCGACCACGTCCCTCTCATGCCTACTACCCAAGAGATACAGCATTAGCATTGCCACGACCACATGGCTCCCCAATTACATCTGTGCATTCCTCGCCATCTCACCCACCCTCGGTGATAACACAAGCTGACTCTAATGATAATGATAACTTACCTCACTCGGACTCGGAGAGTTCCTCATATGCTCCCAGACCAGATGAGGCAGTTTTTCAGGTATTGCCCTCTCCACCAGCAGATGACCTAAAACAATTCCAAGAACTATTTAAACAGATGGCTCAATCACAGGACATTACACTCCAAGAGGTTCAAGACAATACAAATTACTTATGATACTATAACCCATGGCATCCTCAAAGATAGCCTTACCCATTAACAAAGTCATCTTGGAACCTTCAGAGGTGCTTTGGCACACTCCAGCCTCTATCCCCCCCCCCCAACAAATCACAGGGCGGTTAGAAAATATTTCGTCCCAGCAAAAGGAATGGACTTCCTCTTTGCACATCCCCAACCAAACTCACTAGTCATCGACTTGGTTAATCACAAGTCCAAACACCCACAATTTAAGTCTACACCAGGAGACAAGGAACATAAGTGGCTAGATATCTTCAGCCGCAAGGTATACTCTTCCACCACCCTCCAATTTAGGATATTGAATTATACAGCCCTCCTGGCTAATTACAATTATGCCAACCAGACTAGATTGCAGGAACTGGTACATGACCTTCCTGAGAATAAGAGGGCACATCTCCAGTCCATTCCGATGTACACCCCACCGAACAAGAGATGCAAATAAACCCCCTACTAAAGACCAAGGGACTATAACTACTATATATAACAGCAGAGGCCATATGACAACAGGCCCAAACAACGCTCCAACAGAAGGAGAACTCAACAGAACCAGTCCTCTAATGCCCAGTCAACTTCACACAAACAACAAATTTGAAGTCTTGGTTGAGGCTCTGAGTAACCACCCCATATATCCAGTGCATCCAAATGTCACCTTCCATCACCACCTTAGACCCTTCTACCAAGAATGGGCCCATATCACTACAGACAAGTGGGACCTGGAAATTATCAAATCAGGCTACACAATCCCCTTCACATCCATGCCTCCTACGCTCCCTCTTTAGGGACCCATCTCTCAAGCCCCTACTACAAGCAGAAGTACAAAAGCTACTCACCCTAGGGGCAATGGAACTGGTTCCCACAGAATATTGGGGAAGAGGGTTCTATTCCAATTATTTCCTAACAGCCAAGAATACAGGGGGCTGGAGGTCAATCTTGGATCTCAGGAAACTCAACAAGTTCATCCTCAACACAAAATTCAGAATGGTGACCCTTGCAACTATCATACCCACACTAGACAAAGGGGACTGGTTCTCAGCCCTCGACCTTCAGGACGCATATTTCATGTAACCATCCATCCTGCTCAGAGGAGATTTCTCAGATTCATCATAGGTCAGGACCATTACCAATACCGGGTCCTCCCTTTTGGTCTTTCCATGGCCCCTCAAGTTTTCTCAAAGATGTTAGCTGTGGTCACAGCTTTTCTCAGAAGACAAAACGTCATCATCTTCCCTTACCTCGACGACTGTTTAATCAAGGGATTCACACGTCAACACACTATAGCTATGACAACCACTACCAGAGAATGCTTTTCCTGACTTTGCCTACTTATCAATATACACAAGTCTACCATATAGCCCCCACAAAAGATAGAATGTATTGGAGCACTTCTAGATTCAGTGACAGCAAGAGCCTACCTGCAATCACAAAGATTCAAGGCACTATGCAACCTTATATGGGGGGTCAAGCATACTCCCTTTTCCACAGCCTACATGTACCTCCAATTACTGGGGCACATGGCTTCTACAACCTTTGTAGTCCTATTCGTGAGGCTACACATGTGCTGCCTACAGCATTAGCTTGCAACGACATACATTCCAAACCAACACAGCCTCACGAGGCATCTCACACTTCCTCTGCCAGTTCTACAATCTCTCGATTGTGGACTTCTCCAACCAACCTACTTGCTTGCATACCCTTCCACTGCCCAGATCTGTCAGCAACGATAACAACGGACGCATCACTTCTGGGCTGGGGTGCTCATTGTGGCACAATGGCAATACAGGGCAGATGGACCCAACAGAGAGGCACCTTCATATCAATATCCTCAAGCTAGGGCCAACAAACTGAGCAGACATTTGTCAGAGCAACACGAGTGGGAGATCAACACCAATGTTCTCTCTCAGTTTTTCGCAAATGGGAATTCCCAGTTATAGACCTTTTTGCAACAGTACACAACAACAAATGCAAATGCCACAAGTTCTGCTCCCAAGCAGGGCATGGTAAGAGATGAGAGGGGGATGCCTTCACCATGCACTGGACAGATCCCCTACTTTATGCCTTTCCACCATTCCCTCTGCTCTCCAGGGTGATCAACAAGATTTGGTCCAACCAGACCACAGTACTTCTGATAGCCCCCACCTGGATGAGACAACCTTGGTTTCCTTATCTGCACTACCTTTCAATAAATCAATCGATCTCCCTCCCTATGGTGCCACACCTCTTAACGCAACATCACAGCAAGACTAGCCATCTGAACATCAAAACCCTGAAACTCACAGCATGGCTTCTCCATGGTTCCACAATGAGGAACTTACCTGTTAAGACAGGGTCAAACACATCCTATTGAACAGTCAACAACCCTCCATGAGAAACACCTACCAAAACAAATGGAGACATTTTCAACAGTGGTGCACGATTCAGTGTTTACATCCCAATACCGCCCCCATACCATACTAGAGTGCCTCATGGACCTCAGTGATACGGGTCTTTCCATCAGCTTGATCTGTGTACATCTGGCTGTGATCATCGCGTTCCATGAACCTGTGGATGACTTATCTTTTTTTGAACATCCGATGATGAAGCGATTCCTCACTGGCCTGCAAAAGATGTGCCCAAACCTGTGCCCCACAGTGACACCTTGGGACTTAAACCTTGTTCTAGACATGCTTACCAGGCCACCCTTTGAACCACTAGCCACTACATCACCACAATACCCGTCCATGAAGGTGGCCTTCATAGTGGCAATAACGAGACATGTAGGTGAAATTGCAGCCCTCATGGCTGACCCACCTTTCACAATGTTTACAAAGGACAAAGTTATACTCAGGCTTCACCCTAAGTTCCTCTCCAAGGTCATATCCGACTTCCACCTAAATGAACCCATATACTTACCTTCATATTTTCCTAAACCTCATACCTTCTCTAAAGAGTCCACCTTGCACATGTTGGATGCAAGATGAGCCATTGTGTTCTACTTAGATAGAACTAGAGAGACCAGAAAGTCGGATAGGTTCTATGTCTCTTGGTCTGGGCCACATAGGGGAACAGCCGTCTCAGCAAAATGTATATCCAAATGAATTACCAGCTGCATATACATAGCTTATGAACTTCGTAGGAAGCAGCCACCGTAGATTATCAGGGCTCACTCCACACATGCGATAGCCACAACAATGGCCTTCCTCCATAATGTACCGTTGGTGGACATTTGTAGAGCTGCTACATTGACCTCCCATCACACCTTTGCACAACATTACACTCTATAGCAGGGGTTCTCAACCTTTTTTGGTCCCTGTACCCCCTTGGCTTTTAGTAAACCTTCCTGTACCCCCATTCAATATGAAAGGAAATAAATTCTAGACTCTAGAATCCACAACTTTTTTCACTAACACTACTACTTTTGGAATATTTCAGTTAAGATAATCTAGTTATTTACCACATATTCCCCGTACCCCCTTGACAAACTTCTCGTACCCCCTGGGGGTATGCGTACCCCAGGTTGGGACCCCCTGCTCTACAGAAAGGACCCATACCTGCCACATCTCTGGCAGATGCGGTCCTTCCTTCCTCTACATAAATGACTCCAATGCCTACCACCATCTGGTGGGTACTGCTACTGAGTCACCTGCGTGGAGCACCCACAGGGACACCACTCAGTGAAGAAGAAGTTACTCACCCTGTGCAGTAACAATGGTTCTTAGAGATGTGTGTCCCTGTGGGTGCTCCACTACCTTCCCTTCCTCCTCTGTACTTGGAGTCATTTAAAGGACATCCAGTAGAAAAGGAACATAGGGGGCTCGTGCAGCGCACACACTCAACAAACAGCAGGAGTGAGAAGCACGAAGTGCGCAGGCACGGTGCGAGGAGCACTGCTCACCAAAAATCTCCGATCAGCAGTGCGAGGATGCACTGAAACCTGAGTGGAGCACCCACAGGGACACATCTTGAAGAACCATTGTTACTGCACAGGGTGAGTAACTTTTTCTTATTCGCTTTTTCCACACCAGTCATGATTTTATAGACCTTTATCATATCCCTCCTTAGTCTCCTCTTTTCGAAGTTGAAAAGTCCAAGTCTTTTTAATCTCTCTTCATATGGGCTCCATTCCAAACCCCTCATCATTTTTGTTGCCCTTCTCTGAACCTTTTCCAATGCCAATATATCTTTTTTGAGATGAGGCGATCACATCTTCAGGCATTATTCAAGATGTGGGTGTACCATGGTTTTATACAGAGGCAATAAGATATTCTCTATTCCCTTTTTAATGATTCCTAACATTCTGTTTGCTTTTTTTATTGCTCTTGCAGTCAGATAACTATCCACAATGACTCCAAGATCTCTCTCTTGAGTAGTTGCAGCTAAATTAGTCCCCATCATATTGTATGTATAGTTGGGATTATTTTTTCCAATGTGCATTACTTACATTTATCAACATTAAATTTTGTTTGCCATTTTGTTGCCCAATCACTTAGTTTGGTGAGATCTTTTTGAAGCTCTTCACAGTTTGCTTTGGTCTTAACTATATTGAACAGTTTAGTATCATCTGCAAATTTTGCTGCCTCACTGTTTACCCCTTTCTCCAGATCATTTATAAATACGTTGAATAGGATTGGTCCCAGGACAGACCTTTGGGGGACACCACTCCTCTCCATTTTGAAAATTTACCATTTATTCCTACCCTTTGTTTCCTGTCTTGTAATGAGGTATCAATCCATGACAGGACTCCCTCTCTTAACCCATGATAACTTACTTTACTTAAGAGCCTTTGGTGAGGTACCTTGTCAAAGGCTTTCTGGAAATCTAAAATAGTATATCCATTGGATACACCATGTCACATGTTTGTTGATCCCCTCAAAGAATTCTAGTAGATTAGTAAGGAATTTACAGAAACCAATTCCCATGAAGATTGACTTTTTGCACCTTCAGACAGTGTTATGTTTGAGCCAGTTCTGTTTCACAAGAGACCGTTAAGACAACTCCTGAAAGAAAATAGACTGTCAGCTTGTGTTTTTGATTTAATTCTCAGAGAGGATTCTAGGAAAGCAAGAAAAATGCTGGGGACACAGAGGATATAATGTTAGCCTTAGGTTTCATAGGTTATATTGACAGCCACTAGTTTAACCTCAATCCGTGAAGAGAATTTTTTGTGTATATAAAAACTAGGTTTCCTTATGTGCTCTTTTCTTCTCAGTTTGAATTCTCTAGGGTGGGAATTTTGCTGAATCCCTCCTTCTTCCCACTTTCTTCAGGGAAATGAAACCTCCCAACCTCCCCTTAAAACTTTGCCTAGTGTTAATTGCTTACCTGTATTTTAGAATTTAATTTAGAAATTTAATTAACTTTAAAATGTTAATTAAATTAAATTGTGTTAATATGTTTCCTTAATTTATTTTGGTAGATGTTCATGATATCAATGGATACTTCCTTTTCTTATATCCTTTGAGCAGTGAAAGGGTTAATGTTGATCATTAAAAGTATCATTGACACCTGAATTAACACCCACTTAAATTAATGGGCCAATTCATATTTCAGAAATACTACTTAAACTTTTTGCAAAATCAGGCGGACAATGTTACATGAATTACACTTGTGTCAAATTTTGCAAGGTTTCCAAAGGAGCACTTGCTCCTACTTCTTGCTGTTAGCTGCCAGACTCCCCTTTCCTATGACTGGCAGCTTTCACAGGCACACCTTGTGAGGCAGGCATAGAGATTCCTACAGGCCATCTACTCAAAGTCTCAGCTTTGGATTAATTCAGTTTAAAGGGGGTTGTCATAGTTTGTTCACCTTGCTTTGCTTCCCAGACCAAAACCAAAAGTAAGTCATTTTCTCTGTTCACACTCCATTTTCATTGTGTCAGTCAGATGAACTGTCAGTTTTGAAAGAGAATCATGGACAGAATCAGTGCTTCATGTCTTGAAGAGGATCTATGGTTGCTAACTCTGAAGTGATTTGAATGGGAATTTTTAATTAAAACATTAAAATTCAATTTCTCCATCAGTCTGGATGGTTATCTTGAAAGCCAAGGTTTACAGGCATTGTTAAAACACAGTATTGAAATTAAAGGTTTGATAATACAGTGCATTATTAGCTTGACGAATTCACTACCACTGGAATTCAGAGAGGTTAAGATTGCCATTTTGTGTTAACAATTTTAGAAGGATCTAAATAGTTTTAAAAATAGAATTTGGTATACCATCACTTGTCTTCAGGGCATAAAGCACTCATTAATAAAGGAATTAGAAAGAACCACAGTGTGCAATTTATTTCATAATTTCCCCAAACATGGTTTCTTCCATCATCCCCTAAAGCAGCTGATACTGGATCAGTTATCTGATCCAGTATGCCATTATGTTCACCACTAAGCAATACCATGCAGAATATGTATGCTTTAGTCAGTATTTTTCATCATCTGCACTACTCTTCCTTTGGCTTAGCCATAGAACTAAAAGTCTTCACCGATGTGGTGCCAAGGTCACAGCTTCGGCCATCAGAAGATGGAACATAGCAATGATTTCTCATATGTGGCAGATTGTATTTGGGCATCACTATAATAGGCATCTATTTCTGCTGTTAGTTTGAGATTGTAGGACACTTCATGAGGGAAACTGTTTCACTGGGGCTACTTGTGGTAGTAAGGATAATCGCGTGTATTTCTGGACTGGACTATACATAGGCAAAAGATTTTGAGGGGAGAAAGCTGGCTAGGTCATCTGACTGAATGACTAGTGATCAATGGCACAATGTCTAGTTGGCAGCCGGTATCAAGCAGAGTATCCCAAGGGTCAGCCCTACGACTGGTTTTGTTCACCATCTTCATTAATGGTCTGGATGATGGGTTGTGTGACAGGATGAGGTCACAGAAGACTCCTTGGGGGTGATTCGCAATGTGCAGACAGAGCCACTGACACTCGCCTTCCTGTTCTCTGGGGCTCCTCAGCACCCTGTCCTGCCAAGTCACAAATCTGAGATAATGACCCCCTGCTCCGAGAAGCAATACAGACACTAAATCCCTGCAGGTCCAAGGAAAATGCAGTTTAGGGCCCAGTTTCATGAGATACCACTCCCCAAATGGGATCAGAACCCCAAATAAATTATTTAGGTAAGTCCCCTTTAACAATGAAAGGGGGAATGTACACACCAATTGCTCCCCCAGGTAACATTTATTTACACTGTGCTTGATAGAAAATAAAAGTGATTTTATTTAGTACAAGCAGTAGGATTTAAGTGGTTATAAGTGAAAGCAAAGTAGATTACAGACTTAAAATAACAGAAAACGTTTAGCAAATTCTAACACTAAAACATCAGTACAAACTTATTACAAACTCACCCTAAAACTTTTCTTATCCAGCTAAGCCTTCCGAAACCAGGGAAGTCTCCTTTTCCCTGGAGTCTTTGGTTCATTCCCTTTGGTGTGCCATGCCAGCCAACCAAAAGACAAAGACCTACTAGTTTCCTATTGTTTTAAATATTTTTTGCCTGTTTTTTAAAGACTTTTGCCTGGAAAGTTACCTGACCAGTCACTACCAGTTAGGGAGATCATGTGACTTCCTAAGACCAACCACTGCTAAGACTTAAGGACAAAAGGCTATTTACATATAATTTGCCCAGACATTGAGGCATCCCAGCATTGGAAACACCTTTGATGGCTTTCCTTTGCACATAAGATAAACAGATCCAGCAGATTATGACATGAAGATTGATAGGTTACATGAAACAATTTGTCCAAAGCACCTTTGACTTACGCATATCTGTGCACATTTTCTAATGTCACAGGTTGGAGGGGTCTGTCACAGGTTGTTTTACATTATCAGCAAGTTTGTGGATGACACTAAGCTGGGTGGAGAGGCAGATACGCTGGAGGGTAGGGATAGGGGTTTAGACTGATCTAGACAAATTGGAGGATTGGGCCAAAATAAATCTGTTGAGGTTCAACAAGGACAAGTGCAAAGTCCTACCCTTAGGATGGAAGATGAGGAAAGCCAGAGGGAGACAGGTTTTCCCTGGAACATTTTCTATTTTCCAGCAGATCCAGAAGTAGTTTCCATTTCAAAGACAAGTTAGGTTGGTTATGGCTTTCCTCTGTTTACACATTTAGCAGGGAAATAAGGAAAGGCAGCTCCTAACTGATCGGTGATAGCGGATTCATGGGTTTTGGCATACTGGTTTTATACAGGTATTAGCAGACAGTACTTGCATGTTCCCAGTCTACATAAACAGGTCATCTTACCTATGGTAGATATTCTTCTAAAATCTCAAGATCTTAGATGAATCATTTCTAACCAAGCTTTAGCTGTCTGACTGGTGCTCAAGAAAATGCCACAGGCCTAGGATTTTCTGGAACTGAGACACTTTACTGTCATTTTAATTCTAAGACATACTGTGGTTTCTGAGATGTATTTAATCAGTTTTGTTGTAAAAACAGGGACTATTGAAAAGCTCAACTTTTTTGGGAAATGTGGAAGAAGGATAATGGAGTTGTTAATTTGGACTAACTCTGCTAATTATAATATCAAACTGGTTTTGCACAGCTCCTATCTAAGTCTTGAATAACTCCTAAACACCTTGCTTAGTTCAGTTTTTTCAAATCAGAAACAAAAAATCCATTTCTCCACCATATAGTGTTCCTGCACTAGGCATTGATTGTTACTCATGTCACACAACATAATTGTGAGCTTATTAATGGCTGCTGTGAGTATTTTTCAGTTGAGAAATTTTTATTACACTGAAAAAGGTGCAGTGATAATTGTTTTTGACAGATTTGAAGTTTGAGAAGATGAAGCCACAGGGTGCTCATTTAGGTGAATTCATTATTTCATATTTTTTCAGGAACCCAGTAGAGATAATCTTGCCCCTATGATTAGTACTTCAAAGTATCCAGTATCCAGGTATGACTAGGCTTTTAAAATTAATTACCCAGTTTCCATTTTCTCTTGTAGAACATATAAGTTGTTAGGTAACATTTAAAGTACTCAAAATTGATTTTTTTGGACCCCCATTAGGTTCATGTTCACAGCATCACTTTGCACTCTCCTGGAGTCAGTTGTCATTCAGATCTGCCCACATGCAAGAGCTTTCTATTCAGGGCCTTAAACTACACGTTTTTCATGGAAGGGTCTGTTTTACTTCTGTGTTTGTGCAGTGCTTAACCTACTGCAATGCCCATCTTGATGTGTGCCTCTTGCACATCACATAAATATTTAAAAAAAAGCTGCTGTGTAATCATAAATTTCTAAACGTGGTATTGCATGTGTTTTCAATCCTTTTGAGAGGGGAAAAATCTAATAGAGACTTTTATGTTGTTAATTTTTTGGTAAGAGTTTCAGAAATCTATGTTCTGTATTTGTTAGGGGTGCAAATTAGAATTGCAAACAATCACAGTGCTATTTAGGTTCATATGATGTCAGCCTACATCAGACTCAGAACCTAGTTACACAAAAGAAACAGCCAAAGGCAGCAATTACAATCTCTGTGAGTGATGTTTTAGAATGCAGTTGTGTGCTGTCTGTTCCTTCAGCCTCTCCTTTTTGACAGACTGGTTCAGTGGAACATATGCTACAGTTTCACAGGACTATCAGTGTGAATAGGCTACGCTGGATTTACTTGCAATGTGCACAGTAGAACTAGCACCTTTGTGTATTGCACTTTACAGTTGCCTGGTATGAGAAGGGAGGGTCTCAGAGCCCAGGTTCCAGCCCAACCCCAAGCATCTACACTGCAACTTTTAGCCCTGCAGCCTGAGGTCTCCAGCCCAAGGCCCAAGCTCTGACTTCATGTGGCATGTTTTTTTATCGCAGTGTAGTCATACCCTTAGAGGCTCTCTCCCCACGGCCCAATTCCTCCTCGTCTGCGTAGGCAACATCAAGACTAGACTATCCCTGACAGGTGTTTGTCTAATCATTCTTAAAAGCCTCCATTCATGGAGATTCCATAACATCTCTTGGTAACCCATTCTGGTTCTTAATCACCTTTATAATTACAAAGCTTTTCCTAATATCTAACCTAAATCTACCTTGCTGCAAATCAAACAAACTACTTTTTGTTCTCCTTTCAGTGGACATGGAGAACAAGTGAATCCTGTCCTCCACATATTTAAAGACTGTTATCAGGTCCCTCTTCAGTCTTCTTTTCTCAGGACTAAATATACCAGTTTTTCTGAACTTTCTTCGCAGGATAGGTTTTTTAAAGCTTTTATAACTTCTGTTGCGCTCTGCTGGACTCTTTCTAGTGTGACTATATCTTTCTGAAAGTGTGGTGCCCAACACTCTAGCTCAGACTTATCAAGCCCAAGTAGAGTGGAAAAACTCTCTCTCATGTCTTAGATATGATACTTCTGGTTGTTTTGAATTCTAATCCTGTCCTTCAAAGGGCTTACAACCTCTGCCAGCTGGATGTCATCCACATAATTTCTACTTCACTATCCAAATCATTCATAAAAATAGTGCTGGATCCAAGACTGCAACCTGAGGGACATCACAAGATTCATCTTCCCAGTTTGTCAGTGGGCCATTGATACTACTCCTTGAGTATCATCTTTCAAACAGCATTGCACCAGCCTTTGTAGTGGTTTAAGCTACAACTTATATCCTTAGTTTGCCTATGAAGAATGTCGTACTGGGAATATGTCAACCTCTTTACAAAAATCAAGGTATATCATGTCTACTGCATCCCTTCTCTCCATCCATTAGGCCTGTAATCATGTCCAAGAAGGAAATTAGGTTTCTTCTTGAGAAGTCCATGTTAGCTACTGCTTATCACCATATTATACTCTGGGGGGGGGGGGGGTTCTTTGTAAGCTGAGCGTTTGGGCAGACACCCAGCACATATTCAGGTGCCACCCAGCTGATTAGCAGAGCACCCACAGTTGCTTACAGCAAACAGCATTTGTTTCTAATGGTGGTACACATCTGCGCATTCCTCAATGCACATAACAAAATTAATTCTGCCCAAGGATGGAAAAACTTAGAGGGAACCTTGCTCTAGGGCCTATACATTAATTGTTTAATAATTTGTTCCAATATATTTCTACTTTTCAAAGTTAGGCGGACAAGTCTATAACGCATCAGGTCATCTTTGTTCCCTTTTTAAAGCTAGATACTACTTTTGGACTTCCTCACTCATCTTCCATTAGTTCTCAGAGATAATTGCTAATGGTTCCAAAATAGTTTCAGCTTGTTCCTTAAGAACCTAAGGATGAATGGTGTCAGACTCCGCTATTTGAAAACATCTATCATATTTAAATTTTTAACCTGTTTTTTCCCCAGACTAGCTCATATTCCTTCCCCTTATTGCTAATATTAATTGTGTTACTTATCTGGGCATAATTATCTTTATTTTAAATGAAAATTGGCATTGTATAGGAATTAAACACCTGAGCCTTCTTGGTGTTGTCTGTTAGCTCTCCTTCCCTGCTAAGTAGTGGACCTAAACTTTCCTTTGACTTTCTCTTGTGCTAATGTATTTATAGAGCCTTTATATCCCTTGGTAGGTGTAACTCAATTTGTGCCTTTGCTTTTCTAATTTTATCACTGCATGCTTACACTATTCTTTTGTATTCCTTAGCAATCTGTCCACTTATTGCAGGGTTCCCCTTTTTATTTTTAGTTTATAAAGGACCTGATACAGCTATAGTTGCCTCTTAATTCTGATCATCTTTCCTTTGGATCAGGATGATTTGCTGCTGTTCTTTTAATACTGTTTCTTTGAGAAATAACTCCCTGAATTATTTTTCCCCTTACATTTTCTTCCAATGGGAACATACTTATCAGTTTTCTCTGTTTAAGATCTGAGTTTTTAAATCATTGTTCTTATTCAGCTGCTCTCACTTTGTCCTTTCCTGAGAATCATGAAATCTATAATTACTTGATCACTTTCTCTGGAGTTCCCTTCAACTTTCAGATTCATAACAAATTCCTCCCTACTTCCAGTGAATAGATGGTTAGTAATTGGGTTAACAGTATCTTAGGCTAGGCAGCAACAGTTTGTATTTTATGGTTGTTTCCTAGTGTAAATGCTAGTCTTGGTTTCTACGTCATTAAAACCTCAGTGGAAGATTGTCAGTACTTTAGAATAGTAGAAGTAATGTGTGTCAAAGTGTGCCTGTCTGCTATTGATAATCTGATAACCAATTACTTATATTAATTACTTATATGAAAGTGGAACAGCTTCAGTAAGAAAGAGAGACTCCTACCATCCCAGAATATCCCAATAACTGAATGGGTTGGGTATTCTCCTGCAATATAGAGGACCCAAATTAAAATCCCTTCTGCACTTAGAATCATAGGGTGGGAAGAGACGGCAGGAGCTAATTGAGTCAAAACCCCTGCTAAAAGCAGGACCAATTGCAACTAAATAATCCCAGCCAAGGCTTTAAGATGGGACTTAAAAACTCTAGGGATGGAGATTCCACCATCTAGAGATTCACATTGCAGAGTTGTCAGGGCTGTTCCCCATTCTGGCACTCTGAGGGTATGTCTTGACTACGTGCCTCTGCTGACAGAGGCATGTAAAATAGGCTACCCGACATAGTCAATGAAGTGGGGATTTAAATATCCCCGGCTTCATTAAAATAAAAATGGCCGCCACACTGTGCTGGCTCAGCTGATCATCGGCACAGCGCGCGAGTCAAGACGCGGATCGGTCGACAAGGGAAGCCTTTGTTGACCGCTCCGTTATGCCTCGTGAAATGAGGCATGTAGTCTAGACATACCCTGAGTGAAGAAGGTGAGGCCTGCAACGACCTCGAATACGTTGCCTCTCCGGGCTCTGCTTATAAAAACTCTCCAGGTGCATCTAGACTGGCAAGATTTTGCGCAAAAGCGAGTGCTTTTGCGCAAAAACTTGCCGCCTGTCTACACTGGCCGCGAGAATTTGCGCAAGAACACTGACTTTGTAATGTACAAAGTCAGTGCTTCTTGCGCAAATACTTTGATGCTCCTGCTCAGGCATAAGCCCTCTTGCGCAAGAGGGCCAGTGTAGACAGGAACATTAATTTCTTGCGCAAGAAAGCCCAATGGCTAAAATGGCCATCGGAGCTTTCTTGTGCAAGAGAGCATCTATACTGGACATGGATGCTTTTGCGCAAAAGCAAATCTTTTGCGCAAAGGCACATGCCAGTATAGACGATCTCTTGAGCAAATACTTTTAACGGAAAAACTTTTCCGTTAAAAGTATTTGCGCGAAATCATGCCAGTCTAGACGCAGCCTCCAGAGTCACAGATGCACTGGCTCTGAAAAAAAAAGCTGCCATCCTCAAGTGATTTACCCTAAAAGAAAACAGGGGAGAACACTTGATTTCCTCCCCCAGGGGTATCCCAAACTCTTTTGCCCCAAAAGAGCTTGGAAAAAAAAAGAGAAAAACAAGCTGCCATCTCTGGTAGTTGACCGCCCAGTCTTAGACACACACAGACACCGCCTACTTTCCAGGACACAAGAATCAAATGACCTTAAAAAAGTGATTTTTATTACAAAACAAAAGATATACTTGATAAAGCATACTTGATTGCTAGGTGTTACAGAACAACTGAGTGAAACAAATTAAAACACAGAGAAAATCTCTGGGAACAGCTCTTAGTGAATGGGGGAGGAGAGGTGTGGTGGCGTATGCACACCCTGCCACAGGTGTGAGACTGTTCAGGGGTGATGAAGCCACCTGCTCGGCCACAGGGTTGCCGACCATCTATAGAGTCTGTAAATATTCCGTTGTCTTAGGATAACACCAAGTCTGTAAGCAGCCCTGATTGCAGGGTAGTATGGCCCAATGGCCAGAGTCAGCAAATAGCCTTTGTCTAAGGGTGGCACAATGAGCTGGTTGGTAGCCTTGCTCGCAGGGCAGTAGAGTCGACTGGCCAGAGTCTATAAGCAGCCCTTGTCTCAGGACAGTATGGTCTAGTAGCCAAAGTCTGTAGCGCAGGAGTGGGCAAAAGGGCCTCTGTGGGCTGGATCTGGCCTGCCAAGTGGGTTGATCCAGCCCACGGAGGCCCTGCTGCTTCTCTGCCGCCAGGCCAATTAGGGCCTTGGGGCAGGGGAGCGCACAAAACTTCCTCCCACCCTCTGAGGAGTTTTCTCCCCCCACCCCCAGGCCCTGCACAGTGCAGGGGTAGGGCAGGAGGAGGCTTTGCGCACTCCCCCCACCCCCAGGCCAGTCAGGGCTTGGGGGCAGGGGAGCCCAGAAGCATCCTGGCCCCACGCCTTTCAGGGTGGCCTGGGGCCTCTTCAAAAATTTTTGAAGTGACCCCTGGCCAAAAATTATTGCCCACCCCTGCTGTAGGGGGACCGGTCTACTCTTCATGGATCACTTCCTACTAGTGTCGCTGACATGTCATCCCACGTAGCAGCGGGGGCTCTCAGTTCCCTGGCAGCGGCTTCCCCTTGGGGGCTCGGCTGGGTCTGTGTAATGGCAAGAACTTCGGTTCCCACTGTCTGGATCGCTGGCTGTTGTGGCCCCGGAGCTCTGGCTGCAGGTCTTTCCCATTTGCTGGCCAGCCCAGGCTGAGCTGCTCTGCTGCCTTTTATACTGCTCCAGCATTTGGAGCATGCCCATTCCTCATGAAGGGGCAGGACTTCCTCCACTTACAGGGTCTTAAACCCACCTGCTTCACTGCGGGGTATGCACACCCTGCCACAGGAAGCATGGATTCACACACAGAAGTTCAAACCAAACCACAAAAATAAAGAAAAATACCCTAATCACATCCAAATTCACATTCCCTTTATTTACTCACAATCCCTTCCTGGTTCAGTCCATATCCATGCCCCAAATTCCTTGGAGGCATGATAGTCCTGTCTGGGTTTAAATCATTCTGTGTGTCTCAACTCTTGGCTTAACTTCCCCAAGAAAGAAAGCAGGCAAGGTACCTTATACAATTCAAATTTTAGTACTGTATCCCCATTGGTTCTTCTGGCCCCCTGCCAACACCATTGGTAGCTACCTGAGTTTAACCCCTTAGTCATCAGATGCTGGCCAGCACTCCTATCCATCACAAGAGTGAATGAAGCTTTCTTTGAAGGCAAATTAACTCTAGGTAAAGAATCCTGTGTCTGGCTTCAGTGGTGTTAGCCTTCAGTCTTAAGAGCAGGTGTGGTGAAGAAGCAATGAGTCAGCTATTTAATGTATCTAAAATCGAGAAAAAAATCATATAGAAAGGGGTCCGTTTCACAGTGGGAGAGAGTGAACAGAGTGACTGCACCATGGAGACAACTGGACAAATGATGATTCTGAAAGAAATCTGAATTACTGAATCACATTCACTGAAATACAGTTTACTGACTAGCACTTAACTTCCATTTTTGGTCTGATGGCTGAGCAAGTATTGCCATTCTCCCTGCAGGTGCCACTTGAAATGATATTTATCCTCTTAAGAATTTGCTCAATAAAAGTGAATGAGTTCCTTGCCGAGAACATTGTCATATCTTAGCATCTTGCAGAGTTACTAAAAAAGCATTCAGTATCCAATGGTCTTGTTAAAGGCTGAAGCAGATGAATCAATGCCAGGTTGTCCTTATTGATACCTAAAAGTTAAACAAAGCTTTACAAGTTAAATAATGATGTTTCTGAATATGATGTTCAAGTTTATTACTGAGAAGTGCAGAGACAGAGGATTTCACTCAGCTTGCATTTATGTAATACCATGAGTGTTTGAAAAAACAACAACCCCCAAAACAGGTGTAGTGGTGGAAAGTACTCAAAGTGTAATCCCAAAAAGTGCTCTTGGGTTTCTCTAAGTAACTGCATCAGGTTTTAACTATACTTACACAAAACCCACTAGACTGTGTATCATTCCAAGCAGTTGCACCCATAACTTACTTCAAAAGCAAGAAAAGGAAAAAAAATAATTAATTTAGCAGTATATAACCCTTCTCCACCTTACTATACACACTTAGGGTATGTCTACACTACAGCGTTATTTCAAAATAACGCGTCTAGACACAAAATGCATTTTGAAATAGCGCGTCCACACTGATAGGACGCTGAATCGCATTTAAGGCTGACCAGAACCGGTTCTGGCAGGGCATCAGGTCAGGAGTTACCTTGTGTGTCTGCTGCCTGAGGCTATCTGAGACCTGTGCTTAAAGGGACCCCCCCGGACAGCCAGTTCTAAGGTTTCCCTGCTTGCTTGCCTACCTCGCTGAGGGACAGCAAAGCATTTTTTTCTCTTTGTGCTCTGGTTGCCCTCACTCAGGACACCACAGCACTCTGCAGCATGGAGCCAGAGCCACCCCTGGGCACTCTGGTACTTCTCCTGGATGTGTTACTGTGAGCCTGGCAGCATGTTCTGCAGGCAGTAATAGTCTCCCTGGTGTGCCCACTGCAGGCTTGTGACTCATTCCTCCCTCACGTCCTTCCACTTACCCCTCCCTTCCACTTACCCCTTCCTGCTGTAAAATAAAAGACACATGTGTTCATTACAACAAAGCCTCTTTATTGTACAAAACTGGGGTGGGGGGTGGGGAATGAAACTGAGGTGAGACTGGGGAAAGAAGGTGGGAGAGGGGAGGGGGAAACCTGGGAGGAGGGAGCTGGCAGGGGGAGGCAAGAGGAGGAAGGGGGAGGAGAAGCTCAGGGTTGGGGGTCTCGCCAGCCCAACTGTCTCCCAGCACTATGAGTGCGGGGGCCTCGGCATTCCTGGGCATGTGGGGAGGGTTTGGAGGAAGAAGCAGGAGGGGGAGAAGGAGTGGGAGGAGGAGTGGTAGCTGGGGAGGCATCAGGGGCTGGAGCAGCAGGAGGCAGCAAGCTCTGCCCCAGGGCTGATGACCACCTGGGGGGCACGGACCATCCTGCCCCCCAGGATGCAGTCCACAGCATCAAAATAAGAGCAGGGGTCTGGGTCTGCCCCTGGTTGGGAGCTGCCCCCTGTGGCCCTGGCATATGCCTGCTGCAGCTCCTTGATTTTCATGCGAACCTGCTCCTGGGTTCACATGTGGCCTTTGGTGGTTTTTAAAAAAATGTATCATGAGCTTTTGAGAGCACAACTCACAAGAGATGGTAACTTTTTTTGCACTTTTCTCCAGAATCTTATCTCCTGTTACCTACCAAACAAATCAAATTCCTCCTTCATATTGTCCTTTCAGTCTGGGATCATAGGGAATCAAGTTTGAGGAAGGGACTACTATAGGGTATGCATTCCTATTATGTCAGTGTTAAGATTATGAAGCAGTGTCTGTGTTATAGAGTAGTTGTATTGAGGTGTGTGACACTGGGCAGATGACTACAGGTTTGTATAGTTAGTTGGCTTCACTTTCAATTCTTTTTGAGTTTTTATCTGGTGGTGTGTATGCAGCAGTCTTGTCTGATATACATACATTGTGTTATGTATACTTCCCCTGACCCATTTTTTATATTTAGACAGGATCTCAAAGTGGCTTTTTACATTTCCACAAACAGCAGGAGTTTCGAGATTATTTTTGTAAAACAAGATGCTGCTAGCAACCAAAAATAATATTGTCCATATTTTCAAGATTTTTCACGCAATTGGGAGAGCTAGATTTTTTTAAACTTCTACGACCAATATTATTATTATCCACTTTCCAGGAGGCTTTCTGAAATAAGAGATTGAAAGTAAAGTTTCTAAAAGAGTTAATTTAATTTAATTTTAACTGAAAGTAAATAACAAATTTACTAGAAAATAATCAGAAAAATCAGTCTTCACTTATAGATTATATGTTGCAAGTTTAGGGGAAAGAATACTATTCTTCATGCAAAACAAAGGTCTGTTACCTTAACTGAAAAACTGAATTCACTCTTGATTGTAGAATCACAGTTAGTGCCATCATTTTACTTAAGTAATAGTAGTATAGGTTAATTATGTTTGTAGTCTAACTTTCTTCTGAAATTACTTCCTTCTGTATCACTTCTGAAATATTGAACAGTGTGAGAATAAGACCCCCAATGCTTCATCTAAATATAAATAGAGAAGGTTTGTTCTTCAAGTGATGTGCCTGTGGGTGTTGGACTTGTCCCAGAGTTGCAGATTGGAGATTTTTTTAGCAGTGTTTGGCTGGGCTGCGCATGTGCGGCGGGGTGTGTATGTGTGTGCTGTTCACACCTTGCAGTTTGCGTGTGTGGCCCAAGTGCCCTCAGTTCCTTCGTTACTGCCCTCAGTTGCAGATGGAGCTTGACTCCTCTCCTTCCTTGTGATTCCTAGAATTAGCATTTTAGTTAGAATTAGTTGTTTTAAAGTTCACAGTTGTTATTGCTACTTAGTTATTAGTTGTTACCCCCCCAAAAAAGTTTTTTTCCTGTAAATAGTTGCCTCAGCATTTTCTGAGGAAGCTGCACCGTTAGCCTCTAGTGGTGGCCTCTTCAGCCTTCATTAAAAAAAAAAAGAGAGAGAACAAACCTCCACTTCATACTACGGACCAAAAAAAGAGAGTGAAAGAGCGGATGGACACGGGTCTTGCATACCCTGTCTGGGTGAGGCCCATGTTCCCCAGAAGTGCATACACTGCTGAAGCTTTGCCACCAGAGCCTGCGAAGATAGGGAACTGAGGCTGCGATGGCTGCTTTTTGACAAGGCTCTGTAGCCCCAAACCAGCAGGGATGAACAGTCTGACAAGGCCAACAGGCAGACTAAGGACTTGAAGCCCTCACCGCCCACATATGTGAAAAAGAGGGTCTCCCTGGCCCACTCTATACCTCCAAGAGTGAGTATAGGAGACAAGCCGGACACTTCAGGCACCGGACACCCCCATTCCGTGTTGGTAGCACACCCAAAACTGTGCACCACCCAGAAGTCGGTATCATCTCCTTCGCCACCGAAAAAGGCAGGCACCAAAGAACCAGATAGTTCCTCGGCACTGGTGACACTGGAAACATCGGTGGCACCGGAAGCACCGTTGGTGCCGGATAAGAACTCAGCACTGGCAAAAGCAAAATCTAAATCTGCTAAACCCTTGCCTCGCATGCCGAGCCCGGAACCACAGCCCATCTCCACCAGCACTGATGCCCCCACCATCAGCACCAAGTTCCACGGCACTGCAGGATCTTTCCTCTGACCACCCCCATTCTGCCATGTGCTCCAGTGACTACCGCAGGTTGCTGCTGATTACGGCGCCACATCTGACAAGTCTGTGCGCCTCTCCTCCAAGACACTGCTCTCGTTTTCCTTTGTTGATAAGGTGTTCTCCACCTTGTTCACCGGCATTATCCTGCTACAGTGGCTATGACGATGATTGGAGGAGTGTATTCTCTTCCCAACATTCCTCTCCTGCCAAAGCACATGTATCTTATCATAGACATCGAGCACGACATGATCATCACCCTCTGTGTTACCGGGACTGGTCCTACCACTCGCATTACTCCCTTTGTTGGTCCCCATGTCACTATTGGGCACCTCCACAGCACTGACCAATTGCACCATCAATGCCAGCTCCTAGATTCATACCCGTCTCTCACACTTGTAGCTTTCCTCACTCAACTGAGGACATTGAGACAGATGCCGGCCATTTTCCTGAGGATGCAGAACCAGAACAACCTGATGTCTCTCCAACTGACAAATCCTCTTCCTCACCAGATGAGGCTGTCATTCCAGATGACCCGTTGTCCACGGATGACCTGAAATAAATTCAGGATCTATTCAAAAGAGTCACCACCAGCTAGGAGGTTGTATTATCGAGGTACAGGAGAAACAACATAACCCCCTAAAGAACCTCCAGCCAACCTCAAAATCAAGGATTGCCCTTCCAATAGATGAAGCAATCATGGAAACAGCAGATGAGGTCTGGCAGATAGAAAATATTTTGTTCCATCCAAGGCCATGGACTTTTTTTTTCTACACACATAGCCAAATTCATTAGTGGTGGACACAGCACAACACAGAACCAAAACCCCCAATACAAATCCGCTCAACAGGCAAAAGAACATAAACGTCTGGACATATTTGGTAGGAAAATGTATTCCTCATCCATGCTACAACTTAGAATAGCTAACCATATTGCATTACTTACCAACCACGATTTTGACAACTACACAAAACTAATAGAGCTCATGCAGCACCTCCCAGATGACAAAAGACCAGTCCTGAATTCAGTAGTTCAAGAGGGCTACACTACATTGCGTGCAACCCTCCAAATGGCACTTGACTCAGCCAATACAGATGCAAGAGCAATGGCGACTTCCACTGTCATGAGGCGCTTATCATGGCTCCAAGTGGTAGGAGTTCCGAAGGACCTTCAAAACAAGGTAGAGGATCTCCCGTTGGACAGAGAAACTTTTTGTGGCTAAGACCAATGAGATCCTTCATTCCAGCAAGGGCTCCCACACAACATTAAGTACTTTAGGGATGTACACACCTTCATGTCAAAGGAAGCATTATACACCCTACCATAGATAGCATGATTTCTCTTACAGCAGACAGCAGCAAAGGCCATTTGATCAACACTGCACTAGGCCCAGACATCAACCCCAGTGGGCCCCCAACAACCACCTGTCCACACAGGAAGCCTCCAAACAGCAGGTTTGAGGCTTTGGTCGAGGGCCAGCATTACCTCTCTGCTCTACCAGTGCCTTGCAAACACAACATGTTCCACCACAATTTGTGTCCTTTTCTCAATCAATGGGTGGCAATCCCTTCTTCTTACAACTGTTCTGCCAACCTCCCCATCCTCCCCGTCCCTCTTCAGGGACCCCTCTCATGAAATACTCCTCTGTCGAGGTAGAACATCTCATCCACATAGAAGCAGTAGAGAAGGTGCCCGAAAGATATCAGGGCAGGGGATTTTATTCGAATTACTTTCTCACAGAGAAGGGAACGGGTGGTTGGAGACTGATCCTTGATCTTCGGCGGTTAAACAAATACCTCCACAAACAATGATTAAAGATGATCAATTATCCCGGCATTGGACAAAGGAGACTGGTTTGCAGCCCTTGACCTCTGGTGTATGAGCAATGACATCCAACCATCTGATGCTCCTTTCATGTAATCTTTGATTATATCATACACCTGAAACAGCAAGGCCTGTCAGTCTCCTCACTAAGAGTTCACCTAGCGGCGCTCTCAGCATTCCACTCTATGCTCTTTGCGCACCCTATTTCCAAAAGGCTCCTTAAGGGGCTGGCTAACCTCAAACCCCCACATAGGCCTATTACCCCATATGGGATTTGGAGTTGGTGTTCGATGCACTAACTAGACCACCATTTGAGCCCCTTGCCAAATGCTCCCTATTCCTATTAACAATAAAAATGGTATTTTTGATAGCAATCGTATCTGCACGCTGGCTTAGCGAGATTGCTGCCCTCACAGCCTCCTTGCCCTATACCGTATTTCATAAGGACAAACTAATCCTTTGACCTCACCCTTCCTTCCTACTGAAAGTCTGTTCAGATTTCCATATTAATGAGCCCATCATCCTACCGACTTTCTATCCAAAGCCTCATGCTTCCCGTGATCAAACCATTCTACATACCCTTAGAATCATAGAGCACTAGAACTGGAAGGGACCTCAAGAGGTCATCAAGTCCAGTTCCCTGCTCTCATGGCAGGACCCAGTATTGTCTAGACCATCCCTGATAGATGTCTATCTAACCTGCTCTTAAATATCTCCAGAGATGGAGATTCCACAACCTCCCTATGCAACTTATTCCAGTGTTTAACCACCCTGACAGTTAGGAAGTTTTTCCTAATGTCCAGCCTAAACCTCCTTTGCTGCAGTTTAAGCCCATTTCTTCTTGTCCTATCCCCAGAGGCCTCCTCCTTGTGACACCCTTTTAGATACCTGAAAACAGCTATCATGTCCCATCTCAGTCTTCTCCTTTCCAAACTAAACAAGCCCAATTCTTTCAGTCTTCCTTCATAGGTCATGTTCTCTAGACCTTTAATACCCTTGATGTACACAGGGCTCTGTCCTTCTATATAGACCGCACACGACTCGTTTGCAAATTGCATATTTTATCCATCTCGCTAGCTGAACGTTCTCGTGGAACACCTCTCTCCTCTCAGCACATCTCCAAGCTGATTTCATCTTGTACTACCCAGTGCTACTTCCTACAGAGCAGACCTCTTCCTACGTCTCCCAGAGCTCATTCAACATGAGCTATAGCAGCCTCAACAACGTTCCTCAAAGGGGTCCCTTTTAAGGACATTTGCTGTGCTGCCACTTGGTCATCTAACCATGCCTTCATGAGACATTATGCAGTTTCCACAAAGATGACTGTGACCCCCAATGCTGCCAGTGCAGTTCTTTCCCTGGCTCACAAGAGTTAAACCAAAGCCCTCCTACCAACTTTGGGTACCACTGTGTAGTCACCAACAGTGGAGCACCCACAGGGACATCACTCAAAGAAGAAAAGGAAGTTACTCACCTTCTGTAGTAATGACAGTTCTTCGAGATGTGTGTCCCTTTGGGTGCTCCATGACCCAGCTGTCCTTCCCACTTCTTCATATCAGCTCTTTTAGATGATCCATAAATGAGGAAACTGAGGGCACACTGGCTGTGTTTGCGAATTGCAAGGTGCGAACAGCACGTGCCTCCCCACTGTGCATGCATGGCCAGGCCAAACACTACTAGAAAAATCTCTGATCTGTGGTGCCGGGACTAACCCAACACCAACAGTGGAACACCCAAGGAGACACACATCTCGAAGTCTTTACTGCACAAGGTGAGTAACTTCCTTTTTTCAGGATTATTGGCAACATTTCCTTGAAGTATATTAACATAGGGGCAGGTGAAGCACATAGCTACATTACTATTTTTGCATCATTATTTACCCTCCAACTCTTATGGCACAGTTAGCAGAAAGCTTAAGTTCCTTGTTTTAGCATTCCTAGGAGACTGATATCTGAGACAATTCAATTTCCATGGGAGTTGCTGGGGAGGGAATGACTGGGTAAGTTCTGAAATAACTCAGTCAAACCAGAACACACAGAAGTTATTTGAAGTGACCGGGAATTGGTGTGGCAGCAGGACCCAGTGGGGCATTCTAGAACTTTACAGTCAGTGGTAATGAAGTAGGTCAATTTTTAGTGCATGTTTGAAACAGAAAGAGGGAGGTGAGAAAGAGATCTAATTTCACATCTATAGTAAAGTGTTGGCCTTTAACTTCCAGGAGAGAGATATTTTGAGACCCAGAAACAGCATGCCTGTTGATCTCCTGGGGATTCTTATTAAGATGGAGAAGATGTCAGAAGGGAATGCACCAGGAATTAATATGATTGAGAAGTGGAAGAGTCTAAGGAAATCTCAGATTTGTCCTGCCCTTAGTTTCCTTTTGTGAGATTTATGTAGCTGGCGATAACTGGACTCATTTTAGTCCATCTATTTTGTTTTCCCAGATGTTTTACAAAGGGACCTAAAATATTTTAACTTACACTCAAATTAAAGATACATGGCCCATCCAGCACACAGGTTAGTCCAGTCTTGCAAAGAGTTACACTTCCTCATCTAGAATAGTAATAGAGATGTAGCCATGTTAGTCTGATCTTGCTGAAACAAAAGACAGGACTATGCAGCACTTTAAAGACTAACAAGATGGTTTATTAGGTGATGAGCTTTCATGGGCCAGACCTCAGAATTTGATCTGAGGAAGTGGGTCTGACTCACGAAAGCTCATCACCTAGTAAACCATCTTGTTAGTCTTTAAAGTGCTCCATAGTCCTTTCTTTTACATCCTCATCTAGTTTTTCTTGTTCAATTCATTACAACAGAGTCAGTCTTTACTCTTCCTAGTATATTTCATCCCAAATAATCAGCCTGCTTTCTAACTTTACAATATTCCTCTGTACCTTGTGAAGTGCAGTCATCTCTGGTCTAGAATGTTCCACCTATTTAGCAGTGCACAGCAAAGCTACGCAGCTGTTTGTATCAAGGGGAAAATACACCATGTTCTAGCCGATAGTTGCAGTAATGAAGGAACACTGTCAGTAGGAATGGTATTAAATAGTGTTCATGATAAAAATATGGTGAATGTAAATGTAGATCAGAGCATTGGATGGGGCATTGGACTCACGAGACTCAGATTCTATTCCTGGCTGTGCTACTAATCTGATGCAGGACCTTGAACATGTTCAACTCTCTGTGCTCTCATTTCCCTTCCTTGTCAGACTTACCTGTTTAGATTATAAGATCTTTAAGGCAGAGACTGTCTATATTCCCCAGCAGTATACAGAGGTCCAAACCACAGTGACTGGGGGGAGAGCACAGGGCCTGGCAAGGCCTTGGAGTGGCCCCTTCCCGCAAGCGGCCTGGGGGCAGAGTGGGGCGCGATCTCTCCCTAGCTCCCCTTCCCAGCTGCCGGGGAGGAGGAAGAGCAGGAGCTGGGAGGGAGAGGCAAGCGCTGAGGTGATCTCAGAGCCGGGGGGAAGAGCTGGGGCCGGGGCAGCTTTGGACTCTCCCTGGTGGCAGGGCAGGGGGAGAGCTGAGCTAGCTGCAGCCTCAGCCCGACCCAACCCCCTGGCAGCTGGAGGGAGAGAGCCAGGCCTGCCGTGGCCTGGGCCCAGCCCTACCCCCTGGCGGCTGGAGGGAGAGAGCCAGGGCTGCCGTGGCCTGGGCCCAGCCCAACCCCCTGGCGGCTGGAGGGAGAGAGCCAGGGCTGCCGTGGCCTGGGCCCAGCCCAACCCCCTGGTGGCTGGAGGAAGACAGCCAGGCCTGCCGTGGCCTCAGCCCAGCGCAGCCCCCCGATGGCTGGGGTGGGGGAGATCTGGGACTTGCCTGGCCTCGGAGGGGGCCCAGCGGCTGGAGAGAGAGTCTCGGCAGGCCAGGGCTGCCGTGCCTCAGCCTGGCCCTCAGCGGTGGTGGTGGGAAGAGCCAGGGCTGCCTACCCCCCGAGAGTGGGGTTAGTAAGCGTAGCAAGCAGGGGCTGCAGCCCCCTAGTTACTATATATATTTATTTTGCCTCTGTGTTTTCAGTTGCTCATTAAAGATAGTATTCGCTCTATTATTGGTGGGAAGGCTCTTTGGCCTCTGATTCTTAGTTAGGGTCACCAGATGATTTCAAAAGAATACTGGACACACTTGATCTCGGGGGAAGGGGGGGCGGCGGCTGGGAGAGGAGCAGGGCTGGCTAGGGGAGATCAGTGGGGTGGGAAGGCTGGTGGGAAGTAGGGCTGGCCGGGAGGGAATTGGGAGGGAGTGGGGCTGGCTGGGAGAGATGGGGGGGGGGGACCTGGCTGACAGGAAGCAGGGCTGGCCGGGAGGGGGTGGGGAGGGGGAGCGGGAGCGGGGCTGGCCCAGGGGGGAACCGGCTGGCGTGGAGCGAGCTGGTCTGGGCACACGCAGATCCCGGGGTGCTGCCCATGGTCCCATCTCCACTGAGCAGAGGGGGAAAGGGATGGAGAGAGTTTGCTGGCTGCCTTGGGAATGGTGCAGGGCCAGGGTAGGGGTGAGCCTGCTTTATCCCCCTGCACCACCACCCAGAAGCCACCTGTGGTATGCAGTGCCCAGCTGGAGCCTGCATTCCAAACCCCGGCCCCAGTCCTGAACCCCTGCTGCACCCCAAACCTCTGCCCCCAGCCTGATAAAAGTGAGTGATGATAGGGGAGGGAGGCTGGAGTGAGCAGGGGCGGGGTCTCAGAGAAAGGGGGAAGGAGGCAGGGCAAGGGTGCTCGGGGTTGAGGTAGATCCTGGATTGCACTTCAATTAAAAAAGTGATCTTATGCTTAAAAAGGTTGGAGACTGCTGAGTTATGGAATAACTATGTTAAATACAATTGGAAGCTGAGATATAGGTGAGAAGATTATTCTAGGAGAGGGTGGGTGAGATTCTATGGCCTGCATTGTGCAGGGGGTCAGACTAGATGATCATAATGGTCCCTTCTGACCTTAAAATCTATGAGTCTATGAGTTTTCATATTCTCCATGTAGCATTCAAGATTTATCTGCAATTTTAAAAGTATGAGTGGGAAACTGCCCAAAAGTATGAGTGGGAAGAAATGAGCTCCAATCCTATTATTTTCAAGGGATTTTGGGACGTATCAATTTTGTCATCAAGTAAGGAGTAATCCAGAACAGACACCATTTTGCTCTAATCAAATTAGGACTGACGAGGTTGTGCTTGATCTCCATCAAAGTTGCTTTTACTTTGTGCAAACACTTTCTGTCTGCTACAGCTAAGAGCAAAGACAATTTTGCCTGATAAACATCAACATACCACACCATAACAGGGAAAAAAGCACATTCAGTTGAACAAGCTTTGTGGGTTTTTTTAGTTTAATTTTTATTTTAATTAATCTACAGTAAAGTCTCTCTCCATACGGTGAAATATCTGCAGAAATGTAAGACATTCAGGGCTGCTTAAGATATGGAATATCAAGATTAAAAGATGGTAGAGATAGCTTTCAGTAAGTAGAGTGGGGAAACTGAACTTATGTATGCTTTGGAAAATAAAGAAGCTCCCTAAATTTAGCTCACACAAGCAGATTCCACTTATTTTGAGCCACACTGTGTGGGATATTTCCAACCTTGCATGAAAGAGGGCATGGGAAGATTTAATTTCTATTTGGACATTCCACTAAATAAATTTAAAAAAAAGCCAACAGACAGCTATATTGGAATTTATGCTTGTATTTTAATTCTCTAATGTTAGCATTCTGTAAACATGATGAGAGAATAAGGAGCTAATTACAAATATTAAAGCTAACACTTCTGCTATTTAAAGAAATTTTGTTTAGTAATAAAAACTTAGCAAAAGTAATTTATTTCTTGTTCTAATAAATAGTTTCTTGAATGCAAGAACATTAGGAAATTGCATTTTATCAGAAGCAGTACTGTATTACTCCCTGATCCTGGCAAGACAGAATGATTTTTAAAAAGTGTGATGGCTCACTATTTTTCTGATTTCCCCTTGCTTTCATTTGAATGCCTTCTCTAACCCCTTTACAGCTGATGTACTGCACTGCATGTGCTCTGGATGCAATTTATTAAACATTGTGGATTAAAATAATAGATTATTAAAATGCACCAGAAAGATGTGTCCCTTTCAGATCAATTCCCTGTCAGATAAATTAATCTTTCAGAATAAGATCTTGTGTCATTAGAGAAATGATGCATTGGAACAGGGGTTCTTAAACTTCATTGCATTGTGACCCACTTCTGACAACAAAAATTACTACACTCCCTGGGGGGGGGGGGGGGAAGAGAGAATCAAAGCTGGAACCTGCCAGAGCTCCACTGCCCCATGTGTGGGACCAAAGCCCAAGGGTTTCAGCTGCAGGCACAGGGCCTATAATCTGAGTCCTGCCACCCAGGGCTAGTGCCTTGGGGTTTCTGCTTCAGCCCTGGGCTCCAGGGGTCTGGTGACCCTGTTAAAATGGGCCCCTAACCCATAGTGTGAGAATTGTTGCATTAGAATAATGGGGAAAAAATCCAGAGATGTCTGTATTTTGCCTTTGTCTGCAGACTATTGAATAAGCAAAGAAATATTTCAGCTGTATGATTACACAAAGGAAGACACAGCATAATCAGCCAATTTCTTTTATAGGAAGCACTCTCTACTACGGTACTGGCACTTCACAATGTGCGAAATCTCCAGTGAAAATGAATTGATATCTTTCAGTACAGTTATAACGTTCTCAAGTTACATAAACAATTATTCCTCTGTAAAGGATATTGGAGTCTCTAATCACTTAGGGTACGTCTATGCAGCAACATTATTTTGAAATAACGTAGTCCACGTCTACATAGCAGGCTGTTATTTCAAAATAATTTCAAAATACTGTCAAGCTGGAGAAGTTCTTACTTGGACTCCTGTAACCCTCATTGTACAAGGAGTAAGAGTGCTCTATTTTGAAATAATTTCTGTGTAGACGCTCCCAATTTCAAAGCTCAATTTGGCATAATTGCACAGCTTATTTTGAATTAAGCCACTAGTAACTTGAAATAATTTACACAATTTGAGCTATGCAAATTGCATAGCTTACTTTGAGTCAATTTCAAAGTATCTTATTTTGAATTTTAGCACTGTCTGCACAGCACTTTTTTAATATGGTGATATACCTATCTCACAGAGCTGGAAGGAACCTTGAAAGGTCATCAGGTCCAGTCCCCTGCCCTCACAGCAGGGCTAAATACCATTGCTGACAGATTTGCCCCAGATCCCTGAATGGCACTCTCAGGGATTGAGCTCACAACCCTGAGTCTAACAGGCTACTGCTCAAACCACTGAGCTATGCCACCCTTGGCTAGTTTGAAACATTCCTTATTCCACATGGTATGACGTTTACAGGGCTGTAGGCCTAGCGAGCCCATTATATTTTGAAATAATGAGTGCACTCAAAAGACATGGAATAGCTATTTCGGGATACCTCCTGTATCTTGAAATAGTGCTGCAGTGTAGATGTAGTCTTATAGGCATTTCTGTGATATCCATCACCATAGTATCTCCTAACATAGGGGTTTTGTCTCCGTTTTCCCCCCTATAAAATGGGAACACTTACTGGATATGTTGAGTTACTCATCATATATATAGTAGCCCAATGTCTGAGAGTCTGTAATGCTGAAATTCTGGCTGTTCCCTCTGGGCGGCGCTGTTGCCTGAAATGCTGGCTGTTCCCTCTCGGCAGCCCGTGCTGCATGGGGAGTGTGGGGCACAAACGGCCGCTTGCTCCGCTTGCTCCCCCCGCAGCGGCCCGGCTGAGCGGCGCAGAAGTCAGCCGAGCGCCACGGTGGGAGGGGAAGGGGGGCTGGGCGGTGACGTGCGGTGTGACAGCGGCTCCAGGCCCCGCCCCCTGGCCGTGAACATCACTGCCTCGCCCCCCTTCGCCTCCCACCATGGCGCTCAGCTGACTTCTGCGCCACTCAGCCAGGCCACCGCGTGGGAGCAAGTGGCGCAAGTGACCGTTTGAGCTCCGCGCTCCCCATGCAGCACGGGGAGTGTGGAGCCCAAACGGCCGTTTGGGCTCTGTGGTCCCCTGAGTGAGAGGCAGGAGGGGGAGAAGAAGAGAAAGAGAGAGGCAGGAGGTAGAGGAGAGCTGAGAGAGAGACAGGGGGAGGCAGTAGGAGGAGGAGAGAGAGAGAGAGACACGGAGCGAGAGACCGGAGGCTCAGGAGAGAAGACCGATGTGGAGGAGAGACCTGAAAATCCCGTCTTATGACGGGCTAATTGGCGAGTATACCATAATGTGTTTCATGTAATGGCTGAGTTAGTTGTGTTTAACTCTGAGTGTTGCTTCATCATCTGCTTGTAGGGTTACACTTTGTTTTGGCAGATACATGTTCCTGGTAAAAGTATTCATAAAAAATATTTTAAGAAGGTCACCACTGAAGGTCAAGTTCTCTTACTTGTAGGTCACAATCCATACTTTATTTGAAATCAATTCTTGACCTCTGGAGTATCTAGTTTTAAAACAGAATTACCAAAGGTTGATTCAAGTTTATTCAGAAGTAGAATCCCATGGAAATATTTGGCAGACATGGTGTGCTGCTTTCCTTTAATCTTTTACATTCCTGAGCATATGGAGAACACAAATTTAGCAAGCTTTATTCTGAACCGGGCCTTGAGCTTTTAAGGTTCATGAAGTAGCTATATTAGACAAACAAAACCATGAGTAAGCTCAAGTTTTCATTTAGTTGTGTAGATTTAAACTTGACAAAAGTCTCAGGAAAAATCCAATATATATTTTGAGAGCATTGTTGACCACACAGTATTCTTTTTAGTATCTTAAATATTAACAACAAATCTGAAGTCTTTAAATTTATGCAGACTGACCAGAATTTTCTGAACCGTGATACTGAAAAATGTTATGACAGCCCCTGACAACAGTAGATGCTGCACAAAATACAAATTCTCAATGCTAAAAAAAGTTTCTTTCTCTTTCTGCTGATCCCTTTTATGCAAGAGAACTATTCTTAAAGTTATTATCCCCTTACATGTTCTCATTATGAGTTGGTCTCTGAAAGGCACAAGGGAAAAATGCATAGGTTAGTCAAAAAGCCACTGCAACAATTTAAAATACAGTGCATATTAAAGCTAGAAATGCTTCATAAGACACTAAAGTTAAAAGAAAAAATGGTTATCTGTTCTGTAACATGTGTTCTTCGAGATGTATTGCTCATGTCTATTCCATGACCCATTGCCTTTCCCCACTGTTGGAATTTCTGGTACAAAGAAACTGAAGATGGGCGGAGAGTGCCTGGCACCCCTTATACTGCACAATGGAGGCACCATTCCAGGGGTGTCCAGAACCCTCAGGTAATGCTGAGGGAAAAACTCCTGGCAATAGTGCATGTGGCATGCACACATGCCTAATGTGAAATAGACAGAAGCAATGCATCCTGAAGAACACCAGTTATGGGACAAGTAATTGTCTTTTTCTCAAGGGAAATTATGTAAACATTGCTACGAGACTAAATAAAAGTTGTAACTGAGTCTTGAATCACAGGAATGATCATGTGCAGTTTTGGATCGGTTTACTTTATTTGGATAGTTAGCTAAATTGAAACTGTTGCTCGTCAATATTTTAAAAAAATAAAATTATTTCTCTCCTTCTCTGAGTGTGTTATTTTGATCTCATGATGAAATTTAGAAGTCAGTTCTTCTTAAACGCTTCAGTGAGGGAGGAAAAAAATAGAGGGAGCATTAACTCAAGCTTTGGAGATGTATATGACCAGATATTTCTTCTTAGGGAGCTACCTACTTTTTTAAAGACTGTTTTTTTCAGACTTGCAGACAATTTAAAGAGTAAGGACAGAATTTAGAGTCCCACTCAATTTTTATTTTGACAGACTACAGTTGGATTGAACCTTTAAAAATTATTTCAAAATAACTAAATTCAAAATAATAACTCCCAAAATAACAAAATGAAAATACAGTGTCCCCACTATGAGAGAGCCTCAAAATTAGTCTGAGGCAGGCTCCGTTATTGTGGATGTGCTACTTCGACATAGAGCCCCACAATGCATTGGGGAGTAATTACTTCAAATTACTCTGGGGAGTAGTTATTTTGAAATAGCAGCAGTGGAGCATCCACACTAATGATATTTCAAAATAACTGTTTTGAAAAACTGTTTTGAATAATAACAATCACAATTTGCTTCTGAAGTGAAGTTACCAAATATCTCTAGCTTCAAGAGAATGATTTATTAGGAAAAGTTATTTTCTGGCAATAGTGTTTCCACTAGGGATATTAAGGACTAGTCGACTAGTTTGACGATCCAATAAGCAAATGCTTATTGGATAGTCAACAGGATAATTGACTAGTCGCTTCCCCCCCCCTTGCTGCCTCTATCAGAGAGAGGCAGCAAGGGGGAGAGGGAAGGGGGGATACTTCAAAGTGGCAGCACCACAGGGAGCCCAGGATCCGTGCGGCAGTGCCGCTTTGAAACACTGCGGCGGCATTTCAAAGGGGCAGCACCGCACAGCTGATCCCGGGCTTAGTGCGGTGCTGCCCCTTTGAAATGCCGTGCTGCGTTTCAAAGGGGCAGCGCTTCCCTATCGACTAATCAAATAGTTGAAGCAAAAATGCATCAATTATTCGATTCGTGAAATACACGCTACTTAACATCCTTAGTTTCCACCTGTTAAATCTGGAATGGAGAAATCTGAGTACATAATTTCTGGACTCCAAATAGTATATTCTCATATAGCTTCATCCTGTGGGCAAGGTGAAAAACCAAGGGAACTGGAATGCTGCTGAGCAGAAATGTCAGTAGGTCATCACTGACTGTACATACATCTTGATCTTTTAATCATAAGAGAACTAACATGTAAAGAGCTATTCTGATCGAGTTTTTATGATTCAGAATATTTAATAATATTGCTGTGTGAGAGAACATTAAGTTCCAACACTGACAGTACAGTGGTCTAAGGGCTATTTATGTTTTGAGTGTTATTTAGCACTTTATACATTCAAAGAATAGTTTCTCTCAGTACTTCTGCAAGTCAAAATCTCAAATTGGACACCCAAAAGTGAAGAACACACACTTAGGTTATGCCTTCACTGCCAGTTCTTCCATCAGAAAATATGCTAATGAGAGACTTATTAGCATAAGTCATGATCTCATTAGCATATTTCTGCCATTTCTTTTTGCGCATGGGGTTTTTGTGCACAAAGAAGCAGTGTGGATGGGTTTTTTTGCGCAAAACCCCAATTTTGCACAAGATCCTTATGCCTGTCCCAGATCTTGTGCAAAACGTCAGGGAAAAATTAAAAGAGCTAGAGATATGCTATATAGAGTGCCTAATGATACTGAAGAGAACATAAGAACGGCCGTACTGGGTCAGACCAACAGTCCATCCAGCCCAGTATCCTTTCTGCCAACAGTGGCTAATACCAGATGCCCCAGAGGAAGGGGACACAACAGGTAATCGTCATGTGATCCCTCCCCTGTCACCCACCTCCAGAGAAACAGAGGCTAGGGACACCATTCCTACCCATCCTGGCTAATAGCCATTGATGGATTTAACCTCCATGAATCCATCTAGCTCTTTTTTGAACCCTGAGGTTGACTATGCGCTGAGTGAAGCAAAACTTCCTTTTGTTTGTTTTAAACCTGCTGCCTATTAATTTCATTTGGTGACCCCTAATTCTTATAGTGTGGGGATAAATAAATAACTTTTCCTTATTCACATTTTCCACACCACTCATGATTTTATAGACCTCTATCATATCCCCCCTTAGTCTCCTCTTTTCTAAGCTGAAAAGTCCCAGTCTTTCTAATCTCTCTCCATATGGGACCCATTCCAAACCCCCTAATCATTTTGTCGCCCTTTTCTGAAACTTTTCCAATGCCAATATATCTTTTTTGACAGACAAAGCAATCAAAGTTTTCTGAAAATATTAAGTGGGTGTAAATATCAAGGATGGAGAAGAATTTAGCATGATTCATAAATATCATGGAATAGTTGAGATCCCAAAGCTTCTGAACAGTCATGTATTATAAACAGCAGAAAAGTCCCTCAAGAGAAGTAGAGGGCCCCTTTGCATGAGAGGAATGGAAACCAGCTCGTTCTCTTTTTAATTTTTGGCTCTACAATGCTAAAGCAGTACATAAAGGTAAAAGCTGCTTTTCGTTACTGGAGTAAATTCAGAAACTCTGAATACACTCTCTTAGAAGCATACTTCACATGGCTGCCTCAGACATTATTTTGATTCCATTAAGCTTTTATTTGTATCAGTCATATCCTTCAATTAACCTCCAAATGATATTCTGACCGCTATTGTGTCCCTGCTCAAACTGTTTTCATGAGTGACAAATAAGATTCAACATGCTCTTCCAAAACTGAAGAAGGCTGAACTGAGGCCAGTCAAATGTAGTGCAATGAGGAGTAACAGTTAATCCGAGGGAAGGGGTTTCTTTCGGAATACCGCGTCTACATGTGGGGAGTTAATTCGGACTAGTGGATTTTTAAAATGGCGACCAGACGTGAATATGCTAATCAAGCGCAGGATATTTAAATCCCGCGCTTCATTAGCAACTTTGGTATGCTACATTTGCATCCCTAGTTTGGACTAGGGAGCAAGTGTAGACATACCCTCAGTGTTTCCCTGTTCCCTCACACCCAGGCTACATCTAAATGTTTTGCTTGCTTTTTTGCACAAGCTCTAAGATATGCCCCTTGATATTCCTTGACACAGCTAAAACTGCCTTTCAGGTTCCCATCATACTAGGACTTGATTACTGCAAAATCCATTTTTCCTGCTAGCCCATGAGCAGTAGTAGGCAGCAGCAAGAGGATGATGATTACATGTGATAACCTGTTCTTAATAGTCATGACAAGGCAGTAGGCAATGGGAAATTGTAATTGAAGTCACAACGTGAGTTTTGATTGCTTAAGGACAATCTTTATTTGAGGTCACTCATTGGGACAGTAAGCACCAAGCTTTACCATTATGAATGCTGCTGCTTATGCACCTTCATATGCACTTTGACACTGCTGGGCCTTTATACTCCTGTCCAGCTCAAGTCAGAAGAAGAAGGGGCTATATGTTACCACCTCCACTGGCCTCAGCTGAACACGACATTTGACTTTCTGGCTCCTGCCTAATAAGTCTTTTTCCTTCCTTATTTTATTTCTCCTATTTTTAAAATCTTTCTCTCTTTTGCTTTCTGACCAAGCTATCCAAGACAACCTGCCTAGCACAGCTACGAGCCTCTGATCAGCAGGGCAAGGCAAGGCATGTGCCTTCAGTCTGACATGGGGCAGCATTTGCCAAGTCGGAGAGGATACATTTACACAGTGATTAAATGCCTATTGCTGGCCCGGGTAAGCTGACTCAGGCTTTCAGGGCTTGAGCTGCAAAGCTGTAAAACTGCTATGTAGATGTTAGTGCTCAGGTTGGAGCCCAGGCTCTGGGACAAGACTCCAGCTTGAGCCCAAATGTCTGTAGCACCGGTCTTTAATTCTGTGTCAGTGTCCGCAGAGTGACTGATGAGAGTGCTCCGGGCTTGTGTTTCGCCAGCATGGCTGCAAGAGATAACAAATGCCAGAGACAGACACTGCATCGTTGTTGTTGCTGTTTTCTCTGGTATGAGTTTATCTTTTCATCTTTCAAGAAACAGCCCTGGACTTCAGAAACAATCGCAGTGGAAGATCAGTGAATCATACCTTTCCCTTTCCCTTTAGAAAAGGTTGTGTCCAGCAGGGATTTCCCTTGTAATAGACTCCAAAAAGAGAGAACGGTGATTTGATAACATGAAAGACGTAGTTCTCCAAGTTTTATATCCTTTAACTGTTTTTTCCTTTGGGTTTTTTTTGTCTTTAATGCAAGATTGGAATGATTTTAATGATGCTTGTTAAAGTTGGTGTGATCCATCAGTGACTTGATACAAAGCCCAAAACTATAGTTCAGGGCAGTGGAATTGGGAGGCACAGAGAGGAATGATTCACATGCATCATTCCCATAAGCTGTGTACACTGATAGAGTGCGTGTGTGGAGAGGCGGGGCAGGTTGCATTGAGGTGAGAACAGAATCCACAGGGGCTGGAGCAGACACTGTGCTATCCAGGATTAAGCCAGGGAGCAAATAGAAAGTTTCCCTTCTCCCCCTTGTCCCCTGTGAGGATAGAGGCTCCCAATGCTCAAGCCCTACTTTCTCAACCATAAGATAATATTTTCCCCAATACATGAAATATTCTCGAACTGGCAAGTTAGATCTCTGCCAACTTTTAGTTTCCTAATTAAGTGTACTTTAATAATAATACAATATTCATAAATATTTATATTGTCTTAGTAATGCCATCAAAAAGAAGGACAACAGCTCAACAGCTCTTGCTTAAGTAATTTGCGTCATTGAAGGTATGTTAGTTACTTTGACTCAGCATTGCATCAGTGCATTGGTAGGCACAATGTCAAAAGCAGAGAGCCACCAATAGCCTCAATAGCTATAATATAGCTTCAGAAAAATCAGAGTGAAATAATTCTTGAAACTCTATTTCCTAATTCTGCATGTATAGGTTTTTTCATGTATTTGTAAAGGATCTGCGAAACTATTAATGGTTTTTACCAAAGACTGAAAATTAACACTCCAGTAAGAATTAGTGATTACACTATATAATTAATTTTGTAAATAAATTCAATGTATTTTGAGTAAAAGGATTCAGTTTCACAAATTAAATATATTACAATCATCTCATTTTCACTTCCATGAAAAGGATTGGTCTTAGGAGCCAGATGTTGATCTCATTTACTCTGGTGTAACTCCAATGATTTTAAGAGTTGCTCCAGATTTACATCGGTGTGGGTGAAATCAGAATCAGGCCCTATGTATATTGGGTGAGTTGATTGGCTTTGAAATGCTCTGGAGCTAAGTTTTCTGTGAAAAATACCCTTGCCTTTTCTGACATATCCGGGCTATAATCTGCCAGAAACACACCATTTGTTTGTTAGAAACACCTGAAGCATTGCCAGCTTTAGAATGTACCGTTGAAACATTTAAAAATCACATATACAGGGCCAAATGTCAAAGTATCATTTAACCCTCTCAGAGTAAAGTTTAAAAGGCAGAGTGTTAGCAGGGAAACGCTGTGGGTGTGTCTAGACTACAGGGTTTTGTCGACAAAACTATACCTGCGTCTACACTGCTGCTAAGTTCTGTCGACATAACGTCGACAGAACTCAGCAGTTTTGTCGATGGCTGTAAACCTCATTCTATGAGGAATAACGCCTTTTGTCAACAGAGTTCTGTTGACAGAAGGCATTATTGCATTTACACTGTCCTTTGCATCTACACTGTCATGTCGACAAAGCGGCTTGCTTTGTCGACAGAACTGGATGTAGTCTAGACACTCTTTGTCAACAGAAGCTTTGTCGACAGTATCTGTCGACAAAACTTCTGTGGACAAAAACCTGTAGTCTAGACGTACCCTGTGGTCTTAGCTGTATCATTATTAGGAAAGGAGGGTTTTTTCTTTTTTAAGTTTCCTTACTTAACAAAAGAGTAAATTAAATCCCTTTGTAAGGCCTAAGGTAGAAAAACTCTTGGGTTTTACAGATACATTGGGTAATACGTTCCTAGTGAGTTAGCAAAAAACTTGGGTTTCTACTTTTGTAAGAAGATGCTTGCTTTTAATTATATGTTAAGGAGTAATTTATGTTTTTCCTCATGGGTTATTTAAAAGTCTCTCAGATCCAGAGACATATATATTGGATAGCACTGCAGACATGTCACTTGGGAGCTAAAAGTAGAGCCCCCTTTTGAATTGCAGAGCAAGGAGTTTAAAAGTTCATTAAAAGCTGAAACAGCTGCTGTGTTATCTTCAGACCAAAATGTAAAAACCCCATCCTACTTGGTTTTCCATAATAAGATATAATTATTAATAATGTTTAACTACTAAGTAGACCCTCTGATAAGGGGAAGAGGAAGAAAGAAAAAAGCTTCATTTTGACTACTTTTTCATTTTGCTTGGTACTCTAATATCATGGTTGAGTGCAGTTTAAATACTGAGATAGAGTAGTATAGAAGCTTTATTGTAGATTTATGTATGCTTGTTTAAAGGTCACTTGTTTAAGCACTGGGTAAGCAATAATGTAGAAGAGCTTTTGAGAGAGCAAAGAATGGTAAACAGGATAAAAAGCTTGTTTTGCAACTATAGATATACATAATATAAAATGCGGCTTTGTCATAGTAGCTGCATAATAGCAACTTATATTACATTGCCTGTACTATTCATTGGTATTCATTAAATACTTGAAAAGACCATTAAGATTGCATAGTTCAGCACTCAGGTAAAGAAATTACAAAATTAAAGTTACATATCTAATCTTAAATCTGCTTTTATATGTATGCTTCTAATTGTTTCATGTGCTACATGCCACACTCCTATCAATGGAGGTTGTAAAGTTTTTATGCTGGGCCTTGCCTGAACTGGCATGCACATTCAGGTCATTTTTCAATATTCAGCTACTTAGCTATGCACGCTCGCACACAGCAGTCTTCCTTGCCTTCATACAAATCTAGGGCCTGATTCAATGTCCAATGAAGTCAGTGGGAGCCCTTTAGTTCCAAAATGAAAACATTCTGGAGTGGGGGGAAGTATGGCACATGCACAAAGGGCAGCTACAGGGTTATAATCAAAATCCAGCTTCAGTAAACACTTCAGCTCTCCTCAGGGAGTGCTATTTCCCTGCCAAATATAAATTTTCTAGTGGTGCTATATAGTGGCAAAAACAAACAAACAAACAAAAACAAACAAAACCCCCCACAAAACTTGGTTGTTTTTTCCCAACACGGGGGGTATTAATTTCACAAGTTGGCAAAACCAGGTTTCTTAAACTTACATAAGCATTTTCCTTTGGGCAGAGACCAACCTTGAAATGTGAATATTTTTGTAAACTAGTGTAACTGCAAACAGGTAATTAGAACCGAAATGCTTATGTAACCTTAACCTAATGGTCATTCTTGTTCTAACACATATCAATCAAGTTAATTTCACAAAATTCTCACAGATTAATTTACACTTCACTTCCAATGTTAAGCTCATTTTGAATAGACTCATTGATGAAGAAGAATAATATTTTTGTTGTGACATTATGTAGAAGCTGGGTGAATTAATACAATGCTATACAAAGATGTAAAACTTTAGTCAGAGACATTGCTGTCCACAAAGAACTTTTTGATGGAACAGTAATCATCTTGATTTCACTCCTTAATGGATTACCTTTAGATGTAAAGACACAAGACTCTCATGATCTCTATTAGGGATGTATAATCCTTTTTAATTGGTTAAATATATTGTTTAACCAGTTAACTAACTAAAGGGCACATGGACAGGAGGGCCACTCCAGCATAGCTGGGTGGGAGCAGCCTCCTCCTCCCCAGCCCGCTATTGTGATGGAGGGGCCCCCAATTCATTTGGGCATAAGTTTTCATGGGCTGGGGGCTTCATCAGATGCATGAAATGGAATCTTCAGTTTGGCGGGGATATATATATATACATGTTAAATGGGAGTGTTACATTACCATGTGGAGAACCAGTGCTAACAAGGCCAATTCAGTCAGGTTATGTCTACACTGAAAAGTTAATTCAAAATAACAGCCTTTATTTCCAATTAACTTTAATAGCGTCTGTACATGCAAACCGCTATTTTGAAATTAATTCGAAATAGTGGAGCCCTTAATTCGAATTTGGTAAACCTCATTCTACGAGGAGTAACGCCAAATTTGAAATAGCTATTTCGAATTAAGTGCTGCATAGACACTTAATTCGAAATAGGGGGCCTCCAGCCCTTCCCAGGGAGCCCTGGTGGCCACTCTGGGCACAACCAGGAAAACTTACTCTCTTCTCCCCCAGCCCCGGAGCCAATAAAGGGGTAGACTGTGGCCACAGTGCCTGTGCCAGCTCCAAGACTGCCAGCCCAGAACCAGCAGTGGCCACTGGGGCCCAGTGGCCCCAAAACATGAGCCAGCAAGCCACTGGCAGCCAGCCCTCCACCGCTCCCCAGGAGTAGTCTGCCAGCTCCCAGGAGCCTGACAGGGGCTGGAGAAGGCAGCCTGAGTGTCTAGGAAGGCTGAAGTGCTCTCTTTACTGGTTTTTTGATGTCAGATTTGTGTCCATTTATTCTTTTGCATAGAGAGTATTTGGTTGGCCAATGTACATGGCAGAGGGGCATTGCTGACATATGATAGCATATATCACATTAGTAGATGTGCAGGTGAATACGGCCCTGATGGTATGGCTGATGTGCTTAGGTCCTGTGATGGTGTCACTAGGGTAGATGTGTGGACAGAGTTAGCAACAAGGTTTATTGCAGGGATTGGTTCTGTTGTGGGGTATGTGGTTGGTGAGTAATTGTTTCAGGTAGGGGCAGCTGTCTAAGTGAGGACTGGCCTGCCTCCCAAGGTCCATTCGAGTGAGGGATTATCATCTAGGATAAGTTGTAGATCCCTGATGATGTGCTGGAGAGGTTTTAGTTGGGGGCTATAGGTAATGCCCAGTGGTGTTCTGTTGCTTTCTTTGGTGAGTCTGTCCTGTTAGTAGGTGACTTCTGGGAACCTACCTGGCTTTGTTTATTCGCGTCCCTAGGCAGGTACTGTAGTTTTAAGAATACTTGCGAGAGATCCTGTAGATGTTTCTCTGTCTCTGGGATGAAAGCAAATGTGGCTGGGGTGGGTAGCTCAGTAGTTTGAGCATTTACCTACTAAACCCATGGTTGTGAGCTCAATCCTTGAGGGGGCTATTTAGGGATCTGGGGCAAATCTGTCAGGGATAGTACTTGGTCCTGCTGTGTGGGTAGGGGACTGGACTTAATGACCTCTCAAGATCCCTTATAGCTCTATGAGCTAGGTATATCTCCATTTATATATGTATATATAAAAGGGGTTGGCTGTAGACAGTGGATCAGGTGACATGTTCTGAATGAAGGCATATAGGTAAGTATACTGATCAGTAGGTTTCTGGTATGGGGTGGGGTTTAGGTGACCATCATGTATTTGCCCAGGAAGTGGTTCTCCTGTGTGTGGATTGATCCAAGCTGAGGTTGATGGTGGAGTGGAAATTACTTATATCCCAGTGGAATAAAGATATCAGTGTAACGCAAGGAAAGGCACTTGGTGATGAGAGCTGAGGAAGCATTGTCCTAAGCAGCCTTAAAAACATTGGCATGCTGTGGGGCCATGTGGGTACCCACAGAAGTGCTGCAGACTTGAAGGTATAAATTGTACCCACATTGAGGACAAAGTCACAAATCTTAGCCACCCGCTGTAGTGAAGTAAGTAATTTCTCATTACCCTGGAAGTGGTTTGTGGTCTGAGTAGTAGAATACTTGGAAACAAGTGTTGTGGAGGTGGGGGGGAGGGAGGAGAGAGAAGGAAAATAGCACTTAGGAAAGTCCATGGCAGGAATAGGGTTCCCTTATTGTTTATCCAGAGCCATCTTGCCATCTTTTGTTATTGAAAGGCAGCCTTTTAGAATCTTGATTGTCAGACATTTGCTGTAATTAAACTCTGAGAAGTTTAATCATGCATTTTATATTTCACTGCAGCTCCTGGCTTTGTTGCATCCTAAAAAATCTGCTTATTTTTATTTATTTTTAAAGCCACAGGCAAGCTGTTACATGTATCTCTTTTTAGATATCCTAGCAGAGCGAATGGGGATCCTGTGCATAATGTAAAAAGTGACAGAACTTTGTAGATATCATGAAAGTGTAGCTTATGGCACTAATATTCCCATTTAGTTATTGATATATTTTTGCTTTCTGACTGACAGAATGTTCTTTTATAAAGGAAGTGGCTAGTTTCTCTCAGGCTACATATAACCTGAGAGAACACACACCTGCACTTTCCTCTAATACTTGAGCATGCTCAAGGAAAGCTAACCTTTAGAGGATCGGCTGAGGAAAGGATACCTCACACCTGCTTTTATCATCACTGTAACAAGAAAAGGTCTGTTTCAGAGCTGGATAATATATATTCCAAATGAAACAGGAACATTTCTTCTTTTTTTGGTTTTGTGAAAATTTTGATGGGGTATGTGTACTAGTTTATGCCATAAATGTGTTCACTGGGGATGGACTGGAAATTAATATATATGTGGCAGAAAAGTTTGGGGGGGGGGGACAAAAATAGAAACATAATCCTTACAACTGTTTTTTAACTTGAGGGATAGGACAATTAGCAAATGTTTTATCATTTTTTAAAAGAGAATCACAGGAGAGTCTAGGGGAATACGTGCAGCGCATGGCTGGGAGACAGGAAAACTGGATTTCTGTTTCTAGCTTTCCTGATTACTTTGTGATTCTCTGTATTTTACAGCTCTAGGTCCCATTCCTATGTCTTGTGCTTGTGTTCATGTGTCTTCAATGTGTGGACTGTGCAGGGCCCTAGGCATGGGCAAGGAGAGAGGTTGCTCAGGATGCCAACCAGTTTCCGGGGGCTGCCCACATGGCTCTACCATTCAGTCGTGTATATATTTGGGAGGCAGGGGTGGGCTTCGGTGACTCTGTATGTGTGTGTGTGTGTGTGTGTGTGTGTGTGTGTGTGTGTGTGTGTGTGTCCATCCATAAACCTCTGCATGTGCATGTGTACTAAAAATGTTCTCCACCTTGGGCACTAAAAAACATGGCAAAATACCGACACAGAAGACTACATCTTCTGTGATTGGAAAGTGGTTGCATGTTTGGTGAGCCAACATAATTAACAGAAAAAAGTGGAATAATTGGGTAACTGTAATTATGACAATGCCAGTAATAAAATTAGAGAGAAGACGTGCAGAATGTAGAAGAGAAAAGGTGAGAAAACAAGCTCCAGTAAATGTATTCCTACTCAGCATAGATTTCCTTTATGCTTAAGGTGCAGTGAGAATAAATACAGCAGTACCTGCCACTGAGGGTGTATATTCTTCCCTTTTCAGTACAACTCACTGGGTTGACCTTGTTTTCTGAACAGGGAGATATTCGTCCTATTTATCACACCAGTCTGCTGTGTGTGTGTGTGCATTCTAAAAGGCACACATATTACCTGCTGAAGTGTTCTTGGAATTGCCTGCTTTTGAGCAAATGGGGGAAATCACTGATCAACTCATGTGAATGAGCTTTAGCTCCTTTTTTTTAAATCTCATGCTTGCAGAGAGTGCTTGGAGTGGTTAACCCTAAACTCCTAAGATCAAGGAAGCGAAGCTAAAAATGAGCACAGGTGCAGATGTTCCTTCTGTCGCACTTAGGAATATATACACAAAAACGCTGATAGTTGTCAGGCAGTTTTGTTTCTTTGGCCTGCTCTACACTACGAGATTAGCTCGAACTTCGCCACATTAGGTCAATTTTCTAAATAATAATTCCACACCACCAAGCCCGTTCCACCAACTTTAAGGGCCATTAATGTCAAATTCTGTACTCCTGCTTTTCACGATGAGTAACAGTAAATTTGACTTTGCATGGTGGACTTTAGTGTAGTGCAGATTGCCCACAGTTGGGGAATTAGCCAGGAAATCCACAGCCTGTGGCTCTGGCAGGCAGTCCAGGCTGAGTGGTGAGCAGTTAGGGTCTCTTGTTGGCAATCAGGGCAAAGGAACAAACAGTTATGAGTCCAAATCCTATGTCAGGGCAGGCACCAAAGCATCAATGGCCGGGAACTGTATTCAGGGCTGAGCCATAGTCAGTTCTGAGCCCAGGGCCCTCAGTCAGAGTAGGTGGCTTGGGCCTGTATTCAGGGCTGAGGGGCACACATACAGTTAGTAGCCCCAACCCCTGAGGCAGTGCAAGACACGAATAAGTAAGTCTGTGGCTCAAGCATGTATTCAGGTTAGAGAAGCAAGAGGTTTGGACATCCTCACAGTGGTAGATGGCCAACCATAGGCAGGCTCCTTGGCCTAGAGAGGGAAATGACACCCCAGGGGTGGGGTTGCAGGGATAGGAAGACATGAACCCTCTCGACTCCACCACATACCAGCCCAGGGACGTACCTCTGGAAGATATTTCTGCTACCAGGTCAGCGGGGTATCCCTCCAAATCATGCTGACAGGGTCTTTGTCCACAGTGCAGCCAGATGAGGATCAGCTGCCTCTAGACCACTTCCTCCCCTCCCTTTGGGGGGCTACATGGATCTGTCGGGGCTTTCCGGTTCTTCTGCATAGAGGATTAGAGGCAGTGCTGTAAAAGTTAATGTTCTTGGCCTCCGGGCAGCCACATTGCTCCAATGTTTGCCATTACTTTCAAGTCGGTGAGAGGGGGGAGGAAGGGAGGTGAGAGAGGAAATGAGTGCATTATGGGACACTGATGACATGTACCCAGAATGACCGCTGCATTTCCTTTGTCCCATCAGGCACTGGGAGCCTAACCCAAAATTATTAGGCGTGGCTAGGACTGTGGGATAGCTACCCATACTGCATTGCTGCCAAAGTCAATGGCAGCCATCCTACTGGGGATACGCTACGTCAAACTCTTAGGCACAGTGGGGACCATCAGCTTTACAAAATTGGGTGCTAAAAATTGACCATAATAAATTTGACCTAATTTCATAGTGTAGACAAGGGGGTTTTTAGTAGAAGGTGCACTAGTGGAGAACCAATTCCCAGGCATGGGATGATTGATGAAGGGGATGTACAGGTTGGAAGATAGTTTGCACTGCCCATCAGTTTTCTGTTTCTGAATTTCTGAATAGTTTGAGGTTGTTAAATTATTTTTGAGGTGGTTGTTATAGACATAGCCGAGTAGTATAACAACTTTACAACAGGACATAGATTTCTGCCAGAAACATGAGCCTGGAAGAGCCAAGTGTGACTAGCTGGCTCCAGTAGATACACAGACTTAGCTGGAAGTGACTTAAGCCATGTCTACATTTCCTGGACACTGATGCTACTTATGATGGATACAGTAGAGGTCTGGTTAAGACCCAATAAATTGATGGCAGAGTGCTCTCCAGTCAATGCCAGTACTCCACTGGAAAGTGAAAAGTAAAGTAAGTCCACAGGAGACACTCTCCCATTGACAGATGCAGCATGGCATAGGCGCTGCATTAAGTCAAGCTAAGCTACATCAACTCCAGTTATGTTATTCATACTTAGGGTGATATACTGCAGCAGTGTAGACAGGCCTAATGTGCTGGATGCTGTTTGTGAGCAGTCCAGGCTGGAGGCTTCAGCATCAAAGCATTGTAAATGGCTTCCCAGGTTACATGGTGGGTGTGCCACATAGACTCATTAGTCTGGATTGTACCTGTGTATATCAGAGGCACTAAGTGGCCAGTGTTTTTCTTCAAAAGTTTTTCTCCTGTTTAGGCATGTCGATAGAGTGACCAGTTTTTTAGTTCAGCAGATTATCCAGCAACTCCTATTATTTTCAACTAGCCAATAGCCCATCATTAGACAGGATTTCTGGGTCTCTCCTCCATGTCCTATTCCCTTTCTATCTCGCTCTTCTCTCCTGAGCCTCCGGTCTCTTGCTCTGTCTTTCTCTCTCTCTCTCTCTCCTACTGCTTCCCCCCCCATCTCAGCTCTCCTCCGCCTCCTGTCTCTCTCTCCATCTCTCTCTTTCTCTTCCCCCCCCTCCTGCTTCTCACTCTCTCTCCGCTCTCCTCCGCCTCCTCTCTGTCTCCTCCGCTCTCTTCTGTCTCCGTCAGGGATGCACGCTCGTCTCCATCGGGGATGCAGGCCCTGCCCCCTGGCCATGTATGTCACCACCCCGCCCCGCTTCCCCTCCCACCGTGGCACTCGGCTGACTTCTGCACCACTCAGCCGGGCCGCCGCAGGGGAGCAAGTGGCGCACGCGGCCATTTGGGCCCCGCACTCCCCATGCAGCATGGGCCGCCCAGAGGGAACAGCCAGCATTTCAGCAACAGCACCGCCCAGAGGGAACAGCCAGCATTTCAGGCAACAGCGCCGCCCAGAGGGAACAGCCAGCATTTCAGGCAACAGCGCTGCCCAGAGGGAACAGCCAGCATTTCAGGCAACAGCGCTGCCCAGAGGGAACAGCCAGCATTTCAGTGTTACAGACTCTCAGACATTGGGCTACTATATATATGATGGGAGCTTGCTTGGTTGTTGTGCTCTCTTGAAAATCTGAGCTCTCGACACTTCTGAAAATCTGGCCCCAGTTATGAGTGAGAGCATCTATGAACTAGGGATGTAAGCGACTAGTCGACTACCCGATAAGCATATGTGGGACAGCTGATTCCCGTCTTAGAACATAAGAACATAAGAACGGCCGTACTGGGTCAGACCAAAGGTCCATCTAGCCCAGTAGCCTGTCTGCTGACAGTGGCCAGCACCAGGTGCCCCAGAGAGGGTGGACCGAAGACAATGATCAAGCGATTTGTCTCCTGCCATACTTCTCCAGCCTCTGACAAACAGAGGCCAAGGACACCATTTCTATCCCCTGGCTAATAGCCTTTTATGGACCTAACCTCCATGAAATTATCTAGCTTCTCTTTAAACTCTGTTATAGTCCTAGCCTTCACAGCCTCCTCTGGCAAGGAGTTCCACAGGTTGACTACAAGCTGTGTGAAGAAGAACTTTCTTTTATTAGTTTTAAACCTGCTACCCATTAACTTAATTTGGTGTCCTCTAGTTCTTCTATTATGGGAACTAATAAATAACTTTTCTTTATTCACCCTCTCCACACCACTCATGATTTTATAGACCTCTATCATATCCCCCCTCAGTCTCCTGTTTTCCAAACTGAAAAGTCCCAGTCGCTTTAGCCTCTCCTCATATGGGACCCGTTCCAAACCCCTGATCATTTTAGTTGCCCTTTTCTGAACCCTTTCCAAGGCCAAAATATCTTTTCTGAGGTGAGGAGACCACATCTGTACGCAGTATTCAAGATGTGGGCCTACCAGAGTTTTATACAGGAGCAGTAAGATATTCAAGATAGTAAGATAGTCTTTTTCCTGCTCCCCCTCCAGCTGCACCTCTTTTTTTCCAGGCAGCTCTTAATACATTTTAAAAACAGAGGCGCAGCAGGGAGGGGAGATCAGGACTGGGTGGGAGCTAGGAATCAGCACCTGATCCCCCCCATTACACCTCTGCCTTTTAAATGTATTAAGAGGCTGTTGGCTCCCAGGGACGGGGACTAACCTTGCTGTGGCTCTGCAGTTTCCCCCCTTATTGGCTAATCGAGTAGTCGATGGCAATTCCATCGAGTACTCGATTAGCTGATTGCATGCAATTAATATCCCTAGTGTGAACATCTGTCCTATACCCATATTTTTGTTTCAAAATTGACTATGTCTTCTTGCAGAAGCATATGTGGGTTTTTTTTACTTCTATATTGTGTAACACAGCAAGTACCTTACTTCAGTGAAGGAGTTTTTACATCAGTGAGCTGTATTGAGCTGAGCTGAATGAAGAGTAAATGGGATTGAAATAGCGAGTTGCTGTGTGAATCATTGCCAGCTTCATCTTTAGCCACCCCACTAAACTTTTGCATGTATTTCCCTGTGTTATTGGTACCTTTTTCCTAAATGCATATGTCAAGAAAATCCAGCCCAGTTTTTATTTTACAGGATATATTACTGGAGCAGTGTGCTATGCTCTTGATCAATTCCAGCTGGCTGGGAAATGCTTCACATAGATAAAATGCACCAATATTCCAATGGAACCATTCCTTGCTCTACTCATCTGTCTTGTCTCAGATGCTAATTTGGGGTCAAAACACTTCTTGTCTATTGTCTTCTCATGTTTAAGTTGTTAGTCAAGATGAAGTGCAATATGTAGTTGTGACAGATTCAAAAAGATCAACAGAAATTTATCTCTAGTACTTTTTTCATTATCCTTTGCAAAATACATAGGTGCATGCACCATATATCAGAACATGGTCAACGAGATAAAAGAGACTATATCTCAGTCAGTCACAAAGGCCAGTGTCTACTTCCTTCATGGTATTCATTTACAATATGGGGCATGACTGTTAATCCTTTGCAATGAATGGGAGTCTTTCCCGTTTGACTTCAGTGGGTTTTGGATCAGGCCCTGAAAGCTTTATGTTTAGCTAGCCCTCTCTTCCTTTACGTTAGCAACATGAGCAAGGGCCGGGAAAGATGAAGACCAAACCTTTAAAAATGACTACGTCCACTTTAAAGGATCCTCATTTTCAGGAACTGCTGAGTTGTCTGTCTTCTGAAAATCAGTCCCGCTTAATTCGTGTCATGCTGGTCACCCAAAATCACTAGTCACTTTTGAAAATCTTGATCTTCAACTTTTGTGGCTAATCGTGGAGTCTGTATGCTGGTATTTACACCAAGGTCATTTAGAGCCTGGCTTGAGTAAGGTCGGCAAAAATGAACCCCAGAGTTTAAAAATAATTCATCAAAAAGCGAAACTACCCAAGTGCTTCGTTTAAAAACAACAGCTTAAAATTATTCAAAATAGCTTGGAAATGAGCATGTGAAATAGAGGAAATTATCCACCACTAAGGTAGACACTATGAAAGAACAGAATGAGCATGTGACAGGGAAAAACGTGGAGTAAAATAATTGGCTCCTGGGCACCTTTCTTTTGTACTGTCTCTTAAAATAAAGTTGCTCTGGCTGACTTTGTGTTGCTTAGATGCATTTATATGCTGCTTTCATTTCTTCTGAAGAAAAATTGAGGTTTGCATGCTTTGAGTGGTCTAATAAATGACTTAGTATATGATATGTTGCATTTTTTTTGTCATGGTAGCCATTATTCTAGTTAATATTACTCTACACAGCACTGGTGTGCCTGAGCTGGAGTACTGTGTCAGTTTTGGGTGCCATCCTTTAACAAATCTGTGGTCAAATAGGAGAGAGTCCAGAGGAGAATAACAAAAATGATACAACCTTGAGGACAGGTTAAAAAACTGGACATGTTGGGTGCGTCTAGACTACATTCCTCTTTCAAAAGAGGAATGCAAATGAGGGAAATAAAAAATGCAAATGAAGCGCTGATTTACAAATCTCGCACTTCTTTTGCATAAACTCTTCCAATCGCTTTTTCGGAAGAGATTTAAAAAAAAAAAAGCAGTCTAGATGGGGTTCTTTAAAAAAACCCTTTTTCGAAAGAACCCTGTAAACCTCATTTTTTCAGGAATAAGGGTTCTTTCGAAAAAGGGGTTTTTTTCTGAAAGAACACCATCTAGACTGCTTTTTTTTAAAAAAGGTCTCTTCCAAAAAAGCAATCAGAAAAGATTATGCAAATGAAGCACAAGATTTGTAAATCAGTGCTTCATTTGCATTTTCGATTTCCCTCATTTGCATTCCTCTTTCGAAAGAGGAGTGTAGTCTAGACGCACCCGTTCAGTCTTGGGAAGACTGAGGGAGGATCTGATAACAATTTTTCAACTCTGTTAAGGGTTGTTATAAAGAGGACAGGGACCAGTTCTTCATGCCCTTTCTGCCTGCCTTCACTTTCTGCTCTAATACTCTTGGCTCTGTCCTGCCATGCAGGAAGAAGAAACAGATAATGTGATTTAATTAAGCCACAACTTTATTCACACACCTGAGAAATACCAGCAATAAAGTGCTGCTCTTCAGTACCAAGCCTTCCCCTAAGTCCAATTCTAACTCCTGTTTATCAAGAAATTGTATCTCTATGGAACAAATACCTGCAGTGGATACCTGCTGCCTGCTAAACCACAAGAACATCACCTCACCTACTTTCGAGGGGTTGCCTGCCCCTTGGTAACCCAGATGTCCCCTACAGCTGGGTTACGACCCCCTTCGGACAGGGCTGCCCTTAGTTTCACACAGATGCCCCTCTTTTAGGGCATATACTGCCTTATAGGCCCAGTTCCCCAAGGTACAAGTCCCTCTATACAGGTATATACGGCCCTCTAGGCCCAATCCCAAAGTACAAGTCCCTCTGTAGGGTTGTGGATCGCCTTCCAACCTAGTTCCTTGGTGAGCTTCTCCCCCAAAATCTAGGGAGCACGGTTGTGTTGGGACGGGGAGGTAGGGGGACCCGGGCCCTTCCACTCCACCTGGTCCCAGCCCAGGGCCCCGATGGCAGCAAAAGCTTTCCCTGTGTGCTCGGCGGGGATCCCTGCTGGAACACGCTGAGCTCCCGGAGGTCACCCCTCTGCCCTGGGCCCCTTCCTACCCCCTCCAACGCTGTGCGCTGTCCTCTGCATGCAGCTCCCGAGGTCAGTCCCAATCCAACGATCTCCCCGCCCGACGCTGTCACTGCGGCTGCAGCTGGGGCTGCTGCTCCTGGGGTGGCCGCGGTGGCAGGTGCTGCTCCTGGGACAGCTGGGTCTGCCCTTGGGGCAGCTGCGGCAGCTGGTGCAGTGTAGGAACTCCTCCCTGAGCTCCTGCTCCTCCGGCTATCCCCCCTTGACTGACTGTCTCCCTGGGCTGTTATCCCCAGCTTCCCTCTCGAGCATGCCCAGCAGGGCCATGGAGATGGGGCCTGTTCAGCCAGCTGGGCCAGGGGAGCTCCCGGGGCTTCAGTGCGGGGCAGCACTGCTCCTTGACACCTACCCAATAGGGTCTCTAACCTGATGTGGAGAATGTGCAAAAAAAACCCAAAACACCCCACCCTGGCCAGCCTGGCAGATTAATCTAAAAGAAAAAGGCTGCCCATAGCAAATCATAAAAACCTGGTCCTTCTCCAGTCCCACTGGATGGAGGGTGGTTGTGCTGGTCCATGAAGAGGAAGGGTTTCATTTCGGATGGACAGTTGAATAAATACACACCCTTCCCTGATATGCATGATGGGTCAAGTGTCCCATCTGGACCAGCTTCTTCCAGTCTTCCCTTGGCTCAGCGCCTTTTTGCCTTTTCCTCCAAAGCCAAAGACAATAGGTATCTTAAAGGAGCCACAACTTTTCTTTTTGCTAAAACCCTCCAATTTCAGCTGCAGTGAGTGCATAGGTTTAGTGAAGCACTGATATTTTTAAGTCCATCCTTATTCTGGGGAGTATTAAAATATGTGCTTAAGTGATGAATTTTAATCTACACGTCTGAGGCAGAAATATGCACAGATAAAAGGCAATAAAGGTCAAAGATAGAAAATTTTAGGTATGGGAAGACTATCATCAGAAATTGGGAGTTTTATGATGCATAAAAAATGAGGTTCACAGAAAGAGTACTGGATTTGTGGCTTTTCGTTGTTTTTCTTTTTCTTACAAAGGAACTGGCAAATCAGTAGACATAAAACATAACACAAACTGTTCCACACAAAACTGAAAACCACTATTTTTGAAGTTACAAAAACGTAGCTTCGTTTTTTAAAGTTCACTTTTTCATCCGAGTTGTGGACAGGATCAAAAGCGAAAGTTCCAAGATATTGTGGGAAAAACTGTTCTTAAATAATTTCAGGGGAGATCAAAGCAAGAAAGTACCAGTAATCTTACTAGAAAATCTGTTCTCATGAAATTTTATTCTCAATTTTGCAACTGCAGGAAGATTAAATAGTTCAGATAAGATACTGTAATTCTAACTGCTTGTCCTAACAGCTGAACATTTGTTGTTTATTCAACCCTAGTTTTCTCCCTGTCATTTTTTAAATGACAGCTTCGGAGTGTGGAGATTAAAGAATGCCAAGGAGTGATGATGACTTGCAAGAATCTAATGTTACACCAACAAGCGGAACTGAACCTGGGATCTCTGGAGCTTAGTGCATGAACCTCTACAGCTTGAACTAAAAAGCGAGCTGCCTCTCAGCTAAGGCTGTAGAGAAAACTTATTCTTTCTCTCTGCAAGTGGTCAGAGTGTCACTATATGGGATAGTGAACCACATTCAGTAGGTGTGTGGGTTACACTAGCATGTTGTTATGCTAAAGCATTTTGCATGACTGCATTAAGGGTCTGTCTACACTGCACCTGTAGCTTGAAATAAGCTATGCAATTTGAGCTACGCAAATCGCATAGCTTATTTCAAGTTAATTTTGAAATAATAGAGCACTATTCTGAAATGTCCCTTACTCGTGGAATGAGGCTCACAGGAATGTTGGAATAGTGAGCCTGTTATATTTCGAAATAAAGGGATTGCCCAAAAGATGCAGAATAGCTATTTCGGGAAACTGGAAAAATCCCGAAATAGCTCCGCAGTGTAGACATAGCCCTAAAGGAGCATCCTAGAACAGATTAATCAGTTAGCAAATTCTCACATTTCCCTCAAGTTAAGAAGCAATGCAGTCTGAAGTACCTCTGATCTAGGAAAGCAGTAAAATATATACTATTTTCGTATGTTGCCAATTTCTGAAATTTTATCATGAGTTTCATGACATTTTGTGTTTTTCTTAATAGCCCAGATGCTCCAGTCATGTGACTATGTACAAATCTCAGCCTTCATTTAAAAACAAAGTTTAATCCTCATGGTTGTGGAATAAAATGGGAAAACATAAATCTTAAAAGGCATAAAAAACAAAAGGCAAATAAAAAATCAGAATTGCATTTTGCTTTAATAAAATCTCATTAATTAAGCCCATCCCATTTTTGGCAAGCCTGATTTATTATTTTTGAGTGATTTATGATTTATTCATTGGTTTATATGGCGAGGAGTCCTGTGGCACCTTACAGACTAACTGAAGTGTTGGAGCATAAGCTTTCGTGGGCAAAGACCCACTTCGTCAGATGCATGTAGTGGAAATTTCCAGAGGCAGGTATAAATATGTAGGCCAGAATCAGGCTGGAGATGACGAGGTGGATCCAATCAGGGAGTATGAGGCCCACTTCTAGTAGCTGATCAGGAGGTGTGAATTCCAAGAGAGGAGAAGCTGCTTTTGTAGTTAGCGAGCCATTCACAGTCTTTGTTTAATCCTGAGTTGATTGTGTCAAACTTGAAGATGAACTGTAGCTTAGCAGTTTCTCTTTGAAGTCTGGTCCTGAAGTTTTTTTGCTGCAGGATGGCTACCTTTAGATCTGCAATTGTGTGTCCAGGGAGATTGAAGTGTTCCCCTACAGGTTTTTGTATGTTGCCATTCCTAATATCTGATTTGTGTCCATTGATTCTTTTACGTAGGGACTGTCCAGTGTGGCCGATGTATATAGCAGTGGGGCATTGTTGGCACATGATGGCATATATTACGTTAGTAGATGTGCAGGAGAATGAACCAGTGACAGTATGGCTGATCTGGTTAGGTCCTGTGATGGTGTTGCTGGTGTATATATGTGGGCAGAGTTGGCACCGAGGTTTGTTGCATGGATTGGTTCCTGAGTTAGCGTTATTATGGTGCGGTGTGTAGTTGCTGGATCTCCAATGCATCATTTGTGATCTACAACCCATCCTGGACAATGATCCCTCACTTTCACAGGCCTTGGGAGGCAGGCCAGTCCTTGCCCACAGACAACCCGCCAACCTGAAGCATATTCTCAACACACAATTGCAGATCTAAAGGTCATACAAACATGGGGTTCCAGTCTTGAAGCTCATGCAAGTCTGTTCCATGGAAATCAGACATATTTATATAGATATAGATATAGATACAGAGATTGTTAAAGGCAGCTACTTCCAGGGCCCATGATGTCATAAATGTCAAAAGAAAAATCTTTGAACCTGGCTACCTGTCTTTAAAATTTTGATTGTGTGTACCGAATGCAGTTAAAAAAATTAAACAGTTTACAAAATGAAGGTGGTCCTTATTCCACAAAGTTTCCTTGATGCCTATTATATCAATATCCTCCTTTAAAATTAGGTAGTCTAGTTCACCCATTTTACTAATTAGACTTCTAGCATTTGTGTATAAGCACTTTAATAATTTGTCACTATTTATCTGTCTGCCATTTCTTGATGTGTTAGACTCTTTTCATTTGATTGTATCTCATCTGATCCAACCCATACTTCCGTCCTCTCCTCCTGACTAGAACATAGAGCATCTCTATTAATAGACCCTCCCCTAAGAGATGTTTCTGTCCGATCCATGTGCTCCTCTGCACCTGTTGGCTTTGTATGACCATATGAATCAGTGAAATCCAAAATAATGCCAATCTTTAAAAAATGCATTTCTACAAATAGAAAGAAGTCATCCAATGCTGTGAATTCAACCTATGCAAATTGGAGTTGAAAATCCCATGGCAACCAAAAGAGTACTGGATAAGCACACAAAAAAGCATTATGTCCTGGCCAAATTCCAGACTGAGAGAACTGTATTCTGTCTGCCTAAACTCACCCACTGATTGCAGGTTTCTCCACTTATGAACCATAAACAGAGTGTATATAATATTACCGTGCACCATTATCAGCTGATACCTTCTGTCCCAGGAAGTGGTTGCACTGAGGTAGTGAGTTATGGGTTACCTGTATAAAAAATTTTGGAATTCCTCCTGAAAAAAGATGTTGCTGGAATATGAAATATATAATTACTTTTAAAAGTCATCTGAAGAGAGATTTGCAAAGTGTTATTTTAGCAGTCCAATTTCTCCAAAGAATTAAAAATTTTCAATGAAAAATACAAAACGATAGTTTTCTAAAAACATCCACTTTACTTAATGAGGAAAAAGACACTGAGGTGTTCCAAAGTTAAAATTTAGAAGAGTCAGATTAGTTATATGCAGTTTTCATTATGTTGGGCAATTTGGAATATTAATCTGCTGTGACCTTAACATGCTCATAAACAAGGGATCTGGCCAACAATTCATTGATGTTCCCTTGCTTCAGAGCTTAGTATCTTTGATTGTTTTCCCTAGAATATTCCCTGAACTCATTTCAGATTCTCTCAGGCAAATTTAGTAATCCAAAAATGCAGAGCATACAAAAATGAAAGCAACTTGCAAATATTAAAACAGCTTATAAGCAAGATACAACTGCCAAACACAACACCTAACTTTTGTCCAAGTACAATAAGTAATTAGTTGCATTACTCACCAGTAGTTTTCAGGCAAGTAGGGCATATTCAGTGGTTGCCCTGCTTTTCTGATAGAATTATGCTAGATTTAATGAAATGCCTTAAAGGCAAGGGCAAACTGTTGAAGCAGTCATTTTATGTTGATATTTATCATTTTAAGTATGTGAACAAATATTTTAAGAAGTTACAAAAATGAAATAAACTTTATATATGTAATTTCGGTACCATCTATATTTATCACCCTCTTCCTGGAAACTGAATATTTGATTAAAAAGAACAATCTAAAATCCACCTATGGAGACTTGAATAAATGTGGATGATGTACAAAACACAATGATGATGACTACAGGAAAATATTGCAGCAAGGGAGGTTTAGGTTGGACATTAGGAAAAACTTCCTAACTGTCAGGGGGTACGACTAGGCTACAAGTTTTTGTCGGAAAAAGGTACACAAAATGCGCTCTGCAGTTTGCGTACCTTTTTCTGATTCTTTTGTCGGAAGAGGTTTTTCCGATATTTGGCCCATCTAAACTGGGCCAAATGTCAGAAAAAAACCCTCTTACAAAGGCCCCCTTCTCCTTCGTAGAATGAGGAATAGAGGGGCTTCCGAAAGAGCATGTTTGCTCTTCTGCAAAAAAAAATTGGAAGCGCAAATGTGTTCCCTGGATGTGGCAGAGTTTTTTCGGGATACTGGGTTACCCCCTCCCCCCCCAGTTTAGCCATACCCAGGGTGGCCCACCACTGGAATAGGTTGCCTAGGGAGGTTGTGGAATCTCCATCTCTGGAGATATTTAAGAGCAGCTTAGATAGACATCTATCAGGGATGGTCTAGATGGTACTGGGTCTTGTAGTGAGGGCAGGGGACTGGACTCGATGACCACTCGAGGTCCCTTCCAGTTCTAATGTTTTATGATTCTATGAATATATCAGGCTAAGTTTATTAAAGCTTTAATGTTTGTCAAATATTTGTTTTTCTAGAAAAGAAAGCATAATCCAGAATAACAACACTTAACTAATATTTCGTTCAGTGTGGAAAAGGTTAGTCAGGTCAGAAATCTTAGCAAAACATTAGAGTTATTTTTTCCATTAATCCAGATATTTTCAGCAAGCTACTGACTCAATAATACCAAAATATATCTAATTGATAGCAGGTAGCACAAGCACTGTCTACTGATATTAGTCTCTTCCATGCGAAGTGTTTCAGTATAAATGTTTTTATTACTGACGGTTTCCCCACAGATAGTCCCCTAGAAACCTTTCACTTTTCAGTGCAGTCAGCCGTAAACAGTGAAAGAGACTCTCTTTAGATAATCATCAGTTAAAACTTCCAGCATGCATCATAGTCCTGGTCTACACTAGGACTTTATTTCATAATAATCCCTCCAAGCTCGATTTTATAATCAGAGCGTCCACACAACCAAGGCCATTATTTCAAAATAACAGGCCACAGAATTCAAAATCTGTACTCCTGCTTTTCATCAGGAGTAATGCTAATTCAAAAATAGTAATTTTGAAATAACAGTAGTGTGGACACTCTGGTGCCACTGTTTTGAAACAATTACTCTCCAGAGTAATTTGAACTAATTGTTCCCCAGTGCTTCCTGAGGCTCTAAGTCTGAGGTAGCACATCCACTTTAACAGAGCCTGCCTTGCATTAATTTCAAGGCTTCCCCATAGTGTGGACATGCTGGTTTGAATTTGTTAAATCGGGAGGTTTTAAGTCATATTTACTAATTTCAACATAGTTCCTAGGGTACGTCTAGACTACAGGCTTTTGTCGACAGAGGCCTGTTGACAAAGAGCATCTAGACTACATCCAGTTCTGTTGACAAAGCAAGCTGCTTTGTCGACATGAGAGTGTAGACGCAAAGGACAGTGTAGATGCAATAACGCCTTCTGTTGACAAAAGGTGTTATTCCTCATAGAATGACGTTTACCGCTGTCGACAGAACTCGGCGGTAGTGTAGACGCAGGTATAGTTTTGTCGGCAAAACCCTGTAGTCTAGACACACCCCTAGTGTAGACATGTCCATAGGCAATAACACCTGTAAACTCTCTTTGCCAAAATGTGAGCTACTACTACTTGAATTTAAGAAAAATCAGTAGTCATGTATAAAAATACCTTATATCCTCTATTGAGCATCCACTGGAGAATTACACAACTGAAGATCTCATCGTGTGTGATTTTACACAGTAAAAGATCAGCAACATTGACATATTAGAACTGTAGAGCAATTCAAACAGCAGTTGCCTCCACAGACTGCCAGAAAGTGGGAAAAAATTAAAGTTATGAATCATACCTATGTATGTGTGAAACTGATTGTTTCTCCGTAAATGGAGTACTTTGCAATTGTCCTTATGAACTTCATCCTATTTACCTCAGACCATTTCTCCAATTTGTCCAGATAATTTTGAATTATCCTTCAAAGCACTTGCAACCCCTCCCAGCTTGGTATCATCTGCAGTTTTTGTAAGTGTATTCTCTATGCCAATATCTAAATCATTGATGAAGATATTGTATAGAATCTGTCCCAAAACTGACCCCTGCAGAATCCCACTTGTTATGCCCTTCCAGCATGACTGTGAACCATTTGATTACTCTCTGAGAACAGTTTTCCAGCCAGTTATACACCTACCTTATAGTAGCCCCATCTACATTGTATTTGCCTAGTTTATTGATAAGAAGGTCATGCAAGAGTGTTTCAAATGCTTTACTAAAATCTAGGTATCCCACATCTTTGACTTCCCCCTTATCTGCAAGGCTTAATATCCTATCAAAGAAAGTTATCAGGCTGGTTTGGCGTGATTTTTTCTTGACAAATCCATGCTGACTATTACTTGTCACCTTATCTTCCAGATATTTGCAGATGAATTCTTTAATTATTTGCTCCATTATCTTTCTTGGCTCAGAAATTAAGCTGACGGACCTGTAGTTTCCTGGCTTGTCTTTATTTCCCTTTTTATAGATGGGCACTATATTTGCCCTTCTCCAGTCTTCTGGAATCTCCGCTGTCTTCTATGACTTTTCAAAGTTGATTGCTAATGGCTCAGATATCTCCTCAGTCAGCTCTTTAAGTATTCTAAGATGCATTTCATCAGGCCCTGGCGATCTGGAGTCATCTAATTTTTCTAAGTAATTTTAACTTGTTTTTTTCTTCATATTTAACTTGTTCTTTTCCTATGAAACTAACCGGCTATGTTAATTAAATTGATAATTTATTAGGATAAGTGAACAACTTATATTTTATATTCGGTTAGGTTGATTGCTTTAGGATTTAGATTATTATGTACATTATGCTTCGAGTGGGCTTCCTAAGTGCCTACTGCAGTACAGTCTGTCTGATTTGCAGCCTGTGGACATGTGACTCCCCCCACCAAACTGTTCATATTCTTTTTTTGGCACAGAATTGACAACAGGTTTTGACTTAGTTTAAAGAGACATGTGGTGTGAATGTGTCCATGCTGTCACAGTGGAGGGACTCCTTACATTAGAGATAGATGGCAGTGTGTGAATTGCCCATCTAAATCCCGTTTTAGTGTCATCTAGCCCTAGAGAAACTGATTTACCACATTGTTAACTGGCAGAATGCCAGTTTAACACACAGGTATCCAAGAAACCTTGTGCATGTATCAGAAGTTGCGGGTGAGATTCCTGGCTGAGAATGTTTGAAGTAGCTGTTTGCCAGCCCTGGATTTTTATTTTTAGGATTAGGAGAATGTGCTCTTTAGATGAAAGAGGGACTCTTTCTACAAATCCTAAAATAGCTTCTGAATGTGCATAAGGGTGACTCTCTTTGCTCTTTTGAACCATCCCCTTGTGCTGCGTTCACTATGTGTCTTCAAGCAAGGTAGTGATATTTTGCAAGATAGTTGAACTGGTCCACTGGAGGAACAAACATTTATATTGTAGACTGCTTTCAAACTTTATGGAGCCAGGTTATAGTTTTAGTAGTTGCTGTTATCCCGAGAACTCTTTTTACCAGGTAATGTTCTGGAGCTAAAGATATGGCTTTAGAAAAGGAATTGGTAATAACTCCTGATATTTGTGTTTGTGAGCATTTTATGAAATGCTGGTAAAAATGAACAAAGGAGGAGTTTGTTTATGGACTGGCTTATTTCTGTTTTCTTTTAAATAGTTTAAATTGTATTGCAAACCTAGATTCAGTCAGTACGTTTGCAATTAAACAGAATATTTATAAAATGACTAACATAATTTACATGTCAAAAAGTGGTGGTCAAATGAAATCATGAATGCTTGTTTCTGTTTTTAATGATTCCTCCCACTATTAAAAAACATACTCCTTGCATGAGACAGATAATTCACTAGCTATGCTGACAACACTACTTTATAAATCTATGCAGAGATGCCTACTTTTGGTTAAAAAAAATATCAACTAGCGATGTAAAATCCCAATGAATCCCAATTAATCAGTTAACCGGCTAAACATTAGGTTAACCTAACTTTTAACTGTCTAACTGACTAAGCAGATCACAGGCAGGGGATCACTTCAGTCCAGCTGGAGCAGCCCCGCCCATGGGATTTCCACTCCCAGTCCCATGCAGGGTGGACTGCTGACTGGCAGCCCTACACAAGACTACTCTTAGTGAACCAGTTAACCATTACCTGGTAAGCATCACCCAGTTCCCAGTTCGCATCCTTAGTATCAACATACTGAATCTGCATTTGTTATACAATATGGATAGTTCAAACTTCCAAAACAATCGACTTGCATTAAAGATAAAGCAGTGTGTTGAATGAAATGCTTACATAAACAAGGTTTGTTGACTGGTATATGTTGTATTATGACAAAAGGTATCTTCAGTGAAGAGACCAGGTATACAAAATTTATACAATTAGTTTTCTAAAATTTGACAAATAATTTATCTAATTTGTCAGATGTTTTCCAAACAAGTGTGGACAAACCAAATTTAACCTTGTATCCCAATGATTAAAAAGTAGATAGGAATTTATCAGGACAGAGTTGTTACAGATAGATTTGTTAACAGTCTGACTCCTGATGAAATTGATTCAACATTTAAATAAATAAATTCCAGTTTGTGACTGTACTGAGATATTCTTGCAGTCTGAATGAGTTATGAATACTGAGAAATTATTAAATGGATTTCTGACAATTGATTAGCAGCATGTGGAGTAAAAAAGCTTTATTTGAATTACCAATGAACCTTAAGAGGAGTGAGTTCAAAACTTATAGGATCAGGTCCCCAAACAGCTTCTTTTACTTTTGTTATTGTTTACCTAATGTTGTTACTTAACCTGTAGAGGAAATTGTATCTAGTGGCTTATATCTTCATTACTACTTTATTTTTGCTCCTCTCCCCTCCCACCAGCCACAAGTTTGTTTACTTTTCAGGTAGGCTACGTCTACACTAGCACGATCTTGCGCAAAAACTCTTCAGCGCAAGAGTTCTTGCATTAAAGTAGTTGCGCAAGAGAGTGTCTACATTGGCCAGGGCTCATCGTCAGAGCAATGCGCTTTTGCGCAAGAGAGCGTCTACATTGGCGGGTTGCTCTTGCTCAAAAGCATGAGCTTGGAACCACTTTGGAGAGGGCAAAAGGGCACCAGGACTTTCCGGGGGCGGGAGCTGGAGCTCCTTTGAGACACGTGTTTAAAGGGATCTCCCTGGACAGCCGTTTCTCTCCTGCTGCGTGCTATAGGACCTCTTGCAGGGACTGACAGCCGTAACAGTTCTAGTTGTGGTTGCCCTCTGCCTTCTTGGACACCACAGCTTGTGCCTTAGTGCCATTTGATGATTTTTTGCCGTCAGCTCTTTTGTTGTGCCATGGAGCCAGGGGTGGCCTTGTGCCTGCTCTGGCCCCTTCCGGCCATCTTGGAGTGCCTGCAGCTGCTGCTCTATGCTGCTGCACTCCTCGTTCAGGACCTCAAGGCGCAGGTCACTCTGGACTCCCTCACTATGGAGGCGGTGGCGTCCCTGTGGCATCCCCACCCCACCGTGGAGAGGCCATTGTGGAGACTGGACACCAGTACTGACTGGTGGGACCGGCTGGTCCTGGAGCAATGGGATGACCAGCAATGGCTCTGGAACTTTCGGATGCAAAAGCAGATGTTCCTGGAGCTATGTGCCTGGCTCGCCCCTGCGCTCCAGAGACACACCACCCAGCTGCGGGCCCCAATCCCCATGGACAAGAGGGTCGCCATCGTCATCTGGAAGCTGGCCACCCTGGACAGCTACCGATCGGTGGCACATCAGTTCAGGGTGGGCAGATAGACTGTCGGTGCCGTCATCATGAAGGTAAGTCCTGGGGAGGGGGGGTGCTGCACTCCATGCCCAGGGGAAGGCAAGACTCCAGGCTGGGGCGATGGGGAGAGTGGGGGATGCCCCGTCACCCAGGGGTTTGGGCCATCCCTCCCTTGCACAGGCCTGCTGGTGGGGGGGGGGTGGCCCACGGGGCGAGAGGGCCCTGGTGTGTGTGAGGACAGAGGGCATCACGGGGGGGGGTGGGAACCCCCCAAGGGAGCATGCACTCACCGTGCCTTATGTGATGCGTTCCCCTGTGTTCCTGTGCACCCTTCTGCAGGTCGTCCCTGCCATCAATGACGTCCTGCTCCAGTGAGTCATCCACCTGCGGGACATGGACGCAACGGTGGCCAGCTTCTCTGCCCTGGGGTTTCCCAACTGCAGGGGAGCCCTGGATGCAACCCACATCCCCGTCCGTGCCCCAGAGCATTGAGCAGCCCATTTCATCAACCGCAAGGGGTACTTCTCCATTGTGCTCCAGGCCCTCGTGGGCCACCATGGCTGCTTCACGGACATTTATGTGGGCTGGTCCGGCAGGGCACATGATGCCTGCATTCTACGACACTCTGGCCTGTTTCGCAGGCTGGAGGCGGGCACTTTCTTCTCCCAGAGGGAATTTACTGTTGGGGACGTGCCCATGCCAAGATGTGTTGTGGGGGACACGGCCTACCCCCTGCTGCCCTGGTTGATGTGGCCTTACACGGGGCAGACAGACCACAACCGGGCACAATTCAATGACCACCTCAACCGGGCCCGCAACCATGTTGAGTGTGCCTTTGGCCATCTGAAGGCCCGGTTTTGTTGTTTGCTCACCCGTCTTGAGATGGGTGAGCGGAACGTACCCGAGGTAGTGGCCGCGTGCTGTGTGCTCCACAACATCATGGAGCGGAAGGGGGAGGCCTTCCTCCCGGTATGGATGGCAGGTGAGGGCCAGGCATTCGAACAGCCCCGCACAGCTGCCATCCGCCAGGCGCACCATGATGGGGTGCGCATACGGGAGGCCCTGACGGAGATGTTCTCCCAGACCCCACAGTGGGTGGAGGAAGGGGGCTCTGAACTGGGCGGTGAGGAGGGAGGGGGCTCTGAACTGGGAGGGGGAGGAGGGAGCTACTGGTAGGAGGAGTGGCCCCTGCGACCGCCTCTGCGGGGGCGGACAACTGCATGGTGTTCAGGCCACATCAGGACAGGCAGTACGGGGAGGTGGGCAGGATGGGGTGCAGCAGGAGGGGGCATGGCGGGAGCAGGAGGGGCAGCAGGAGGGGGCATGGGCATTGGCATGGGAGGGAAGGCAGGTGCATGGGGCAATGCCATCCCGTAGTGCACAGCGTGCCCGATGTGCACAGTGAGGGTGGTGTGAGCATCACACATGCGGTCACACTGAGCCTGGAAGTGCCCCCAGGCCTGCTGGCGCCACTCCAGGTCGGCGTTGACCCGTTGTGTGATGGCCACCTTGATCCTCTCGACAGCCTGTATGTGGCGCCAGAGGAGTTGGTCCCGCTGCCAGACCAGCTGGCTTGGTGCCTGGGCGATTGGGGGTGCTGCCGCTGCTGCAGGGCTAGAGGGAACAGAGGAAAGGATGGGTCAGTCAGGCAGCCCTGCCCACCGTCCCCACACCCCATGCCCTCTGCCCTGAGCCCAGGTGACACCACAGTACTGTGGCTTGGGCCCACTCGGTCCCCCCCGTGTTGTATGTTTGCATACAGGACCGCCCCCGGAGTAGGGTGCTCCTCCATGGATTGTAACCACCATTCTGTGTCCTGGCCCTTTGGCATGTGTTGTGTTAACCTGTGGAACTCCCTGCCGGGAGGCTGTGAAGCTTTGGACTAATCAATGGCGTTTGACAGGGAGCAAGATGAATCCCCACAGTGCCTGGGAGCACATATGGCAGACATGGTCTGGGCTCTCAGATCCCCATCATGTGGATGTCCTCTGGACGGAACCAGGGGTGACTGTGGAGTGTACCATCCTTGCAGTGAAACTCAGGTGGCCCTAGGGCCGGGCCGAGCACTTCCCCCCTCCCCCTCCCGCTAGCCCTCACACACGTAGCCCAGGGACATGTGTGGCTGCAGTGCAGGACTTCCCTCGGGGGGGCCAGCCGAGGTGCCAGGAGCAGGCAAGGGGCTCAGTGGGGGCCACGCTCACAGGGCTGTGTTGCTGCGGTTTTCCCAGGAGCAGCTGGCTGTGTCGCACAGCCAGGCATGACTGTGTGCTGTCTGTGTGCTGCACCCTTCGGGAGGTCTGGGGCCTTGGCTGGTTCCAGCCAGCATCCATCCTTCCCCCCGGTCTGGACGTGTGCAAGCAGCACGGTCCCAGGCGTGCCCTGGAGCTGCCTGCCGCGTCCACATGCCGCCCGGTCACCAGGCTGCACGTGGTTGCACGTGCTGCATACTGGTACACAGCATGCAGCTCACGCTGCCTGAGTGACACTCCCTCCCTTGCCCCCCCGGGCACCTGGCTCTCCCCCACCCTTGTGAGTGCAAAGTGCAACACTCACCAGTGGATCCTTCCCCGGCCTCCGACGACACGCGGGAGACGTCCGGGCTGCCTGACACCATTTCGAGCTGCAGGGTGACGGTGCTTCCCTCATCGTCTTCCTCCTCTGACCTGGTGGGCAGCTCCGCCTCGTCCCCCGCCTCACTGTGCCTGGTGATGGGGGGGGCATCTGCTGGTGTCCACGGGCACCGAGGGTCCCTGGGGTGCCATCTCACCCAGGATGGCATGCAGGCGGTCGTAATGGGGGCAGCTGTTGGCTCCTGCCCGGTGGCCTGGACATAGCCCAGGCGCAGCTCCTTTACTTTGGCCCAGACCTGTTCGAGGGTCTGGGCTGGATGGCTCTGGTGGGAGAGCGCCTGGGCCATGTGGTGGAATAAGTCCGCGTTCCTCCAACAGGCACGGGGGTCATGGAGGGCCTCCTCGTTGGCCCAGAGGTCCAGCAGTGCCTTGATCTCCACTGGGGACCAGGGCGGGGTGTGCCTCTTCGTGCCCCTTGGGGCCTCCTGCACTGGGGGTGTGGGTTGCTGGTGCCCCCTTGGAGTGGCCATCCCTGTGGTGCTGGTGGCTGAAGCAGAGCAGAACCGTGCGGGAGAGCTCGGTGGGCTTTTTTCCGTTTGGCTGGTTCTTGCGCAAAATCTCTTGGCTGCCTGTCTACACTGGCCTCTTGCGCAAGAACAGTTGCGCAAAAGGGCTTCTTCCTGTGCGGGAGCATCAGAGTTCTTGCACGAGAAACCCTGATTTTATACATTAGAACGTCAGTGTACTTGCGCAAGAACGCGCCGACAGGGTAGACAGGCAGCAAGTTTTTGCGCAAGAGCGGCCGCTTTTGTGCGAGATCGCGCCAGTGTAGACATAGACGTAATGTTACAATTTACAGTGAAAAGATAATGAAGTACTTTATTATTGCTTTGTCTTCATCATTTTCTCATTGGTACTCATAGCAATGCCTCTGCACATCAGTGAATAGCAGAAACTCAACAAATAGTTTATTTTTAAAAACATAATAATACACAGCTGCTTTAGACATCTTCCTTCCAATGTTAGACGTCTAATTCTCTTGTAACATCATCTGTTTGACAAGTTGCCATTTGCACCTACAGATCTGTTGGGGTACGTCTAGACTACACGCTTCTTTCGAAAGACGCTTTTTCCAAATAATCTTTTGAAAAAGTTTCTTTCAAAAGAAAGTGTCAAACTACATAAAGTGGATCGAAAAAGCAATCAGCTTTTTTGAAAGAGAGCGTCCAGGCAGTCTGAAAAAAGGGCACCCGGAACCACTTCTGGCAGGGCATGGGGGCAGCATTTACTTCCAGGTGCTGCTGCATGCCCTTTGCAGAGACGCGTGCTTAAAGGGACGGCCCTAGACAGCCATTTCTCTGCTGCTGCAGCTGGCTGCAGCTGGCTTGCCTACCTCTCAGAGGGACAGCAAAGCTTCTGCAGTGCGTGCTCTGGTTGCCCTGCTTTCTTGGACACCACAACAGTTTGTTTTTTTGTTGGTTTTTCTGGTTTTGAATCTTTTTTTTTGCCATGGAGCTGGAGCTGCCCCTGGGCAGGTGATGGTCCCATGCTGCCATGCTGGAAATTCTGCTGCACCTCCATGACACCGTCATGATGCTCCTACCCCATCTGGACTCAGAACCCAGCCTTGAGCCCCTCGCCCAGGGTGCAGCACCAATGGCCTTCCCACTGAACTTCCTAGCGGAGAGGCGCTTTTGGAGGCTGGACACGTTCCGACTGGTGGGACCATCTCATCATGGAGCGGTGGGAAGACAAGCATTGGATCCGAAACTTCCGTATGCGGAAGGCCACATTCCAGGAGGTGTGTGCCTGGCTTGCCCCTGCCCTACAATGACAAGACACCCACTTTTGGCCCACCATCCCCCTGGAGAAGTGGGTCTCTATTGCCCTGTGGAAGCTGGCCACCCCCGACAGCTACTGCTCAGTGGCCGCATTTTCCATAACTCCTACCTGTACCACAGGCTGCAGGCTGGAACATTCTTCCTGCAGTGGAACTCTGTGGTCGGGGATGTGCAGACGCTGGTGTGCATTGTGGCCGATGCGGCCTACCCACTTATGACTTGGCTCATGAAGCCCTACACTGGCCACCTGGACGCGAGCAGGGAACAATTCAATGCGCACCTGAACCGGGCTCACTTGCAATTTGAATGCACCTTCGGGCATCTGCAGGGGAGGTTTAGGGAATGCAACATCCCCAAGGTGGTGTCCACGTGTTGCGTGCTCCACTACCTGGCTGAGAGGAAAGGGGAGGCCTTCCTCCCAGGGTGGGGGACATGGGCTGATGTTGAGGGGAGGCAGTTCGAGCAGCCCCAGAGAGCTGCCATCTGCCAGGCCCACCAGGCTGGAATGCACATCTGGGAGGCCCCGAGGGAGAGATTCTCAGAAGGAGTCCAATGACTCTCCCCAGGGCCTCCCCAATGGGGGCTTGGGCTTGGCCCCCCAATACCTTTCCCCCCACAACCCATCCCTGCCCCACTTTCAGGACATTAAAGACAGACACCAGGTTTTGTTTGAAAAATAAACTTTGTATTAAATACAAGCAATGTAAATAACAAAAGCACAGTGTTGGTTTCAAAAATAAACTTTGTTTTCAATATAAAAATGTTTCTTTAACTGTGAAGGAGGGGGGCTGTAAACCTGGAGGGGGGAAGGAGGGCTGTAAACCTGGAGGGAAGAGGGGGGGCTGTAAACCTGGAGGGGGGAGGGAGGCTCAGGGCAGAGGGTGTCGCCTGGACCGCAAAGTCCTGCTGCCTCAAGTCCATGGACCTAGACATGATCGGGGTTGGGTGGGGCCTGGGACAGTAGGGGGCTGGGCAGGAGGAGGGGATGCAGCTGGGTCTGCGATGGCAGAGGGTGAGGGGAGAAGGGGTGAGGGGAGTAATGCAGGGAAGGGAAGTGTAGTGGGGGCAGGAGCAGGTTGACCAGGAGGAGCAGCAACAGGGACAAGATCCTCCCCGATTGTGGCACAGATTGTTGTCTGCTGCTGGATGAGCTCGTCCAGCAAGCGGTCGTGCCACACAGCCTCTGCCCGTGTCCTCTCGGCTATGGTCTTCAGCCTTTCAAGGACCCGAATGTGCTGGTGCATGAGGTCTTGATACACCCGCCAGTGCCTGTGGCTTCCATGGGCCCAGCTGGGTGGTGGGACAGGTGTTGCTCGACCGTCAGGCATAGCTGGTCCAGCTGTGGAGGACAAGAGCGAGAAGTGGTCAGTCATGCGTGCACACACTGTCCCTGCTTGTGAGCAGTAAGTAACTGTCCTTGGAACAAGGGATGCCAATGTTCTGTCAGCAAGCCCACATGTGGCCTGGCCAGCAGCCCCGGCCTCACAGGGGCCCCGAGGTGTCCAGGGCAACATCCTATCCCCCTCTCCCCTACCAACACCATGGCCAAGCAGTCCAGGGAAGTGTCCAGCCACAGTGGGTTCCCAGGTGTTGGAGAGGGGCCTGGAGCAGCCTGGCCCTCCCAGCGCCCCACCCCACCATACGCCTGCACATGGCAGCACTGTCTGCGGGAGCGGTTGTTGTGTCATGTGCACACATGGCCAAGTGCTATGTGCGACACTTGTCAGTCTGTGTGGTGTCGTGTGTGTGCCCTTGTGCCCAGCCTGCTTCCCGCAATGCCTGGTGGAGGGAGAACAGCCCTACCCCAGCCCTACCTGGGGTCAGACATGTGTGGGGCCCTCCCCAGGCTGTGAGCAGCTGCGCATGTCTGCCCCGGGACTGCACCTGCTTGCACGTGCACAGACAGCTGCACGCTGTCCAGGCAGAGCATGATGCATGATGATCGTGCCCTATCCCCTGTGCGCTCACCTCCCCTGCCCTGTGTGTGTGGTAACCTCACAGACTCCCCGGGGTCTGAAGATTCCTGGGAGGCCTCCTGGGGAACCGGCTCCTGGGTGAGGGTCACTCCACTGCTGGGGTTTTCCTCCTTGTCCTGGAGCTGCTGGTCTTCAGGGTTGTCCTCAGGAATCTCCAGGTGATGCTGGACGGGTGTCTCCATCCCTGACTCCACAAGCACCCATGCACACGGGGGTGCCCCACCCCCTCAGGATTCTGTCCAGCGCCTCATAATATGCACAATAGAGAGGCACTTCCCCGGAGCAGGAGCTGAGCTCACGGGCCCTGGCATTCCCCTGCCTTAGTTCTTTAACATGGGCCTGCACTTGGGCTTTTCCTGGCCACCATCCAGCCGTAAATCTCTGCATTCCCGTGGCGTGAATGCATAGCCTGCAGGGACTCCTCCTTTGACCACAGTTCTAAAAGGGTCAGGACCTCAGTGCTTTGTGCCCCTGGATGGGTCGTGGGATGGCTCCCTGGAAGGTCCATGGGGTTTTGGGGGGTCCTGGGCTTGTGCCATGGCTCCTTGTCTGAGCGGCAGGGAGAGCCGTGTGGTCAGTGTCTTGCTCTGGCTGGCTTCCTGCCACAATGCCTGCCTACCTTAAAGGGTGCTTGTGCCTTTAAGACGTGGCTGCAGACAGGAACAATAGAGGTGTTTAGTGTAGATGGCTTTTTTTTTTTCCCCCGAAAAAACTGGCTCCCCCGTGTCCACACCTGCCTTTTTTCGAAAGATCTCTTTTGAAAAAGGCATTATTCCTCATAAAATGAGGTTTACAGTTGTCGAAAAAAATGCTGTCAGTTTACTGCTGTCGATTTAATTTCAAAAGAATGTGGCAGCAGTCTAGACACAGGTGAAGTTTTTTCGAAAAAACCCCTGTATCTAGACATAGCCTTACTTAGTAAATATAGTAATCTGACTTTACTCTCTATTATATACTCCTTTATCTGAACCTTATTAGGAGGCAGAAAATATGTCTAAGGCCTAGTTATCTGCTAGTGGTGGTGGGTTGTACAGGACAGGTTGAGTGACAGAGTGGGATGGGAGGGGATGGGATAGTAGGGGGATACGATAGAGATCTATAAAATCATGACTGGTGTGGAAAAAGTGAATAAGGAAAAAGTTATTTGCTTGTTCCCATAAGAACTAGGGGATTACCAAATCAAATTAATAGGTAGCAGGTTTAAAACAAACAAAAGGAAGTTTTTCTTCATGCAGCACACAGTCAATCTGTGGAACTCCTTGCCAGAGGATGTTGTGAAGACCAGGACTTTAACAGGGTTCAAAAAAGAGCTAGATAAATTCATGGAGGTTAGGTTCATCAATGGCTATAGTCAAGATGGGTAGGAATGGTGTCCCTAGCCTCTGTTTGTCAGAGGCTGGAAATAGAAGACAGGAGAGGGATCACTTGATGATTACTTGTTCTGTTCATTCCCTCTGGGGTGTCTGGAATTGGCCACTGTCAAAAGACAGGATATTGGGCTAGATGGACATTTGGTCTGACCAAGTATGGCCATTCTTATGGCAGAATAGGTGTATTTTGCCTCTTCATTTTTCATAAGATATTTATTTTTACCATCTTCTGAAGTCACTGATTTTGCTATAAACTGTGCCCCCCAGTTAGAAGATTTGAATCACTGCTGTATAGAACTAACTATATGAGATGACCTGTGTTTCATGATAAACAGAGATACTTTGGTGACAAAAATATTTTAAGATCACAAAGAACCATTAGGAGAGGTAAAAGTGCATTTATAATAAGAGCTCTCAAGCATTCACCTTCTGGCTCCTTTTTCATCTGCTCTGGCTCTGCTGGAGATGGAACAGATCAAAGAGAGGTGGAGGTCTGTATCTTCCTCAATGCCTCTTTCTTCCTTCTAACTCTGTGGGTTAGAAGTCACAGATGGAAGGGATGGAAGTATTGCTCTGTGTTGTCTCCTTGTCTCTTTCCTCTGAGTATCCAGAGTAGGAGTTTTGCACAAAAGGTGGATAGTTTATTGGTACTGTGGTAGCAAAGACTGGTATTTCTACTCTGCAATTAAATACCTTTGGCTGGCTATGGTGGGGGGGGGGAGAAGGAGTGGGTGCTGCCTCTGGGCCACTGGAAGAGGTGGGGCCATGAGTGGAAGGTAGGATGGGGCTGAATCTAGCCTGCACTTGAGCAGGCATGCACCTCTGGGGGCTCCACTAGTGATTTAAAAAGCCTGGGGTCTATCAACTGCCATTGCCACTGTGACAACAGCAGCAGCTGGGAGCCCTGGGCCTTTTAGATCACTGGGCCCCTGGACAGCTGCCCCTTTCCCCCTTCCCATTGGGAGGCCTGCTATCAGGTGATCTGGGTTCGTGGGGCTCAGGCTGAGGTGCCCTTTTAAATGCTGTGTAGGCATCTGGGTTTCAGGCCCTGCAAGGTGGGAGGGTCCTGGAACTTGGGTTGAAGCCTGAGCCGAACATCTACACTACAGTTAAACAGCTCCTTAGTTCAAGTCCTACGAGCATGGGCGACTTGCCATGCCTGGCTTGCACATACTCTAAAGTAGGGATCAGAGCTGCATTGTGTTAAACGTAGTATTCACATAAAATAAAGAAATAGTTATTGACTGAAAGAGCTTTACAATCTAAGACCAACCAGACTGGAGTATCAACTAACTGGATTTTATATTGTATTGTTGTCACCTGGCAATTTACAACAAGCTTTGGCTTTGACCAATCACCAGCACACATGTCTGTAATTACTTCTTTTATCATCTGACTAAGCCAGAAGCACTGCGAAGTTGATTCTTTTTATTTACTTTCTTAATTTAAGGCTTTAGGGTTGAAAGGTGGTGGGGTGAAAAACACACTCCCATGCACCTCTCTGAGGTGGCTAAGTCTCTGCCCTCGGGGCTGCTGTGGAGCCTGCAGGTTCAGGTTCTGAAAAGGCTGGAAATAACTCCCCTCTCCTGCTACTCCAGTGCTTAGTTAAGGGGCAGAGAGGCTTCCTTCTGCCAGCGCTGTGCAGGGCTTTGGCACATGCAGGACTTGGCTCTTCCTGGCCAGTGCCCCAGGCCGGAAGGTCTTGGGCTTTTCTGAGGCACTGGCCCAGCCAGAGGCATGGGGGAAGTAAGAACCCTGCCGGCCAGGCTGTTAGTGAGCTCAGTGCTCAGATCAGGGTCTGGTTCTCCCTGCGGTTCTGGGAGCAGGATGTGCCCCACTAGGGGGGATATGGAGGAGCAGTGGGGCTGGGAGGGGGAGGGGGATGGGGAAAGCAGATTGAAGGGCCAAAGCAGGGAGAGGATAGCGAGAGGGAAAGCACATAAAGGGCTGATGGGTGGGCAGTGGAGTGACATGCAACTGGCTGCCACATGGCACCTGCCTGCACTCAACAACCACTGCAGACAATGCAACCTAGAAACAGTACAGGAGCAGGCCATGCTGGCTGAGGCTACGTCTACACTGTAGCCTTCTTCCAGAAAAGCTTATGCAAATGAAGCATGGAGTGGAATATCCCCACGCTTCATTTGCATAATTAATTAGTAGCCGCTTTTGCGCAAGAAGCTTTTGCGCAAAAAGGAGCTATGTAGACGGCTCTCTTTTGCACACAAACCCCTTCTTGCACAACAGCCATTCCTCCTGAAAAAATGAGGAAGAACAGCTCTTGCACAAGAGGCGGTTTCTGAGCAAAAAGGAGCTATCTACACAGCTCCTTTTTGCGCAAAAGCCTCTTGCGCAAAAGCGGCTGCTAATTAATTATGCAAATGAAGCATGGCGATATTCCACTCCATGCTTCATTTGCATAAACTTTTCTGGAAGAAAGCTATAGTGTAGACATAGCCTCAGAGACCGTACACAGCATTGCAGCAGGGGCTGCACTGACAGACCAGTAGGGGGAGCTGCACCTCTATAAGTGCCCATTGCTTGTTTGATTGGTATGTATTTGGCTTGTGGACTTGGCCTGAAACACAGTGACTTGGAGATCCATTAGTGAGTGCCTGGGCACGTTAAAGCATTCTCCAACAGGTTTCTGTGTGTTGCCTTTTTGGATATCTGATTTGTGTCCTTCAATTCTTTCCCATAGAGACTGTTCAGTTCGGCCAATATACATGGCAGTGGGGCATTGATGGCATTTGATGGCATAGATCACATTAATGACGTGCAGGTAAATGAGTCCTTGATGTGTAAACAACGAGAAGTCCTGTGGCACCTTATAGACTAACAGATTAATTGGAGCATAAGCTTTCGTGGGCAAAGATCCACTTCGTCAGATGCATGTAGTGGAAATTCCAGAGGTAGGTATAAATATACAGGCACATGAAAAGAAAGGAGTACCAATCGAGAAGAAGGCCAGAGATAATGAGGTCAATTTAGTCAGGGAGGATGTGGCCCACTTCTAGCAGCTGATGTGGAGGTGTGAACACCAAGAGAGGAGAAACTGCTTTTGTAATTGGCTAGCCATTCACAGTCTTTGTTTAATCCTAAATTTGATAGTGTCAAATTTGCAACTGAATTGTAGCTCTGCAGTTTCTCTTTGAAGTCTGTTTTTGAAGGTGCTTTTGTTGCAGGATGGCTACTTTCAAATTTCCTACTGTGTGTCCAGGGGGATTGAAGTGTTCTTCTATAGGTTTTTGTATGTTACCATTCCTGATATCTGATTTGTGTCCGTTTATTCTTTTACGTAGGGACTATTCAGTTTGGCCAATGTATATGGCAGAGGGACATTGCCGGCACATGATGGCATATATTACATAGATGTGCAGGTGAATGAGCCCGTAATGGTGTGGCTGAAGTGGCTCGGTCCTGTCATGGTGTCGCTGGTGTAGATATGTGGGCAGAGTTGGCACCAAGGTTTGTTGCGGGGATTGGTTCCTGAGTTAGTTACTGTGGTGTGGTGTATAGTTGCTGGTGATAATTTGCTTCAGGTTGGTGGGCTGCCTGTAGGCAAGGACTGGCCTGCATCCCAAGGACTGTGAGAGCGAGGGATCATTGTCCAGGATGGATTGTAGATCACTGATGATGCGTGGGAGAAGTTTTAGCTGGGGACGGTAGGTGATAGCCAGTGGTGTTCTGTTATTTTCTTTGTTGGGTCTGTCTTGTAGCAGTAGGCTTCTGGGTATACGTCTGGCTCTGTCAGTCTGTTTCCTCACTTCCTTGGGTGGGTATTGTAGTTTTAAGAATGTTTGGTGAAGATCCTGTAGGTGTTTGTCTCTGTCTGAGGGGTTGGAGCAAATGCGGTTGTACCTCAGTGCTTGGCTGTAGACAATGGATCGTGTGGTGTGTCCGAGATGGAAGCTGAAGGAATGTAGGTAAGCATAGCAGTCAGTAGGTTTTTGGTATAGGGTGGTGTTTATGTGACCATCACTTATTCTCACTGTAGCGTCCAGGAGGTGGATCTCTTAGTCTATAAGGTGCCATAGGACTTCTTGCGGTTTATGCATATTAAGACTAACACGGCTACCCCTCTGATACCTGATGTGTAGTGACCGATGTGGTTGGGTCCAGTGATGAAATCGCTTGTGTATATGTGTGGGCAGATTTGGCACCGGGGTTGACTGCAGGGGTTCCTGGATGATTATGATGGAGGTGTGTTGCGTGGTTACTGGAAAGAATTAATTTGAGGGTAGGGGGTTGTCTGTAGGTGAGGATTGGCCTTCCCCCCAAGGCCTGTGAAAGCGAGGAGTCATTTTTCAGGATAGGTTGTAGATTGTTGAGGGGTTTAAGTTGTGAAGTATTGGTGATGACAAGTGGAATTCTGCTGTTTTCTCCTCTTGGCCTGTCTTGAAGTAGTTCATGTCTGGGCACTCTTCTGGCTCTGTCGATCTATTTTTTCACTTCTCCGGGTGGGTATTTCAGTTTTAAGAATGCTCTATATAGATCCTGTAGGGCTGTGTCTACATTGCATGCTTCTTGCGCAAGAACAGCCGTTCTTGCGCAAAAACTTGCCGGCTGTCTACACTGCACGCGTGTTCTTGAGCAAGTAAATTTACAGTATAGCGTTGGAAAACAGGGCTTCTTCCAGTAGAGCTATTCCTCTCCCCATGAGGAATAGGTCAAGAAATGTGTCTTGGATGGAAGCTAGAGGCATGAAGGTAAGTTTACTGGTAAGTAGGTTTCTGATATAAAATGGTGGAAATGTGTCCATCATGTAATTGTACTGTAGTGTTAAGGAAGTTGATCTCTTATGTGTACTGGTCCAGGCTGAGGTTGATGGTGGGGGGGAAATTGTTGAAATCCGTATGAAAATCTTCAAGGGTCTCTTTCCTGTGGGTCCATATGGTAAAGATGTCATCAGTGTAGCATAAGTAGAGTGAGGATACTAGGGGGCAAGAGCTGAGGCAACTTTGTTCAAGGTCAGCCATAAAGATGTTCGCATGTTGTGAGGACTTGTGGGTGTCCATGGCTGTGCCGCTGACTTGAAGATACAACTTGCCTCCGAATCGGAAGTAGTTGTGGATGAGGACAAAGTTGCAGAGCTCTGTAATCAGGTGTGAAGTGATGTCATCAGGGATGGTGTTCCTGATAGCCTGTAATTTGTCTTCATGTGGAAAGTTGGTGTAAAGAGCTTCTACGTCCATGGTGGCCAGGATGGTATTTTCAGGAAGATTACTGATATTTTGTAATTTCCTTGGGAAGTCAGTGGAGTCTTGAAGATAGCTAAGTGTGCTGGTGGCATAAAGTCTGAGGAGAGAGTCAGTATAGCCAGATAATCCTCTTGTAAGTATGCCAGTTCTTGAGATGATGGATCATCCAGGATTTCCAGGTTTATGTATCTTGGGTAGCAGATAGAAAACTCCTGGTCAGGGACTACGGGGGTGTTAGTGTAAATTTGGTCCTGAGCAGCATCAGGAAGCTTCATGAGCAGTTGTTCTAGGTTTTTTTGGTATTCTATAGTGGGATCACAGGAGAGAAGGTTGTAGAATCTGATGCTGGTGAGTTGTCTGGTCGCCTCCTGTTCATAATCTGTTCTGTTCATGATGACTACAGTGCCCCCTTTGTCAGCCTCTTTGATTATGATGTTAGAATTGTTTGAGACTGTGTATAGCATTGTGTTCTGCATGACTGAGGTTATATGTTATATGATGTTGTTTACTGACAATGTCAGCCCATGCATGTTTGCGGAAGCAATCAATATAGAAGTCAAGACTCTCGTTACGACCATTAGTTGGGGTGCACATAGAAGCCTTCCTCTTGTGGGATTGGTGGGAGGGGGAACTGCAAGGTCAGTGTGTTGTACATCGGTGTGTTGGAAATATTCCTTTAGGAAGATGCGGCGAAAATAGGCTTCCAAATCTTTACAGAACTGAATCATATTTGTAGGGATGGTGTGGCAGAAGGAGAGTCCTTGAGATAGGACAGATTCCTCTGCCGGGATAAGAGTGTGGTTGGATAGGTTGATAATGTTGGTAGGTGAATTGAAGGTACCAGGAATGAGAGATCCTGAGGTGTGTAGGAGTTTGGATAGTTTATTGTCCTTTTTCTTCTGAAGGGAGATGAAGTGATCCTCGTAGGTGGTTTGTTGAGTTTTAGTAAAGTCTGGTGAAGAGAAAGTGTGTGTGGAAGCTTGGTTTTTTTATGAGAGTTTCCTATGTTGAGAGCTCCTCCTTGATTTTCTTCTCTTTGTTGTATAGTATGTTGATAGGTAGTTCCTGAGTTTCTATGCGAGAGTGTGACATAATCTCTAGTTGTAGTCTGTGGGATATGTAAATTGTAGTGGGTTTTTCACCCTCAGTCCCTTAGGTATGATGTTCATCTGTTTGTACTTGGATAGGAAGATGAAGTCTGTTTGGATCTGTGCGAGTTTGTGTAGTTAATGAATTTCCACTCCATATGGCTGATACAGTGCCTTGCATGTTCAAAAGCTTCAGAGGGGTAGCTGAGTTAGTCTGTAACTGGAAAAAACTAAAAAAACAACAAATAGTCTAGCAGTACCTTAAAGACTAACAAAACATGTAGATGGTATGAGCTTTCGTGGGTACAACCCACTTCTTCGAATGACTGGAGTATTAAAAGTCCAGATCCAAGAATACATAAGGGAAGGAAGGGGGAAAAGAAAAAAAAAAAGAAAAAAAAATAGTGAACTGGATTGTTCAAGTTACAAGAGGCTGATAAGAACAATTTGCACCTCTATAAGTACCCATTGTTAGGTTGGTTGGTTAAGTCATTAGGATGTGGAAGGTAGTGTGCGAGCCATATGATATCTTTATTCATATCCAGCCAGTTATGCACCCACCTTATAGTAGACCATTTAAGTTGTATTTGCCTAGTTTATTGATAAGAAAATCATGTTAGACCATATCAAATGCCTTGGTATACCACGTCCACCACTTCTCCCTTATCCACAAGACTTGCTATCATATGTCTTGCTATCAGATTGGTTTGACATGATTTGTTCTTTACAAATCCAATATCCAAGATCCAATAGAACAAGGAAACTTGGCACTCACAACTTTTCCAATTTGTCACCTGATGAGATGACAGTAGGATGTATCATAGCCACTGAAAGGCTGTGCAGACTGTCTTTTTGACATATTGAGTTAACACAGAGGGTGTCAGTTTTGTTTTGTAATGCTGTAATTACTAGCACTGAACTCCTGATTTATCAAAAGGATGAGGTGCATTTCAAATGGCAGATAAACTATAATAACCTTTATACAAAATACAACAAATATTAAAAGAACATTAAAAGATATAAACAATACAGCAATCTCAAAAGCATAATTTCTCTCTTTTTCTGGAAGTTAGCCTCCAAGTGTCAGTGTTGGTAGCATTGTTTAATGCATTCCCTGGCCTCCAGCTCTCATAACACCACCACCAGCTTGAATGGCAGAATGAATTTTCTGTGGGATTGCTGAAACTGCCATTTTCTGAAGGGGCTGGTGGCACTGAGGCTGAATGCAATGCTGGCTGGGCTTCAGAGACCTCATGCTCTGCTACACACCAAGTCTCAAGTTTGATCTGTTCAGTGAGCAATAGTTGGTTCCAAACTCAGGTCTCTCTCAAGGCAATTCAAAATACAGTAATTCACTTATTAGCTTGAATCAAATGCTAGTCTATTAAAGCTATTTCCCCATTTACCATGTGTAGAATTTGGGAATGATAGTACAATTTCTACAAGAACATCATTGCAACAACAGGGTGGTACTGTGCCTTAAGTCTCTTTCAAGTTACTCCTGGGGAATTTTGCACCTAAAATTTAAAATTCTTCACACTTTTGAAAATTCTGCGTAATCTGTCAGAATAACACCATCATACAAGTTTCAATTGTGGTAATTTCAAAAATATTTATTTATTACTTCAAAATATTTATTACTCCTTGTTTCCCACCCCCTTTCTTTTTTTCCCTTACCCTTCTCCCTTATTTATTTTGGGTCGGCACATCCTAAACTCAAAACTCTGGTCATCTGAAGAAGTGGGCTGTGCCCACGAAAGCTCATGATACCATCTACATGTTTTGTTAGTCTATAAAGTGCTACCAGACCATTTGTTGTTTTTTAAGTTTATTCAAAATATTTGTCGTAAATATATCTGTATAAAAATCATATGGTTTTTGACAAATAGATTCCTTACTAGGAATATATAACATAAAACTTGTAGTGAAAATTCATTTAAACTACAGTACAGCATCCTATTTCTTGCACCCTTCTCAAGCGGTGCAAGGCCTTGGGGGAGCAGGGTAATGGGGAGCTGAGGGAGAGAGAAGTAATTGCTGAGAGTGAGCCTGCAGGGTTGTTGCGTGTAGATGGGAAAAGCATGGAACAAGTTTTTCTGGGGGGAAAAAGGATTATAAGGGAGCTGGAAAGCCTCCCTCATTCAGATCCTGGCTGACTTCTAGCCTCTCCCAGTCAGTCAGGCACATCTACCCCTGTCCATATATGGCCCTGCGCTCCCACTCCCATTCAGCCACTGGCTCAATGTGATGGCTCCTTTCCCAGCAGCCTCATGTGCCTCTCTCTAGGGCTACATCTACACTACCAGCTTATTGTGAAATAGATTATTTCAAAATAATAACTCCCACGATAACTATTTTGAAATAAGCTTATTTCTCTTCACAAGCAGGAGTTATTATTTCGAAATAACAGGCTTGGGTAGTGAGGACACTTGCGTTGTTCTTTCAAAAGTGTATACATGCCCTTAGGTGGCAGACTTGGCTTCCTGTACCTCACTATGATGGAATCATGTGACATGACCATTCTGGGACTGGGTCTTTCGGTGTTAGCCCTTCTGTGTTAACTAGACAGATCCAGTTTTCCTTTGTACATGGAGACCTGTGAGCAGTGAGTTGACTTAAAGCAGTTCAAAAACATCATTTTCAAAGCCAAATATTATTTAGCCCTCCTCCCAAAGGCACAAAGCAAAAAAAGGTAGAAGGATAAAGGGACTAAGTGCTGGGTTCTGACAGGCATTTTAATCTTTCCTTGCCAGTTTTTTGTAAATTCTTGTAAACTACAAACTAGTTAACCTTATCTGTGGTTGGGAGGAATAGTCTGCCTTGCTCCTGTCTCTTTCCCCAGCCAGTGTGACTGATTCCTCTGATGCTTTCTGGACTCTCTCATTCTTAACCTTGCCTTGGCTTGGGGGCCTCATAGTGTTACCTTTAATCTCTATAGCCTCAGCTGTGGCAAACATCTAAGGGTGCATCTACACAGCACCCTTACCTCGAAATAAGGCGCTATTTCTGAAACGCCCCTTAATCTTTGTGCAATGAAGTTTACAGGGACATTGGAATAGTGAGCTCATTATATTTCAATATAACAGGTTTGCTCTTAAAATGTAGAAGAGCTATTTCGGGATACTGAAGGTATCCTAAAATATCTCCACTGTGTAGACATAGCCTAAGTGCCTAGGAGTTGCCTCATCATGTCTATAAACCTGGCGATTATATTTGTTGGGATGTTCCTTATCTAGGTCATTGTTTTAGCTTTCCTGCTTCATTCCCCGAAAGCCCTCTTGATCTAATTGCATAACAAGTGACCCTTCGCAACAAACAGAGACAGGCATGCCCCATAGTCACACAAGTAATATAGGTATTTCCCAGTTCATGGCAAAGGACAAATTCTTATCTCGGATGTCAGTGAATATTTCCTATTAGCTAACGTGGGCCTCAAGTCACTGAAAGTAGAAACTGGCTTACCGTGTCACTTTCCTCCATTAATAAACTTCCAAATTGTTCTGATTTCTCTCATTGCTTCACCTCCCTGCTCTCCTTGTCTAATTTGGGGAACCTTCGAAAATGAAAACATTACGCTTGGTTCCAAATCTTTAGAACTTGACAAATGAACTTTTAACAAATTGAATTTTTGTTTTATTTTTTTTAAATGGGCATTATCTGTTATAAAACAACAGTGTGTTAAACAATTGACAGATACTATGAGGAAAGGTCGTGTAGTAGTCTAGAGGGAGTTCTGACTAAAGTATCTTCATATGTTGAAAAATGGTAATTTCTTCTACTGCCTGGTGCTTAAGGTCTGGCTAAGAGCTGATAGCAAATTTTGACTGAATATTAGTGTTTGGCATGAATGATGAACAATGTAATTAGCATATTTTGATAATGATTCTTTTGTGAACTACAGGCTTGTTCATACTTGGACTGAAAGTTGTGTAACTAGAAGACAATCGAATAAAAAACTAATGGAAATCCTAACTATCAGATGCAAGAGTTGTACCTATTGAGTAGTGGAAAATACTACACGTGGAAAGAGTTCTGTCTGAGTGCTGGAGTTATACTGTTGTTTGAAGCACACGACTAGAACATTTTAAACAGTTATTAGAGAACATTACCAGCTCGTATAACTGAACTCATGCATAGAAGTCAGTGATTCTGGCACAGCACATGTGAATTGAGGTATTGTTACTAAAAATACACCCATTGAGTGACATAAATAAAATGCAGTTGATTAGTGGACAGAAGAATACGAGTCTAGCAGTGGGAAGTGTTTTCTGGGATGCAATGCAAAAATATATCAAGGTCTAACTGCAGGATTAAGTGACCTAAAGTTAATTATGTTTTCATAAAAGAAAGCATTTTGAAGCAAAGATTGTTAATACATAATATTTTAATGGTATACATTTTATTTTTATTATTTAACATTCGTAAATGTGGGAAAATATAGGCTGCATAGTATCCTCACTAGAAGACTTGACTGGCATTGCCTGGGTCCTTCAGGGCAGGGGGCTGGTGGTGTGTGTGGGGGTGCAGGAGTCAGGGCAGGGCTTTGGGGATATGGAGGGGCAGGGCAGTAGGCTAGAAATATGAGGGGTGTGAGAGTGAGGCTGGGAGGTGAGGAGGGGTTTGGGGTCGCACCCGACAGGGAATTTTCTCTCCTTCCAGCCAACAAGGGCCTTCTCTCCCCCAGACCGCCCCCCCCCCCTGCAGCCAGCATGGGCCTTCTATTTCTCCCCACCTCTTTGGATGGCAGAGTCCTTTATCTCCTCCCAGATGCCATCTTCTCAGGAAGATGTAAATCCCTTTCCACATCAAAAACATACTTAAAAATCAATACCTTTTGTTCTCCATAGCAAGCTCTTAGAGCACCAGTATCTACATAATTATTCATGTTTTCTGCCAAATGCTGTTAGGCCTTTACAGGCATTCAGAACTTCTCTTTCAATAAAAGTTTAAACAATTTAAGGAAACAACTGAAGCTTGAAGATTGTGATAGCAAATTTTTTATGAAACTATTCTTTCTATCATGAGTGATTAGATTTCTCCGATTAGCCACCTTTATGGGGAATTGTATTAACAATGTGTTAGAATTCTAACAACTGTAATTTTCCAAAGCACTAGAAATAGCATATGGCAGCCTGAAGACTTACTGAACTGTTACAGTCTTGGCTAATCCTTTGAACCAAAGTAACATGTTTTAAAACTAACTCTGATTATTCTGTGAGGTGTTGCATTACAAGCATGAGCTGCAGTTTCATCAGATCTCTCAATTTTGAGTGGTATCGGGTTGTATAGAAGCAAAGCAATTGGATGAAAAGGAGTATGTAGGGATATATCTGGTCATCATCACTAATATTGGAGCTCTTGTCCATATACATTTTCTACTAAGGCTATATCTAGACTGCAGAGCATTTCTGGGATACCAGAGGTATCCCAGAAAGCTCTGCCGCATCCAAGGAATGCATTCACTTTTTCGGAACAGTTCCCAAAAAAGCAGACATTCTTTGGCATCCCTGTATTTCTCTCAATGAGAGGAAAAGGGATGTTCTGAAAGGAGTTTTTTTCCCAAAATTTGGCCCTGTGTAGAAAGGCCAAATTTCGGAAAAGCCTCTTTTGGAAAAAAAGTGGAAAAAGATACGCAAATTATGGTTTGCAATTTGTGTATCTTTTTCCAACTTCTCTGCAATGATTAAAAAAACTAATTGTTATTAATTGTAGTTTAATTGCACTGTTAAGCAATACGATACCAACTGAAATTTATTAATGTTTTTTCTGTACTTTTAAATATATTTATTTCAATTACAACACAGAATACAAAGTGTTTAGTGCTTGCTTTATATTTTCATTACAAATATTTGCACTGTACAATGACAAACAAAAGAGCACTTTTCAATTCACCTAATACAAGTGCTGGAGTGAAATCTCTTTATTCAGGGCTGGATTACCGAATAGGCAGACTAAAGCACATGCTTAGGGCACCAGCAAAGCAGGGGCACAAAAAAAGAAAAAAAAGAAAAAAGAGAGATTTTATGCTATAGTATTGTTTTTATTTTGAATTACATATGGGGGGGCACCATAATCTTTTCAGTGCTTAGGGCCTTTACAGGTCTTAATCTGGCCCTGTCTTTATTGTGAAAGTGCAATTTTCAAATGTAGATTTTTTTTGGTTACAAAATTGTACTCAAGCAAAACAATGTACAACTTCAGAGTCTATAATCTACTGCATTTTACTTCTTGTTCAAGTTTGCTTACATTTCTGGGAGATAATGCTACAGTTTCACCTGGAAGTAAGAATGGACGTTTGCATGGTTCTGTAGTAGCTAATATTGCAAGGTATTTATGTGTTAGGTGTGCTCAACATTCATATGCCCCTTCATTGTTCAGCCATCATTCCAGAGGAAATGCTTCCATTCTGATGATGCATGTCAAAAAAAAGCGATAATTAAGTTTGTGACTCAACTCTTGTTCTGTTTTACTCACATTCTGCCATATATTTCATGTAGTAGCAGACTCGGGTGGTGATCCAGCACATGTTGGTCACTTCAAGAACACTTTCACTGCAGATTTGATCAAACACAAAGAGAAGGTACCAATGTGAGATTTCTATAGATAGCAACAGCACTTAACCCAAGGTATATGAATTGGAAGTGCCTTCCCAGATCTGAGAGGGCTAAGGTTAGGAGCATGCATTCAGGCATCTTAAAAGAGTAACACTGATGTCAAAACTACAGAACCCAAACCACCAAAAAGGAAAATCTCCTTCCTGCTGGTGGTATCCGAGTCAGACGATGAAAATGAACAACCATCAGTCTGAATTGCTTGGAATCACTATCAATCAGAACCTGTCATCAGCATTGACCCATTTCCTTTAGAATAGTGGTTGAAGCATGAAGGGACATATGAATCTTTAGTGCATCTGGCACATAAATATCATGCTACAATGGCTATAAAATGCCATGCCAAATCCTGGTCTCACTTTCAGGTGACATTGTAAAGAAGCAGTGAGCAGCAAATGTAAACAATCATGTTTGTCTGAATGACTGGCTGAACATGAAGTAGGGCTGAGTGGACTTGTAGGATCTAAAGTTTTACATTGCTTTAGTTTTTGAATGCTGTTATATTTTCACATAATTCTACTTGTGAGTTAAATGTTCATGATAGAAATTGCACTTCTAATTGTATTAGATTAATTGAAAAATGCTATTTCTTTTGTTGATAGTGCAAATATTTGTAATAAAAAAAATAAAGTGATCCCTGCACACTTTGGAGAGAGTTGCAGCTGAAATCAATATATTTGAAAATGTAGAAAACATCCACAATATTTAAATAAATATATTATTATTGGTTAACAGTGAGATCAATTAGCCAGGCGATAGAAATGGTGTCCCTGGCCTCTGTTTGTCAGAGGTTGAAGATGGATGGCACGAGACAAATCACTTGATCATTGTCTTTGGTCCACCCCCTCTGGGGCACCTGGCGTTGGCCATTGTCAGCAGACAGGCTACTGGGCTAGATGGACCTTTGGTCTGACCCAGTACGGCCATTCTTATGTTCTTACGTTCAATCATGATTAATTTTTTAAGTGTCTTGGCAGCCTCTTTACAAAACATTCTTATAAGATAGGGGGAAGTATTTTATAGACAGAAAATTGAAACAGAGATGAAGTAGTTTATATACAATCACACAGAAAATTGGTGATAGTCAGCAAATACACTGAGATATCCCTGTCTTGTGATTTGACCATAAGACCGTCATTCCTCTGTTAGATAAGGACCAGGACTTTGTTTTCGCATGCTGTAAAGTGATAAGCACAGTTGTGGTATTGATCATAAGTCCATCTCCCTGAAGGCTGAGTATTTTTCACTGTAGTATATTATCTAGGGTTTTTGTCGAGTCAAGTTTTAAGAGTCAAATATGATGGTTCCTCTATTTCTGTTGGGAGTTTATTCTAAGAATAATAGAGCTCAGTGTTTGAAAGGTTTGATATCCAGTCCATTTTTTGCTTTCTTAGTTCCCTCCATCCATCACACTGCATTCTTTTCTTTCCCCGGTGTTGAGTCTTCACATATTTGTAGTCCAACATCATATCTGTGAGTTACAATTGCTTAGCAATTATACATTTAAATACTTAATCCTTCCTTGTAAATCAATTCTCCCAGCACCATTATTGGTTCTGGTCTTCTCAGAATCAACCTCCAGCTTACCAATGTATTGGTAATGTATTGCCTAGTGTAGCTGGTTGGGATTCCTGGAGGACTCCTCCTCCTCTGGATCAGTGGGCTGCCACTCCGCCCACTACTGAGGGCAACAGACAAATCCGCAGTTCAGTAGCCCAGGCCCGGGTTTTGGGCAGGGCAATAACAAACAGTAGCAAAGCAGTAGTTCCGTAGCCCAGGCCGTGGTTCCAGGCAGGCAGGGCCGGCCCGAGCCATTCGTGCGCCCTGGGAGCATGGTGCCGCCCTCAGGAGTGCAATGCATGTGCAGCCCCACCCCTGGGCACCCGGCACATGCATGGCCCTGCCCCCACCTGGCCCGGCAGCCCCGCGCAGCGCCCCCTACAATGGGGTGCCCCGGGCAGTAGCCCGGTTGGCCGGTACCTTGGGCCGGCTCAGCAGGCAGGCAATAACAAACAGAGGCAAAGCAGTATGGTCTCCTCATTCAGGAGAAGCGCAGGCAATTCGCCTGTGGTGGCAGAGAGGGAGAGGCTGCCACCCAGCAAGTGAGTGGCAGGGGGGAACACAAGCCCACCCACTCCACTGCATCCCAGCCAGGGCCCTAACAGCAGCAGAGTGGTCTGCTGCTGGGTCAACAGGGATCCAGCCCACAATATGCTGACCTGGGTGCAATTAACTATGGTTGGTGTTCCTTGGGCTAGTTCCCTTCTCCCCCCTGTGCATACCTGGGCTTCAGGCTGGTCTCTCAGGGGGATGAGGTTTATCAGGTCCAGCTAGGGTCCAAGTGGTCCAGGCCAGTCCTTGGCCCCTTGCAGATCTAGCAGTCCCAGCCAGTCCTCAGGTGCAGGCTGGCACAGGTGTACAGGCTGGTCCTCCAGGTCAGGCACAACTGGTGGTCCAGGCCAGTCTTTGGGTGCAGGCCAGCACGGGGTTCAAGCCCGTCCTCAGGGTCAGGCACACCCAGTGGTCCAGGCCAGACCTCAGCCTCCTGTGCAGGGAGCACCAGGCAGACCTCTGGCTCCTCTAGAGGCTGTGCTTTTATAGTCCTGGCCATGCCTCCTGGCTTCCGGTCAGGTGACTGGGTGGAGTCAGGCTCTTCCTAAAAGGGCTCCCTGAGGGGCTCTTTCCCCTCCGGGTCCTTGGGCTGCCTCTCTGCCCCACTACACCTAGAATAAAATACATTATTCCAGGTATTGATTGCATAGCAATTATGTAGAGGAAAATTGTCCTATCTCTAATTTATATGCAGCCTGAAGTTGCATAGCTCTTTTTTTCCCCATCCCTAGTTAATATGCCTCTGGAATGGGAAACTCCCAAGGGAAACACAGGAAGTTGTGTTCAGTGGTGGCACCTTTACTATTTGGTCACTGGTGACAGTATGCCCCAGCAAGGCACTAGGAACTTAGAAACTCTCTACTGCTAGAAATACCATCTTTTGGATGGGATATAAAATAAAGATCCTGATGATGTGTGGTAATTAGATCTCATGGCACTTCAAGCAAGCAGTGGCGTAGCAAGGAGGGAGCGGGGGGAGGGGGAGAGTTGCCCCCGGGAGCCATGGTAGGGGGGCGCCAATTTAGTCTCCCTCTGCTCCCCCTGTCATCCCTCGGATTGCCTGCTCCTCCTCCACCTGTCGCCACTGGCTGGAGCCTCCTCCCCGCCTCTCTGCTCCCAGCCCGACCCTCCTCCATCTCCACCAGTGAGTTCATGCATGCGGGGGCCTGGCCCCAAACTGGAGGGTGTGGGGGAAGATGCAGTATAACTCCCCCATCCTCCTGCCAGGGTTGGGCTCAGCCAGGGCTGGGTTTGGGGCCCCGCTGTGTGGCGGCGGGGGTGTGTGTGCAAATTTTGCCTTTGCCCCCGGGTGCATAACACCCTCACTATGCCTCTGCCAGCAAGGGTCTTAGCCTTGGTTTTGCAATCAGATTCTAATTTGGGTAATTATATGTTGCCCTCCTAAATTAACCCTGATGTTTATATTGGATATGTTATTAGTTTTTAATTCCTGGTGTACACAAATGTGTAAGGCTCAAACCGTGAATAGAAAATATTAGATTACACCCAGGAAGATTACACTCAATAAAATATTAGATTACACCCAATTTAATCAGTTTTATATATCTGCTTTTTATTTCTAAAGTGCTTTGGGAATGTAGGCGAGAAGTTGGTGTTAAAATTATTTTATTCATTATGCCATGATTTCTGAGACTGTCAGATGGCTGTCATTGAAATGTAGCAGTGCATAAACTCATACCAAAATATTCAGAATGGCTAACATTAAGATGTTAGGTTTAATAAAACAGCTTATGCTATTCAAATGTTATCTTGACAACTATTGTGAATTTTGTCCTCATGTATTTAAAACACCTAAAATCACCTCTTTTTTTTCATTTAGTGCCTGCAAGCTGTTGCACGAGACCCAAATCAGGCACATGCCAGGTAAGTCTTTTATTTCCTTTGTCTTAGATATTTGTGATACAGTTGTATGTATTTGTTACACTGATACTGTTCTAGTTTGTCAGTTTATCATTTGAAAGCACCCAGGAAACATACTGGGATGATGTTTGTCCAGATTAATCCACCCAATTAAAGCCATGTTTCTAGTTTAGTACAGTAAAACCACTACAATGTCCAATATAGCATCACTTTTTAAATACCCATTGAGAATGCAGACCTTTTTAATACAGAGGTCAGAGATGCTTTTACTTTTGGTTTCATTAATTTAATTGTTTGTGAAACGTGCTGCATTGCCAGATTTGTAGACTGAAGCCTTTTCATTCAGGAAGCAAGCTTATGGACAGTGGCATGTATGCACCTTCTCATTGGGACAGGGACAATAGGCAGTGGCACTTACATATCCACAGCTGTGGATGTCTCCCCTACAGTCTGCTCCTTTTTAAAATTTTAAGTAGATTAAATCCATGTGGTGTTCATATAGGTCTTCTGTCTCTCTCTCACTTCCTCCTGGTAATGAAGCTTAAAAAACAACGAATAGTCTTGCAACACCTTAGAGACTAACGAAATAGGTGGATGGTATCGTGAGCTTTCGTTATGTCATCAGCAATTAGTGTTCCTGACAGCCTGTAATCCATCTGTGTGTGGAATGTTGGTGTAAAGACCTTCTACATCCAAGTGGCCAGGATAGTGTTTTCAGGAAGATTATTGATGTTTTGTAGTTTCCTCAGGAAGTCGGTGGTGTCTCGAAGATAGCTACGGGTGCTGGCAGCATAGGGTCTGATGAGAGCGTCAGTATAGCCCGATAATCCTGTTGTAAGTGTTCCAGTGCTTCAGATGATGGGTCGTCTGAGATTTCCAGGTTTGTGGATCTTGGGTAGCAGATAGAAAACTCCTGGTTGTGGATTAAGAGGTGTGTTTGTGTAGATTTCGCTCTGAGTTGTATCAGGGAGTTTCATGAGCAGTGTTTTAGGGTTTTGGGGGGATTTTTGTATTCTTTAGTGGGATCAGAGGAGAAAAGCCTGTAGAATCTGGTGTTGGTGAATTGTGTGACAGCCTAGACTAGTTAATGAGTTCACTCTCTTGTCAGCCAGGGAAAGTCACATAAACTATGTTTGTCAATGACCCCTGTCTCTTAGGCTTAGGGTCAGTAAAGAGCTTTCCCTGGCTGATGGGATTAGAGTTGTCAGGGAAGAATCTAAGGTTTTAGACTGATGATCTTTAATCTTCTTTGGTTCGCTTAAATTAACTCCACCATTGAAAATCCAAGCTTTCATTAAGCTATCTAGGTAATCAATGGGCATGTTCCTTTATGTCATTTCCAAGTGCCGCTTAGTATTCTAAAGACAGTGGAAAGTTACACAGGAAAATCAAATGTCTCAGTTTCCCAGTTTTAAATATCTTTTGTATTTTTTCTCTAGTTCTAAAAATGGTAGGCCTGTTTCACTGACTGAACAACCTGTGTTCTCCTGTACCATAAAATTATTGGGAGAAGGTAAAAGGAACACTCTCTTCTAAAATTCTGGCAACGTGTATCTGGCTATTGGAAGGTGCAGAAGTAACTTTGAATTATTCTGCAGTAGATCTAATTTATCTGGGAGCCCGAGAAGCATAATAAATGGATCTGTTAGTAATTTCACTTTTCTTACATTATCGATTTTAAATACTGAACATTTCCATCAAATATGACTGAAATGATGGTTCATTTTACACTCAATCTCAGCTGCTATTCAATCCACATGTATAGATATTATTTAAAAAGGTGTCACTGGAATAACAGAGCCATAGAATAGTTATGTCACCAATTGCTAAGGCTTGTCTGGATGAGGCCCAAGTGTGGGATTCCTTACTTGAAATAGTTTTGTGAAGGACACAATAAAATGGCAGCAATTGCCACGTTTTCTTCACTTTATTAATGCAGATTATTATTAGAAGATCAGACAAGTGAGCTGATTGTACTGCTGCCAGCCTTTTTCATGGCTTCTCTTTATATGTCATTATATCACAGTTGAAGTACAAAACCAAATAAACTAGACTATTACTCACTCTGCAACTCAAGGGGTAATTCATTTTATGCTGCCAATTTGTCTGCAGTGGGTTTAAAGGGAGAAGAAAAATTATAATTAAAAAAATAAATATTAGATAGGAAAAATACTTTATTGCCCAAAGGCATTTCCAGTCTTGAGAACTGGATTTTTGAACATTCAGACCACACTGCCCATGCTTCTTCATAACAACTTGCTTCACATTTCATTTAATAAAATGACCCAGTATCTAAAGCTTAGACCAGTATCCAACAATAGTTGACTAAAGCTAAGTGGCACCTTTTAGCTGATTTCTCCCCATTTCTTGTGCAATATATGTGTGTTCTACATTTACAGCACACCACAATATTTTCAATAGATCTACTAGCCTGAATGGGTTGATATATTAAGTGTAAATCAAAGGTGAAGAGAAACCTTTACTTGTAAATATATGGTTATTTTTTCATATAAAATAGGAGTGATATAGCCTTTACAAATTAAATATCCTGATCTGTTGACATGGCTCTAAAAAGAATGAGAATATTACCTGGCATTTTGAAATTCTAATTTACTTTCAGATATTCATTGTTCTCCAAGTTGAGCCCAGTATCATTATTCACTTTTTGAAGTATGACTTATCTGATTAATGTGGTTTGGAGATTGTGATTATTTTGTGTCATTTGTCTCCTTTTAATCTAGTGTAATACAATTTCAATAAGAGATACCGTTGAACAATTGACTGCAATTTATGTTACTGAGTTACAGAAGCAATAAAACATAAGAGAATGGAAGAGAGATACATTAGGTCTGTCTACTGATATGATCATAAAGCTCATTATTGTCCTCATGACTTGCCTCCACACTATAAATGTTTCATGTGACCAGATACATTTTTATCATTAACTTTTTCTGAAGTATGCATGTGAAAAAAGAATTACATAGTTTCTCTAGAGATGGGGGAGAGGAAGAGGGTTATGCAGGTCCAATGAAGGGCAGGTTGACAGAATACCAAATTAGACACATTTGGGTAATTAATCTGATGTACCTTAAGCTTTCAAATTCTTTTCTTTATACTATATACTTCAAAGGAATACAACTGTATGAATTCCAAATTTCTGCTCATAGGAAGCATTTCACAAACTGTCCCCACTCATGGTAGATTAAATGAAAATGGAGTTGACAGGTTGTGATCTCTTACTGAGGAACCTGTTAGAGAAGAAACAGGCAACCCAGGAACAGATGGGGTAAATGGAACTGCTTTATTTCCCGCATACATTTACCTGGGACATTCAACACAATGTCAGAGTGACCACAACCTGGTGCTAATCACAGCCTTTTATCTATTTTAGTATGTTAATTCACATGTCTATCACTATTTTTCCTAAAACTGTATTTAGTAATCATAGAATCATAGAACACTAGAACTGGAAGGGACCTCGAGAGGGCATCGACTCCAGTTCCCTGCCCTCATGGCAGGACCCAGTACCATCTAGACCATCCCTGATAGATGTCTATCTAACGTGCTCTTAAATATCTCCAGAGATGGAGATTCTACAACCTCCCAAGGCAACTTATTCCAGTGTTTAACCACCCTGACAGTTAGGAAGTTTTTCCTAATGTCCAACCTAAACCTCCCTTGCTGCAGTTTAAGCCCATTGCTTCTTGTCCTATCCTCAGAGGCCAAGGAAAACAATTTTTCTTCCTCCTCCTTGTGATACCCTTTTAGATACCTGAAAACTGCTATCATGTCCCCTCTCAGTCTTCTCCTTTCCAAACTAAACAAGCCCAATTCTTTCAGTCTTCCTTCATAGGTCATGTTTCTAGATCTTTAATCATTCTTTTTGTTCTTCTCTGGACCTTCTCCAATTTCTCCACATCTTTCTTGAAATGTGGTGCCCAGAACTGGACACAATACTCCAATTGATGTTAACTCCCATAAAATGAATATTAATAAACAAATAATGAATACAATTATACCCACACCTGATTATTATTTACACAATTTCTAATTGAATAAACACTTTCTACACTACAAACTTTCTAAATCAACAGGTTACAGAGATTATAGGGAATTTGACCCTGAAGATGTGTTATATAGAGCCAATGAGGATAAGCAAGAGATATAACAAAATAAAGCAACTCCATACTTATCTGGTTTCTTAGGCTACAAGAACGAAGAGAAAGAACATTTTTATACATCAGAAAGGATAATGCCGGTTTTGACCGGACTCTGAATCTATCTTCCCAAACGACAAAACAAAACAAAAGGAAAGTGTTTAGAGGGTAATGCTGTGGCTGACCCCTGAACCACTAATGTAGAGCCATTTTTGAGACCCCTATTAATTTTTACATACTCCAACAGAACCCAGAGTAAGAGACCAGAGACAATAAAAGAAATGTATGAGAGAAGTTGGTATGTCCTCAGGCAGACTCATCACTGGACAAAACAATCACCTGTGTGTAGTCTAGTGGGGCCCCTGGACGATCGAGATACAAAAGGCGTACTTAAAGACGATAAGGTCATTGCGGAGAAACTAAATGAATTCTTTGCTTCAGTCTTCACGGCTGACGATGTTAGGGAGATTCCCAAACCTGACCCGTCCTTTGTAGGTGACAAATCTGAGGACTTGTCACAGATTGAAGTGTCATTAGAGGAGGTTTTGGAATTAATTGATAAACTTAACAGTAACAAGTCACCAGGACCAGATGGCATTCACCCAAGAGTTCTGAAAGAACTCAGATGGGAAATTGTGGAACTATTAATTATGGTTTGTAACCTATCCTTTAAATCAGCCTCTGTACCCAATGACTGGAAGATAGCTAATGTAACACCAATATTTAAAAAGGGCTCTAGAGGCGATCCTGGCAATTACAGACCGGTAAGTCTAATGTCAGTACTGGGCAAATCAGTTGAAACAATAGTAAAGAATAAAATTGTCACATAGAAGACACATAGAAGAACATAATTTGTTGGGCAAAAGTCAACATGGTTTCTGTAAAGGGAAATCATGTCTTACTAATCTATTAGAGTTCTTTGAAGGGGTCAACAAACATGAGGACAAGGGGGATCCAGTAGATATCGTGTACTTAGATTTCCAGAAAGCCTTTGACAAGGTCCCTCACCAAAGGCTTTTACGTGCATTAAGTTGTCATGGGATAAGAGGGACTGAGAACTGGTTAAAAGAAAAGAAACAAAGGGTAGGAATGAATCGTAAATTTTCAGAATGGAGAGGGGTAACTAGTGGTGTTCCCAAAGGGTCAGTCTTAGGACCAATCCTATTCAACTTATTCATAAATGAACGGGAGAAAGGGGTAAACAGTGAGGTGGCAAAGTTCGCAGACAATACTAAACTGCTTAAGGTAGTTAAGACCAAAGCAGGCTGTGAAGAACTTCAAAAAGATCTCACAAAACTAAGTGATTGGGCAACAAAAAGGCAAATTAAATTAATGTGGATAAATGTAAAGTAATGCACATTGGAAAATATAACCCCAACTATACATATAATATGATGGGGGCTAATTTAGCTACAACAAATCAGGAAAGAAATCTTGGAGTCATCGTGGACAGTTCTCTGAAGACGTCCACGCAGTGTGCAGCGGCAGTCAAAAAAGCAAACAGGATGTTAGGAATCATTAAAAAAGGGATAGAGAATAAGACAGAGAATATCTTATTGCCCTTATATAAATCCATGGTATGCCCACATCTTGAATACTGTGTACAGATGTGGTCGCCTCATCTCAAAAAAGATATACTGGCATTAGAAAAGGTTCAGAGAAGGGCAACTAAAATGATTAGGGGGTTTGGAATAGGTCCCATATGAGGAGAGATTAAAGAGACTGGGACTTTTCAGCTTGGAAAAGAGGATATTAAGGTGGGATATGATAGAGGCATATAAAATCATGAGTGGTGTGGAGAAAGTGAATAGGGAAAAGCTATTTACTTGTTCCCATAATATAAGAACTAGGGGCCACCAAATGAAACTAATAGGCAGCAGGTTTAAAACAAATAAAAGGAAGTTCTTCGCACAGCGCATAGTCAATCTGTGGAACTCCTTGCCTGAGGAGATTGTGAAGGCTAGGACTATAACATGATTTAAAAGAGAACTAGATAAATTCATTGAGGTTAAATCCATTAATGGCTATTAGCCAGTATGGGTGAGGAATGGTGTCCCTAGCCTCTGTTTGTCAGAGGGTGAAGATGGATGGCAGGAGAGAGATTGCTTGATCATTACCTGTTCGATTCACTCCCTTTGGGACACCTGGCATTGGCCATTGTCGGCAGACAGGGTACTGGCTGGATGGACCTTTGGTCTGACCCAGTATGGCCATTCTTATGTTCTTATGTTCCAATTTAATTCATTAAATGGAAAATGGCCTTTAAAAATCATTAATAGATTTTTTTAAAAGTCTCATATTTCATGAACACCTCCCCCCAAACCTTGAAATAAAAAGTTTTGGCTTTATCCTTTCCCTCTTCTTTTCTCCTCTTTTATGGGTGGGAGAAGTGGGGGTGGCAGGAGAAACAAGAGAGAGCAAAAAAAAGTAAAAAAAAATCAAACTCACATTTTTGTGGAAAAATGTGAAACACAATTAACATTTTTTATCTAAGTCTAACTGGGGGCATGTCTATACTAGGAAATTATTCTGAAATAAGTTATTTTGAAATAATAATTCCCAAAATAACTATTTTGAAATAAACGTAAAAAAACCAAATGGTCTGGTAGCAATTTATAGACTAACAAAACACAACATGTCCACATTACAAGGCAGCATCGAATAGCAGAGAATTAATTTGAAATAGCGCATCTACACTGATTGGAGCCTGCATTGCATTTAAAACCAGTGGAAGCACACTCCGGGGAGGGCACCAGGAGAGCAAACACTTCCTATAGCTGCTTCCTGAGGCTACCTGAGACACGTGCTTAAAGGGACTCCTCTCTGCAGCCACGTCTCATATACCACTTTTCCACTGCCTGTCCCCTCACAGGACACCAAACTCACACCGTGTGCTCTGGTTGCCCTTGCGGATGCCATAGCACTGACTACATGGAGCCAGAGCTGCTGCAAAGCAGTGCCAGGCTCACGGGCCTTGTATTGTGCTTCATGGAGCAGTTAATCCACACTGCCCACATGCTGATTCTGGGCCAACACAAGCAGCCCGGACCGGGGGACCTCTTCATCCAGGCCCTGGCATTTCTCATGCAGCAAATGATCCTCCATCCCCTGCACACCGGGGAACGCTGCTTCTGGCAGAGAGAGACCAGTTCTGACTCATGGGACCTCATTGTCCTGCAACGATGGGATGACCAGCAGTGGCTCCAGAACTTCTGCCTGCAGAAGGCCACCTTCTTGGAGTCCTGCGAGGGGCTCCCCGCTGCCCTCAGATGACAGGAAACCTGACTGTGACCCGCCACCCCCCTGCAGAAGTGCATTGCCATCTCCCTCTGGAAGCTCGCCATGCTAGACATCTACCGCTCCATAAGGAACCAGTTTGGCATGGGGAAATCCACAGCTGGGGCTGTGCTCATGCAGGTAGTGAAGGCCATCAACACCATTCTCCTGCAGAGGATCATCACCCTGGGGAACTTTGACCCCATCATCGCTGGTTTTGCCACTATGGGCTTCCCCAACTGCAAGAGGGCCATAGACGGCACCCACATCTCTATCCTGGCTCCTGACCATAGTGCCTCGGACTATATAAACAGAAAGGGGTACTTTTTGATGGTGCTACAGGCCCTCATGGACCACAAGGGATGATTCACGGACATTTATGTCAGGTGGTCGGGGAATGTGCACAATGCCCGCATATTCTAGAACTCAAGCCTGTTCCAGAGGATGCACACTGGCACTAGTTCCCTGACTGCACCATCAGGGTTAGGGAGGTGGACATGCATCCCCATGTGCATTCTGGGCAATGCAGTGTGCCCCTTGATCCCCTGGCTAGTTTCCTTGCTAGTTTCCCCCCTTCTCCTCTTCCTCCTCCTCAATCCTGCCCTCACAGGGGCTGACGCCAGGCATGTCCTGGCCAGAGTCAACAATGATGGGGGGTGGGTGGGTGACCAACTCCCTTCCCAGGATGGTATCCAGCAGCTCATAGCAGCGGCAGGTATGTGGTGCCGCCTCAGAGTGGGAACTTTGCTCACTGGCCTTGGTGTAGGACTGCCAGAGTTCTTTAATTTTCATCCAGACCTGGTCCAGGGTCCTGGTGTGACTTTTGTCCATGAGGCTAGCAGCCATCCAGCTGTACACATCAGCATTGCACCTCATGGTGCGGAGATCCTGGATGTTGGTCTCCTACCCCAGACCTCGATGAGATCCAGCATACCCGGCCAGGGGCATTGGAAGGAGCACAGGGGTCGCTCATGGCTCCTCCAACGAGTACTGTGTGGCACAGGGCTATCAGGGCTCATGTGGTTCCACAAGCCCTTTCCCTTCTGCCTGCAACTTTAAAGTCTGCAGCAGAAGGGGAGCAGTGGAGTTGTCAGATGTGTGGTGAGAGCGACCACAAGGGCAGCTATAAGAGGCCTCTGGAGGCCAATTGTTTTGAAACAGCCATAGCTGGGCATCCACATCCACACTATTTCGAAATTACAATTTTCAAATAAGCGTTATTCTTCATGACAAGCAGGAGTTAGTACTTTGAAATAACCAGCCTGTTATTTCAAACTAATGGGCTTGGTAGTGTGGACACTCTGCTTGGCCCTAGTGTAGACTAGGGCTGTGTGAAAACAGTACCTGAAGTTGTTTATCCCTATAAATGGCATCATTATAGTTTAGACTTGAGCAAAATGAAAATCTGTTATTGATAGCAAAACTAATTAAAATGGGAAGCTCATGGGATACTTCTCCCTAGGTTTTTTTTAACACCAATACAGTTCTTTGTTTAGAGGAAAATGGGTAGAATCTGGGGACTCCAAGTTGGAACCCCTCTTTGCCCATCAGGAACTGATGATTCATCCATCAGCAGAAAGACTGTGGGGGGGGGGGCGGGGGAAGAAGGGATAAGAAATCTCATATTCATGCACCAGTCCCTAACTGCTTTCACCTCAGAGCTTCATGTTCTCATTTTAGGAGCCTAAGAGAAGGGAAGCTCTGGGATAGCAAGGCTTCTCCCATTCCCAGGACAAGCAGCCTGTCCTTTGATTTTAGCAGCTGGAGGGGAGAGGAACTTTCTCTTGGTTTAACTTCTGAAACCCACAACAAAATAAGATACATTTTTATATATATTTGACCACAGTGTTCTGGACCACACAATAGAAAGTATAATTGGCATCATAAGCATATTTTTACTTTCCTCCATAAAAGAAAAGCACCTCCATAATGGCACAAGACCTTGAAAATATACCTTATCTCTTGCATATTTCAGTGATACACATCAAAACGAATAGCAAAGTCTGCAAAATTTGCAAGTCAAACTCTTTACATAGATACTTGGGGTGACTTGTTTCTTTTCCCACATATAATATGCATGCATGTATTTTTTTGAAAGATTTATCAAATTCTCAGTTGGTGTTCACCATCAGAGCTCCATGGACTTTCATGGCATTTTATAGCAACTGAAGATTTAACTTTGTATTTATAGAAAATATTTAGATCTAAAATAAAGAATTCCAAGTTAGCTAACTAGCTACCTATCTACACCCAGCAAAAGTGCATTCTTCCATTACTATTAAAAAAAATGAAGTCTGAGATGCTATCCTATTATTGTATAATGTATTTTTTGAGAGAAACTTTTCAAAGGTGAGCAGGTAACAGGGATTAAATTAGAAATCTAGGACGTTTAATTGATCTTCACTCTGGGTATGTCTAGACTACAGGGTTTTGTCGACAAAACTATACCTGCGTCTACACTACCGCCGAGTTCTGTCAACATAACGTCGACAGAACTCGGCAGTTTTGTCGACGGTGGTAAACCTCATTCTACGAGGAATAACGCCTTTTGTTGACAGAGTTCTGTTGACAGAAGGCATTATTGCATCTACACTGTCCTTTGCGTCTATACTCTCATGTCGACAAAGTGGCTTGCTTTGTCGACAGAACTGGATGCAGTCTAGACGCTCTTTGTCGACAGAAGCTTTGTCGACAGTATCTGTCGACAAAGCCTCTGTCGACAAAAGCCTGTAGTCTAGACGTACCCTCTGAGTAAAACTTGGAACAGTATATTCAGAATTAGTTACGACCTCTGTCGAAAGTGTTTTCATCCATACATTTAAAAAAAATTGTTTGTGTGACTTGATTTTGGCTCAAAGATGACTGACAACTGTAATACAAAATTGCTGGTGTTATGTTTAGTGTTTTTTGTAAAGAAACTTGAATGTGTATATATAGGTAAAGACTGTTACTGGAGGTAGTGAAAGAGGCAGTCAAGAGCATAACAGAACATGACACAGATTTTTATCTGAATTCCTGTATTTCATTATCCTATATTGGTGAAACAGCTCACTGCAGAATTACTATAATTTTTTATTGCAAAAAGGCCATGTGTGAAAGAATTAAGGCAAATATTTTGGGCCATATGCTCCCACCTATCCCATTCTCCACGCCCACTGCCCCCTGCTAATGGAGTGCAGAGGAGACCTTAATTTCCCCAAACGGTATAAAACAAGGGTGAGGGAGATACATTGTTCACTTTTTGTTCATGTGGTGGGTACCACCCTTTCCCAACAGCAGAAGTGTCATTTTCTTCTTTGGTTTCACCACACAGTGCAATTGCGCTCCACACAGCTGAGAGATATGGGCAGGGAGTCTCAAGGGAAAAGCTGTTCCATGAATCATAATCTTCTGTTATTTGGGAACTTGTATGGCTACATTCAGTTTGAAGACAGGTTAACCTATTTATAAAAACAAAAGTATTTATCTCTATCTTAAATGTAGCTGTTTGATTGCATTCTGCTTTTTGAAAAGGCTTGAGAGAACTTTACCTCATGCTTCAGCAAGACGGGGAGTATAATTATAATCTATAATTAAAGCCAAGATCCCAGTTATATATTCTTGAGATATTCACTGTCTACAAATATTCTTGAGAAGTAAGTTCTTTGCGTGAATATGAACAAAGGAATATTGTGAAATAAACAGTGTGAAAATGAATTCTATTTCTCTTCAAATGAATATTCATACATATGTATTCGGTATTATTCATCTGGACCCTTAGCCTATATGTGACTATTAGTTGGCTCAATTGTCACATTTTTGGCTTCATACATAGGCTTGTCCACACCAGGCCTATAATATGTCAGAGGCCAAATCCCAGTGTGGTTGCACTGAAACAAGCTGCTAGTACAGACAGGCAGAATTGTCAGAATGCAGGATTTGCACCAGTGCGGTATGACTTGTCTTGAAACTAGGGCAATGGTTCTCAAACTTTTTGGTCCATGGCTCACCCTGCTCAATGCAGACCTTTCTGTGGACCACCAGCCAACCACCCATGATGACAAACTGGGCGCAGGAGTAGTTAGGGTGCAGGGTCAGGCTGGAAGGTAGAATGCAGGAGTGAGCTGAGGGTGCGGGCAGTCTAGCTAGGAAGTAGGATGCAGGAGTGGGCTCTGGGTGGGTGGGTGGGATCTGGGTGGAAGGGAGGGAGCAGGAGTGGAGTGGAGGGGTCTAGGAGGGAGGTAAGGTTCAGGAGTGGTCTGAAGGTAGCGGGTTTGGGAGGGAGGGAGGGTACAGGAGCAGAGTGGAGGTGCAGGGTCTCAGAAGGAGGGCAGTGCATGAGGGGGATGGTAGTGCAGAGCAGAATGGGGGACACTTACATGGCTCGGTGCCTTCCACTTCTCCGAGACACCGCCGCCCCCCACTGCTTCTATTGGCTGTGATTCCAGCCAATGGGCACAGCGGGGAAAGCCTTCAGGCGAGCGGTTTCCGGAGATTCCATCTCCCTAGCCGGGGGCTAGAAGGGGAATGGCAATGCGTGAAGTCACTTCCTTACCCCGAAAACTGGATCCAGCGCATGAAGCTCCTCCCCACCGGCTGTGGGGCTGAAGCGCCAGTGCAGGCTCCCTGCTACAGGAGCTCCAGGCTTGCAGCCCATCTGCAAGATGGTCGCAGACCAGTAGTGGTCCATGGACCACACTTTGAGAACCACTGAACTGGGGTTAACAGCTTGGTCCATGTCTTATCATAGAATATTTATCTGGCTCCCCCTGTTTCCATCAGCAAAACTATACTGATAGCTGTGAACAGAGTAAATTCCAGGGTACACAAGGCTTATTAGTGTATCTTCTCTGGTTTCATATTCAATTTTTTCTCCTTGCTGAACTATAAGGGCATGTCTACACAGCAGGGCTAAAGGTGAGTTAAGCTACGCAACTTCAGCAACGTCGATTGCATAGCTTAAGTTGAAATAGCTTAATTCGGCTTTTGGCACTGTCTACACAGCAGGAAGTCAAAGGAAGAACACTGTTCTTTTAACTTCCCTTACTCCTCATCCTCCAGCACGACATTATTTCAAAATAAAGACTTGTAGTATAGACATGCTCTATGTTATTTTGCATGCCCAACAGTATAACTAATTTAACACCCATAAAGTCTTTGGTTATTGTTACTGCTCTGGGATGAGTATAAAGCTATCTTTTCAATGTACTAATCTCTACTGTATACACACTGGGGAGGCTGAACATACAATTTAATTCAAACAATAACTTGACATTTATCAGTGTAAGTATTTAATAAGGAGCTGTTCAGAAATGTCATATTACGATGTCATAACAATTAGTCATAGGGATGTTACTAAATGACAGTTAACTGGTTTACTCTTTACTGACAGTAAATAAATTTGTTTGTTTAAAACTACTAAGAGCCACGCTTAACTGACTTGGGCTGTTCTGCAATTGGCTCCCTTGTCATAGAATATGAACATGGCTTTTAGCTGTGAATAAAATACCTATTTTTACCATGATGGCAGTGTTTTATCAAAATGTGAAAAAAGCCTTCTAAAACTTGCATTCTGCAAATATGACTAGTTGTGTGCACTGGATAGCTCAAATTCAGATGTGATGGAGTTCTCTTGGATTCTCATTTGGTTAGTTGGGGCTAGATTGGTAGACTTCATCTGCCCAGAATAAAGGGCAGCATGTTTTTTGTGCTGACCCTGGAGCTGACTGGAGGAAGCTGACTGGAGGGAGACTGTCTCTCTCTACTGCTCCAAGGAGCAAATAGATTATGCTGGGTCTAACCCAGCACAATATATGCTCCCTGATGTGCTGGTGTAGCAATTTGTGTGGGTGTTTGTAAGTGTGTGCCGGGTTCCCCAGCCCTTGCAGCTACTGCAGAGTCGGCTGCTATCCTAGTGCTGAAAGTTAATGTTCAGTCAGGCCACAGTCTGGCCTTGGTTAGCATGCCACACAGGCACCAAAGAGGCAATCTCTTATGCAAAGCTATCACTGAATTAAAATCAGACTCTTGGTGTCATCATCGCAAGTCTCGCACATGGTTTGCAGCAGTAGCCATGCTCCATCTCTCCAGCTGGCGGGCCTGCTCATGCTTGCTTGCTTACCTGGAAATCATGAAGCCCAAATCTATTTTGAGGCTCCACCTCTGAGGTGCTATTGGCAGACTCTTGGAGCAGCTGATTGGCTCGCTGGCCTTAATTAAGCCAGCTGCAGGAACAAGAAGCTGCCTGAACAATTGTGGCTACAATCTGTTCTGGATATAGTGTGCCTTGTGCTTTCAGGCTGTGGGTTCCTGGCATTCTGACCTAGAATAACTCGCAGCGTATGATTTGTGGTTCTGATCTCCAGTTTGTCTTTTGTATCTGACCACCAGATATCTCGACCCAATTGACTCTCGGTTGTTGTCTTCTGACTGTTGGCTCTGGTTCCAGTTATTAGGTTTGGCCACCCACAACTTAGCTCTGACACTTGATTTCATAAAATGAAACTAGTTTGGTTTTCAGCTAGAATCTTCTGCTTTTCACCGGAGAGAGAGACAGAGAGAGAGAGAGACGAGAGAGAGGATTCTCACTCTGAAATTGTGCTTTGTAGGCAACAAACCACTTTTTCTCCTGAGCTAGAGTGGCAGGTCACTATAAACATAACCGATAGCTGGGAAGTTTGGACAAGACAAAATTACCATGATGTTGATTGTGCAATAGCTACTGTGTTGCTGCTCGTTGCCTGTGAAGATCATGCACATCCACTGCTGGTGTTACCATTGTTACAGTTTTGAGGTAACTGCACTTCTGGCTCTCCATGATCACTGCAGAGATGGCCCTTTAGGTCTCATTCCTCCAGCTGCTACCTTTCTACAGACAGGTCCCTCTCCCTCCAGACTGGGATTTAGGTATGCGCTCCCCATGCAAATCACTGTGATTATCCCAGCAGGTCTGATCTTACCTCAGCTTTGCCCTCTTTCTCCAGGGACAGTGACTGTGGATTTACCAGTGACCTGGCAGCCTGCATAAATCAAAGTATGTTTAATTCAGAAGAAAATGTATTATAGCCAAAATGTCATGTAACAATGAAAGTTTTAATTGCATTTTAACTTACCAGAAGTCACCCATCTTCCACTTGGCTATCTGGTACATTCAATGTCCTCTTAACACTTCCAGCAGAGTTGGCTATTTTGGTAAAAGGTTCATGTCAGTTTGCAGATCAAGAAGCCTCTTAATCCATTTAAGCTCAGTCTTTAGAGTAAAAGCCAGCCTTTGTTCCCGTGACCTCAGGGACCATTTATTTGGTTTGACATAGTATATGCAAAATCCCCAAGGAACGGTACCTTTTTGCCCTCCCCCACTCCAACCAAATGCGCTAGTGAAATGTACAAGAGGCTGCCTACACCTGTCATATTTCAGGGCCACCGCTCTCAATAGTTCTGTGAAGTAATGCTATCCTGTCCTACTTTCTCCCAGACTTCTGCTCTCTCCTTTCTCCCCCCACCACTTCTACAGGCTGATAGACAATGAGAAGGACACCAGTAACTGGGCTGAGGGGAGTTAAGAACAGGCACTTTTTTCTCCTCCCAATCTGCAAAAATCCTGCTGTGTAAAGTTACCTGACTGTTCTCTAAATCTCCTGCAGGCCCAAACTACGGAAACAGGTGTTCTCCTTTAACAATCTGATCCCATTATCTAACTAATAATAGAAACACTTACGTTTAAAGTGGTTTCCTTTCTTTTGTTGCTGCTATATTAGAATGCTATCTGAGGTTTCTGCCTGTGAGATGAAAGCTTACTTTTTTGAAGCATGGTTTTTCTTTTAAATGACTTTCTAAGCTTGTCCACACATGACTTTGCACACACTGGATGCTCTCCTACTGTTTGAATGTACCCTAACACAATTCCAGTTGTTCATGGTTTGCATTAGGTAGAATATTGAGGGGAATGGGTTAGTGCTGTAGCAGATTTGACAGGGACTCAAATGTGAGAAATGAGATAATGAAGTCTTCAGCACCTCTGTACTCATAGCATGTCTTGTATATTTTTAAAAAAATATTTAAGTACTTTATTTTATGACAAAATATGTGTGTTTCATATGATACACTTTGAACTTGATGCTTGTTCATTATTATGCAGTAAGTTAGTACACTTCAGTGATTTAAATGCTGGCCTCTGTCCATTTGTCCCTGTTGTGCATATGCTACATTTCTTTAGAATCCTGGAAAGGCATCTAGGCACTGATCAATGGATGCTATAACTGAGAATTGCCATGCATGAAACTTTAGTTAAAACCAATATCTTTTAATTATGAATTCTGTTTCTTAGCCGTTATGTAATTTTGGTCATAAAAACACTTAGCACTGAAACGTGGAACAAACATTCTCAGCTTGGGGAAGAAAATATTCCTGTTTTACAAAATTCTGATAGCTATGGATACATTTTCAAATCTTTTTTAGTGTGTATGGAATTCTCATACAGCTTATGAATAAAGAGCAGAAATGTTGGCTATTGGTTATTCCATAATATGTGTGGACTGGCATCGATACATTTATTTTAAAAGATAAAGAGCAAGTTCAGAGAAAAAATTAAGCTGGTATAATTTACATCTTCATCATCTATTACTATCTACTGATATGTATCTTATGCTGCCTTACACAGTTCTATGGGATTTGACCCACCGAGTCTAATAAAGTGAAACTTAGATTGAGGGATGCAAGAAGTGGATGTACTAGTAAGAAAAACAACTAACTGCAGTCTTTAAATAGGTGTAAGCTAAAAGAACCTCCCACCCTCCACACATATTTTATTTTGTGTTATCATTTAACATCACTGCTTTTAAATGCATGATAGTTTCAGTTCTAAAAGCACTGTAAAACATTTTGACCAACATGCTCCTGATTTCAAGATTCCTGACTCTGTACACAGGCAGCTGATTCATCTTTGCTTCTGTCTTTTGGGAAGATCCTAGCTTTATGTTAGAACTGACTTAGACGTGATTTTTGGCTCTCCTGCTTGTGCATCATTCCAAGGTCAAGGAATGATGAATGATCTGTGGAGCCAAGAACTGCATCTGGAGAACGAAGGTATAGGACTTGAAAATGACATTTTGCTTTGGATCAGTAGACTCATGTTACTTTTGCAGATGCTTTATCAGTTTATGGACAAGGAATATAAATACATACATGAATAATAAAAATAGGTGATATCTTTGTAACAGTAACAATATTTGATTTATGTTAATGTTATGTTAATGTTGCAGAAGCCTTTTTTCTTCCTTTAAAATGCTATCATGCTTCTTCTCCATATACTAAATAAAAATAAAAATCAGGACTTCAAATCAGAGTAATTTGAGTCACTCTAATGTGAAATACATTTTTACTTTTAGTGCAAAATCTTGGGTAATTTAGTGTGCATTATTTTCTCAAGATAGTGTATAAAGGTACCTTAATTACAGTAATTAACTTTGCATTTGGAATAGCAGGTACTAACCACTCAGTGTGGGATCATATTTAAACCTTTGTTATTTGTCTTTGATGAAATGTCAGTGCAGGTAAAGCTGTTCTCAGGCAACTTCAGCTGAGATGTACTTTTTTGTATGGAAAGCTTCAGGTATGCAGAGAGACGAGAAAACCCTTTGCTCCTTTTCAATTGACATTTTTTAAAAAGCTGTCACTTTTCTGTAATTCCCATCCACTGTGACTTATGAGTGACCGGTTTCTTTAGAAGGTCATCATATCATGCACATTAAAACATGAACTTTGTAGCATTTAAATTAACATAGGCTTTCTTTTTTTTCAATAGTCACTACACTTCAAAGTGTGCAAAAGAAATGGAAATAGCAGTCTAATTTTAAAAAGCACCTAAGTCACTTAAAGAGCACACGCTTTACCGGAAAACTGTGTTGTGTAAGTCATTTAGACTCAGGTTTTGAAAGTATTTAGGTGAATAACCCCTAGCAATTCCAGTGGAAGTTAGACATCTAAATACCTTAAAAAAATCTGGGCCTCAGAAAATGGGACAATGGGACACTTAGGAAAATGTCACCCGATTTAACCCTAAAGAAGCCTTACAGATTTTCACATGCAATTAAGAATTCCAATGGTAGCATTTATTGTGCTAGGCTCCTCACTCATTATTAGTAACCCAGTTTTCTCCCCACTCCCACACACAATAGTTTTCTACTTTTATGCCTTGGTTATAGACAGTGTTGTATAGTTAGAATAAATACATTTTAAACTTCCCTTTCTCGGCAGTCCTAGCGAAGTGGCTTGGGAGAGCTAGTGTGATAGATTCGAGCTTGAGGCATTGTGGGGAAGTTTGCCTTTCTCCTGACTGTTATACTTTGTTCTGTGGAAAGAGGACTTGACTTCCACAACTAAAGCTGGAAGTGTGGTACCTACACTTGGTATTCAACAAAATTCTGGGTAACATTAATTTTCAGAAGTTTCAGAGAGGTATCCGTGTTGGTGTGTAACTGAAATAAAATTAAAAACAGTAAATAATCCTGTAGCACCTTAGAGACTAACAAAAAATGTAGATGGTATCATGAGCTTTTTCAGATTATGGAGTTAAGGGGTGCAGGGTACAAATAAATAACAGAAGGGATGGGGAGGGAAAGAGAAGGGGAAAAAATAGGGGAAAATGTTGTCAGAGTGTCCATGCTAAATGAGGCTAACAGAGTATGCTCTAGGTATTCTACGTATCTGTTGCTTAGCTTTTTATGTCGTTAGGGTGTGGAATATAGCAGCCCATCCCATTAAAGTCTTTGTTTAAACCTCTATTCGAGGTGTCAAACTTATAAATGAAACAAAGTTCTGCAGCTTTTAGAGATTATTATTAAACATCTTCGAATCTGTAGCAAAAATGTCAATTTCAGCTGTAAGATTGAGGGGAAAGTGGATGCTGTTATTTTCTGTGTAAATTAGCCTATTCCAGGGAGACAACACCCATTTTGCAGTGGATTATCAAGGTATTTGTGGCATAGCAGTAGAACTCTGGATAGCAGGATTTTTGGTTTCTTTTCCTGGCTGGGAACAGATTGCCATCTAATGGTGACAGATAACATTGCCAGATGCAACAATACATATTCCTTTCTAGGTCATCTTAACTGGGGACTTCTGGATGTAAAAGCATACACCTCTCCCACTAGAATCAAAGAACCAGATCTCTCAGCATGGAAGTAGCAGTCCCCATAAACTTGTGGATGTGATCTAGCTGCTAGAAACTTACAGCTACACTCTGGTTGGTAGGGGTTACAGAAACACCTCATCTGCAGATGTGTCCCTTCTGAAAGTTTAGGAGCTTCAGGGGATAGCCGAGTTAGTCTGTTACAGAAAAAAACAACAAATGGTCTGGTAGCACTTTATAGACTAACAAAACATGTAGAAAGTTTGTGTGGCAAAGTGGAAGAGACTTAGTTCTGTCATAGTAGAACTATTTCTTCTACTCCTAGCTTTGCTGGGAGTGACATCATGCAAGCTCTTAGTTTGCTATAAAATGGCCAATAGTTACTCCATAAGGTAATGAAAAGAAAACTGGGTTCATAATAATGGTGAGTAGAAGAGCTGGGACTAGAATTCATGCCCTCTTGGTTCCAGTTTAGTGTTTCTTCCCTTGGGATTTAGAGCATTGAGTGAAGTGGTAGCTCCTATTCCGCATCCCCCAGCTAGCACAGAACTGCAGCTTTTGACATTTTGACAATGTTAGCAATATTGGCAATAGGGGCCACACTCCCATTACTTGGGTAAATTTGTGGGAGTGAGTAATACAGGATTGGTGTCTCAGTTCCATGCACAATCTGGGATTTCAGCATGAAAACACAAGATCAAAAGTGTCCAGCTAATAACTCCTTTGTGTTCTTTAACATCTGTAAGTAAGTGTGTATTTAGGGCTATATCAGGGAGCTACACAAGGCCCGAGTTCTCTGCCCTAGGAGAAGACCAACAGCAAAATGTAGTGCCCGCTACCCATTGCTCTAGAGGGGGAAGTAGGCTACACAAGTGGATGATGGCTCAGCTAAGTGAGCTCCTCTCATCACTTGCTGGGCTGTGCTGGCTACTACATTGAGAGGATGGAACCAAGGTTCTGCCCACTGCTGCAAAACTACATGCAGTCAGGGAGTGGCAGCCCTTCAGCCTTGGCTCTCCCTCTGCTTCCTTGCACTGATGGGTGATACTGGTAGCCCACAGGGGTTTGAGTATGTTTCATATCTTTGTGCCCCTGTGATCATGAGGCACCCCACAGTTTCCTTCTAATAAAACAGATCAGGATCAGAGTTTGGGCAGGTAGGTAGCTCTATCTTCTAGATATTGACTGTGAAATCCAGAGCATACTAAAAAGGGACTCCAATGTTGGAGTCCATGGTGCAGGTGCAGGCAAGATATGGTGCATGGTGCAGGTGCAGGCCCATGGGCTAGATCCAGTCCACCAATCTGGCTCACAGCCTGCCCCGCCAGAACCCTCAGGCATGGAGCAACTCCAGGCTCAAAGTAGCTGGCTACTTCCCTTGGGGGTGGGAGAGAGGCTTCTGCACTGCTCCCACTCCCAGCATAATCAGCTCCTATTGACTGGAAATTGGCCAATAGGAGCTGAGAGATAGTGCTGGGAGTGGATCCAGTATTCAAAGCCTCCCCAGTCATGCAGCATGGAGAGCCACATGGAGCAGCTGGCTGCTTTGAGTGGCCCAGGACTATGGTAGCAGGGAGCCTGCCTGAGGGACATGCTGGGCTGCTGGCAGGGAGCACCTTGGTAAGTGCCTCCCAGTCAGAGCCTGTCTCCTCCTACACCCCAGCTCCCTGCCCTAGGCCACCACTCCTGTCTGTCCAAGGTCACCACCAAAACCTTCTGCACCCTCGTCCCCCTGCACTAGGTCATAACTCTCTCCCATCCTTCCCTCAGACCAGAATCCTCTTCTGCACGTATACCCCCTCCCTGACCCTGCTCCCCAAATCCCCTTCCTCAGGTCACAACCCCCTCCTTCACCCAAACTCCCTTTCAGACCCCACACACCTATCCCAAGCTCCCTTCTGCACTCAACCTCTGTCCCAGACCCTGCAACCTTTCCATGGAAAAGTGCGACCCTTACCAAAATTTTGGAGTGGCCTCCCATCAGAAATCATTGCCCATCCCTGCCACAGTATGTCTAAGATTGATCTTCTCCTCTTCTGCTTTGTTGGTTATTTAGGGTACAGTCATGAATTCAAATTTTCTATTTACTTGAATTGTTTCAAACAATTTCCAGAACTGAAAAGCATAAAAACAAGGTTTTTCATATAGGAAGAAATATTATTGGGATGCCATCGAAGAAAGAGGAAATTATTCTATATGCTAATAATGAATACTTATGTTGCACTTTTCATCAGTAGCTTGCAAAGCATTTTACAATGGTAGTTAAATAGCTCTATTTTACACGTGGGAAAGTTAAGGCACAGACAAATGACTTAACTGGTGGTAGTCAGGACTGGAATTCATGTCTTTAGCCAGTTAGTTTAATTCACAACATTGAATATGTGGTGATTCAGAGTGCAATCAAGTTGTTCATATTCCTTAGTTTAGAATGACCACGTTATTTGTCAGCATCATACAATGCCTTATGGCACATGTGTTGTCCACAATACTGTTTTCAGGTACGTGTTTTTAGTCAGATGCTTTCCAACTATGATGTAAATTACAGTATTTGTTTGTGAATGCAGATGTTGCTGATGAGGGTAGTGACATCCACAAGAGCAAAATAAAGTCAATTTTTCTAAAAGAGGTGTGAAGTTTACAGCAAAGATACCTCTATTTTGAACTTGATCAGAAGCCTCCTGAATAAGTGGTTTAGAGTAAGAGTTTTCTTACATTTGTTTAATCTCATCTAGAAGATAGTTAATATTTCCAGCATAACACTATTTTTCTCAAACTTGCTTTTTAGTGTCAAACAGCCAGTTTGGTCTCTCTAGATTTCACCATCTGCTTCTCAGCTTACACTCCATTAAATATTTGCTGACATCTGTTTAATCACAAATTTTTATAATCATGGAGAATTTTAGTTCAGACTCAGTATCATGTTCTGACATGCCAGCTAACAAATCTGAGAAGAATTAGAGGGAACTTTCAGGAGCGGAGGATGAGAAAATGTACAAATATTAAGTGTGTTGTTGCTTGGTATCGGTCTTAAGGCTAGAACTTTTGTCTTGTAGAATTATGGAAATGCAATTTTAAATAGTTGGCTATTGCTTCAAAGCTTGCTGCAGTAGATAGGCATGTGAAAGGAAGCTCAATGCTTGTCTAAATTTGCTTTTAATTTCTGTGAACAGTTAGTAGTGCACTGAAGTCTAAAACTCTTCAGTTCAGCCTACAATAATTGGAATGCAAACCTTCATTCCTGCCAGCTGTCGTCCTCATGCCTGCTTTCATTTCACACCTAATGAATATGAAACACCACTCCCAAAGTGGGTTCCTCTGTGCCTTTAAATTCTTCCTCTGCACTCACTTATGTAATAACGCCTGCAAGAAATTGATCAAGTACTAAGGAGTAGTTGTGAATAGTGTACAATTGATTGTATATTTTAGCTTTCTTTCCCCATCATATGCTGATTATAAACAAATGGGCTCATTGTCTCCCTTTAAAGTGGACAATACCAAGCAACACAAGCGCTACTGTAACACAGTAAGTACTACTAATAGACCCTTTTCAATTTTTTGAATAGGTTGTTCAGTGAACACCCAGACATTTGCAGTTCAGTTCCATAAGTACAACAGAGCTTGTTTCAAAGCAAACATATACTGGTCAATAACTAGAGTTTCAAAGATAAATTGGAAACTCATTTCACTGTTGCCATCATAGATAGATGATGAATATTGGTAAAATGCCGGAAAATATATGCCAAATTAAAATACTTTGAGAAATAAAGCTTCAAGGGCAAAATTCAGCCCTAGATATGTATCCATGTCTCCTGATGATTTAAATGAGAGCTGTTTGCATGCATCAAAGAGCTGACATTAGCCTTAGGTTAGTAGTGAATATATTTTGTGGTATCCTCATTAAAGTTTGCTGGATGTATCTAAGGCTCTACCAAATTCATGGCCAAGAAAAACATGTTATGGACTGTGAAATCTGGTCTTTTGTGTGCTTTTACCCTATACCTTACAGGTGTCATAGAGAAGACCAGCATTTTTCAAATTGGGGAGGCCTGACCCAGAAGGGAGTAGCAAAGGGTCAGGAGGTTATTTCAAGGGTCAGAGCATTGCCACTTTTCCTTCTGCACTGATGTCAGAGCTCAGTGGCATACCGTGCCATGCTACCCTTCCTTCTGTACTGCTACTGGCAGAGGCTCTGCCTTCAATACTGGGCTCTCCAGCTGTTCAGCAACCTCCTCCCATCCAACTTTTTTTTTGGGGGGGTCAGGATCCCTACAATTACAACACTGTGAAACTTCAGATTTAAATAGCTGAAATAATGAAATTTACGATTTTAAAAATTGTGATGTCCATAAAATTGACCAAAAGGGAGTCTGAATTTGGTAGGGTACTGATTATATCACACAACATTAATATTAATGAGAATGCAGCACACAGACTTGTAACATTCAGAATTCAGTGTTTGTCTCTGGTAATCTGGGAAAGTCATGCTAGCTTTCTAAATTAGCAATAAGACAACTTTCGCTTTGAAGATGAACAATTCCGATTCGACAGAGACAGGTAAAATGACTGAGACAGAATTAAAACAGGTTGGGAATGCAAACCAAACCTGGGCCTTTGCAAGGGCTTAAGAACACAGAGTGCCTGCGCACTAGCTCATTCTAAAGTCTAGGATTTGGGGCATGTGAACAGATGCATGCCAGTTAAATGAGGCTGACCGAAAACAATATGATACAAATGACTTAGAGGTAGAGTTTTCATACTGTGATACATCTTGAGTGAAGGTATTGCTTTCACTATGTAGAATAAGCATATAGCCTGAACATTTTTCCTTTGCAAAAAAGGATTTGCTCTCTTAGCCTGAAAGAGGACACCTTTGGATTGCCTATTGAGATATTACATTGCTACTTCAAAGTATAGCCTAGGAGGCTCTTAGAGCTTCCACAGACCAGAAACAAACTAAGTGGCATTTTTGCCTGAACATTTCCACGTAGCATTCTATTTGTAAAATGGCTTTGCTGCTAAACTCTTTTGTTAGTTGAATCCATTCCTGCTGTCACAGCAATAGTGTCACGCACAAGCATAAAAACTTCATTGAATGAATTAACTCTTCCTAACTTATCTTGCAATTTATTAAAGGACAATTAAGGTACATTCCAAAAGGTCTGCAGCTTCATTCCAGGATAAGTTTTGACACCTTATTTTCTTAATTTTTAATATATGAAACTGTAAAGACATTGTTATCTTTGGGCAGCATAAAATTGTATTTTCACTCCAACACACAATCTCTATCAAGGAGGACCTGTCCAGATATTGGTTTGATGCACTGTGGTTCCATATAGAATGAAGGAGAATCCTAGCTTCTTTCCTAAAACAAAATTGTTTAGAAATTGACCAATATGTTGTTAGTACTTTTCACTTATAATGCATTGAAATATTTTCCAAAATACTTGAGACATTTGGTGGACATTGTGGCAATATCCTTGCTCAGGCCCTTGCCTTAAGACCCTTTCTGGTACAGTCACCTGTGCCTTTTATTGTCAGTGCCAGTTTCCCACCACCTTCTATTTAGAGAGCTTTGATTGTTTCTGCAGCAAACTCAGCCAGCCTCTCCAACTGGCTGGAGTGCATGCTCAGTCATTCTCTGGCTCCTGCCCTTCCACTTCCCCTCTGGCTAATGAGGCCCACAGGTATTTCCCATTAAACCCCTCAGTCATGGGCTTGCTCAGCTGGCTTCAGCTGCCCTTTTCAGCCAGGCTGCAGTGGCAGAGGTCTGGCTTAGTCAGCAGCCTGTCACAATATATAATGGTTTATGGTATGAGCAGGTACAAGACCCTTTAACTGGACTGTAAGTGCTAGTCAGCTAATAAGTGATTTTATGGTAGGCTGGGGTAAGAAGAGAAAATGATTTATATTCTGTGCAACCAGGGGTGAAAGTAACTTACATTTCTTACATGTACTGTTGAATTACCCTCCCTTCCCAGAGGGGAAGGAGGCTCAGGGCAGAGAGTTGATGGTGGTGGGGGGTGCAATATGACAGTACCGGTAAGAAATTTAAGGGTGTGGTAGAGGCAGAAGGTTAGAGGGTGTTGGGTTTGCTGGGGGCTCAGGGCAGGAGGTGGCAGTGCAGGAATCTGAGCAAGTGGCTGGGGATGTGGGGGGTGTAGGAGTCAGGTTTGGGGGTGTGAGGAGGGCCTCAGGTTAGAGCCCACAGGGAGCTCTGAGCAGGGGGAGTGGATATGGTGGGTGCAGGAGTCAGGGCAGGGGGCTGTGTGGGAAAATTTTGATAAATTTCATGTTGGACACCTGTGTCTTCCGCAATTCCAGCCTCTACCAGAAGCTGGAGGCTGGCACACTCTTCCCCCAGTGCAATATCATGGCTGGGGACATGGAGATGCCACTGTGCATCATGGGAGATGTGGCCTACCCCCTCATGCCATGACTGATGAAGCAGTACACCAGCCACCTGGACCTAAGCAGGGACCGTTTCAATGCCCACCTGGGCAGGGCCTGCATGCAGGTGGAACGCCCCTTCGGGCACTTGAAGGCACAGTTCAGGTGCCTCCTGACCTGCCTCGATGTGGGGGAGCACAACATCCCCCAGGTGGTGTCAGTATGTTGTATTCTTCACAACATTGTGGAAAGAAAGGGAAGCCTTCCTTCCGGAGTGGGGGGCAGAAGCCGGCCAGGAGGGATGGCCCTTGGAACAGCTGCGCTCAGCTGCCATCTGTCAGACCCTTCAGATGGGGGTGCACAGGTCTCTCCACTAGGGGCCTGTGCCTTGCCCCTCTCTGCCTTTCCCACAACAACCCCACTCTTCCCCCCTACAACCTTCCTTCCCTGCAGACAAAATAAAAACAACTGTCTAGTTTTCAAAAACATAACTGTTTGAGTTTTCATCTGGGAAAAAAGTAACTGGGGGGGGGGCGCTGAGAACCTAGAACTGGGGAGTGGGGACAGGGGCTGAGAACCTGGATATGGGGTTCGGAAAAAGGTTTATTCCTTGTAGAATGAGGTTTACAGCCATTGGAAAAAGTCCTTTATTATTTCGACTTTTTGTCAAAATAAAGCAATTGCTGTGTGGATGCTAGTATTGTTTTTCCGGAATAAGGGCCGTTATTCCAGAAAAATGCTGCAGTGTAGACATACCCTAGGAGGATGGTGAAGCGTTGGAATGAGTTACCTAGGAACATGGTAGAATCTCCTTCCCTAGAGCTTTTTTAAGTCCCAGCTTGACAAAGTCCTGGCTGGGATGATTTAGTTGGGATTGGTCCTGCTTTTAGCAGGGGGTTGGACTTGATGACTTCTTGAGGTTTCTTCCAAACCTGTGATTCTATGATTTCTCAGCCTCCTCAATGACATTGACTCTTTTATCTCATTTTTAAGTATAGACCAGCCTTAAAAAACTATATTAGACCAAAAAGCTGTATTAATAAGAACGGCCATACTGGGTCAGACCAAAGGTCCATCTAGCCCAGTATCCTGTCTGCCAACAGTGACCAATACCAGATACCCCAGATGGAGGGAACCCAACAGGTAATCCTCACGTGATCCATCTCCTGTCACCCACCTCCAGAGAGAGGCTAGGGACACCATTCCTACCCATCCTGGCTAATAGCCATTGATGGACCTAACCTCCATGAATCTATCTAGCTCTTCTTTGAACACTGTTAAAGTTCTAGCCTTCACCGCGTCCTCTGGCAAGGAGTTCCACAGGTTGACTGTTTACTGAGTGAAGAAAAACGTCCTTTTGTTTGTTTTCCACCTGCTTCCAATTAATTTCATTTGGTGACCCCCAGTTCTTATATTGTGGGAATAAGTAAATAACTTTTCCTTATTCATTTTTTCCATACCAGTCATGATTATATAGACGTCTAACATATCTCATAGTCTCCTCTTTTCTAAGTTGAAAAGTCCAAGTCTTTTTAATCTCTCTTCATATGGGACCTGTTCCAAACCCCTAATCATTTTTTGGCCCTTTTCTGAACCTTTTCCAATGCCAATATATCTTTTTTGAGATGAGGCGACCATAATTATATGCAAAATTCAAGATGTGGGTGTGCTATCGTTTTATACAGAGGCAATAAAATATTCTCTGTCTTATTCTCTATCCCTTTTTTAATGACTCCTAACATTCTATTTGCCTTTTTTACTGTTGCAGCCTACTGAGTGGATGTTTTCAGAGAACTGTCCACAATGACTCCAAGATCTCTCTTGAGTAGTTGTAGCCAAATTAATCCCCATCATATTATATATATAGTTGGGATTATTTTTTCTAATGTGTATTAATTTACATTTATCAACATTAAATATCATTTGCCATTGTGTTGCCCAATCACTTAGTTTGGTGAGATCTTTTTGAAGTTCTTCATAGTCTGCTTTGGTCTTAACTATTTTGAGCAGCTTGGTATCATCTGCAAATTTTGCCACCTCACTGTTTATACCTTTCTCTAAATCATTTATAAATAAGTTGAACAGGATGGGTCCCAGGACAGACCGTTGGAGGACCCTACTAGTTACCTATCTCCACTCTGAAAACATTTATTCCTACTCTTTGTTTTCTGTCTTTTAACCAGTTATCAGTCCAGTTATCAATCCATGAAAGGACCTTCCCTCTTATCCCATGATAACTTCCTTTACTTAAGAGCCTTTGGTGAGTGACCTTGTCAAAGGCTTTCGGGAAATCAAAGTATACCATGTCCACCGGATCCCCCTTTGCCCACAGGTTTGTTGATCCCCTCAAAAAACTATAGTGGATTAGTAAGCCATGATTTCCCTTTACAGAAACCATGTTGACTTTCCCCCAACATATTATGTTCATCCATGTGTCCGACAATTTTATTCTTTACTATAGTGTCAACTAATTTACCCGGTACTGACGTTAGACTTACCGGTCTGTAATTGCAAGGATCACCTCTAGAACCCTTTTTAAATAATGCCGTCATGTTAGCTATCTTCCAGTCATTACGTATGGAAGCTGATTTAAAGCATAGATTACAAACCACAGTTAATAGTTCCACAATTTCCCATCTGAGTTCTTTCAGAACTCTTGGGTGAATGCCATCTGGTCCCGGTGATTTGTTACTGTTAAGTTTATCAATTAATTCCAAAACCTCCTCTAATGATACCTCAATCTGGCACAATTGCTCAGATTTTTCATCTAAAAAGAATATCTCAGGTTTGGGAATCTCCTCAATAATCCTCAGCTGTGAAGACTGAAACAAAGAATTCATTTAGCTTCTCCCAAATGGCCTTATCATCTTTGAGTGCTCCTTTAGCATCTCGATCGCCCAAGGGACCCACTGTTTGTTTAGCCAGCTTCTTGCTTCTGATGTACTTAAAAAATGTTTTGCTATTACTTTTTGAGTTTTTGGCTAGCTGTTCTTCAAACTCCTCTTTGGCTTTTCTTATTATATTTTTACACTTAATTTGACAAAGTTTATGCTCCTTTCTATTTTCCTCACGAGGATTTGACTTCCACTTTTTAAAAGATGTCTTTATCTGTCACTGCTTCTTTTACTTGGTTGTTAAGCCACAGTTGCACTTTTTTGGTTCTCTTACTGTGTTTTTTAATTTGGGGTATACATTTAAGTTGGGCCTCTATTATGGTGTCTTTGAAAAGTTTCCATGCAGCTTGCAGACATTTTACTTTTGTCACTGTACCTTTTAATTTCTTTTTAGCTAACCTCCTCATTTTTGTGTAGTTCCCCTTTCTGAAATTAAATGCCACAGTGTTGGGCTGCTGAGGTGTTTTTCCCACCACGGGGATGTTAAATTTTATTACATTATGCTCACTATTTCCAAGCAGTCCAGTCATATTTACCTCTTGAATCAGATCCTGCACTCCTGCTGTGCCTGCAGGATTAAATGCTGCCTTCTATCAAGGAAGTTTTCATCCTCTCTAATGGAACATAGGGTTGATACTTCAAGTCCTCTAATTTTTTCTTCCAAAATGGTGACCAGCTTGCACTTAGTGCAGATGAAATCCCTTCTATTTTTTGGGAGGAATACAAACTTGGCACATGCTGTGCAGGTTACAACAGCAGACCTATCACTATCCATACCTGCCTTTCTTCTGAGAGATTCCTGAGGGCTGTGTCTAGACTGGCCAGTTTTTCCAGAAAATCAGCCGCTTTTCCGGAAAAACTTGCCAGCTGTCTACACTGGCTGCTTGAATTTCCGCAAGAACACTGACGATCTAATGTATGATCGTCAGTGTTCTTGCGCAAATACTATGATGCTCCCGTTCGGGCAAAAGCCCTCTTGCGCAAATGCTTTTGCACAAGAGGGCCAGTGTAGACAACCCAGAATTGTTTTGCACAAAAAAGCCCCGATGGCTAAAATGGCGATCGGGGCTTTCTTGCGCAAAAGTGCGTCTAGATTGGCACGGACGCTTTTCCGCAAAAAGTGCTTTTGCGGAAAAGCGTCCATGCCAATCTAGATGCTCTTTTCCGCAAATGCTTTTAATGGAAAAACTTTTCCGTTAAAAGCATTTGCAGAAAATCATGCCAGTCTAGACGTAGCCGAGATGTTTTTAAATGCCTCCTGAGCTCCTCTGGGATGTTTCCCAGACAAACTCACCTGTTGGCTGCTGCCCTGTTTGCTGCTCTATGCGTTCGCTCTGGTTGCCTTTTGTATAAGGCTGAGGTTAGGACCAGCTCAAAGCCTTGCCTCTGATGCAATCAACCCATGAAGGACCACCTGAGCTCAGGAAGTTTTGATTACTTTAGTGTAAAGGTTTTAAAGAATGGTGAGTATACCTTGCCCCCTTCCCATTCCCCTTCTAAACTTCCTCTCAAAACTCCCTGTTTGCAAGCTCCCTGGTTGCTGGCTCACTGCTTTATAAAGCCCTGATAGCCCCACCCCCTGATTAAGGCTCAACCAATGAGCAGAGGCTTCTAGATTTCAAACCTTGATTAGAAGCTCACAGCTTCCAACTGCTGGCCACAGCACACACTCCTGGGGGGAGGACCAAACCAAACCAACCAACCAACCAACCAAACAGAGGTTCAGCACACAGCAAGAAAACCCCCAAACAGAAACACACACTACAGACAGCCACTTCCCTCAAGGGTCCTGTATTAGTTCCTCCTTCACCTGGAGAACTCCCTCTGAAAACTCCCTGTTTGAAGTCCCTGTTCATTTTCAGCACAATTTTAGAATATCTTCAGGAGAACAAAAAAAATGTGCATTGCATTAGTTCCACAATTTTGCACTTCTGTAGTGCTTTGTAGATGAGGGGTTTGCAGTGAGAGGCAGTGTGGTCTGATGCCCAGTGTCCTGGCCTGCAAGCCAGGAGCCTTGTATCCTGTTTCCTTTTTTGCCTGCTTGGGGTAGTCATTTAACCTGTTTTCTGCTCTCTGGATTGTGAATTCTTTGGGGCAGAGGCTGCATCTTGCATCTTGTGTTTGTACAGCACCTAGCACAATGGGGCCTAATGATGCATTACTGTAATATTAACATTAATATCTACTTCATTAGGGCCTTCAGAGGATTTGTTTATGGGCATGCAAATAGAAGCCTGGAGAAAATCCATTTAATCACTTCCTCTTTCCCTCTGGTCCCCCCTATTTCCTTTAATCCAGCTTTATGAATATTCCTTTCCAGAATTCCCTGTTCTGTGTCAATGGACATCAGCTTCTGTGGGGCAAATTCTACCCTTACCTATGCAAGCAGATCGCCTGTTGGGATCAGTTGCACATGTAGCTCAGGGCAGAAGCTGGAGTTCTTTGTACAAAGATTAGGAAATTCAGGCCAAACATATTACAAAAGCAGCTGGTTTGGAGTTGAGATTTATTAAAAAAAAAAAACCAAACCAATCAGGACATACTACAAGATGGAGGCAGGAGTTTAAGCAGAGCCTGGATAGGGCATTTTCCTGGGGAGTGTAGGGTGGTGGGCTTGAGTCCCATCTACCCTAGGAACAGCTGGCCAGCCAACACCAGTTGCCCCAGGGATGGAGCTGGCTCCCACATCAGGAAGGCAGGATAAGGGAAGCTCTGAAGGTACAGAGGTGGGGTGGGTTCTTTAGTGGCCTAGGGGAGTGGACATCTGTTGGAGAGCCCAGAGTGGTGGGTTCAGGTCTCACCCACCTTGGGGGGCCTAGGCAGCCAATACAGGCTGGCTCCCCCAGGCTGGCTCCTGAATTAGGAAGGCAGGATAGGGGACCTTCAGGAGGTGGGAGAGGTTCTTGAATGGCCTTGGGGATATGGCATTTGCCTGGAGAGTGCAGGTTTGGGGGCTTGAGTCTTTCAGCCCACCCTGGGAGAACCTGAACAGCCAACACAGGCTGCCAGAGGCATGGATCTAACTTCTGCAGGGGAAGGGACACCCTGAAGGTACGGAGGACTGGTGGGTTCTGGAGTGGATTAAAGGATAGGGCATTTTCATGGGGAGTGCAGGTTGGTGGATTCAAGTCCTGCCCACTGGGGGAGCATCAGGACAGCCAACACTGATGGAACTGGCTGCTATTTAGGAAGGCCAGATAAAGGACCCTCTGAAGGTAGGGAGATGGGGTGGGTTCAGTAGGGGATAGGGCATTTGCCTGGGGATTGCCAGGTTGGGAGTTCAAGTTCTGCCCTCGCCTTGTCCACCCTGGGAGTGACCAGACAGCCAACACAGGCTACCCTAGGGGCCAACAGGGGTCAAGCTGACTCCCCCATCAGGAAGGAAGACAGGATAAGGGACTGGCTGAAGGTCCTGCTGACTTGTCTAAAGTCACATGAGCTACCCCACCTGAGATCTGACTATCCAATGTGGGTAGGAGAGTGTTGGCTTTGGTGACCTAGCATCCTCAGCATAAATGCAAGAAAGTAGCCAACCAGCCCATCACATGATGGCTGCATCTAGACTGGCATGATTTTGTGGAAATGCTTTTAACAGGAAAAGTTTTTCCCATTAAAAGCATTTCCACAAAAGAGCATCTAGATTGGCACAGGTGCCTTTGCGCAAAAAGTGCTTTTGCGCAAAAGCATCTGTGGCCAGTCTAGACACGATTTTGCACAAAAAAAGCCCCAATCACCATTTTCACCATCGGGGCTTTTTTGCGCAAAACAGTTCTTCCCTGTCTACACTGGCCCTCTTGCACAAGTATTCTTGCACAAGAGGGCTTATCCCTGAGCAGGAGCATCATAGTATTTGCGCAAGAACACTGACAATCTTACATTAGCTCGTCACTGTTCTTGCGCAAATTCAAGCGGCCAGTGTAGACAGCTGGCAAGTTTTTGTGCAAAAGCGACCGCTTTTGTGCAAAATCTTGCCAGTCTAGACGCAGCCGTTGTGTATACAGGAAGCTTATAAAGCAAGAACTTGCACCTCCTATTTAAAATTAAAAGGATGTCCTTCCACATCTTCCTCAGCCACACAGACATACCAACAGGATTATCAGCTTGGAATCCTCGCATGGCCTCATGGAAGAGAGATGCAAAATGGGTCATAAGGTCCACAAGGTCCAGTCTGAGCTTTCTCCCAACTTTCAAACCTGGACTTTGTGTGTTCTGCTTTTACCCAAAGGAGGCCCCATGCTGCTGCAGACAAAAGAAAAATAAATCTCCCGGAACTTAGGTCTGTGGCAAGATAGTTAATGCATCTGTTACTTGTTTCTGTCAAGTTAGATTTTGTGCTTCTTCCTACCATGTTACCTCTTCCCCACCCAACACTTGGGGACAGTTGCTTCCCGTGAGTGAGGGCTGATAGACATTCTCTTAGCAGAAACTCATCTTTGCCTCACTTGCTTGTGTATGAAAAAACTTAAAAAACAACTAACGGTCCTGCAGCACTTTAGAGACTAACAAAACATGTAGATGGTATCATGAGCTTTCATGGGCACAACGCACTTCTTCAGATGAATGGAGCAAGGGGATTAGAGTACAAATAAATAGCAGAGAAAGAGGGGATGGGGAGGGAAAGAAGGAAAACTAAGAGGAACTGATCATCCTCTGTATTTTGTGTGATCCAGAAAACGTCTTTAAATACTTTAAATGTGGGTTTCCGAGAACATGTTTTGCTTACGAGCACCCTCAGCAGTGGAAGTCCTCATCTCTGAGCAAGCTATTGTAACAATATGGTTTTTCTGTAGCCATATTGGTAGGCGTAAACTAAATCCTTCTTCTGCAGCCAGACTGAAGAGCAGCAGCCATTAGCTGTAAAGCCCGGGGTCACATACTCACATTCCATCTAAATCGCATTAAAATAGTGTCACACTAGGCTGTGAGAAGGAGATCCTGTCCTAATGGCACCCACTGTCACCACATAAAGAAACAGATATCAAGATGGGTAGAGAAAACTTAGTTAACATTTCATATGACAAGAAACCATTTACCAATAGTTGTGGTTGTGGAATCTGCATTCTATGATTATTGTCCTCATTTTCCTATTGTTTATCTGTGTGATCTCTATCTGGTTTGTAACTATTTCTGTCTGCTGTTTTGCTAGGTGTAAATCAACTAAGGCGGTGGGGTATGATTGGTTAGGTAATTCTGTTACAGTATGTTATGACTGGTTAGTAAAACTATACTAAAATAATTGGTTAAGGTATAGCTAAGCAGGACTCAGGTTTCACTATATAAAAAGGAGACCATCAAAAAGAAGAAAGAAGGAAAAGGGAGAAGAAGAAAGGAAGGAAGAAAGAAACACCAAGAAGAAGGGGGAAGACCTGGAAGAAGAACTCATCTCCAAGACATAGTCTAAGACCAGAGCTGCCAGGACTCCTCTGCATCACTGTGACGTGCAGCAGCTAAGATCCAGAGAGACTGACCTTGCCTGGCCAACTGGGGAAGTCTGACTGCCTGTATCAGGATTGGTGAGCGTGACACTGTGTGCTTAGCACGTGTATTCTGCTTGCTTTGGAATTGTCAATAAATAGAGACTAAAAATATTACTGTGTGAGGCTCTTTCAGTGGCAAAAGATCCTGCAAACCTGCAGGAAGTTACGCTCTGAGCCCGAGGAATTGGGTAAGAATGGGTGTGTAAATTAACAGGGTTGCACCTTGAGCCCTAGGAATTGGGTAAAGATGTGTGTCCCTAAAGTGTGGAAGGGATAGAGAAATTTGTGCAGATAACAAATGTGGTGGAGAACGTGGGCAGCCTAGGGTCGTTTGGACCAAATTGATCTAGTCAAACAGTAACAGCAGAATACTAGTGGCATTGTGCCAAAAAGGGTCACTGCCTGCTTGGCAGAATGTTCATCCTGAAGCAACAGGAGGTAAACACGCAAAGGGACTGGGGGGGGGGGTGTTAGCTGAGGAGCCCCCTGTCCTTCCTAAATGGGCAGCGGAATGGGGTCCATGCCCATGGGGACAAGATTGTTTCTCGGGGAGGGATGCCCCGGATTCTGCTTGTAAGAGGTTTGAAGCATTCATGAAACCAAAACCAAAGAAACAGGCTGTCAAAGCAGCAGCAGCCTCAGCATTGTGGAAGATGGTCACCAATCTCTCCAGCCTGGTCGCATTCCAGGAAAGGCAACTGAAGGATTACAAATTCGATTTGGCTATAGTCAAGGACAGTCTGGCTCCGTATAAGGAGTGTGCCAGCCTTACAGAATGCAAGGGCTCTACAAACAAAAACAGGAGAGTGTGAGCAGTGACAGTGGGAAGCCTGAACAGGGAGCTCTCTACATTGCAAATGAAGCTGGGGGATGCACAGCTGTCAGAGCAGTGTTACAGGAAAATAAGGATCGGGCCCAGACAGGCAGTGATCACACAGTCTGCAGGCAGCGAATAGAGAAGCTGCAAAGCATGTTGGGAGTCCAGAGGGGCATAGTAGCAGCAGTAAGGGGAGATGTGAGTGTGGGCACTAGGGACACAGACGCTTGGGAGGACACTTGGAATAGGAATAGTTGGATGGATCCTGGATGCCCATACCCTCTAGCTGTTCTTCCTGAGGGGTCCTATGCTCCTGCAAAAAGGGAATTTCAGGATTTGAAATAAAAGACACAAGAGCTCAATCCTGTGGCTCCAGTGATCACAAGGGTGGTAACAAACGAAGGATCTGACCCAAAAGAGGTTTTGGCCCAGCCCCGTACTAGTGCTTCTGATTGGGCAGTGATACACAGTGCTGAGGAGCGGTTAGGTGGAAACAATGTTGCTGTTATTGGATCAGACAGGGTGAAGGAAATCATGAAGGTAGTGATGTCAGCCAGACAACTGGGGAAATTGTTCCATGTCAGAACAGGGGTGATTCCCCAGAACTGTATGTGATTAAAAAGGAGATATTGGCCATGGCCTCTGGGGTTGTGCCAGTGGTACCAGGAACTGACCCTGATTTCAATACATTGGCTTTTAAGACTGCATTGCTAGATAGTTTGAATTAAAAAATGAAAGTGATCTAAGGACCCATAGATCCAGGTAAGGGATATCCGGAGTTAAAGCAGGGTATTTTTCAAGCAGCAACAGTTTTTTGAGACACACAGGGACAGGCAGGAAAAGGAAATAAGGACAGGAGAATGGAGCCTGTACAGGCAGTAACTTTTGCCAACAACGGGCCCCCAGATCTCCAAGGGGAGCCAGCGGAAAAGGGGCCTGGTGCACAGTGGCATGGGAAAGGAAGAGGACGGGGAGATGCAATGAGCAGCAGAGGAGCAAGAGAAAGAAATGGGCATCAGATGCAGAATAGAGGCCATTTGGCTGAGGGCGCAAGAGATGCATTGAGAGTGGAAGTATGGAAGAAACTCATGATGGCTGGGGAACCAAAAGAGAGATGGGATGGGAAACCCGTAAGTGAGTTACTACAGAGGGCTCCATTGAGAGGGGCAAGAGGAGTGACTGATAGGGCTCCAGTTAATCCCATAACAGACCCTGAACCATCAGCACCGCCCCAGTAGGGGTGTCCGCCTCCCCTAAGGTTGTAGCTCAACTTCTCTATGACAAATGGGGGTGTCCCACTGTAGGGTCAATAATGGGGAGAGTGGGGGAACAAACATGCCCCACTATGTTAATTGACACTGGAGCATCAGTCTGTGTGCTTGGAGAGCACTGGCTTCCCAGGGATGCTGTGGAAACAACATTCAACCCAGCTGATATCATATACAGGGGAGACAACGAAAGCCTCTGCCACGAGACCAGTCCTGATCTGTGTACAGAATCAGGAGTCATGGATCAAATATTACGTTCAGAAGCAGGATCACATTGTGAATGGGAATAAGGAGGGTGAAATATTGGGAATGTCTTAGGGGACACTAATAGTGGATTTAGCCAATGGGCTCTTATGGGCAAATACTGAAGAGCCAGCAGAAACATATACCCCCTACATTAATGCCATACATAGATGTGCAGCTATAAAGGCCCTAGAAGGAGGGCAAGCAGAAGAAGGGGACCCATGGGTGGAAAAGTTTCCTCGGCCATGGGCTAAAAATAAATTGGAGTGTGGAAAAATTGATGCTCAGGTTTTAATTCGAGGACCTGACCCTCCTCCACAAGGGTATGTCTACACTACAAAGTTAATTCGAACTAACAGCTGTTAGTTCGAATTAACTTTCATAGGCGATACACAGGCAAACTGCTAGTTCGAACTTAATTCGAACTAGCGGAGCGCTTAATTCGAACTAGGTAAACCTCATTCTACGAGGACTAACGCCTAGTTCGAATTAAGTAGTTTGAATTAAGGGCTGTGCAGCCACTTAATTCGAACTAGTGGGAGACTAGCCCTTCCCAGGTTGCCCTGGTGGCCACTCTGGGCCAAGCCAGGGAAACTCGTCTGCCCCCCTGCCGGCCCCGGAGCCCTTAAAGGGGCACGGTCTGGCAACGGTGCCTGTGCCAGGTGCAAGCCTGCCAGCACCCAGCCAGCAGACGCTGCACCTGGCACGGCATGAGCCAGCCACCCGCTGCCACCCAGCCCTCCCCCTCTTCCCAGGACCAGGCTGGCGGCTCCCAGGAGCCTGCCCGGGGCCGCAAGAGGCGGACGCCCACCTGGACTAGTGCGGAGATCGTGGACCTCATTGAGGTTTGGGGGGAGACCTCTAACGTCCACAATCTCCGCACTAGGCACAGGAAAGCGGCCGTCTAGGGCAGGATATCTGCCAGCCTGGCCACCAAAGGCCACATGCGAACCCAGGAGCAGGTTTGCATGAAAATCAAGTTGGTCCAGTGAGACCCCCGACCCTGAGCTTAGAACATAAGACCATAAGAATGGCTGTACTGGGTCAGACCAAAGGTCCATCTCGCCCAGTAGCCTGTCTGCCAACAGCGGCCAACACCAGGTACCCCGGAGGGGATGGACCGAAGACAATGACCAAGCCATTTGTCTCGTGCCATCCATCTCCAGCCTTCCACAAACAGAGGTCAGGGACACCGTTCCTACCCCCTGGCTAATAGCACTCCATGGACCCAACCTCCATGACTTTATCTAACTTCTCTTTAAACTCTGTTTTAGTTCTCACCTTCACAGCTTCCTGTGGCAAGGAGTTCCACAGGTTGACTATTTGCTTTGTGAAGAAGAACTTTCTTTTATTAGTTTGAAGCCTGCTACCCATTCATTTCATTTGGTGTCCTCTAGTCCTTCTATTATGGGAACTAATGAAGAACTTTTCTTTATGCACCCTCTCCATACCACTCATGATTTTATAGACCTCTATCATATCCCCCCTCAGTCTCCTTTTTTCTAAGCTGAAAAGTCCCAGTCTCTTTAGCCTCTCTTCATATGGGACCTGTTCCAAACCCCTAATCATTTTAGTTGCCCTTTTCTGAACCCTTTCCAAGGCCAAAATATCTTTTTTGAGGTGAGGAGACCCCATCTCTACACAATACTGAAGATATGGCATACCATAGTTTTATACTTCCCCTCCTCCTTCTTCCCCTAGCTTCCCCCTTCCAGCTCCCTCCTCCCAGGTTTCCACCTCCCCTCTCCCACCCTCTCTCTTCCCCTCTCCCACCTCCTTTTCCCAGTCTCCCCAGAGGTTAATCCCGCCCCCCCCCTCAGTTTTGTTAAATAAAGAGAGTTTCTATTTTTGAACATATGTGTCCTTTATTTTTTACATCAGGAAGGGGGGCTAGGGAAGGGTAAGTGGAAGGAGGTGAGGGAGGAATGGGGCACGAGCCCCCGATGGGGAGGACTGGGGTGGCTCTGCGGGCTCCTCGGGGTGGAAGCTCTCCTGCAGGGCCTCCTGGATCCTGACAGCCCCCCGAATGACCCCCCCGGATGGCAGCCTGCGGCAAGTGCAGCCGGGCTGATGGCCGAGTGCTGTGATGTGCCGAGTGCGGGCACTCAGGGCACTCGAAGACAGGACTGCTTTGCTGTCCCTCATCGAGGTAGACAATCAAGCAGGGAACCCTGAGAACTGTCTGTCCGGGGTGGGGGTCGGGTCCCTTTAAGCACAGCCCTCGGCTCGCCTGAGGCAGCAGCTCCACACTCTAAGTCCTAAGCTGATGCCCTGCCGGCACTGGTTCCAGCCAGCCTTAACTTCGGTTCAGGGTCCACTCAATGTGGACATGCTAGTTCGAATTAGCAAAACGCTAATTCGAACTAGTTTTTAGGTCTAGATGCGCTAATTCGAATTAGCTTAGTTCGAATTAACTAATTCCAACTAAGTTAGTTCGAATTAGTGCTGTAGTGTAGACATACCCCAACATCAATACAAATATCCCCAGGAGGCAGAGGAAGGACTAAAATCTACCACTGAAAGTTTGTTAGAATAGGGTGTTGTTGTGCAAATGGCTAGCACTAATAATGCCCCAATTTGACCTGTACTGAAAGGGTATAGGAAAACCTGGCGAATGACAATAGATTTTAGAGCAGGGGTGGCCAACCCCTGGTTCACGAGTCGCATGCAGCTCTTCAAAGGAAAAATTGCGGCTCCCGCACCCGCAGCTCTTCTCATGGTCCCTGCTCTGACTTTTTTTCCTTGTTCTGGCAGGGCGCCACTTGGCGCAGTGAGATCTGATGCTGTAGCTGACGGAAGCCTGCTTGGGCCATATGCGGCTCTTAAAGGGGCAGCATTTTTTTTTCTCAACAACTTCCCACTTGGCGCAGCAAGATCTGATGCTACGGCTGATGGAAGCCTGCTTGGGCCACAAGCGGCTTTTTTTGTTTGCTCAACAACTTCTTTCCCTCCGCTCTTTGTGCTGTATTCACCAGTATTTTGGCTCTTTGTGTGTAACAGGTTGGCCACCCCTTATTTAGAGCATTAAATGCAGTAACCCCCTGCCACTGCTCCAGTAGCGGCTAAGTACCAAGAAGTAGTTGCTGTACTCGTAGCTGGAGCACAGTGGTTCTCATAATAGATTTAGCAAATGCCTTCTTTGCCATTCCCTTGAACCCTGATTCTTAATACACATTTGGGTTCATTTACAGGGGACAGCAGTTTTGTTTCACAAGGGGCCCCTCAGGGTTTTCATAATGTTCCTGCAATTTGTCACTCTCATGTGGTTAAAATGTAGGAAAAATTGACACCTGAAGACCAAAAGAGAGTAATTTCCTGTGTTGATGAAATACTGGTGCACGGGAATAATAAAAAAGAGGTTGGTAGGATAATGGAGAATGTGTTACAGATCATCCAAGACACTGGATTCAAGGTTAGCCGAGCCAAAGCCCAATTGGTACAGCAAGAGGTAAAGTATTTCGGGGTCATATTGGGAAAAGAGGGACAAACCCCACATGCACAACGGGTGGAACTGCTTGGAAAACTTCCTTTCCCTACTGATGTGGCATCCTTAAGAGCCCTTTTGGGAACCCTGAATTGCTTGAGAGATTTTATTGAAATGTTTGCTGGCAAGAGTCGCCCGCTGTATTTTCTCCTAAAGAAAGGGTGGCAAAGTGGGCAGGGACCTGATCAAGCAAAGGCCTTACTGACCCTGAAACAGGATCTGGCCCAGGCCCCAGCCCTAGCGTATCCAAAGGTGGGAGAGCCATTCATCCTGTAATTGGCTAGCACAGACCTAGCGCTGGGAACAGCACTGCTACAGAAGCAAAACACAGGGAAACTACAGATTGTGGCCAATGGGTCCAAAACTCTGAATTACACTGAGCAAAATTTCACCCCCTGTGAGAAAGAGTGCTTGGCCTTAGTGTGGGCCTTGCTGCATTGGGAGTATCTCATCAGAGGGTCCAAAGTCATAGTGCAGACCACACTTTCCCCACTGAAATACATCATCTCAGGAAGGGCTGGTATCTAATCCTAGGTTGGCACAATGGACTCTGGCTCTTGTCAATTACTGTAGAAAAGGGAAAGGTGCTTTCCCCTGTGCCTTATGGCCTTGTTGTGCATGAGTGTCCCCTGCCAGAGTATAAACCGATGGAATGGCCAGTGAAATCAGGACTTACCTTACAGAAAGCTCAGGAGAAAAATTTGTAATTTGTGCAGGACTCAGAGTTGGAGGTGTGAAGAGGGGCTCACGGCAGAGGGCTGGGATCTGTGTGAGGGTTCAGGACAGGGGACTGGATAGTGGGAGTGCAGGAGTTAGGTGTGAGGAGGGGCTCAAGGCATAGGGATGGAATGTATGGATGTGTGGGGTCTCAGGGCAGGGGGTGGGGATGCAGGGGCATTAATGAGTCAGGGTTGGAGGTGTGAAAGGGGCTCAGGGCAGAGGGTTGGGTTTGTGTGGAGGGGTGCAGGAATCAAAGCAGGGGTCTGGTGTTTGTATTAGGGAGTACAGGGGGCCCAGGGGGGAGTTGAAGCAAGAGAAAAGCACACAGCATGGGTCATTCACTCCTCTGTCCCCTCCCTTTGGCAGCCAGGAGGGAACAGAAGGCAGGCAAGCTGTGTACTTTTCCCTTGCTCCCTGGCAGTAATGGAAGGGGAACAGCAAACATCAAATAGCACTGGTAGGAATGGGGGGGGGGGAAGCTTCACCCCCCCATCCTTCTTAAAGGGCATCCAAGGGGGGGGAGCTTGGGGTTCAGGCAATCCCAGACTGGTGAGGGGTGAGCCCCAAGCCAGCACCTTTCCCCTGCCTGCTGCTGAGTGTGCCAACCAATAGGAGAGTCCCAGAAGCTTGGCTGGAAGCGTACCCCTCCTCCTGCAGCAGAGCGTCCCTGCTGACTCTTACTGGAGCAGCACACTGGGGTGCACCTCCTTGCTTTCACCTCTGTGTGCACCACAGATTTGCACTTCAGGTCAGTGCTCTCTTAATATTCTGATCTAGTACTTTTAATGGAGATAAAGTTATTAGCACGTATGCCACATCAACTATCTCAAAGAAGATCCAACCAGTGCTATTTTTAACAAAATTTCTGTTGCTATTGAGGCTTGGTATATGGAGGGACTTTGCCTACTATTTCTAAGATGTTTCTGCATGAAGCAAATTGGGGACTCTAAACTAAATTGAAATCCATGACTGATGAAGCTAGTGTATTGCTTTTCAACTGAACTTTAAGTGCAATAGGTAAAGTAACTTATTTGTGTTAACGATAAAAGGACATAGACATTCATGATTGGAAGACAGCTAACGTGACACCAATATTTAAAAAGAGCTCTAGAAGTGATCCTAGCGATTAGAGATGAGTAATTCTAATGTCAGTACCAGGCAAATTAGCTGAAACTAATAAACTATAAAGCCTGTGAGTAAGCAACCAGGGAGCTTTGCGAACAGGGCAGCTAACAGGGAGTTTCATGAGGAAGTTTAGAAGGGGAGTTGGAAGGGGGTGAGGTACATTTGCCATTCTTTAAAACTTTTAAACTAAACTAAAACCAAAATTATCCAATTTAAATAAAAACCCTATCAATAACCTAATTAGGTTCAGGAGAGAAGGCAGGCAGAAGCCCAGCAGCAGATCTGACCCAATGTATCATGTGTGTCCTGTTTATTGCACCCAATGTATCATGTGTGATTACCTGCCCTATGGACAGGTGACGTATGTGTGCATTCAGTGCAAAGAGCTGCTGGCCCTCAGGTACCATGTACGGGCTTTGGAGGCTGAATTGGAGGAGCTAAGGAAGGCCAAGAGGTACGCAGATAAGGCTTTCTGGGTCACTGTAGAACTGTCCCATCTCCAGTCAGACAGCCCCTGTGCTGTTAAAGAGGATGAAAGGCTCAGGGAAGGGGAACAGTCAATTGGAGCAGAGGGAAATGATCCCATAGTTGGGACCCTCCTTCCAGAGGATGTTATGGTATCTTCTTGCACTGAGGATACATCTCCAGGGGAGGGAACTCCAGTAGTTAGGAAAAGGCAGGTGTTAGTAATGGGAGATTTGATCATAAGAAACTGATAGCTGGGTTTCTGATGACTGCGAGAACTGTATAGTGATTTGCCTGCCTGGTGTGGAGGATGCAGAACTCTCGAGACATCTAGATAGACTTATGTGTAGTGCTGAGGAGGAGCTGGTGGTCGTAGTACATGTAGGTATCAAAGACATAGGGAAGGGTAGGAGAGAGGTTCTGGAGGCCAAATTTAGGATGCTAGGAAAGAGATTGAAATCCAGGACCTCCATAGTAGCGTTCTCTGAAATGCTTCCAGTTGCACACGCAGGGCCAGTTAGGCAGGCAGAGCTTCAGTCTCAATGTGTGGATGAGACAATGATGTAGAGAGGAGGGGTTTAGATTTTTTAGTAACTGGGAAACTTTTAGGAAAGGGGGAGCCTATATAGGAAGGATGGACTCCACCTGAACCAGAATGGAACCAGACTGCAGGCTCTTAACATTCAACAGGTTGTAGAGCAGTGTTTAAACCAGTGGTCCCCAACGCGGTGCCCGCGGGCACCATGGGGCCCGCCGGGCCATTTCTGTGCTCCCGCTGAGTGAACGGGGCTGGCCCTGCCCCCGGGCACACGGCGCATGGGCGGTGCCGGCCCCCTGGCCTCATGGCATATGGGCGGCCCTGCCCCTGGGTGCGCAGCACATGGGCGGCCCTGCCCCCGGGTGCACGGTGCAAGGGCTGTGCCGGCCCCGGGCGCGCAGCATGTGGGCGGTGCCAGACCCGGGTGCATGGCACAGGGGCAGCCCCGGCTGCGGGCATGCGGCACAGGAGCAACGCCGGCCCCGGGCACATGGCACATGGGCAGTGCTAGTCCCGGGTGCGCAGCACAGGAGCGGCGCCGGCCCCGGGCATGCAGCACACAGGCGGTGGTGGCCCCGACCCCGGTCATGCGGCGCATGGGCTGTTCTGGTCCTGGTGTATGGGCAGCCCCATCTCTGGGCGTGCGGCCCCGGGAGTGCAGTGCATGGGTGGCGCCAGCACCATGCGCGCGCCATATGGGTGGCCCCACCCCCAGGCACGTGCACGGCCCCGCCCCCGGGTGCCCGGCGCGTGAGTAGCCCTGCCCCCGGGCACCCGGCAGCCCCAAAAGGTTGGGGACCACTGGTTTAAACTAAGGGCTGGAGGAAAACTGATGGGTGCAGAGGAGCACATGGATGTGACAGAGACATCTCTTAGGGGAAGGTCTGTTAATAGAGATTCTCTATGTTCTAGTGAGGAGTAGAGGATAGAAGTATGGGTAAGATCAGATGAGACAAAATCAAACGAAAAAGATTCTAACACATCAGCAAATGGCAGAGAGATAAATAGTGATAAATTTTAAAGTGCTTATGCACAAATGCTAGAAGTTGATATAATAAAATGGATGAACTATAGGGCCCAGTTATAAAGGAGGATATTTATATAATAGGCATAATGGAAACTTCGTGGAAGGAGGCCAATGAATGGGACACAGTCATACTAGAGTACAAAGTATATCAGAAGGACAGAACAGGTCGTGCTGGTGGGGGAGTGGCACTATACGTGAAAGATAATGTAGAATCAAATAAACTAAAAATCTTACATGGGCCAAAATGTTCTATAGAATCTCTATGGATAGTAATTCCATGCTCCAATAATAAGAATATAGCAATAGGGATATATTATTATCGACCACCTGTTCAGGACAGCGATAGTGTCTATGAAATGCTAAAGGAGATTAGAGAGGCTATCAAAATGAAAAATTCAATAATAGTTGGGGATTTCAGCAATCCCCATATTGACTGGGTTTATGTCACCTCAGGACAGGATGCAGAGATAAATTTCTTGATACCTTAAATGACTGCTTCTTGGAGCAGCTGGTTTTGGATCCCACAAGGGGAGAGGCTATTCTTGATTTAGTCCTAAGTGGAGCGCAGGATCTGGTTCAAGAGGTAAATATGACTGGACTGCTTGGAAATAGTGAGCATAATGTAATAAAATTTAACATCCCCGTGGTGGGAAAAACACTTCAGCAGCCCAACACCGTGGCATTTAATTTCAGAAAGGGGAACTACACAAAAATGAGGAGGTTAGTTAAAAAGAAATTAAAAGGTACAGTGACAAAAGTAAAATGTCTGCAAGCTGCATGGAAACTTTTCAAAGACACCATAAGAGAGGCCCAACTTAAATGTATACTCCAAATTAAAAAACACAGTAAGAGAACCAAAAAAGTGCAACTGTGGCTTAACAACCAAGTAAAAGAAGCAGTGACAGATAAAAAAGACATCTTTTAAAAAGTGGAAGTCAAATCCTCGTGAGGAAAATAGAAAGGAGCATAAACTTCGTCAAATTAAGTGTAAAAATATAATAAGAAAAGCCAAAGCGGAGTTTGAAGAACAGCTAGCCAAAAACTCAAAAAGTAATAGCAAAACATTTTTTAAGTACATCAGAAGCAAGAAGCTGGCTAAACAAACAGTGGGTCCCTTGGGCGATCGAGATGCTAAAGGAGCACTCAAAGATGATAAGGCCATTTGGGAGAAGCTAAATGAATTCTTTGTTTCAGTCTTCACAGCTGAGGATATTGGGGAGAGTCCCAAACCTGAGCCATTCTTTCTAGGTGAAAAATCTGAGCAATTGTGCCAGATTGAGGTATCATTAGAGGAGGTTTTGGAATTAATTGATAAACTTAACAGTAACAAATCACCGGGACCAGATGGCATTCACCCAAGAGTTCTGAAAGAACTCAGATGGGAAATTGTGGAACTATTAAATCAGCTTCCACACACCTAATGACTGGAAGACAGCTAACATGACGGCATTATTTAAAAAGGGTTCTAGAGGTGATCCTTGCAATTACAGACCGGTAAAGTCTAACGTCAGTACCAGGTAAATTAGTTGGCGCTATAGTAAAGAATAAAATTGTCCTACACATGGATGAACATAATATGTTGGGGGAAAGTCAACATGGTTTCTGTAAAGGGAAATCATGGCTTACTAATCCGCTAGAGTTCTTTGAGGGGATCAACAAACATGTGGACAAAGGGGATCCAGTGGATATAGTATACTTAGATTTCCAGAAAGCCTTTGACAAGGTCACTCACCAAAGGCTCTTAAGTAAAGTAAGTTATCATAGGATAAGACGGAAGGTCCTTTCATGGACTGGTTAAAAGACCAGAAACAAAGGGTAGGAATAAATAGTAAGTTTTCCGAGTGGAGAGAGGTAACTAGTGTGGTCCCCCAAGGAGCTGTGCTTGGACCAATCCTATTCAACTTATATATAAATGATTGAGAGAAAGGGGTAAACATTGAGGTGGCAAAATTTACAGATGATACCGAATTGCTCACGTTAGTTAAGATGAAAGCAGACTGTGAAGAGCTTAAAAAAGATTAGGGCTACGTCTACTTTGTGTATTCTTGTGCAAGAAGATATGCAAATGAGGTGTGGCGAATAATATCACCAAGCCTCATTTGCATACCTAATGAGCTGCCATTTTGCACAAGAAGGAGCAGTCTACACTGCTCCTTGCACAAAACCCCCTTCTTGCGCAAGAGCCGTTCTGCCACTTATTTTCAGGCAGAATGGCTCTTGCGCAAGAGGGGGGTTTTGCGCAAGAAGGAGACGTGTAGACTGCTCCTTCTTGTGCAAAAGCCCCTTGCGCAAAAATGGCGGCTCATTTGCATATTTTCTTGCACAAGAATGCGCAATGTAGACGTAGCCTAGGGGTCTGGAACAGGTCCCATATGAAGAGAGATTAAAAAGACTTGGACTTTTCACCTTGGAAAAGAGGAGGATAAGGGGGGATATGATAGAGGCTTGCAAACAGGAGCAGCTAACAGGGAGTTTGGAGAGGGAGTTCTCCAGGTAAAGGAGGAGTAAATACGGGACCCTTGTGGTAAGTGGCTGTCTGTAGTGTGTGTTTGTGTGTGTGGGGGGTTACTTGCTGTATGCTGAGCTTGTGTTTGTCTGTTTGGTTTGTTTGTTTGTTTGTTTGAAGGAGCTTCTAAAAGGTTTGAAATCTAGAAGCCTCTGTTAATTGGCTGAGCCTCAGCCAGGGGGAGGGGCTACCAGGGCTTTATAAGCTGTGAGTCAGCGACCAGGAGCAGCTAACAGAGGGAGAGGAAGTTTAGAGGGGGAGGTTAGAGGGCGCTAGTGACTTCTGACCTTCTTTAAACATAACTTTTATAATAATCTATATTCCAGACATTTAATAAGAAGCCCAGTTTATACTAAAACTTATTCATAAGAAAAATGGAGACAGAAGCCCAGCAGCAGAGTGTGGGCTATCCTGTTTATTGCGTCAACTGTAACATGTATGATTACCTGCCCTGTGGGCGAGTGGCGTATGTGTGCACCCGTTGCAAGGAGCTCCTGACCCTCAGAGACCGAGTTCGGGCTTTGGAGGCCAGGGTGGCTGAACTGGAGCAGCTAAGGGAGGTAGAGAGCTATGTTGATGAGACTTTCCGGGACACTGTAGTACTGTCCCACCTCCAGTCTGAGAGCCCCAGTGCTCTTAAAGAGGATGAAAGTCTCAAGGGAACAGAGCATTCAATGGGAACAGAGGGAAACCATCCCGTAGTTGGGACCCTCCTTCCAGAGGATGTTGCGGTATCCTCTCGCACTGAGGATATCTCTGAGGGGGAGGGAACACCAGTTGTTAGGAAGAGGCAGGTGTTAGTAGTGGGTGATTTGATCATTAGAAACATAGATAGTTGGGTTGTGATGACCGGGAGAACCGTATGGTCACTTGCGTGCCTGGTACGAAGGTTGCGGATCTCTTGAGGCATCAAGATAGACTTATGTGTAGTGCTGGGGAGGAGCCGGTGGTCATGGTACATGTAGGTACCAATGACGTAGGGAAGGGTAGGAGTGATGTCCTGGAGGCCAAATTTAGGTTGCTAGGAAAGAGACTGAAATCCAGGACCTCTATGGTGGCATTCTCGGAAATGCTTCCAGTTCCACGCGCAGGGCCAGATAGGCAGGCAGAGCTTCAGAGTCTCAATGCCTGGATCAGATGATGGTGTAGGGAAGAGGGGTTTAGATTTATTAGGAACTGGGGACACTTTTGGGAGAGGGGGAGCCTATACAGGAAGGATGGGCTCCACCTAAACCAGGGTGGAACCAGACTGCTGGCACTAAACATTAAAAAGGCCGTAGAGCAGTTTTTAAACTAAGAGATGGGGGAAAGCCGATTGGTGCGGAGATGCACATAAATCGGATGGAGACTTCTCTTAGAGGAGAATCCATTGATAGAGATACTCTAAGCTGTAGTCAGAAAGAGAGGAGGGGAGAGGACAAACCATGGGCCAGAGCAGACAAACAACCGCATATAAAGGAATCCAATGCATCAGGGAAGGGCAGACAAATAAGCAGTGGCAAATTTTTAAAGTGCTTGTACACAAATGCTAGGAGTCTGACTAATAAGATGGGTGAACTAGAGTACCTCGTATTAAATGAGGAGATTGACATAATAGGCATCGCTGAAACCTGGTGGAATGAGGAAAATCTGTGGGACACAATCATACCGGGATATAAAATATATCGGAAGGATAGAGCAGGCTGTGTGGGTGGCAGAGTGGCACTGTATGTGAAAGATAATGTAGAATCAAATGAAATAAAAATATTAAATGAATCAACATGTTCAGTAGAATCGCTATGGATAGTAATTCCATGCTCCAATAATAAGAAATTAGCAGTAGGGATATATTATTGACCACCTGACCAGGACAGCGATACTGACACTGAAATGCTGAGGGAGATTAGAGAGGCTACCAGAATAAAGAACTCTATAATAATGGGGGATTTTAATTATCCCCATATTGACTGGGTACATGTCACCTCAGGAAGAGAAGCAGAGAGAAAATTTCTCAATGGCTTAAATGACTGCTTCTTGGAGCAGCTAGTACAGGAACCCACAAGGGGAGAGGCAATTCTTGATTTAGTCCTGAGCGGAGCGCAGGATCAGGTCCAGGAGATAACCGTTACAGGACCGCTTGGGAATAATGACCATAATATAATAACATTTAATATTCCTGTGGTGGGAAGAACACCTCAGCAGTCCAGAACTCTGGCATTTAATTTCAAAAAGGGGAATTACACAAAAATGAGGAGGTTAGTTAAACAGAAATTAAAAGGCACAGTGACTAGAGCCAAATCCCTGCAAGCTGCATGGAAACTTTTTAAAGACACCATAAAAGAGGCCCAACTTAAATGTATACCCCAAATTAAAAAACATAGCAAGAGACCTAAAAAAGAGTCACTGTGGCTTAACCACCATGTAAAAGAAGCAGTGAGGGACAAAAAGGCATCTTTTAAGAAGTGGAAGTCCAATCCTAGTGCGATAAATAGAAAGGAACATAAGCACTGTCAAATCAAGTGTAAAAATGTAATAAGAAAAGCAAAAAAAGATTTTGAGGAACAGCTAGCCAAAAACTCAAAAAGAAATAACAAAATGTTTTTTAAGTACATTAGAAGCAGGAAGCCTGTTAAAAAACCTGTGGGTCCCCTAGACGATCGAGATATAAAAGGAGCCATCAAGGACAATAAAGCCATTGCGGAGAAACGAAATGATTTCTTTGCTTCAGTCTTCACGGCTCAGGACGTAAGGGAGATTCCCAAATCTGCACCGTCCTTTGTGGGTGATGAATCTGAGGAACTGTCCCGGATTGAAGTGTCATTAGAGGAGGTTTTGGAACAAATAGAAAAACTTAATGTCAACAAATCTCCGGGACCGGATGGCATTCATCCAAGGGTTCTGAAAGAACTCAACTGGGAAATTGTTGAACTATTATCTGTGGTTTGTAACCTATCCTTTAAATTGGCTTCTGTACCTAATGACTGGAAGGTAGCTAACGTGACACCAATATTTAAAAAGGGCTCTAGAGGCGACCCTGGCAATTACAGACCAGTAAGTCTAACTTCAGTACTGGGCAAATTAGTCGAAACAATAGGAAAGAATAAAATTGTGAGGCACATAGAAGAGCATAATTTGTTGGGCAAAAAGTCAACATGGTTTCTGTAAAGGGAAATCATGTCTTACTAATCTATTAGAGTTCTTTGAAGGGGTTAACAAACATGTAGACAAGGGGGATCCAGTAGATATAGTATACTTAGATTTTCAGAAAGCCTTTGACAAGGTCCCTCACCAAAGGCTCTTGTATAAATTACATTGCCATGGGATAAGAGGGAAGGTCCTTTCATGGACTGAGAACTGGTTAAAAGACAGGTAACAAAGGGTAGGAATAAATGGTAAATTTTCAGAATGGACAGGGGTAACTAGTGGTGTCCCCCAAGGGTCAGTCCTGGGACAAGTCCTGTTCAACTTATTCATAAATGATCTGGAGAAAGGGGTAAGCAGTGAGGTGGTAAAGTTTGCGGATGATACCAAACTGTTTAGGATAGTCAAGACAGAAGCAGACTGTGAGGGACTCCAAGAAGATCTCACCAAACTGAGTGACTGGGCAACAAAATGGCAAATGAAATTTAATGTGGATAAGTGTAAAGTAATGCACATTGGGAAAAATAACCCCAACTATACGTACAGTATGATGGGGGCTAATTTGGCTGTGACAAATCAGGAAAGAGATCTTGGAGTTATCGTGGATAGTTCTCTGAAAACTTCCACACAGTGTGCAGCGGCAGTCAAAAAGTCAAATAGGATGCTAGGCATTATTAAGAACGGGATAGAAAATAAGACCCAGAATATCTTACTGCCCCTGTATAAAACTATGGTACGCCCACATCTTGAATACTATGTACAGATGTGGTCTCCTCACCTCAAAAAAGATATTTTGGCCTTGGAAAGGGTTCAGAAAAGGGCAACTAAAATGATTAGGGGTTTGGAACGGGTCCCATATGAAGAGAGGTTAAAACGACTGGAACTTTTCAGTTTAGAAAAGAGGAGACTGAGGGGGGATATGATAGAGGTATATAAAATCATGAGTGGTGTGGAGAGAGTGAATAAAGAAAAGTTATTTATTAGTTCCCATAATAGAAAAACTCGAGGACACCAAATGAAGTTAATGGGTAGCAGGTTTAAAACTAATAAAAGAAAGTTCTTCTTCACACAGCGTGTAGTCAACCTGTGGAACTCCTTGCCAGAGGAGGCTGTGAAGGCTAGGACTATAACAGAGTTTAAAGAGAAGCTAGATAATTTCATGGAGGTTAGGTCCATAAAAGGCTATTAGCCAGGGGAGAGAAATGGTGTCCCTGGCCTCTGTTTGTCAGAGGCTGGAGAAGTATGGCAGGAGACAAATCGCTTGATCATTGTCTTCGGTCCACCCTCTCTGGGGCACCTCGTGCTGGCCACTGTAGGCAGACAGGCTACTGGGTAAGATGGACCTTTGGTCTGACCCAGTATGGCCGTTCTTATGTTCTTATATAAAATCATGTCTGGTGTGGAAAAAGTGAATAAGGAAAAGTTATTTACTTAGTCCCACAATATAAGAACTAGGGGGTCACCAAATGAAATTAATAGGCAGCAGGGTTAAAACAAACAAAAGGAATTTTTTCTTCACTCTGCACACGGTCAGCCTCTGGAACTCGTTGCCAGAGGATGTGGTGAAGGCTTGGACTTTAACAGGGTTCAAAAAAGAGCTAGATATATTCATGGAGGTTAGGTCCATCAGTGGCTATTAGCCAGGATGGGTAGGAGTGCTGTCCCTAGCCTCTGTTTGTCTGGATATGGATGACAGGATAGGGATCACGTGATGATTACCTGTTGTGTTCCCTCCCTCTGGGGCATCTGGTAATGGCCACTGATGGCAAGACAAGATACTGGGTTAGATAGACCATTGGTCTGACCCAGTATGGCCGTTCTTATGTTCTTATCTCACCAAACTAAATGATTGGGCAACAAAATGGCAAATGAAATTTAATGTTGATAAATCATAGAATCATAAAGTATTAGAACTGGAAGGGACCTTGAGAGGTCCTTGAGTCTAGTCCCTTGCCCTTACAGGAGGACCAAACACCGTCTAGACCATCCCTTACAGATGTCTGTCTAACCTGCTCTTAAATATCTCCAGAGATGGAGATTCTACAACCTCACTAGGCAACTTATTCCAGTGTTTAACCACCCTGACAGTTAGGAAGTTTTTCCTAATGTCCAACCTAAACCTCCCTTGCTGCAGTTTAAGCCCATTGCTTCTTGTCCTATCCTCAGAGGCCAAGGAGAACAAATTTTCTCCCTCCTCCTTGTGACACCCTATTAGATACCTGAAGACTGCTATCATGTCCCCTCTCTCAGTCTTCTCCGTTCCAAACTAAACAAGGTCATTTTCTCTAGACCTTTAATAATTCTTGTTGCTCTTCTCTGGACCTTCTCCAATTTTTCCACATCTTTCTTGAAATGTGGTGCCCAGAACTAGACACAATACTCCAATTGAGACCTAATTAGCACAGAGTAGAGCAGAAGAATGATTTCTCGTGTCTTGCTCACAACATTCCTGTTAATACATATCAGAATCATGTTTGGTTTTTTTGCAGCAGCATGACAGTGTTGGCTCATATTTAGCTTGTGGTCCACTATGACCCCTAGAGCCCTTCCTGTAGTACTCCTTCCTAGATAGTTGTTTCCCATTCTGCATATGTGAAACTGATTGTTCCTTCCTAAAGGTGGAGCACTATGCATTTGTCCTTATTAAACTGCATCCTATTTAGCTCAGACCATTTCTCCAATTTGTCCAGATCATTTTGAATTATGACCCTATCCTCCAAAGCAGTTGCAACCCCTCCCAGCTTCATATCATCTGCAAACTTAATAAGCGTACTCTCTATGCCAATATCTAAATTGTTGAAGATATTGAACAGAACTGGTCCCAAAACAGATCCCTGTGGAATCCTACTTTTTATGCCTTTCCAGCAGGATTGTGAACCGTTAATAACTACTCTCTGAGAATGGTTATCCAGCCAGTTATGCACCCACCTTATCGTAGCCCCATCTAAGTTGTATTTGCCTAGTTTATTGATAAGAAGATCATGTGAGACTGTATCAAATGCCTTACTAAAGTCTAGGTATACCATGTGCCACTTCTCCCTTATCCACAAGACTTGTTATCCTAGCAAAGAAAGCTATCAGATTGGTTTGACATGATTTGTTCTTTAGAAATCCATGCTGGCTATTACCTATCACCTTATTATCTTCCAGGTGTTTGCAGATGAATTCCTTAATTACTTGCTCCATTATCTTTCCTGGCACAGAAGTTAATCTGACTCGTCTTGTCCTGTAGTTTCCTGGGTTGTTCTTTCTATAGATGGGCATTATATTTGCTCTTTTCCAGTCTTCTGGAATCTCCCCTGTCTCCCATGATTTTTCAAAGATGATAGCTAAAGGCTCAGATACCTCCTCAATCAGCTCCTTGGGTATTCTAGGATGCATTTCATCAGGCCCTGGTGATTTGCAGACATCCAACTTTTCTAAGTGATTTTTAGCTTGTTCTTTTTTAATTTTATTTTCTAAATCTACCCCATTTCCACGAGCATTTGCTATGTTAGGCATTCCTTCATCACCTGACTTCTCGGTGAAGACCAAAACAAAGAAGTAATTAATCACCTCTGCCATTTCCAAGTTTCCTGTTACTGTTTCTCCCTCCTCACTGAGCAATGGGCCTCCCCTGTCCTTGGTCTTCCTCTTGCTTCTAATATATGTATAGAAAGTGTTCTTGTTTTCCTTTATGTCTAGCTAATTTGAGCTCGTTTTGTGCCTTTGCCCTGCATACCTGTATTGTTTGCTTATATTCATCCTTCGTAATTTGTCCTAGTTTCCACTTTTTATGACTCCTTTTTTATTTTTTAGATCATGCAAGATCTCTTGGTTAAGCCAAAGTGGTCTTTTGCCATACTTTCTATCTGTCCTACACAGCAGAATAGTTTGCTTTTGGGCAAGCTAAATAATGTCCATTTGAAAAACTGCTAACTCTCTTCAGTTGTTTTTCCCCTTAGTCTTGCTTCCCATGAGACCTTAGCTACCAGTTCTCTGAGTTTACCAAAATCTGCCCTCCTGAAATCCATTGTCTCTATTTTGTTGTTCTCCCTCCTACCATTCCTTAGAATCATGAACTTTATGATTTTATGATTTCATGATCACTTTCACCCAAGTTGCTTTCCACTTTCAAATTCTGAACCAGTTCCTCCCTATTTGTTAAAATCAAATGTAGAACAGCTTTCCCCCTTGTAGCTTTTTCAGCCTTCTGAAATAAAAAAATTGTCTTCAGTGCAGTCCAAGAACTTATTGAATCGTTTGTGTCCCACTGTGTTAGTTTCCCAACATATGTCTGGATAGCTGAAGTCCCCCATCACTACCAAATCCTGTGCTTTGGATGATTTTGTTGGTTGTTTAAAAAAAGCCTCATCCACCTCTTTTACCTGGGTAGGTGGTCTGTAGTAGACCACTAGCATGACATCACTCTTGTTTTTTACCCCTTTTAACCTAACCCAGAGTAAAGTAATGCACGTTGGAAAAAGTAATCCCAACTATACATAGAATATAATGGGGACTAATTTAGCTACAACTACTCAAGAGAGCGATCTTGGGGCTTATCTAGACTACACTAAAGTGTCGAAAGAGGATATGCAAATTCCACGGGAATTTTCATATCTTCTTCCGATCTCACTTTTGAAAGCAGCACTTTCGAAAGTGAAAGTAGTTTAGACATGGCTTTTTCAGCGACCCCCCCCCCCTTTTTTGAAAAACCAGGTAAACCTCATTATCCTCTTTCGACACTTTCGACACTTTAGCATAGTCTGGATAAGCCCCAGGAGTCATTGTGGATAATTCTCTGAAAACACCCATTCAGTGTCCAGCAGGAATCAAAAAGACAAACAGAATGTTGGGAATCATTAAAAAAGGGATAGAGAATAAGACCGAGACTATATTATTGCCTCTATATAAAGCCATGGTATGCCCACATCTTGAATTTTGCATATAATTATGGTCGCCTCATCTCAAAAAAGATATATTGGCATTGGAGAAGGTTCAAAAAAGGGCAACAAAAATGATTAGGGGTTTGGAACGGGTCCTATATGAAGAGAAATTAAAAAGCCGTGGACTTTCATCTTAGAAAAGAGGAGACTGAGGGGGAATATGATAGAGGTCTATAAAATCATGACTGATGTGGAAAAAGTGAATAAGGAAATTACTTATTCCCACAATATAAGAACTAGCAGTTACCAAATGAAATTAATAGGCAGCAGGTTTAAAACAAACAAAAGGATGTTTTTCTTCACTCAGCGCACAGTCAACCTGTGGAACTCCAAGCAGAGGATGTCGTGAAGACTAGGTTTTTAACAGGATTCAAAAAGAGCTAGATAGATTCATGGAAGTGAGGTCCCTCAATGGCTGTTAGCCAGGATGGGTAGGAATGGTGTCCCTAGTCTCTGTTTGTCTGGAAATGGATGACAGAATAGGGATAACGTGATGATTGTTCCCTGTTGTAACCTGTTGTGTTCCCTCCCTCCAGGGCATGTAGTATTGGTCACTGTTGGCAGACAGGATACTGCTATGGATGGACCTTTGGTCTGACCCAGTGTGGCCTTTCTTATGTTCTTATTCCTATTTTAATTTTCTGTTTATGATTCCTTATACTTTACTATTTCCATTTATATATATAGCTCTCCCTTCCAAATTTAGGCATCAATTTAAAATGTCTCTTTTCTGGGACTGAAAAGTCAAGTTTTCAGTTATGCAAATGGTTTGATTAAAAGAAAATCAATTTAAATAGAAGTGTAAGTACATGTCTATGAGTCTTCTGGTATTTTAACTTGAAAACTCACTTTATCAATTAAAAATGCTTAGGCTATGTTAGGTTAGGTTAGGTTAAATAGTTAGGTTAAATTTTGTTCATAAATAGAAATTAGATAAAGTACATTTGAAAGACGAAAATGCTTATGAAACTGGAGTTTTTATTTAATACTTTGTTTATTTAGAAATTGCTCAAAGCATGTACTTTTTCTGGCCTTCTTTTATAAACAATAATGCTGGAGAATGAACAGATTAGAATATATGAGAAATGTAGTTTTTATTTACTGTTTAATAGGTGCTTGCAGCTGTGGGTTTTTTTTTCTTGACATTATTCAGATCATTTATAATAAACTGCAATGCTGTACAAGTTAAATGCCCAAATTATTTCCAGGTGAGAAGACTTTTATAGAAAATAGCTGGACTAAAACACAACCTACAATTTATTTGCTCTGCTGCTGTATCACAGCAGACAAAATTAGCCTATCACCCTCTTTTCTAATAAAGCAGTATACTAAGAAAAACAAAACATACCTTAGCTACGGATATGATTAATGTTTCTATCTTTACTAAAAATCTGAAATGAAAAAAATTGCAGTGACTTTGTTTCTAATTACTTTCATGTGGAAGTTAGTACAAGTGGAAAAATACACAAACCTTGAATGTTAAGGATTCTTTCATAAAGCAACAAGCTTTAACCTCTATTGTTCAGGGTAGAGATAGCTGGAAAAGGCTTTTTTCCATGCCATGAGAAAACTTGGTATTTCAAAGAAAAGTTCATCCTGAATAGGAATGAAAAGCCACACCAAAAAAAAAAAAAAAAAAAAAAAAAATTTTTTTCATTAAAGTACTAAAAAAGTCATGGGAGACATCAGCTGAAGCATTTTCATTTCATGTGAACTAAAGTATATTTTGAAACAAAAAAGGAAATGTTTTATTCTGAAAATGTTGGAAAAGATCCTTTTGGCATTTTTAATTTTTTCTCCAACTATTTTCCAAACAGGTATTAGTCAAAGCTGATATGATTCATGAAAAAAATTGTTTAAGCAAGTAATTTTCCTGTGGAAAACTGTTCTCATGAAATTGTTTTGATAAGCCTCAGTGAGAGTTAATATTTGCATAACATAGCAGGTTATAAGTAATGCTTTGCTGGAGTGGAGTGAGGAAAAGATCTTGAAACTATCCTTTGCACTGTATACCTTGTATTGACATTTAGAACAAACCTTTGTTAAGCTGAAGCATGACAGATAAGGAGTAAACACACAGAGAAATGTACTGGGCACAGCTTCAGGCTAATTTAGCTCAGATTTTTATTTGATGAGGAACCAAAGGAATTAAATTTGATTTTATCCTGCCACTTCTCTCCAGCTCAAGTGAGCGGGATGATCCTGCAGTGTTTCCACATCAGCAGGATTGGCCTGCACAGCAGTCTGTTTCCTAGAGCTGCATTTGCAGTACAGTATATCAGGTAAACAATCAATCAAGGCCACTTGTGTGCTGCTGTAAGTGTTACAGGGAAAGAACTTCTGCTCTGTAGGACCATAGGAGGAACTGTGTGTAGACACTCTCATGAATATTCCAGATTTAGTGAGCCTTACACCTACTGTAGGGGAAATTACAAAGGGAAGAATTACAGTGAAAATACAGCTACAAACAGTGACTTGAATATTTGGGAGAGATGCTGAATTGAGACAGAATGAGACCCAATGCTCACCGTGCTCCATTAAGTCTTTAGATCATGTGCTGAAACTGCTAACAAAAGTGTTGGTTGTGGCAGGGATCTTTTGGTGTAATCTAAAGGCTGTGCGTGTCGAAGGCTATGTCTAGACTACACTGATATATTGGAAAAAGTTCCGATAGTTTTTTCAGAAAAGCCTCCTCTTTCAGAAGAACCCTTCTTCCTCATGGAAGGAGGAAGACAGGGCTTCCAAAAGAGCGTGTCTGCTCTTCTGCAAAAAAAAAAAAAAGCAGAAGAGAACACAGCGTTTTTCCGGGATATCTCCGGTATCCCAGAAAAACCCCGTAGTGTAGACATAGCCGAAGTCAGAAATCATCACCAGTTTGCACTCCTGGCGCAGAGGTGAAACACTCCTAGCCTTCAGTGGCCCATAAAGGAGGAAGAAGAGGATAAAAAATGCACAGACCAGCAGGCTCTTTTTGACTCCTTTTGACTACATTGGAAACACCTAATAAACATGCAGTAGAAAGAGGAACCAATGGATATAATTAAGATTTTAAAAAAGCCTTTTTGGCTCAAGATCCACGTGTTCTGAAGGAAACATAGTAACCTGGGATGAAAGGTCAAATTCTGTCATTAATTAAAATGTAATTAGGAGATACAAAGCAATGAGGGGAAATAAATGGCTTGTACTTAATGTCAGAATAATAGTAACAAAACACCTAGGGATCAGAACTATAGCCGTGATGAATTCTTTGTGAATCATTTAAAAAGATATCTAAGGCTATCCAGTGTGTCTCCCTGACAATACAGAATCCCTCCTTTGAAATTTTTAGTTTGTGTTTCAAATGATGGCATTTCCTCCATTTCTCTTGGGACCCTATTCCACAGCCTACTGTTTATCACTTTACAGTGGTTTGCTTTAATTATTGCTTTCTTAACTTTACTTATACTCCTACCACCCTAAAGCACACCCTCCATCTGTAGAGTTCAGATCTCTTGTTAAACCACTGCAATGTCTTCCCACCAGCAGTCTTATTTTTTATCCACTTTTTCTAAATCTTTCCACACTGATGGGTTTTAGCAGTAACTTGTTAATAAATGATTTATTTTACAGTGAAGGTGAATGTCCATTGCAATGGTCAAAACAGTAAAAAATACTGGGATATATGAGAGGCTGAGGGATTTGGGCTTATTTAGTTCACAGAAAAGAAGGGGGGTGGATTTGATAGCAGCCTTCAACTTCCTGAAGAGGGGTTCTAAAGAGGATGGAGAGAGGCTGTTCTCAGTGGTGATAGATGGCAGAACGAAGAACAATGGTCTCAAGTTTCAGTGGGGGGAAGTCTAGGTTGGATATTAGGAAAAAAATATTTCCCTAGGGGGGGAGTGAAGGACTGGAATGGGTTATCTAGAGAGGTGCTGAAATTTCCATCCCTAGGGGTTTTTGAGTCCTGGCTTGACAAAGCCCTGGCTGAGATGATTTAGTTGGGATTGGTCCTACTTTTAGCAGGGGGGTGGACTTGATGACTTCTTGAGGTCTCTTCCAAACTTGTGATTCTATGGTTTTTCAGCCTCTTCAATGACATTGACTCTTCTATCTAATGTTTAAGCCTAGACCAGCCTTAAAAAACTATATTAGACCAAAAAGCTGTATTAATAAGAATATAAGAACGGCCATACTGGGTCAGACCAAAGGTCCATCTAGCCCAGTATCCTGTCTGCTGACAGTGGCCAATGCCAGGTGCCCCAGCAGGTAATCCTCATGTGATCCATCCCCTGTCATCCACTTCTTCATTAAGCAAGGAGGTAGACTGGACCTCCTGAGGTCTCTTTAAAGCAAAATAATCTATGATTCTATAAAGATGAGTGCTACTTTTTTAGTGCATAACAATGGGTTCTGCTTCATACAACGTACTTCACAATTAATTTTTAGACTGGAATATTTATGGCATTTTAATTTGTTTCATAAAGCAAATGTAGCTAAAATGTAGCTTCATCATCTGCATATATATTGGCTCTACATTGCTACCAGTTGTAAAAATTTGCCACCAGTCTGCACAGATATGACTCTAATTGGAAATATTTTAAAGTCTAGTGAAGAAGATATACTAAAGACTGGTGAACAGGTTTCCTTAAAGACACCGATCATAGAGCACACATTTGTTAAGTGAGAATTTTGTCTGTATCTCTTCAAAAGTTAAAGTTGTTTAATTTCAGCGCTTTCCAGTTTTGTCCAAGAGTGGGTGCAGAAAACTCTAAATATCAAGGGAGGTAGTTGTTGTGGAACTTCTGAACTGATCCAAACCAAGAATTCCAGAAGTCTGGGTGAACACTGGAAATGTTCCTGATCCTTCAAATTTTATCTGACCCACATGATAAACTTTGGAATTTTGTTCATTTCAAGGTTTTTTTCCCTTAGACACAAAGTTCTAATTAGAACCACATGTTAAAAGCTGAATTTTTTTCCTTACATTAGCTTCCTTACAGACTCTCATTTCATTGCTGTAGTGTTTTTCATAACCCCTGCAGAAAAAATGTCAAGAATGGAACTAATCTCTTTATTGTTTTACCATTTCTGTACAGTGAGTTCAGCTCTGGGCATCCACATTTGAATGTGTCACAGTTTGTTTATACTCCTGTAATTGATGCTGAAGTAGACTTTATTCCCAACTTCTGTGCACTATTTACTGCTTTAGGTAGATGTGCATCTATTTGTGTAGTGGGCCACATCTGGCTCACCATACAAGATTTCATTAAGATATTGTCCCATTGAAAATGATTAGGAAATGCTCCATGTTCAAGGACAGACTACAATTTTTTCAGTGTTAAGCAACTTGGAAAGCAATGTCCTGTGTTAGAAAGTAGAGAAGCAGAATTAATTAGCCCTTTAATCTTTAGCTATTTCAGACAGTCTAATAAGCAAATTGGTGAGGTAGCTTTTTCCATTACAGGCCTAACCCATATTCTTACTGAAAGAAGGAAATCTGATTTTTTTTTCCAAAAAATAGCTTACTTCAAATTTTCTGTTTTTAATTAGCAATATTACATAGCACTCTTCCTCTGTTGTATCTAAATGTCATTTCCTCTGTCAGCCTACATTCAGCAGTGGGGAGAAAGTAGTGGTGTCAAGAAAACATGGGGGAATAGGGAAATCAGTGGAATGATGGATAAGAAGAGAAGATGTGAAGATAAAAATTAGACTGAATTAAAAAAAATGATAGAGGAAGAGAGAAATGGAAGGAGAGGTTCCATAACTACAAGGTGAGGCTAATTACTGCTTACTCTGATTGAAAGGGTCCCTGCATATAACCATCGTGGGGGAGAATTTAAAGGCTGGTTGATGCCCAGGATGGAGAAGGAAGTACACAGTAAGATTTTCCACTCCAGCTTTGAGTTCTGGACATTGGAAACCCCAAGGAACTTCACTGCTGTTTTAAAGCTGAGTGACAAGTATAGTTTTAAAAATACATTTTAAAACATTAAGTGTAACTTTTTTGGTTTGAGTAGTAGAATAGGCGACATTTAGCACGTACATAAAACAATGGGAACTGTTTTATTTTTTTCTATAAGAAGTATCATCCTGGGATTAAAATGTCAGATTTCTTGATAATACATAAGTGCTTTCACTCCTACACATACCTTCACAGTAATGTAAATTTATGAGTCATGTTACAAGTAGAAAGGGGCTGGGAGTTGGAAAGATTTTCACTTTCTTCATCAGAAACTATTATTTGATTTGAAAATTCTAAAACTTTAAAATAATTGTGAACATTAAAATTAAAGTTGTTATTGAAGTACTGCAATAATTATAGTAAACAATGAGCAATCCACTCAGTTTATATCTAAATTTAGCATATAAAGGAAAAACTAAAACAATTTTATTTTCCTTAGGGAGAATAATTTTAATTATAAGTAATTATGTTAAATTGCTGTACAAGTAACTGTAATCCAAATTAAAAACAATCTTTTCTAATTACAGTCTGAGTAAGTATTTATTTCAATTAAACCCTATACACTTCTATTTTATAGATAAATTTCAGAGATGGGTCATGAGAAAGGTTAGAGAAATGGAAAAAATTCCATATGAATAAAGATTGAAAAGATTAGAACTGTTTATTTTAGATGTGATTTAGCTGCATGCTGAAGTTGTATATAATAAGGGATAGGATGGGCTGTGTCCTTCAACTCATCCTTTCTTATAATAAGGAGCAATTGGCTATTCACTCTTACTGAAAGAAAGCAATTTAGATTTTTTTAACTCCATAAAATTAGTTTGTGGAACTCACTGCTTCAAGGTATCACTGAGGCCAAGATTCGAGCAGGATTAATAAAAGGATTAATAATAGTATGTCAATCAATCAGAATGGCCAGAGTTACAAAGGTAAATATTTAATAATTTTGGAAGGGATATTAAACCTTTAGCTTTGGGGCACGAGTGAACTTTAGACTACTAAGTGTTAGAAGGAAATTTTTGGAGGGGGTTATCTTATGTGTTTGCATTCAACAGCATTTTTCCTTCAAAACACCTAGTACTGTCTCCACTGTTGGAGACAGGATACTGCACTGGAAGGACCATTGATGAGATCTACTCTTAGGCTACGTCTACACTGCAGGCTTCTTGTGCAAAAGGTCTTGCACAAGAGTGCGTCCACATTTCCATGTGCTTTTGTGCAAGAGATGTGCTTTTGCACAAGAGCGCCCATGGCAGTGTGGATGCTCTCTTGTGCAAGAAAGCTCTGATGGCCATTTTAGCCATAGGGCTTTCTTCCGCAAGAAACCCGTTACCTGTCCACACTGCCTTCTTATGAAAGAGCTCTTGCGCAAGAGGGCTTATTCCTCATGGGGAGAGGAATAATTCTTGCGCAAGAAGCCCTGTTTTCTGATGCTTTACTGTAAATTTATTTGCGCAAGAACGCACGTGCAGTGTAGATACTCTGCAAGTTTTTGCGCAAGAACAACTGTTCTTGCACAAAAAGCCTGCAGTGTAGACGTAGCCCTAATGTTTATCTGTAGCAATGATTACAGTATGGTAGTATCTTGGTGAACTATATGTTTGACATTTCAGTTTAAAGAAAGGATATGGGTAAAAAGAAATGCTCACAAGTTTATAGATGGGAAAGTCTTACTTAAAAATATAAAAACCCAGACACAGTTCTTTCGGTAACATTCAACATTTGATTCCCTCTTCCCCCTCCTCTCTTCTCTCCTATTTATTTTGGGTCTGCACATCCTAAACTCAAAACTCCGGTCATCTGAAGAAGTGGGCTGTGCCCACGAAAGTTCATGATACCATCTACATGTTTTGTTAGTCTATAAAGTGTTACCAGACCATTTGTTGTTTTTTTCTGTACAGACTAACTCGGCTACCCCTTGAAGCTTCTTCTTATACTGACATTTTACATGGAAGAAACACTTGGTAGAAAAGACAGGCTGAAGAAATGTTTCCCTACAGCTCCTGCCCATAAATTCCTTTTAAATCAATCAATTACACACATATGATAGGAAGACTATAACTTGTGCTAGGGAATGTGCACACATTAATAATAAAAACTTGCACGAATAGCATGGTAGTTGAAATTCTGTCTTAGAATCTGCAAGCTATAGTAGAATAGATTTAAACTTAAAAAACAAAAAATGGTCTGGTAGCACTTTATAGACTAACAAAACATGTAGATGGTATCATGAGTTTTCGTGGGCATAGCCCACTTCTTCAGATGACCAGAGTTTTGAGTTTTGGGTCTGCACATTCTAAACTCAAAACTCCAGTCATCTGAAGAAGTGGGCTGTGCCCACGAAAGCTCGTGATACCATCTATATGTTTTGTTAGTCTATAAAGTGCTACCAGACCATTTTTTGTTTTTTAAAGTTTATCCTGTACAGACTAACTTTGTTATCCAGTGGACATGCAAACGGTAGTCTCCTAGCTGCAGCAGTTAGAGGCACAAAGAGGGAATGGGTTAATTGTAACTAGTCAAAGATGGTGTGAAAGTCCATCAATCCTCAAGTATATAAAATTGACACTCTCCAGGGGTACAGGTGAAGTGGATAATGAATGCAGTGATGCTCTCTGCTTTGAAGTGCATTTGAAGTGCAATTTGCAATGTATTGCCAATCTAGGTACTAATTTCTGTTCTGTAAGTACAAACTTCACGCACAAATTTTTCAAAATTTAGACTACTCTACCCCATTTATACACATTCAATACACATTCCTGCTACTGTTATTAAACATATAGGTTATCCGTTGAGGGAGAGTTAGTCATCACTTCATGAGTAATAATTGGCAAAAGCTTTGCGTTGAGAAGCTTTGCCAATTTGTGTATTTAAAAAATGAATATAGTTCCCAGAAGTTGCATTTCATGCTATGATAACCAATTGCTGAGTTTCACAAATATTGTAGCAGAAACTGTAATTTTAACATTCATAGGCTTAATAAGTGCACCAACCTTGTAGATTTCTGAAAACTTATAAAGCCCAAGGGAAATTTTGTATTGATTTATGGCAGTTTTAGCTATCAGCATCGATGCCAGTCTCACTGTATAGTCATTGTGTTATAGCCAGGTTCTGAAGTGGTGCTGCCAGATATTAAATTGATTGAAAATGTCTTAATATATATCTTATTTTGTATGAAGACAGTGATTTTTATTGCATTTAAGAGTATTAGAAAAACGTTTCCAGATGGTAATAGCTTTAAGAAAGCAGATATTTAATCATAGGTTTAAAGAATTGCAAACCCTGTCTATAGACAGCTGTAGGTCCAGAAAATGATCGCTACACTGGCAATTTTCCTGTGAGAACCTGGTACGCCACTCACATGCTAGATGGAGCCTCTTGCTTACGTTTTCATTCACTGAAAGAGTTTGGGTGACTTGTTTTGCCTTTGGTTGGATTTCATGGTGTTTGGACATTACAGAACCATCTCTGAAGAGAAATGTTCCATCACAGGAGCTCAAAAATATATTTCTGGATGAGAAATGGTTTTTCCCTTTTGGAATTTGTCAGATTAGAATATAGAAATGTACAAAATAATTAAGCTAGCACCCCACAAACCTATAACATGCTGCCCCTCATCCCAGTTGCACAAGTTGAACTGTATTAAAGCTTAAAAAAAGCAGTCATGTAACACTTTAAAGACTAACAAGATGGTTTATTAGGTGATGAGCTCTCTGTTACTTTGTATTAAAGCTTGTCTTCTTTGTGGAATTAACTCAGACCCTTATTCAGGTGTTCCCCCCAGCCCATCTCCTGTCCACACACAACTGTTGTGACCCCTTGTCCTCTTGGGACCATCAATCGGTGTGCTGGTCATAGTACTGAGCCTGCCTACCTGCCCTCTGGGGTGCCCCACCACCCTATCTGAGCCAGAAGCTCTGGTCTCCCTCAGCCAAAGCAGAGTTGAGGTAACAGCTCCTCAGGAGAGAAACACAGATGCTAAACCAGCTCAGATCTGGGTGGGCTCAGCTATAAGGCCATTGACAGTACCCAGGAACAGAAAGCCCCAAGTTTCCAAGTTTCATACCATGCCCTCTGTTCAAACCATTTGGGCCAAAAAGTATTTATTAACCCCTTCCAGCGCCTTCATGTACCAAAGTGTATATTTAGCTACTGGTTTTCCTTTTTCCTCAGTAAAATCTTTCAGTTCAAGTTCTCTGTTGCTTTTGGAAAGGAAAAGGTTTCCAGGGGAAATGTACCTCCCCCGCCCAGAGAGTCTCTGTTAAGGGTATGTCTACACTACAGTGTTATTTCGAAATATCTTATTTCGAAATAGTTAATTCGAAATAAGTTATTTTGAAATAACGCGTCTACACACAAAATGCATTTCGAAATAGCTTTTTGCTATTTTGAAATAGAGCGTCCACACTGAGTGGATGCTGAATCGCATTTAAGGCCGGCCGGAATCAGGTCCGGCAGGGCATCAGGTCAAGAGTTACTTTGTGTGGCTGCTGCCTGAGGCTATCTGAGGCCTGTGCTTAAAGTGACCCCCCCCGGACAGCCGGTTCTCAGTTTTCCCTGCTTGTTTGCCTACCTCGATGAGGGACAGCAAAGCATTTTGTCTCTGCGTGCTCTGGTTGTCCTAACTCGGGACACCACAGCACTCTGCAACATGGAGCCAGAGCTGCCCCTGGGCACTCTGGTGCTTCTTGTGGACACGTTGCTGAGAGCCTGCTGCACTTTCTGCAGGCTGCCATCTGGGAGGTCCATCAGGGGGCTGTCAGTATCCAGGAGGCCCTGTGAGAGAGCTTCCACCCTGAGGAGCACTAAGAGCCTCCCTGGTCTGCCCCACTGGAGGCTTGTGCCTCATTCCTCCCTCACGTCCTTCCACTTTCCCCTCCCTAGCCCCCCTTCCTGATGTCAAATAAAACACATGTATTTTCATGAACACAAACTCTCTTTATTTAACAAAACTGGGGGGAGGGAGTGAAACTCTGGTGAGACTAGGGAAAGAAGGTGGGAGAGGGGAAGAGAGAGGGTGGGAGAGGGGAGAGGGAAACCTGGGAGGAGGGAGCTGGAAGGGGGAAGCAACGGGAAGAAGGCGGAGGGGAAGCTCAGTGTTGAGGGTCTCGCCGGACCAACTTGATTTTCATGCAAACCTGCTCCTGGGTTTGCATGTGGCCTTTGGTGGTCAGGCTGGCAGCTATCCTGCCATAGATGGCTGCGTTCCTCCATTTAGTGCGGAGATCATGGATGTTGGGGGCATCCCCCCAAACCTGAATAAGGTCCATGATCTCCACCCTGGACCAGGAAGGCGCTTGCCTTCTCCAGGACCTGGCAGGCTCCTGGGAGCTGGCAGACTGCTCCTGGGGTAGCAGTGGAGGGCTGGCTGCCAGTGGCTTGCTGGCTCATGTTTTGGGGCCACTGGATCAGGGGCAGTGACTGCTGGCTCTGGGCTGGCAGGCTTGGAGCTGGCACAGGCACTGTGGCCAGAGTCAACCCCTTTAAGGGCTCTGGGGAGGGGGAGAGAGAGGAGTGTTCTTGGTTGAGGCTGGAGTGGCCACCAGGGCACTCTGGGAAGGCTGGAGGCCCCCTATTTCGATATAAGTGTCTACACAGCACTTATTTCAAAATAGCTATTTCGAATTTGGTGTTATTCCTTATGGAATGAGGTTTACCAAATTTGAAATAAGCGCACCGCTATTTCGGAATAATTTTGAAAAAGTGGTTTGGCTGTGTAGACGCTAGTAAAGTTATTTTGCAATAATGGCTGTTATTTCAAAATAACTTTGCTGTGTAGACATACCCTAAGAGGTGGCATTAGCTTTGACAGGGACCAGAGTTTCTGTTCTTAAGAGGTTAATATTGGGGTCACTCCCTCCAGGAGCTCAGACTCACAACTACCCCTTGAAATCTGAATGACAGGTCGGCATATAGGATTAAAGATGCAGACCCAGCACTCTTCTCCCTTCCTCCCCCTCCCCTTCCATCAGAGGAGGGGAGACAAACTTGCTCTACCTCCCCTCCGGGTTATCTGTCACCTGTTTAGTTGTAGGCACACAGATCCCAGACATGACAGACCCTTCCCTGGTAAACCCTATATCCTTTCCCCCTTTTGAATGGAGCAGACCTTTAGTTATGGGGCCTCTGTCTAACTCAGTCCCCACTATAGTTTCTTGGACTCCTGCATCTTCTTGAATGCCTTCCTCAGACATACATATCCTTGTGCATCCCAGGGTTGGACCTTCCCCCTGTAACTCTGACCCTCCTAGGCATTTCACAGAATTGGATAAAGACCATGACACTAGGCAATAATACAGGGCTGGCTTCTTCCATCCCTTCCCTTTCTTGCAAATTGCCCAGCAATCCTGGTGAGGAATTAGAGGCAATCCCTTATTTCCTCTACAGCAGTAGTCCCTCTAAGATTTTCCATCCTTGGGTGGGTTGAAATTTCTTATGTGCAACAGCAAAGTTGAGCTAGTATGTGGATGTGCACCCACCAGTACAAACAAAAACCACAGATCTAAATATATATATATTTAAATAGTCCATAGGTGTGGAAGAAAATATATTAAAACAAGGGATAATTAACAAGGAGCAATGTTTATGATTATTTAATACGAAATCAAATAAAAAGAAAAATAACACTACCCTTGGCTGACAAAGTGGGTTGTGCCCACAAAAGCTCATGATATTATTTAATTATTTTTGTTAGTGTCTAAGGTGCTACAGGACCATTGTTGTTTAAGTTTTTTTAGTTACAGGCTAACACAGCTACCCTTCTGGGACCTTGGAGTACAAGTATCATCATCCTTTCTAATAGAGAGATGCATGTTTCAAAGATCTTGCAAATAAGCTTTCATCCTACAAAATAACTAGCATCACACCTAGTACTTGCTACTTCTGACCCATAAGAGCCAGCACTCTACCAGATAGCAAAGATCTAGCTTTAATGCAATAGAGTTTATATGTATTAATTAGCAACATAGGATTTTTAAAAAATCATTAAGATAAGAGTTTTAAATCTCTGCAACACTGAAAAAAATTCTGTTAAGGTAAGAAAAAAAAAAGATTAATTTAAGCCATTAACACAGGGTGGGCAATAATTTTTGATTGGGGGGCACTTCAAGAATTTGGTAAGTGGTCAAGGCCACACTCTTGCATTATATTAATGGAGGAGGTGGGAAGGGGGATCTGGGATGGAGGTTGGATGCAGAACGGAGCTTGGGGTAAAGGATTGGCATGTGGGATCTGGGAAGGACTTTGGGTGAAGTAGGGGATTGTAACGTGGGGTGAGGAGGGTGTGCAAGGCCTGGGAGGGGGCTGTGCCCTGGGGCAGGAGTACAGGAGGGATGCAGGGATTTGGGCTGTGACCAGCGACAGCAGATTGGGGTGCAAGGTCTGAGAGGGGGCTGTGACCTGAGGACAGATGTAGGAGGGGATGCAGTGTCTGGGAAGGTATTTGCGAGGCTGGAGCAGGGGAGCAGAAGGTTTGTGTTACATGGGGTAGGAGAGCAGAAGGGGGAAGAGAGTTGTGGAGGAGGGTGGGGCTGGGATGCCGGGCGAAGCTCTGATTGGGAGACCTTACTTGGCTCCACGCCAGCAGCCCAGCAGGTTCCTTAGCCAGGGTCCCTGCCTTCCAGCCCCTGTATGTGCTCAGAGGAGCTGTAGGAGCCATGTTTATTGCCCTGAACTGAATGCTGTGAGCCCCACGGATGAGGAAGGAGGGGCACTTCACATGCTGCCTGTCCTGCAGACAGGTAGCTGCTATTGTTCAAAATTGGCCAGTTGGAGCTGCTGGGGGTGGGACAGCATAAGAAGCCTGTCCTGTTCCCTCAGGCTCTCAGTGTTCAGAAACACACATGTGGCCCTGCACCTGGCTTTCCTAAGTGCTGAGCAGGTGTGGGGTGCGCAGGGAGCCGGCTGAACCTCTCGTGGCCGGATCTGGCCCACAGATCATCTTTTGCCTAGCCCTGGAGTAGAGGCTGGAGCCAGCTTCTCCATTTATAATGGGCAGCAGCAGCACCTGCTGCTGCTCCTCTAAGAGGGTGAGTGTCCCCCCCCACCTTCCCCAGCCGATCAGCTGGTGCTCCCTGCCTGCACAGGGAGCTCTGAACCTCTGCATGGGGCTCAGGAAAGGGCTACACAGGGGTGCACAGCTTACAGGGAACCTTGCTTTACAGCCCCTGTGGCGTTTCCCTCAAGATTCCGAATTGTTGCTAGCAATCTCTGGAATGGATTCAGCTACCTCAAAAAGGACATTTCCAAAAATAAATGGTGCAAAATTCTGTTACACAGCAGCAACAGATAACTCAGTTTGGTTTTCCACTGTCTGAAACTACCCCATCCAAAGATGCAAAGATCTTGTGACCAATTCTAATTCAGCCAAATTCCCAAGGGGTATATCTTGTTCATTAATCAAGTTCCTCTGGACTACAGAAGTGTCTGCCCCAGTATCCCTCCAAGCAGGGACGACTTGGCCATTCACACTGACAGACTTCATTTGTTTACTGCCTCAGTGTGAGTTAGCCAGATTTATAAATCCTATGTGATAAGTAGCCTCATCTGTAAAGCAGCATTTCCATGAGAAACCTGCTGCTTATTCCCCTCTCTCCAGCACTTGGCATTTGTTCCTCAGATGCTCAGTGGAATTACAATGACAATACCTTTTGGGCTCCTCTCTCCATACAGGAAACTTGGGATGAGTAATAGGGCAGTGAATGTGGGAAGAATGCCCAGCCTCCCATCCAACCTCCTTCTTCCCAAGAGTAAGGTGGGGACTTTGCCTCCCCACAGACTTAAACCCCTCTTCTTGTGACTTCCCCCTTCCAGATGCTTGTGATTGCTCAAACTAGTCAGCATAGCCAGCAAGAGCTTCCACTGATTTCACTATTTTTCCCACAAATGCTGCTTAATATTAACCATGTTCAGGAACTGTTCCTGAACAACTAAATCCCACATGCCTTCAAAGCTTGTAATTCCTTTCCCTCTGACTCACTTATCTAGTAGATCTTTCATTTGATTTGCATAAGCCAACATTACTTAACCCAGCCTCTCTCTTACAGGATAAAATTTAGATCCCTTAAGTTTCAGGGGGCATCAGCAATAGGGATCTTATTGAATATATCCATGGATCTCCCAGTCAACTTTACAACTAGATTGGTCATCTCTGATCCTCAGGAATTGAATGGATGGTGCACTGTCCCTCAAAGGTGATATTCAGTGATGTCTGCAGACTCATCATAAGCTGGATCGTTAGACTTTGGATTTTTGGAGAGGTGGATCCTTCTATGTTGGTCCTCTTCCAATCCAATGTTTATGAGCTTCACCCTGGGCTTCCAATTCTTTTGTCTTTTTCAAGTTGCTTCAGTCCCAGGGCACTGTCATGAGCAGCTTTCTGAGTTTCCAGTTCTTCTCCTTCAATTCCAGGGCTAGCCTCTGGGCTTCCAGGACTCTCTTGTGAGAAGTTTTTTCTCCCCTGGAAGCTCGTGCTTCTATCTCAGAGCTCTGCAACTCCATTTGTCTTTTGTGTTTGTCCTCCTTCTCTGTCACTTGGGCCCTGTGAAGTTCCAGTTTTATTTGAGCCCGACTCACACTCATTTTACTGATTTTCCTGCCTCTATTTCCCTTGCCCAAAATAAGCAAACAGAAAATAAACCAGTAACCACTTTGTCTGTTCTCCATCCACCACACTTAGCACACATGTAAACCCATCACAGCCGGGCAAAGTCCTCAGAGAACTGTAGCAGAGGCATCTGTAGTCACCTATGAACTTTCTCGAATTTTTCCAAAGGAAAAGCTCATCTGTGCTTGACATTTCCCCCCAACTTCTTTTTCATCTGCTGTCTAGTGAGGAGTGTACCACATCTTCTTCCTTTTCCTTTTTCTAAAACCAAATTGCTCCTTTCCTGAAATGGGCTCCCCTCTTTGAATCACAGATGGCTGCATTCTTCTAACAGTTTCATGGAGAGGGACAGCCACCTAATCCCTTGGTGATTTTAATAATTATATTTGTCACCTTTATTTGCATATTTGTGTTATCTGTCTCTGTTCTCCGGGGAATTGCTTTTCTTTCCAAACTGCAAACAGGTCCCCTATGAGTCAGTGTACACCAATCTCTGAAGGAATTGATCATTTTTACTGTGAGTTTGCCCAGAATTGCTGCTTTTCCAGGTGTCTCTTCAGCAGTGTAGCTTGATGTACACTTCTCAGAGCTCACTGTCATCCGTAATTATCAGTTCACACAACGGTAGCTGACCTCATGGAGGGTTTTATTCATTAAGTGGACCCTTGTATTCTCTCTACCAGTACTATGTCTTCCACCACAAGCAGTCTGTCCTCTATATACTTTATGAATAGCATGTTCATTCCATTTTCTTCCTTTTGCATCTTGTCTGCATGATTTCAGATGTTTTCTTTTAGACAAGCTGAAGGCAGTTGTTCAAGTCTTCGTACAGTTCATATAAAACTAGGTTTCCCACTGTTACAGAGCCTATAGGGAAGCAGGAAGAGGAAGCAACCACTTATTCCAAAGGTTTATTTTCTATTCTCTTTCTGGTTTCTCTTATTTCTTACTGCTCATTCCACCACTGTTTTTCACAAGATTGTGGTCTGCAGTCTCAGTGCATCCACATAGCATCTCCGCTTCATGGCTCAATATATTCTTAAAGAAATATCTTTCCTTTTCCTCTGCTCCAATTTGTGCATCTCTTAGCTCAAACCTTGCATCCATCTCCCGAAATTTGTCTTCCATTTGCACCAGCCAGTCTCCACATCCTGTTGTGTGCATTGCTACAGCAAAACTCAGGCTGGCTCCATTTGCCAGTCATGAATACAGCTCTTAATCATTTTCCTGTCATTCATTTGGGTTAACAAGAAATCTATTTATGTGCTTAATCCTCCACTTTGGTATGTGTTAAGATGACTTTCTCTCTCCTTAAACCAAATGTTGGCAATTATCTACTGATTCCCTAAACACTTGTCAAGCAGTGCAGCACCTTCTGAGTGCATATCATCCTAGTGTGCGCTTGTAGCCCGATTGATTTGATCCTGTGTAAGCACTGAAATCTTCCATGTTAAGCAGTAACTCCTTTGGTCCATTCATATATGCTTTGTTCTTGAGACTCTGCTAAATCCCTTGCTGAGGGTGGGCTGGGGGGGGCGGGGGGTGTATACTGAGCCAGTGTGTGAGATTGTATGTGCTCTGAGCTACAGGAGGAGCCTCGGTGACAGGGAATCTGCTGCCTTGATGTTACTGCACGGCTGTGTCTAGACTGGCGTGATCTTGCGCCAGAGCTATGCAAATGAGGCTCAGCGTGGAATATCGCCGAGCCTCATTAGCATAACTAATGAGCCGCCATTTTTGCGGAAGAGGCTCTTGCGCAAGACGGAGCTGTCTACACTGCCCCTTCTTGCACAAGAAAAACCCTCTTGCGCAAAGCCATTATGCTGATTATTTTCAGGCATAACGGCTTTGCGCAAGAGGGTTTTTCTTGCGCAAGAAGGGGCAGTGTAGACAGCTCCGTCTTGCGCAAGAGCCTCTTCCGCAAAAATGGCGGCTCATTAGTTATGCAAATGAGGCTCGGCAATCTTCCACGCTGAGCCTCATTTGCATAGCTCTGGCGCAAGATCACGCCAGTCTAGACACAGACCACATGTATAGTGAGAACAGTGAAGATTCTACCCCATCCAGCTGTTTTTTATTGCAAGGGTAAGTGCTGGAGAAGGGTGGGGAAGGTTGGAGCCAGAAGTTGCCCTCCTGATTATCTGAACAAAATTAGTGTTCCCCCTGCACTTTGGATAAACAGGAGTATATTGCATGCAGACAGCCGTTAAATGGGCATTCACCTAATATTCATAGAATCCTAGAATCCTAGGGCTGGAAGAGTCCTTGGGGGGTCATTGAGTCCAACCCCTTGCCCAAAGCAGGGCCAACCCCAACTAAATCATCCCAGCCAGAGCTTTGTCAAGCTGGGACGTAAAAACTTCTAGGGATGGAGATTCCACCACCTTCTTAGGTAACCCATTCCAGTGCTTCACCACCTTCCTAGTGAAATAGTTTTTCCTAATATCCAACCTAGATCTTCCCCACTGCAACTTGAGACCATTGCTCCTTGTTCTGCCATCTGTTACCACTGAGAACTGCCTCTCTCCATTCTCTTTGGAACCTCCCTTCAGGAAGTTGACGGCTGCTATCAAATCCCCCCTCACTCTTCTCTTCTGCAGGCTAAATAAGCCTAAATCCCTCAGCCTCTCCTCATAGGTCATGTGCTCCAAACCCCTAAAACATTTTGGTTGCCCTCCACTAGATCCTCTCCAATGCGTCCCCATCCTTTCTATAGTAGGGGGTCCCAGAACTAGACGCGATACTCTAGATGTGGCCTCACCAGTGCCAAATAAAGGGGAATAATCACTTCTCTAGATCTGCTGGCAATGCTCCTCCTAATGCACCCTAATATGCACCTTCTTGGCTACAAGGGCACACTATTGACTTCCAGCTTCTCATCCACTGTAATCCCCAGGTCCTTTTCTGCCAAACTGCTACTTAGTCAGTAGGTCCCCAGCCTGTAGCAGTGCTTGGGATTCTTCCGTTCCAAGTGCAGGACTCTGCTCTTGTCCTTGTTGAAGCTCATCAGATTTCTTTTTGCCCAATCCTCCAATTTGTCTAGGTCACTCTGGACCCTATCCCTACCCTCCAATGTATCTACCTCTTCCCCTAGCTTAGTGTCATCCACAAACTTGCTGAGGGTGCAATCCATCCCCTCATCCAGGTCATTAAGCCTTTGATCACTTAATGGGCCCGACAGTCTAGCCAGTTTTCTATCCACCTTACCATCCATTTATCTAATCCATACTTTCTTAACTTGCTGGCAAGAATAATGTGGGAGCCCATATCAAAAACTTTGCTAAAGTCAAGGTATGTCTCATCCACCGACTTCCCCATGTCCACAGAGCCAGTTACCTCATCATAGAAGCTAATCAGGTTGGTTAGGCATGACTTGCCCTTGGTGAATCCATGTTGACTATTCCTAATCACTTTCCCCTCTTTCAAGTGCCTCAAAATGTATTCTTTGAGGATCCCCTCCATGATTTTTCTGGGGACTGAGGTAAGGCTGACCGGTTTATAGTTTCCTGGATGGTCCTTCTTCCCTTTTTTAAAGATGGGCACTACATTTGCCTTTTTCCAGTCGTGCAGGACCTCTCCCAATTGCCATGAATTTTCAAAGATAATGGCCAAAGACTCTGCAGTGACATTTGCCAACTCCCTCATTATCCTTGGATTCATTAAATCTGGACCCATGGATTTGTGTATGTCTAGCTTTTCTAAATAGTTCTTAACCTTTTTTTTCTCCACCAAAAGCTGCCTGTCTCCTTCCCATACATATTCCTCCAATGCCTTCCCACAAATCTTTCCGACTGAAAAGCCCATTATCAAATATGTGTTTCCTGTGTAGGTACTTCTAGATTGTGATGAAGTCATCCATTAACCTTCTCTTTAAGCCAAACAGACAGACTCACACAGCTCAATCGCATGTATGCACTTACATTTAGCTGTATTAGAACACACATTTCTTGCCTGTGCCCATCTTATCAAGTGATCTAGATTGTACTTTATCAGAGATGTGTCTTCATTATTTACCATTCCCTCACTTTGTCATCTGTAAATATTACCACTGATAATTTCATTTTCTCTTCTGGGTCATAGATAGGAATGTTCACAGTGTAAGGCCAACGTCTTAACCGCTCAGGACCCCACTAGAAACATGGCTTTTGAAGATTACAATGTGTTTACAATAAGATGTGAATGTGTACCCATGTACCCGGTTATCTGATGAGCCTTGTGATTACATGCAGACCTCCCACCGTGTGTAAAAGTATAACCGCTGAATTTTTCAAAGGTTACATGTTTACCCAAATAAAGGCATTTTAACATCCCTAGTTTACAATTACATTTTGAGACTTATCAGTTAGCCAGTTGTCATCTATCAACTATGTAATATAAAAACAAGTCAAGTTACACAGGACTTATTTTTCATAGACCCATGTTGATTGGCATTAATTACATTACTCTCCTGATTGATGTCATGCTTACAGACCTATAATTACTTGAGTGATCCAATTTACCCTTTTCCCTATCCATCCACCTTAAACATACTCAAATTTCCTGGGCTTTCAATATTCTCTACTTGATACCAAATCTCAAGTGAGCTCATACCAACCAAAGGTGCTGACTAACTTCTATGCTTTGTCCCTGTGCAGCATAAAAACAAACCAGATTGGCTCTGTTGTAAGGTAATCCTCATGAGAGGGATGAGAGCTTAGAATCTGTTTTGACTTATTAATTTACTAGAAGATGTACTCAGCATTGTTCAGGTCCTTAACTCAAATATTTTTTTTCTTCATTTAAATCATTGCTCTGGCGTACGGCTGGGGATGAGGGGTTCCATATGCAGGCTGCCCTGAGAAGAGAGGACAATCCCAGCCCTTTCTCATTGTAGCAGCTTGGGGTCAGGTGAGAAGTATCTGTCCATGGCTTCTGCAGCTCCAGAGGGCACAGTTGGGGTGGGTTGCATATGCCCTGGCTGGGGAACAGACAGACACACAGAGAAACAGACACACAGACAAATTCTGAAATATATAGTAGATAGCTGCACCCCCTGCCCCTACTGGCCCAATGAGGTTATAACTGTCCTGGTCCCCTTCTCTGGCCCCTTGCTGCCCCCCTTTGGTCATCATTCTGCAGTACAGCTCCCTTCTGCCAGTCTCCTGCCTTTCTATTTTATGACAGTCTAATTCCAGGCACATCCCATTGTCCTGCTGCAAACAAACCCTGACCTTGCTTTAAGTTATCATAGAATCTAGAACACTAGAACTGGAAGGGACCTCGAGAGGTCATCAAGTCCAGTTCCCTCTAAACCATCCCTTATAAGAGGAAGCTGCATACCAAATTTGGTGGTCCTACTCTTAATGATTAGGAGGAGTTCTTTAACAAATAGACTAACAGATGGCATGACAGACACTCACATTTCTAAAAATATAACAAGAAGATATCATCTTACACAATAATACCAGCCATGAGAATGCTTAACTTATATTTCCTATGTGAGTGTTAACACACTATAGTGTGATATAATATGTAAGTGGATATTTATGAGACTATAGTGAATACTGTTTCATTTTGTTTTTTACTGTGGCATGTTAAATATTCAGTGTAAGCATGTTATAGCCTAACAGGATATATTTCCACATGAAAATCTGCTTGCAGTTTTACACAAATTATTGCTTTTTCTCGGCAGTCTGTCTCCAGGGGCTAGAAGTTATTATGTCTTTTTACATGTTGTGGCAGATAGAGAGGAATTCTGAACTGAGAGAGCTGCTGATGTCCTCTGATGCAATCCCCAGCCAAGCATAAATAAAAGATTATATTTACTAGCTGAAAAGAAGAAATGGAATTAGTTATTTTAATGTTCATTATGTCATCCACAGCTGTAAAGATTCTTCAAAAATTTTAATTTAAATAAGCCAGGTATGTCATTTTGAAATGGTACAATCTGCATTATGAAGCTAGATTGCTGTTTAAGTGTCAGAAATTGCTGCTGTTTTGCATGTTTTTTTATACAATGTTTTATACAATCTTTTTTATACTATGCTGTGATAGCTGCATAATTTAGAATGGGTGGACTCATTCTGGATGAAGCTGTTTTAGTTAAGAACAATTTTTCCTCCCTTTTTATGGTTCCTGATGTAAGTTATTTGTTGTTGTAAAGAGAAGAACATTTTTCCTGCTGACAAAGCTACCATCGCTCATTGGGAGGTGGCTTCATTATGCTGAGATAGCAAATGTCTCCCAGCAGCATAGAATGGCTACAAAAGACTCTCAAATAGAAAAAGTTTTATTTTCTGACTCAAAAAAATCAGAAATATGCTATAGCTTGCTAAACTAGATGATTTGTGGAGGATACTTATAACTTAAGATACAAAAAATAAGATTAATAAATGAATATAGACATCAGTAAACTGGAAGATAAGTGTTTACTACACTTCACTTCCCAACCCTTTTCTCTTATTTTTCACTCTGAAAAATATACGGGAAATATGAGAGGAATAGTTTTAAATACTTAATTATAAATAAAATCTATAAATCAATATTATACTGGCAATAATATAAGCAATAAAGCAAACAAGTATTCATATAAACTGAAATTTGTTTTATCGAACCAAGTGTCTATGGATATTCTGCCTTTAAGCCTCTTGTATTCAATGTACCTTATGCAATTTTAAGTTCCAAGAAAACATACTGTTTTATCCCGCTGCAAAATTAAATTCTTATTTTAGTTACTTAATATAAAGTGTTACTGACATATCTGACTCATCCAAGAAAGCAGAAAAATACATTGCATGGCATCTGTTCTCTGTAATTTTCTGTACTGCAGATTTTTTAAAACAACCAAACAACAAAATTTGAAAACTAATAAACATCATTATTCTATTTATACTTTGCCATTTCCATTTTGCAAATTAAATTCATATTGTGTATGAAATCCCCAAGTGGAAATGAACAGTCACATTCTGTATCTCTGAGATAACGTACCTGCGTTTTCTATTGCATTTGGCTTATGGATGAGGCGATCTGTATTTATCTGTGTAGCATGAGACAAGCTGAGCATCAGTTAAGCAAATGATGCCTCACCTATGCAAATTGGAATGTCAGAGGGTTTATTTACTGTAATTCAGTATCTAGTTCAGGAGTGGGCAATAAGACAGTGGCAGCTTACAAGGGTTAGCCCCTGGTGGGCTGCCACTGTTATATTTACCTGTGCCTCTGCAGGTATGGATACACACAGCTCCCATTGGCAGATTGCTCTTCCCAGCCAATGGGAGCTGTAGAAAGTGATGTGAATCTGGACGCTGCTTTCCGCAGCTCCTATTTTCTGGGAACAGCGAATCCAGGCCAATGGGAGCCGCAATCACCAGGATTTGTGAAGGCACAGGTAAATGCAATGGTGGTGGCCCACAGCGGGCTAACCCTGGTGAACTGGATCCAACGCACGGGCCAGTGTTTTCCCAATGCTGACCTAGTTAAATTACATGTATAGTGTTAAGGTTTTAAAAGAGCACTGATATAGCAGGAATGGCAGAATATTTTTTTCCATGTTTTTTAGACAAAATTCACTTAAATTTGATACAAAGTCTTCATATTATTGGTGTAGAGCAGTCGGGTCTCAAACTCTATTTACCAGTCCCAATTCACAAATCCTCCTAGCAGGCCAATAATATCACTGAAAATGGAGTTAGAAAAAAAAGTATTCTTTATTTTGAATTACTTATAAATAAAAAAATATCATACAACCTTATACAATTCCTCACCTGCCAGAGACCTTTTAGTGTTTGCCCTACAGTCTTGAAAGTGAGGTTCAAAATGTAAGAACATTTTTGGAACCTACACTCCACTCTTGATCTCTGTCCAGGCATACAAGTCAATGGTGTCCTATTCCAGTGAGTTGTGTTGCCATTAGGCTGTAGACAGTGAACACCAAGAGAGAGACTGAAGTACCAACCAGGAAACAAGAGTTGCTGGTGGTTTTTGGTGTAACACCACTTAGCATGTCTTCCGAAACTGACATCACTGAGTATTATAATGGATGTGGCTTATACTACACCTATAGATGCATATGAATATGCAGCCAGTTTGATTCAGCCAAGATTTTACACAGCTCCTGTCCATGAATCTGCCCAATAAAGAATGATCTTGAGCATGTATTCTGAAATTTCCCTTGCTTTTTTGGGGGAGACTTTTCTATGATCATATACATTTCATTGTTTATATTTTTTCTTGATACTCAAATTATCTGTGTTTGCATCTTTGGTGGCCCATCTCTTAGAGTGTAGGGAGTTCTCGAAAGTCTATTGTGTGTTTTAAGTAACTGGAGAAAAATGGTTTAGAAATCAGGAGTAACCACAATGGGCCTGCATGATAGTTCTTGGAGTACCCAGGACCATAAGTCACCTTATTTCCTTGTGCCTGGTGGCTGGCTGTTAGCTTTTTTTAATACCACAAGTATATTGGCCACTAAGGCAGTCTCCTCTTGGATATGCCAGCCCATCCTTCATCTTTCTTCCTCTTCTGCACCCCTCTCCATCCCTTTTCCTGGGTCTCCTTTTGTTTAGTTTATCAAAAGAATATAGCTAGGTTAAGGGAACCAATTCTATTCTTGTAATTCAATTTTCTGTATTTGTAACCAATCTAGTTTACGATGACTGATGTGTATGGGTAATTTAATGTCCCCCGAAGAAAGAGTTCCTTGCAGTCTCTAAGGAGAGGTGCTGTGAAGGATAATTAGTTTCTCAAAGCCAGAAACCTGGAACACACGTTGTATTTGTCAAGGGGCATGAACAATAATGCCTGCTATCAGTGAGATGTGATGCTATCTGACTATGGGTAGGGCCCTGTGTGGGTACAAAATTTGCATCCATTTTTTACATCTGAAAAAATGATCCATGGATATCCACATCCATAGAGCCCTGTGTGGATACAAAATTTGTATCAGTATCAGCAAAAATGAGTTTCAGATGTCAGCAGTCACATCTGCAGATTTGCAGGGCTCTATCTATGGGAGGAAGAACATAAGGGGGAAAGATGAAAGACTAAGAAGAATGTTAATGTTTTCCTACATATTGATAAAACGTTGCTCTCTTATCACCCTAGATTTGCATTATCTATTAATTATAATAGCAGCTAATAATGATAATAAAAGTCACCATTGACACTGTGTTCTTACTGAGCTGAGGAATCCAACAACTGAAATATGCATAGAATGTTAAAGCAGAAAATGCATTAAGGCTTTTTCTTTTTCCCCATATAATGCTTGGATGACTAAAGCAAAGTACTGATGGAGAATACTGTGTTTGCAAGATGCATTGTGTTGCCTAAAGCAATCATAAGTTTTAGTCATAAAAACACTCCATTTAATTATATTAGGGAGAGCCAGGCGTGAGAGAGAAATGGTCCATAGAATGGCCCAAATTAATCTCTGTATCCATAACCTTCAGCAGTAATTAGTTTGCGTTTCCTTAAACCATTGTGAATTACTTTCTTATTTTGTAACTTTCTTTGATCTATAAAGTTCTAGATTATAAGGAGTACAGGGTAAAAAAACCCTCATTCTCAGCTCCATGTTTTTCCCCATTCATTTCAGAAACCAGTTCATAACTGCTGCTTTTCAAAGCATCCCAAGGACTAGTTCTAGTCTTAACACACTCATCCTTAACTGTACATTTTAATACACTTGTCTTGCCTCTCCCTCTGCTAACACTGCTTCTTTTTGGCCACATTTAGCACTAGACCCTTTGCCTCTGTATCTTCTGCCATCTGGAGCAACCACTCTGAACCTCCGCCAGGTACCATCCCATTTCAAATGTCAGATGGAATTTTTTCTCCTCTGTCTTGCTGCTCTTTAATTTTCCCTTGGTTTTAGCTATTTATTACCTGACATGGTGACTGTATTGTTTAATTGTGTTGGACTACATGTTTAAGTTCTGCTGATGTTATATGAATCACAAGAGCACAGCTCCACTAGTTGATAAATTATCAGGCTCCTAGTTCTGTGTACATCAGGGCAGAGGGACCATTGGTGTGGGGCATCTTCTGAAGAACTTTGTCCAAATGAACATTATAAGCTTCCCCAAGAATAAGAGTTGAAGCCAGCAGAGATTAAACAAAGTTGACCAATTTTTTATTATAGTAAATCAGTTAATTGGCTTGGGTGGCTGTTTTATTTTTACCAGTTCAGAGTGAATACTGTACTATCCATTATCACTCATCATCAGACTGCATTATCTTCACTGTGTAAAGTTCCTCTCAATAGTAGATCCATTCAGCCAGTACAGAGGACTCTTTCAGGGTAAGTTAAAGCTCAGTTTATCATTTTAGAAAGACTTTAACCCTATTGGGTAGTCTCACTTGGGTGGTTGCAGAAGCTGTAACATAGAGCATTTCTGGATGACAGCATTGCTTGTCTACATGAGAATTTAGTACAGAATAAGATTGATTGAAAAATCATACTAATTGCCCATCTTCACACTTTTATTATGTGCTAAAAGGGCCTTTGTGCCATTTAGTCCACTTGAAAATAGATGAAACTAAATCACAGAAACTTTGTTTATTCTACACAAGGAAATTGTTGTGTCATTGATTTCATTTCCTGAGACTACATCCCACTGGCTCAACTAATGCTTATAAAATGCTAGGGATGGGCCTTATTTTACAGTATTATACATGTCTTATAAGGCATTTCACTGAGTGTACACAGGGTCCTGAAATGAAAATAACTATGCAAAACTGGTCAAAAGACCGTACTCAGAGCAGTTATCAATAGTTTGTTGTCAAACAGGTAGAGTGTAGGGGTTCCGCAGAGGTCAGTTCTGGATCTAGTATTTTCATGATAACTTGAATTGAGGAGAATGCTTCTAAAATTTGCAGATGACACCAAATGGATAGGGATCGCTATCCCTTTGGAGGACAAGATGAGAATTCAAAACCACCTTGACAAATTGGAGACTGGGTCTGAAATTAACAAAATGAAATTCAATGAAGAAAAGTGCAAAGTGCTTCACTTAGGAAATCAAATGCACAGCAACAAAATGGGGTATAACTGGCTATGTGGTGGTAGTACAGAAAAGGATCTAGGAGTAAAGTGGATCACAAATTGAACAAATTAACATTGCGATTCAGTTGCAAAAAATTCTGGGGTAGAATCATAGAATCATAGGGTTGGAAGAGACCTCAGGAGGTCATTGAATCCAACCCCCTGCCCAAAGCAGGACTAACTCCAACTAAATCATCCCAACCAGGGCTTTGTCAAGCTAGGACTTAAAAACCTCTAGGGATGGAGATTCCACCACCTCCCTTGGGAGCCCATTCCAGTATTTCACCACCCTCCTAGTGAAATAGTTTTTCCTAATATCCAACCTAGATCTCTCCCACTGGACCTTTAGACCATTGATCCTTGTTCTGCCCGCTGTCTCTACTGAGAACAGCCTCTCTCCTTCTTCTCTAGAACCGCTCTTCAGGTGTTCGAAGGCTGCTATCAAATCCCCCCTCACTCTTCTCTTCTGCTGACTAAATAAGCCCAAATCCCTCAGGCTCTCCTCAGAAGTCATGTGCTCCAGCACCCTCATCATCATTGTTGCCCTCTGCTGGACTCTCTCCAATGCTTCCACATCCTTTCTGTAATGGGGGGCCCCAGAATTGGAATTAATACTCCAGATGTGGCCTCACCAGTGCTGAATAACATTATATAACATAATTGGTGTATATAAACCATGGGCCTCAGTTCTCAGAGCTATGCCTGAGGAAAGATGACAACAGATGGGAGAGTCCAGAGCACAGTAGTTGATGGAAGGATTAGAAAATCTGACTTCTGAGGAAAGGTTAAATAACTGGACATGTTTAGTCTTGAAAAAAGAAGATTGAAGGGGAACCTGAGAAGTCTTCAATAAGGTTCAGGGCTGCTATTAAGAAGGTGGGAGTCAATTGTTCTCCGTGTCCACTGAAGGTAGGAGAAATCTCAGATGGGCAGCCGTAGTAGTCTGGAACTTAAAAACGAGTAGTCCTGTAGCACCTTGGAGAGTAACAAAAAATATATATATAGTATCCTGAGCTTTCATGGGTAGGAGACGTAATGAGCTTCATCTGCAGCAAGGGAGATTTACATTAAAAATTTCCCTACTACAAGGGTAGTTAAGTTCTGGAATAGGCTTCCAATCCAGGCTGTGAAGTCCCCATTGGTCTTTAAGACCACATTGAGGTCTTTAAGAACAGATTGGATAAACACTTGCCAGGAATGCTATGCTTGGATTTTCCTCAGCACAGAGGGCTGGGCTTGAGGACTTCTCGAGGTCCTGTCCAGTCCTGTATTTCTATGATTGGTTGTGCCATAAGCTCTTCCGAGCAGCAAGATAGACTCCCCCAGGGTAAAAATCTCAAACTGAAATAGCACCATATTCCCCACCACCATTACCACCACTGCTCCACAGGCAAGTTTGGAGCAGGTAAAACAGCAGTTCCTGGTGCAGAGCTAGCCTGGGCACAGGGACACACTCTCACTAGACACTTTCAGAGCAAAAAACGCAAAGAGGAGCAGGGAAGAGGCTAATGCCACTGGACACATATGTAATTAGATTGTGATTTAGACTGCATTGTGCTCTTTGCTAGTTTGCTTTTTGTTGTGACTGCCTCATGCTCCTTTTGACCCTTTACTGCTGTCCTCATACTTCTGGACACCCCATGTTCCTCTCCAATCTGCCTTCTCCTTTCCTTCAGCACCTCCTCCTTTGGCTTTTTCCCTCACTCCCTTACACCTATTTTAACTCCTTCCCTCTTCAACCGCAGTTCATTGACAAGAAATACCACAAACTCGACACAAAACCAGAAGTAAATAAATATTTTTAACCACTGCCCTGATTGGTTTGCTTGTATATCCATTCTCCTCCTTTCTATCTTCAGGGACCATTTTTACTATGCACAGCACATGTGAACACAGCACAATGCAGTTCTGATCCTAAGTGATCTCTCTCTCTCTCTAGGTTCAATTGGAATGTAAATAAATTTGTGGCATGCTGTCCATTCATTTAATGGACAATTTTTGGCTGAATTCTCACTTCTGAAGGATGTTTCTTCTGTGTGTAGATTGCTACATTTGGTAAGAATTTTACAAGCTAACCTCTCAGCAGGTTTGGAATACCTGGTTTTCTTATATCTTTGGGCTAGAGTCCTCCTGAAATATTTGTTTAGCTTGTTTAATAAGAATTTGCTTATTTGACCAACTGAAATACCGTGTACACGTTTTAAAATCCTAGCACTGAGTGTACTATTGACCAGCCATTTGTTTGTGTTTATTCTGAACTGGGGAGGCTTTTGTGCTTTAATCCAAAACCCATGTGTTTGTTTTAGCTATATAGATTATTCTAATTTTCTTCATAAGAAGTTTCATTCTTTTTTATTTTTAACCCATAGCTGGACTGTGAATGCATGCTGCTAAAATGTTTTAGGCAACCAACAATTGATGTGTGGGCGCAGTAATTTATTTTAGAGAATGTTTATTAGTTGTATACCTCCTCCACCCCATCCTCACAGGCAAAACCGTTAGCCCATAGTACAAATGAATAGGCTTAAATATAAATTTTTTTAAAAAGCCATTACTGAACAGTAGCACTGCAATAGGATGTTTGAAAAATCCCAGCTTTTTTCATTTAATCTCTTGGATCTCACGTACTTGATCCTTAATGGACTTTTCCAATCTTTCTCCTCTTCGGGACTTAAGTCAAATTTCCCACTCTTTGTTTGCCAAGTTCCTGCACTGAGATGTTTTAATTGTCAGACTTATATTCTAAAATGATTTTCACAGGCAAAGATCAGCCATGGGAAGTGATGCTAATGACACTTGATAATGATTCTGTAATCATTCCTTTTCCTGAAATCAATCAGGATAAATACATGCTGTTACAGTTTAGATAATTGCACCTGTATCTCCCCAGCCTCTTCCCTGTGGTCCACTTGAGATTTCCCAGCCAGATTCCCATTATCTCTCTCTCTGGTAGGGACCTTTGTCCCTATTCCTTTCTGACCCAGAGGTTCTAAAGCTGCACAACTCCCTGCCTTAAAGCCATGAGGTTCCCAGCAAGCCTTTCCAAAGTGCCCTGCTGGCCACCTGTCTATATTATACTCTATAGTCTCCACTTCCCCTGGATCCCCTAAAGCTGCAGCGTCAGAGGAAAGGGCTTGTGGCAGACAGGAGGCCCTGACAGCCCTGAGCCACACAGCAGCTGCCACTGCCTCAATTTCTCCAAAAATAAGCCAGTCTGCTGCTCCTAGCCAGCAGTCAGACAGCTCCCAGGAGCTTGCCAGGGGCCAAAAAAGACATGTGCCTTCCTGGTCTGGTGTGGAGATCCTGGACTTATTGAGGTTTGGGGTGATGAGACCAACCTCCAGAATCTCTGCACCAGATGCAGGAATGCGGACATCTGTGGGTGGATGGCCGACAGCCTGGCCACAAAAGGACACATCCGCAATCAAGAACAGGTACGGATGAAAGTAAAGGCGCTCGGCCAGGCATATGCCAGGGTCAGGGAGGGCAACTCTTGCTTTGGGGCAAAGCCCCACACCTGCCTTTATTACACCCACTTAAACCACATCCTGGGGTGCAGGCAGCCCACCCACCCTGGTTGTAGACTCTGGGCTCAAGACACCCGTCATCGTCATCATGGCGGGGAGAGATGAGGAGGAGGAGGATCAGGACCTGGACAAGGTGAGCTTCACCACCCAGCTGACCCAGGAGCCCAAAACCCTCCCTGTGGATATGTCCCAGCTGTCGTCCGAGGCCAGGGATGGTACATCATGTAAGTGCCATCACTTTCCCTTCATACAGGGGGTGGAAAGGTGGAAGGGATGGCCCTGGGTGGGGGGGTGGAAGCGGGGGCGAGCTGGGTGCGGATCATGCAACAGCCTGTGCACGAGGGAGCATGTTCTGTGCTGCTCCTGGCCACACAGCCCCAGAAGGCTGCCACAGAGGGCCCTTGTGCTGTTGGCCACAGGGTGTCTGGAAAGGCCTGCCATGCTCCTGACTCCGGGGTGGGCCACACCCTCCCTCCACAAGCCACCACTAAAAGAAGGCAGGGGTCATACAAACACACACACACACACTCAGCACTCCCACAAACGGCACGCCCGCAGTCTCGGGGCAGCACCACGCCCAGGGACATCTGAGCCCACTGGCCAGAGTGTGCATGGGCTTGCTCCAAGCACATTGCCTGCGACACAGCTGAGAACTGTTGCTCTCGGCTCACAGACTGGGGCTAGGCTTCAAGTACAGTGTCCCCTGGGATGACTGACCATGTCTCTTTATTCTCCACAGCCGGACCAGCTACAAGAGCGGGGCGGTCAACACCACCTGGGACAGCCTCCCTGACCTGAGGCATCTGCAGGCGCCACCGTCCCATGAACGAGTTCCAGCGGCAGCACCTGGTGGCACTTCAATCCCTGCAGCAGACCATCCACGGCTGGGTCCAGGAGGACCTGCTGTTGCATCGGGAGAGCTGGCGGGAGCTGCTTGTGCAGGGCTGCTCCATGTGCACTGATGTGCCCTCCTTTGTCCTGAGCATGATGCCGGCTCCTGCTCCAGCCTCTGCTACTGCTCCTGCTGTAGCTCCTCCTCCCACTCCCATTCCCACTCTTGTTCCCCCTCCCGCTTCTCCCTCAACAACCCCCCCGTGGACGCCAAGGCCCCCAAACCCGTGGAGGTGGGATCAACAGAGCCCAGCATCACTCCCAGCCCCAGCCTTGAGCCTCTCTTCACCCCTCCTCCCCCTTCGAGCTCTCTCCTTCCTCCTCCAAGGTTCTCACCACCCCCCTTCTTCCACCTTCTCTCCTCCCCTCTCTCAGGTTCTTTCCCCAATTCCTCCCCAGTTTCTTTGACCCCACATACAAAATGCAGTTTAATTTTTCAAAAACAAATGTGTCCTTCATTTTTTCATCAGGAAAGGGGGGAAGGGAGGAGTTAGTGGAGGGATGGCAGTGAGGAGTGAAGTGGAAGCCCCTGTGGGGTGGTCCAGGGGAGAGTGTCACTGGTCCCCCGGGGAGAAGCTCTCCCTCAGGGCTTCCCAGATGCTCACTGCCCCCTGATGGGCCTGCTGGATGGCAGCCATTTGCAGCTGCTTGTAGGCCCTGCCTATGTGGTTAGCCTCTGCCCCTGACCCTGGCAGGAATGCCTCTCCCTTCCTCTCACACACGCTGTGCAGGACACAACACACAGACACCACATGTGGGATGTTGGGCTTCCCGAGGTCTGGATGGGTGAGGAGATGTCTAAAGCACACCTTCAAATGGCCGAAGGCGCCCTCCATGACCATGTGGGCCCTGCTTAGCCTGGCATTGTATAGTTCTCTGGAGGGGTTGAAGTGGCCAGTGTAGGGCTTCATGAGCCAAGGCTGCAGGGGATAGGCCACGTCCCCCACCAGGCAGATGGGCATATCCATGTCCCTGCCCCGATGATGCAGTCGGGGAAGAAAGTTCCAGCATGCAGCTTATGGAACATGCTCAAGTTCCAAAACACACGTGCATCGTGCACCTTCCCCAACCACCTGACATATATGTCAGTGAACTGTCCCTGGTGGGCTGTCATGGCCTGCAGGACCACTGAAAAGTACCCTTTGTGGTTGATGTAAAGTGATGCCTGGTGGTTCTGGAGCATGGACGGGGATGTGGGTTTCATCGATAGCCCCCCTGCAGTTGTGGAAGCCCATGTCAGCAAACCCGGTAATGATGGCGTCCACATCTCCAAGGCAGATGACTCTGTGCAGTAGGATGGTGTTGATTTCCCTGACCACCTTCAGAACAGAACCTTCATGGGTGCCAGGGCCCCTGAGAGTTCCCCCAGTCCTCCCTCCTAGTCCCCCTCCCCTCACTCACCAGGAGCAACCCACTCCAATCACCCCAACCCGTGGCAGGGCTTTGTGAGGGCAGGACTGAACAAAAGCTTCCGGGGAGGGGGCTTGCACCACCCCCACTCCTCTTTCCCGAGGGAAGCCCACTCCGTCCTTCCACCCCACTGCTCGGACAATAGCCTGAGAATGCCATACCTGCATGACCAGGGCCCCGGTGGTCGATCTACCCACGCTGAACTGGTTCCCCATGGATTGGTAGCTGTCTGGCATGGAGAGCTTCCAGAAGGCGATGGCAACATGTTTCTGGATGGGGATGGTGGGTCTCATGTGCATTTCCTGTCGCCTCAGGGCAGAGGCGAGCCACTCACAGAGCTCCATGAAGGTCCCCTTTTTCATTCTAAAGTTCTGGAGCCATTGCTGGTCTCCCCAGTGCTCCAAAACAATGTGGTCCCACCAGTCTGCACTGGTGTCCAGATGCCAGATGCGGTGTCCAGGGCAGGGCGGGCAGGATCCAGCTGCAGGAGCCGTGTCCACACAAATCCTAGAAGGGTCTCCCACAAGGGCTGGGTTCCTGCAGAGCATGCAGAAACTGCTGCATGACTTGCTGCAAGAGCTGTAAGAGCTGAAGACTGCCCGAAGGCTCCATAACAGAGAGTGCGGTGGTGTCCAAAAGCAGGGCAACCAGAGCACGCAGAGGAAATGCTTTGCTGTCCCTCAGAGAGCTAGGCAAGCAAGCAGGGAAACCTGAGAAATGGCTGTCGGGGGGGGCAGGGTCCCTTTAAGTACAAGCCTCAGATAGCCTCAAGCAGCAGCCACACGAAGTAACTACTGACTTGATGCCCTGCGTGAACTGGTTCTGGGTGGCCTTAAATGTGATTCAGCATCCAATCAGTATGGATGCTCTATTTTGAAATAGCTAAGTGCTATTTCAATATGCATTTTGTGTACAGATGCGCTATTTCGAAATAAGCTATTCCAGAAAAATCTCTTCTGGAATAGCTTATTCCGAAATAACTGTGCAGTATAGACGTAGCCTAAGAGGCCAAAGTCTTTCCAGTCCTGCTGCAAGATTTGAAGGCCCCCTTTGAGAGAAGACCCTGCCTGTTTAGATCAGAAAGAATGCTCTGAGTCAGAGCATTCTTTACAACAATAGCCTTTTCTTTGTCTTTTGGTCTCGCCGGAAAATCCAGTTTTAACAGTATATGCAAGCCTATCTAATAAGCCTATGTAATAACCTACGTAATTCCCCTGAATTTCACCTTGCTAATTGTGGTTCTGAAGGGACTGTGATAACACTCCACAGGAGTTGAATACAACCCAATACCCCCAGGGATAACTGGATTTAAGATATTATGTGAGATTGCAGTATCTGTCACAGACACCATGTTTCTTCCCTTACTTAGTAAATATATGAGTGTGCACATGTACATTAACCAGCACACAGCTTTCATGAGCATTCCTTCTGGTTGTGTGTGCTTGCTTTATCCTCTGATTAACCCCTTTTAGCAGTTCTCAGGCAGTTTTTCTAAGCCCTGCCTGAGGCTCTGTCTTTAAAAATTCTCAGTCCTAGTATGGGGCTGTATCCCCAGGGCTTCCCCATTGGAGACACTATTTTCCTGTGGCCCTTCCCAGGCTGAATCCTCACTTAGTATCCACAATCAGTCAGGAGCTCCCTCAATGCTTCCCCTCTCAGCTGTTGTTATGCTGCAGTTCCAGCTTGCCCAACAACTCTTACCAATTCTATTACGCTGCTCTGCCACTCCTTTTTATATGGCCCACCTGGGCCCTGATTGGTTGCTTCCCATACAGCCCCTCTAGTCTGCTTGGAGGATCTCTCCACTGCTCCTTTCCAGGGATGGGTGTGGCAGAGCCCAGAGATCTTGGGCTTAGTCCACCCCCTCACAATTTTTTTGGACTCAAACCTCTAACTTCTCAGTTTTCTATGGCACCACTTCAAAGTGAGCTACAGATCGATAAAGTACTTTCTTTCAGAGTCTTTTAAAGTAAATATTCAGCAGGTAGGCTTCAATTAATTTGCAAAAAAAGTTATTTTTTATTGTTTTGTCAAGATTATATGCTAGTTCATCAGTCAGAGGAGAAAGCCAGTGTTTTTATCCAACTACTCCTACAATGTCCTTTTAGCGACAAACTATTAATATCCTAACTCTCCAATAGAGAAAGGCTATGGTTTGAGCAACCAACAGAAAGGGGTACCAGGGTGGGCAAGAGTTGATCCTCAGTCCCAAAGAGGTGCCCCCACTAGTGAGTGTACCCCATTACAGGCACATGTGTTCCTATGAGTTGATGCAGATTGTAATATCTTTTTAAGTATCTCACTAATTCTGACTAGTCTCCATTAGAAAATGTGTTGAGCCAACATAATGTTCTTTCCTCAGACTAATTCACTTTAATACAATGGCTGTGTTTGACTGATGTGAAAGTTAGCATCTCCTTGGCATGGAAAAAATGCAATGCTATTAAGATTCAGGCCTGCCAAAGTGGCAAGGTAAAGAGAGCAGTTGCCCTGGGGCTGGCAGCAGCACCTGGAGCCCTGAGACCATTAAATCACTGGTGGAGCACCACATGCCACACTCTGGGCAGCTCTCAGGGCTGCCTGGGAAGGCAGGGGCAGCACACAACAGTCTCCGCGCAGCACTGGGGGAAGGTGTGCCGTGGGCGGTTTGGCACCGAGGCCCAGCTGTTCTCGGCGCTGCCCCTTCTTCCTGAGGCCCCAACCCTTCTGGGAGCCCAGTGGCCTGGCATGGGGCCTTCCATATATAGCCTTCCATAATCCATACTATGCATAATCTCTATGTTGTCTTCTAAAGTGATTTTGCATTGAATTTAACTAACATAATAATGAGCAACAGACTATGAGAAGTATGGTAGGGAATCATAAGCAAGCAAATTATATATTGTATGATAAAGAAGTGTTAAATATTTCCATTTTAAGGGCACTGAATATCACTCTATAGTAGTGATATTATATCTTCATTTTGTAATCTTGCCTTCTGATGGTGTACTCCAGCAATAGAAGGTTGATGAGCTTGAAATAATGTTCTGCACTAGATGATGATTAGATGCTGGCATCTATGAACATGCAGTGTTTTAGCAGTGTTGGTTTCAGGATACTAGAGAAAAATGTTAGGTGAAGGAATATCTTTTATTGGAGCAACTAAGCTAGGGGAGAGGTAGCTATGCTGGAGGGTAGGGATAGGGTCTAGAGTGACCTAGACAAAGGGCTTATCTAGACTATGCTAAAGTGTCGAAAGAGGATATGCAAATTCTTCCAATCTCATTTCTTGAGGAAGAGTGGCTTTTCGACAAAGGGGGGGATGTTTGCTGAAAAAGCCGCATCTAAACTACTTTCACTTTCGAAAGCTCTGCTTAGTCTAGATAAGCCCAAATTGGAGGATTGGACCAAAAGAAATCTGATAAGATCCAACAAGGTCAAGTGCAGAGTCCTGTATTTGAAACAGAAGAATCCCAAACACAGCTATAGGCTGGGGACTGACTGGCCAAGCAGCAGAAAAAGACCTGGGAATTATATTGGATGAGAAGCTGGCTATGAGTCAATAGTGTGCCCTTGTAGCCAATAAGGCTAATGGCATATTAGGACGCATTAGGAGGAGCCAGCAGATCTAGAGAAGTTATTATTCCTCTTTATTTGGTGTTGGTGGGGTACACCTGGAGTACTGCATCCAGTTTTGGGGCCCCCATTACAGAAGGGATGTGGACACATTGGAGAGAGTCCAGCAGAGGGCAACAAAGATGATGAGGGGGCTGGAGCATATGACCTACAAGGAGGGGCTGAGGGATTTGGGCTTATTTAGTCTGCAGAAGAGAAGAGGGAGGGGGGACTTGATAGCAGCCTTCAACTTCCTGAAGGGAGGTTCCAAAGAGGATGGAGAGAGGCTGTTCTCAGTGACAGATGGCAGAACAAGTTACAATAGGGGAGGTCTAAGTTGGATATTAGGAAAAACGATTTCACTAGGGCTATGTCTAGACTGCAAGCTTCTTTCGGGAGAAGCTTTTCCGGAAGAGATCTTCAGAAAAAACTTGTTTCGAGAGCGTCCACACTGCCAAAGTGCATTGAAAAAGCAATCTGCTTTTTCGAAAGATAGCGTCCACATTGATTGTACACTCTGACATTTAAGTTGTGAATACTATGAACAGAGTGGCCACCAGAGCACCTGTTCTTTTTCCTGGAGGCCTCTTTTTTCAAAAAAAACCCCAAACCCTCTTCCCTATCCACACATGCCTTTTTCCGAAAGAGCTCTTTTAGAAAAAGGCGTCTTCCTCATATAAAGAGGTTTACCGCTGTTGGTAAACCCCCTGCATTCTTTCGACTTTCTGTCGAAAGAACGCAATTGCAGTGTGGATGTAAGTGTAATTTTTCCAGAAAAATGGCTGTTTTTCCGGAAAACCTCTATGGTGTAGACATACCCTAGGAGGGTGGTGAAGCACTGGAATGGGTTACCTACGGAGGTGGTGGAATCTCCATCCCTAAAGGTTTTTAAGTCCCAGCTTGACAAAGCCCTGGCTGGGATGATTTAGTTGGGGTTGGTCCTGCTTTGGGCAGGGGGTTGGACTCTATGACCTCCTGAAGTGTCTTCCAACCCCATGATTCTTTGATTCTAACTTCTGTTTGGAGAGAAAGACATCAACTTCTTCCTCAGGTCTGAGAAAGGTACTCAGTGTCACTAGGGACATTGTAAGAATCTTTCCCAGACCCGAGAAAGGGTTTTAGTGTCTTCTGCTCCAATTTCAGCAGTGGGTATTTTTGCAATCCTAAAAGCAAAGCTGTAGTCAAAAGCTGCTAGCAAGAAGAACTCTGAGAACTTGGGAAAACTTGGCTGGTGTGCAAACTCATAAATATTTTTGAGTTTAAAAAAATAGTTGTCAAATCTGGGGCATGGCTAGATTTCCCAAAAACACTACAGGTGGCAGGTGTTTGAGTTCTACTTAGGAGTCTGATTCAGAAATCCAATCTACTTCTTTGTGTCTAGGGATAACATTTGCGTTAAAGGGATATTATGCCAATGCCTTCCTTTGCAGCATATATTATAGACCCCTCCTTTCTCTCTCTTCCCTCTCTCATAAAAATGAGAGAAACTAATGTCTTGAAAGGTAATCTGGTTCTTCTACAGAAAGTTTGATCTTCGAAACTTTAATCCTCAAATAAATTTGAGAGATAGGTAAATACATATTACCCCCACATTATAAATGGCTAAACAACACAAACTGGAGTTAAGGGAAAACACATAAAGATCACTGATTTGTTAAAGACATTACAGAGGCAACTGCAGTGCCCCACAGTAAGCATTACAAGCCTTGCAAAGTCAGAGCTATGGTTCAAGTTATAAGAAATAAAAACCTACTTAAGCATGTTGAAAAATTGGAAAGAGTTCAGAAAAGAATGACAAGAATTATTTGAGATCTGTGAAAGCTGCTTCGTAGTTAGACTTAAGTAGCTCAATCTATTTGGTTTATCCAAGAGAAGCTTAAGAGGTGTCTGAATCATGGTATACTTAGAGTGGCAGAAGATTTCTGAAAGCAGAGAGCTGTTTCTGTGTACTAACATGAACACAGGATGCAATGGCTGGAATCTTACATTAGACAAATTCAGATTTAACAATGTTGGAATATTTAGTTTCCCTCAATTTCTCCAAGCTATGTTCTGAATTATTCCTCACTCAACATCTCTGGATCATGACTGGATGCTTTTGTGAAGGCTGTGCTTTAGCTCATCCAGTAATTGAGGGTGAGACTCCATCAGAATTGTTACTTGTAGCCTCAAAATCTGAGTCAATTTTTAGTTTTTGTTAGACAATCTTTCTATTAAGCGTTCTCTTGCATAGGCGTTCTCTTGAAAGAAAGTGCTGATAGCTATCCACAGAATGACCACCAGGGTACCTATGCTTTTTCCTCTTTCCTGTTTTTGTGCAAAAAAACCCTGTTGCCCGTCCACACACATCTTTTTGTGTAAGAACTCTTGCACAAAAAGGAGTTATTCCTTGTAGAAGGAGGAATACCTACACTGGAAAAACCCCTCTGTTCTTTCATTTTACTTGCACAAAAACATACTTGAGTTTTTTGCGCAAAAACTCTGTAGTGTAGATCTAGCCTGAGGGTGTAGGGCCTATTGGCTTCTACTCCCAGGGAGCGCAAGACTCCAAACAAATGGCTAAGATTCTGCCACACCATCCCTTTTTGCATTGGCCCTCTGCCATGCCAGGGCAGAGCAGTTTGGTGGTATCTTGGCAGCACTCCTCCTGTGATGTTTGTTTCCACACCGACCCCCTTCGTAGAACTATACTCTAAGTACCACAGTCTAGTTCCATATATTTTCCTTTGCTAAGCTGGTCCCCAAGTGAGTATTCTTCACTACTTGTTCTTTCAGCTGTAGAGTTTTCACTATTGAATGCTGGCTGTGTCCTGTCCCTGTGGGGATGGTGCTTCAGTGGTGAGTGTGGTGATGCTCAGCTTTGTACATCATGCAGCCAGTTACTGAAATGTCAAGCGTTTGGAGTTTTATTTGAATGAGATGTGGTTATGAGAACGCAAATCTGGGATTCTTGTTCACCTAATTTTCATGATAGAGTTCTGGCAACTTCCCTGAGCAACTTTTTTTCATGCTTCCTCAATCTTTGTTAATTTCTCATTCTTTCTCTAAAACCACCAGCCACTCATTATTAATGCCATCTACAATCAAGTGTGCTTTCTTGCTATCAGATCTCTGTTAGCTTTCTGACTTTTTTTTTTCAGTTGTCAGGATGTTCCATATCTAATCATTCTCCTGTATGTTGGCTTGCAGGGCCCAATTCAGCAAATATATCTGAAAGGTGAAAGCATGGATTCCTTCTAGTTTAGCTTGGTCTAAGCCATTTAGCACTATTTCAAAGGAGGGGTCCCTATGTGAAACTCAGCATGGCTTTCTTTAAATTGCACAGCACTGTTACCCACTATGTGATATCTTGAATCTCAGCTTGATCTTGCCTGTTTTAAACTGGGTCAGCTACAAATGAAAGCTGGCTTTTACTCTAGATTTTCTGGAAAGGTGTCACTAAAACCTACAGCATCCCAGATAGTTCCCACCCCCAATATCATTTCCATATCATTTCCAAGAAGCAACCCTCTTCATACTGAACGTAAAAGGGGATCTTTTCTCATTTAAGACCTTAAAGAAATCTGTGGGGTCTGAATTATCCTGTCTAGACCTGCTACTGGCTTTACAAAATCTAGAAATGAGGCTTGCTGCTCTCCATAAAGAAGACTGTACCATCTCTAGCTAAAGGAAACTTATTAAAAAAAGATAGCTATCCAGCGCCTCATGTCTTGGAGATAGATTTTTCTCTTCACTGGGAAAAAAGTGTGTGCGAGAGAGAGACAGAGACAAAGAGAGATTTTTACATTGCAGTGAATTTTCAACATCATTAAGTGCTTTGGCTCTTAAAACATGAAGCAGGGAAAGAAGAAATATGGTTTTTGTTCCTCAGTATTGATTTCCAGCCAAGCAACTGGCACATGCCATGTACTGAAGAAGTGGTAGCTTATACATAGAACTCTGCTGGGGTCCGGCACACAGATACTTCATCTGCGATTTGCCAGGTAGCCAGTCAGGAAACTATTTATTGGGAAGAATTACCCCAAAGAGTTAAACAAAAAAGGAACAGAGTATGTGGAATACCCTCCTTTGAAATAACTTATGTATTTTTACTCTCTCCAGTTTAATCTATTCTCTGAGGTATAAGTTAGAAAGGTAGGTGCATAATATGACAGGAAGTAATTCCAGGTTGTTTTTTTAAGATGGCTGCAATAAGCAAGATTTTCCTGCTTGTAAAACTATGTTCACCAGCAGCACTGGCCACATCCATTAAGTAGGAATTGGATGGTGGGCAAGGAAATGTTTCCTGTTGCAGTTTTCATAGCTCACAATGCAAATCATTTTCCTGCTGTAGTTTACCTGCCTCACTGATTTTATACACATCTCCCTTGACCTGCCTGACCACCGATCTTCATCTGCTCATTCCATTTTTCTAATCTGTCCCCTTAACCTACCTGTCCTCCACCAGAGAAGAGTGTGACCTCACTTATACTGTGTCAGTGAGAAATTCTTTATCCTTCCACCATCCCTCTGGACTCTGGGATGTAGCATTCTGTTATGCTAGAGAAGTGTGATTCAGCACTATAATGCTTCTGCTGTCAATCCAGCTTGAGATATTGTACTGAAATGGAAATGAAATCTGTGCCCAATGGGCCCAGACATAACTTCCAACAACAAAATTGTATTTCTTTTTCTTCTACCTTCTGTTAAGACTCCATTAATTTCTACCTGTCAATGCACTTCATGATGTTATGAAAATAAAACATAAACTCTGATGTGACCAAAGTAAATGAGATTATAGCTGATGCTAAATCTTAGGTAGTTCTGTATCTATGCAATCCCCCAAACTTCAAAAGCAGCCTCCCTGAAAAATAACAAATACAAATGCATCAGAGGGGTAGCCGGGTTAGTATATAACCTTAAAAACTAGTAGTCCTGTGGCACCTTAGATATTACTCGTTGTTTTAAATACAAATGTAGGAACTGAACCAAAGCCCAATGAAGTCAAAAGAAAGATTCCTGATGACTTCATTGAGCTTTGGGTTAGGCACAAAAGGCATGTCTATACTACAGAGAAGATCTACTCTCTAGCAGTCTATCTTCTAGCATTAAATTTAGTGATTCTAGTTACACCCCTAAATCCAACACTGAGAGCAGCTCCTGCTGGTGTCCCATGCTTCTCCTTCTGTGAGGAGTAAAGGAAGCTGGCGGGAGCGTGTCCTCCCATCAGCCTTCTGCAGCGTGGATAGGGATTATATATACTGTATAGCAGTGCTGAAGGACAACATGCTATCTATGTAAGTATTGCCAAATTGTTTGTAAGCATCATGACACGAGGTGGATTTTGAAGAGGACGTAGTATTGGGTTTGAAGATTGTTATAGGGAGCCACTTCTATTTACACGAGAAAGCATAAGAATGCTTGTTCAAAATTTGACAAATGGACAGTCCTGGGAAACATCATTGGCAGAGCAGCGCTAGGAGGCTTCATTTCTGTATTAGAGATAATTGATGGGGTGGGAAGAGAACCATGAAAAACATTTAAAATTAAAACAAACAGTGAAAAGGAGGGGTGATGCAATCTAAGTGTTGAGCCAGAAAATTATTTTTGCAGTGATGTTTTGACTACACTTAAGGGATAGCAACTTCTAGACCAAATAGGAGAAGATTGCAGTGGTTAAGACATGAGAAAATCTAAATCCACTATAAGGACAAGAGAACTTTAACTCTGCCAGACTGTAGCTTTTCAAGAGTTTCATGTTTCACTCTGAATAATTTTCAAAGTTGAAAAACGTATGGAAAAATTGACAGAGCAACAGAAGGAAAAATTTTAAAAGGAAAAATGAAAGAAAAACCACCACCTGAGCATAATTAATTGTATAATAGTTAGTAGTAAAAGAAAGAGAGGGGACAAACCAAGCTGCAGAGTTCTGAACATTCAAAAAATCAGTGAAATTTTCAAAAAATCCATTCTATGTTTGAAACCTGCCTAATGGAAACAACTTTGAAATTTCAAAAACATTGGAAAGTTACCATTTTTAGCATCTTTAATGTATATTGACTTTTCAGATATCCAATACAGGGAATAAGTGAGGAATCTCTCCTTTTACTGAGCCATAGAGAAGCTGAATGGAGTGTTGTGCAATAAATGCTTTTTATTCTACTACTCTGCTGTAACCCTGTGAAGAAAGTTGCCAAGTCCAGAAGTCTGTGATGCAATAAGACCAATTCCAGTTGCTCTCCAGCACCAATAGTGGGAAATATTATTACTCCTTTTTTTCAGAAAGGTTCCAGCTATTTTATCTCTAAGGCCTAATTTAATTCCTTCAGTGTTATTGATGTGACTTTTGGTTATTGTGGTGGCAAGCTTTGTTTTTCCTAAATTTCTGAAAAAATAAGTGTCTCTACCCAGATTTTATTAAAAAGTTAGTTGGTAATAAAATTAATCAAGCAAGGAGATGGACAAAATGTATTCATCATATAAATTGTGCTTGCCTCAAACACTTACACTGCAGTGCTATACAGATTTTTGTCAGTATCTGATTTTTGAACTTTTTGTGTTGATGACAGTCTCTGGAGTCTATAATAAGTTGGATCTTCTAGAGTAATTAATTCATAGTAAGATATGTTATTTTAATTGTTCACATCCTCTGTAACTATGGCTGTTGCATAATGTGTATAGGGAAGTGCTGGCCTATATCTCATCTAGGTTTTTAAGAGGGAAATCCACAAGACTCGATATTCATTAGCAGGATTCTGACATTTAGATTTGAAAAGAGCATCACTTTAAAAACCTCCATGGGGAAAAGTACGAAAGGAGGTTAATAGTGCTGTGTGATGCTAAGCTAACTATGAAATGAGGTAAATTCTGTTGTTTGTATCAAAACTGTTTGTATCTGACTCTTTTTTAAACTATGGATGTTTGACACCCAGGAAGATAAAATTAGCACAACTAGCATGAGGGGGAAAGAGGGGGGGGGGAATGCAGGGGCTAGCCCTCAATTACCCACTGTGACAAAGCTCTTATGAAAAACTCAGTGGGTTCTGCACTTACTGGCAGGAATTTTTTTTTGCCACTATAAATGTAAAAATACAACATACACAGTATTTAACTTCAAATGATCAAAATATGGAATTGACCCTGTACTGAGAGAGCTTGTTGAAACTTTTATGAAATTGCTTAAAGATATAAAGGCTTTATCAGACATGGTATAATATTCTTTTTGGTTCCTCAGAGGTGCCTAAGCATTAATTTCAGTTCCCTAATGCAGGAGGAAAGTAGTATATTAAAAATACCAATATAATCAAAAGCTTGTGAGTCTTTTGCTCAAACATTGGAATAACACATTTTTGCAGCCTCCATTCAATCTCTCTGTCATCACACTATTTTCTACAGACTGCAGCCTTACTCAGCATTTATTGAGGCAAGCAAAACTCCTAGTGAAGTGAACGAGGATTTTCTTGGCTAAGAACTGCACAATTTGTCCTTAAGTTAATATAGAAAGGAATGTTCACTGGGTTGCATTTTGATGAAAAGTTGCTAGATCCAAGACAATGCACAAATGTGCTGACAAGGAGCATCTTCTCTAGCATTTCCCCTTTTTTAGTTCCTCCCAGCCTCTCTCCTCCAGTATCAAGCATATTTATAATATTTACTTAACAATACAATCTTCCTGAAGTATTCTCTCAAAGTAACCTGTTTTCTTAGAATGGGTCTTTATGCCTGTTTGTTAAATTGGCTTGTAGAGGCTCATCTTAACTTAGATTGCACACCCTTTGGGGCAGGGACCACATGACTTTATTTGCCGTACAGTGCCGGGCATAATAGAAGCAGTCTTGATTGTCCTTTTAGAACCTTACCCCAATGCAAACAACAGAACTGTTTCCCCTCATTAATAAAATCTCCTTAATCTCAGTATGATTTCTTCTTTCCCTGGTCCTAACATCCATATAAACAAGGAAATACTCCTAAAACAAATATTTATTATTATGTAAACTGGCTCCCAGTGAACCTTGCACTTTTGCAGTGACCTATGCCACCTATTAGGAACAAAGTACATATTAGAGGGGCTGGGGGTCTGAAAATCTGAAATCAGAGTAAGTAATAACAGTGACACTTAGCTCTTTATGTGCAGCTTTTCACCCGTAGAGCTCCAAGTGCTTACCCGCAAGGTCATTATCATTATCACCATTTTAAAGAAGAGAGGAATTAGGCATAGAGCAGTGAAGTGACTTTTCTGTGGCACATTCAGGAACAGAAACAAAGTTTTTTCTGAATCCCACCCAGTCCATTGTTCTAATGAGTAGGCAACCTCCTAATACGTCTCCTAGTGCCTCCTAATATGTCTCCTAGTACTTCTTGGAGATCTCCTTTCCTAAGGAACAGATCATTTAATTTGAGTGAAGCTGATGTGTCCCCATGTTCATTCCTGTATTTTGTGTTAATTGTCCATTTGTGACTGGCCCTGTGTGTAACCATGGGTGGGCTACACTTCACTGCCCTTCTCCAATGTCTAAAAACCCCCACTCCTATAGAAAGTACTGGAGATGCAGAGTTCAGTCTGCTAGGAATTTCAACAAGGATGGCCCAGTGTCTATGGTTGCCAGATGGTTGAAACAAAACTACCGAACACCACCCCCAAAAAAAAAACACTGGGAAAAAATTCTCTTGAAGGGAAAAAAAGGGGAGGCCAAAGTTGTTGAGAAAAAAAAAGTACTCTAAGGACTTATTAAGCCAAAAAAAAAAAAAATTAAAATAAAACAGCATGTCCCCTTTAAGTGCAGGGATGAGAACAGGGGAGTGGGTGAGCACTAAGACCCAGGGGAAGCATTGCTTCCCCTAGATCTTTTGGCCGGCAGCCATGTTGTGCCAGCAGTCTTGGGGAACCAGGTAAGCATGGGGGCTGGGGTCAGGGGGCTGGGGGTGTTGGGGCCCAGGGAGCGGCTGGGGGGGGAAAGCTGGGTGCTGAGTGTTTGTAGGGTTGCCAGATGCCTGGCATTTTCGCCTCCTCGCTGGGGAAAAATTCAGAAAATACCAGACATTTTAGGTGTCCGGTATTCTCTGAATTTTTTTACCGGACAAGAGCCGAAAATACTGGACTGCCCAGGTGAATACTGAACACCTGGCAACCCTACCAGTGTCAGCCTTTCTACATTCCAGTTCCAAAAGAAACTAAAGAAATGAATTTAATTAAAAACTTTATAAAATCTTAAGAAACAAATAATAATCTAATTCTTACAACATAACGCAGCTATTTTATAACCTACAGATATTGTCTAGTTACAGTAAACATAAGAGTAAGAAAAGTAAAATTTGAACAGCTCAGTCCACACAAACACAAAAAGAAGAGACTGAGAGATCCCAAAATCTTAGATTTAGTTCACCAAAGTCTCAGTTTGTGCCTCTGATCATCAGATCTGCACCATATTCTGCATCTGAACTATCTCTCCATTTGCTCGTAGGGATCCTCAGTTGGAGTCCAGGCAGATTCTTCCTCTGCTGCTGATCACTGCTAGACAGCCAGCTCACTGATTTACCAGTCAGTTGTCTCACAAGTGAACAGATTTAAAGAAAACCCTGTTATAAGAAAATACAAAAACTGCAAACAGTGAACTAGAAATGACTCTTTCCCCATTGCTACATTTAAAGAGAAGCTGAAGAATCACATTGACTGAGAAAGTTAACTAGAACAGTTTGGCTAAAATCAAAACAGCATTCCAAGCATACAATTAATATAGAAGAAGATATTTTTCCCTCCCAGGCTCTCCTTGCTATAATTAGCATTGCCCATGATCCCTGATAGAGGGTTAACAACATCATTAACTTGCTGCAGAGTGAGGGACAATAGTCTGCTCTCTGCTTCTGGCTCAGCATCTCCCAGCTTGCACAAGGCACAAGGCCCTTAGAAAAGCAGCTGCTCTACCTGCTTGCTCAGGGAGTCTGACCTCAAACTACCACACCCAATTCTGAAAACTTCTGGATGTGAAGTGCTAAATCTGCCCAGCAACAGTAACACTCAACTCACTCCTACCTCCCTCATGGGGGTCTGTTAAAGAGATAGCTCTCTATTAGGTACATGGGTTACATGTGCACTGTTGAAGACTGACAAATTTACTTTTAATGGAGTTGACTTCATGTGGAACTTGGTTGACCTGAATTGGTCAGAGCCTGACCTAACTCACCTTCGGAACACGTTTCATCCCTTCAATAGATTTTTTTAATTACCTCTGTACTAGACTGCCCCATTCTTTCCAGGACAAGCATAGTAAACTTGACACTATCCTGCAAGCAATTATAGCCTTGTTAAAACCATACTACAAGATTTAACCATCATTGCTTGGGTCCTTCACAGCAAAAGGCATGTGGGGTGCAGGAGTTAGGACAAGGGCTGGGCTGGGCTGGGGATGAGAGGGGGGGTGCAGTACTCACGTTTGAGGGGTTAGGAGGCTCTCAGGGCAGGGAGCAGAGGGTGTGGGGGGAGTTTAGAAATCAAGGTTTGAGGGTGGAGGCCTCAGAGCAGAAGTCTGTGCATGTGAGGGGTGTAGAAGTCAGGGCTAGGGGAGAGGAGACGCTCAGGGAAGAGAGCTGGGAGTGTAGATGGTGCAGGAGCTGGCAGGGGATGCACTGCCCAGGCATTGGCTCCCCAAGGCTGGCCAAAGTCGGTGGATCCCTGGGGCTGGTTGTGGTGTGGGTCCACACTGGTCAGGGAGTGGGCAGGAAGCTTACCTCCACCGTTGCCCCCTGCTGGTCCAATGGGGTTATAGCTGTCTCGGTCCCCATCTTTGGCCCCTTGATGCCCCTCTGTGGACATGACACAGTATAACTGTCCCTACTAGCAACCCCTCCTTTTCAATGTCATGAAAAACAGTCACATTCCAGACACATCCTATTGTCCTGGCACAACCAAACCCTGATCTTGCTTTAAGTTATGATAAGAGGAAAATGCATATCAAATTTGGTGGTCCGTGCTCTTACTGGTTAGGAGGAATTCTTAAATGGATGGACAGATGGACAGACAGATTTGCTCGCTCACAGACAAACTCTCGCAAATATATAGTAGATGAATATTTTCTGTTTAAAACTTTCTAATGGATTTCAATTAAAATAAATAATTTTAGTTCTGTATAGCATCCTGTCTTCCTTTCCTTGCACATATCTGCCTCTTCAAGGGCTTATGCCACCAAAACGGGAGGCTTGTACTTATGCAGAAGTAGGAAAACATTGATATGAGACTTTATAAACGTGGATGTTTGATTCACATAAATATAATAAGGATTGAATATTTGCTTATCTGTACATTTCTGATTTAGAAATTTCACTAGGAATGTCATCAGAACGTAACATTTTCTTCTTGCATTTGGTTGAGAGAACCTGTCAAGATGTCTTCCAATTGAGTAGTAATACAGAAATTAAGTCATATACAGGAGCACAATAATAGAAAGCAACTTAGGTTTAATTTAATTTCTGGATGAAAATTCTTTTGTATCCAATTAATTCACCTGTTCTTGTAAGAATCCAGTTTACTTGGGTTTCTGTAGGAGAGAACCAAACTCCCTCGTCTTCCCCCATCCCTGAAAACCACCACACTGGATTTATAGGGTGACTTGTTCTTGCACAACTGAGTGCATGGCTTCCATAAAAATGTGACTGGCAAATAAATAAATAAATAGGATTTTAAGCTCATTCATTAGGAAATTGAAAGTGTGGTAACTTCGCCCACATTAATTGGGAATATATAAATTATATGCATTGCTTATATGTTGCCTCTGTGATAACAGCTTGCTTGAATCTGATTTGACAAATTAGAGTTTGGCTGCTCATCCATTCAGGCCCAGTTTAATTCATAAAACCAGGTGATCATTTCCCACCTCATCTCTTCTTCACATGACAAACAAAACAATAATATAGTGACAACTTATAAGAAGTTCAAGCTCTAGATAAAGAATTAAAGTCACGGTCTTCAAGATATTACCAAAATAGGAAACTAGCTGAAATTGAATAGGAAACTAGTTGAAATGGAAAGAAAAATGTAAACCCAGCAAGTCACATTTTTATTAGCAGGACCTGCATTAAAAGTTGGGCTTTTCTAGCCCTACTCTGGGATTTATTGCATTGACATTTACTGTACACAACTCATACATACATAAGGTTAATCTTATACAAATAAACATAGATTCCAAGAGGAGGCAATGCAGCTTGTATTGCCTGGTATTTTTTCTAGGTAGGTGGTGAAACAATCCATATGTCCAGGGTAGCCAACACAGGTAGGGGGACAGGGAGAGGCAAAGGGAGTAGTTGCCTCTGGGTCTGGTGATTTAAAAGGAACCAGGACTCTGGGCCAGTGTCACTGTGACGTCAGCAGTGGTTGGAGCCCCAGGCCCTTTAAATCCCTGTCAAAGCCCCGCATGATATGGTCCAGGTGGCACTGAGGCTGGTTGCCCCTAGCCCCACTTCTTCTTTTCACCCCAGAACAGGAAAAAACCAGACACACAAGTTGGAAAGATGAATTTGGGGAGAGGAATTTTCATTTTGGGGAAAAATGCCACTTATCTGTGGTCCTGATAGGTTGGATCTCACTGCTCTGGCACCCTTGGGACCTGACTGGCCGTGAGTGAGGTGATTTGCCAGACCAGGGAAGGTCCCTCCCCTCGTGGTCGTGCTGCCACCGGGCTAGAGCTCCAGCCTGCTCCCGCTGCTCCCTCAGCCCTCCAGGGCTCTCCCCGGCCCCGCTGCTAATTGGTTTGTGGGTGTTCATGTAGTTCTATGGCTGAAGCAGTGTCTGTAATGTATGCTGCCTATTTATCATTTGACATTTGGAACATCCTGATGAACAGAAAATACTCCTTGGTTCTTTTCTGACAAAAGGTGCATCTTTTAGAATTGAAACGATAAACACTTGCTATTAATGGTAGATTGCTTTGAGGCTTTTGGTAAATGCGTTGTGTTTGATTTAGTACAGTTCATTAGGATTCCCACTGTACAGATTTGCACAGAGAGCGTAAAGACTGAGCCTTTGTTTATTTTATGATAGATGGGAAGGGGTAGCATGAGTCACTCCATGGGAAGGTGGGAATGTGTAGCAACTCCAAAGGTGAAATGGAATGTAGTTCCTTTCAGGCTTTGGGTGGTATTCTCATCTGCTATTTGCCATGTTTTGTTTAATTTTCTCCTGTTGTATGGAACGTATTTCCATTTTCTTTCTTAAATTATCTGAATATTTTAGTTACTAAATCTTGAGAACAGAACAATAGCATCTTATCCTGTGTGTCTGTTACCTATACAGAAAATGTAATATATTATTGTTCTTTTCCTATAGATCTATGTACAGAAGGATCACTTTATAGTGCGACTCTGACTATAAAGAATAGAATGAACGTTATGAAATGCTTCAGTTCATGTTCACTCCTTCTGCACTCAAGTTTAATTTCACTGTAAATGAGTGATGGTATGTCAGTTTATTGGAATATAGCCATTATCACCCACTGGGTGTATGTCAGATGCTGCTTTCTGGAGAGATTAAACACCTCCCCTTCCTCCTCTGCTTTAGTGTAGCTGAAAACACAAGAACTGTCAAAACCACACAGCATGCAGGACAAGGAGGAGCAATGCCCTTGGTTTTTGTCCCAACTTCCAGGAAGAAATTAAGATATAGGACTTGATTCTTTCACACCATTTTTACATAGATGTCACCCTGATGTCAGTGGATTTAGCTCAGTGTGTGAGATCAGAATTGGACCCAAAGTCTTTGATTTATTCCACTGATGCAGCCCATCAAAGACCAACTGTCTGGATTGGCTTATGAAGAAAATAGGCCCAGTCCAGGTGGGGAGGTGGGAAATGAAATTTGAGTTTTCCCTTAATAGGGAGGGGGACCAAAACCATAGCAGTTGTTAACAATGAAAGGAACTAAACCCAAGATAATTGGGCTTCCCACTAGACAGCAGCAAACCACAGCTCCTTTTCTAATAAGATTTTCAGGGGTTTTTTTAAAGCCACTTTCCAATTTTCTCCAGTTTCCATTTGCTAATCTGCTGCAGATATGCCTCCGATAAGGTTTGGCTAATCTGTCTTGCCAGTAATTAATAGACTGGCAACCACCACCTTTCACTTGTATGCCTAAGCACAAGTTTGTCTATTTGTCCTTTTCCCTAGTCTTCTCGGGCTATGTCTACACAACAGAGTTTTTTCAAAAAAATCTTCACTTACATCCACACTGCAATCGTGTTCTTTTGAAAAAAATTGAAAGAACAGAGGTTGTTTTCTGACATTGGTAAACCTCTCTGTAGGAGGAAGAAGCCTTTTTCTGAAAGAGTTCTTTCAGAAAAAGGCGTGTGTAGACAGGGAAGAGGGAGTTATTTTGAAAGAAGCGGAAAGAGGAAAAAGCACAGGTGCCCTGGTGGCCACTCCATCCATAGTAATCACAGCTTAAATGTGAGATAGAGGATTTTTTTCCGACAAATAGATGCTTTCTCAAGATCCTGTAAACCTCGATTTTTGAGGAATAAGGGATCTTGCGAAAGAGCGGGTTTTTCTGACAAATGGCTTTATCTACATAAGGCTTTTTATCAGCAAAACCTCTTCCACAAAAAGAACCAGAAGAAGATATGCAAATGCGAGTGTGATTTGCATAGCCTCTTCTGCAAAAAAATGGCAGTGTAGCCGTAGCCTGAGTCTCATAGCCTGGATCAGCTGCTTCAGGCTGTGGGGCTAAAACTGGTAGGATAGAAGTTTGGGCTTGGACTAAAACCCTGGTTCTGAAATACCAAAAAGGGTAAGCGTCTCTAAGCCAGGGCTCTGGGATGCTCACTTCTGTTGGGCTTTCAGAGCCTGAGCAAAAATGTCTACACTGCAGTTTTGCAGGCCTGAGACTGACTTAGCTGACCTGGGCGAGTTGGAGCTGGGTCTTCAGTCTTGTATTGTGTTTTTGGCATGTCCAAAGAGTCCAGATGCGTTGTTTAACTTTACACATTGTGAGAGTAAAATTCAGTGGGAATAATCTGTGTGCATTATTAAGCACATGGAAGTAGTAACATTCAGCTATTAAAGAAAACCTTTTAAAATGAGAATTTCTGTAATGACTGCATTTAAAAATTTCATAATGATTATGGTCACGTAGATTTAATCTGCTTGGATCTGTGGATTTTTTTAAATAATGTAATTGTAACCCAGGCCTGCTTGGTAGGGTTGCCAGGTGTCCGGTTTTCTACCGGACAGTCCGGTATTTGCACCGTCTGTCCGGTAGAAAAATTCAGAAAATACCGGACATATGCAATATCCGGTATTTTCTGAATTCCCAACTGGGCGCCAGACGGAAGCCTGGCGGGGGCAGGGGGTGACTGGGAGGCAGGGCTACGATTGGCGCTTGGAGCCTCTGGTCACGTGCAAAAGCCGGGGGGGGGGGCGGGGGACACTGGGACTCCCAGCCTCTCCCCCCGCCCAGCTTCTGCACACAACCAGAGGCTCCCAGAGCCAATCGCGGCCCCGCGTCTCAGCTGGGAGCCTCTGGTTGCGTGCAAAAGCTGGGCGGGGGGAGTGGCTCCCAGCCCCTCCCGCCGCCCCCACCCGGCTTCTTTGAGCAACTCGAGGGAGTGCCTGCTGGAGGCGCAGCCCCTTGGACTCCAGCTGCGGCCAGTGGCTACACCACCCCCCACCAGCTCCACTTCCTGCCCCCCTTCCTCCGGGCCTCCCCCTCCTCCCGTCCAGCCCCGCGGCCCCCGACCCTCCCCAGCTCTGTTTCCTGGCCCCCCCCATTCCTCCCGGCCAGCCCCGCAGCCCCCCCCCCGCTCTGCTTCCCGCCCCGCCCCCTCCCGGCCAGTCCCTCCCTCCCACCCATGATCAAGTGTGTCCGGTTTTTTGGCGGGGTCTACCTGGTAACCCTACTGCTTGGTGTGGCGCTGTGTCCCCCTTGAGTGGCCCTGAGCCCAGCTAGACATTGCGGTATTTGCAACCACAATGGAACTTTTAGCTCATGCAGTAGAGGTGCATACAGTATCATTCAAAGGTCCTAGGATTGATCACACTCACTGATGATCCAAGTCTGTTGGCATTATTTAATCACTTTTCAATTTTTAACATAATTATTTAAAGAACTTTACAATGATCCATCACTTCATATGATACAGCTTTATATACATTTATGAAACTTCATTTTATTCTTTTCCACGGTGCTTTTCTTTACAACAACACAATGTTCAGCTGTATTTTAATTTGTTTGTCTGTATTGGATGGAACTGACTGTGGGTCTCAAGGTAGCACTCTTGCCACCAAAATGTTTTTCCACATAGAGGCCCTCATGCAGGCAGGGCCCCCATTGTATTACAGGCTCAATATAAATTATTGCAATTCATTCTAACCAGTAAGATACCAAAGGATTTTTTTATATAGTTAGCTGCAAGAATATTTTTATAATTTACTCCTACAAGAAAATGCTGAAGTTCAGTTCTGGAAGTGCTAACATCTGAGTGCACGGAAATCCTTTGGCCTTGACATCTTGTTTTCCCCCCTTTCTGCCAACATCATCTTGTCCTTGCCCTATTGGGTAGGTTGCCTTGAAAATCTGGTAAGTTCAGAAGTTAAAATAGGAAAAGAACAAGTTAAAAATTAATTACAAAAGTTAAATGTCTTAAAGTCACCAGAGCCTGATGAAATGTGTCCTAGAATACACAAGGAACTGAGTAAGTATCTGAGCCATTAGCCATCATCTTTGAAAAGTCATGGAAGACAGTTGAGATTCTCACCTATGAAAAATGGGAAATAAGGACAACTTACGAAACTGCAGACCAGACACCTTAACTTCTGTGCCGAGAAAGATAATAGAGCAAATAATTAAGGAAACCATCTGAAAACATCTGGAACATAGTAAGGTGATATGTAACAGCATGGATTTGTCAAGAACAAATGTCAAACCAATCTGATAGCTTTTGTTAATAGGATAACAAACCTTGTGGATAAGGGGAAAGCAGTAGACGTGCTATACCAAGACATTAGTAAAGCATTTTATAGTCTCACATGATATTATCAATAAACTAGGGAAAAAAAAACCTAGATGGGGCTACTATAAAGTGGGTAAATAAGTGGTTGGATAACTGCTGTCACAGCGTAGTTATCAGTGGTTCACAATCATGCTGGAAGGGCATAACAAGTAGGGTTCTGCAGGGATCAGTTTGGGGGCCGGTTCTGATTAATATCTTTATCAATGATTTAGATAATAGCATAGAGATTACGCTTATAAAGTTTGTAGATGATACCAAGCTGGGGGGGGGGGGTTGCAGGTGCTTTGGAGGATAGGCCCATAATTCAAAATGATCTGGACAAACCGGAGAAATGGTCTGAGGCAAATAGGTTCAATAAGGACAAATACAAAGTACTCCACTTATGGAGTAACAATCAATTTCATGTATACAAAATGGGAAGTGACTAGGAAGGAATACTGCAGAAATGACTAGGGATCATAGTGAACCACAAGTAATTTTGAACATGCACAGTCGGGAATAGCATTACTCCTCATGAAAAGCTGAACTACAGGGTTTGAATTCTGTGGCCCCTCAGGGTGGAACAACAGTCTTGGTAGAGTAGATGCATTGCTTATATGGGGCTGTGGTGGAGATAATTTCAGGGTAAAGTCTGAGGCTATGTCTACATTACTGGCTTTTGCCGAGGCTTTTTGTGCAAGAGGTTTTTGCGCAAAAACTAGCAGTGTAGATGGATCCGTTTTGCGCAAACCCCCCCTTTTGCTCAAGATCCTTATGCTTCAAAAAAGGAGGTATACAGATCTTGTGCAAAAGGGGGTTATTGCGCAAAACGGATCTGTCTACGCTTCTAGTTTTTGCGCAAAAACCTCTTGTGCAAAAAGCCTCAGGCAGAGATTATGCAAATGAAGCACGAGAAGTTGCTAATGAGCGCTTAATTAGCGTACTCTCTGCCGGCAAAAGCCAGCAGTGTAGACATAACCCTAGTGTAGACCAGGCCTCAGAGACTTTTTGTATGATCTTGGATAAGTCACTGGATAGCCTCATGCCTCAGTTTCCCTATTTGTAAATAGAAATCATACTCATATTGAAATAATTTGAATATAGTATTTTCAGTAAAGGAAATAATATGTCTCTTTCAGGCCTGAGCATTATACATACTAGCAGAGTCACCTGGATTGACTGGGCCCAGCTGGGGAAGAAGGGTATGGTTCAGGCCTCCTGTCAGTGCTCTCCAGGCTGGCCTGGTGCTGCTGGGGAGGGGGGACCCTGGTGGGTCCAGTGGAGGGTGGACAAAGTCACAAGAAAGAACGAGGCAAAGGGCACCCCACAAACCTCTCCCTGAGAGGCAGACAGGAGAGAACATCAGCCCGCAGGGTGCGACCTGCTCCAGTGCAGGGAGAGCTTGGCGCCCCTGGCCAGTCTGTACTCCCCCAGCAGCCATGGAGGGGGCTAAGATCCCCCTTCAGACAGCTCCCCCCTGATTCTCAGGCTCCAGCTCCCCAGTCCCCCTCATCATGTAGGGCCAAGCCGGGATTGGAGCCGCTGCCTCAGAATCTGTTTGCAATTGGTGGCGAGGTGGTGGTAGTTGCTGCTGCTGGTGCCATGGAGAGTCTGGGGCAGGGGCAGGGGGCAGCAGCAAGGAAGGACAAGGAACAGCAGGAGCCTCTGCCAAACTTCCGGGTCCTCTTCTGGAATGCTTTCTGCAGCTCCCCCATTGAGTGATTCAACCTTGCCGTGACTCCAGATTGTCACCACAATTAGCTCCTGACGCCATTTGCAGCATCACAAAGGCCAGCCCCATGTGGAAAAGCCAGGACATGATGCTATGTGAATGCGGGGCAACATGCTTCATTTGCATAATCACATAATGGCGCTCTTTCAAAAAAGCACCATTTCGAAAGTAAAACCGTGGTCTAGACTCGGTTCTTTCGAAAATGGGGCGCTTTTTCAAAAGATCCTGTAACCCTCAACCTGTAAACCATTTTAGAAAGAATCGCATCTAGACTGTGGTTTTACTTTCGAAATGGCACTTTTTCGAAAGAGCGCCATTACGTGATTATGAAAATGAAGCGTGGGATATTTAAATCCCCATTTCATTTGCACTTTTGAAGGGCTTCATTTATATCCCTCTGCTGACAGAGGGGTGTAGTCTAGACGTAGCCTGAGAGACGGCATGACGGACACCTCTCCTTTTAGATTTATCAAATGTGGATGTGTTTACGGCTCATTACAACACAAGGATTGCTAAATTTAATGATTACAAAAGGTTTTAGTCTCATCCATCATGAGATTTCATATCTTGGGGTTTGGACACGATGACCTCCTGAGGTCTCTTCCAGACCTTAGGATTCTATGATTCTATGATCCTTCTGACACATGGTTAGGATGTGGGCATAGCTTCTGAAGGAGGAGTGTCTTTAAAGTAGACAGCACACTAAAGCAAAGAAGATCAGGGTGCTAGTGTAATTAGGGACGTGAAGGACTAGTCGACAGTATAGTCGACTAGTCGCTCCCCCGCCGTCTTGCTGCCTCTATCAGATACAGACAGCAAGGGGGGGAGAAGAGGGAGTACTTCAAAGTGGCAGCACAGCTTCAAGCCTGGGGCCGGATTCCAGGCTCCATGCGGTGCTGCCGCTTTGGAAAGCTACATGCAGCCCAGGGCCAGCTGGGGTGCCCCAGGCTGTATGCAGCGTTTCAAAGCAGCAATGCCGCGTGGAGCCCGGGATCCCAGCTGACCCTGGACTCCGTGTGGTGCTGCCGCTTTGAAACACCGCAGAGAGCCCGGCGTCAGGCTCCTCATGGCATTTCAAAGCAACAGTGCTGCATGGAGCCCATGATCAGCTGGAGACTCCTCAGCTGACCCCAGGCTCCATGCGGCGCTGTTGCTTTGAAATGCCCTGGGGAACCAAGTGTTGGGCTGTATGTGGCATTTCAAAGCAGCAGCGCTGTGGAGCCTGGGATCAGCTGGGGACTGACCCTGGGCTCCATGTGGCACTGCTGCTTTGAAACGCTGCTGTGGCATAGGAAACGCTGCCCCATCTGACCTTGAGCTCCACGTGGCTCTTTGGCCTTTGAAGTGTAGCAACAGCACTATGGCTGTTGCTACACTTCAAAGGTGGAGGCGCCCTTTCAACTAATCGAATAGTCGATGCAAAATGCATTGACTATTCAATTAGTCAGTTACCTGATACTTAACATCCTTAGTATAAATCAAACAGTAGGCTTTACGGCTGTTTTTTCAAAAAACAGCTATTGAGTACTTTAAATATCTGAGTCAAAATAGCTGGAGAATATAGACAGAATTGTTAATGGAAGCTGAAGGCAAGGTAGAGACAAATATAATACAGGAAGCTATTGTGAAGCTATTCAGAATGTCAGACCAACCATGCTGAGAAATGTTTGCATTAGAATGTTTTGAAAATACCAAAAGCAAAAATTATTTGGAACATAAATGTTACTTGAGGGAGGTGTTGCCTCCTGCTTTTAATCAGAGGGTGCTGATTAAAATGATATATAAATATAGGACCCAATCCTGGACAGTGATTTAATACCTGTGGGAGATGCTGAGGGCCTGCACTTGATGGCATCTTGCAGTATCAACTGTGTGGCCTCTTTTACTATGTAAAAAATGACATTGGACTCATTTTGCATTACGTATATTGTAGGATAATCCTAACCATTAACTTAAAGAAGACAAGAATTCTGATTTCATGATCAAGTGAAGTTAATAAAATCATGCTTTTTATGTTAGTTGGTAATTTCTGACAGACGTTTATCAGAAGCATCAATGCAATGACCCTTTACCATCTTGAAGTCTAAAACTTTTAAAAAGAAAAAAGCCAAAACAGAGTTAAAGGTATCACTTAATCTTTGTAAGACTCTTACTGAGCCTGTTGCTAATTTGTTTTTATCCTTTGTACATCCATTGCCACACCTTTCAAATTAGCTCTTTGTTGCTCAATCGTAAGAAGAAGAGAACTGTATACATTATTAATTGTGTTTAACCAAATTACATAGATTGTTGCTGTTAATATGTAAATACTTACCTGCCACATTTTAGGCTCATGGGCTTGGGGTTTATGTCCTTTTAAAACTGAATAACTGAATTCTTTTCTTTTGGACTAATATTGTAAACACTTAAGCATGTGATTAACTTTGAGAATCTGAGTAGTTTCATTGATTTTTATGGGATTAAATCATGTGATAATTCATGATTTAGCACGTACTGGTAGTTTTACTGCAGTCAATGCTGAAACCCTACATAATAATAATATATGGTGATATACCTATCTCATAGAACTGGAAGTGACCTTGAGAGGTCATTGAGTCCAGTCCCCTGCCCTCATGACAGGACCAAGTGCCATCCTTGACAGATTTGACCTGCTGCTCCCAAACAGGGAGTAACTAGTAGGGGAAGTAGAGATGGGTGGCAACCTGGGAAGCAGTGATCATGAGATGGTAGATTTCAGGATCCTGACCAAAGGAAAAAAGGAGAGTAGCAAAATACATACCCTGGACTTTAGAAGAGCAGACTTTGAGTCCCTCAGAGAACTGATGGGCAGGATTCCCTGGGATGCTAACATAAAGGGGAAAGGAGTCCAGGAGACCTGGCAGTATTTTAAAGAAACCTTATTAAAGGCACAGGAAGAAACCATCCCGATGCGCAGCAAAAAAAGTAAATATGGTAGGTGACCAGATTGGCTTACTGGGGACATCTGTGGTGAGCTTAAGCATAAAAAGGAAGCTTACAAAAAGTGGAAACTTGGACAGATGACTAGGGAGGAGTATAAATATATTGCTCGAGAATGCAGGGGAATTATCAGGAAGGCGAAAGTGCAATTGGAATTGCAGCTAGCAAGGAATGTGAAGGGCAACAAAAAAGGTTTCTATAGGCATGTTAGCAATAAGAGGGTGATCAGAGACGGAGTGGGGCCCTTCCTGGATGAGGGAGGTAACCTAGTGACAGATGATGTTGGAAAAGCTGAAGTACTCAATGCTTTCTTTGCCTCTGTCTTCACGGACAAGGTCAGCTCCCAGACAACTGCACTAGGCAACACAGTATGGGAAGGAGGTGGACAGCCCCTGGTGGGCAGAGAACAAATTAGGAACTATTTAGAAAAGCTAAACATACACAAATCCATGGGCCTGGATTTAATGCATCCGAGGGTACTGAGGGAGTTGGCAAATGTCATTGTGGAGCCTTTGGCCATTATCTTTGAAAACTCGTGGAGATCGGGAGAGATCTCAGATGATTGGAAAAAGGCAAATGTAGTGCCAATCTTTAAAAAGGGGAAGGAGGACAATCCAGGGAACTACAAACCAGTCAGCCTTACCTCAGTCCCCAGAAAAATCATGGAGGGGATCCTCAAGGAATCCATTTTGAAGCACTTGGAAGAGGGGAAGGTGATCAGGAATAGTCAACATGGATTCACGAAGGGCAAGTCGTGCCTGACCAATCTGATTAGCTTCTATGATGAGGTAACTGGCTCTGTGGATATGGAAAAGTCAGTGGATGTGATATACGTTGAATTTAGCGACGCTTTTGATACGGTCTCCCACAACATTCTTGCCAGCCAGTTAAGGGAGTATGGATTGGATAAATGGATTGCAAGATGGATAGAAAGCTGGCTAGACTGTTGGGCCCAACGGGTAGTGATCAACAGCTTGATGTCAGGTTGGCGTTCGGTATCCAGCAGAGTGCCCCAAGGATCTGTTCTTGGACCAGTTTTGTTCAAAATCTTTATTAATGACCTGGATGAGGGGATGGATTGCACCCTCAGCAAGTTTGCAGATGACACTAAGTTAGGGGGAGAGGTAGATACGCTGGAGGGTAGGGCTAGGGTCCAGAGTGACCTGGACATATTAGAGGATTAGGCCAAAAGAAATCTGATGAGCTTCAACAAGGACAAGTGTAAAGTCCTCCACTTGGGACAGAAGAATCCCAAGCATTGTTACAGGCTGGGGACTGAATGGCTAAGTAGCAGTTCTGCAGAAAAGGACCTGGGGATTACAGTGGATAACAAGCTGGATATGAGTGAACAGTGTGCCCTTGTAGCCAAGAAGACTAATGGCATATTAGCTTGCATTCGGAGGAGCATTTCCAGCAGATCCAGAAAAGTGATTATTCCCCTTTATTTGGCTCTAGTGAGGCCACATCTGGAATATTGTGTCCAGTTCTGGGCCCCCCACTATAGAAAGGATGTGGACACGTTGGAGAGGGTCAGCAGAGGGTGACCAAAATGATTAGGGGGCTAGAGCGCATGACCTATGAGGAGAGACTGAGGGATTTGGGTTTGTTTAGTCTGCAGAAGAGAAGAGTGAGACGGGATTTGATAGCAGCTTTCAACTTCCTGAAGGGAGGTTCCAGAGATGATGGAGCAAGGTTGTTCAGAGGAGTGACAGATGGCAGAACAAGGAGCAATGGTCTCAAGTTACAGTGGGAGAGGTCTAGGTTGGATATTAGGAAAAACTATTTCATTAGGAGGGTGGTGAAGTACTGGAATGGGTTACCTAGGGAGGTGGTGGAATCTCCCTCCCTAGAGAGATTTAACTCTTGGTTTGACAAAGCCCTGGCTGGGTTGACTTAGTTGGGATTGGTCTTGCTTTGGGCTGGGGCTAGACTTGATGACTTCTCCAGGTCTCTTCTGGTTCTATAATTCTATGTTCCCTAAATGGCCCCCCCTCAAGGATTGAACTCACAACACTAGATTTAGCAGGCCAATGCTCAAACCACTGAGCTCTCCCTCCCATAAATTAACATATGGACAGAGGATTTAGAAAATACAAAACTGGCGAGGGTATACTTTTTTTTTCTCCGTGTGAATAGCACACATTCTGAAACACCTTTTAATAAAGTGTTTGGGGTTTACTCATTACAATTGTTAGATTAAGATTTATATGACTTTTTAAAAAGTGGAATGAACTTATTATGATACCCAATAAAATATTGGACATTAGTTGAACTACTGGGCAACAAAATGGCATTTGAAATTCCAAGTGTGCAGAGCTTGTGTTTATCTGTTTGGTTGGTTGGTTTGATTGTTTGATTGCTTGAAGGAGCTTGAAGGAGCTTCTAAAAGGTTTGAAATCTAGAAGCCTCTGTTAATTGGCTAAGCCTCAGTCAGGGGGAGGGGCTACCAGAGCTATATAAGCCTGTGACTCAGCGACCAGGGAGCTTGCGAACAGGAGCAGCTAACAGGGAGTTTGGAGAGGGAGGTTAGAGGGGGAGGTTAGAGGGCACTAGTGACTTCTGGCCTTCTTTAAAACATAACTCTTATCGTAATCTATATTCCAGAGGTTTAAAAAGAATCCCAGTTTATACTTAAACTTGTTCATTAGAAAAATGGAGACAGAAGCCCAGCAGCAGAGTGGGGGCTATCCTGTTTATTGCGTCGAGTGTAACATGTATGATTACCTGCCCTGTGGGCGGGTGGCGTATGTGTGCACCCGTTGCAAGGAGCTCCTGACCCTCAGAGACCGAGTTCGGGCTTTGGAGGCCAGGGTGGCTGAACTGGAGGAGCTAAGGGAGGTAGAGAGATTTGTGGATGAGACTTTCTGGGACACTGTAGTACTGTCCCACCTCCAGTCTGAGAGCCCCAGTGCTCTTAAGGAGGATGAAAGTCTCAAGGGAACAGAGCATTCAATGGGAGCAGAGGGAAACCATCCCATAGTTGGGACCCTCCTCCCAGAGGATGTTGCGGTATCCTCTCGCACTGAGGATACCTCTGAGGGGGAGGGAAAGCCAGTTCGGAAGAGGCAGGTGTTAGTAGTGGGTGATTCGATCGTTAGAAACATAGATAGTTGGGTTTGTGATGACCGGGAGAACCGTATGGTCACTTGCCTGCCTGGTGCGAAGGTTGCGGATCTCTCGAGGCATCTAGATAGACTTATGTGTAGTGCTGGGGAGGAGCCGGTGGTCGTGGTACATGTAGGTACCAATGACGTAGGGAAGGGTAGGAGAGATGTCCTGGAGGCCAAATTTAGGCTGCTAGGAAAGAGACTGAAATCCAGGACCTCTATGGTGGCGTTCTCGGAAATGCTTCCGGTTCCACGCGCAGGGCCGGGTAGGCAGGCAGAGATTCAGAATCTCAATGCGTGGATGAGACGATGGTGTAGGGAAGAGGGGTTTGGATTTATTAGGAACTGGGGACACTTTTGGGAGAGGGGGAGCCTATACAGGAAGGATGGGCTCCACCTAAACCAGGGTGGAACCAGACTGCTGGCACTAAACATTAAAAAGGCCGTAGAGCAGTTTTTAAACTGAGAGATGGGGGAAAGCCGATTGGTGTGGAGATGCACGTAAATCGGAGGGAGACTACTCTTAGAGGAGAATCCATTGATAGAGATTCTCTAAGCTGTAGTCAGAAAGAGAGGAGGGGAGAGGGCAAACCATGGGCCAGAGCAGACAAACAACCGTGTACAAAGGAATCCAATGCATCAGGGAAGGGCAGACAAATAAGCAGTGGCAAATTTTTAAAGTGCTTCTACACAAATGCTAGGAGTCTGACTAATAAGATGGGTGAACTAGAGTACCTAGTATTAAATGAGGAGGTTGACATAATAGGCATCACTGAAACCTGGTGGAATGAGGAAAATCTGTGGGACACAATCATACCGGGATATAAAATATATCGAAAGGATAGAGCAGGCCGGGTGGGTGGCGGAGTGGCACTGTATGTGAAAGATAATGTAGAATCAAATGAAATAAAAATATTAAATGAATCAACATGTTCAATAGAATCGCTATGGATAGTAATTCCATGCTCCAAAAATAAGAAATTAGCAGTAGGGATATATTACCGACCACCTGACCAGGACAGGGATACTGACATTGAAATGCTGAGGGAGATTAGAGAGGCTACCAAAACAAAGAACTCTATAATAATGGGGGATTTTAATTACCCCCATATTGACTGGATACATGTCACCTCAGGAAGAGAAGCGGAGATAAAATTTCTCAATGGCTTAAATGACTGCTTCTTGGAGCAGCTAGTGCAGGAACCCACAAGGGGAGAGGCAATTCTCGATTTAGTCCTGAGTGGAGCGCAGGAACAGGTCCAGGAAATAACCGTTACAGGACCGCTTGGGAATAGTGACCATAATATAATAACATTCAACATTCCTGTGGTGGGAAGAACACCTCAGCAGACCAGCACCCTGGCATTTAATTTCAAAAAGGGGAATTACACAAAAATGAGGAGGTTAGTTAAACAGAAATTAAAAGGCACAGTGACTAGAGCCAAATCCCTGCAAGCTGCATGGAAACTTCTTAAAGACACCATAATAGAGGCCCAACTTAAATGTATACCCCAAATTAAAAAACATAGCAAGAGACCTAAAAAAGAGTCACCGTGGCTTAACCACCATGTAAAAGAAGCAGTGAGGGACAAAAAGGCATCTTTTAAGAAGTGGAAGTCCAATCCTAGTGAGATAAATAGAAAGGAACATAAACACTGTCAAATCAAGTGTAAAAATGTAATAAGAAAAGCAAAAAAAGATTTTGAGGAACAGCTAGCCAAAAACTCAAAAAGAAATAACAAAATGTTTTTTAAGTACATTAGAAGCAGGAAGCCTGCTAAAAAACCTGTGGGTCCCCTAGACGATCGAACTATAAAAGGCGCAATCAAGGACGATAAAGCCATTGCGGAGAAACTAAATGATTTCTTTGCTTCAGTCTTCACGGCTGAGGACGTTGGGGAGATTCCCAAATCTGCACCGTCCTTTGTGGGTAATAAATCTGAGGAACTGTCCCGGATTGAAGTGTCATTAGAGGAGGTTTTGGAACAAATAGAAAAACTTAATGTTAACAAATCTCCGGGACCGGATGGCATTCATCCAAGGGTTCTAAAAGAACTCAAATGGGAAATCGCTGAACTATTATCTGTGGTTTGTAACCTATCCCTTAAATCGGCTTCCGTACCTAATGACTGGAAGGTAGCCAACGTGACACCAATATTTAAAAAGGGCTCTAGAGGCGATCCGGGCAATTACAGACCGGTAAGTCTAACTTCAGTACCGGGCAAATTAGTCGAAACAATAGTAAAGAATAAAATTGTGAAGCATGTAGAAGAACATAATTTGTTGGACAAAAGTCAACATGGGTTTTGTAAAGGGAAATCCTGTCTCACTAATCTATTAGAGTTCTTTGAAGGGGTTAACAAACATGCGGACAAGGGGGATCCAGTAGATATAGTATACTTAGATTTCCAGAAAGCCTTTGACAAGGTCCCTCACCAAAGGCTCTTGTGTAAATTACATGGCCATGGGATAAGAGGGAAGGTCCTTTCTTGGATTGAGAACTGGTTAAAAGACAGGAAACAAAGGGTAGGAATAAATGGTAAATTTTCAGAGTGGAGAGGGGTAACTAGTGGTGTCCCCCAAGGGTCAGTCCTAGGACCAATCCTGTTCAACTTATTCATAAATGATCTGGAGAAAGGGGTAAGCAGTGAGGTGGTAAAGTTTGCGGATGATACCAAACTGTTTAGGATAGTCAAGACAGAAGCAGACTGTAAGGGACTCCAAGAAGATCTCACCAAACTGAGTGATTGGGCAACAAAATGGCAAATGAAATTTAATGTGGATAAGTGTAAAGTAATGCACATTGGGAAAAATAACCCCAACTATACGTACAGTATGATGGGGGCTAATTTGGCTACGACAAATCAGGAAAGAGATCTTGGAGTTATCGTGGACAGTTCTCTGAAAACTTCCACACAGTGTGCAGCGGCGGTCAAAAAGGCAAATAGGATGCTAGGTATTATTAAGAAAGGGATAGAAAATAAGACCCGGAATATCTTACTGCCCCTGTATAAAACTATGGTACGCCCACATCTTGAATACTGTGTACAGATGTGGTCTCCTCACCTCAAAAAAGATATTTTGGCCTTGGAAAGGGTTCAGAAAAGGGCAACTAAATTGATTAGGGGTTTGGAACGGGTCCCATATGAGGAGAGGTTAAAGCGACTGGGACTTTTCAGTTTAGAAAAGAGGAGACTGAGGGGGGATATGATAGAGGTGTATAAAATCATGAGTGGTATGGAGAGGGCCGATAAAGAAAAGTTATTTATTAGTTCCCTAAATAGAAGAACTAGAGGACACCAAATGAAATTAATGGGTAGCAGGTTTAAAACTAATAAAAGAAAGTTCTTCTTCACACAGCGTGTAGTCAGCATGTGGAACTCCTTGCCAGAGGAGGCTGTGAAGGCTAGGACTATAACAGAGTTTAAAGAGAAGCTAGATAATTTCATGGAGGTTAGGTCCATAAAAGGCTATTAGCCAGGGGATAAAATGGTGTCCTTGGCCTCTGTTTGACAGAGGCTGGAGAGGGATGGCAGGAGACAAAGCGCTTGATCATTGTCTTCGGTCCACCCCCTCTGGGGCACCTGGTGCTGGCCACTGTCGGCAGACAGGATACTGGGCTAGATGGACCTTTGGTCTGACCCGGTACGGCCGTTCTTATGTTCTTAAGTAATGGCCATTGGAAAACGTAATCCTAGCTATACATATAAAATGAGTGGGAGGAGGTTAAATTAGCTGTTATTACTCAATAAAAAGATCTTAGAATCATCATGGATAGTTCTCTAAAACATCTACTCAAAATGCAGTAGCAGTCAAAAAGCTGAGATGCTTGGGATTCATTATTTTGTGTGTCTATAAATCCACACAAAATAATGGTACATCCACATCTTAAATACTGCATGCAGATGCAGTCATCCCATCTCAAAAAAGACACATTGGAATTGGAAAAGGTACAGAAAAGGGAAGCAAAAATGATTAGGGGTATGGAGAAGCTTCCATATAAAAGATTTTTTATTAAAGACTTTTTTTGATAAAAAGCATCACCAAGAAGCTCACACAGCCTCTGTCATCATGCCGAAGCTGCCTTCTGGGCATCTCGTCAAGAAAATTTAGGGAAGCTCTTTTTTATTTTAACTAGTATCAAGGAGAATTGATTTGGGATAAGATTCCAAGCTTCTTTTCAGAGCTTCTCTTGATGGGGATACTCAGGAAAAATAATGTGAATTAACTAAATGTGTGGATTAGTTAAACTGCATTAAATCCCTGTGTGGACACACTCACTTAGAATTAAAGTGGCTTTAATTTGGTTCAATTTAGTTCACTTCTTCACCTTTGATGCTGACTCATTGGGTGTATTTACCAAACACGTACTTGGTGGAGAGAAAATTTTAACTAGTGTTTCTAAAATAATGCTGATTATGGTTTGTCATGTCTATGCTTGTAGACAATTGTGTTCAGCTGCACCAATCGCTGACAGTGATTACCAGCAAACAGCTTGGAAAAGAGACTATTAAGGGGGAGTATCATAGAGGTCTATAAAATCATGATTGGTGTGTAAAAAGTAAATAAGGATGTGTTATCCACCCTTTTTTATAACACAAGAACCAAGGGTCACCAAATGAAATTAACAGGTAGCAGGTTTAAAACAAAAGGAAGTAATTCTTCACACAACGCATAGTTAACTGGTGGAGCTCTTTGCCAGAGGATGTTATAATAAAGGCCAAGACTATAACAAGGTTAAAAAAAGAACTAGATAAATTAATGGAGGATAGGTCCATCAGTGGCTATTAGCCAGGATGGTTCAGAATACAATTCCATGCTCAGAGTACCCCTAGACCAGAGGTGGGAAAAGGCCCTCCATGGGCCAGATCCAGACCGCCAAGTGGGTTGATCTGGCCTGCAGAGGTCCTGGTGCTCTCCTGCCCCCTGGCCAATCAGGGCCTAGGGACAGGGGAGCATGCAGTGCTTAGAGTCAACCCTGGCAGTTGACTCTAAGCGCTATGAGCTGGAAGGCAGAGAGCAAGAGACTTAGCACTCCCCCACCCAGGCCAGTCAGAGCCTGGGAGTGGAGGGAGCGGGTGGGGGAGGAGGGAAAATCACATGAAGTCTCCTCCTTCCCTGTTCTTGCCCTGCAAAGAGTGCTTGGCTTAGAGTCAATTATTGCCCACCCCTGCCCTAGACTCTTAATTTCCAGAAGAAGGGAGTGGATGATTGGTGATGGTTCACTTGATTACTGTTCTGTTTGCTTCCCCTGAAGCCACAGTTGGAAGACAAGATTTTGCGTTAGATGGCTAGAATCAAGTATAGCCATTCTTATGTTCTAATATTGAGTTCTACTCAATTATTTTTTATTTTCAACTGAGAAAAATAAGAAACATATATGCTTAATTGTGATCTATATTGGAGTTCTTTCCCATAGAAATGCCTGCCAAAATTAAAGAACAAAAATTGGTCACAAATATTTATTTCTGCTTTTTATGAACTATTCTCTGTGCAAAATCCAACTTCCACTGAAGTCAATGGAAAGATTCCAATTTACTTTATTGGGACTATAATTGGTCCCTATAACTGTAAAAATCTTTATATGTAGTATAGGCCATCCTGACTTTAATACACAAGGGAAGCTTCTTGCTTTTCTATTGTTAGGTCCAGACAGTCTTAGAGTTTTCATAAAGCCAGTGGGGAAAATTAAACTTGAGTTAGCCTTCAGTCTTTTAGAACATTTTTGTTATGGAGGAATTGTATATTTTTAGTGTTATATTGTGTTTTTAAATGTGTCTTTAGTCAGTTGGATGTTTGCAAGGGCATGTCTACACTCGAAAATTATTTCAGAATAACTTATTTCAAAATAATTCCCATAACTATTTTGAAATGGCATTTCCACACTACAGGGAAGCCTTGAAATTAGTCCAAGGTAGACTACCTCACCCTAGAGCCCGAAGAAGCAGTGGGGAGTAATTACTTTGAATAACTCTGGGGAGTAGTTATTTTGAAATAGCAGCAGTGGAGCATCCACACTACCACTATTTCGAAATAACTATTTTGAAATAAGAGTTATTCCTCACAGACACTCTGCTAGTTATTTCAAAATAAGGGGAGTTATTCTGAAATAACTCCTTAGTGTAGAGGACTAGGCTAAGACAGGACTAAGGTACATTGCCACAATTATTTGTGGAAATGTGTATATAATTAAGTTCTCTAAATTATTCCAGTTTTTTACAGATTGAGCCTAATTTTCCTTAATTTAACTAAAGTGCAGATGCATAAGTGTTTGTAGGATTGGCGCTAAAATTACCACACTTTCCTTTCAGCTTTTAGGGAAAAAAACTTTAGAGGCTGCACACCCACAATATTTTCTAGTCCTGTGACAATCAATTTATAAAAATCTGTTTGAATGCAAAAAGGGAGTAAGATAACAGCCATGTTGTAAAAAACCTCACATTTTATTATTGGTTTCAAGCCAGTGTTATGTCAAAATAAATCACTATATACTTGTAAGAAAGATGAGAGGTACCTTCCAGAATATATCTTTAACAAGTGATGCTGTTCAAATTAGAGTTTGAATAGCTGCTCCACGCCTAAAATGGCTGTCCCCATGATATATTCTCTTCTTCTGTGTATGTTATTTTGTTTATTTTTAGTATTCTCAAGGAGTTAACTTATTCATACAGAAATTCCATTTTTCACTATCTCCCCATGATTCTCTTAATCTGGATTTTACTTCAATTGCCAGTATTAATACTTCATACTCTTAGGCTATGTCTATCTACACTGTGGAGTTTTTGCACAAAAACAGCCGTTTTTGTGCAAAAACTCTCGGAGCGTCCACACTACAAGAGTGGTTTTGTGCAAGAAAATTTACAGTACATCATAAGAAGAAAGGGCTTTTTGTGCAAGAGTTATTCCTCTTTCTACAAGGAATAAGCCTTTTTGCGCAAGAGCTCTTGCACAAAAAGGTGTATGTGGACGGCAAACAGGGTTTTCTTGCACAAAAGCAGCCTATCGGAAAAAACACAGGTGCAAGAGCATCCATGCAGTGTAGATGCTCTTGTGCAAGAGCGTCCATGCAGTGTAGATGCTCTTGTGCAAGAGCGTCCATGCAGTGTAGATGCTCTCTTGAGCAAGAAGTTTTTGCGGAAGATTTTTTCTGCAAAAAGGTTCTTGCACAAGAAGCCTGCAGTGTAGACGTAGCCTTAGTGTCTGATCCACCAGGTGCCGAGCCTTTTCAACTCCAAGAGCTACAATGGAAGGTGAAACTACTCAGCAGCTTGCAACTTCAGCCCCTTAATAGACAGTAAATCCCTATATTGCAACAGTTTAATAAGGAGATTGAAGACTGATGCTTTTGTTTGCTAGGTCTGCAGTTGCTTTGCAATTCTCTTTCTGGCTCTCTATTTTAAATTAGTCTTTCCTCTCTTGGTTTTTCTTTGAGGCATTTTATTCACTTTTGCTTTCTTAGGGGTTTGACCATTATTTGTATGTGGTGTGGTGTCTCAGGTGTTAGAGACCAGAGTGCTCTTTGCTAATGCAGTTGGCAAAGGCACAACCCAGAAGAGCAGAATTGTGGTAGTACATGCCAATCTAAGTTAGGCAAGGACTGTGGGGATTTAATCACAATGGTTTGTAGATTTATTGCAGATCTTCAAGTCATTCAGTAGATTTTCTGACCACACAAATCTTTATGCCAGAACATGTATTGGTATTAGGGCTAAAAAAGAGGGTGAGTACTGTAGGTACAAGACAAGCTCTGCTCCCTCTTGTAGCAATCAGATTCTGAAGAGAAAGCAAGAACTCCCCACCCCCACCCAAATGCTCCCAAATTGGATTTTCCTGTGCAGTAATGTAGTGAGCTGCCAGATGTCTCTCAATTAGATGTGTCAGAATTACATTTTTAGGGCAAAATAGTATTTTCTGAGATAGTTGTGTTTAACTCCCAATTCGTGGTACTCAAAAGCAGCACTGTAAAATCTTTACCCTTTTTTGCCCCATTAAAAACGTATTCCCAATATGTGAATCTGGGCATTGTTGGGTCAAGGGCAAGAGATATTACTCTGTATTTGAGAAACGCGTAATTAAAATGTAACCAACAACTGGCACTTTTAGTGTGTGTGATAAGTTGTGAGTTAAATCTTCAATCAAAGGATCCTCTCTACAACAAGCCAAAATTCTCATGGCTCCTTGCAAGGAGTAAGGGAAGCTGGGGAGCATTTGCTCCTCTCAGTCTCCTGCTGTGTGGATGCTGCCAACGCTTGGATTAAGGTAAGCTGACTCCAGCTATGCATTTTGCACTAAGCTCTGCTGATGCGCTAAGCTCCAGAGGTCCCAGGTTCCATTCTGCCTCTTGGTGTTACATATATTCAGTGATGTCCATAAGTCCTTCTTTAATTTGTCCTTGGCTACTCTCAGCCTTGATTTTCATCACTCATTTGGGATTATTAATGTAGCATGACTTTCAAATATGTAAGTACATTGCTATCCTTTTAGTTGGCAATGCCATTATCTTCAGTACATTAATGCTTCTGATGAAAGGCTGTTTTTCTAGCAGATAATTTGAAGGATTAGCTCACTTATGAAAATACCTGAAAATATTTCCACAGTCACATTACAAGGTGGCAGCTACCATTTAACTCCTGTACTAAGTCCTTAACCAGTCATGTTCACTGCTGATAATGTTGTATAAGGTTTCTAAGGAAACACTGAAAGGATGCAGCATTTTTGCGGTGATAGGTATGGTGCAGTTTGGGTGTTTGTCACAACTGCAAAACAAACATGAGGGATCTGAGGGCCTGACCACACATGAAGTTTCTCTGGAACTATTCCAGAATATCAGTGTGGAATCCATATGCTTTTCTCCCAAAATTAGCTTAATCCACTTTATAAGAACAGTATTTTCAGAGCATAATTTTCCATTCTATAAAATGTGAACTGACAATAGGAAGATAGGGCATTAACACCAGTGTTCTCCTGGCAGTACTTTGCACTAGTGACAGGAGATGGTGTTGAACTAAAAATCAAGTTCATAATGTCCTTGAAATGTGAGGAGGAAATACTTTGGAATTGTAATCTTCCTCTTCATTTCACTATGATGTCTACAATTTAATAAACTGCAACTCTAGTCCCAAACAGTTTGAAAGTTTCAGTGTCCCTCCCCCCCTCCCCAGTCCAATGCCAGTTGTGGGGGATGCAGCCCAATCCCTCCTGCCCTTCTCCCCCATCCCATATCACCCAAAAGTCTGGGCCCACCAACCTTTTTGTCCCTGCTTTGAAATAGAGAGGGTCCCCGGCTTGCTCCTTGGAGGCCTTCTTTGCCTTCTCAGGGCCTTTCTGGATCCAGTTCTTTGGCTGGGCCACCCTTGTAGGGTGCTTCAATGTCCAGGCCACTTTCTCAATGGATGGTGTGGGGCACCTGGGCCCACCCTCTATTACAGGTCCTGGCCCAGGGATCCTGTAGATAGCAACTATCCACAATGTCCCTTTGAATCTACTGTGTTGCTGCTATAATTCCCCAGGCCACTTCCCCCTATCTCCTGCATATTCTTCAACCTTATCTCCGGACCTTGTCCTTGTGGAGTTTCAGTAGCCAGCCCAGAGCACCATCACCAGCTTCAGCAGGGAACTACATGCATTCTGCCCTACAGCTCCTCTTATACTAGTCTGCTAGGTCCTGATTGGCTGCTTCCCGCAGAGCAAATGCACAAACTTAACTGCAATATTTACATTCCATACTTCACAATATTAAATAGTTCATTTAATAACAATCATACCTTCAAAAAGCAGGTCGGCTGTTCCTTGAAAGGAAATAATGATACTTAAAGCTTTACATCTTGAAAGTGGTATACAAATATTACCCTCTTGATCTACGTACCACTCTATTCATGTAACCCAGTAGGTTTTATGCCTATTCCTATTTTATAAATGGGGAAATTGAGGCACAGAGAGTGATTTACCCCATGCCACACAATATATTAGGGCAGAGTCAGAATTAGAATTCGGTCCTTGTTCGGTGCTTTATCCATTAAGCCAGGGTGGGCAACCTTTTCTGATTGGAGGCCACAGACCCACAGAAAAATCAGTCTGGGGCAAAGTGAGAAGCAAAAAAAAACCCAAACAAATCCACACTGGCCCCCAGCTAAGAAGGAAAAAGACACTCCACACATTTCCTTTGTACACTGGAGCCCTGGGGGGCTCAGGCTAGTTGATTTTGTGTGCTCTAGCCCTATGGGAGGATGACAGGAAGTTGGAGCAACAGCGTGGCCTCCCCAATGCTGTGAGGGGAGCCTGAGCCTTGGAGGCCAGATCCAGGCAAGCCGAGCCACACCAGGCCCCCAGGCATTAGGTTCCCCACCCGTGCTTTAAGCCTTATTGGTTCCTATTGCTTCCTTTGGGCGACAGGGGTGGGATCACGTGAGGGTTACCTGCTGTGATCCCTCCCTCTGGGGCATCTGGTATTGGCCACTGTCAGAAGACAAGATACTAGGCTAGATGGACTTTTGGTCTGACCCAGTATGGCTGTTCTTAGATTCTTATTGTGTGTGCAAGTTTGAAATACAGGTGGTTTCTATTTGCAGAATTGCTACCATAAAATGTTGCAAAACTGGAGAAATATTCAATTTGAAAAGAGATTTCACATTTGTTTTTAAATTTTACCAAATCAACCCAATAAATTAGGTTTAAAAAGTGAAACGCTGTCATTCTGCTATTCTGCTTTAAGTAGGTGGGCTGAGATTGAAAAAATATCAGGAGTCTGCTGTTGACTTCAGATGTTACTCCTTTTCTCACATAACCTCACAGAAAAGCATGTCTCAGTCCTAAGATGCTAAAAGAGGTGTTAAAATCACATTTCCACATTTCTTATCTTAAATTGTTGTTCTCAAAAGGGTCCTACATGAGAGTTGCCCATGATGTCACATTCCAGCATGCATGGAATAAAATTGTTCAAAGGAAGTAGACAAAGGCCATGTTTACACTACAGTTTACACCTCTGTAAACTAGGACTCTTTGATCCAGCAACATCTGTTGAGGATGACAGAGTTCCAGTGTGCTGGGGGGAGCATGGTGTGATGAAGCGGGGGCTGGGAACCCGGCACGTAACCCAGCTGAGCTGCGGATGGGGGCTGGGATTTCAGGCAGCTGGGCTGCCAGGGGTGGGGGAGCTGGGAAGCCCAGCATGCAGCCCAGCTGGGTTGTGGGGATGGGAGGGGTGGGAGGCAGGAAACGTGCTGTGCAGCTCAGCTGCGATATGGGGGAGAGGAGGAGCCAGGAAGCCCAGCACCTGGTTCAGTTGGACTGTAGTGAGGAGGGATGGGGAGCTATAGCCCAACTGAGCTGCAGGAGTGAGGGAGCTGGGAAGACTGGTGCACAGCTCAGCTAAGCTACCTGGGGGAGCCGGGAAACCTCATGGGGTGGCAGGGCACGGGGCAGGGCCGGCAGCAGGGGAGCCAGAAATGACCTTCCCTGGTCCAGTAAAATCCCTCATCTGGGTTCTGAGGGGCCAGACTAGGGAGGTCCAGCCAGTAGGAGCATTTTACCAGAGTAAGAATACTGATGACTATATATTTGAGAGAGTCTGTCTGTGTGTTTGTCTGTTTGTTCAAGAACTTCTCCTAAGTGTAAGACCTAGGACCACCAAATTTGGCATGTAGCTTCCTCTTATTCCCATTTAAAGCAGGGTCAGGGCTTGGTTGTACCAGGACAATGTGGTGTTCCTGGAATGAGACTGCCTCTCAAACAATAAAACAGAAAAGACAGAATAATCCAATTAAGTACAGTCCTCAAAACTGATATAACGAAGCGATTGTTGAAAGAAGGCCCAGGGAGGGCAGGGGCTCAGGGCCGGTGTGGAGGAAGCTACCTCTGCCCATGGGCCGCAGCACAGAGCAGCCACAGCAGCTCCATTCTGGGCTGGCAGTGGGACTTTTTGGTAGCTCTGTGCTGGGACCAGGGGCATGGGGGCACATACCCCTCACTCCCAGGCTTCAAGGGGCACCTCTCCCTCAGTCATGGCACCCAACTCCAAGCTGCCTTAGAACTGTCACTGCTAGGGGACAGCTGGTCCTTGCGTAGCCCCACCCAGCCTAACCTGGACCCACTCACCCTAACCTCGTGCTTCTCACCTTGCCCCCGAGCTGCTGCGGTGAGAGATGGTTGGGGTTATCTTCTTTCCCTGAGGCAGCCTGCATACTGAACCCCTCATCCCCAGCCCCACCCCAGAGCAATGATTTAAATGAAGCATGGACATTATCATTTCATTTGTCAAAAAAATCAAAGTTAATTGTTTTAAGGACCTGAGCAACACCAGGTAAATCTTCTAATATCGGCAAAGTGGTCCTTACGGGTCTTTCCATGGAGTCAGTACAAGCAGGGCATGGCCTTTAAAATATTAACTGCTGAATGATTTGTGTGTTCTTGTTTGCTAGTGGTGTGGGAAAGAAATATCTGGATTCCATTGATGCAGGCTAAAGTGCTGCAACAATTTGTATCATAGGGGTGCTGAGAACCACTGAACCAAATTGTAAACCCGGTACATGATGGAAACCACTTCAAGCCATGGGGTACTGATGAACCCCAGCCCCACTAGCTCTTGCAGTTGTGGGGGCAGGATTTTTTCAACCATGCCTTAACTGGAATTTCAGTCCTAAAAGGTGCTATCTTCTCTATTTCTGTCTGGATATTTTTCTAGATATCTACCATTTTAATACAGTCTGTGTGGCTGTAAGTGGTGGATCACATTTACAAAAGGATCATTAGTTTCATTTTTATCTGCAGAGAATTCAGGTTTTAAGTTGTTGCTGGTTGGAGCTAAACAATATTCCTCTGAATCCCTTCAAAATCAATAAAACAAGCTGAGATTTCCAGGAAAGACTACATTTATCCACAACTACTTTAGTAGTAGTACTATGCCGTGTTGATCGGATATATTCTTAGGCACAAATGTGTGCTATTTTTGGCCGTAATTGCTAGATGGCAATAGATATACAGACGGGTGTCTGTGTAAACCACATGATGATGCCTCCCCAAGTACAGTGGTATGTGCACTATATGTATTCCAGGTACTCTCTGTGCTAGGCAGTTTTGCAAGGAGTCTTTCAGGATGTTTGACTAGTGTAATATACTAAGTCTTTCAGCAAGTAAAACTTCATTCTTCTTTGAGGACTCAGATTACTACCTAGTGCAGATTTTGTAGCAGTGCTGGCTTTTTTCAGCAGCTTTGTTTTCTCTGATAAAAGAATTTTCAGCATTTCTGAAGATTTTTTGTACTTATGAGCCCCAAGAAAGGTAAACACAAATACACGTAACTACAGTGCACTCCCAGTTGCAGTGCATCCTGCAGTCTCTGAATCAAGCAGCTCCATTGTTATTTCAGGAGGCAGATCTTGTGGGATTTCTGCTCAGTAATGTTAGCTGGTCCTTGTTGCCCAGGTGACAGCAAGATGACTCATAGCATTAGGACAAAGGTAATACCAACACTGATGGTAACATGCATACAGCACTGGGAGATAGGCTCCTAACTGATGAGACTAGCAACAAGGTTAATAGCTTGATCATCACATTATGTGGTACAGCACTTTTGAGGCCCTACATTCAATGAGCATTGGGAATACTTGTGTGCGAACTCATTTTCCTGGAATGGTTCTTCAGTAATTCATTTACATCACACAAAAATAGCAAGAATATTTTCCTTCGTGAATATATGCTTATTATTTTTCTTCCTTTCTCCTTTTCCTCTGTTTAATCTGTGCAACGAAAAGGATGAAAGCATTTTCTAAATGTTTGACCCAGTAACTTGATTATTGTTACGGTTTATCAATGAGACAGAATCTTCAGAACAAACAAGCAAGTCAGCAACAGCTAAGTGCATTGAAAAATGGCTTTTACATTTTGTTAGAGCTCTCTTTTGATTTTCCAACCCCCAATCTACTACACCCCAAAACCCATCTTGAACAAATATTATATTATTTAATCTTCTTTGTGTATTAACATTTTGGCTTAGTTATATCATCGGTCAATTAGATTTTAAAAATAGATTTAAAACTTGTATTCAGATACATGAAAATATTTGTTTTCTAATAACATTTCTAGTATACAGAGCAGTAGAGATAACCATCAGTTACAATTCTTGAATCAAAATGGAACATGTCTTAAACTGTAAATTTTTCCTCTATGGTTGCTTTGTTTAGCTTGATTTCTGATGTGAAACTGAGTTCGGAATTCCTTAAAGGCACAGAAACAAAGACTTGATTAGTAATACAGTATGCAGAATTGTGCTTGAATGCAACTATAACGTTACTGCATATGATGTCATGACATGCATGTATTGCTTGAAACTCTCCAGTGATAATGGCAGCTTCATTTTAGAAAAATATGTGTTAGCTCCAATTCCATTTTAGTTGCCACCTCTTTTTTTTTCATTGATCAGCAAAGATCAAAATTCTCTGATCAGTAATCCTAGCAGGATTGGGTTTTTTTTAATAGCTTCCATTTTGGTGCAGTGCAGTGCAGACTTTTGGTTTAACTGGCTGAATTGATATTCTGAGCAGCAAGTAAGCAAGGATGACAGAGCATCAGTACAGCTACTCCTATTAGTGCTCAGAGAGGTATGCTTAGTTGTAATTGCCTGCTCTTGTCTAAGAGGCAGCACAGTCACGAAGCACTGCTGTCCTTAGGATACTCCAGAAAAGCTTTCAACTTTGAGGCATAATGTTTTATACATGCTTTAAGAAACAGATGCGTTTTTCTGTGTTTAGTCGCTTTCTATATAGACTGTATTGTTTCACAGGCCAAAAATGAGCTTTAGTTTTTAAAATACAAGACTTGGGCAATGTGAATATTTTGCATGTTTAAAAGACATTTGTAAATATGCCTAGCCTATATATATGCATTGGGGCAAATGAACTCCAGTACTGTATATGTAAAATATAATGTTTTTAAAGGACAGGTGGCTCTCTTTATGCCCTGTAGCAGTTGGATTCTTTTTTCCACAGTAAGTGCTTTAAATGCTTATTATACAGCTATGGCATAACATGTGCTCTAGTTTGTGCCCCCACACCTGCAGTTCAGTACATTCATGTGTTAATTCCAGAGGTATATTTGTAACTTCCTAAAGATACCACATGGAAAGTAGCTGTCTCAAAAATATGCAATAATTCCTCAGAAAGTGAAAAGTTGTTATTAACATTTAAGATGGTACAGTTTGAAGAAAACTGCTCCACCCCCAAAAGGATGCTTCTCTACAATAACTAAAAACATTTTTCAGCATGAAGCATGAAAAGTGTTCCTATGTTCTAAAGAGTCAAAAAAGCTGAACATTACTACCTAATGTTTATTTGGTATTAGAATATATGCTAATGAGATCAATTTAAATTACAGGTAGTGCTGGCTATATGCTTGTACTGTTTTGGGTGTTAAATCCGTGTACATGCATAGCACTGTGAAATACATACAAATATTGGTGGAGAAATACTGCAGACCCCAAAGCAGAAAACATTTTTCTGGAATAATAGGAATATACAGTAGGTATTTGTGTTGTGCTGTTTTTGTTTTTTATACTTTTGCCTGCAAACATATTTATTACAGGCAAAATATGATTCTAGGTAAAATAATTTGAAATACAGAAATGTTTATTCAGTTTGCTGTTGAATTTGTCCCTAAACAATAATAATAATAAATTTGAAGGCACTTGGCACTATGACCTGAAATTCAGAAAATATCTATGCAGCCTGTGTGTGATCACTGTAAAAAAGAAGATAATTTGTTGCTCTCCCTCACCTCTTCTAGTCCTCCTACATGCAGAACCTTCCCCTCCTCCATCTCAAATGATAGTGATAGAACCTGACAGTCCTTGTCCTTGAAGGTTTCTCCCGTTTCGGAGTAAGTGGCATATTCCTGGTAGTTTGCCATCTTCCGTTTTTGTCATTATCCCAAGGGAAGTATTAAAACCACAAACAACAACATGGTGGATCAGTCCATTTTCCTTAGAGAGAAACATTTTCTTCCCTTACTGTAGCTGCTGTTTGCATTCATTCTTCAGCAATATTAACCTGCGAGCAATAAATGTACTTTGCTTGCACTCTGCTAGCAAGATGCTCTGACAGAAATATCAGCTCTGTCCCCCACCTGCTTGGTTAGGAATGGTACAGTCTGCAGAGGGACTCCTGTAATGTAGCTCAGCTTATCAATCCCTTACAGATGCCGAACAGTGATTACTCCGCTGTGTAATTGAAATCATTTTGGATTTGTGATGATATCTTAGCCAAGTAAGTAGCGACATCCACAGCATGAAAATAAAAAAATAAGAGTGTTCCCCTTTCTGTTCTGTGCTTGTTTATTTGGCAATTCTTTTTTTTTCTTGGAGGCAGAAGATGATGAGAAAATGGTGTGGAGACTTGGTTTGAGTGATGCACTAGATTTTAGTTCATGTCCTGTGAATCTCTGGAAAGGTAATTGAACTTCTATAGAATATTATATATGAAGAAACAGAAACTGCATGGCAGAAGTAATTCAATGAGATTTTGGAGGTTGAAAATACAGTGTAGATTTTTCTCTCTTTTTTTAAGTCAAAGTAATAATGATTTTGCTTAAACCAGATATTTAATGATGAGAAAACAATGTGGATGATTTTATCATTATTGATATTCAAATCTTAGGGATTTTTTAATAGTGCAAAGAATATATTCTCAAACATAAGAAATACAGAGAGACTTTTTGGCTGAAAAAATCAACTAATTTGACTATAATATGTCTGACCTTATCCTAAACAAAAAGTATATACACCTTTTATTTAAAAAGATTCATGTCTGCAATAGCTTGTCACAGCTTGTCATAAATTTTCAATGTGCACTTTTGAAAGTAGAGAAATATTGACATAAAAATCATAGCTTTTTTACAATATGATGGGTTAGCAAATACTGCTACCTATAAAGGAAGGGAATTTCATAGTAATGTCTAGAGTATGGTATAGGGTTTCCTACAAAAGCCTTTCTGTGGCATGTGATGTAATAGCTATTCTTTTATACACAGATCAGATTTTTTTAAAATAAAATCTTTAATGAATCCTGCGTGGAAAAGCTATATAGATTTCATAAGTATAATGCTTGAACAAAAACCAATCAAATAAACAAAAACGCATAAGATTACTGGAGTCTTTGTTCATTATGTAAAGTGAGATTCTGCCTGTTAGATCTCTGGTTCCAGAACTGACAATTCATCTGTCTGACTGGAACTAAGCAGCAGTCAATCTGTTCTCTAGCCTTTGATTTAGTGACTTTAAGTTGCCCTATACAAGCTAAGCCAGTTGATTTTTACAATGCACATTGTTACCTTTGAGTGATGAGATGATTATTTAGGCATCCTTGGAACCATTGAATGGTCAGAAGCAGATGCTTAGCCCACTATTGTCTTTACATTCTGGAAGGTAAGTTATGAAGTTGCTAAAAAGGATTGTTCATTCTTTCATAATAAAACTATTCATTTCACCATGCACACTTACACAAGAAGGATTGTGTATTTATCAAGACTTATGATCATTCAGCCTTTTGATTACATCCCTTTACTGATTATATTAAAGGATGAAGAAGCCATTCACCTCATGGGGGTGTTTGTAAGATAGCAGATGTGCTCAGTGTGGGAAAAATTGTGCCTTTACTCTTTACTTCTAGAATATTTTGTTAATAATGGATACATGAAGTAGGAGATTGATGAATGGTATTTAAAATAGGAGCATTTTTCTTTATTACTTGGAAAGAAAGCTCACTGACCTGCTTCGTAATGCCTTTATATGGCAAGATGTATTTGATTAGAATTTAATTTTGTGAAAGGTCATCCATTTGAATGACTACCTCTCCTACCTTGCTCCCAATAACCATTGGACTCAGGTATCTAGCAGGTTTTTGATCACATACAGCTATTACCTTGTTCACATTCTTATTTTGGTGGAAATTGCTACTTGTGGAAAAAAAAGTATTCTGCATTTGCCCTGGAGTGCTGATAAAACAAATAGGTTTGCAAATAACACATGAGAATATGGATTCTACAAAAGTAGTTGTACATTATAATGCCAAGGTGCCTGTAGAGAAGTGATCTTGGCCTAGCTCATCAGAGTAATGTATTTTTACATTTCCTCTGTAAAGGTCATTTCTTTTCCCTGTTGCACATGGATAGTGGCTGATATCTCCATATTTTATGTACATATAAAAAGGTTTTATATTTGTGAATTGATGCAACTTTTGGGGATACTTTCAAATTTTCATTAATTACAGGTTAGGGAAAACATGGTAAGGTTGAGCTGGACACTATACTGTTCAGTGCTTTCATCTAGTGACTTTTGTAAGTGCATCACTTTCTTCTCCTACCCCCTCTTTAAAATATTCAGCACACTTGCTCAGACAGTATAGAATCTTAACTGATTTTTATGCTAGATTTCGTACTGTCTTTTGGTTTCTGAAAGTGTGATGACATGTTCTGCTATTTATTTTTTTAATAATAAGTAAAAGAAGTTGGTTCATATTTTCTTGAGATCTCACTTTAAATTCATAACTCCAAATGGTGGCTGTAGTTGCACTTTCTCTAGGTATGGATGTAATCATTTGAGAGTCTCCAAAAATATTACAGAGATATTACTTTGTAACTCCATTAACGACTGCTTTTATGTATTTAAATTGCACATCACTTCCTTAATATATGAAAACACATTTACCTTAGCTTACAGCAATGATCTGAGGGTGGATGACAGCTGATTTATTCTGCAGGGGGACCTTGTACTGAAGTGCATCAACTCTGCCTTTAACATATTGATATTTCCAATAAGTTTTATAGCAAATATTTTCACAAGCAAGGAAGGATTTACACCATACTTAGCTCATACCACTGTGTTTTTCAGATTTACTTTTAGAGGATGGGGAAAATACTTGTTAGTTACAAGTAATATCGTGCATTATCTAGTCAGTTTTTAAAAGATTCTGGATTAAAATTATTAGGTTTTTAATAAATTAAAAAACAAATACTCAACTGAATAATTGAAAACTATGAGTGAAACAAATTATTTAAAAAAAATTCATTTTACCTTTATACTTCAGAATTTGATGGTAAATTTAATGACCACATCCTTTGTGCTGTCAATAGGAATAATTTTTTCCTTAAGCCAATAAAGTAGCTATCAATCTACTTTGAAAGAAGGCTTCAGGAAGGTCTGGCTGCTAATCAAGAAACAGAAATCTCAGTCTGTCTGATTAATATACCTTTGCTGCCTCTGCAGCACCTCTTTGTCAGGCATTGCGCTAGCAATTAGCAAATCTTACATTCGATTCCTTTGCTAAAGCCTTAAAATGTACAGCAGTTGCGTGCTGTATTGTAAATGTAATGCAGAGGTGGATACTCTGAAATTGCGTGTGTGTCTTGTTCATAAATAATGTATAGTTCAACATAGCTTCAGAAAAATATCTCAAATAGCTATGTTTTGTATGTATTTTACATTTATTCTACGGCTACATACTTTTTACTGAGTATTTTTATACATAAAGCAGTTATTAACAATGGGCATTTTACTGTAATGCTTGTTATATACAGCAAGTGGGCCCAAAACATGCAAAAGTATACATAATTTCTGATTTTGTTCTCTGAAAAATTAAGGGGAAAATTCTTCAGCACTAATAATATTTCAGTTTTTATATTTTGTTTTTTAAAATTAATAATGGATGAAAAAGAAATGGGATTTATAGTTGTAAAGACAGTCAATGAAGAGCAGCAATATATCCTCTTAAATAGCAATAGAAGGATAGTAATGAAAGTGTACCATTGCCAGAAAAGGTAAACTTTACAATGAAACAGTGGGTCAATAAGATAGGAACCCTAATTTATATGGGTTGGCCACACAGTTATCTGGGTCAGCATGGCTGAGAAATGGTAGGCAAATGGGAAAATACTGTTCTATTTTGTTACACTTCAGATAAATAAGCTTCCCTCTAAACAGTATGTCCCCTACTTTCAAGTGTGTTACCCAAAAAGGAACAGAAGTGTTGTACCACTGGATTGCAGGAGCAATCCTGGAAGCAGTCATGAGAAAGCACATGAAAGGATCAATTGAGGCAATTGTAATTTCACGTTCGGAGCTAAGTATTTCTGCCTTTCATGGAAAGGGAAACTAAGATACACAGAGAAGTGAAGGGTATGTCTACACTGAAAACATCACAGTGGCACAGCTGAAGCTTCACTGCTGTAGTGTTTCAGTGTGGATTCTTCCCGTGCTTCTGGCATATGTAACCCATCTCCATTGGCATATGTAACCCATCTCCCTGAGACGTGGCAGCTAGGCTGATGGAAGATTGCTTTGTGCATGGGGGGTTAGGTTGAAAGATGTAGCTATGCTGATATAATTATCAAGTGTAGAAAAACCCTAAGTGACTTACCCAAAGTATTACAGGCACTCAGTGGCAATGTTAGGATTAGAACTCCCAATATTGTGGTCAGTCTATTAGTGCATGCTACCACTAACAGGATACAAACATAAGAACGACCATACTGGGTCAGAACAAATGTACATCTAACCTAGTATCTGTCTTTCGACAGTGGCCAATGCCAGATGCTCCAGAGGGAATGAACAGAACAGATAACTATCAAGTGATCCATTCCCTGTTGTCCATTCCCAGCTTCTGACAAGCAGAAGCTAGGGACACCATCCATGCCCATCCTGGCTAATAGATCCATCAATGGCATTCCTCCATGAATTTATCTAGGTTTTTTTTTTAGGCTTGTTCTTGGCCTGCACAACATCTTCTGGCAGAGTTCCTGTGCGTTGTGTGATTAAAGACTTTCCTTTGTTTTAACCCTGCTGCCTAGTTCTCGTGTTATGAGAAGGACTAAAGAGTACTTCGTTATCTACTTTCTCTAGACCAGCTATGATTTTTTTTAACCTCAATCATAACCCCCCCCTTGTCTCTTTTCCATGCAGAAAAGTTACAGTCTTATTAATCTTAATCTTTCCTCATACAGAAGCCATTCCATACTCCTAATAATTTTTGTTGCCCTTTTCTGAACCTTTTCCAATTTCAATATACCATTTTTGAGATGAACACATCTGCATTCAAGATGTGGGTGTACCATGGATTTATATAGAGGCAATATGATATTTTTTGTATCCCTTTCTTAATGATTCCCAGGATCACTGAATTAACACCAATTGCAATAGATTTGGCATACTAAAATATATAGTAGTAGCAAATATAAATCCATTTGTGGCTAAATGTGTAGGTTGGCAAAACTCTCCTTGATTTCAGTCTTGATTAGAGCATGAGCTTAGACTCAGATTTGGGCCACAGCAAACTTGCATCAAAATTTGATTTTCAAGTGAAAAATATATTCAATATCCTGGTTATGTTTTCCACTAATAGTGTGCAAAATAGGATACTAAGGTCTATTTGTAATGTTCCACTATTGTGGTAGTTGGCATACCATAAAATCTTAGAAATGTCTTCAGCATACAGCAAGATAAATCATTATATGTTAATGTTGGCAAAAATGTTGAGTAAATAATTTCAGCTATAATGAAAACACCCATTAAACTTCATTTTCTTTTGACATGATATTTAGCACATGTTAAATGAAAACTTAGGTGGGTTATTTTTAAATAATTAATATTTGACCAGTATTGCTCCACTAGATATTAAAAATTACCAGAGAAGTGAGATGTCAATAAAAACATCTGCAAACTTCAGTTTGGTTTGAATGCTGCTGAAGATGTATTATACAAATGAACAATAAATCCAGCTAATACATTTTGCTGTGAGTGCAGGGGATTATGTGACCTCTCATGGTTGCTCCAGCCCTGTGATTCTATGAAATTGTGAAGGAAGAAAAAATAAAACAGCCCAGGACAAACCGTTTTTGTTCCACTCAATGGCCCTTCAAGCCCCAGTACATCAGATCCACTGCAGTCCAAATGGTATTCCCCTGCAAGCCTGCTGTCCCAGTAGGACAGGCCTGGGCAAAATATGACCCTGGGCCAGATCCGGCCCACCAAAACACCAGATCTGGCCTGTGGATGCTGTGGGGAGCCCCAGGCAAGTTCCCCTCTTGCCTCACCCCACCCGCGTGCCACTCAGAAATGCAGCTGAGAAGCGGTTTCTCTTTAAAAACTGTGAGTCCAGAGAGGAGAAGGAAAAGTTTTAAGAGTTGCTTCCACCCCCAGCACAATCCCATTGGCCAGCTTCTGTCCAGAAACTGGCCAATGGCAGCTGCTTGTTTTAATAACAAGTAGCCAGGAAGCACAAGGGGCTCCTAGTTATTCACAGAGCACATGGCTGCAGCCTGTGCAGGGGCAGGGCAGGCAGGGAGGCTGATTCAGGAATGGGCTGCTGGATTGAAAGTGTCCAAGCCAGAGCCTGCCTCTGGCACCCCAGCCCCTCCCTTCCCCAACCCTCTGCCCCCCCACTCCTGTCTCCTACTCCACATCTCCAAATCCTCTGCACCCCTTCTGTACCCATATCCCCTCCCAAATCTGGCACCCCAATCACCTGCCCCAGATCACAGTCCTGTCCTGTCCTGTCCTAGCTCCTCCTGCCCTAGCTCACAGCCCAAACCCCTGCACCTCCTCCTGTACCCCAATTCTCTGCCCTAGGTCACAATCCAACCCCCTGCACCCTAGTCCAGTGCCCCAGGTCATAACTGCCCCCTTCACCCAAACCCCCTCCCTTACCCCAAGCTCGCTTCTGCACCCAATCTCCATCCCAGACCCTGCACCTTCTCCATTAATATCATGGAAGAGTGCGGCCCTCAACCACTTTCCAAATACTTGGAGTGCCCCCCCCATCAAAAATTATTGCCCACCCCTGCTGTAGAAAGACTTCATACCAGACCTATCTTCAATATGGAAATCTCGTCTTGTTTTCATTCTTATTGTGCCCCAGGATGCAACTCAAATTCCCAGCTTTGGGCTTAGATTGGAATAAGCTTCACAATGCTAAAGGACTTCTGCTAGTCCTTAATTATGACAAACCCATTAATATTCCCCAATAGAACTTGAAACAATAGCCACATTATTGGTGACAGAATTCAGCTGTCCTGTTTAAAATAGTGTTAAAAAAACCAAGTTCTGTTTATTGAATATTCTAGGTAAGACTAAATTCATCCACATACCTCTTGGTACCACTGATCTACAGTGGGAGAAAAATTCATTGCTAATCTCCACATCTGAGATCAAGCACAGTCCATAGTATGCTGGGAAGCCTGTAACTAAAACTACCATAAAGCATGCTTATTAGTCCAAATACCAATCAAATTCCAAATACCGGCCCTTCCACATACCATACTAGCTGTTCTCACAGTGTCTTCACTCCACAGCATACGTACAACAGGCCTCATGTGGCACGTGACCAGGATTCATCACTGCATTTGTTCCACTGGTTGGATCATTCTGAGCTGGATACTGACAGGGAGCGTGAGATGAACAGTGATCCAGGCCCCCTCAGAATGACTGGAAGTACCAGTGTTCCCATCACCTGCCTACACAGTTAATATTCTGTGTAAAAGAAAAGTTGGCAGTTGGCAGAGTTGCATTGTTCAGAAGTACAGAATCTGTTTTGGCATGTGCAGTACTTGGTGCATTCAATTCATCTTGCAGGATGGATGAATACATTGTAAAGATTATATGTACGCAGTTATAACCTTAAATGCTCATGTTAGTGTAATAATAATATGCTACCACAATCCTGTCATCTTTGCTGTTTAGAAATATACCCTTCCTGTACTGTACCTAATTAGAAAAGAATGGTGTTTCCAGTAAGCTATTCCAACTTGCTGAGAAAGCATGCAGTCCAAAATGTCAGGAGAAAACACTGATTTGTAGCATTCGTAAGTCAGCTTTGGAGGAAATTGCTGTCCTGATTAAAGGATTTAATTTTACACTGTGTATTTACTATATTTCTTTTTGCTGCTTGAATTATAATGAATGATTTCGCACATTGTTCTAAAAATATCCCTATTGATGTTTTATGCTAAGGGACCAATAGCACACAGTTACAATGAGATGATGATTCCATCTTGGCACTCATAATGAAATGGAATTGCCACTTTAATGTCCCTTTAAACATCACAACAAAATAGTTTATGAACAGCTCACAAGATACAGCCTATGAAATGCAGAAGAGCACAGTGTGCAGTTTCTTGCACTGGGAGCAGAATTGTTAGCCCTGGGTTAAGATTCTGGTTGTGACTTCAGTCCAGAAAAACCAAATAGTGCATATGCATTGTGCTATGACTAGTTGCTTCTGTAATACTATAATGGTGAATCATTATTGTGAAGACAGCTGCAGGTTGAGATGGCTGTGCTCAGTCAGTATGATTTAATACAATAACTCAGAATGCCAAGAGGATAAGATGCAAAAGCAGGAAAATTACAGAAATATTTTTTTTCATAAGCATCCCTCTCACAGAAAGGGATAAGTTGGGCTGGGTTTGTTGGGGGTTGGGTGTTTCCTGTATTGATGCTGAAGTTCCTTATCCCTTAACCAGTCACAGTACAGCAAGCAGAGCATCCACACTACCAAGCCTGTTATTTGGAAATGAGGGGCTGTTTTCTTGAAATAATAACTCCTGCTTTCCACAAGGAATAACGCTTATTTTGAAATAGTTACTTTGAAATAGCGGTAGTGTGGATGCTCCACTGCTGCTATTTCAAAATAACTGCTCTCCAGAGTCAAAATAACTACTCCCCATTGCTTTCTGGGGCTCTAAGCCAAGGTGATGCACCCACATCAAGGGAGCCTGCCTTGGACTCACTTTGAGGCTTCCCTGTAGTGTGGACATGCTATTTCAAAACAGTTATTTTGGGAGTTATTATTTCAAAATGAGTTATTCTGAAATAATTTCCTAGTATAGACATGGCCCCAGTAATCTACTTATTACCAAGAGGGAGAGAAGTGCCCCATCCCCTTTAATCCGAGCAGGGGGAGAAGCAAATGGCCATTTGTATTTTCTTTTTATAGTAGCAAGGTTTTCATCCCTTGGTTCAGGGCCCAGGCTTAGGGCAAGCTGCTTGTTCTTATTCTTGAGCTGTTGTATTGCAATTTAATAGCTGAATTTATGCTGTTTGCTCTGGGGTAGGCGCTACATTTTCTTTTCCTTCTGGTTAAGTGAAAATTACTTCAGGGGTTTCATATGTTCACTGCACTATATTACAGCTTTGAGGGTGCATGTTCTCTTGGCCAGGTGACAATTTTATCCAGCAGTTTTGGGACAAGGCAGAAGGAAGGGAGAGGGGTGTTATCTCCCAGAATTGTGGGAGTCATAGACTCATTGATTAAGATGACTGAGAATGTGTATCAGAGGTGACTCTATCACTACACTGGTGTGTGTGGGGGTGTGGTTTGGTGGGCTGGTGTGCATATCTGGCAGTATAGCTTGAAGGAGTGGGTTGTTTACCAGGCAAGAGGAAGGGTGGCTCATTCTCAGTCTAAATGGCAACAGACACCCTTCACGACAAAGATGAAGTCCCTCCTCATTCAATTTGTTTACATTCCTGTTCTTTTTTTAATAAAATCACTCGCATAGTGCAAGTAAATATTACTGCTCCTCAACTTATGCAGTGTCTCTTTGGAGATCTGTTTACAATACAAATATTTACAAAAAAAAAAAAAAGAAATAGGAAATTTTATGTCCATTTTTTTATTTCAGTTGGATCCTGTAAAAACAGCTAATGATGATGTGCTTTTGTGTTCTATTTCTATCAGACTTTACAGAAACATGAAAATAATTGATAAATATGAGGATAATACAACTTCTGCTTGTGACACTTTGCAGGGTATGTAGCAATATGTATAAAGTGTCTTTGGAAATGCAAACAATAGAGAGACGTAACTTACCATATAAAATGAAAATAAATTAGTAGTTCTCTTTTTGCATTTTTAAAACATACTGAAAACATTTCGTCCAAAGCACAAATACATTAGAAAAGAGGTAGGAAAATGGAAAATAATTCAAATGATTTTCCAACAGGTTTTTTTTGAGGCATTAAAAATGCATGAGGTCTTGACATGCAACCCTCTTTTACTAGACTTGTGTGGGTTATAATGGTATTTTGAAAGTTATTTGCCAGAATTTTAGGGATAGGATGAATCATATTTTCTTTTTTATTGCTTGAATGTAAAGAGTGTAAATATAATATCACCTTTTCATCATGTGGCGGTAAAGCACTGGAATGGGTTACCTAGGGAGGTTACCTCCATCCCTAGAGGTTTTTAAGTCCTGTCTTGACAAAGCCCTGGCTGGGATGATTTAGTTGGATTGGTCCTGCTGTTATCAGGGGGTTGGACTTGATGACTTCCCGAGGTCTCTTCCAGCTCTATGATTCTGTGTGTAGTTCTTGTTAAGCACATTATTTCCCTCTTATCTTTCACTTAAAGAAATGGAAAGTTAAATAAACTCAACCTTCTCCTTTTCTGGTCTCAATATGAATCATAATCATGTGTGCAGTATGCTTTCATAATCTTAATTGTCAGACCTGAAAGGAGAGGAAATGTAATGCAAACTTTAAAATAAAAATTAGACTAAAAGTCTATCAATGAATTAATAAATAAATTTACTCAGAAATATAGCTTCATTTTCTCTTCTGTTGGAGAGTTTGCAGTACTGTGATCGTAGGAAGATAGTAGCTGCCTGGAAGGTTCTGAGAGTCTGTTTACAATCTAAGAACACCTCCACAGGAATCAAAAGGGATCAGCAGTCTAGGGATCCCTGAAGTTCAAGTCACAAACCATGAAGCCTGTGGGCCAAATAGAATGTACTGTGCTATAAAATATAATTCACAACCATCTCTTCCTTTAACGCCAAAGTATAGCCCACAGTCAACAATCGTGGAATTAGGATCAACATCAGCATTAGAATCAAGACTTTTAATCTTCACAGGCTGCACCACTGTGCTAAACATTTTATGCTAATTGGGCCCTCAGTTGAGTAAACTTTTTAACATTGCTGGACTAAGAGTAAGAGGAGGAAAAGATTGTCTTATAAATAGCTCCTTAGTAATCTTAATGCCAGCTGATTTTTCTCTTTAGGCTAATCACGTGCTTAGGAAGGTTAGCAACAAATATTTCTAGTGTTATGCTTGCTGCAGTGGCTTTCCTGTTAATATAGAGTCCATGTCAAGGTCTGTGCCCTGATATTCAAAAGTCTGGGTTTGAATCTTCTCTCTGAGATCTCTTTTCTCCGGGTATGTCTAGATTGCATCCCTCTGTCGGCAGAGGAATGCAGATTAGGCAGGTCGACATTGCAAATGAGGCAGGGATTTAAATATCCCATGACTAATTTGCATAAAAATGGCCACTGCATTTTGCCGACTCAGCACTTTGTGGGAGGGGGATCTGTCCAGAAAGAAAGCCTTTTTTGACAGATCCTGTAAACCTCCTTGCAGGAGAGGCTTGCGCGTACAAAAATGTAGACTTCTTAGGAACTATGGAACTCATTCCTATAAGGTAAAAGAATGAGCATGAAATTGGACATGTAGGGCATGTCTATAATGGGAAATTATTTCAAAATAACTAAATTTGAAATAATAACCCCCAAAATAACAAAATCGAAATAGTGTGTCCCTACTATGGGGGAGCCTTGAAATTAGTCCAAGGCAGGCTCTGTTGTTGTGGATGCACTACCCCATGAAGCACTGGGAAGTAATAACTTTGAATTAATCTTGGGAGTAGTTATTTTGAAATAGCAGCAGTGGAGCATGCACACTAATGCTATTTTGAAATAATGCGTTATTCCCTGAGGAAAGCAGGAGTACAGATTTTGAAATAACCAGCCCATTATTTCAAAATAACAGGTTTGGTAGTGTGGATGCTCTGCTTTTTTCGAAATAAAGGGGGTTATTTTGAAATAACTCCCTAGATTAGACCAGGGCGTAGAAACATACCACACCACAAACCCTGTACATTAAATTATTCACTCCTTTTGAAAGGAAGGAAGATGGAGTGTATGCTATTGTAGTGTTTAAGTATTTGGTTTTCACTAAGGTGATGGATGCTGCTGCTGTGACTCAAAATTGATTTCAAACACAGCTCTGCTTAACATACAAGAATCATCCTTGACAACCATTTTCCAACAGTTTCAGTCCCAAATAAGTTTTAAGATTGCCAAGGAATGTGTGTTTGGGTTCATAAAAGGTTGTTTTTTTTAATGTAGTAAAGATTGCACATAGCTGTTCCCAAAGTCATAAATTCCTTATAACTTATTTCAGGATTATAATATTGACCTTAATTAGGTGCTATGAATACTTGAATTGTCATGCAACATCCTTCTCTAACATTTATTTTTAACCTTATTAAATTAACACAATTAATAGTGTGTGTAAAATGATATTTATATTCAAAAACATATTTTAACTCCTGCTACCGACTGTCTTGATTGCTATATCTATAGCCTAGTACATTTAACTTTTTCCATTACTTAATTTCAGACTTTGCAGTTTGTTGTAATTAATAATACAGTAGAACATTGCTAATTCATGCTAATGACTTAAAGATGTGAATTACTGAATTTTTGTGGATTAAAAAGGAGGCAAATAAACACAATTAAAATGCTTGAGATACACAGTAATTTGTTCATTTAGCTGACAGAGGTAGCTTAGTTCTAATTATTTAAGATAAAACTTTTTAGAAAACCAATAAGTATTCTATTGCATATATCTATATTCATAAAGACAATAAAACCTTAGTAATATGGGGGCTCATTACATTTTTGTAATCCCATTTAAGCAAAGTACTCACGTGTAATTCAAGGGCTTAAATTTTGGCATTTGCTTAAATATGTTGCTGAATTAGGGCTTCTATTAAATATGTGCAGAAAAGTAGGCTGGATTTTCTGTGTAAGTTATTGAAGTGCACATTAAGGAGATTCAACTGTACTTTGTACTTTCATAGTACCTGAAAGCTGAAGGTTTGTTATAAATATAGATAACACAAATATTAAAGCCTTACATCAATCCTATTTTACTAGCAATAATATACCCATTTTGTGGATGATTAAATTGAGGTATTTATTTGAAAAATCAGATCTTCTGAGCTATAAAAAAGATTTATGGTAGATTTAGGGATAGAATCCAACATACTTTCAAGTCCCCATTCCTATCCTTGAACAATATTTCCAGGATATTGTGCATATCTTGTTTTTCATCCTTATTTAAAAAAACACAAAAAACCTTCCCCAAGGTATAAGTAAATCTATGTAATTTCATCTGATTTTGTTAGACTTAAATAATTGTAATATGGAAGATATTTGGGTTCATATATTCCCCAAAATAATCAGTGTAATTATAACACTTTGTTCCCTTCTTTAGGTTTCATTTTAACAGTAATGGAAATGTCATTAATGATATAGTCTAAAGTTTTTAGTGGGGCAAAAAGGACCTGTTGTAATTTTAAAAGGCAAAGCCATTAGTATTTCTTAAAGTAAATATTAAGAAAAATGTGGCCACAAAGTGTTATTTCCTAATTCATTAGAGAGACCTCACCCTAATTCGTTAGGGTGAGGTAATATCTTTTATTGAACTTACAGTGTTAGAGAGACACTCTTCTACAGATCTGGAAAATGTACTCAAAGTGGAACAGATTGTTTAGTATAAGTAGTTAAGTAGTTAACACACATTTCAAGGGAACATTCAAAGTCAAGTGGTCCATTAACATGTCTTCAGTCATGGGGGTGGAGAAGAAAAGCTGGGCTGAGAGGTTAGTGGGTTACAGCAATATTTTTCAAACTTGGGTCACCGGGCTGCCAGGGTAAGTTGCTGGCCTGCACCATTTTGTTTACTTAATGTGTCCATAGCTACAGAGCCTTGCAGCTCCCATTGGCTGTGGTTTGCCATTTCCAGCCAAGGGGAGCTGCAAGGTTCCTTGGCTATGAACATGTTCAGTAAACAAAGTGGCACAGGCCTGCCAGTGGCTTACAGACAGCCGCATGATCCAAGTTTGGAAAACCCTAGGTTACAGAGTGTTGTAGTAACCCCTAAATCCATTGTCTCTATTCAGTCCATGAGTTTTACGTTCTAGTCAAGTTATGAATGTATGCTCCTAGGTTTGGTGTGTGAAGATGTACTGCATGTTTCCTTTGAGAATAAGAATTGAAATCAAATATGGAGTGATGGCCTTGTGAAAATTTTCACTCAGGTGAATATAATGTTTATCTTTTGTCATTTTTCTGTTTGAGTTCATTTAAAAGCACAGTGATTTTCTAGTTTCACCAACATAGCTGCTGGGACATTTTGTGCACTGGATGAAGTACTCCACGTGTTGTGACAGGCATATGTCAGCCACATGGCTATTGAAAGGTGTGTTGTGGGAAGTGTTGAGCATTGTAATAATGGATATATAGCTACAGGTTTTTGATCTGTGTTTCTGGCAAAGTCTGGTGCAGTTTTGAATTGGTTTGTGCTGGTTACTGTTGGGAGTTTGCTTCAGGTCATGAGCTTAGAGAGGGTAGGAGGTTGTTTTGAAGGCCAGAAGAGGGGATTCAGGAAAGATTTATTTTTCAGGATGGGGTTGCCTTGAGTGTGGGTTGTAATTGTTTTGATTCCCCATTTGGATTCCGGTGTGGAGTGGTTGGTGACAACTAAGGATGTGCAGTTGTATGGAGTTTTATTTCTGTATTGAAGTAGGTTCTTTTGGTAGATTTGAGTGGCCCATTCCATGATGAGATCTACTTCTCTGGTGTAGGGCTATCATTTTACGAAGGTAGTTTTAAGGGTATTAAAGTGTGTATATCCCTGGTGTTCTGCTCATAGCATATTCTATAGTATGTGAGTGCCTGGCTATAGATAATACGCTTCTGGATGTATTTAGGGTGGTTATTGGATCTGTAAAGTTTGGTGTGATGATCCATAGTTTTCTTGTGCACAGTTGTTTGTAGCATTCCATTGATGCTAGTGTGGGAATGTTCAGGAAAGAGTTTAATGGATGAGGGATAGTTGTTGAAGTTGCGGTCGAAATCTATGGGGGAGTTTAGATCATATGTCCAGAGGGTGAAAATAAATTGATGCATCTCAGTAGATCATTTGGCTTTGTGATGTATTTGTCCAGAAATTCCTCTTCAAGATGGTCCATGAAGATGTTGACATATTGTGCAGATATCTTAGTATGTATGGTTGTTCCTATGGTTTGGACAAAGTGTTGTTAAAAGTAAAAATTGTTTTTAGTAAGGATTGAATGGATGAGATTGGAGATGTTTGGGGTGAATATCTGAGGGCGTATCTAGACTATGCTAGACTTTCGAAAGAGGATATGCAAATTCCATGGGAATTTGCATATCTTCTTTCGAGCTCACTTTCGAAAGCAGCACTTTCGAAAGTGAAAGTAATTAAGACGCGGTTTTGTCGGCGAACCCTCCCATTTGTCGACAAGCTGCGTAAACCTCATTTTTTAAGGAAAAGCTCTTTCGAAAGTCTAGCGTAGTCTAGATATGCCCTGAGTGTTATACGGTAAATATTTGACGCAATGATGCCATTATTGTAAGGGATGTCGGTGTATATGGAAGTGACCATTTCACAATTTATTGTCATTTCCCAGTTACATGGGATTTTGTGTGGTGAACTGAAATCAGACAGTACTTTCAAAGCAGCACATTTTGATTTTCCTTGTGCAATGTGGACACAAATAGAAATCTTTTTGCGAGTATTGCTACAAATAAATGAGAACTGCAAAAGGGAAGTAAAAGCTTTGGATAATACTGTAGCATCAGCAATCTATGTACTGAAGTCATCTGAAGAACACGAGAGCTTGAGGCCAAGTTACAAAGTCTGAAATGGTAAATCAGCCATCAAAAAGAGAAGGATGCTGCTAGTTCTTATGGTGTTTGTTTTCTTTTTCAGAAATGGGAGCCCAAGTTCATGAAATCAGATCTGTAGGCAAACCATGGAAAGTGATTGTGGCAGCTACTGAGCATGTGCAGTTCCCCCTCAAGTTAACAGGAGTTGATAATGCTCAGCAGTGCTTAAATCAAGGGTTCAGTCTGTACATCTGTATTACTGGCACAAGGAAAGACTTTTTTTGGAAAGAAAGGATCATTGCAGCGATTGGTGGGGTGGATGTCATTGTCTTAGTCCTTTTTTCAAGATTCCTTTGACTTTGGTAGTAATAAGACAGGTGATACTGGAGATAATTTCAGTTCTATAAGGTGAGAACAGTTCAAGGGCTAGAAGAAATGCATTTCTCAAAGGAACCCCTTTCACAGACGTATATTAGACTAGATTGTCACTAGTACTTGTCAGAGAAGGAGGCATTGTCAATAGGAGTGTCATTCTGAGAACAGTGGAAAGGTGGCAGAGGCATTTGTGTATGTTGAGAAAAATAAAGCTTGTTTGCTGGGGAAAATACTGGTACAGATTCATAGCAATTGTAACAGAAAGGTTATGATCCACAAAAATGTGGATATGATATTTTCTAGATATGATATTTTCAGGAAAGAAATACAACAGGGCTGTGTCTAGACTGGCCAGTTTTTCCGGAAAATCAGCCGCTTTTCCGGAAAAACTTGCCAGCTGTCTACACTGGCCGCTTGAATTTCCGCAAGAACACTGACGATCTCATGTAAGATTGTCAGTGTTCTTGCGGAAATACTATGCTGCTCCTGTTCGGGCAAAAGTCCTTTTGTGCAAAAGCTTTTGCGCAAAAGGGCCAGTGTAGACAGTGCGGTATTGTTTTGCGCAAAAAAGCCCCGATGACTAAAATGGCGATTGGGGCTTTCTTGCGCAAAAGAGCGTCTAGATTGGCCAGGGACGCTTTTCCGCAAAAAGTGCTTTTGCGGAAAAGCGTCCATGCCAATCTAGATGCTCTTTTCGGCAAATGCTTTTAACAGAAAACTTTTCCGTTAAAAGTATTTGCGGAAAATCATGCCAGTCTAGATGCAGCCCAGCAGAATGTAATGCAAACATTTCATTCCGTCTTTTCTGCTCTGGACTGTAGCAGATCTTCAGGCACTGAACTCCTGATAGGAGTTTTCTGAATTTCCATGTCTTTCTGAATTTGCCAATCTATGGGGGGTGAAGTGGGGGAAAATACAAAATTTGTCCTTTATTTGGGGCATAATGTAATAAAATAGGTACCATCTCTTCTTAAATGTTTGCCATTTTCTAGCTACGTTTAGCTGAAATGCTTGTACTTACATTTTCTAAATCCATAGCTTAATATTGAGGAATATCTGGTGAACAATTTATATATTTTTATAATATAAAAATAAAAAGCCCCCACCTCTGATGATATTAGCCATTGTTCATATTAAAACTGGCTGGGTAGTATTCAATAAGCAAATATTCATTTGCTTTTTTTTAACCAAATTATATTTTTTCCAGTAGTCAACCAGTGCCATAGTTGGCAGCCTATTTATCAAGCATATTTATTGCATGCTGGTACTGTAATATTCAACTATAGTTCATTCACTGTATACTCATTTTGATATTTGACCAGTTTTAGTTCAAAATGTTATGTTTGGTTTCTTCAAATCAGTCTTATGCAGTCCTAGGAATAAAATAATGTTCTGGATAGAGCACTATGACCCTCTTCTATAACACAAAAGACATAAAAAATCTTTGTTAAAACTCTTAACTCTAGGATCTTGTATAATTTACAGTAATTAGTCACACAAGGGACAGTTTTTTGATTCAACTCCAGTGAAATAGCTCCAGTCCGCGAAAAGTATTTCTAATAAAAAAACCACAATTTGGTCTGGGCTCATGCTGGCAGCATATTGTTCTGCTAATGTTCTGCAAAGAATGTATATAACTCTCTGTCTCTGTTGGCATGAGCTACTGTAGCTAGTGTTCTAGTTAAGCTAGCAGAGCACCCATTGCAGAGTGCTTTGCTTAGCTATTAGTCCCATGAACCATCTCTATTCACGATCTGGTTAATTAGTATGCATTAGTTAATTAATGAGGTTAGTATGGTGGCTTTTACTGGGATATGTTTATAGGAAAAATTAAAATTCAAAAATATCTAGGAATGCTTCCTGGCCAATGGTGGGAACTGGTGACTTCTTCCACCCCTCTTTGTGCCACTCCCTAAAAGAGTAATGGGAGGTAATAACCGAAAAGGTCTAATGGGGACCAATTTCTTTAAAAAATATCTTCTAAACTGTTTTCTATGACATATAAGGTGGATTGGCAGATCAGTTAATGATGTAATAGAATCTTAGAATCCTAGTGCTGGAAGACACCATAGGAGGCCATCAAGTCCAACCCCCTGCCCAAAGCAGGACCAACCCTAACTAAATCATCCCAGCTAGGGCTTTGTCAAGCCGGGACTTAAAAAACCTATAGGGATGGAGATTCCACCACCTCCCTAGGTAACCCATTCCAGTGTTTCACCACCCTGCTAGTGAAATAGTTTTTCCTAATATCCAGCTGTCCTGTATGGTGATCAGGATCAAGATTGTGAATGTATTTAGAGCTTAAAATGTATTAAGCTCTAGTGTTAATTGCCACTATGCACCATTAAATTAATTCATTTTTGAGAGGCTGCTCATATCTGTTTAAAGTGTTTGGGTCTTGAAACTCTTGGTTTCTTGAAAGTATCTCTTTCCAGTAGAGGTTATTGATCTTTTAGGGCTGTAACCTAGTTCTTTGCAACACCTTTTTTTCTCCAACTGATAAATATGCTAGCAATTTACATCCAGATGAATCAAAACATTTCACATAATTTATATGGAGATGTCACACTGAAATGATTTAATAAAAACATGGACTTTGCATCAACTGACAAAAAAGCAACTCACTTTTCAGGGTTTTTTCAGGCACATCTCTGACCTAAAAGGGTTGGATGAGCTTTTTGATTACAGCACAGAATTGGATTTATATTTCACACAGTTTTCCTCAAATGTATGGTTTGTTTTTTGTGTGTTTCCTCAGTTAGAAATAATGGACTCAACTGATATCCCAGTTTTCACTGGTGCTATAGGCTGTCAGCAGAGGGAAGTCCACTTGGAGCAAAGAAGCAGTGCTCCAACAGGAGACCTAATTTGCCATATCTCCTTGGTAGTCTGTGCTGGCCGGAATTTAATGGTTGCTTTCACTTGATGGAGTGCCCCCTGAGGGAGGTAGTAGTCTGCTGTAAATTCTCTTCATAAGTAAATACTTCATGAACACCGGAACAAGAAAGTATAAATGACACTCCCTAGTTCTCATGGGCTTGATGAGTCAGGCTCAGCAGTGCTTCATCTTTCCTGGCTATTGTAAAGTTCAATTCATTAATCAATGTGAAGTGCTTTGGGGATTTCAAAGGGAAGGTACTATGTATATGCAAAATATTAGGGTCTCTACAATGCAATTTTTGAGATGTATAAAGAACATTCTGGCTATGTCTACACTGGCGGGTTATTGCACAAGTATGGCCCTTCTTGTGCAAGAATCCACAGAGCGTCTACACTGCCCGCCCGCTCTTGTGCAAGGAAATTTACAGTACTGCGTGGTAAGAGACGGCTCCTTGCTCAAGAGCTACGCTCTTTTTTAACAGGTGTAAGCCCTCTTGCGCAGGAGCTCTTGCGCAAGAGGGCAGTGTGGACGCTCGGCAGGGATTTCTTGCGCAAGAAAGCCCTATGGCTAAAATGTCCATCAGAGCTTTCTTGCACAGGAGAGCATCCACACTGCCATGGGTGCTCTTGCGCAAAAGCACAGCTCGCACATGGCAGTGTGGACATTTTCTTGGGCAAGACTTCTTGCACAAGAACCCTTGAACAAGATGTTCTTGTGCAAGAAGCCGCCAGTGTAGACATAGCCTCTGTGTTATATCAAATATACTCTAGACATGAGCATGAAATTCAGTTTTTAGAGGGGACTTGAATGGATGGTTCTAGTGTAAAACAAAGTAGAGACCCACCAGCAGTAGAGGAAGCTCTACTGGAGGTAGCTTTCTTAGGAATCAGAAATGCCAGTTTTAGAGCACTGACATGGCACATATATTAAGCTGAATGAGTTCTACCTGTTGGAGAAAGTAGAGTTGATGTCTTGGGATTTATTTGGGATTGTCTCAGGTCAGATGTTTTGGCTTAACCCTAAATTAGTCAGCTGCTGACTAAGGGGATCCTCTATTCACTATTTCATTTAGTGCTGTTAGTGAACCCTTTTTATTGATGACTTATCACAAGTGCACCCAGGGTAAGAAATTTAGGTTCATACTAGACTGGATAGTCTTCCTAGATCAAAACAAATTTTAGGTTCTGAATGCCATTTCTAATAAATCCAAATGTCTTCTTTGCACTAATTTTGGATGCGGTCTTCCCAAGTGAAGAGTCACAAGTAGACCCAAAAAACATAAGAAGGGCCATACTGGGTCAGACCAAATGCACATCTAGCCCAGTATCTTGTTTTCCAACAGTGGCCAAGTGATCCCTCCCATGTCACCAATTCACAACTTCTCACAAACAGAGGCTATGGGCTCCATTCCTACCCATCTTGATGGACCTACCCTTCATGAATTTATCATGTTCTTTTTTGAACCCTGTTAAAGTCCTGGCCTTCCCAACATCCTCTGGCAAGGAATTCCACAGGCTGACTGTGCGTTGTGTGAAAAAATACTTTCTTTTGTTTGTTTTATATCTGCTACCTATTAATTTCATTTGGTGCCCCCTAGTTCTTATGTAATGGGACCAAGTAAATACATTTTATTTATTTACTTTCCCCACACAGGTTATGATTTTATAGACCTCTATCATAACCACCCTTATTCTCCTTTTTCTAAAAAAAGTCCCATTTTTATTAATCTCTCCTCATATGGCAGCTGTTCCAAACCCCTAATCATTTTTGTTGTCCTTTTCTGAATTTTTTTCAGTGCCAAGATATCTTTTGTGAGATGAGATGACCACATCTACATGTGGTATAGGTGGCACCTCCATAAACTGGAACTCTCTGGTCTGGCAACATCAATGGTCTATGGGTCTGGGAGCTCAGTGCTATGGAGTGGGGGTGATGCATGGCCCTGCTGGGCTGCAGGGGGGAAGCCCAGCATGTGGCTCACCTGTGGTGTGGGGAGGGGACAGGGGCTAGTGCACAGCTCAGCTGGGCTGTGGGGCAGTGGAGAGGAGGGGCCAGGAGCTGGCGCATGGCTCAGCTGGGTTGCAGAGGGAGTCAGGAAGCCTGGTGGGAGGCAGGGCGGGGGGGTGGGGGTGGTGTCAGCAGCAGGGGGACCAGAAATTACCTCCCCTGGTCTGGAAAAATCCTTCATCTGGGACCAATCAGGTCCCAACGGTGCCGGACCAGGGAAGTCCAACCTGTATTCAGGATGCGGGCATTCCATGGATTTACACAGAGGCAATAAGATATTCTCTCTCTTATCTCTACCCCTTATTTAATGATTCCTAACATTCTGTTTGCTTTTTTGACTGCTGCTGCAGAATCCGAATATCCATGCCCATGTTCAAAATAGGCATTACATTTATTTTTGAAAAAACCCTAATTTACATTCATTAGGGGGCCGGGAGCACAGTGAAGCCCAGCTGCCGTGGGGCTCGGTGTGCTCCCACAGGGCTGTGCTCCTAGGTCTCCACATCCACCCTGACTCTTCCCTCTGAGTTCTCCTTAGTACCCAGTCTCTGCTTCATCAATTCTGGCTCCTCTGATGCTGCCGGAACAGAGCCTTGCAGTCAGCAGTAGCAGAGGGGCCGGAGTTGACCAACAGAGACCAGGAGGGGTGGCTGAGGAGCCCAGCCCTGTGGCCAGTAGAAGGGCTGGGAGCACAGCTGCGAGGCTGCAGGGCTCGGTGCATCTCTGTAGAGCTGCACACCTGGCCTCCAGCTGCAGGGCTCTACAGCAACCCTACCTTCTCCCCCATGCACCCTCTGCAGTTCCCGCTCAGTCAGTATTGTTGAAGTGGAGCCAGCAACAGCAGGGGGGAAAGCATTGGTCTCCCCTGGTCTGGCAGATTCCCTGGTTCAGAGCCGTTCAGGTCCCAGGGGTGTCGGATGAGGGAAGTACAACCTGTATTCTTTGAACAAAATATGGAGTAACCACCAAACTTGTATTTCAGAAGATCTCAGGGAAACCCTCCCCTCCACACACAGGTTATAATGGAATTATTATTATTGAGGAAGTAAATGCGTGGTTGCGCAGGTGGTGTCGCAGAGAGGGCTTTGGTTTCTTCGACCATGGGACTCTGTTCTAGGCACAAGGATTGTTAGGAAGAGATGGGATCCACCTAACGAAGAGAGGAAGGAGCATCTTCGCGGGCAGGTCCTGCCTAGAGCAGGGGGCTGGACTTGATGACCTTCTCAGGTCTCTTCCAGCTCTATGGTTCTATGATTCTATGATTCTATTATACTAGTCTATTAACCTTCCATATAAGGCATTAATTTCATACAAAGTCAGGGTTTTAATTTTTTTAAATATGCAACCACAGTGCGTATAAAGTGTTGTTCATTTGTCTGTTACATGTAATTCTGTAGTGATGTAAAAGGTCCGTGTGGGATTTTAAATGCTTTGAAATGCAGCTAGTTTTCTTCCTCCTATATCTTTTCATTTGAACAATCAGCAATAGTATTGCACAGGTGCACACTTTCAAAGCACCATTCTCATTTGTCTTTATCACTTGGTCCATGAAACACAGAGGCTGTTTGCAGGTTACAGTTAGCACTGTTGGTCCCTATAGGCTCCACGCTGAGAACATAGCCTACTATGAGAACAGCAGAATCATCTTTTTTTTTCTTCTCAATAACCTTGAATTTATTTAAGCTTTGTGGAAATACTACAGGTTTCTTCGGTAAATAAGGAAAACTCAATTATGAATGAAGGTAGCTCAGTAAAATGTATTCTCCCAATATTATAATAGTGTTTTCTTAAAAGTTTCCTTTTCTTTTTGTTTTTATGGAATTTTTTGGCTAGGAGTTTAACTATCACCAAGTGTAAAAAACAAATGATAGAAATACGATTTTTTAAAATATGGAGCACAGATAACTGGGCAGGTGAAGAAGTTGCTTAGAAAGACGAGCCAGTAGAGGATAGAGAGTTGGAATGACTTAGAACATTTATTTGAGAATAAATGAATATTTCATGGACATTCTTGCAGAAGTAGAAAAGATTTGCTATGACAGGCTATGATTTGTCAGCATATGCGCAAGACATGAGGCAATTTTAATTTCTGAAATAAATTAACACGTATTAACTGCACAATAGCCAAGTTTGCTGGTATTGGTGGACTGTAAAGAACTTTTCCTAATTTGTTTCTTCCAAATTTATGAGGGAGATCATAGGTGTTTGTTGATTTGTCATGTTAGCATCTCTCTTTCTCTTTATTGGCCTACATATCTGTGCTCCAACACTCTAAGTGGGTTTAATATGGGTTGTGGGTCAATGTTCTTTAGCTTTTGTTTGTGTAAAATGGGACTCTCTGTTCCAAGGTGAACTCCGCAAACCCATGGAATGAGGATTACAATGCAGTTTATAAACACAGAAATATCAAACCAACTAAGTTTGGTGCAATTGGAAGCTTTATCATGCCTGCCACTGGTTGGTAGTCAGGGGAAGACAATGAATCACAGAATGGCCAAAGGAAGGTGCATTGGACTTTGAGCTGGTAGACAATGGGTTTTCTTCTATGGATAGATGTTGATATTTTTGTGCAGATCACAACTCTTTTTTATAGACCAAGGTCTCATTTTCCTTCTGTGGCAAGCATGGTTCCATGGTTTTAAAAATAGAGTAACTGAGATTATACAGAAGTTTATTTCAGACAGAACAGAGAATAAACTCCAAGTCTCTGATTTGACAGACCCAAGTCTCCTCCATTGAAGCATGCTGCCTTTCAGATGGACTGGGCCAAATGTGTATGCAGTTATGCTTTCTGTATTCAATGATCAACACCCTGCTCACTGAGTTAGCAGAAGAACCAGGAATCCTGATACCCAACATTCCATTTCTGTCTCTCAAATAGCTGTGTAAGCCATGTGTCCTCCTATAGATGTTATTGCGGTAAGTGGATCTCAAGGTCCTGAATTCAAACCCTTTGGATGGCCCACAAAAGAGAAAAAGTTGGTGATGAAGTAATTAATTATTGCAGTTAATACACACACAAGGAGCCAGCCATAAGGCTTCATGAGCAAACTTAATTCTGGCATTTCCTCATCTGAGTATTTGACTTTGCAACCTTAATATTCTTGTAATATAACTTTATGTATGTAAGACACTATATCAATGGCATATTTTCACAGGGACTGGAAATCTCAGGGTATTTCTGTTGAGCTACAAAGCATTTAAAATGCAGGCCATTGTTTTGAATTCCACCTGCCTCAGTGGGAATTAAAAGGTGTTCCAGTGTGTCCCTCTATGAGATAAATTCTGTGGCTGCGTCTAGACTGGCATGATTTTGCGCAAATACTTTTAACGGAAAAGTTTTTCCGTCAAAAGTACTTGCGCAAGAGAGCGTCTACACTGGCATGTACCTTTGCGCAAAAGATTTGCTTTTGCACAAAAGCATCCGTGCCAGTGCAGACGCTCTCTTGCACAAGAAAGCTCCGATGGCCATTTTAGCCATCGGGCTTTCTTGCGCAAGAAATTAACGTTGCTGTCTACACTGGCCTTTTGCGCAAGAATACTTGCGCAAGAGGGCTTATCCCTGAGCGGGAGCGTCAGAGTATTTGCGCAAGAAGCACTGATTTTGTACATTACAACTTCAGTGTTCTTGCGCAAATACTCGCGGCCAGTGTAGACAGGTGGCAAGATTTTGCTCAAAAGCGGCCGCTTTTGCACAAAATCTTGCCAGTGTAGACACAGCCAGTGAGTTTTGGTTCCTGCTCCCACATCATAAATTCAGCACGAGTATATTAAGCAGAGGCCATGTTTTGCATAGACAATGGGGAGCAAACTACTCTTGTCACTCGAAGAAGACTCCTCCTCCCCCTACCCAGATCAGGGTTGAGGCATGCTGGCAGGGAGATGTGTTTGTACATGTAAAACAAATTACACTGACCAACATAAAATGGAAATGGTACAGTAAACCTAGACAATGAAGCTCTGCAACTCATTTTAAGCAGAATTTAATTTGAAACCTTACTGTGTATCAAATTACATTCTTTCTTTAAAATGTTGCATGTTGTCCCTTCACCTGCCAAATATAATTTTCTCTGGGAATAAGGAGAGGATATAGCCAAGAGGCTTCCAAGATTGGCTTTAATGCCTCCTTTGTAATCCTGAAAAATGTATTCAAAAGGGGAGCAGTTCAGGCACAATGTATAAAATTTTAGACCTGAAACTGGTTCCCAGTAGGAGCTGAGGGCTACTAGTACATCTAAGCTCAAATAACTGAAGAGTAAATTTGCATCTTATTTAGCATTTAACATTTAATATACTTGCATAAGCAGATGTCAGTATGTTCTTCAAAATAGCGACATGACTGCTTTTTTTTTGCAATAGGAGAGAAGTCTCATTGAAACTTTTATATAAACTATCTAAGAAACAGCATAAACATCATAATAAAATAAGAGTGAGTCATAAAATTACTTAGAATAGTGTAAATAAACTTAGAAAAGAGTCCTATTTTGAAAAGAATGATTTGGTTTGAATATAGATTACTTAGACACTTTAAAAATCATTGGCCTTTTTCCTCTCTAGTTTCTATCATTCCACTCAGTGACAGCTTCTGCTCAGCATTTTCTTCTTTGTATCCTTATGAGAAATGTTTGTCATAATTCATGTCGGGCTTGAGTTGCATGCATTTGGCGTTCATGCATATCATTACATCTTGCAAGGAGTGGAGACAGTAATGCAAATGATTTGTACTGGGGCTCTGATCATCTTAAGGATTTCTCACAAGTTTAGTCTTGTGCATGCAGCATAACCCATGTTACTCAGTACCAGAATAAGGCTATATGGGCAACCATTTTAATAATTAAGGATAAAATAACTAAGAACACAATCTTTTGAATTGAAACCAAGCATTTTTAAGAGTCAAGAAGTTTGGTTAAGTTTACTATACATTTACTTGCTATGACATTTCCCAATTTTTTTATTCTGCCTTTTGTAGATATGTGCAAAGTTAAGAATAAGATATCACTAGAAAAATTGTAAAATCTCATGTCTTTATCAAGGGAGTCTGTTTCCTCTGTGCTCAGTTTAAAATCTAGCAGATTGCATGCTATTGCATTTTTTTTAATGCAGGAGAAATCTTATAAAGATTGAAACCTCTTTGGGGATGCATTTTTAAAATTATTTTTTATTTTGCACTGCCTACCACAATATGGGTGGGCCCTGGGCTCTAATACATACACTGACACTTTTTTGCCTGTACTTGTATTTATCTCATTAGCATTTTGACACTCAAATTGGTATGTAGCTGCCATTAGAAGTCTTTGAATTGTCTTGCTTGCAAGACACTGCAATACTACATTATTTGTACATTGACCTATTAAGAGAGCCATGTAAAATTACTGAAGATAAACCAAATTACTTGACTTTTTCCCATTGTAGCAGGTTGACTTACTGCTGTGGCACTACCTGCAGGCCAGTCCTGGGAAGGAGCTGCTGGGTGGTGTCTCATCTGCCATTACCTGCCCTTTCAATCTCCACTACACCAGGACTCACAACCTTGCCAGACCATGGCACCCCTTTCCCTACGTACTGCCCTCTGAGTATTGCCCATGTCCCATTTCCTCCCCTCCAAGGGTGTAGGCATGTAGCTAAAATGTAGCTTCATGCAAAGTAATGTGTTTTAGTGTACTTTGCCAGCTATTTTTTTTAAAAGCAAAAAGGACTGCCGGTAAAGGTGCACCAACCAAAATATTGTATTTAAAGCAAATTTTAAGGCAAAAATAATTTTTATAATTTTGTTTTAAGTATTAAAATTAGTATTATAACATAAATACAAATATCATAATTTTTAATTGTAATTTAATGTTTTTGTTTACATATAAATATTGCTTTTTTGTAGCAAACAAATCAACCTTATATATATAAGGCCACCGGTCCAAATGTTTAAAAAAAAGGCCAAAACATATGTAAAGCTACCAGAAATTGCTGTATATCCCCATCAAAATTTAAGCAATGGGGAAATGAATAGTTCTGAAAAAAGGCAAGCATTCATCAATTAAAACAGAATATTTATAATCAAAACCAGCTTGGCATAGCAAAACAACAAAAAATAAACAAAAAACAACCAAAACAACAAACATCCATAAACAACAACAACAGAACAATGCAAAATTTACTAATCCCAATTTAAAAAAATATAAAAAATTGCTTTGATATAAAAATGTGGGGGTGTCCTGCCAAAACTGGTAGACCGATAGATTTCCCACCCCCCAAAAACACACTCCTCCACCAGTAATCAATCTGGTTAGCCACAGACCATAAACTGGTAAATATAACATCGTTTGGTGGGACTCGTGTGTGTGTGTGTGTGTCTATCTGTCTGTCTGCTTATATAAGCACATGCTAACTGCTTTGCCATTGTATTCACAATAAACGTGGTGCGTTGCCTTTCCCCCCATAAAGATCCTGTGTGCTTCGTATAAGCATAACAGGGGAACCCAGTTATCTCTAAGCCCACCATTTGCCTCAATGACCCACTGAGTTCTTCATCTAGCCCCTTTCCTCAGGTTAAACTGCTGTCTGAACTGGCCACTCATCAGCAGCAGGGGTGGATCTGCTGCCTATTCCCACTCTTTGATCCTCTTCAGCTGTTGTGCTTCCTCAGGTCTCTTTATCAGGCCCTCAGCCTGGGAGCTGGTCAGGCCAGTGTTGCCATGGTTCCCCCTAACTTTCCTCAGCATTGCTCTGTTCAAGGTACCTTTCTCTAGGAGGCAGCTAGGTCCCTCTCCCTCCACAACTAGAGAGACTGAGTTCCCTCTCAGTCTTGCAGTCCCACCCACTGTCTCATGCCTTCTCCCAATGAGCTCCTGGGACAGCCCTCTCCCAGGACTGTTTTAACTTCTCCTGCTCGAGTGTGAGGCAACCGCCCCATCACACCGATCATTAGCACAAAGCTATAAATGATGTCTGGTACAACTTTTTGTTAATCTTTTCCTATAAGGTCTATTTGAGGCAGGATTCTTTCTAAAATCTGAAACGATAAACTGCCACTCAAATATTTGTGCAACTGATAAGCATTCAAGTAGTTAAAAGTGGAAGGGCTGTAACTACACTGTGTTTAAGGGTCCCAGCAAGGCAGCTATGTGCTGGATCTGGTGGCTTGGCAGGCTTTCATTTTGAAGGAGCTCTGTGGAAAATATGCCTGGCAGTAGGCTGCACTATGGAAAAGACAAGTTTAACTTTGGTAAGAGATAATTAATTGATCTGTTGTTTGTTTTGTCCTCTAAAATTTCTGCTAAAATGTGTTAAATTGTAAACGTTTTTTCACATAGTCAGCTTGTATCCATATTGGGGGGAGATTGAGGAAAGTAGCATATATGGCAGGAGTGGGCAAGAAGCAGCTAGCAGGCCAGATCCAGCCCGCCAAGCCACCAGATCCAGCACATAGCTGCCTTGCTGGGACCCTTAAACACAGTGTAGTTACAGCTGTTTTAAATGTGACTGCTCTATGGTCTGGGTGCTGGGGAGCGAGGAGGGAAGCTTTGTGCTCTATCCCGCACCCTCCCAGCAAAAAAGGAAGCTGAGAAATTTTGCTGGAGGCAGGGTTAGCCAATGAAGCCTCCTCCCTTCCTCCCCCCCACTCTTCTCTCCTTCCCCCTAACCTGCCCAGAGCAGAACCATGTGGAGCAGCTTGCGACTGCAGTTCAGGTTTCTGCAGAGCTGCTGGCTGGGAGCCACCTAGGTAAGCACCTTCCAACCAGAGCCTGCCTCTGGCAGTCACCCTCTCACTCCCGTCAACTATCTGCCCCAGGCGACCACCCAAACCCTCTGTATCTCTTTCCCCCTTTCTGCCAGGTCACAACTCCCTTGCAGACCCTGCACTGCCTCCTACACCCCTCCCCAGGCCAGAATCTACTCCTCCACCCATACCCCTTTCTGGACTTTGCACCCCAAGTCTCTGTCCCAGATCACAACCCCCTCCTTCACTCAAACTCCCTCTCAGACTCCACCCCCTTCTTGCATCCCAGTCTCCTACCCCAAGCTCTCTTCTGCATCCAACCTCTGTCCCAGACCCCACACCTCCTCAGTAGAAATGAGACCCTTGACCACTTGCCAAAATCTTGGAGTGGCTCCCCATTAAAAATTATTACCCACCCCTGATATATGGGGTAAACTTTCAGCATAGGTGATATGGGCACCATCTGCACGTAAAAATTTTGTAGCTAAATCGATTTTATTGAAAATGTTTGCTGAAAATATATGGGTTTACAAACCCTGATTTAACTCTTTTTCCTCTGTATATGCTGAATAAGCTTTCTTTGGAAAAAAGTAGAGCCATGGTGGGGAAAGACTAATCTTTATAACTTAGGGGTAACGGCATGCATGTCAGTGATTGCTGAAATTATGCTTCTATTTAGTAGTTAGCACAACACGTGGATATGAAATTGCTGTGTAAGTGGTATTGAGGCGATGGTTTCCTAGTACTCCCCTGTCTGCCCTTCTGTTTGTACCCACCTGATACCTCTTCTCTTATACATAGATTGAGATGGTGGTTTTTACAGAGGCAGCCTTATGCTTGGAATTCATTGTAGAGTAAAAGAATTGAACGAAATGCAAGCATAACTTCTTGAATTAGAAAGATATTGCTTAGGTCCCTAGGTTCTGATTCCTTATGATGTTTTTGGGCCCGTGCTGGAAATGCAGCCACATTGTAAAGCATATATCCTGAAAGTGCTTCATTCAACCCTGGATAAAGTAATCTAAACATCAGCAACAATTTGTAAAGATGTGTGTTTGTAAAATTGATTGCATTGTTAAGGCTAGATTTGAAAGTGAAATCATATTATGAAGAAGGGATCACCCTCTTAAGTATTATAACATTTTGTAGTTGTCCCAATATCTGTTAGTATTAAAGACATCTGTAACATACCAATATTTTGCATGTGGGTGAGTCTACTTTATTTTGGTGGTAGAATGTGTAGCTGAGATGTGAACTATCAAACAGTGGATATTGCTAAGGAAGCTCACAAGAATACAATTGATATACAAACATAATTCAGAATGTCTAAAAATGCCTGATTTGTGATTAAGGTCAAGATTTCCATATTATTTAGGTCCACTAATCCAAACTACTTAGTTGAAAATCCTCCAACACAAGTGACCTACAGCAATCACTAGTATACTGGTGGACCAAAGATTTTCATACTAAGGATCAATTTGCCTCATTCTCTGCCGTCTCTTCCCAAATCTTTGGTAGACCTCAAAGTGCAGGAATAGCGGCAGCATGCTCCTACTTTACAGTAGCCAACTTCAGACTTCTATAAAAATGTCATGAGTCAAGAAATACTGTACTTATTTACTAGACTTTGCCTGAAATGCCTCATTGTGGTGCTTGTGCTGGCTCAAGGTACTATTTCTTGGAACCAGAGTGCAATTCAATCTCTTTGACAACTAATTGGTCAGAATACATTATCCACCAACTGAAGAAAAACACTTCAGTGCAAACCAGATGGTTGGTATATTTAGATCACCTCTCGTTCTGAATGACCCTGGTGCCTTGAAGATGGAAGGTATTTTACTCAAGGCATAACTTTTACTGGGTTTGGTGGCTGAGTTACCCAAGTCTTCACAAAGGTTATCTTGTGTCTTCCTTCTGGCCAAATTCCAGTGAAACCTTTTTGGGGAGTTATCATAGACCTAAAAAGCTTAAATAATGTAATTGTAATGAAATGATTCAAAATGGAATCCATGGGTCAGATCCTCAGGTGGTAAAAATTGGTGTAGCTCTGGTAACTTCAGCTGTGACTACAGGTTGGACCACCCTGGTCCAGCATCCTTGGAACCTGATTGGTCCCAAACGAGAGAATTTGCCAGACTAGGCACCAGCCCCCAAGCTCCTTACCCTCTATTGGCCACTTTTCCCTCCCTCTTCCCAACCTGGCTAGGCTGCTTGCCCAGCTATTGCTGGCTCCCTGGGCAACACAGGCTCCAACTCCTGACCCAGGGCTCTGTCCCTGCACAGCCAGAGGCAGCCATGGGGCTGGGGCTCTGGACCGGCCCTGTGCTCCTGGGGCTTGCCATAGGGGACTCTGGCCCCGTGCTGCCACGGGGCTCCAGCCTCAGCCCCATGCTCCTGGGGGCTGCTGTAGGCTGCTGCAAGTCTTTTCCCCGGTCCCACACTTCCCCGAGCCAGGCTGCCAACCCTGATGCCCTGCCTGGCTTGCTCTCCTGCCCTTAGGCTCCTGGGATCTCTGGTCCAGGAGCATCCATGGTCCTGGTGGACGACCGATGTTGCCAGACTACAGCGTGCCAGATTTTGGAGGTACAACCTGTAATGATCCTACCATACCTTTGGAAGCCAGATGCATTCTTAATGGATGGTCTCTCCATCTTGGTTCAAAGTGCAATTTTATGTTTTCCCTTTCAGTCACTGATAGATATGTACTAGATGACTTTCAAAATACAGAAACATGAGACCAGAGGGATTATGCATGTAGCAGCATATTCCAAACAAGGCTATAATTCTTATGGCCTGGATTACCATTAACAATAGACTGAGTGTTCTAGCTATTGGATGCAAGGTTACCTCCTCAGGGATTTCTCACCAAGGTGTTTCCACCTTTCTCTGTACATTTTCCACTTCCTCACTCTGTTGCTGAATAAGTTGGGCAATGGGTATCAAAGCTTCCTTAGTCCTGGCTGCCGGTTCATGGGCATCTAGTTGTAATTGTTCCACTGGAGGGAAGAGTTGAGTTAACAAATCCCTCAAGTCCCCAGGAGGAGTGATGGTTTCATTGACAGTATTTGCCTTGCTTGTTGGCCAGAAAGCACGGGGGCATATTTGCATTATACCCACAACTGGCATGCAAAATCCTGTGTCACTTGCGGGACAAATGTTTCTAGGAATTCAGAAGCTGGAATATCCCAATGCATATAATACAACATGTACCAATCGAGCCCATCCTCCTTTTGTGCTGTTGTTGTTATCACTTGTGGCATAACACGCACACAGCCAGTATCCCTCATGCTTCATACAACAAGCTTGATTCATTTCCAAACCTGCTTTCATTACCAAGCACAGCATGGGATAATGCTGTATGCAGGTGTCGTTTACTAAAGTTCCCACACTATTTGCATAGTAGATCTTCAGTGGTTCTTGTGTCCATCTTGGGACTGCCATCATGAGGTGCACAGGTTTACTGTCCTGATGGTCTAATTTTGGCACATTATAAAATTTAGCCAATTGTACAAATGGTTGTGGTGATATAGTTTATCCCTTGTTTTTTTATTTGTTTGAGGATGATTGTGCAATCTAATATGTGCGGCCAATTCTATAGCTGCACTTGCAGTAAGCTTTCTTTAATTATTTCTACTATTTGACCTCCGTAGGCCGCACATGCAACTGTCAATGAAACATCATTATTTTGGAGACTGTTAATGATTGACAAAATAGTGGTTTTCAGATGATTGAATCCTTAGGCTATGAGATGCATGTTATAAATGGCGATAGCATGTTGATCCAATAGTAAACTACTGATACCTCCCCCCGTTTTCACTGCCTTACCTATTCCATTAACAACACTATTAATTTTGAAATTGACTTTCAGTGTCTGCAGAATTCCAGATGGATATGCCAAGGCCCAACCCACCCAATACAGTTTCTACTACTTCCCTCCTCTCTCTTTGATTCAGGGGAGGTATACTGCAAACCTTTCCACAATTGAAGTTGTACATCGATTTCCAAATCAAACCAATGTTTATGTTGTTAAAGGCATGGTGTTGGCATGCTCATATGGGCAAAGTGAAGCCTCAGTGGCAATGTTCCCTCTAAACTGCATGGCAGCACTGCTTCACAGGTGATTAATCAGCCCTGTCCAGTCAGTCAGCCCTGAGTCTCTGACTGGGCGGGGCTGATTAATCACCTGTGAGGCTGTGCTGCCAGGCAGCTTAGAGGGAACACTGCTCAGTGGCATAGATACCCATCCCACATTTTCTACCATGTACTCCACTGTAGGGTGTAAAAATACCCCTGAGTTGGGCTATGGTTGTATGGTTGGACATTCCACGGGTAGTGTAGTGCTAGGGAGTGTGGGTGTTGAAGGCGCTAGGGTCTGTGTTGGTGTTGGGCAGGCTTCTTCACATACCTGGACATGGTACGTACATTTACCAATACTCCTGACCACAGACCAAGTCCCTGTATATATTTCTGCATCTTTTACTTGTATATTATATATGCGAATGGATGCACTTAGTGTGTCTTGTAAATTAGTAAACTGTACCCAATTTGTCCAGTCCTTTTATGCCTTTGTGATTCTCTGTACATGGCTAACCATGGAATCCCCAGTTTGGAACCAATTCAGAATTACTTTGGTAGCTTCGGGTGTATGTGTGGGAACATTGCATCCCAGATCTAGGTTCTTCCCCACTATTACTGTTGTGTGTTTTTCCACTGTTTGATTGAGTGACATTAGAGTTTGCTCCATTTCTGGAATCTCCCTTCTTAGGTATGTCGGTATGCCCAATATGGGTGTCAAGTACTTCTTTGTTGCTGGACTCTATCCCTGGACTCACAGTAATTAATATAGACTGATCACAATCAACAGTGTCAGCAATCATCCAACAACAAGCATATTTTTCCCTGTGTTTTGTCCTCTAAAGTCAGTTCCTTTTCAATTTTTCATCGGGTGTTGTCAATCTCTTGGGCTGGTAGTTCTTGGGTGTGACCTATCTCTGCAATAGTCCATCCCCAAACCATTGTAATATTGAGTGATGCAGTTCTATGGATAGGTCCCACTTGTCGTCTTCCTTCTATTTCACACACCATCTTCAGGTTAGTCCCAACTGGATAGCTTTGGCTTTTTGCCAGTCTCCTGGTGGTGTCTGGTGGAATTTCTGCCCAGAGGGTTTGGACCACCTCACGTGTCTGATTAATGTTGGCGGTGTCAGATAACCACCTTCATGTACGGGATCATGCATGCCAAACTTAGTGGTATCCATAGCCAGGCTGACATTGCACCCCCGCAAAAATATAAAAACAACATGTGCTTCTCTCTCATATAAGATTGTGTGTGTGGGTGTGTATACAACTCCCCTCCTTTTAATCTATTTATATATAGCAGCAACTATATTACATTATGTCTTTCCAGACTGCTCTGCTTTGAATTTGAATTTGTGAATTTGAACTATTCCACCTTTTCATGTTTTCTGGCTCCACATTTATCCAGGGTCTCTCTCCACATTTATCCAGGGTTTCCAAAAGATAATCCCAGTTTAGGAATGTTAAAGTTTCTTGATCACTCAGTGGGTTTAGAAACAGGAATCTAGTATTCAGGGGGTCACCCTGTGTGGTATTCCTCCATTCAAGTCCTGATCCCATTACTGAAAGAGATTCTGCTCCCACTTGATCCACTTTCCAAACTGAGGTGTTTTTATCATTCCACCAAATAGTTAGTTCATTGTCAATTCCCCATTCAATCTGTCCTCGGGTACTGAACCCAGGGAAGGGTTGGCAAACCTCACATCTTTTTAATTGATTCCAGGCCACATGAAGTAGTAACCTGGGTGCAGAGGGAGCCTGAAGGTTGGGAGTTACAAATCTTCCATTACTCATTTGAAAGTATTCCATTGTGCTTACCTGGCCCACTTATCTTGTATGTAAATTCTGCAAAAAAAAGCATAAGACATGTAATACACAGTTTTAACTCGAGTACCCCTTCACGGCATTGCATATTTCCACTGAGGCTGCTTCTGTAGTTCAACCAGATATGAGGATGGTTCTAGCTTGTCTAGGATTGGCTGGGGTCTTTGCTTTTTTCCTTTAGGAGATTTCTTTTTAGGAATTGGTCCAGTTTTAACTGTGACTTGATCTCTTTTCCATTGTGTAATATCACTGTTCTCATCAAAGGCCTGATTCATTTTTTGCTGTTCTATAAATGCTGTTCCTTGGATTGTTCTCAAACAATATTTAAAGCTATTCATCCAGATGGTTGTTGCTAGAGCTGTTATAGTATTCCAATCCGGTGAGTACAATAAGTTTTCCCATCCAGGCATGGGTCTCCCAAAAATATTCCATAAGGACTCAATCTTGTCATGCAGTTGGTCTGGCTGCAGACCTCATAAGGACCCTTGGGAGTGCCACATCTCCATTTGTTCCCAAATCATTACACACTTTAGACAGTTCAACTTTCTTAGATTTATTCATGTGCTTTACCTGTCCCCCTGCTTGAAGGTGGTAGGGTATATGCAATGACATTGCAATGCTGGCCCACGTACCCATGATCCAGTATACTTGGCCAGTAAATGCTGGTCCCTTGTCAGAATCAATACTCTGGGGTAATCCCCATTTAGGAAAAATTTCCATTGGTAGAATTTTGGCAGCCGCTTGGCTGTTTTCTTTCCTCATGGAAAATGCTTCTATCCATTTACTGAAACTGTCTACAATTACCTACAATAAAAACCTGTCCCCCCTGGGTGTCGCAGGTAAGGGTCCTTCAAAGTCTCACTGTAATCTTTGTAGGGGGCCTTTTAATGTTTGATGCATTAACTCTCTGCACCTTTTCCTTCTGGCTGGATCCTGCTTTGCACAGGTAAAACAGCTGTGAATGTGTATGTCAGGATCCTCTTTCATTTTAGGACACCATGCCAGTTTTAGCAACAAGGAGTCCTGTGGCACCTTATAGACTAACAGATGTATTGGAGCATAAGCTTTTGTGGGCAAAGACCCACTTCGTCAGATGCATGTCAATTTTGTAAGTTTTTGCACTGCCTCATCTAATCTTCGGTGTCCTCATATCATGGAACTGTGTATCCAACCCAACAGGAGATTCTGTATTTGTTTGGGTATTACTAAAACCCATTCAGTGCCAGGTTTTGCTAGCATTAAATCACCTACTTTTTTCAGGGGAACTCCTTGCCGCTGTGTAGGGCACTCTCTTTTCCATTCCTTTATCAGCTCATCTGCTGCCGGCATGTCCTCAAATAATAGAACTCCTTCTTGATTGCTTTCTTCTATTTTCTGTTCTTGCTTAGTTTGTGCCCGTCTGGTTACTGCCACAGGCACGTTTCCATATGGTTTCAATAAGTGCAGCTTCTTTGGCTAGCACATCTGCCTCTCATTTCCCTTTCTTAGCGGGCCTATTCTTTTGTGCACTTTTATTTTGACCATTCTGACCTTTTCATAATATTTTTCCAATTCCTCTATTTGCTGCCACAGTGCTTTGTGTTTAATATCAGATCCATCGGTTCCCATAAAACCAATGGCATTCCATCATTGAAGGTAAATTGTGGTCCCTTTGTGAACATAGTCCGAATCGGTTCCAATAATTATTTCAGCTTTCTTGCTCTTCGTTCTCTCCAAAACCTCTATCGCAGCCAGTGCTTCAGCTGCTTGTGTTCCTCCTCTTTGTAGTTTGAACTGAAAAGAGTCAAGTTGCTGCAGGTTGCCTGCTGAGTAAATTCCTGCAAATCCAGTGACTCTTTTACATTCAATGTAATATGAACTGCCATTTACAAACCAAATTGTTTTGCCAATTACTTGTTCAACTGGAGCTGCCTTAAAGACAGGGTGTGCTCTGGGGTTCACATATGTGTTCCTGGCCACTTACAGTCAGGCCCCATATAGAAATTTCAGGTTATTTCAGGATAACCTACTGAACATTTTCTGTCATGAGAGCAAAGACCCATTGTATGTCTTTGTCAACTCTCACATGCCCTTTGGATACATTTTCCTGACTCAGTAGTTTTCCTAGGGCATGATAGCTTTTTACAATGACTTGACTTGTTCCAATAATGGCCAGGCTTTTTGCAGTGACCGATAGGCAGCAAGAATAGTTTGTTCACAGATTCCCAATTTACTTTCTGGAGCTATTAATGCTCGGCTGTACCAGTATCCTGTGTGAGCATACTAACAATACAGAAATTTTTCACACTAGGATACAATACAAAAAGGAAATCATTGTTAGGGGCAGCCAGAGTAGGTACTTCCATCAATCTCTTTTTAAAGCTTTCCCACAAATTAGTCACTTCCTCCATCCTGGTCCACTGTGGTCTTTTTAACACCTCATATAAGGGCCCTGCCTTCTCTCCATAGCCCACCATAAATTCCCTGAAAAAGTTAGTTAACCCCAGAAAGGACTGCAGTGATTTAGTATCTGTTGGCATAGGCAAGTTTACAATGTACTTAACTCTTTCCTGGTCAACAGATCTTCCCCCTTCACTTATTTTAATTCCCAGATACTGCACTTCTCTCTGTTTAATATGAGATTTCGAGGAATTAAGTTTCAAATCATAGTCCTGGCAACAGTTCAAAAGCTTTTTCACCAGTGTTTCATGTTCTTGCTCTGTTTCACTAACCAGCAGACTATCATCTACATACTGCATTATTTTCCCTGTTTGTAGCAATCCTTCCTTTTCCAGCATGTTTCGTACAGCAGCGTGGAAGATTGTGGGTGTGTACAAGTATCCCATGGGCAAAACATTCCAACAATATTGCATGCCCTGGACTGCAAATGCTGTTTGATACTGGGATTCTGGATCCAAAGGTAAGCTCCAGACCCCATGTGCCACATCAAGTACTGGGAACCACTTCATTTCAGAGGACACTACCTCCAGTAGCTCAGGATAGGCAGCCACAAAAGGGGCCCCTCCACTTAGCAGTCTTGTTTAGCCTTCAATAGTCAATAGTCAATTTTCAGGTTCCATCAGGTTTTTTAACTGGCCAGATAGGCTTTGACCACCTTTGGATCAGTTTTCGTTTTTCCAGTTCTTTGATGACTTGACTTAAAGTGATTCTTTAGCTTCCTGAGGTATGGGATATTGTTTAATATACAGAGGCACATCACCACCTAGGGTTACAGAGGTTTGTACCTTGCCTGTATTGAAGGAGTCAGCTGCCCAGACATTCTGTGTCTCAGTCACCACTCCCAGCCTTCCGGAGGTGGTGGTTTTGATTTTATTGCTTTGACTGTTTGAGTGGCCCATCCCCTGGGAACCAGAGTAACATCCATTCCCTCGCTTGTAGTATGGACTTGTCTGATACACATATTTGGAAAATCTAAGATTTCCCCAGTTGTTTTGTCTGTCCCAATTACATTTTCTCTCCCTGACCAGGCACACTTCTCCTGAATGGTATGTGCACCAAACTGGAGAGGTAGCCTTTTTACATCGTAAGTTTGTGTGTTTCCTGATATTCCTTGTATTTGTGTCGAATCTATAACTGGACGAGCATCAAATGAACATTTTACAATAGGTTTTCCAGCCCCTGTATCCAATAGAAAATCTGTAAGCTCAACCATGATTTGGAGGCTTGAGACATCTATTTAACATTCCTAAACATCTATTGTCATGGACTGCTGGAAAACGCATTCTGAGTTACAGGGAGAGCTGTCCTATGCTGTCTGATTTCTCACCACAGGGTCATTCAAACCAGGGGTTAACAGAGATGCTTCAGCAACTTTTGTTACGGGTTTTTCCTCCCCCCTCAGGGATTCTCTGCTCCGCATACAAGCCTGCAGCTGTGCTTGCAGATTTTCAATCTTTCCTTTCAACTCCACATTTTCCTGTTTCAACACTCCAGTCGACACCTACTCACTCTTTCTACCTCTATTCATTCCTCTGCCTTTCCAGTCCCAGATATGGCCACAGATGGAGTATCCCGGTCCCTCAGTTTTCCACTGTCCTAACTGCATTTGCAGCTCATGCACTGGGGTACCCGCCTGTTGCTTCATGGCTGTTTCCACCTTTTCAGTCAATTCATTCCAAGGGATATGTCTGCCTTCATCCTCACACCATGCATTCATCCATTCCACTACTCCTGGTGGCAATGCGTGCAGTACAATTGCTTTCAGTGCTTCTGCATCTCCTTCCCCCATGGTCACCCTAATGTATGTCTCAATCTACTCAGCCAGTTTGGCAGGAGCCTCTCCTGGCAACCTTGCAAATGCCTTCAAAGCTCCAGAAAACTTAAAATGCATTTGAGCCACACATTTAATCAACTGAAAAATGTCATAATCAAAACCAAGAGTATGTGAATTTAACAGTTGCAGTAATGCCTGAACTAGCCATGGTTTCTGTTTAATCTCAATTTCTACTGCCTTCAGTAGTTGTGAACATTTATATAACCATGCTAAAAATTTGTTAAAGTTTTCAGAATGGGAGGGGGGGGGACTGACAGCTCCAGCTAAAACAGTTAACTCATTGATTTTTAAAGGCTTGAGCCTGGCTGTTAAAGCACTGGCTCGAGATGTACCTGATTTACACTTTGCATACTTTTGCGTTATATTCCCCTTCCTTTCTTTTTCTGTTTCCAACCAAGGCTCTCTCAAGGCTTCCCCTGTCCTCTGGATAGCATCCTGTATTTCTCTCATTGTCCTAGTTGTACGGGAACTGTCCTCTCCTTCAGATTGTTCTCCCTCTTCCTCTGTTCTGTCTCCCAGTTTCCCAGGGATTAATCTAGGCTTTGGCAGAAGTTTTTCCAAAACCTGGCTCTCATCATAAAATGGTGGTTTCGGTGCGGTAGCCCTGGCCCATGACCAATAGGAGATGACCCACCTGGGTCATTCCACATGTCCCTAGTGCAGCATCCATTCCAACTGTCCCAATGTTCCATCTTTGAATTTAGCCAGGGCCACCTGTTTCCATTTCTGTTCCACAGCTTCAGACACTGTGCCAATTCCTGAAAGCTGTTGCTTTGCAGCAAAGGACGGCACTTCTCTCTTTTGCAAGTTCTCAGCAGCTTTTTCCAGTCTCTTATTTTCCTACTTTGCTATTCAAGCAGATCGTGTATTTGTATTGTCTGTTGCCCTGCCATCAGGGCTTGATCTTTCCAATGCTCTATTGCTTGTATTGCTTCTTCTACTTCTCTGGTCTATTACGGGGAGGCTAGCAGTGTGGCAGTCCACCTCACTGCCATGGACATGAGTTGCAAAATCCTACGCTTTTTACTACTATTACTATTTTTCAGTGCTTCAGTTTCTGCCATTGCTCTACATATACTGGTTCATGTCTCCCCATGTTCTTTTTTGAACTCATATGTCCCTCCTTTCCTAGCAATACAACAGGTCCATATTTCATCAAACTCTGTGGGGATTTGAGGGGATGGTATCAGGGGTTACCTAGCTCATGGTTTTCTGCCATGTTAAATCATGATTCCAACAGAGAATAACAGTTTGATTGCTTACCAGATCAGCGGTTGGGGTTACCAGTGTTGTCAGTCAGGCAGGGCCGTCCCAATGAGTTCCTGACGGGTCCTCTATTACATCAATGATGATAAATTTTTCGATGTGTGTGTTCATGTGCTCTCCTGTCTAACGCATTAAACATGCTCAATTAGTTAACACGACAGACTCCCGAGAGAGCCCCCAGAGACCTCAAATCAGATAAAGATCGAAAACACCTGAGTAGGTTTATTGACAAGCGACCTACAATAATAGCTGTCAGCGAACAGACTCACTACTGAACCACTACACCTTATGTAAGCCATGACAATGGACTAACAACCAACTAAGCACTCTGGATTTTAGCGCCCCTCCCCCAGTCAGTTGACAATCACCCTTTCGGGTGTACTTTTATATACAGGTACAAACAAGTTACATATCACTCCTGACGTATCAAGATGCCACCCTCTGTTAGCTAGTTACCGCCCCTTACCTCACACAACGGGGGTTTCCATTACTATCCATCATGCTGTCAATTTAGACCTGGTCCTGAACCTGGGTCGGTATGTATGTTATCCATGGGGTGTGTGTTGTTACCAAGATGTTACTTAATGAGGTGTTTTGTTTTGATCCCTCTAGACTGTGGTCACAGCCTGCGCCTAGTACTTTTTAAGTCTGAATGTTTCTGTAATATTAGCCCTGTTCTTGCCAATTTCTGTGAGCAGGGCCTGCCTCTTGCTCACAGCTTAATTTTGCTTTATATTAGCAACATTTTGACCATAGCTGTCTAGGCCTCAGGACTCATACCCAGCCTGTGATACATAGGCTTATGTTTCAGACTCTCATCTTACTACAGCAGATAGCTGGATTTCTAGCCTATTAAACATTGTATTGCATCAGCAGCAGTGTGAAATTATATGAATCCAGAATGTCCTTCCCTGATTAGATCTGTGGTATTACCCTTTGTATTTTGTTTAATTTGGGGATTGAATTTCATATTCTAGTTTCATAGTCATTTGCTCTTTTTCAAAGTTAGTTAATAATGTTTTTATTGTTCGGATCTTTTTTTTGTTTGTGTGCGTGTGTATCTGAATGATATGAAAATTTCATATGCAGACAGAGGTGTGAGACTGTGGAGAGAAAAAAGGTTTCTTGGCACCAAAAGTTATGGATCAGTTCTTTTGTGCTACAGCCTCTTATTCAGATGACAAGAGCTGAAGCTTGCATTGGCTTATTCATAGGTAAAAACTGTTTCCTTTTATTGTAAAAAGGAACTAGATACTTTTCATCATGCATCTCAATAGTTTCTCCTCTGTGTCTATTGGAGGGTGCTGTAAATAATCAAAATACTGAGTGGACAATACAAGCATGACATCTGTTTGCTTGTTCTTTCAATGACTTTGTTTTGGAAACTATTCCTTGAAGTCACGTGTTCCACAATTGTAACTTTTATAGATACCTGCTTTCCTTTTCTTCATACAATGGTAACTCAGTGCCTTCACCAAAAGGGTCATTATTGCAGATATATTATTTGGCATGCCTTTCCTTATATAGTAAATTGTTACCCATATCCAAGCAACTACTAAAGAGAAATTATGAGACTCAAAACTTTGTTAAAGTCATAAAAATAGAATGAAAAGATGTTTGTGTATTTTGTTTCTTCCTACAAGATTTCTGCACATGTACCTGAAAAACACACAGTATATGTGTCTTGGCATATTTGTTTGAATATGCACATAGAATCATAGAATACTAGAACTGGAAGGGTCCTTAAGAGATCATTGAGTCCAGTCCCCTGCCCTCATGGCAGGAACCAAGCACCTATCTAACCTATCTGCTCTTAATTATCTCTAGAGATGGAGATTTCGCAACTTCCCTAGGCAATTTATTCCAGTGTTTAACCACCCTGACAGTTAAGAAGTTTTTCCTAATGTCCAACCTAAACCTCCCTTGCTGCAGTTTAAGCCCATTGCTTCTTGTCCTGTCATCAGAGGCCAAGGAGAACAATTTTTCTCCCTCCTCCTTCTGACACCCTTTTAGATACTTGAAAACCACTATCATGTCCCCTTTCAGTCATCTCATTTCCAGACTAAACAAGCCCATTTCTTTCAGTCTTCCCTTATAGCTCATGTTCTCTAGACCTTTAATAATTCTTGTTGCTCTTCTCTGGACCTTCTCCAATTTCTCCACATCTTTCTTGAAACGTGGTGCCCAGAACTGGACACAATATTCCAATTGAGGTTTAATCAGTGCAGAGTAGAGCGGAAGAACGACTTCTTGTGTCTTGCTCACAACACACCTGTTAATGCATCCCAGAATCATGTTTGCTTTTTTTTTACAACAGTGTCACTCTGTTGTCTCATATTTAGCTTGTGGTCCACTATGACCTCTAGATCCCTTTCTGCAGTCCTCCTTCCTAGACAGTCACTTCCCATTCTGTGGCCAGTACCAGTGTTCTTATGTTCTTATGTTGGAGTGGCCCCCCCATCAAAAATTATTGCCCATCCCTGATCTAAGGACAGTGGAAAAACACTGTATCCCTTCTTACACTGCAAACTCAAAATCTATCTCATAGTTTTTAGGGACTGTTTGTCATGCTGTCTGGAGTGGCTTATGATCATGAGTGCTAAGCTCAGGACAGACTGTCAAAAACCAGGGCAGACACCCCAATCTAGTGATATATTCTATAATTAGATTTCACCAATCCAATAACAAGTGAACTCCGGAAGCACTGTAACCATCTTACTGTGCAGTCCTCGACAGCCCTCTTGGGCATGCCAATTTATCTTCCTCCTCCTCCCACTCCCCAGCAAAATGGACACAGTGATAATTGGTTGCTATGCACCAAAAATCACAAAAGATTCAGATTGCTTCCCAAGAGAACAGCATCTTACCTCCGGTCAATTTGTAGCTCTGATCTCACAATAAGGACAAGGCTTGTAGGCAGTCTTACAGTAAACTAACTAAGGATTTATTATTTAGGGGAAGAGATGAGAGAGGGATTTGCAGGTTAAAGCAAGCAAACATATATACACAAATGAGTTATAGGCTCTGTTTTTAAAAGGTGACAGAGTTGTAGTAAACTTGCCAGTATTTTAATGTCTTGTGGGACTAACCCAGGCTGAACCTGGGGATCTTTGCTTCTGTTTCACAATTCCAGCCCTTTACATCAAACAGAAAAAGAGAGAAATTTTTTTTCCTTTCCTATCTTCATTTACTTCCTCCAGAATTCAAGCTGATGGGATGAGCCTTTTTGCACGTAGCCTTTTTCTGGGTATAAAGGAGCATTTAACGAAGTAACTGTATTACAGCATCCAGCAATGACCCATTTAGTTTTGTTAACAAGCATACTGAGCAGAAGACAACCCCTTTTGATGGGATAAGAGTTTCAGGGCTAACATTGTTTTTCACAGTTATAAAGCTAGAACTTAAATATTACTGTGTAGATTGTGATAAAGTTATATAAGTGAGATAAATTAATGCAGCAATTTACAATCATTTCATAAAGTCTAAACACATTGCTATAAGTTCAACCCATCTTACCCATACTAAAACACAATGAGCTGGATTGGTTTCTGCAGTGCATTTGTCAAGGCTTGGCTGAGGCCTAAGGCTTTGGCTAGAATCGGCAACAGGTTTCCCAGCATCTTGTTATTATTAAGCAAATCAGTTTAAAATGTCGGACTAAAGGAACTTCAGACATTTCATCTGTTCCCACGTCTTCAGAACAGCCTTTAAAGGATTGCTAGTGGTCCATGATGTCAGCAAAGGCCTTAGCTGTTTTCCATGTAAATAATCTACAATAACAGCAATAATTTTATTTCAAAATGCTATATAATTTTCAGTGTGCATGATAAGATGTATAATGCAGCTATAACCAACTATTTTAAATTAATACAATATGGTGGGCCTTTAAAAACTGGCCTCACGGTGTTCAATAATTGTAATTTTGATGAAATATTTGAGATGGTTGCCAAAAGCGTGCACTATAATGTTTATGTGTGGTGAGCAGGGGTGGCTGCTCACTGACCCAGAGGTGGAAGAACCCCTCTCCTAGCCTGGGTGGGCTGAGCCTGGTCCTGTTCCTTTAACTCCCTGGAAGCCAAGGGGCGGGGCGAATAGTATAAAAACCCAGCCCAGGCGCTCAGTAGGATGGAGGAAGCAGAAGCCTGTCCTGAGCTCCCAAGTCAGTAGGCCACTGAGGATCTTACAGAGGCTGAGAACTGGCCCAGACCACCAAGCCCCTATTCTGAAGAGGAGATCTTCTTTACCCTGCTGGGAGGGTTCAGATGCCAATGACCCTGGGAAACTGCAGCCACCGTGAAGACAGGTAGACAGTGAGGGGGAGTTAGGAAGTCGCCTGGGGGAGCCGACAAATATCAGGCTGACCTGATAGATTTTAGAGTGTGTCAGTGTATTGCAGGCTGGATCCCCACTGACCCCCAGTGGCAGCCCGAACTACCACTTCTAGGCCCTGGGCCAGGATGCGGTGGAGTAGGGAGTGCCGGGGTCCCCCCTGCTACTCCACATCCTGGATGGCAGTCTCCCTGTTACTTGCCAGTGATCTGCTATCTATTTGTCTGCCCTGCCCTGAACCAGGGCCTGGGCTTATCTGAAAAGTGAACTGCTGTTTTGTCTGCCCTGCCCTGCCCTGCCCTGCCCTGAATTAGGGCTTGGGCCTATGTGCCTTGGAAACTGTGGGTGTTTGTCTGCCCTGCCCTGTACAAAGGTCTGGACCCTCCTGAGATTGTGTTTGTTTTCCTACCCTGCCCTGTGCCAGGCCTTGAGCCTGCTGAGACTGTGACTGCTAAACTGTGTTTGCCTGCCCCACCTGGCCCAGGGCCTGGGCCAACTTAGATTAAGAACTGCTGTTTGTTTGTCTGAACTCCCCCACTCAGAGCTGGAACTTAAAGGGGACATTTATTTGCAAGCCCTGACCACAGGTCTGGGGTTCAGGACTGAGCAAGGTGGCTTACAGTATGCGATAAGAGATATACAATGGAAGAAGAGTTGACCTTGATTTTTTAAGTATCCTTGGGTTGATAGTCCATGCTAGTTTTGATTTCTTTCTAAAATTATTTTTATCTTGCTAAAAATGCATTTTAATGACCTGAAAATTGTTATTAATGGTGAAGTAACACCTCAGCCCTGGCCTATACTAAGGAGTTATTTTGAAATAACCCCCCTTATTTCAAAATATCAAGTGGAGTGTCCACACTACCAAGCCCACTATTTCAAAATAACAGGCTTGTTATTTCAAAATCTGTACTTCTGCTTTCCTCGGGGAATAAAGCTTATTTCAAAATTGTTATTTCGAAATATTGTTAGTGTGGACGATCTGGTGCTGCTAATTCAAAATAACATACTTGCCGTCTCCGTTGTTCCCCTTCTCCTGCGGAGCTTAAAATTACAGGCTGCAAGAGACGGGCTTCTCACACATCACCAGCTTGGCAAGCCCTGTGCCATACAGCTGGAGCCAGCAAAGCCAGGGCAGAGCCCAACACTCCCTCAGACTCTCCCAGGGCTGCCAGCACTCTTGCTGCTCCCTCAGCTGCCACTGGCCAGGGATGCAGGAGAACTCCAGCCTGGATTAGTGTGAAGATCCTGGACCTCCAGAAAGTGGAATGCTGATGTCTATGCCTGGATGGCCACCAGCCTGGCCAACAAATACCACACCCAGACCCTTGACCAGCTCCAGATGAAGATTAAAAAGTTCTGGCATGCTATAACAAGGCCAGGGAGCAGAGTTGACACTCCGGAACATCACCATTTACGTGCCGCTACTACAAACAGCTTGATGCCATCCTGGGAGGAGAGCCAGTCATGCTCCCCCCCCACCAATGTCATCGAGTCTGGACAGGACATGCTCAGTGTCAGCCTCCATGAGGGCAGGGTTGTGGCGAGGAGGAAGAGGAGAAGGAGGACTAAGAGGCCAGCCAGGCGACCATGCCTGCAAGCCAGGACCTGCTCCTCACCCTGGAGCCAGTCTCTCTACCCTCTCAGGATGTCTCCCAGGCCTCGGATGATCCTGGGGAAAGCACAGCAGGTAAGTTTTATAACTTTCCCTATACACATGCAGGGCAGGGTACGGGCTGCAAGGGGCTGTGCACTCCTCATTTAGCCTACTTGGTCTGGGGGTCACACAACAGCCTGTGCACATGGTGCTCATGGAGTGCCAGTCTGGAGCACCCAGCCCCCTGAAGCTGCCACACAGGAACCCTTCGATCCTTCTCACAAGGTTCCTGGAGAGGCCTGCATTACTCCGGCATCCATGGTGCGACATCTTCCCACAATAAGCCACCACTAAGGAGGCTGGGGTCATGGAACCACCCTGCAGTGCCACATGTGGCACATGCTTGTGCCCGCCCTCAGGCAGCATCTGCTCCCGGTCAAGTACAGTGATACAGAGGAGGCTGATCCCGTGCATGGCAATCTGTCGGGGGGAAGAAGAGGAGGTGCAGCAATGCTCCCCTGGGACATCTGTGCTCATTCAGGAAAGTACCTGATGTCTGGGCAACATAAGGCCTTGCTTAAAGCACATCACCATCATCTGAACAGAGACCTTCAGTGTCAGCTCAGAGATTAGGGCTAGGCTTCATACACAGTGTCTCCTGGAATGACTGCCCTTGTAACTTCACAGCTGGGCCAGCTGCGATCTTGGCATGTCATCTACCACAGGAACAAAGGGTAGACTGCGTCGCCCAGGATACAGATGGGCATTCTATGTCCCCAGCTCTGATGGTGCAGTCAGGAAAAAAGTGCCGGTGTGCTTCTTTCAGAGCGTGCATCTTTCCCTGACCATCCAATGTTGATGTCAGTGAAGCATCCCTTGTGATCCACGAGGGCCTGCAGTACCATGAAGAAATATCTCTTTGTGTTTATCTAGTCTGAGGCACGGTGGTTGGGGACACAGGATGGGGATGTGAGTGCTGTTTATGGCCCCTCTGCAGTTGGGGAAGCCAATGGTGGCAAAGCTGTCCACATTCCCCAGAGTGATGGCCCTCCATAGCAGCACATGGTTGATGGCCTTGGCTACTTGCAGAAGCACAGCCCTGACTGTAGATTTACCTATCCTGAAGTGATTCCTGACTGAGCAGTAGCTGTCCGGTGTCGCAAGCTTCCAGATGGCAATGGCCACACGCTTCCGCATAGGGATGGCAGGTCTCAGTCAGGTGTCCTGTCATTTGAGGGCTGGGGTGAGCCACTCACAGAGCTCGGGGAAGATGGCCTTCTGCATGTGGAAGTTCTGCAGTCACTGCTGGTCATCCCATAGCTTCAGGATTATGGTTGTAACTGGTCTCCCTCTGCCAGGATTGGCATTCCATGGTGTGCAGGGGTTGAGGGTCATTTGCAGCAGCAGGAGCGCCAGGTGATGAAGGCCTGTGTTCCAGGCTGGTTGTCATCCTGCTGGAACAGCTAGTGAAAGGTGTGGACAAACTGCGCCAAGAGGCTCAGTATGAGGCCTGCGAGCCTGGCACTGCTCTGCAGCAGCTCCGGCTCCATGTTGTGAGTGCTGTGGTATCTGTAAGGGCAACCAGAGCACATTGCATCCATATGGTATCCCGCGTGAGGAAAGGCAGTGGAGGAGTGCCATGTGGGACGTGGCCATAGACAGGAGCCCCTGAAAGCATGTGTCTCAGCTAGCTTCAGCAAGCAGCCACAGGGAATGTCCACTCTCCTGGTGCTTCCGGTGAGTCTAAGTCCAAGGCAGGCTCCAATCAGTGTGGACGTGCTATTTTGAAACAATTCTGAGTAATTTTGATGGGGGACACACTATTTCGATTTTGTTATTTTGGGAGTTATTCTTTTGATTTTAGTAATTCTGAAATAATTTCCTAGTGTAGATATGCCCTGAGTCTCTCTATCTCTCTGATGAGACTTCCAACAAACGTGCCAATGCTGACAGCAGTTTTTTAAGTAAAGTGGACGTCCAGTTCTGGGCAGTGAATGTGGTACATAACAAGAATGTAATCTGTAGTGTGATGAACTTGGTAAAGCCTGATCCCCACATTGAGACCAATTGAGTTAAATTAGGTTCCCATTTAGCACAGGGCAGAGTTCACTGCAAGAGTTGGGCCTAAGTAGAGAAAAATCTCTGTCCTTTCATTAACTTCTCAAACTTTGCAGGGATTCATTTGGTGTCACAACTTTAACGTTAAAACCCCCAACCCTGTATATAAATAATAAGTTTGCACATGTACCTCAATATGCTGGTGAAGTAGTAGCTGACTTTCAATTTAACAAGTAGAATTAGAGACAGAATATACCTCTTTCATTTCTGAGATGTTATTACAGTTTATGGAGCAATATCTTTTAGGATACAGAGCAATATAGTTTAGAATTATGAAGGCAATACCTTTAGGCAGCTGTTACAACAAAAGCCATGTCAGTATCCCTTTGATCATTGACACAGGCTTGTAAGGGTATGTCTACAGCGCGGTGCTATTTTGGGATATTTCCGGTATCCCAAAATAGCATTTTCCTCATCTTGTCAGCATGCGTCCATTATTTTGAAATGCATTCAAAATAACGGGTGCGCTATTCCGACGTACCAGTAAACCTAGTTCCACAAGGATTAAGGGACTTGTCAGAATAGCAGTCTATTTCAAAATTTGGTGCTATGTAGATAGTGCCAAATTTTGAAATAGACTATCTCGAAATAAGCTCAAAATAAGGTATGCAATTTACATAGCTCAAATTGCATAGCTTATTTCGAGCTAGCTCTGCAGTGTAGGTGCACCCTAAGAATTCTCCTTTATTTCATTTAATGTTGAATTTCTAATTCCAAGGTGAGACTCATGAGGAATAAACTTTTGTGGTCAAAACAGACATCCTCCCCTGGTTCCCCAAACTGTGTATCAGATTAGTGATAAAAAATACTCTGTACAATTTTTCCTTATGCAAATAATTATTTTCATTCTGTGCTTATAACTAAATTATGGCTATACTGCAAATACTGTGCTAAATTATTCTTGGTAACACTAATATAGATACTATTCTATAGTGATATTGTCCATTATATACAGTGTAGGTTAAGTTTATCACTTCTATTTCATAGCTCTTCAGGTATAAGTTATTATACAAGTCATTACCATACATGTGCCAAAAAATTCAATATTCATTATAAAAATGAATATAAGCACTTTGGAGAAACATTACCCTTTATTTTTAGTTTTTGCTGTATCAATGATGTACAAATACCCTGGTCTTAAATTTTTTTAATGGGATTGAATTTTTGAAAAAAATTAATGCTATTTTTTTTTTTTTTTACATTTAGTCTCATATTCTCTTTCTGTTCAGAAATTTCATTATGAAAGTGTAACACAGTGAGGCAAATACAGAAAAACATTTCAAGTATGAACTAAGCAGAATAATATTAATGAAGTTTTTAGGACAGTTAATATAAAATGGCTGGATTAAAATTTGATTCAAAACTCAATAAGAATGAAGAAAGAGTGCACATTTCTAACTTCCATTGTAATGAAAGGGAAATTAATCCCAGTGTTCAGAACGCATTCACCGAAACATAATTGTACAATATCCACATTGCTGGACCCTGATTCATTGACAGCCATTAGCAAATCAGGGTGCAGGGATTTCCATAATCACAGTACTTTTACTATACTAGTAATCACACTGAGAGTGCGAGTTCCTGTACAGATCTATTTAAATCCAAACAGTGAAAAAATATTTCACTAAGCAATAGAGGAAATACATTTATACATTAATTTAAATATTAGGATCAATATGATCCCATCCCACAAAAATGTCCTATTCCTTCAGAACGATGAGAGACCTCAGTGTCCATATTTTGCACTTTTAAAATCATTCATAAATATGTATAGTATGTAAACAAAATCCTTAGTATATTATATACCGAAGAGACTGTACCACATGAATTATATGTGTAGGGAAAATGGTATGCATTTCTTTATTCTCCATGAATGTATATCTTAAACAAACAAAACCCTCAAAAGTTATTTCTTTCCTTATTTTGTGCTTTAAAATGTATCCCATGACAGACTGAAAAATAAAGTCACAATACTGTCGTTATTTCTTTGTGCTTTCCTGTCTCTGTTGCATCCGCCTATTGGGTTGATGGCCCCCAATCTGGTCTTTAACCACAGAATGAGCAATGCAGGCTTCTGCCAGCCATGTTATCCTTCCACTCTCCCTCCTACCTGAACTGGAATAATTGGTGTGGGAAACTGATCCGGTCTCCATGGTTTATCCAGTCTTTGGCCTCTTCTGCTGAGGCAGCAAAGAGGATTCCTATTTCAATGATTCTGTTACACGAGTACACTGTGGGGACTACACCAGCTTATTTCAAAGAGGTAATTGAAGAACCAGAAGATGGTAGGGATCTTAGTGGGGTCCCTCCTAAGCTTAGTTATAGCTCATTTGGCAACATACCACATCTCAATACTTATTCAGAGACATCCATTTCTTGATAAAATCTTAAGTAACATGCTCAGATGAGCAACTGTTGTGACATTACAGCAAGGTAAACAAGGATTGGACTTCGTAGCCAACGAATATTGGCTCTTTTCTTGCCAAAATATTGGCTCTTTTTGAACTCTTCTCTTAATAGGCCTGGCAGAGGTCAAGTGCTAGAATTTTGAAGTGCTTAAGTACAGACCTCATGTTTGGAATCTCTCTTGTTGTTTTTAAAAATACTTTGTTAGTAATGATTTTACGTTAGGAATAAATATGCTTGCTTAAAAAGAACTGAGGCAACTTAAAATCCTGAGCAATTACTCCATTCATAGCCTTCAAAGAGAAAGCAAAGCAGAGGCACTGGCCTCTTTAGGCAGTCTACTTTGCTGGGAATTATTCATTCAGCATGAGTTAAGGTATTAGAATATGGCATTGAGATGATGGGATAATGTGATTTAAAAAAAAAATTCCATGAATATTTCGCAAAGCCGTTATAGGGTTCACATTCAAATAACAAGGTCAACTGTATTTAGTAAAATGATCCATGCAGACGCAGTTAAAATGTAGAGACAGAACCTAATAGTTGTTTTGCTGTTATCAGTTACTTCTGGCGGGCTGTAAGCTGATACCATAATGAAATATTACTAATCAGTAATTATCTAGGTATCTAAAAAGTATGTTTTAAATACTGCTGCAATAGCACAAAAGAAGTCTGGGGCTAAGCATCTAATGTTGGATTTCCTCTTAATGTATTTGTGCAGATTTTGCAACACACAGTTCAACAGGAGCATGAGGTACTGCAGGTTCTCTGTTGACTAGGTCCAGAACTTGGCGGTAACTATTCTAAGGCCAGTATCATGTGTGGTAACATTCTAATAACTTTTGCTTTTCTTAGCATTTGCACACACATGGTCTCTCACCTTCTCTCTCTGCAATATCAGTGCTTAGGTCACAGAGAAATGGGTATAAGTAAAAGTGTCCCCTGTGATGTGAAATTAAAGATCTCCTGTAAAAGTCACTTCTGAAACTCTGTAACAGATACATTCATGCACAATTAAGTAGGTTTCTGCGAAACCTTTGTAGTATTGCAGACGTCTAGTGCACACTTGGAAAATAACTTAATTTCTAGAAAATATTTTTGAATTAGCTGTTTTTCTTAAAGATCAAATTAAATGATTAAACTGCCTTTTCAAATAATGTGTTTAATAGAATACAGTTAACATTCTATTTCATCTTTTCCCTGTTACACCTGCCTTTCCACAGTTCATTGTTTCTCTGGCTCCACCTCTATGGTTTTCATTTTGTGCGGGGAAGGGGGGAGTTGTTCCTATTTTATTTCCTCGTTGTTTGCAAAACGCTTCTGAGATTCTCTGTGTGACATCAGAACAACAAAGTTCAAGATTAAAGGAATATTTTGTTTGGGAACCAGTTATGATTGAGGGTAGAAGCCTTTCCTCCTTACAGGTCAAAGATAATTGACTGTTATCCTCTGCTTCTGATGCTTGTTCCTCACCCAAAATCATTGTCTCCTTATAATGGACTTGTACTATACAATTATTTTGTGTCCATGAGTGAGATGATTATTTGTGATTTTAACACAAACTGGTAGATATTCAATAGCATATCTGGAATCCAATTACGTAGGCCAGGAAATTAAACTGTTCCAAGAATCCTTGTATACAGCTACTTGAGGAAGATGATGGTTGTAATCCTACATGTAACTGATCCAGTAGTGCTGAGCCACACACAAATACCAGAAAAGCGATAAATAATGTGCTGGCTCTTAAAATGCAAACATTTGTAAAATATTTCAAATTATTTCAAATATTTTTCTTTAAAGGACACTGCTCCGGGGAAAAGTATTTTTGGGCTCCTCCAGGATATCACATATCAAAGACATGAAGAGTCGTCATTGCTATTACTGTTCACTTTAACTACTAACATTTTAGACCTCGGATTAAAGAAAGCACCTTGATACAGCTTTTTAATCACATAGTTGTACGTAAGCATGTGCATAAATGCTTTCCTCAGAGACTTAAAAAAACCTTTTGAAATAATGGAGTAAACAGCTTTGAGTAAACATGAGATGGAGCTGGATTTGCTTTCAAGTGAAATTTGGCCATTACTTACCACTTTCTAGAGTAGCTTCTGGTATTTTTCTCCCAAGTACTCATTGTTCACATGTACAGAGCACAATTGTATTTTGGCTGACTCTGTGCTTAGTGTACTATGTACTTTTGAAGGTCACAGTGACATTTGGGCTTTGACTAGCCACATAATATATTTATGGGTTACTTTGAATCTTTTTTCTAATTTCCATAGCATGCTGTTCAATCATGTACAGCTCCTTGCAAAGTGAAAATGGGTTGCAGTCTTTTTCAGAAAACTGACTAGCTAGTAAGTGGTAAGAGGCTGATAGTGTACCATGGGAGCTTTGTCATTGACCTCGGGAGGTACAGATTTGTGCTAAGAAATGCTCCTAAGAGACTCAGTTACCCAAGATACTGAGCACTGTATTTCGGGGAATCAAAGGATGCTTAACTTTAAGATTATGAGTTATCCAGTGGCCTAGAGCCTTCCACACCTAAATGCATTTCAAGATACACTGCTGGGTTTTAAATTACTTTATATGTCCCATTTTGATTTTTTTAGACCATTAAGAGTTGTAATAAGTAATATCACGTCTCTGTGCTTCCTTTGTAAAAATGGTTTAAAGTGTGTGCTAAATTTTGTTGTCCCTCAAAAACATGTTACATGTTAGTTTAGGTAATCTGGATTTAAAGATACATGTGTGTGAAAAGCGGAGTCATGAATACAGCTTTAAAAATATTTTTGCATAGCTTTTTGATCATTAGATAGCATAAATTGAATCCATCGCCATTGGATGGATGGTTACCTTATGTTCTAGAACAGCGCTTCCCAAACTGGGTTGTGACCAGTGTTCCCTGTAAGCTGTGTGCTTGTGCAGCCATTTGGGAGAGATTCAAATGCCACCCAGCTAATTAGCAGAGGGCCCAGAGCTATTTTTTGTTTGTCTGTTTGTTTCTCCTGATGGTGCATCCTCATACATGTCTCTGTGAACATAAAAAAAAAGTATTCTGCATGTGGATGGAAAAAATCTGCACATGGGAACACTGGTTGTGATCCTTTTCTAATGGGGTTGCCCAGTAGGGGGGAAAGGGGAAATTCTAAATGGTCTGGGGCTCCTGGCAACTACCGCCGTTACTGTGGCAGTGGCGACAGCTAGAGCCCTGGGCCCTTTAGAATCGCCACATGGCGTGCTCCAGAGCCCAGTGCCATGTGTTCAGGCCATCTCTGAGGGCTGGCAGCAGGCAGGAGGGGTTGCACCCCATCCAGGCGGCAGTGGAGGCCTGCTCCTTCCGTTTGAGGCCCCGCCACCCTTCCAGGTGCATGGAGGCAGGCCCCCCACATATTGCCCAGGGGCCCAGCAATCCTATCAGCTCCCCTGGGGTCACCAGAGCTAGCTTAGATTTGCTGGAGCCAAAGCTGAAGCCCAAGTCCCACCAACCATGCCCATAGCTGAAGCCCATACTTCCTTAACTTGCTGGCAAGAATACTATGGAAGACCATACCAAAAACTTTGCTAAAATCAAGGTTTATCACATCTACTGCCTTCCCCACCTTCAGAAACCCCACAATAGAAATTGTTCTAGCACGACTCCCCTTTATTGATTATGGGCACAGTTACAATATTGAATGGCTCCATTGGAGAGAGTGTTAAATTGTACACGAGTGCTATAATATAATGGAATTCAGTGGTTCAGTGGTTCACTTACAGCTCCTGTTTTATAGAGTGACAGTGATAAACATAGCATGCATCCATTAATACATAATAACGTTTGTTAGGATGATTAAAATGCATCTATAAAAGCTTTTTTTTCTCTGACACTTGATAATCCATTTTTTTCTGTTAAGCATCTTGCAACATCACTTTAAAACAGCAAAATTTTTCATGTGTGGTAAATTATTTGTGAAAGCTTAATGTTAAAACAATGCTATCTGGTCTCATTATTACTGAGCCTACTCTTGGATTCTTAGGTAGCTGAACTTTTCAGTTTGATGTTTGTCTTCTAAAGAAAATGCACCACAATGTAAGTAAGGTAAAACAGAGCAAAACAATGGAAGTTGTGAATGAAAGTGTAGCCAATAAAAGTAATATATAATATCTCTGATCAAAAGGCAGAGCTAATTTCATGCATGGATTAATTATATCAAAATACTTTGTTTGTGGTATTCAATAATTTCTGTGAAACATATGTTAATATTTTGTCAAAGAACTATTTATTAATACTAACTATAAAGAGCTGGAAAGAAATACCAGTGCTAAACTCAACTTGCAGTTTATTAAACACTAATTCAGTGGGCAAATTAGGAAGTACAGAAACTGTTTAATATTCTTCCATCATAGCCCCTATAACTGGAATATGTATTTGATAATCATAAAGTGTAAGAAAAATGGAATCAGGAGAGCACTTAATTATGTTCATAAATGTTAAACATGTGTAAGAACTGTTGACTTCAGTAGAAGTTAGGCACATGCTTAAGGTCTTGGTCATGCTAAGATTTATATGCATGGTTAATTGTATGGCTATATGGTCCCACTGACTTCTACCTCTGTGACCATCTAGCCAGAAGTATCCCCAAAGCGTGTCAGCTACTTTCACTTCAATAGGCCAAAACACTAAAGAGTAAGAAAGTTAGGAACAGCTATAGCTAATGTAAACAGTGGTCCATATTGTTTGCTACCCTGTCCCCAAAAGTAGTAAGATCTGAATGCTACAAAGGAAGGTATAAAACATCCAGAATGGAATACTGTGGAATTGTTTTTCATTTACTGGGTTTATTCTTAAAACAAACCAATGACTTTTTTTTTCCCCTTAACTTCCTTACCCCAATCTCTCCACGTTGCCCCATTCTCTGTCTGTTACATGCAAGAAAGCCCTCTTTCTGAGTACAGCTACCTCACTTGCTTTCGTACTTCAGGGCAGCAGTGTAATTAAAAAAATCCACAGGGGGTGGAGAAAAAGCTCTCCCTTTACAAGTAAGCAAGGTGTGCCTCTACACACACATTCATAGCATTCAGGAGTTACAGACTAAGGTAAGTTCATTTTATTATGGTCATCTATGCAATCTAATTGTAATGTGTCTGTGTCTCATACTTTCATAATTTATCTCTCACTTCAGTAATGCACTCTGAGTGCTGAGCCTTTAAGGTACTGACGACTAATGCTTTAATGGTAACTAAGGATTGCTATCCACCAAGACAACTATAATGCTGACTAAAGAACATTCTATGTCCATGGGGTGGTGGTGGTGGCGTGTTACACCAGAAGTGCATATAATGGACAAGAATTTCAATTATTATAAACCCTGTGCCAGAAGTGAGGGTCTAGAACAGCAAGCCAGGATTTTGCATAGCCAGGAGTGCAGATGGTGATTGCTATGAAAATATTTTTGAATGTCCTATATTTTAAAAGTGCACTTTTAAAGTAACTGATTATCATTGTAGAATTAAGAGTTGAAAAGAGAAACTGAACTGCTCACATTTTAGCAGAGTTTGTTTGCTAGTGATATTTTTGTAATTTTTTAAAATTATATTTTAATATACATTGTGATATAACCTGTAATACAGCCAGCTGCAACTGGAAATTGATTTAGCTGAATTTCATGGACAAAAATAACATTTACAGAATTGAAGAGGCAATTAGAAGAGGCAACTAGATTATCTAGTCCGACCTCCTGTATCTGCAACCTGCAACAACCACCCCCACTCTAAACTCTACAACCAGAATTTGACAAAAAGTATAACAACTATATGTGCTATAGGAGGTATTAAGATGTGCCCTTGCCTGAAACCCCTACAATGGTGGGGAAGTGATTGAGATAGCACACTGTGATACAAAAAATGTTGGAAGGAAATTTGGAAAGGGAGAGGAAATAGATGCCCTTCTAAAACTTAATGAAATAATTGCATTTTGTGCAGATTTACACTGACAGTTCAAAATTATGCTTTTAGGACTCCATCACAAAAGTATTTTATGTTTCAAAGCAGAAGCTGAAGTTCCTTTAAATGCGTTTTTTTTTTTAAATGCATCCATTGCAAAATTCTACCCTGGCTGGACTCTGAAAGCTCCAATGCTGTGAGCTTTCTTTTTCCACTCTAGATCAGAGAGGCTATGAATTTCAATTATTTATCTTGAAACTAGCGGTGGTAAACCACAGAAGTCAGAAGTTCATGTTGAAGCCTTATAATCAAATTTCCTGAATGAAGCAAACCACTTAAATCAGTAAGATCAGACTGGATACCTCATGAGACCAAGCTTTCTCATGGTAGGTGTACTGTTCCTTCTTGCATTAAATCATTTTGGATTAAATTCAGAAGCATTTTATGAGATTTTAGTATTTTCTGTTTCATGTGGCCAGATTTAAATTATATCTGAATTTCAGATATATTCAGGCTGTATTTTTAATAGAGCTATGAACACATAGATTGATTAATTAAATATTTAGCTTTAGAGAGACTTATCTGACGTGTATATCAGTTCTGGCTTAAAGTAGGAAATCTGAAGTCCCACAGGGGAAGGAGGAAATACTTAGGGTCTCTCTGAGATTGGGAGGAGAGGACGTGTCAATTTTCCACCTATGTTGAAAATACATTTGAAAATGAGGCATTTTCTATTATGGTTCATGAATTCCAATATGTTTAAAAGTATTGTGATGTGGACCAAGTGGGGTAATGGAATTCTGTCTGAAAAGACAAAATTGATAAAATACATTTTTGTGCTGCAATTAATATGAGATAATGAGATAGCTAACTATTATCAGTGAGAGTCCAAAGAGAAAGTATTACAGAGATGTGACTAATAACCCTCCTTTCTTAGAGTCATCAGATATCCTAGTTTATAAAGAATGATGTGGTTAGGAGGGACACTCTTGGCATCTTGGGGGAGGGGAATCGAAAATGGAGATTGCTCTAGTTTCAATAAAATACCATAGTGTCTGGTTACTCTCACACTGCCCAGGAACTCTGAACAGGTTCTGTGAACACTGTAGTGCCTCCTGTGTAGTATTATCAAACAGTTTCTGTCTTTGTTGCTTTGAATGCATCTTAGCTCATTAGCAAAGAGGAGTGAAATCTGCAGCCGGCTGAACAGCGACAGCTCCGCTTCAGAGGAGGGTCTTCAGTCCTTTTGTAAAGGGGCAAAGAGGAAACCATGGCAAAATGAAATCTGTTTTATTAGTTTAGAAATACATTCAGCTTACTTCTGAGGCTTCCACATAACCACAATGCCCAGATTCACTGAAGAGACTGCAAATGAGAAGCCATCCAAGCAAAAAAGGAATTTCAGGTTTACTGTCACACTTAACAATGTGGGCAGCCAGCCCAAGGCATAAAGCTTCAATTTAAATGAGAAATATGGGCAGGCAATGCTGAGGTTTACAAAATAATTCTCCCCAGGTCACAAGCCAGGGTAAATGGAAGGAGAAGCATCTCAGTGAGCTGTCTCCATTCACAGAGCTGTTCAAAGTGGAGTGCCCTTGCCAGGAGGAGAGTGGTCTTAGAAAGCTCCCAGATTGGTCCTACTACATGCGTTTTACTCCACTGAAAGCTGAAAACATTTCACATACGTATTTTCAAATAAGAAAATCCTTTAAATGTCCATCTGGATCATCTCAATGTCTGCATGTTAGTACAGCTTAAGGCAATCACTCTTTTCTGGTGTATTTGTGGAAAGATTCTTAATCGGAGAAGGAAGCATAAAGTTACGACTTACATTTTTCAGTGCCATTAGTTTCATGCTAAGCAAGTACTTAACTAGGGGCTTTTTGTAATGCTCATCGCTATTGTATCAAAAGGATTCCAAGATAAATTACCACGCTACTACTAGGTCCATACCAGACTTTATTGAGGACTCTTCCCATGCATGAGGAAGCTCCATGAGGCTTCCAGCATGGGCTTTATTTTTCTTTCAGTGAGAGCCTTCTAGCTATGGCGGGAAGGCTTTATCAAAAGGTTGGATGTGTTCTGTAAGCAATAAGGCTTTGGGTTATTCTAATAGCCTATAATGACTAACTTCTCAGTTCACTCCCTTTTCGATGAAGGTGGCTTAGAGTGAAATCATATTCTTGCTGGAATTCACTGGCAAACCATCTGTTGACTTCAACAGGGCCAAGTTTTCACCTTCTCTCCAGCTCTAATGTTCTTAGTTTTTTAGCTGTAAGGACATGCAGTAATGCGGCTACTTTAGCTGATGATGTGCTTACTGATCTTGCTGTATCGTTATCTACTGATGACTTTCAAAAAATTGGGGTCAGAGGCATTTTATTGGCATAAAAATATATTAGTAGGCGTGGAACTTTTTATGTATATGCTGAGGTGCTCACAGGAGCCTGCCCTGCTGAAGCATTAATATCAGATACAAATTACAGAAAACAGAGTAAACAACACTGTAGATTGGGCATACGATTAAACACTCATTTCCAGATACACTAATCAAAATAGTGAGCTGATTCTGAGGTCTAGCTGAGCTTTGTAAGCTGCATAACTCAACATGGACTAGGAGTGGAGGGAAATATCACGTTGCTTTCTCTGAGGTTTTTGGGGACTGGTCTAGCCTGAAGAAGAGCTCTCTCTAAGCTCAAAAACTTCCCTTTCCAAAATAGAAATATTACCGTTCACAATTTGTCTTTCTGGATTTGGAATTTTACAGCATCTTTTGGAGATATATTGCATGCAGTATAGTGACTATATCATAGAAACACCTATTTTTAGGGGAAAATACTTCATGTGATTATTTATTATATGAATTTTTGCTGTTGACCTTATCGGTGTTACTGTGGGTTTCAAGAAATTTAATTTGTTGTACAACTATTTACTTAGTACTTATGGTGTAGGTGAATGACCAAGTTAAGATTTCATGACTTCACACTGTCATTTCACAGCATAAAATTTCATGTATCTGCCATCTCGATTTCCTTTCTTTATTGGAAAAGCTTCACATAACTGCCACAAATTGCAATTAGAATTGCCATACAAAACTCTGTTGTAATTAAGGAAACGAGTGTAAAACACCCCCAAATTCAAGTATGGTTATGCTGTCACTTCCATGTTTCCTAACTGGAGATGTAAAATCTCAAAAGAATGAAAAATCTTCTATAGAAAAGATACATTGCTATTATCAAGACAAATGTGAGCTCTAAACAGTGGTGTTGACAATTAGTGATGGACAAAATTTAATGTAAGGAGAAGGAATTAAATCACTTAAAGTATCTGAGGCTATGTGTAACGATAAAAGCATTTATAGAATAATATATAATCAATGTAATACAGTGAAAATCAAGTGAAAAATGTTTGCTTTTTCTTTATCTAAATGGGGTACGTTTTTAATGTTAATACAAGTGGATGAAGTCTTACAGCTCTATTACTGCTAATGGGAACTATGCATGTGGCAAAGTCTGTATGCATCATCAAAGAAAATTTATTCCTGTATGACATAGAAAAGTCATTTAATTTTTGCAACTTCATTTGGTCTTCAAAGGTCTTATCAGCCACAATTGGCTTTATGAAAGCTAATACACTTCACGTCACTAAGTGGTGATTATCTTCAGACAAACAAGTCATGTTTGTCTTGTACAAATACTTGCACAGAATGTACAGTCCCTGGCTAGTGCTAATATTCATAACAAGCATCTGCCTCGAGGGGTGGCTGTTGGTGACTTAAGCCATAGCAATGAAGATCCAAACCAAACAAGAGAGCTGTTCTCTCCTCTGAGCCCGGGGTTTGTATAAAACTCTCTCCAGTTTCTCACCCTGGATCATGGGCACTCCATGGATTCTTTCCTGCTGGGTGTATGGGAAAGAAGGGGACATCTGCCAATCTTTAGCTGGACTCCCCCACAGCCTTTGTCTATTCTTGAGGTCTGTTTGATTTTCCCCTCCCTTCATGCAGTGTATGACATCAGTACCCCCCTCCATCAGTCTCTTGGGAGTGTAGAGGAGTTCTTGCTCTGCTTTTACATGAGCTCCTGCTTGGTGATTCTAAATAATGAAGCGGTCCCCTCAACCTATTCCTATGTCATTCCCCGGCCCCTGGAGGTACCTTCCTCTTGTGTTCGTGAGTGCATATTCCAAAAAATCCTTCCTAGCTGGGACTGAGCTCTCTTTTGCTGGTCTCTTGTTTCTCTGTTTATGGAGAAGCCCACAGTTCTTGTCCTTTCAGAGTCTTCTCTGGGAGTAGAGGCATCTTCAGCAGAAATACTTCCCTTCCCAGTTCAGTCTCACAGGAAGGAAATGGAGGTTAATTGTATGCGTGTCCTCTTTTCCAGCATGGTTTCCCATCTAGCTTATAGTACTCAAGGTCTTTTGGGAAGTACGGTTCCCCAAATGCCTCCTTTTTGGGACTGATATCAGTAACAGGACTCTGCTGGGCCTGTAACCTGTCTTAAAGGGGCAGCATGCCTTTTCACATATCCCTCTTGGTTTTACATGCCAGTACAAGTTTTAGTGTTACCTTTGCTGTGCTGTGACTGACAGACAGAATTTTACAGCACCATTTTGAGGTTTAAATTAACATTCTGGCTCTTTCAGGGATAATAAAATGTGGCATGCTGGGCCCTAGTATAAGTCTTGCTGTTTGTCTGCATGTTGTTTTTTATAAAAAAATATTTTAACAATAGAAAATCCCTGCTTCAGTGTCCTGATTTTCTTCATTATTACTGCAGATATGAAGTACTAATGGCTTGTTTTATTTTTTGACTGCCCTCCATGCCCACCATCCACTTCCTATTGCAAAATCACCTTTCTTCCCCTGCTGTGCGTAATTCAGTTCACTTCACACTCTAGACACTAGGCTTTTTGCCTCCACAGAACTGAAGGCTGCTTTTATTTTTACCTGTCTCTCTTAGCAGCTAATACAGCTTGATTGTCTCATCTAGATCTATCTGATAAAGGTTCAAAAAACACAGAATCAGGCTTAGATAGGCAACTGAGCTGCAGCTGGGTAAAATTTCCTACTTTTCTGTTCACAGATCATTGGAATATATTTGGACACTAGAAGATTTACCCAGGACTGCTTGGGTCTTTAACTCAAATAAGTTTTGTTTTTCTTCATTTAAATCATTTTTCTGGGGTGGGGCTAGAGATGAGGCTGTGTTCAGATCACAGCAGCTTGGGGCCAGGTGAGAAGCACCTGCCATCTTCACGGCCACGGCAGTGGGCGTAACCAGGAAAGGGGTGCACAGACATACAAACAGAATAGCTGTCCCTTTCTCTACCCTTAGCCCCTGCTGGCCCAATGAGGTTATAGCTGTCCTGGTCCCCATCTCTGGCCAATTTCTGCCTCCTATGGTCATTTAGTGATGTAACTGTTCATCCTACCAGACCCCTCCCTTTCCATTTTATGAGAAACAATCACATTCCAGGCAAATCATGTAAGCAGCCCAGCAGGCTCAGGAGTGAAAGGAGCTGCAGGGCCTCATCAGGTCACATCTTGAATGGGGTCAGTGAGGTGAACATGATGCTGCTGTCTGGCCATAGAAGATCCAGGTATAGCCAGGGGTAGTATCTGGTTGTTTTTTGTTTCTTTGCTTGTATATTTACTTAGCCGGATTTGCAGGGAGAGAGGACATTAAGGACCTTAACCCTGAGCTAGAGCTGAAGGTAGGAGGGATCAGGAAGGAAGAGGCCTGGGGAAGAAGCAAGAGTGAATTGAAATCAAGTATGTAGCTGCAGATTATAGGGTACCTTGTTAGATCCCAGAGCAGTAAGTGGGTCGGCGTTCTCTTGCCAGTTACTGGTAAAGTGACATAAACTGCAAGAACAGGGCAGGGCTTATTTGAGAGCCTGAACACAGAGTCCAGAGCAGTGTTCCCTCTAAGATTTTCCATCCTTGGGGGTTTGCATTTTATTTTGAGCGGGGTAAAATTTCTTATGTGCAACACCAATATTGAGATAGCATGTGGATGTGCATAAACAAAAACCACAGAAATATATATATATATATATAAATCTGTAAGTGTGGAAGAAAATATTAAAACAAGGGATAATTAACAAGGAGCAATGCTTATGGTTATTTAATATGAAATCAAATAAAAAGAAAATTAACTCTACCCTTGGCTAAAGAAATGGGTTGTGCCAATGAAAGCTCATTGTGCTATTTATATATTTTCATCTCTAAGGTGCTACAAGACCATTAGTGTGCCCTCTAAGCTATGTGGCAGCATAGCTTCATAAGTGATTAATCAGCCCTGTCCAGTCAGCGGCTCAGGGCTCTATGCACGGGAACATGCTTAGAGGGAACACTGAGAACCATTGTTGTTCTTTAGTTACAGACTAACAAGGCTACTCCTCTGAGACCTTGGAGTACATGTATCATCATCCTTTCTAACAGACAGGTGCATATTTCAAAGATCATGCAAATAAGGTTTCATCCTACAGAACAACTAGCATCACACCTAGTACTTGCTACTTCTGACTCATAAGAGCCAGCACTCTACCAGATAGCAAAGATCTAGCCTTAATGCAATAGAGTTCACCATGTATTAGTAACACAGTATTTAAAATTAAGACCAGAGTTTTAGATATCTGCTACACAAAAAATTCTGTTAAAAGAATCTTTTTCATTCTTACTTTAAACCATTAATACGGGAGAGGCAATAATTTTTGATGTGGGGCCATTCTGAGAATATGGTAAGTGGTTCAGAGCCACACTTCCATTATATTAATGGAGGAGGTGTGGAGGTCTGGGGTGGAGGTTAAATGCAGAAGGAAGCTTGGGGTAAGGGATTGGGGTGTGGGATCTGGGAAGGAGTTTGGAAGTGGGGGATTGTGACCTGGGATGAGGAGAGGGTGCAGTGTCTGGGAGGGGGCTGTGCCCTGGGGCAGGAGTACAGGAGGGATGCAGGGATTTGGGCTGTGACCAGGGATAGAAGATTGGGGTGCAAGGTCTGAGAGGGGGCTGTGACCTGAGGACAGATGTAGGAGGGGATGCAGTGTCTGGGAAGGTATTTGGGGGCTGGAGCAGGGGTGCAGAAGGTTTGGATTACATGGGGTAGGAGGGCAGAAGATCTGGCTGGGAGAACTTACCTGGCTCCAAGCCAGCAGCCCAGCAGGTTCCTTAGCCAAGGGTCCCTGCCTTCCAGCCCCTGTATGTGCCGAGGGATCTGCAGGAGCCATATTTATTGTTCTGAACTGAATGCTGTGAGCCCCAGGAATGAGGAAGGAGGGGCACTTCACATGCTGCCTGTCCTGTAGACAGACAGCTGCTATTGTCCGAAACTGGGCAATGGGAGCCACTGTCTCCCCTCCCTCCAGGCTCTCAGTGTTCACAAACACACACATGGCCCTGCACCCGGCTTTCTGGAGTGCTGAGCGGGTTTGGGCCAGGTAGGAAGCTGGTTGAGGCTCTCGTGGCCAGATCTAGCCTGCAGATTGTATTTGCCCAGCCCTGCAGTAGAGGTTGGAGCCAGCTTCTCCATTTATAGCTGGCGGCAGCAGCTGCTGCTGCTTCTGCTCCTCTAAGAGGGAGTGCCCTGTCCCTCCTTCCCTAGCTGATCAGAAAAGGGCTGCGCATAGGTGTGCAGCTTACAGGGAACCTTGGTACAGAGTGCATTATTAAATGTTTTATAATCTCAAAGATATTACCAAATTAATATGTTAAATTACAGAATTATAATTATAGGGTTTAAAGATCTGTGATAACACAATTCAGTCATGGCCCAGAACATCAAATGGGAATTGCCATCAATTAAATTCAAATTCAGCCATTTTTCAAAAAGTTTTTTAAAAAGTAAAAAAAAATCATCAGTACTTCAAAATCTGTGGTTTCAGAATATAATTTTGTTTTGTTTTGTTTTGAAAGAATTTTCCTTTCCCTTGCTGTTTCATGGAAGGACCACATGAATGAGGGGAAACTATGCAGGAAGAGAAAATGAACGTGACAACGTATTGTCAAATGTATACAGTACAGAAAAAGGAATAAAAGATTAGATAATTCTTTCTATTTAAAGCATATTGCAGGAGTAACAAAAAACCTACACTGAATTGTGTTGTTTATTTTCATAGCAAAACAGGCAGGTGGAAAAAATGTTACCACTATCTTGAATCTATTTCCTTGATATTGATGTACCTGCCGTTATATTTTACTGGAAGCACTTAGTTTGATAGCAATGGCATTTCAGTGCTTCTCAATGAATGTTCCTGTTCTTAAAACATCCTGCCTGAAGTTTCACTATCCATTAGATACAGTGGGATTAGAGAGGGTGTGTGGAATAAATAGTAAAAAGCCTCATGTCTAAAAAAAGTACCACAGAAAGTAGGTTAATTATTCATGGTACTGTGCTTATGCTATTTATTCACAAAAAAGTTAACTCTTTTTCAAAACTCTTGGTGTCCAGTGTTGGTTACAGAAACAAATAAAACTAGCTACTAACTGCTAGTCCCATCTATTCAAATAAAGTCAATCATCACAATTTCTCTCACATTCTGTGTCCTTCTTCAAAAGTTTGGGGCCCGAGAAGGTGCTGATTGAAGAAGAAATTAATGGAACTGGGTATTGTCTTTGCAGTCTTGTATGTTTACAAGGAATCAGAGGGGTAGTTGTGTTAGTCTGTATCTGCAAAAACAAACAAAAACAAAAACCAAGGAGTCCTGTGGCACCTTAGAGACCACATCCACCCTGACTTAATTGGCCTCATTAACACGGAGCCTACATTTGATAAGTAGCTCCCTTCTTTTCTTATATAACATAAATAATTTCCACTCCAATTCATCTGATGAAGTAGGTTCTACCCACAAAAGGGTTATGTCTACACTTGCATCCTCTTTCGAGAGAGGGATACAAATGAAGACATTCAAAATTGCAAATGAAGCTGGGATTTAAATATCCCACGCTTCATTTGCATATTCGTGTTATGGCGCTATTTTGAAATAGTGCTGTTTCGAAATAACAGACGCTGTTAAGACGTGGTTATTTTGAGAGAAAACCCTTCTCTTGAAATAACTGGTAAACCTCATTGTATGAGGAGTAAGGGTTATTTCGAGACAAGGGTTTTCTCTCGAAATAACCGCGTCTTAACAGCGTCTGTTATTTCGAAATAGCACTATTTCAAAATAGCACCATAACACGAATATGCAAATGAAGTGCTGGATATTTAAATCCCGGTTTCACTTGCAATTTCGAATGTCTTCATTTGCATCCCTCTCTCGAAAGCGGATGCAAGTATAGACATACCCAAGGTTATGCCCTAATCAATCTGTTAGTGTAGGCCAGGTTTACACAATATCAGAAGGTCAAGGTAAGATACGTATCTTACATCACATTTCTGCACCATTCTCACAGCGGGAAGCTGACAGGAGCAAATGCTCCCATTGGCTTTCCCTACTCTTTGTGAGGCGCAGGAGTACCGGTGCCAATGGGGGCACCCCCAGAATTTGATTTAGTGGGTCGATACTAGACATGCTAAAACAAATCCCACAAGATTGATTGTAGCAGCATCAATCTTCTGTATAATATAGACAGTCTCTAAGGTGCCATGGGACTTCTCATTATTTTTTACAAATAATATATTTCTCCAAAGGCAGAAGGAACCAAGAATAAAAGGAGAGGTCCCAAGCTTCTTTAGCCAACACCAATCTCAAAGCTCTCTCTCTAGCTTTTTCCCAGATCACACTATGCATAGAAGCTTTCCCGACAGACTTCACTAAGCTGTATTTTAGGTGTGGGTCATTAACTGTGTCTTATTACTGTTAACTGAAGGGCATAACTACATATCAGATTTCACAAGGTGTCACCTTTCTTGTAAATTACATAATGGATCTTTTGTAAAATATTAATAAAACAAGTATGTTAGTCTTGATTCACATACAATTGTATTTTGAAAGTTTGGCCACCATTTTGAGCATAATGCATCATGTTTACTCTCAGTTTATTTTTATTGGATTAAATAATCATATTCTGTATTATGCATAAACATCAGTTACATAATCTTGCAAAACAACCAATTCTTTAATAGCTGATCAGGTGAAATCAGACTCTGATTCTATAAGAGGAAATGAACATCTATATATAAGTAGCCATAGTAGAAGCCCATGCACATTCAGCTAGTATATTAAAAATTGTTACCAGAAACTATACTGGATTTCAAGATATCTAACAGTTGGACAGTGGCATGATGTTGAATCACTGCTGCTGTATATACGTCAGGCATAAGCTGTGACCGAGGTTAGAGTTAACTCAGTTGTGTACAGCTAAGTCTGTTCTGTTTGTTTAGTGAAAGGTTGCCTCTGACAGAGAACTTCAAACAATAAGAGGTTGGGTAACCCCGGTCTACTTAAATTTTTGTTTTACCTAATCAGGCAGTAAACCCTTTGTTTTATGCTCCATTGTGTCCAGATCATCTACTATATAAGATCTCATTCTGACGCAAGTTTAATTAATGGACTCTGGTTTTATGGTGGCTACCCACAACATGGTTTCCCCAGTAGTTCCCAGGATATGTTCTTTCCAAACAATATTTCCACAGGAAACAGTATGGTGACTGAAAGTGTTTGCTAACACTTTCATCTGGTTACCCCCATTCTCTTTAAAAGAAAGCTAACACCCAATAGTAACTGTTAATTGAAAATACTCCTGTTCTTGCAAGTTATTGCATATCCATTTTTCTGGCTATACACCTACACAAATGGAAGTCCATCACATGAAATTGCACAGATGAGCAGGTCTTTTACTAATCCACCCTCCTACAGAACGGTAAGATTCACCGGTGCCTCTTCCTCCCATCTGGTCTTCCACCGTTTCTGCGCTTGGTGTTGTTGGAGTCTCTACCAAAACACTCTTTCTCCTAACTTTTCTCTGGTATACTCATGATATTATTTGTTTCTAATGACCCCAGCTCAGGTTTCTCCTGCTGCAGAATCCCATAGCATCATTAGAGGTTCCTAATTTTTTTCTGAGGTGTCTATGGTTTCTTCTCACTGACTGTCCCTTTGGCTTCCTGGCTGCACACTGTAGCTTTGTGCCAGAATATATCCTGTTTGTCAGTGGTTGTATACGCACAGTATCATATGGCTCCAGATCTTGTACCTCTCGAGTGGATCTGTCATAGTAAAATAAGTCTTTGTTTTTTGGTTTCTCTGTAATTCACCAAGAAATCTCTTGAATACCCAGGCTATAGCAACCTTTTCTGGGCCAGATTAAGACATGCTGAAGCCCTGAGCTATGTCAAGTTTAAGAGGCTCCATAGCATTACCAAAAATGTGTATTATTCTAACAAAGGACAATGAAAATAGATATAATAAATTTGTATATTTGCATATATACCAGTACATAGGCAAGAATGCAACTAAAACTAGTAATTTTTTTAATTTAGAGGGTCCTCATAATCTTGCTTACTTGTAGTCAGCAAGGCCTGGTCTACGCTACCTGGAACAGTCGAAGTAAGATATGCAACTCCAGCTATGTAAATTACGTGTCTGTAGTCGACATATCTCAGATCCCTGTCCACACAGCAGGAGGTCAATGGGAGCAAATGTTCTGCCACAGCAAATGCTTGTCCATGTGGTGTAGGTGTGCCTTAACTGTGTCTTCATTTTCCATCTCCTCTTTGGGCTGGACTGGAATTTAGACTTTGTGAGGGAGTTTTCTGGTGATCTAGTACTGCTAAGCATGGACTGGCACCTGCAGTTTTCCCTTTTCTTCAACAGTTTTGTATCAGTTTTTATTGCTGATTCTACCTTGTCATTGCTTTGAGGATAGCCACATGGAGATGTTAAATCCCAGTCCTTAGTGAACTTCTGCAACTCTCCTGAAACAAAGTGTTGTCTGTTGTTGGAACACACAATGCCCAGAATCCTGTACCATTCAAAGTGTGGTTTTAACTTCCATATGATATTCTGAATTCTGTATCTGGAAAACAGTCATCTCCCAGAAACTGGAAAAATAGTTTGCAATGATCATGTATTCCTTGTCTCCACCATTAGGGGTTTTTTGGGGTTGTAATATTTCAAAATAGGAACCTCCCAGTCATCTTTTATTCTTCAGAATGCTTGCTTCTGTTGATCTGTCTACTCCTATATAAGGTCTCAATTTATCAGCTGTCTCAGGATCTTGCAGCTCTGAAACAAATGGTTGAAAAATACTAAATTATTGACCATTAATTCCCAGGAATCTCTGGACTCTTTTAACATTGGTGGATCTTGGCATTTCTCGAATTATCCTTTCTTTCTCAGAGTCCACTTTCAGGCTTTTGGAGGTCAATAAATGTCCAATGTAGGGCACTTTAGTTACTCTCAGCATGAGCTCATCTAAGTTCAATTTCAGATTCTTTTCTCTGCATCTGTAAAAAAAAGGTAATTTGTAGTCATGTTCTCACTGTGATTATTCTGGATTATAACCCTCTCCCAATATCTGCACATGGTCTGTTATTGTCTTCATTCAGTCTTGACCATCAGTCTCTCTGAGGGAGTTGCAAAGATTGTCAAGTAACTGGCTCCTTCATCTAGTATATAACAATACATTTTTTTTATATTGTGTACTGTAAAAAGTCTAAGTTAGATCAAATGTTTTCAATTATATGTAGAAAGAAATAGTTCAGTTTCAAAACTTTGTTGAAAGGCTTTTGGTCTATTCATGTTCTCAATATTCTGGATATTTTTTTGCCATCATAAAACTGTCCAGTGTGTTCCCTTTCCACAGGCTGTATAATTCCATATTTTGGTAAGCTCTGCAGTTCATCTTTCAGTGGCTGTAATAATGAATTGGTACTTTTTTCTTTTTAGAAATTTAACTGGTTTTCCATTAGATCAGTCTTTATTTTATAAACACTATCTCTGTTTCCCTGTAATACTTAATCTGTATTGTCTTCTGGTCCTATCCATCATATCTTTAGTCACCAGTCTGTCTCATCATTTGTGACCATAAAATCCAGTCTGTATTTCTTCCATCTTTCTTTGATTTTACATTTTTCCATGGGCTTGAATGTGTTAAGATTGTATATTGTTAACAGCAGATTCGTGTCTTCCAACTGAGTATCTGGATTTGCCAGCATGATAGAGATAATGTTACAACTTACACCAGACTTTAATTGAAATTGCATCAATTTCCTCTCAAGCAACATGTTTGCATGCAATTGTTTCTGGTGTTTAATAGGGACTTTGTGCACTGTTTACTAGCTGTTTTTTTTCACCTACATAATATCTTCATACTCACCGTTGTAGTCTTGAATTACTGTGTGCAACTTAATTTTTTTCCTCTCCAAACAAGCACTTGGCTGCAAAATGATTACATCTGTCACAATTTGCTCAGAAGATGGACACTTTTCTTTTTGTCTTTCTCATTTTTCTTCACCTAATACTTGCATATGCTTGTATTGTTTTCTGCTACTGTTGTTTTCTCTTCTTATGTATCAGAGGGATAGCCGTGTTAGTCTGGATCTGCAAAAGCGACAAGGAGTCCTGTGGCACCTTATAGACTAACAGATGTATTGGAGCATAAGCTTTCGTGGGCAAAGACCCACTTTGTCAGATGCATCTTCTTATGCACTGTGTGGATAGTTTCTGCTGACTGCTCTTCCAGAGTTCTAATCCCCTATTTGGGTAGCTCTGCAACCCCGTGTATCTCCAAACTTTTCCCCAAAGCTAAGCCTCATATCCCGCACACTATCTGGTCTTTAGTGTTTCTAAAACTTCAGCTGGTGCAAGCATTTTTAACTTAGAGGCATACTCACCTTTTCCTGTGGTTTCCATGTGTCCAGTTTTTTATTGGAATGCTCGGTTGAAAGTGGACCCTGGCAGCTCCAGTTAGCACCACTGATCAGGCTGTTAAAAGTCCAGTCATCATCAGAGCAAGGCTAAGGCAGGCTCCCTACCTGCCATAGCTCTGTGCAGCTTCCAGAAGCAGCAGCATGCCCCCCTTCTGGCTTCTATGCATGTGGGCATCCCTGGGGCTCTGCACACTGTCCCTATCTTGACTGCCTGCTCTGCAGCTCCCATTGGCTGGAAACCCTGGTCAATGCAAGATTCTGGGGCAGTATTTGTGGATGGGGGAATGTGCAGAGCTACCTGGCTGTGCCTCTGCATAGGATCCAGAGGGGGGAAATGCTGCTGCTTCTGGGAGCTGCGTGAGGGAAGCATCATCCAGAGCCTGCACTCCTGAGCACCCCTTGTGTCCCACCTTCTGCCTCAGCCCTGGTTCCCCTCCTGTCCTTTGATCTCAGCCCAGAGCACCTTCCTGTACCCAAACCTCTCATCTAGAGCCTCAGTTAGAGCCTCAGCTCCCAACCCCTGTTCTATCACATCACAGAGCACCCTCCTACACTCCAAATCACTCATTGCCAGCCCCATTTCAGAGCCTGTGCCCCCAGCCATGCACCTCAACTCCCTGCCCCAGGCTATAGCTACCTCCTCTACACTGAACCCCTAATTTCTGGCCCCACCCCAGAATTTGCACCCCCAACCCAGAGCATGTAGCTCCTCCCAAACCCCAACCCATTGTCTTAGGCCAGAACCCCCCCCATCCAAATCCCTTAGTTCCATCCCCAGACCTGGAACCCCCTCCTGCTCCCCAAAGCCATTATCCCTGATACCACCCCAGAGCCAGCATCCCAACCTACTGCTTCTGCACGGAGCCCTCTCCACACCCTGAATTCCTTAGAATTACAGAATACTAGGACTGGGGAGAGCAGTGGAGGCCCATCACTTCTGAAATTCCATCCTAAGAGCTTAGCATTGACTCAGTGCTGTTATCATTGAAGTAAATGGTAAAATTCCCTCTAATGTGAGTGAGAGTAGAGTTAGGCAAATAGTAAGCAATTTCTAGAATGGAGAAATTGCTAGAAAATTGACTGTAGGGAACAGTTCTGTAAGCTTATTGCTTTTCTACCTCTGATTTCTGTGGTTCCTATGTGCTCCGTGTGGAATCTACCTCTAAACCAAATACAGCTTAAACCACCATATCCAAACAGCTTTGTGTTGTCTGTTGGTGAGAAACAATCACTATATAGCACTTCTGTCTTCAGCCATTTTGCATTCAGCCATTTTTAGACAGTGTGAACTATTTCAATAGTCCTTTTTCAACCTCTTAAGCTATACTATTTGAATTAATGCCCTTTTATAAAATATTCACCAACAACTTTATGTATATTATGAATTGAGATATAATTCAGTAAGGAAATTTTCAGTATTTACATATTGAAATTGAAAAATGGCCATTTTGTTAGCAAAAAGGAAAGTGAGACATGAAGATGAGAACTGGAAATAAATTCAGCAGCAACATTTCTTTACTGTGACATCAATAACAAGAATGCTGAAAATTACAGAAACATAATTCCTTCCACCTATGTGCATGTCTGTTTACTTTTGTGAACAGCTGGCTTTTGAAATCCATAGTAGTAAAAAGAAACATATCTTTTCTGGGAATCAATCAATTGCCCAATTCTACAGTTCCCAAAGACTTCAAAAACATTTGTGAGTATCTTGCTGGATCAAGCTCTATTTATTCTTCCACTTACAATGAGTTTAGGTGGGGGTTCTCTAACCTGTAGGTGAATGTAGAAAGATATCTAGGCCACATATCATTTAAAGCAAAGAAAAGTGGACTGTTTAACGATTTGGGGATCCATTCTGGGGATCCATTCTGGCCAAGTGTACACAAAGTATCTTACAGGCTAGAAGTGTGTATCTGCTAATAGTGCCAGTATGAAAAATATCACAGTCAAGAAGCAATGACAAACCAACCTGTGTTGCTTATCCAATCTTGGCTTGATTCATATTTCTTCCTTTAAACTGGTGAGCCATTTAGAAGAGCAAATTGTCTCTCAAACCCGGGGCTGCTATGTATCTCTAATTCAGGTGCCTCTTGAAACAAGTAAAACTGGGGAATGTTTTAATTGCAAGAGAATAAGTGTTTTGCTATTCCAGCATGAATTCATCTGCTCTAAACTGGGTAACTGATTATATTAATCTGAGTGTTACCAATTTAAGCATTATGCTACATCTGGAATGACAGTAGGGGTAAACAAATTCAGCAAATAAGCTGTCATACCAGTGTATGACAGATCTGGTCAACCGGAGAAACTGATAAAAAGGCATAGAGATTTTCTTGTGCTATTGCCTTTTGACTGTGGTGTATGCAGAAATCCAGGGAGCAGAATGCAAACAGATTTTTCAGCCTTCTTATTATGTTGGTAAAGTTGATATGTTTTGGGGGTGGAAAAATACAGAGGAGAATTCATTCACAAAGGATGATTTTTTTTTTGCCTCCTGTGAAAGAGATGGGTCAATCTAGATGTACATACTACATGTACATTATTGTTTGTATTCTTGTAATGCTTCTACTGAACTGACACAGAGTAAGAGACAAGGCAAATAGAGATCTTTTCCTCCATTTACAAATGGGGAATGAGAGCAGAGAGCAAACGTTACTTGCCTACAGATACAGAGAAATCTGTGGCAAAATGGAGAGTTGAACTCAGCTCTCTTGCGTGTCAGTCTAGTGCTTTAATTTCATCATCCTTCTCCTCCTGTAAATGTCCTTTGAGCTTAAAAGAAGTGCACTTTTTATAAGCTTAAATAGGTAAGAAAATAAATACAGAGACAGTAAGGACAGAGAATGAAAAATAGTAATTTGGTTGGGTCTGATACAGTCTGATGAGTAAAGATTTCAAAAGCACTTGAAGGCTTAAGAGACTAAATCCCATTTTCAAAAGGGACTTAAGCTCCTAATCCCATAGTCTTTCAATAAGACTTATGCTCATAAAAATTGGACTTGGTCATTTTTGTAAATTTTATCCTAGGACTGGGAAACTTTGAGTCCTATTAGAAATAGCAAAAAATCAAATTTGTTTGAGTTATCTTTTTAAAGGAAATGCTTTCAGTTAATTCACAGGTGATGTAATCAATATTTAAATCAGTGGTTCCCAGCCTTTTTAAGACCTTGGACCAGCAAACCCATTCACAAACTTTTGGCAGACCGGTAACATTTTATTTGCATATTTGCAAATTCATGTGAGGGCCATGTGGGGGCTGCCAGAGCTGAAGCCGATTGCTGTGTGATGGCTTAGGGGCCGGGGTGTACCACAGCCCGGGCCCCCAGAAGCACCACAAATAACCAGCTTCAGCTCTGGCAGCTGCCGTGGACCAGCAGCCAGTAGTTCATGGTCTGGCACCAGTCCGCGGCCCAGCAGTTGGGAACTGCTGATTTAAATGTAGCAAACTTTTATTTAAAAGAATTTTAAGATGAAAATTATTTAATTGCTAAGAATTCATTTTCCAGTCAATGGTATTATTGGGACATGAGAAATTACTATACTTTTCAAAACTGTCAGGGTTACCATCACTTCTAGCAGAGTTCAGATAAATAGAGAATTGTGGAAAAAGATCAACCTGCTAAAAGTAGAACTAGGATTTTCAGAGGTGTTTAAAGGAGTTAGGCATCTGGGAGCCAAACTCACTTTCCTTTAAAATGACAAATTAAATGTGTTCATGTAATCACTTAAACTAGAATCTTACAAAAATAAATTCTGTTGAGCTGCTTTTTTTTCACATGCTTTTTATGAAATGCACTCATGTTTGTCATGGCTGCAAAATGATTGTTGGATGAAATATGAATATAGCTGCTGACTTTTGCTCTATTCTTTCTCCTTTTGTTTTCTTTTGAATTTTAGTGCATTCAGTCATTAAACAGATTCCTTTGCTAAACATGGGCTGATTTTGGTGGGCTTTTGTGAGCTAGGCTGACCTGTGATTTCAGGTGTAAACCTGAATGGTTTCACCATGGTTTCAGTGTAGAACCTGGTAATAGCTGTTTATCTTACTCATTCTTTTAGGTGGTGCTATAGAGAAGTATTCTTTTGGTACAATGAATTATGTTAGTTAAGTTTTGGCAGAACTCTTGCAATAAGAATTATACATCTATTTAACATGTTGGCTGGGTTCTACCAAATAAAACAGGACTTGATCCTGAACTAGTTATATCTGGAGCAATGAAGTGTTTGAGAGTAGAATGTTGGTTTGCTGGCAAAATATACTTCTGCTTACAGGAGTGCATGCATTGAAAACCTGAGCACTTCAAGCTTAGTGAACAAGATCACAATGCTGGAAATACTCACAAATGTGCTTAACTTTAAGCATGTTGAATCCAGTGGAATTCCATTAATCACGTGTATCTGAGCCTTTGTAGAAGGAGGCCTTATGGTGGAAATGTATGGGTAATTCCACGCTAACGTTGTAACTGCAAAGAGAGAGAGAGACAGATTTTATTTTGTCACTGCAGTTAAAAAGTGTCCTCATCTGTGATGCTACTTCAACACATTTCTGTTGGATTCTTTTTCCAGTCAGAGATTTAGAGTTGGTATCCGCTTCAGAAGCTTAAGTTTGTAGCAAATATTTGATGAGCAGTAGTGATGGGTGCATTTCAAAGGTTTGGATGAGCATAAACAATTCAGATACTTATCCAAATCATTCTGATCAAGAAAAGGGGATAGAAATCTTGTGGAAACTGATTTTTTCAGTATTATTTTTTTCACATAGAAAAATACAGAATCTAGCAAAACAATGTAAATATGCTAATCTATGTCTTGATCCACAATTATTGCCAATAGGACAAATTAAAACAAGAAACTGACTTTTCTGGTCAGATGTCTGCTGCTGCTTTTTTTCTGAAATATCCTTTTTCTTGGTTATTTTTTATTGAGATAGAACCTCTTGGTTTTCTGATTTTACATAATAGTAATTAATAATAGGAGACAAAAACCCAGAGCAGTTTGTATTTGTTCATGTTTTCACATCTATAAAATAAAACATTGATGTTTTTTATTCTTTTAGAAACTCCATATCATATCTGCTCATAAAAAGAATTGTATTTAATTATTTTTAAACTGGCAGCTCTGCAAACTGTACCTGGCATCTGAAAGTAAAGTGGTGGTGTTTCTGACTCATTCATCATCCACAGAACTGATTAGTTAAATCCCATTTGTGGAGTTATTATCTTATTTTATGGAGGTGCTTTTCATCAATAGAACTCAAAACAGCTTTCAGTAACATGAAGGAGCCTTTTTTGTGTCTATTTTTGCCATGCTTCAGCTTCCTCTGCAGCTGAGAGTGACAGTTGAGCCTTTGAAACTCATGTTCTGAAACTACCTGCAGTTTTTGTAATTGCTGAAGTTGCAAGACAACAGTGCTGGTTTTCTAGATTAAAAAAAAGTGGTAAAGTTCAGTTAAAAATATAAGAAAAATAAAATAGTAAGGAAACATAAGAAAGTTTAATCTGTTTTCTTCTGTATTAATTGGGAGAGACCTTAGATATAAGGAAAAGATTATGAGAGTATGTTGTGGAATGCCTTTAATATTACTGTTGTGGACGTATACATATTTCTTCATCTGACTAAGTCCATATCTCCCCCACTATACAGTGTTCAGCTAAACATGAATGGATTTTTTTAGACTAAGAATTAGGTTTCATTAAATATTTTCCACTCTTTTCTTCTGAACTTCTCTTCTGCCCCATTCCCCTCCTTCTTTGTCCAGGCTCTCTATTTTACAATTAGGTTTTTCTTGCTGTGTGCTGAGCTTGTGTTTGTCTGTTTGTTTGTTTTTTTTCTTTCCCTCCCCCCCACGGAGTGTGTACTGTGGTTGGCAGGTGGAAGCTGTGAGCTTCTAATCAGGGTTTGAAATCTAGAAGCCTCTGCTCATTGGTTGAGCCTTAATCAGGGGGAGGGGCTATCAGGTGGTCCAGGGCTTTATAAAGGAGTGAGTCAACGACCAGGGATCTTGTGAACAGGGAGTTTGGCGAGAGAGTTCGGAAGGGGGTGAGATACACTTGCCATTCTTTAAAATCTTTCACTACACTCCTGCCCTTCAAGGAAGCATTTAATAACAACTGAGGAATCTCTCAGAAGGAACGCAGGACAATACAGGACAAGGAAAAAAACTGGCAGCATACAGCATTTAATCCTGCAGGCACAGCAGGCTGAAAAGCCAGTCAGGGCAGGACAGGACATGGAAGAAACTGGCAGCATGTAACCTCTAGAAGAAGAAGGAGGCCAACTCAGGTATCCCCCATTCCTGTAGAGTTAAGTAACCGCTTTCAGGCTCTCTCCACAGGCACTGCAGTGGAGAATGCTTTGGCAGGGACCTCTCAGGGAAGAAATCAGAAGGGAATACCATCTATCGGAAGGCATGGGATGCGTAGTCCTAGGGATGGGGGTTCCACGACCACCACCCCCAAAAGAAGAAGACGGGTGGTGGTGGTCGGGGACTCCCTCCTAAGAGGGAGTGAGTCCTCCATCTGCCGTCCAGACCTACAATCTCGAGAAGTGTGCTGCTTACCAGGAGCTCGCATTCAGGATGTGACCAAGAATCTTCCAAAAGTGATTAAACCTTAAGATCGCTACCCCTTCCTACTTCTCCATGTAGGAACTAATGATGCGGCCAAGAATGACCTTGAGCAGGTCATAGCAGATTATGTAGTGCTGGGAAGAAAGATCAAGGAATTTGAAGCACAAGTTATGTCCTCGTCCATCCTTCCAGTTGAAGGAAAAGGTCTAGGCAGGGATCATCGAATTGAGGAAGTAAATGTGTGGTTGCGCAGGTGGTGTCGGAGAGAGGGCTTTGGTTTCTTTGACCATGGAACTCTGTTCCAGGCACAAGGATTGTTAGGAAGAGATGGGATCCACCTAACTAGGAGAGGAAAGAGCATCTTTGTGGTCTGGCTTGCAAATCTAGTGAGGACGGCTTTAAACTAGGTTCGTTGGGGGACAGTGACCAAAGCCCTAAGGTAAGTGAGGAAGTTGGATACCAGGAAGAAACACAAGAAGGAACAAGCAACAAAGGAGGACCCCTGACTCGAATGGAGAAGGTAGGGCAATCAACTGGCTATCTAAGTTGTTTGTACATAAATGCAAGAAGCCTGGGGAAAAAACAGGAAGAATTAGAAGCCCTGGCCCAGTCAAAGAATTATGATTTGATTGGAATAACAGAGACTTGGTGGGATGACTCGCATGATTGGAGCACTGTCATGGAAGGGTATGAACTGTTCACGAAGAATAGGCAGGAGAGAAAAGGAGGAGGAGTTGCATTATATGTAAGAGAGCAGTATAATTGCTTGGAGCTCCAGAATTTAGAGGGAGAAAAAACTGTTCAGAGTCTATGGGTTAAGTTTAGAGGTGGAAGCAACAGGGGTGATGTTGTGGTTGGTGTCTGCTATAGACCACTGGATCAGGTGGATGAGGTAGACGAGGCTTTCTTTGGACAACTGAGAGAAGCTTCCAGATTGCAGGCCCTGGTTCTCATGGGGGACTTTAATCACCCTGATACCTGTTGGGAGACCAATACAGCAGTACACAGACAATCCAGGAAGTTTTTGGAGAATGTTGGGGATAACTTCTTGGTACAAGTGCTGAAGGAACGGATCGGGGGCCATGCACAGCTTGACCTGCTGCTCTCAAACAGGGAGGAACTAGCAGGGGAAGTAGAGGTGGGTGAAAACCTGGGAAGCAGTGATCATGAGATGGTAGATTTCAGGATCCTGACCAAAGGAAGAAAGGAGAGTAGCAAAATACACACCCTGGACTTCAGAAAAGCAGACTTTGACTCCCTCATAGAACTGATGGGCAGGATTCCCTGGGATGCTTACATGAAGGGGAAAGGAGTCCAGGAGAGCTGGCAATATTTTAAAGAAGCCTTATTAAAGGCACAGGAAGAAACCATCCTGATGCACAGCAAGAAAAGTGTAACCCTTCTGCTAGGCCGAGTTAATAGCAGCAAGGGCCGGGTTCAGTACGTAGGGGTCCCCTCCCAACAACGTAATGCAACAGCGGCTCGAGCCCCCACCCAGTGACCTGGGAAATCTTACACACACCCCTGGGCGCCTCAAAGAGGCAATTCTTCCCCTCTCGCAAGCACAGAGCCTCGGTTTAGCAGCAAATCTTTAATAATATGAGGTAACTGACATCAACATTAAATTGGAAAAACACCACAACTAGGATACATAGACCAAACCATGAGCAAAGACCCACCCCCAGCCAAGAATCACCCAAAGTCTCCAAGAGTCCAACACCCCCAAGAGTCTCTTGAGTCCAGCAGCCCAAAAATCACCCAAAGTCCGACACCCCAAAAGTCTCTGTCCCGGGTCAGTGCCGCCGCAGGGTTCAAAAGTTTACCTGCAGGGTTTTCACCTCCCAACCTGGGTGGAACAGAGGGGGCGGGGGGTTGATACACCTTAATTGGTCTGCCGATCGTCCCGCCTCTCTGCAGGGTTCTGCTGCCGCCTTTAACATGAGTCACTCCACCACACTCCACCTGCTGTCCCGCGAGCTCCTCCAGCTGTCCCGCGAACTGCCCTGCTCCGCCTCTCCATCTTGTTCCACTCCACCGGCCGCCCACCAGTCATTCCCGCAGCTGCTCCTCTGGCCGCCTGCTGCCACTCCTACCGGCTGCCTGACGGTCGTTCCCACCAGCCGCTCTGCAGTCTGCCTGCTGCTGCTCCTACCTGCCGGTCGTTCCCACCAGCAGCTCCGCTGGGTCGTTCCCGCAAACTGCTCTGCCAGCCGTCCTGCAAACTACTCTGCTAGCAGCTCAGCAATTTCGCTTCAAGCTCCCCACAGCACTCAGTGATTTCAGCTCTTTAGCAATTTCAGCTCACGGTAGAGGAGTCTCAGTGCTAGTGCACCATTAGCCCAAAGTGAAGTCAGCTCAGCAGTCTATAACTAGACTCCTAATGGAATCCAAATTAGCTCTGATATTCCATAATGGAGAGAGGAGGGGGTGCAGTTGGTGTTTTTAGACCCTCAGACAGGGGCCCCACCACCAGGTACATATACCTGTCCCCAGCCTCTCTCACTTCACTGGGTTTGGAACCCATGCCCCTTGTCTAGCGAGTGATACTTAGTTGATGGCAAATCCCTCTGTCATAAAACAGTTCCACTGTTCCACTGTCCTTGATTCACATAATCAGGGTAACAACACTTTATCCCCCCTGCCTCAATAACAGAGAGACTGGGGATCCCACAGCAGCCAAAGTGACCATTTGGGTTGCTGTGAGCTCATACTAGGTGGGGTGGGTGTGCCTATGCAAACAAGATCAGCCCCTGAAGTCTTTTTTGCACCACTCACCACAATTCACCACCAGATGTCAGGGTAGAGCTTATCCTGACCCTGCTTAAAAAAGCGAATATGGTAGGCAACCAGATTGGCTTACGGGGGACATCCTTGGTGAGCTTAAACACAAAAAAGAAGCTTCCAAGTGGAAACTTGGACAGATGACTCGGGAGGAGTATAAATATATTGCACAAGAATGCAGGGTAGTTATCAGGAAGGAGAAAGCTCAACTGGAATTGTACCGAGCAAGGGATGTGAAGGATAACAAGAAAGGTTTCCTCAGACATGTTAGCAATAAGAGGGTGATCAGAGAGGGTGTGGGGCCCTTACTGGATGAGGGAGGTAATCTAGTGATAGATAATGTGGGAAAAGCTGAAGTACTCAATGCTTTCTTTGGCTCTGTCTTCACAGACAAGGTCAGCTCCCAGATAAATGCGCTAGGCAACGCAGTAGGGGATGGAGGTGGAGCCCTTGGTGGGGAAAGAACAAGTTAGGAACTATTTAGAAAAGCTAAACATACACAAATCCATGGGCCGGATTTAATGCATCCAAAGGTACTGAGGGAGTTGGCAAATGTCATTGCAGAGCCTTTGGCCATTATCTTTGAAAACTCGTGGAGATCGGGAGAGATCCCGGATGATTGGAAAAAGGCAAATGTAGTGCCCATCTTTAAAAAAGGGAAGAAGGATAATCCAGGGAACGACAGACCAGTCAGCCTTTTTTCAGTGCCCAGAAAAATCATGGAGGGGATCCTCAAGAAATCCATTTTGAAGCACTTGGAAGAGGGGAAAGTGATCAGGAATAGTCAACATGGATTCACAAGGTGCAAGTCGTGCCTGACCAATCTGATTAGCTTCTATGATGAGGTAACCGGCTCTGTAGACATGGGGAAGTCAGTGGATGTGATATACCTTGACTTTAGCAAAGCTTTTGCTACGATCTCCCACAATTTAAGGGAATATGGATTGGACAACAAACTCTCTTTATGTAACAAAACTTGGGGAGAGGGAATGAAACTCTGGAGAGACTGGGGAAAGGAGGCGGGAGAGGGGAGAAGAGAGGATGGGAGAGGGGAGGGGGAAACTGGGAGGAGGGAGCTGGAAGGGATCCTCAAGGAATCCATTTTGAGGCACTTGGAAGAGAGGAAAGTGATCAGGAATAGTCAGCATGGATTCACAAAGGGCAAGTTGTGCCTGACCAAACTGATTAGCTTCTATGATGAGGTAACCGGCTCTGTAGACATGGGGAAGTCAGTGGATGTGATATACCTTGACTTTAGCAAAGCTTTTGCTACGATCTCCCACAATTTAAGGGAATATGGATTGGACAAATGGACTATAAGATGAATAGAAAGCTGGCTAGACTGTCGGGCCCAAAGAGTAGTGATTAACGGCTCGATGTCAGGTTGGCAGTCAGTTTCTAGCAGAGTGCCCCAAGGATCTGTTCTAGGACTGGTTTTGTTCAACATTTTTATTAATGACCTGGATGAGGGGATGGATTGCGCCCTCGGCCAATTCGCAGATTACACTAAGCTAGAGGGAGAGGTAGATACGCTGGAGGGTAGGGATAGGGTCCAGAGTGACCTAGACAGATTAGAGGATTGGACCAAAAGAAATCTGATGAGGTTTAATAAGGACAAGTGTAGAGTTCTGCACTTGGGACAGAAGAATCCCAAGTATTGTTACAGGCTGGGGACTGACTGGCTAAGTAGCAGTTCTGCAGAAAAGGACGTGGGGATTATAGTGGATGAGAAACTGGATATGAGTCAACAGTGTGTCCTTGTAGTCAAGAAGACGAATGGCATATTAGGTTGCATTAGGAGGAGCATTGCCAGCAGATCCAGAGAAGTGATTATTCCCCTTTATTCGGCCTTGGTGAGGCCACATCTGGAGTATTGTGTCCAGTTCTTGGCCCCCCACTGTAGAAAGGATGTGGATGCATTGGAGAGGGTCCAGCGGAGGGCGACGAAAATGATTAGGGAGCTGGAACACATGACCTCTGAGGAGAGACTGAGGGATTTGGGTTTGTTTAGTCTGCAGAAGCGAAGAGTGAGGGGGGATTTGATAGCAGCCGTCAGCTTCCTGAAGGGAGGTTCCAAAGAGGACGGAGAAAGACTGTTCACAGTAGTGATGGATGGCAGAACAAGGAGCAGTGCTCTCAAGTTACAGTGGGAGGGGTCTAGATTGGATATTAGGAAAAACTATTTCACTAGGTGGGTGATGAAGCATTGGAATGGGTTACCTAGGGAGGTGGTGGAATCTCCATCCGTAAAGGTTTTTGAATTTCGGCTCGACAAAGCCCTGGCTGGGTTGATTTAGTTGGGATTGGTCCTGCCTTGGGCGGGGGGCTGGACTTGATGACCTCTATGATTCTATTAATAGCTTGTCAGCCATTTTGTCAAATCTTGTATATTTTCTTGGACAAGAATTATGAAGGTTTTGGTTTCTATTTTCACTAACTGCCATCTCTGTATGTTGAAGACATATGCCTGGGCTATGAAATTATAAATTTAGGTTTATGAAAGATGCTTCTATAAAGTGCTCTATGTGCAGTCAGACTTTAAAGGTACATACTGGACCAAATGCAACTTGACCCAAAATCAATACAATTTGAACTGCTTTCATCTGGCAACCCCTGAGAAATAGAGTTTGGAAGGAAGATTTGCGGACCATGGAGGGCACTGAGGCAAGGTCTGAAAGGGAGGTAGCGTGTCTGAGGGGAAAGGAAGTAGGGCACTTTTCTGTCACCCTGCTCCCAGGGACACACATGATTCTGTGCCTCCAACACTGCCAGGCAAAGCCCTCCGCCTTCCCAGTGCTTCTGGGGGAGCGGCAGTGCACAGTACCACTTCCTCTTCCTTCTGCCAGGGTCCAAACAATGGGGTCTTCCCAGATCAGGGACATCCGGACTACAGAGGTTCACCTGTACCACAATGAAGTCACAAATCATCCTCACATTACCTGCCAGCTTGCAGAAAAGCATAAACCCAGAAGGTCAGCATACTTGGGCTCTCTTGCACCAAAATGGGAAGCGAACTGTAAAATGGAATGTCTTCCACTAAGGAAATCATGTTGCCCATCCCATGACAAATAACACCTAGGGAGTTTCAGCTCAGATATTCAAATGACCTCAGATACCATGGTGAGGCACAAGGAGAGAAGTGGTCTAAAAAATACTCTGTAATAGCTGAAACATCCACATGGTCTTACGGCTTATCCTTAATTAGATCACATTGCTGCGATCCCTTCTTTAGGTAAGATAGGCTGAATCCATATCAGGAAGGAAAGGTAGTGACCATCTTGTCAATTGTGGAAAGAAGGAAAGCTGTTTTCTCCATGGTTTCTTTCTCAAGATCTAGAAGCAGCCAATGATCCAGTTTAACCCCGGGTTCTAGACTCAAATTACAAAAGATGGGCAAACCAGCTCAATTATCAGTAAGACAGAATTGCCTTCACCATCTCCTGTTGTTGAATTTGCTATTGCAGACGTTTTTTATTGTGGGATGCATTTCACTATCCACAGAACTGTTATAGCATAATAGCATAATGTATTAAGGTCCAGAGGACATTAACTATTGAGATTCATGTAAGTATTTGCCTAGTACAATAAATACTATTATTATGCAATCAAAAATTAGGAAATTGGATTTGTGAGGTATTTTGTTCAGACAGTCTAGGTGGTTTTTGACCAAGTATTTATATAGCAAGCCTCTTTGACCTATTTTACCAAAATAAACCAGGAAAATATGCCATGAAACGTACTTTTATAGTAGTACAAGATCATGTATACTTGTGCCCTTGAATTGATGTGGATACCAGTAATGCTGTGTTTTCTCTCTACCTCTATAATGGCCACTTTCCAGTCTTCCTACTCCACATTCAGATCCTTTCAACATTGCCTACCCATCCTAGACAAAGAAAGATAAACCCATCCTTCTGGTTATAATAAACAACCTCTGGCTTGGCTGTCTTTCTGCATATTTTAGGGCTGTACTATTCTTGTGCTAATTCATCACAAGTCATACAATAAAACAACTTTCTTTCAAGTGGGCACATAGCATTGTGGTGCTCATGTAGGTACCAGTGACATAGGTGTGGAAATGGGGATAAGGGGATTCATATGCAGCCACCTTAGTCTTGTTAGCAAGAGAGTAAGAGTGAGGCTAATTCTGACTCTTGACAGCGCGAGAGCTGTAATAAGATGCTGCCTTCGCCTCTCGCCTCCATACGGAGATAAGGATGGAATGCTGACTCCAGTGAGAACCTTGAAGATAAAGTGGCATCTGGGAGGAACTAAGAGATACTTGTCTAGCCATTGTTGCATAGTATATAAGCTGCTTCGTAACTGTTTGTATTCGAAGATCTGCTGGAAAGGAGTCTCCCCCCTGTCCGAAACAGGCTTCCCTTGCAATATTGCTCGAATAAACTGCCTCTGGCTACTTGTTGCTTACAAACACAGAGTGAGGACAATGTTTTCTTCCACATAGGGAAGGGTAGGAGAGAGATTCTGGAGGCCAAATTTTAGCTGCTATGAAAGAGATTGAAATCTAGAACCTCAATCTCTGAAATGCTTCCAATTCCATGTGCAGGGCCAGGTAGGCAGGCAGAACTTCAGAGTCTCAATGTGTGGATGAGACAATGGTATAGAGAGGAGGGGTTTAGATTTATTAGGAAATGGGGAAACTTTTGGGATAGGGGGAGCCTATACAGAAAGGATGAGCTCCACCTAAACCAAAATGGAACCAGATTGCTGGCACTTAATATTAAAAAGGTTGTAGAGCGGTTTTTAAGCTAAGCGCTGGGGAAAAGCTGACAGGTGTGAAAGGGCACATGGATCGGACAGAGACATCTCTTAGGGGATGGTCTATTAATAGAAATTCTCTGTTCTAGTAAAGAGGAGAGGATGGAAGATGATAAAGTATGGGTAAGATCAGATGAGAAACAATCAAATAAAAAAAGTCTATCACATCAGGAAATAGTAGACAGATAAATAGTAACAAATTTTTAAAGTGCTTATACACAAACTCTAAAGTCTAAATAACAAAATGGTTGAACTAGAGTGCCTCATATTTAAAGGATGATATTGTTATAATAAGCATCATTATTATATGGTGGAATGAGGAGAATCAATGGGACACAGTCATACCGGGATACAAAATATATCGGAAGGACAAACAGATCGTGCTGGTGGGGGGAGTGGCACTATACATGAAAGAAAATGTAGAATCAAATGAAGTAAAAATCTTAAATGAACTAAAATGTTCCCTAGAATCTCTATGGATAGCAATTCCATGCTCTAACAATAAGAATATAGCAGTAGGGATATATTATTGACTAGCTGACCTGGATAGTGATAGTGACTATGAAATGCTTAGGGAGATTAGAGAGGCTATCAAAATAAAAAACTCAATAATAGTGGGGGATTTCAACTATTCCCATATTGACTGGGTACACGTCACCTCAGGACGGGATGCAGAGATAAAATTTCTTGATACTTAAATGACTTTCTTGGAGCAGTTGGTTTTGGAACCCACAAGGGGAGAGTATCAGAGGGGTAGCTGTGTTAATCTGGATCTGCAAAAGCGACGAGGAGTCCTTATAGACTAACAGATTTATTGGAGCATAAGCTTTTGTGGGCAAAGACCCACTTCGTCAGATGCATCTGATGAAGTGGGTCTTTGCCCACAAGGGGAGAGGCAATTCTTAATTTAGTCCTAAGTACAGCACTGGATCTGGTTCAAGGGGTAAATATAACTGGACTACTTGGAAATAGTGACCATAATGTAGTAAAATTTAACATCCCTGTGGTGGGAAAAACACCTCAGCAGCCCCGCACTGTGACATTTAATTTCAGAAAGGGGAACCACACAAAAATGAAGAAGTTTGTTAAACAGAAAATAAAAGGTACAGTGACAAAAGTAAAATCCCTGTTAGCTGCATGGAAACTTTTCGAAGACACCATAATGGAGACTCAACTTAAATGTATATCCCAAATTAAAAAAACACAGTAAGAGAACCAAAAAAAGGACCACTATGGCTTAACAACCAAGTAAAAGAAGCAGTGGCAGATAAAAAGGCATTGTTTTAAAAGTGGAAGTTAAATCTAGTGAGGTCAATAGAAAGGAACATAAACTCTGTCAAATTAAGTGTAAAAATATAATAAGAAAAGCCAAGAAGGAGTCTGAAGAACAGCTAGCCATAAACTCAAAATGTTTTTTAAAGTACATCAGATGCAGGAAGCCTGCTAAATAGCCAATGGGGCCCTCAGATGATCGAGATGCCAAAGAAGCACTCAGAGATGATAAGGTCATTGCGGAGAAACTAAATTAATTCTTTGCTTCAGTCTTCATGGCTGAGGATGTCAGGAAGATTCCCAAAACTGAGCCATTCTTTTTAGGTGACAAATCTGAGGAAATGTCCTAGATTGAGGTGGTATTAGAGGAGATTTTGGAACAAATTGATAAACTTAACAGTAACAAATCACCAAGACCAGATGGCATTCACCCAAGAGTTCTGAAAAAACTCAAATGTGAAATTGCGGAACTATGTGAACTCAATGTGCAGTGGCAGTCAAAAAAAGCAAACAGAATGTTGGGAATCATTAAACAGAATGTTGGGAATCATTAAAAAGAGAGAAAGAGAATAAGACAGAGAACATCTTATTGCCTCTGTCTAGACCGAGAAGTCTGATGAAGGAATGCCTAACATAGTGAGTGAATGCTAGTGGGAAGGGAGTAGGTTTAGAAGATAAAATAAAAAAAAGAACAAGTTAAAAATCACTGAGAAAAGTTAGATGACTGCAAGTCACCAGGGCCAGATGAAATGCATCCTAGAATACTCAAGGAGCCGATAGAGGAGGTATCTGAGCCTCTAGCTATCATCTTTGGAAAATCATGGGAGACAGGAGAGATTCCAGAAGACTGGAAAAGGGCAAATATAGTGCCCATCTATAAAAAGGGAAATAAGAACAATCCAGGAAACTACAGACGAGTTAGTTTAATTTCTGTGCCAGGGAAGATAATGGAGCAAGTAATTAAGGAAATCATCTGCAAACACCTGGAAGATAAGGTGATAGGGAACAGCCAGTATGGATTTGTAAAGAACAAATCATGTCAAACCAATCTGATAGCTTTCTTTGTTAGGATAACGAGTCTTGTGGATAAGGGAGAATTGGTGAACGTGGTATACCTAGACTTTAGTAAGGTATTTGATACGGTCTCGCATGATATTCTTATCAATAAACTAGGCAAATACAACTTAGATGGGGCTACTCTAAGGTGGGTGCATAACTGGCTGGATAACCATACTCAGAGAGTAGTCATTAATGGTTCTCAATCCTGCTGAAGAGGTATAACAAGTGGGGTTCCGCAGGGGTCTGTTTTGGGACCGGCTCTGTTCAATATCTTTATCAACGATTTAGATATTGGCATTGAAAATACGCTTATTAAGTGTTGCAGATGATACCAAGCTGGGAGGGGTTGCAACTGCTTTGGAGGATAGGGTCATAATTCAAAATGATCTGTACAAATTGGAGAAATGGTCTGAGGTAAACAGGATGAAGTTTAATAAAGACAAATGCAAAGTGCTCCACTTAGGAAGGAACAATCAGTTTCACACATACACAATGGGAAGCGGCTGTCTAGGAAGGAGTACGGCAGAAAGGGATCTAGGGGTTATAGTGGACCACAAGCTAAATATGACTCAACAGTGTGATGCTGTTGCAAAAAAAGCAAACATGATTCTTGGATGCATTAACAGGTATGTTGTGAGCAAGACATGAGAAGTCATTCTTCCGCTCTACTCTGCACTGGTTAGGCCTCAATTGGAGTATTGTGTCTAGTTCTGGGCACCACATTTCAAGAAAGATGTGAGAAATTGGAGAGGGTCCAGAGAAGAGCAACAAGAATGATTAATGGTCTAGAGAACATGACCTATGAAGGAAGGCTGAAAGAATTGGGTTTGTTTAGTTTGGAAAAGAGAAGATTGCGGGGGGACATGATAGCAGTTTTCAGGTATCTAAAAGGGTGTCATAAGGAGGAGGGAGAAAACTTGTTCATCTTGGCCTCTGAGGATAGAACAAGAAACAATGGGCTTAAACTGCAACAAGGGAGGTTTAGGTTGGACGTTAGGAAAAAGTTCCTAACTGTCAGGGTGGTTAAACACTGGAATAAATTGCCCAGGGAGGTTGTGGAATCTCCCTCTGTGGAGATATTTAAGAGTAGGTTAGATAAATGTCTATCAGGGATGGTCTAGACAGTACTTGGTCCTACCATGAGGGCAGGGGACTGGACTCGATGACCTCTCAAGGTCCCTTCCAGCCCTAGTATTCTGTGATTCTATGAAAACCGTGGTACACCCACATCTTGAATACTGGGTACAGATGTGGTCACCTCATCTCAAAAAAGATATATTGGCATTGAAAAGAGTTCAGAGAAGGGCCACAAAAATGATTAGGGGTTTAGAATGGGTCCCATATGAAGAGAGATTAAAAAGACTTGGACTTTTCATCTTAGAAAAGAGGAGACTAAAAGAGAATATGATAGAGGTCTATAAAATCATGACTGGTATGGAAAAAATGCATAAGGAAAAATTATTTACTTGTTTTCATAAGAGATTAGGGGGTCACCAAATGAAATTAATATGTAGCAGGTTTAAAACAAACAAAAGGAAATTTTTGTTTTCACCCAAAACATGGTTGGCCTGTGGAACTCCTTGCCAGAGCAGGTTGTGAAGACCAGGACTTCAACAGGGTTCAGGAAAGAACTAAATAAATTCATGGAGACTAGGTCCATCAATAGCTATTAGCTAGGATGGGTAGGAATGGTGTTCCTAGCCTCTGCCAGAGTCTGGGAATGGGTGACGGGAGAAGTATTGCTTGATGATTCCTTGTTCTTTTCACTCCCTCTGGGGCATCTGGTATTGGCCACTGTTGGAAGACAGGACACTAGATGGACCTTTGGCTGTTCTTATTTAAGGGCTGCAGTCATGTGACTTTAATAATGCCGCTATTGATTGGTGCTAGAACCAGAGCCACACTTGGCTCTTCCTGAGCTACTCAGGCTATGATTCCCACTTTTTTGCTTTGTCTAAGGGAGTTGTAGCCATGTGATCTGTATTTCATGTATGAAAAAGGCTCAGGGCTCTGATCCCCACCGCTCCCAACCATCCTGCATTGTTCAGTGCTGACCTCATGCTCTTTTGTGTTCCCCACACATTCTCTTTTCATGGTGGAGGCCTACTCCCAGTAATAAGAGATCAAAACTAGATCCCACTCCTAATTGAAAGGAAGTATGGAACAATAGTAGATGCAAGGGAATTGTGATCCAGAACTGGGTAGCTGCGTTGTAAGATCTCACCCTAGTAGCCCTGGTCTACACTAGAGTGTTATTTTGAAATAACCCCACTTAGGCTGAATTTATAAGTAGAGTGTCCACACTGCCAAGCCCATTATTTTGAAATAATAGGCCACTTATTTTGAAATCTGTACTCCTGCTTTCCTCGGGGAATAACGCTAATTTCAAAATAGTTATTTCGAAATAGCGGTAGTGTGGACATTCCGGTGCTGCTATTTCGAAAAAACTACTCCCCAGAGTAATTTGAACTAATTATTCCCCAGTGCTTCCTGGGGCTCTAAGTCAAGATAGTGCATGCATATTAACGGAGCCTGCCTCAGACTAATTTCGAGGCTTCCCCGTAGGGAGGACTCACTATTTCGATTTTGTTTCGATTTACTTATTTTGAAATAACTTCCTAAAGTAGACGTGACTGTAGAATGCCCATGTGCACAAGTTTCAGCACATGAGCAGTCCCATTGAATGCAGTGGGACTACTCAGGTATGGAAAAGAGAGCATGTGTTGAAGTTCTTTCTTGGATTGTGTTACTGCTAATCAACCCATTTATTACGCTTAGTGACCATTGATAAGGAAGAAGGTTGTTGAGGTACTTTAGAGAGACTTCAGGGTAGTTCAGAATAGGTTTTTTTTCTATACGGTATATTTTGAATTTCGGTGTGTCCCCATTTTTGCTATGGCAGTGTTGCTAAATGCTGGCAAAGGGAGTCTTAAGCATTGAATCTCCATTTCTTACCTGCTAGTTACTTACATTTGTGTCTTGGCTTTTTTGCCAAACGTGATGCAATATTGCTGTTTCAAAAGCAACAGATTTATTTTTAACATAGCCAGGGCTATAAATATAAATGAAAATTACAAACTCCTCATGGTTGGAAGAAATCCCCATTGAACTCAATAAGGGAGAAGATACTCAATAAAAATATCAAGCATGGCTTTTAGATAAATGCAATGTTAACATATGAGTAATGATGATGGTGATAATTTGCTTGTCTGTTTAAAAGCATTAGCCTCTGTTTGCAATGGAATTTGTAGCATGACCCATTGATGATTCACAGTCATTATTTGTATCCTGTCTTATTGGATACATTTTTTGTCTAACTGTATGATTTTAAGGTGCTATGCTGGAAGTTTCTACAGAGCTGACATAACTTTGTATCCACCAATTAATGCTGCTGCTGTTTTATCAGCTTATTTTTTGAGCCTCCAGCAAGGATAATGTGCTCGAGGGGAAATTATAGCCTACATCCGTGGGTTTGTTACAGAGTGTTGTACATTAGTGGTAATTTGAATGCACCCAGATAAAAATAGAAAGGTGAAGTGGTTTTCCAAGTGTTCCTGATGTGAAACAGAAAAATGAGTGGTGTCCAAAACATGCCAGTTTGGGAGGGGAAAAATTTTATTTTTGCATCCTGTTCTCCATGTTCTCTTTCAAGGATGGTACTTGCATATTAAATGCATCGATTTCCATTTGCTTCTAGAATTCTTCCCCTATGCTCCTCCAATCCCTTTCCCATTCTTCAAACACGTAACACTGTTTTAGGTGTCAGCTTTGGTATATGTATGTAGATTCAGAAAGTGTTTTCTCCTGAAGCAGGTGCTGTTGTTTCCTGTCAGTTAGAATGAATTTCAGTAAAACAGTGATCTGGTGATCTGCTGTTGCTGTAAAGTAGTGGTCTTCTAAATATGTTAACTCTATGCAGTGGATTTAGCTTTGACTTTTTATTTTTTCTTCCAGTAGTGTTTAAAAAAACCTGTGATTTTCTCATGTTTTCAGTAGAGAGGAAAAATATAATTCTTCTTGTTGGTGACAGGTGATCCCCAAAGCCACAGTTCAGAGCTTTTTTCCTAACAGTTGTCAGTTGGGCTGTGCATGTGCAGATAGCGCCTTGCGGCATTGGTGGTTTGGTACCTTGTGTGCGCTGCCCGACCCCCTCTTCAGTTACTCACTTACTGCCCTCGGTTGCAGATGGGGCTCCTGTTTTGCCTCAAGTGCTTAATCTCCTCACACAGCTTCATACCTTTTTTTTCTGCCTCTTTATCAATTTTAGTGTTTTCTTCACTGGTTACTCTTCACTTGTTGTCTGTTCTTAAAAAAGAAAAAAGATATTTCACCCCTTTTCCCCCCATCCCTGAGGGGTTGGCACGCCCATGGTGGCTCGGCTTTTCTCACACCACAGTTGCTTTCACTCGCCCTCTCCTCTCTTTCCCCTGTTGAAAAGGAAAGGAAAGAAAAGGAAAGAAAAGAAAAGAAAGTACACCTGGAATAGTAGCTTTATTCACTGCCCTCATACTATGCTGAGCTCTCCGGGGTTCAAGAAGTGCCAGCAGTGCAATGACCCCATGCCTGTTTCTGATGGCCACACTTTATGTATACATTGTCTGGGAGAGTCACTTGCACCCCAAAAATGTGTCCTCTGCTTCGACCTTACAGTGAGGGCTAAGAAGGATCGGGAGCTTCAGCTCTGAATGCTACTATTTGAGAAAGCGTTACAGTTGGCAGAGGAGCCACAGCCAGTTCCAACCCCAGGAGACCAGCTGAGGAAAGGGGCAGCTTCCCCCTAACTGTCTGCCTCAGTGAGCACAGGAGACGCAACTTCTGGCTTATTGGTGCTGAGATCCTACGCAGGCACCATTGCATAGGCACCCCGCATTAACCTGGGGCTGGCATGGTCATCCTTGGCGCAGCAGAAGTTACACCGGCAAACCCCGCCACCGCCACAAGCAGCGCATCAGGACCTAGCACCGGGCAAGAGCTCGGAACCGGCAGTGAAGCAGCCCCACAAGTCCTTGGCGCCACTTCCCAGTGCGCCTACGTCAACAAAGATGCCTCCTCCCTTAGAGGCTATGGTGCAGGCACTACAGCAGGCTCATCGCATTGAGCCAACCACAGCTGATCATGCCTCACCGGCACCTCATAATAATAACAGCCACACGAGTTCCCTCCCACTCTCAAGGGAACCTTGTCCGATGCCTTTTTCGCCTTACACATCTCCAGGCCACATTAGACTTTAATTGTTGCATGAATGCACCAGACTTGCCGAATACAACCAGAGGAGTGTTTTTTTCCTCACAGCACTCCTCCCCTGTAGCCTCTAGACACTATCATCGGTACCGCGAAGGACCTTACCAACCACCATGGTACCCAGACTGGCCGTATCCTCCTCCCCATTACCCCGCCCCCCCGTTGGGCCCCATGGGAGCACTAGGGATCTCATAGATGCCGCTCCATGGCCCTGTCTACTCCTGCAAGGAGGCTTCCACCAGCCTCCCCATCCCACACCCTCCTGACCACGGTTGATTTGGAGGAAGGGGAGGGTCAAATCCCAGATGATCACATCAAAACGCAAGCTCCAGAGAGCTCTCCTAGAGACAATTCATCTTCATCTCCTGATGAAGCTGTATTTCTGGAGGACATGAACAATACTGATGACTTGAACGAATTTCAAGAACTTTTTAAGAGGGTGGCCACCAGCCAAGAAGTTCAGAATCAAGAAGTAAAAGAGAAGCACCACCGCCTTCTGCAGAACATCCGTCCCTCCTCTCAGGGAAGGATTACACTACCAGTTGATGAAGCCATTATGGAAGTATCTGATGACATATGGCAAACAAACGCCTCCATTCAGCCAACCTGCAAAAGAGCAGACAGGAAGTACTTTGTCCCTCCTGAAGACTTAGACTTCCTTTTCATTAGACCTTTTTCATTGGTGGTGGATGCAGCAAACCAATTCTTGAAAGCCCCACAGTTTAAGTCGGCACCCAATGACAAAGAACATAGAAAATTAGACCTCTTTGGGAGAAAAATATATTCGTCGGCCACACTACAACTCAGAATTGCTAAGTATTCCACACTCTTAGCTAACCATGATTTTGACAACTACTCTAAACTGGCTGAACTTATGGAACACCTCCCAGACTCCAAAAGGCAATTGACATGTCTGACACAGCGGCTAGAGCAACAGCCACAGAGGTTGTAATGAGGAGAGCCTCCTGGTTTCACGCAGCAGGAGTGCCCAGGAATCTTCAAACCAAAGTGAAGGGGCTCCCTTTCAATAAGCAAAAGCTTTTTGCAGCCAACACAGACAAGATCCTACATAACAGCAAGGACTCTAGAACCACTCTCCGGACCCTGGGCATGTATACGCCACCATACCGGCGATAACGCTACACCCCATACAACAAAAACAGGGACACTTACTACAACCGTACTCAGCACAAACCAAACAATTACAACCAATCCAGGCAATGGCCTCAGAGGAAGCGCCCACCTCAATCACGCTCCTCCAGCTCCCAGGCCTCCAAACAGCAAATTTGAAGTTTTGGTCAAGGGTCTGCCCAACCTCCCCAACTATCCAGTGACAATAAGTCAGAAATACCTTTTCGCCCATAGGCTACATCCCTTTTTCCACCATTGGGAACTCCATAACATCAGACCAGTGGGTGCTAGAAATCATCTGTACAGGATACGCTATTCCCTTCACTTCGCTTCTCCTATGCTTCCCACTACCCCATCCTTCTTCAGGGACCTCTCTCACGAGACCCCTCTCAGGCAAGAAATTAATCGGCTCCTCCAACTAGGAGCAATAGAGAGAGTCCCCGATCCATACCGGGAAAGAGGCTTTTATTCAACTCGCTTACTGACCGAAAAGTGCACAGGAGGCTGGAGACAAATTCTAGATCTCCGCAAGCTAAACAGTTCCTACGAAAACAGTGCTTCAAAATGGTTACACTGGCTTCAGTTATTCCTGCACTGGACAAAGGGGACTGGTTTGCGGGCCTTGTCCTACAGGATGCATACTTCCATGTCACAATATAGCCTTCTTACAGATGTTACCTCTGCTTCACCATGGGGAGGGATCACTTTCAGTACAGGGACCTCCTCTTCGGACTTTCCTCTGCCCCTCAAGTTTTCTCGAAGGTCTTTGCAGTGGTGGCAGCCTACCTTAGTTGACAGGGGGTTGTGTTTTTTCTATACCTGGACAACTGCTTATAAAGGGCCACTCACAAGCAGAAACAACCAGCATGGTTTCAAAGACCAAGCATCTCTTCAGTCATCTAGGTCTCCATATAAACGAACAGAAATCAACTCTCAATCCCATTCAGGAAATAAAGTTTATTGGGGCTTGCCTTGATTCTATTTTGGCCCGAGCTTATCTCCCACATCAATGTTTTATTGGACTACGGGACCTAGTGACCACTCTATCTATGAGCCCTTCTACTACTGTACATACCTGCCTTCAATGGATGGGCCATGTGGCCACTACCACGTATGTTGCCCAGCACACATGCCTCCATTTCCATGCCTTGCAACACTGGCTAGCATCGGTGTACATGCCATCCTGAAATTCACTTCACAAGCAGCTCACTGTCCTCAGAGATGTGCTGGACTCTCTCAAATGGTGGATATCCCCCCACAATCTCCTCGCAAGGGTTCCCTTCCACCAACCCGAGCTATCAATAGAAATTACGACGGACACCTCACTGATAGGATGGGGCGCACATCTGCATCACCATATGACGCAGGGCAAATTGTTACCACACAAAGCAATATTACACATCAATCTTCTTGAGCTCAGAGCAGTCAGGAATGTGCGCAGGCATTTTGCTCCCACCATTACCAACCGCACCGTGTATATACTCATGAACAATATGATGACGATGCTTTATATAAACAGGCAGGGAGGAGCTAGTTCTCAGTCCCTTTGTGTGGAAGCCATCTGCCTCTGGAACTGGTGCATCCATCATGGGATTACTTTAAAAGCATCATACCTACCCAGGGTCAATAATACCATGGCAGATACTCTGAGCCACAACTTCACAGACCACGAATGGGAGCTGCACCCAATGGTGACTGCATCTGTCTTTCACAGGTGGGACTACCTAGCAGTAGACTTCTTTGCAACCCAGAACAATGATAAGTATCTTCGCTTCTGCTCCACAGCCTGATTGGCAAGGGCTCCATGGGCGATGCATTTCTAATCCACTGGAACAAACTATTGCTCTACACCTTCCCCACATCCCACTCAGTCCCAGGATCCTGCGCAAGATCCGGTCAGACTGGGCTCGAGTCATCCTCATAGCTCCATCCTGGTCCAAATAGATCTGGTTCCCATATCTTCAGTGCATGTCTATTGAACCACCTTACCCACATCCATGTCGACATGATCTTCTCTCTCAGAACCGGGGCAAGTTATTCTACCCTCAACCTCATATACTTCACCTCTACGCCTGGCTCCTCTCCTGTTCTACGGTGCCGAATCAAGTAAAAACCGTCTTCCTGCATATCAGAAGACTATCCACCAGAACCACTTACTTGCAGAAATGGAAACGGTTCTCATCCTGGGGTCAACAGTTGTGTGTTGATCCCTATAAGGCTCCGCTTCATTCTGTCCTCAACTACATATACCATCTAAAAAGTGGGGGCCTATCCATCTCCTCTGTCAGAGTGCACTTGGCAGCAATTACAGCCTTCCACAAATGGATCATCGGTCTTCACTCATTGCATCACTAGGAGATTCCTTAAGGGCCCCCAGAACCTCTACCGTCCATACAGGCCCCCCACTGCCTTCATGGGACTTAAATTTGGTTTTAGACTGCCTTCTGAGACCCCACTTTGAGCCCATGGCCAGCTGTCTGCTTTGTCTCCTTACAACAAAGGTGCTGTTTTTAGTAGCCATCACCTCGGCAAGGAGGGTTAATGAGATAGGAGTGCTGATGGCTGGACCGCCCTACACGATATTTGCCAAAGACAAAGTAACTTTATGGATGCATTAATCATTTCTACCAAAATCAGCACCTCTTTCATATTAATGAGCCTGTAGTTCTACCTACGTTTTTTCCGAAACCCTATGTATTCGCAAAGGAGCCATACTCCATACCGTGCACATTTGGCGGGCTCTAGCATTTTATATAGACAGGACACAAGCATTCCACAGGCCTCCATGCCTCTTTGTAATGGTTGCAAACCACTCAAAGGGTACACCAATCTCAGCCCAACATATTTCCAAACTGATACCTTCTTGTATACTGCAATGCCACTCTCTTCACAATAAGCCACTAACAGCTCCAGCAAGATCACATTCCACCCATGCTACAGCAACATCTATGGCTTTCCTAAACAACATGCCTCTTAAAGACATCTACCAGGCAGCCACTTGGTCATCTGACCATGCCTTCACCAGGCATTATGCTATCATGCCTCAGCTAGCAGCTGATACAATGGTGGCTACAGTGATACTATTTGCTGCCTCCAAGCAGTAACTCCGAATCCCACCATCCAGATTGAATACTGCTTTGTAGTCACCAACTGTTGAGCACCCACAGGGACATCACCCAAAGAAGAAAAGGGAGTTACCTAGTGCAGTAATGAATGTTCTTCAAGGTGTCCCCCCCCAGTGGGTGCTTCATAACCCTCCCTTCCTCCCCTCTGCTCGGAGTCTCGGCTATTCGGGCACAGACAAAGAACTGAAGGGAGGGGTCGGGCTGTGCATGCAGACCGCCAATGGCATCTGTGCATGCATGGCCCAAGTGACAACTGCTAGGAAAAAGCACTGAATTGCGGCCCGGGTATGACCCGTCACCAACAGTGGAGCACCCACGGGCACACACACCTGGAAGAATAGTCATTGCAACACAAGGTGAGTAACTCCATTTTCTGGAAGAGGCTCTTCCAAAATTTGTCCCATCTATACAAGGCCAAATTTCAGAAAAACCTCCTCTTTCAGAAGAGTCCTTATTCCTCGTAAAATGAGGAATACAGGGCTTCCGAAAGGACTCTTCTGAAAGAAGAGGTTTTTCCGAAATTTGTCCTTGTGTAGATGGGACAAATTTTGGAAAAGCCTCTTCCAAAAAAACAATTGGAAAAAAGTATGCAAATTGCAGAGCACAATTTGCGTACCTTTTTCTGAAAAAAAGTGGCAGTCTAGAAGTAGCCTCAGTGTGCACTGATTTGGCTGGTAACTGGAAGAAGTTAGCACTTCAGATTCTGCTCTAAGCCCAGGATTTGGCTGTAGCCCCCTCCAATTTTGAAAGGTTACACTATCAATCTGCTTCTTTTAACCACCAGCCATTAAAAATAGGTGTGATTTTTTTCTCTTTACTCCGACAGGAATTCTTTGAGCTTTTAAAAAAATGTTGGAAGAGCAGATGCGTTCCCTGGATGTGGCAGAGTTAAATCTCCGTAGTCTAGACAGAGCCAGAGATGTGGGAAGGTTCACTTTCAGATCTGGAATGCTAAGCTGCAAAAATTTGGGCCCACTACCATTTTTAACTCTGATCTGCTCGCAGTGCAGATGAATAGGAACTTACCCAACAAAAGAACCTTAGAGAATCGGATATTTTATTTTAGTATGATTCTGTCTTTATTTGTAAAGTCTATCAACTACTACTGTATTAGGATATTTTTAACATTAAAAAACTGTTTTTGAAAGAGAGTAGCTTTGTTTACTGTAAGTTTACCTGCTTTGTCTTGTTCATTTATAAAATAAAGGTAAATGAAATGTATTGTCTTCTTATTACCTTATTAAAGCTGGGGTTTGAAGTTTATATGTTAGTCCCATGTTTAAGCCTCATTGACATACACAAGACTTAAGAAGGTACAAAGCTAAATTTGGGTCTAATTCTTGCAAGGTGATAAAACATTTAGGAAGTTTCATGAAATTACTGAGCAAAAACTGTTCCCTCATTTATAATTTACTTTGTTGTTAAATTTGTAACTTTTTCTTTTCATCAATGTCTTTGTACTATAAGGCAGAGTATACAAGTGCCTGTGGTTAGCCCACCCAATGCAAAGCATACACACAAATGGTGATAGACCTGTTTTAAAGATAACTAAAAATAAATGTGTGCCAGAAGTTTGGTTATGTAATTTAATAAGGGCTCCAGTTATTATTTATCATTCCAACTAAACCAGTAGTTGGTATTGGTCTATTTTTGTCATCAGACACTTTTTGTCATTAGGAACAAGTAAAAAACACAGAGAGAATAATATAGCAGCATTGCTTAGCAGCAATAAATACTGTTCTGAATTTTCTACCCAATTACAGTAGAAGTTTGGGGGAAACTGGGACTGTAATATGTGAAATGCTCAGATATTGAAAGGGAGGAAAAAGCATTCCTTAGAAAGCAGCAAGATAAAGAAACAGCTATGGGTGGCAGAGAACAGTAAATTAAAGATGAGCTTGCAATATGATATGCTGGCACAAAAGGGAGAAAGGGGGAATTTGAACTGCTTACTTACAAGTATCACATCATAGACCACAGAGACAAAAATTATATGCAGTATAGGTAGAAACCTCTCTAGTCTGGCACCCTGAAGATGTGACTGGTGCCAAACCAGAGAATTTGCCGAACCACAGGTAGTAGTGAGTAGGTCTCTCTATTTTTATTTCACTGAAGCAAATAAATGGAACAGTGCTTACAATGCTACTTAATAATCTCTGATTGTACTGACATACCCTATATAAGCTTATGCCTAGCCAACACTTATCAGCTGTCTTCATAACAAAGTATTACCGTTGTTACACAATTTTACTGTATTGGCACACGAAAATAAGTAGATAAATCATAAAATCGTGCTTACATTTAGCAGTATTACCAGCACTTTCACTGCTTACTGGGCTCTTGGAAGACATTTAGAGGTAAATTAGAGTTGAATAATAACACAGAACACTGTGCATCTGACAAAGTGGGTCTTTGCCCACGAAAGTTTATGCTCCAATAAATCTGTTATTCTATAAGGTGCCACAGGACTCCTTGTTGCTAACACAGAACACTGGCAGCCAGACTGGTGTTGTAAACAAACTTTATGGGACTGTGGGAAACTTGGCCACACCCATGATAAATGGACAACTGACAAATTAAAATCATGTTGTATCACAGATATTGTCAGATCAGAGAGTGCCAGATTAGAGTGGTTCAACCTGTACTAATATGTACAAAACTACTTCTAATTCTGAGCAATTCAGTATTAAGAGGCGCTGGGGAAAAAGGCAACTAAAGTAGTTCAGGTACTGGAAAGAGTGATCAATATCTAGAGAGAGCTAGGTCAAACAATCATAACCAGGAGTCATATAAAAAGTGGAAACGAGGACAGATAACAAAGGATGAATATAATCAAATAACACAAGTGTGTAGGGGCAAGGTGAAGGCACAAAAAAACAGCTCAATCTTGCTAGAGACATAAAGGATAACAAGAAAACATTCTACAGCTACGTTAGAAGCAAGAGGAAGATCAAGGACAGCGTAGGCCAGGGGTGGGCAAAAGCCTCTCAGCAGGCCAGATTGAGCCCACCTAGGGTTTTGATCTGGCCCACAGGGCAGTTCCAGGTCCTGCCCCCTAGCACAGGGGTCGGCAACCTACAGCACGTGTGCCACTTATGGCACAAAAGCCAATTTTCAGCAGCACGCGGAAGTGAGCTCAGCCCCACCACTCCTCCCCGTGCAGCCACGGGAGAACACTCCCTCGTCCCTGCAGCAGGCTAGGCTGTGGTGGAAGGAGGCAGCACTGGGGCTGAGGCTCCTCAGTGGTGCCTCAGCGGGGACTGGAGGTGCCGCTGCAGCAGCCATGCAGTCCGGGGCCAGCCCCCGAGGCTGGAGGCACCAGTGCTGCAACCACGCGGTCCAGGGCTGTGTGGTCAAGGCAGTGGCACCTCCGGCCTCCGGGGCCAGCCCCGGACCACGTGGGCCGCAGCCTTGGGGCCTCCAGGACCAGCCCCAGACCACAGTGGCAGCGAGGCCTCTGAGGCAGCCCCAGACTGTGTCAACAGCAGCAGCAGAGCCTCCAGGGCTGGGCCTAGACCACGTGGGCCCCAGCAGCAGTGCCTCTCTCCAGGGCAGCCGGGACAGAGTGGCTGTGGCTATTACTGCAAGGAGGCATGAAGCCAGGTAAGTTCCCCCTCATGCCCTCTCTCCTGGCCACACACTGCACCCTTCCTTGCTCCTGTTCCCTCCACCTGGCCAGACACCCTACTCCCAGCCTGCTTCTGCACCCCACCTCCCTCCCAGATCCTGCACCCCATCCCAATCCTACTTGCTGGCAGTCCTGTCTCATGCACTGTACCCCTCATTTTTGTCCCTACCCCAATGCCTAAGGCGGTCCATAAAATCCACTAATTCTGGAACCCCAGAAAAGTAAATCTGCTCTATGGGAAGACTCAGTCCCCCCATTTCCTTCCCCTCACCTTGTGAGGCTGGGCACCAGAGTGAGGTGTCTCAGTTGTGGCCACATCAGTGAGTGTTGGGGGTTTTGGGAAGAGTTTTTTTGCTTCTTACTTGTGTGGTCCCCAACTGATTTTTCTGTGGATCAGTGACCCCCCAACCCCAAAAAGGGTTAGCGTCCCAGTTATCTCCATCCCTGCCATAAATAAAGAAAATATTGAAACCTTTTGTGTTGGACATAATATTTTTTCTTTAATTTAAATGAAGTTTGATGAACTAACACAAGAAAGTAAAAACACTTAATCTGTTTCATAATTTAAATTAAACCGTTCTTACTAGCTGCAGCTTGTTCAGAAAATAATGTCACCATACCCAGCCTGCCCTGGCCTCCCTCCCCCCCCCCCCCCCCCCGCTTCTCCTGGCACACAAATCCATGAATAAGTTAAATCTCCATGCGCCACTTCTAAAAGGTTGCTGAGTCCTGCGCTAAAAGTTAAAATCTGCATCTAATTTATTTATTAATTAAGCTGCTGTTAGTAGGACTATTATTGACTTTTAAAAGTATCATCAGCACTTGGACCCGTACATAGAGGTAAATAAGTCAAATCTTGGCACTCCACCTCTGAAAGTTTGCTGACACACCCTGGATTTGAGAAAAGCAGACTTTGACTCCCTCTGAGAACTGATGGGCAATGTCCCCTGGGACGCTAACATGAAGGGGAAAGAAGTCCAGGAGAACTGGCTGTATTTTATAGAAGCCTTATTGAAGGCACAGGAACAAACCATCCCGATGCGCAGTAAGAAAAGCAAATATTGTAGGCAACCAGCTTGGCTGAGCAGTGAAATCCTTGATGAGCTTGTAAGGAAGCTTACAAGAAGTGGAAACTTGGACAGATGACTAGTGAGGAGTATAAATATATTGCTTGACAATGCAGGGATGTAATCAGGAAGGCCAAAGCACAATTGGGATTGCAGCTAGCAAGGGATGTGAAGGGTAACAAGAAAGGTTTCTACAGGCATGTTAGCAATAAGAGGGTGATCAGGGAGGGTGTGAGATCCTTTCTGGATGAGGGAGGTAACCTAGTGACAGATGATGTGGGAAAAGCTGAAGTACTCAATGCTTTTCTTGCCTCTAACTTCACAGACAAGGTTAGCCCCCAGACTATTACACTAGACAACACAGTATGGAAAGGAGATAGGCAGCCCTCAATGGAAAAAGAACAGGTTAAGAACTATTTAAAGAAGTTAGACATAAACAAATCCCTGGGGCTTTATTTAATGCATCCAAGGGTCCTGAGGGAGTTGGCAGATGTCATTGCAGAGCCTTTGGCCATTATTTTTGAAAACTTGTAGAGATCAGGGGAGGTCCTGGATGAGTGGGAAAAGGTAAATGTAGTGCCCATCTTTTAAAAAGGAAGAAGGACCAGTCAGCGTCACCTCAGTCCCCAGAAAAATTATGGAGGGGATCCTCAAAGAATCCATTTTGAAGCACTTGGAAGAGGGGAAAGTGATCAGGAACTGTCAACATGGATTCACCAAGGGCAAGTCATGCCTGATCAACATGATTGCCTTCTGTGATGAGGTAACTGGCTCTGTGGACATGGGGAAGTCAGTGGATGTAATATACCTTGACTTTAGCAAAGCTTTAGATACATAATTCTTGCGAGCAAGTTAAGGAAGTATGAATTAGATAAATGGACTATAAGGTGGATAGAAAGCTGGCTAGATTGTCAGGCTCGATGTCTGGTTAGCAATCAGTTTGAAGCCCCTAGAGCTGGTTTTGTTCAACACCTTTATTAATGACCTGGATGAGGGGATAGATTGCACCCTCAGCAAGTTTGCAGTTGACACTAAGCTAGGGGGACAGGCAGTGACATAGACAAATTGACGAATCCACAGAACTATCACAGGCTGGGGAACGACTGGCTAAGTAGCAGTTCAGCAGAAAAGGACCTGGGGATTATAATGGATGAAAGGCTGGATATGAGTCAACAGTGTACCCTTGCAGCCAAGAAGACTAATGGAATATTAGGGTGCATTAGGAGGAGCATTGCCAGCAGATCTAGGGAAGTGCCTATATTTGGCACTGGTTAGGCCACATCTGGAGTATTGTGTCCAATTCTAGGCCCCCCAATTACAGAAAGGATATGGACGCATTAAAGAGGGTCCAGTGGAGGGCAACAAAAATAATTAGGGGACTGGAGCACATGACCTATTGGGAGAAGCCTAGGGATTTGGTCTTGTTTAGTCTGCAGAAGAGAAGAGTAAGGGGTGGTGGTGGTGGGGGGGATTTGATAGCAGTCTTTAACTACCAGAAGGGAGGTTCCAAAGAGAATGGAGAGAGGCTGTTGTCTATAGGGACAGATGACAGAACAAGGAACAGTGGTCTCAATTTTTATTGGGGGAAATCTAGGTTGGATATTAGGAAAAACTATTTCACTAGGAGGGTGGTGAAGCACTGAAATGGGTTACTTAGGGAGGTGGTAGAATCTTCATCCTTATTGATTTTTAAGTCCTGGCTTGACAAAGTCCTGACTGGGATGATTTAGTTGGGGTTGGTCCTGCTTTGGACAGGGGGATGGACTCAATGACCTCCTGAGGTCTCTTCCAGCCCTATGATTCTAGAATAACAAACCAGTATAATAACCCTCGTACTAGTGACATTTAAAATACTCCAAAGAGCCTTTCATGTATTCGTATATTGATATAACAGCAAATATAAGTGTAGACACACATGGAAATGGAAAAATTATCCAAATTATTTCAAAATTTAAAACACTTGGTTTGTATTCTGTATAAACTTGGTTATATCTTATTAGATCATAAGTAATGAATCATTAATTCATAATAAGATTTATTGTTATAATACTTATTTTTTTAAATAAAAACCCATTAATCAAGGTTTCAATATCTGAACAAAGGAAGGTAAAATGGAGTAGAACTCTTCACTTAATTATCAGGAAAAATGTTACAATGTTTACTAAGTTATTAAAACTTGAGTTATGGATAAATTATGAAGCATAGATGGCAACTTTAATGTAGTCTTTTTGTAATCAAAAATTTAGTAAGACATGAAAAATACATTTAAGAAACAAGTTTTGTGTCCCTTGTGAACAGTGACTGAACAGAAGTTCACAAATATTTTAAGAGTATTGGATAAAGGAAGATTCATAGTCATATTTAATAATATTTCATCAAATTGATGAGTCTTCTTGTTGCAAGTAACTGGATAATCCCTTTGCTTTAAGAGGTTTGGGGGATTTGATCAGTTAAAACCAGATGTAATCAGATGTCAGAAAAATGAAGTGTAAAATGTGCTGTAAAACCAGCACTCTACCAAAAATCCTCTGAAATATCAGGCTTTAGGGTGATGGCTTCTTTATCACAAAAGTCACATTGTAACTACAATTCCTATTTTTTGGGTTGTGAATACATTGCAGTGTGATTCAAAAGAACCTTCACAAATCTGACCCTCTTTCACGGCCACTGCTTGGTTGAGCGGGGTCAGGAGGGAGGAAGAAATAGTTGTAATTTTTATCTGTGGCTCCAAACACCATCCCTATAGATACTGCTGATAAGAATACACTAACTCTGTATGTTTCTTGATTGCATCACCTTCCTGGATTGGACAGCTGCCAATGCATCTCCCATAACCTCCAAACGTGCTGAAGCTTGTGCCAGGAGGTCCTGCCCCTTGGTTAATTCAGAGATATAGTCCTTTGCGTTTAGCTTTTATGTTTCTTATATAAACTATTTTTAGTGATTTTTTAAATGTAATGTATTGATCTCTCATCTATTGATTTCTTGTTAAATAAATGAGAGTCTAGAATAGCTAACAGTCTTTCTGATCAACAGTATTATATAAACTCACTCTTTGAAAGTGAGCTCTTATCAAGACCTCTCCATTGTATTGTATTTGTGTTCTAGTGATATAGCTACAAACAATATGACATACAAAAGGCTATATGATGTGGAATGGGTCATTGTGCATTGCCTTACAATTTTTAATGGGTTGTAGAAATACAACTCCAAGAAGTATGGATCTGTGGAAGTGATTATTGAATAAGAAAAATCTAGTTACTGCTATGCAATGCAGGATTTTAATCTCTGGAGAGTACGGAGCTAATAGAAAATCATCTCATGTTTACATGAAGGTCAAACATGTTGAGATAAGTTCTTGGTAGCAGTAAAGTACTTTCAAGAAATGAGAGAGGGAAAAGAAGCTTTCTAAAATGTATGGCCTATACAGATCCTCGTGAGGAAAAATGCTTTTGCATAAAAACAGGTTTCTCCTTTTTGTTAAATCTCTCTTAAATATGTCTAGGTCTTTATACTGCTTTAACAAAATTGAACTACTGTGCAATTCTGCAGTCATTTGCAACAGTCACTGGAGTCAATAGAAACTGACCTCTGTCATATATTCAGGCTTCTAATGTTTTTTAATCTCAATGTTTAATGTTTTGCCATCGTGGAAATGACAGCTTGTTAGGTAAAGCAGTTTTATAGTACTGGCCAGAAACACTGATTTATGGTGGCTGGAACAGAGGAATTGTCACTTTGGGAATTACGACAGTATTTGTCTGGTTATCTGAGTTTAAACTAACATACTATTTTTTCGTTTCTTCTTGGATTATTTATTGTTTTGAATAACATTTACTTAAGTGGTCACCAATTTAAAAAAAAAGTTTTACCAAACATTACCACAATCTACTATGAAAAAAATGTAACATTTCTATATATATCTGCACCAGAGAGTTACAATGAAACTGCTGTATTGATCAGCTGTAGTAATTCTTGCATAGCCTCTCTATGCTGACAGGGGAGAACTTTTCTATTGGCATAATTAAACCACCCCCAACAAACAGCAGTAGCTAAGTTGGCAGAAGAAGTTATTTTGCTGACATAGCACTGTGCATGTGTTGGTGAAACTTATGTCACTTGGATGTATGTGGGTGTATAATATTCACACCTCTGAGTAACGTAAGTTTTGCTGATGTATGTGGTAGTGTAGACATGAATTATAAGAAATAGTTTCAGCATTTCAGGTATGCTAAGCTTGTTGCACTAGATTTTTTTTGTAATGCTTGACATCACTATGTATTCAGTGCAGATAAATTATTTACCAGTTTGTTTAGGAATTTCAATTTGCAATAAATTATGTAGAGATGCCATTATGAAGAAATATTTTCCAGCGTATATTTAGCTGCAAAGACCAGTTTCTCTTTCTTGATCAACTCTTGGGTCCTCAGACAGGTATCAAACAGGAATACACATTTATGAAAATGAAAAACTAGTTCTATTCAACTAGCCTTACTACTTAGTTCCCTCTACATGTAGTGTGCTTCTGATGTTTTGAAGCTAATGTCCTTTTAAGATGAGAGAGTGTTCTTTTACTCCTCAGGCTGTTTTATTAGTTTGGCTGGCTGTGGAGTCTGTCAGACAACACTTCCATCATTCTGAATTATCAAGGTTTCAGGGTATGTCTACGCTACAGAGTTTTGTTGCAAAAACGGCCGTTTTTCTGACAAAACCTGAGTTACGTCCACATTGCAAAAGTAAATTGAAAGAACAGAGGTGTTTTTCCGGCATTGGTAATCCTCTTTCTATAATGAAGAAGCTTTTTTCTGAAAAAGGGTTTTCTTGCGAAAGAATAGGCCTCCAGGAAATAACATAGGTGCCCTGGTGGACACTCCGTCCATACTAATTACAACTCTATAGTTCCTGTCTCTTGCCAGCTCTTAAAGCTGCAGGTACCCTGGACAAGCCTTGTGGCAGGAAGCCAGCCTGAGAGCAGCACCCTGACTGTGTGACTGCCCTGCCATAGGCCTTGCCACTCATGGCAAAGCCACAAGCCTCCCATTACCCCCAGGCTCTTGCAGGGAGCAATCCCAGGGGTCCCAGGACCCACCCAGGGGGACCAAGAGGGGGGCAACCTCCTGGTCCAGAGTGGAGATCCTGTTCCTCCTCGAGCTGTGGGGCACGGAGGAGGCATTGCAGGATCTCCGCTCCAAGCGCAATAACGTGGATATCTTTGAGCGCATGGTTGAGTCCCTGGCCGAGTCCCTGGCCGACCCCACACCTGCCCCATTAGCAGAAGCTGCATCAATTCCTGGGGGGTGGGGAAACATCTTCCCCACCTGTCATCATGGACTCTGGCCTCAAGACCCCCATTGTTGCCCGACCAGAGGTCATAGCGGAGGAAGGGGAGGACCAGGGCCAACCGCAGGAGGAAGAGGAGGAGACGGACACCGTCACCCTGTCCCTGGAGCTGGTGCCTGGTCAGCCAGGACATCATCCAGGCCTCATCTGATGCCGAGGAGGGATCTTCAGGTGAGTGCTCTCAATTTGTCACACAGGGTTAGGGAAGCAGCCTAGCCACAAGGGTGCAGGCACGACCCCAGACACCCCGAGGAGTGCGCACACAGCACGCGGGCATGCTCGCATGTGCGAGGCACCACCCGCTCTCACAGGCAGCGCTGCAAACCGCAGGTGTGTGTGCAGACCCCAGGGAGGGCCAGGCTGCTCCCAGCTCCTCTGCCACCCATGGGGGGATCTCACTGTGGCTGGACACTTCCCTTGCCTGCTTGTCCGTGGGCTGAGGGGAGGGGTCGAAAGCGGGCAGCATGGGGCCCCTAGGAGGCAGGGCCTGCTGTGCAGCCCACACATGGCCTTGCTTCCGGGACATCCCCCTCCTCTGGCCCAAGGACGGTTGGTCGCTGCTCACAGAGGAGGGCATGGCCTCAGGGACAGTGTCTGCCTGGATGACTGACCTCCTCTCCCTCTTTGGGTTCTCCACAGCCGGACCAGTCGGGACTTAGGGGCGAACCATGTGCCAGGGACTAGGAAGACCTGATGCGCCAGCATGTTAGCATCCTACACAACGTTCAGCAGACCCTGGCGCAGAACCTCCATGAGGAATCTGAGTGGCGGAATCGTGCCTGGGACCAGCTCATGGAGCGGTGTGATAGCAGGTGTGCCGTCATGAGAGAAATGATGGCACACCTGCCTGCTGTTGCTCCTCCTGCTCAGCACTCTCCTGCACCCCCTGCTATGCCCATTCCCCCTTCCCCTGCCCCCCATACAATGCCTCTGCTCCCTCCCCAAGCAATGTCCATGCCCCCTCCCCAAGTGATGCCCACGTCCTTCCCCACGTGATATGTATGCCCCTTCCCCTTGCCCCCCTGCCATCCACTTCCCTGCTCCAGCTCCCCTCCTGCTCTCCCCCCCCGTAGTCCCCGGACCCACCCAATTCCAACTCCGACGAGGTCCCTGCACCTGAGGTTGCACATCTAGCCATCCCCCCAAGCCACTCTGAACCCCCCCTCATCCTCCAGGTTTTGAGTCCCCCTCCCCCTGGCCACCTTTTTTTAATGTAATATAAATGCAGACTTCATTTTGTTGGAAACCAAACAGGTGTTTTTATTGAGAGGTTAGGGGAGGGGTTGTGTTGGGAAAGGGATAAGGCAGCAATCCAAAGGCCCCTGTTGGGGTGGTCCTGGGGCAAGTTACTGGGGTCCTTGAGAGAACCTCTCCCTCAGGTCCTCCTGGATGCACATCCTGGCCTGATGGGCCTGGTAGATGGCAGCTGTCCGCGTCTGTTTGAAGGCTTGCCTCTCATGGCCAGTGTCTGCCCCCCAGCCCAGGAGGAAGGCCTCCCCCTTCCTCTCCATAATGTTGTGGAGAATACAACATGCCACGACCATCTCAGGGATGTTGTGCTCTCCCACTTCGAGGCGTGTCAGGAAGCACCTGAACCACTCCTTGAGGTGGCCGAAGGTGCACTCGATCTGGAGCCTGGCCCAGTTCAGGCAGGCATTAAATTTGTCCCTGCTGAGGTCCAGGTGTCCAGTATGAGGCTTCATAAGCCATGGCATCAGGGGGTAGGACATGTCCCCCATGATGCACAATGGCATCTGCATGTCTCCAACTGCTAGTTCACAGCAGGGAAAGAATGTGCCCACCTCCAGCTTTCTGTACAGGCTACAGTTCCAAAACATGCGGGCATCGTGTGCAATACCCAACCACCCGACATAAATGTCTATGAAGTGTCCACGGTGGTTGACCAGAGCCTGCAGCACCATCGAGAAGTAGCCCTTCCTATTAATATACTGGGCTGCTCAATGCTCTGGTGTGCGGATCTGTATGTAGGTCCTATCTATGGCTCCAGCGCAGTTCAGGAACCCCAGGGCAGCAAATCCAGCCATGATTGAGTCCAGGTCTCCCAGGTGGATGACCCTCTGCAGCAGGAAGGAGTTGATGGCCTTCACAACCTGCAAAAGGAGACAAAGAAACACACAAAACAACAGAGAATGAGAGAGAGAGTGCCTGAGCCCTTGGGAGGTGCCTGCCCCTCTCTCCTCCCTTCCCCTCCCCCAAACACCCCAGGAGCCACCCCTTATGAAGCCACTCCCCAGCAGCAGGTCTGTGTGAGTGCGGGATGGCACACCCCCCCAGGGATAGGGCTTCCTCCCCACCCCCACTTCACCTCCCCATAGTCCCCAACCTCCCTTTCCCGAGGGTCCCCCTTTTCCAGGACCCCCACCCATGCAGGGACTGCAGACTGAGAGTGCCTTACCTCGATGACGAAGGCACCGACAATGGACTTCCCCATGCCAAACTGGTTGCTCACTGACTGTGTTAGAGGGACTCTAATGTTATAATGTTGATCTGTTCATAATGTTTATAGTGCAGTTGTGTACAGAATTTGGGTAAGGTGCATACTTAAAATGGCAATTGTCATCAGTGACTGGAAAACAAAAATGGAGATTACCATCAAAATTCTGTGGAAAGATCTGGACTTGTTTCCCGCCAGAAGTCTTTGCCCTCATTACCAACTTATGCACATGGAACGCAAAAGCTGTGCACAAGGCATGAAGAGGCTTGCACCAGGCACGCAGATCCTTTGCACCCAGCCTGAAATTGTGCACACCACCCTATACAAGTTTTCCCACCAAAGGTTCTACAAAAGCCAAAGGTTCAACAATGCCAAGGGAAAACGTATCTCTTCAAGGTCCACGCCCATCGCAGAAACCAGGTGGAAATATCTTGGTTAAACAGCCAAGCGGACAGATTGGCAAAGCGAGCAGCAATACTTGATTCCACAACGGCATGGGACAAGGTACCCGCTACCATCCAACCTGCTACCTCACATGAAATGAGAGACATTGTAAAACTTCAGGAGTTGGACAATGAGATAAGAAAATTAGTGCAGAACAAAAATGATAAGAACTACCGAGTATTTAAACATGCAACCAGTCTGGTGATGGCCAAAGAACAGAAGGAATCTCCGGAAAATAAATCTGTGCCTTTATTAGTCATACTTTCAGTACTGAGACAAGAGTTAATTAAGCTTGCACATGATCAAGGACATTTCGGGGGTAAAGAAGACTGTACAACGTCTATTAACAGTTGGGTGGTGGCCACAAATGTCTGCAGATACTGAACTTTTTGTAAATAACTGCCTTTGTTGTGCCCAGAACAATCCTGACCCCAAAATAAGAAAAGGACCTCTAAACCACCAGCCTATAGAGGGACGTTGGGTCAGGCTCCAAATTGATTTCATAGGGCCACTTCCTAGGACATTCCTAGTGAGGAAAATAGAAAGGAACATAAACACTCCCAAATTAAGTGTCATAATGTAGTAAGAAAAGCCAAAAAAGAGTTTGAGGAACAGCTAGCCAAAAATTCAAAAAATGATAGTAAAATGTTTTTTAAATACATTAGAAGCAGGAAGCCCGCTAAAAAAGCAGTGGGGCCCTTGGATGATAAAGATATAAAAGGAGCGATCAAGGAAGACAGTGCCATTGCGGAGCGATTAAATGCTTTCTTTGCTTCAGTCTTCACGGCTGAGGATGTTACAGAGGTTCCTAAATCTGAGCCAGCCTTTTTAGGTGACAAATCTGAGGAACTCACTCAGATTGAAGTGACATTAGAGGAGGTTATGGAATTAATTGATAAGCTGAATAGTAACAAGTCTCCGGGACCAGACGGCATTCACCCAAGGGTTCTGAAAGAACTCAAATGTGAAATTGCGGAGTTATTAACAGTGGTTTGTAACCTATCCTTTAAATCCACTTTGGTACCAAATGACTGGAAGATGGCCAATATAACACCAATATTTAAAAAAGGCTCTAGAGGAGATCCTGGCAATTATAGACCGATAAGTTTAACATCAGTACCAGGCAAATTAGTAGAAACACTAGTAAAGAGTAAAATTGCAAGGCACATAGAAGAGCACGAATTGTTGGGCAAAAGTCAGCATGGTTTCTGCAGAGGGAAGTCGTGTCTAACTAATCTGTTAGAATTCTTTGAAGGGGTTAATAAACATGCGGACAAGGGGCACCCAGTGGATATAATATACCTAGATTTCCAGAAAGCCTTTGACACGGTCCCACACCAAAGGCTTTTACGTAAATTAGGTGGTCATGGGATAGGAGGAAAGGTCCTTTCATGGATCAAGAATTGGTTAAAAGACAGAAAACAAAGGGTGGGAATAAATGGTAAATTTTCACAATGGAGGAGGGTAACTAGTGGTGTTCCCCAGGGGTCAGTACTGGGACCAATCCTGTTCAACTTGTTCATCAATGATCTAGAAAATGAGGTAAGCAGTGAGGTGGCCAAGTTTGCAGATGACACAAAGTTGTTCAGGACAGTCAAAAGCAAAAGGGATTGTGAAGAACTACAAAAAGATCTCAGCAAACTGAGTGATTGGGCAGCAAAATGGCAAATGAAATTTAATGTGGGTAAGTGTAAGGTAATGCATGTTGGAAAAAATAACCCAAATTACACGTACTACATGATGGGGTCAAATTTAACTACGACAGATCAGGAAAGGGATCTTGGAGTTATAGTGGATAGTTCTATGAAGACATCCACGCAGTGTGCAGCGGCAGTTAGTAAGGCAAATAGGATGTTAGGAATTATTAAAAAAGGGATAGATAATAAGACAAAAGATATCATACTTCCCCTATATAAAACTATGGTACGCCCACATCTCGAGTACTGCGTGCAGATGTGGTCTCCTCACCTCAAAAAAGATATATTGGCATTAGAAAAGGTTCAGAAAAGGGCGACTAAGATGATTAGGGGCTTGGAAAGGGTCCCATATGGGGAGAGGCTAGAGAGACTGGGAGTTTTCAGTTTGGAAAAAAGGCGATTGAGGGGCGATATGATAGAGGTATATAAAATCATGAATGGTGTGGAGAAAGTGATTATAGAAAAATTATTTACCTTTTCCCATAATACAAGAACTAGGGGACACCAAATGAAATTGATGGGTAGTAGGTTCAAAACTAATAAAAGGAAATTTTTCTTCACGCAGCGCACAGTCAACCTGTGGAACTCCTTGCCCGAGGAGGCTGTGAAGGCCAGGACTCTATTAGGGTTTAAAAAAGAGCTTGATAAATTTTTGCAGGTTAGGTCCATAAATGGCTATTAGCCAGGGATAAAGTATGGTGCCCTAGCCTTCATAACAAGGGCAGGAGATGGATGGCAGGAGATAAATCACTTGATCATTGTCTTCTGTTCTCCTTCTCTGGGGCACCTGGCATTGGCCACCGTCGGCAGATGGGATGCTGGGCTCGATGGACCTTTGGTCTGACCCAGTATGGCCATTCTTATGTTCTTATGTTCTTATGACATCTGATGGCAACTCATATTGCTTGGTCGTCATGGACCAAGATGGCGATTGCGACATGCTTCTCCGGGGGTGGGGGGGTGGCGAGCCAGGCACACAGCTCCAAAACAATGGCCTTCAGCATGTGGAAGTTTTGGAGCCACTGTTGGTCGTCCCACTGCTCCATGACCAGCCAGTCCCAACAGTCCGAACTGGTGTCCAGCCTCCAAAAACGCCTCTCCACTGTGGGGTGCGATTGCCAAAGTGTAGCTCCCGTGCTCAGGGTCGAGCTCATGCAGGACCAGGAAGACAGCTGGCACAAAGCTCTGGCCCCATGGCACCAAGAGAAAAGCTGTGCCATCCAAAAAAGCAGGGCAACCATGGCACGCACTGAAAGAGCTTTGCTGTCCCTTGAAGAGGTAGGCAAACACGCAGCAGGAGCAGAGAAACGGCTGTCCAGGGGAGACCTTTTAAGCGCGTGTCTCTGCAAGGCTCCGGCACCAGCACTGGGAAGCAACTGGTGACCTAAAGCCCTGGTTGAAGTGGTTCTGGGTGGCCTTTTATGCGAAAGAGCATCGAATCAGTCTGGATGCTATCTTTTGAAAAAGCACATTGCTTTTTTGATGCACTTTTGTGTGTGGACGTGCTCTTTTGGAAGAAGATTTTTCGGAAGATCTCTTCCGAAAGAAGCGTCTTCCGAAAGAAGCCTGCAGTCAAGACATAGCCTGAGACTCAACTCAGAGCAGTAAGCTTGAATCCACATTTTATTGTTGGAGATATACTGTAGTCCTCCAGGGAACTCAGCCCATAGAGAATGGGGGCCATATTACAATTCCCAAAAGGCAAGGGCATTGTAGTTTATTGTTGTTATGACATGAAAAGAATTAATTTAGGTCTATTCAACAAAACAAAATAATTCAATTTAAGGAATGTCAATGTTTCCTTTCAATCAAAAATGTCAGAATAGACTGTTTTACATTTCAGAATAGTTTTTCAATAAATTTCAAATCTTCATCCTGTTTCAGAAAGAAACCAAATATAGAAATGTTGGAATTCCCCATGGTATGAAAATTCTGAATTTTACTCAGTTCTCATAAATAGTTTCATTTTGAACCTACAAATCTTGGAGCACCACTGGTCCTGGGAATCATGCCGCATACTGATCTCATGTTTTAGATTCCTCAGCTTTTGCTAAAGAAGTATTAATCTCTCAGTAAGGCTGAGGTGGCCTTAGGTAAAGATGAGGTAGTCAATTCAACTGGTATAAACTTGACAAAGTTCATAGAAGTACACCTCTCAATTTAGTGGTTAATAATTAATATTTAATTAAAAGTCAGAAATAAAACAGGCAGATGATCCGATCATATGCAAAAAGAACAACATCTCTGGCTAATGTTGGCTGACCAATGACAAAAGTAGCATTTCCAAGAGTAGGAACAAATATTAATATATAGCGTTGGTGCTACAATTAAAAAATATGTGTTTTGCTTGACAATAGTATTTCTGTAAGCAGCCTTCAGAGAAGAATCCTCTGACAGATACATTTAATGAGCAGCTTTTACTCCTTTGCATTACTAATGTAAACAGTAGGCGGTATTCATCTAGAGGAACCAATAATTGATTTCCTTGCAGTTTCATGAACCACTTAGAAGGAAATGTTCAAGGAAATGTTTCTTGGTCAGAAAGAAAGAAAACAAAAAAATTAGTATCAATGAGCTATGTAAATACTGCAAATCCTTTACATTAAGGCTAGTGCTGTGATACCCAGTAGTCACATCCTTTAAGAACATAAGAACGGCCATATTTGGTCAGACCAAAGGTCCATCTAACCCAGTGTTCTGTCTTCTAACAGTGGCCAATGCCAGGTGCCCCAGAGGGAATGAACAGAACAGGTAAATAGACTGAGGCTCATTCCCAGCTTCTAACAAACAGAAGCTAGGGACATCATTCTGGCCCATCCTGGCTAATAGCCATTGATGGACTTACCCTTCATGAATTTATCTAGCTCTTTTTTGAAACCTTGGACTTCAAATGACCCTCTGGCGAGGAGTTCCACAGATTGACTGTGCATTGTGTGAAGAAATACCTTCTTTTGTTTGTTTTAAACACGCTACCCATTAATTTTTTTTTGGTCCCTAGTTCTTCTGTTATGGGAAGGAGTAAATAACTCTTCTTTTTATTCACTTTTTCCACACCATTCATGATTTTATGGACTTCTATTATATTCCCCCTTAGTTGTCCCTTTTCTAAGATAAAAAGTTCCTGTCTTATTAATCTCTCTCCATATGGCAGCCATTCCATAGCCCTAATCATTTTAGTTGCCCTTTTTTTAACTTTTTCCAGTGCGGAGATACCTTTTTTGAGATGAGGTGATCACATTAAGAGGTGGGCATAATGAGGCAATAAGATATTCTTTGTCTTATTCTCTATTCCTTTCTTAATGATTTCTAACATTCTGTTTGGTTTTTTGACTTCTGCTGCACATTGAATGGATGTTTTCAGAGAACTACCCATAATGACTCAAAGATCTCTCTTTTGAGAGGCAACAGCTAAATTAGTCTGCATCATTTTATACATAGAATTGGGATTTTGTTTTCCAATATGCATTATTTTGCATTTATTAACATTACAATTAATCTGCCATTTTGTTGTCCAGTCACCTAGTTTTGTGACACATTCTGTAAATAGCATTTCTGTGCTCATCTACAAGTAGCAATCTGTCTTTTAAATTATTCTTTTTCATTACTGATCCCAGACTGGTTCATATCAAAGATTTTACCTGATATTTCAGCTCAAACACCAATGTGCTTTGCGGTGAGATTTCCTAGCTTTCATCTGTTTATAAATGAAACCATCAGTGGAAAGACAGATCCGAAGATGTGCTCATGTCTTCTGGTTCCAATCAGTGGGAGTTTGGTGGTTCGTTGCCTTTTGGGATCAGGTCTGTTGTGCAGAGATTCACAACTTTTCCTCTCTATTTTACAAACTTTTTTGAATCACACTCAAACAATGGTTTGAGCTTGTTCCCATTTTATCTAAATCTGTCTAAGAAATCCTTTGAAAAAGTCCATTAGATATATGAAGAAAAAGGTATTTTTGAATTTGGTATGTTTTGGGGTATCTATAATTAAATTGATACTTCAATTGCTTCTTTGCATGCAACTATAGCAGCTTGTGTATATGATAAAGTAGGATACCTCCTACCTTCTAAAGATGCAGTTATTACTTTTGAAGGTCTTTTAAAATTGTTTCTTCCAATTTCTCTTTACCTTTGTGTTTATTGTGCAACATACATCATGTTTTCCCAGCAAATTCCTATGTCCTGCAAGGGGCAAAAGAATTCATTAAGTGCTGCACTATGAAATTATCGCCACCAGTAATCTGACCATAAGCAAGGGGAGGGGAGACTCCCCTCATCTAACAACTCTCATCTAACAAATGACTGCTACATGGGTCCAGTGCTGTGGCAATACAATTCTGAAGCTCTGATATTCCATGTCATCCAAAGCAATGATGTATACTTTTGCTTGAGGTCCATATTGCATATTGCATATTTCAGCTGGGGTGTTAAGCAGCCTCAAAACATAATGCAATTATGGGAAATATTAAACATTGAAAACACTATCCCATTGAAATCAATGGCAACACACTCATTGCTATGGGCCAAGAAGCTTATGTGGGCATGAAATTAAGGTTGTGATGATGTTAAAATGTGGAGTTTAAAACATTTGGTTCATTCTGCTTCCCCTTGCATGAATTCTACTGTAACAATTCATTTCTTTGTAACTGGTGTGCTGCTTAAAAAATCCATTTTGACAGCCGGAGGGGCCATCATTCATTAGTCTGATACAAGACTCAAACCTTTTCTATCAAGTGAGAAATATTCAGGGGTCTATGGATTAAGCAGTGAACAGGCACTATCCCACTTCAGGAAAAAAAAACCCCAACCTTTAATCTGTTAGAACTCTGTGACAAAGTATGGTTTCAGCAGCATTTCAACCAACTTCACTGGAGTCTGTATAAGTAGATCAGATTTTAAAAGGATGTCTTAGAAAGTAATCGTTTGATCTACCAGATGGTCCAAATGTGATTCTTCAGGAGTACTCATCTTTAAAAGCCTGTATAAGTATGGCCCTTTCTTTATTTGAATGCTTTGTAGTTCTCGGTCTGGAGCTATCAGATGTGTTGGTGAGTCAGCAGTTAGTGCTGAAGGAAAGCAAACTGAAACCTTCCCATTCCTATGAGAGACATTGTTTAACCTGAAGCACTCAGGTGCTTTATCTCCTTTCCTGTGTGTGTTTATTTTCATAGCTGACAAAGCTGCAATGCTTAATTTATTTAAATGTATTCTCGATTGGCAAGGAAAATGTTCCTATTCTTTCTCCTCCCCCCATTTTACTTTTCTTGCACTGAAAAATGGTTTATGTAATGGATGAAGGCATAAGTAATAGCGTCCAATTAATTTTTATTACTTTAGTCCTTCATGGGGCTTTTTTTGTTCTTGTCAGATGAAAGATGGCTATAGTAGTGTGAACTAGAGCACATACCAGAGGCACATCTAGGCTGTTGGACTAATGGCTTACTTATTAATATTCATGAGCCATCTCATTTAGCAGGCGCTCTTGGGACTTGATTAAAGTAAGGAACACTGCTATTGCTGCTGTAGGTGGAAAGAGCTTTATGTACGACACAGCTAGCAGTACCACAGTCTTCGGTTGTCTTTGGTCATGGGCTGTGACTAACTGCAGGAATGTACAGGCTCTTGTTTCTAGGGTGAAGGAGAAGCGGGAAGAATGAGGTTCAAAGGATCTTTCTGAAGTTTTTAGGTTCACTCTTCTAACATGTGCTTTGTGTTTTCATCCCAAAGGTCCAGAGGAAGAAATGACCATGTAGATACTACAGCCTGAGTGCAGCACAATGGGAAATGGCGACTGGAGTGGAGCTGGTCTGCAGCCTTGAGAGCAGCCATCCTGCAACTTATTACCTGGTCAGGGACACCTCAGTCATCAGAGGCATTTTCCACTGGTCCGCTGAACACACGCTAGATTCTTCTTAATCCCTTAGGTTGGAATTTGAGTTTTCTCCCTTGCACTTTTGAAGCAATTATACAATTCCATTTGGTAGACAGAGTGGAGCAATAAAATAATAAACAATGGGTGACATGACAAACAGCGATTTCTATTCCAAGAACCAAAGAAATGAGGTCAACCATGCAGGAGAGTTTGGGTGCTCGCTACAGGATCTGCGCTCCCTCATGGAACTCAGAGGAACAGAAGCAGTAGTTAAAATTAAGGAGACTTATGGGGACACAGAGGGCCTCTGCAGACATTTAAAGACATCACCAACAGAAGGTAAGTGCATTTCTCTTTCTTCATTTGAGTCTGAGGTTATGACGGGTGGCGAGAGTCATATAAAGGACTCCATTTAAAATAAATGGTGGAGGAAGATAATCTTGCTTCCCTTCTGAACTAGGACTCATATAGCACTCCTATTATTCCCAGCAATAGCAATATACCACTATAGAAGAAAAACACCTCTGAAAAGGGAAATGAAGAAAGACCTGGACAGCTTGCTTGTCAAATATGGCTACTTGTTAAAGCCAGTGAGAGAGTGTAAAAATAGTGCTGTATATTCGAATTGTGAATGTGCTAATTCAATTTTAAATAGCAGACAAATAACTAAATGAGAAATTGAGCTCCAATTTTACAGCAAAAAGAAATGGCATTCTGAGGATGTATGTTTTTGACTTGTGTATGTCTTTTTGGGAGCAAGAAAAGAGTTATTTTGTAGGAATTGTTATACTAGATGGATATCTAAAAGTATGAAGAGAACTTTAGGTTATGAATATGAAACTGATAATACACCAATATACAGTATATATATTCTTATGACTAATCTTGACTTTTGGTAATACTGTAAATAATTTTGCATAGGTTACTATTTTACTTTGAGTATTTGCTTTTTCTTTTGGTATTTGCAACATTGGGCTTTAATCCATTTAATCAGCTGAGTCATTCAATAGTCTATTCTCATAAATTGCCCATAACATTCAACACTTCACTGCGCTTTCATACCTAAAAGGGGCAGGAAAACATTAGGTTCATAACGCTGTCTTTGAATCTATCATATTCACTGTCTTTTTCTTCTCTTGAAAAATACAGTCAAGAATCACTCATTCATTTTGACTTTTTTTTTTCTTTTTCAGGGAGATAGAAGTGTTAGTTTAATGTTTGATTCTTTATTTTAAAGTAACCTTCTAGAGTTAATCATTTAGGGTACGTCTAGACTGCATCCCTCTGTCGGCAGAGGGATGCAGATTAGGCAGGTCGACATTGCAAATGAAGCAGGGATTTAAATATCCTGTGCCTAATTTGCATAAAAATGGCCACCGTGTTTTTCCGACTCAGCACTTTGTCGGCAAAAAGTGGCAGTCTAGAGGGGGATCTGTCGAGAAAGAAAGCTTTTTTCGACACATCCCTTATGCCTCCAGTAAGGAGGTTTACAGGATCTGTTTAAAAAGTCTTTCTTTCTCAACAGATCCCCCTCTAGACTGCCGCTTTTTGCCGACAAAGTACTGAGTCGGCAAAACACGGTGGCCATTTTTATGCAAATTAGGCGTGGGATATTTAAATCCCTGCCTCATTTGCAATGTCGACCTGCCTAATCTGCATCCCTCTGCACACAGAGGGATGCAGTCTAGACATACCCTTAGACAGGTTGAACGTCTCTAGTCTGGCACTCTCTGGTCCGGCAACATCTGTGATCTGGCATGATCTTAGTTAGCTGGATGTCCACTTATCGTGGAGATGGCCACATTTCCTGCAATTCCATCAAATTTATTTATAGACACCAGTCCTGGCTCTTAGTATTCTGTGCTGTTATATTGCTCTAATTTACTCCTAAATGTCTTCTAAGAGCCCAGTAAGCAGTGGAAGTATTGGTAATGCTGCTAGACAATACTGACTTCCTGTGGTCTGGAAAATTTTCTGTTTAACCCCTGGTCAGGTCCTGAGGTTGCCAGACTAGAGAGGTTCAACCTGTATCATGTAAAGAGGTATTATAAGCTTTTTCAAGGAAAAGAGGCCTCAGGAAATGATATGTGTTTGTCTTACATACATCCTTCATACACCTACACGTGCTGCTTTTCAGTTATCTGCTATCAGTATTGGTCAAGCGTTGGCAACTGTGATAAAGATTTCATCAGCTTAGTACTGATTTATCAGGTAAACTATCAAAAATAAGTAACAAGTTCTAAAAGGACCACATGTTTACATATCATGATGTACTATAGGAGAAACAATGAAATAAGAAAACCAAGGAGAAGACCTTGGTGTGATACAGTATATGCTAATTTACAAATATGGCAATGCTTTTGAGATTCATTACTCAGTACACCCGTTAAATATTTGTGGAACTCTACAGACCAGATCTGCAGCTATAGTCAGTAGAACTTCATGGACTGAAATGGAACTTTGCCAGTTTAACCAGGTGAAAGCTTGGCCTAATGTGTACTTCAATGGAATTGTCAAAGGCTTTTTCTGCAAGCTATGAAACACAAGAGGGACATTATTCCTCATACCTAGACTGCACAACAATTAAGCACGGGGAGGGGTTCTCTGGGCTTATGGGAGATGGACTTCTCTGCTTTATAGCTCAGGGTAGGAGGAGTAAAGTGCAAAGAGCAGGCAGTTCGCAGCACTGACTCATGTCCTCAGGAATGTCAGCTCCCAAATGTATAAAGGATAAGCTCTGGGCAGGGGAAGCCTCTTTGTTCCACACAGCACACAAAGCCAGCAGCAGCCAGGAGCAGCAGAGGCAGAATTGTGAGAGAGCATGCTTTCCAAAGCACTGGGAAGGGATGGCAGAGGTGGTAGCTGTAATGAGGAAGGGTGAATTAGCAGAAGCAGGTCACATTTCAAACAATCACAGGGGAGAGGAAGGGGGAAAGGGAGGTGAGGTAGTTTAACAGCTTCATTGTGCATGGAGGGGGATCCAGGTGCAATTTTTTATGGCTGTGAGCAGGACACTGCTCAGGGGTCTGCAACTTCACTGGAATGGGAACAACCAGAAGCAGCAGGTGCAGCATCGGGCCATCCTCATGGAGCCCAAGGGCTGCAGGGGGACCAAGGGAAGCAGTATGCAGCAGGATTGTGAGGTGCTTAGCAGGATGGGGGCTGCTAAAGGGCCCGAGTGGTGGAATGAATAATCCCACGCAGCCTCAAGGACTGAGGGAGGTGGTTGGTTGAGGTATCGACATCTTCAGGCCTGCTGCTGGGAGAGAAGGAACTAAAGAGGCAATTGCTCCAGGTCCAGCGATTTTAAGAGGACCGAGGCACTTGGCCATCAGCAGCGGCTGGAGCCCTGGCTCCCTTTGAATGGCTGTCATAGCTCTGCTCTGGTGCTCCATGCAGTTCTGAGGCTCAGAGGGAGGGAGCGCATGCCATGATCCGAGCAACACTGAGGGCTGGTTGCTGCCAGTCCCACCCTTCTGCCCAAGGCCTTGCAGATCCAGCTCCCCACTCATTGCTCTGGGGCATGTGGTGGCTGTCAGCCCTGCTACACGCATGCAAGAGAAAAGGCAGTGTGGGTTAATGGGCCAGCCGGCGGTGCTGTGCAGCATGTGCTTAGTGAGGATGTTGCTGAGGTTGTTTCCACAGCTCTCTGGGGCCTGGTCTATACTAGACCTGGCAGGCCGGCTTAAAGTACACAACTCCAGCTATGCAAAATGTGTAGCTGGATTTGGCTTGCCTTAAGCCAAGCCACCACGGCATCCATGCTGCGGGGAGCCGACGGGAGTGCACTCTCCTGACAGCTTCCCTTACTCCTCGCAGAATGAGGAGTACCAGATGCTAGTAGAGGCTGCCCTCAATGTTCGATTCAGGGGTCTATATTAGACCTGCTAAATCTAACGCTAGAAAATCAACGTCCAGAGGGTCTATATTCTCTGTAGTGTAGATATGCCCTGGGGCTTCAAAAGTGCACAGGACCACACAGAACGAGGACATCTTTCTCCCCTGAACACATAGAATGGGGGCAGCGTCCTCTGTAATTTCTGCAGCTGCTCAGGAAAGATTCAGATACTGTCCAGCTAATTAGCAGAGTGCCCACAGCTAGGTTTTGTTTCTGGTGGTGATGCACATTCACACATGCTTCAGTGCATATAAAATTGTTCTGCACATGGATGGAAAGTTTAAAGGGAACATTGGGTGGGGGTAAGTCTGTTTCCAGGGGTGAGTGTGATCTCACCCAGACAGGGTTTGGTGGGATGTTTGGTGCAGGTCCTACCAGGCCTCCCAGATTCCCAATGGGTGGCAGTTGCAAGGGTCTCAGTGAGGTGAAGGCCCACCACACAACCAGTGTCTCACTGAGAGTCTCAGGAGTGGGCCCAGCAGTGTAGTAAATACCCTGAGCCCAGGCGGGGGAGGGACATTGTAACCCTAGTGGGGGCATTGATGGCATTACACAATTGCTGCAAGCTAACTTGTAGATACTGCAGCAACTCCAGGCTTCTGTGTGTGAGAGGTCTAGGCAGAGTGACAGGGTAAGACTAGCAAGGGCCCAAGTTTGGGTGAGAGGAAATGGGCTGGGTGGGGAAACTTGGAGTGGGAATGAAGCCCCTTGACACATTGGCAGTGCCACAAATTATCAGTCTCCAAATGTCCAGATTGCACAGGGTTATGAATTCGGTGAGGGCATTTGTTTTACAAAGTGTAACCCTCAATGTCTATTTTTCTTCTAAACACGTGCTGGGCATAAATAATGGCATAGCAGGTGCTTTGTCTCATTTCCAGTTTGACAGATTTCGTGAGCTTGCACCAGGGCTAGAAGTGAACCTGAGGAGACGCTGCTGGCTCTCTGGAACCTCAGGATAAGATGTGGTCAGGGGAATGGAGAGTCTGGTTCCAGACACAAGATGTTTGTTTTGTTTTCAGTTAATGAGTTCTGTAAATTCAAGGTTCCAGAGTGTGAGTCACCTACATAGCCCACCATGAAGTGTGGGTTTTGTGGTTCCTGGGTCAAGGACAGTGCAATGGTTGGCACCCCTTGTTGATTTGACATGGATAATGGGTGCTTTCTCCCGCAAAAACCATTCACCTATCAGGGCCATTAGGCAAGAGGCTCTGGAAGATGTCTGAGAACTGGCTTGGGATGGGTTGGGGGGGGAGGCAACCAAGTAAATTGTTGTTGCTTTCTTGTGGCAGATTTTCAGTGCAGGGCTCTATAGGGAAGGCATCCAGGGACCAGATAAATGATCTAGTAAAGGCCTTAAAAGGAGGTAGTAGCAAAAGGAATAGAACATGGGAGGAGGTTTGGGGACTCCTCTGCTTGGTACTACAGGAGCCAAACCCCTCTCCACATTCTCATTACCCACTTTAACTCTCCTAGGAGTATGGCGGATGGTAAGATCCAAGCCGTGGTTAGCTGTGGGACCTGGATGGAACTCATCCATTCAACTAAAGCTTAGAGACATTCTTCTTAATTGTCATTTACATACAGCACTATTAAAAAGACATTCTATAGGATCTCCTTTTGCTGTGGAATGAAAAAAACAGTCAAAATGGAGTTTGCTCATATGGACATGAGTTCCATATGCATCTGGAATAGGATTTAAAGCCTAGAACATTGCCAAAATGATTGTGTATAGTCATCCCATCCTATGGGGTTTTCTTTCTTGCAATGAATAACAAGTTACATCCTTGGATGTTTTGGATCCCTTGAGGGCCATTGGTACAGAAGCATGTGGCTCTGTAGCCCCAAGTTTTAGCCAGCCTGTCTTCAGTGACACCATGCTGCTTGAGATTCCTCTACAAGCAGGTCACCCAAAGGATATTTTCACACTGTCTAAAGCTGCAGATTCCCCACCTGGATTGTGGAACCCTGCATGAACCCTGGCTGCTTGCTTTCCATTAAACGTTCCAGTGTGGGAATTACTCTCCATGCGCAGAGCTAATGAACAAGTACTGCCTCAGAGTTACAGCACGGAATTTATTGTCACGATGTGCGGAATATGTGTAAAAAAAATTTCACCTGAAAGTTAACCCTAAATTTTAATATGGTACAATGTCATCTGACCTGAGTCCATTTGCACAATGTCATATTAGGAAGGTTATAAGGTGTAACTGGTAAAGAATTTTGTCTGCTATACTTTCCCGATATTAATATTTGATTGAGTGCCAACACATTGCTAGGAAGAGCCACTTAAACTGAAAGTGACTGTTTGAGGCTGGTTTAAAGCTCTTGAAATTATGTCACCTAGGTTAGACAAAGCAAATGTAATTCAACCCTCATTGACGCTGTTGTATATACACTTTCCTGTTCTTTTTAAATTCTGCATATTAAATATCTAATCTCATATTAAATAAGAGTTTGATGGAGCATACTGATTAATATAATATCATCTGCCAAGAGAACATATATTTTGTCAGTTACGTGTCTCCTTTAGACTCTTCTTTACTTTTTCATTGATCTGGTGTTTCCTAACTGTGGATGCAGTGTGGATCCTTGTTCTCATTATTCTTAAAGAATTTCTTGCAGTAAAATATGGTTTTATTGCATTGGAAAGCTACAATTTAGGCTTTCTTTTAAAACCTATGAAAGCACTTTTTTATGAGGAAAATATAAATATGTCCCCCCCCTTGAGCTCAAATTAATTTTCACTAAACTATTATAGTTTTTCATAACATGGTGCTGCAAAATGCAAGGAGCACCCAGCTATCTGTCAGTGGGTAAGACAATATTAGAACCAGTGTTAATAGTTGTATAACTTTCCATGCAATATGAGTCTGTGAGCCTGCCTCAAGCATAATGATACCTTATGAAGGAGGAAAGAATGCTGTTATGATGTGATGTATTAACTGGTAAAATATCAAATATGTCCCTTTCAGAAACTAATATGTAGACATTTTTCATCTATAATTTTATGCAATGTGCACAAATTTAATTTATGCAACACTTTTTTTTCTTCAGAGAATAGCAAAACTATCCATTCCTTTTAAATAGTAATTAATGTATTAATTATTTACATGAGAAATCATGTGAGAGAGTTTTTCAGAGGTTAAGATCCTGAAATACAAAAACAGAGGTGTCTTTAATACTGATGTATGTGTTACCTTGTTCACTTTTACATTCATCTTGAGAAGCAGCTGTTGCCTTGGTAATATCTGTGCTGTCATGTCTGAAGCAGCACCTCCAAGAGATGCTACATTTCAGTGATGGTGTTACCGCACCGCAGAATAAGATTGTCAGCTGCTGTAAAGTAATTATCTCATGTATCAGACTCATAGAAATTAGGCTGGTGAAAGCTGAAACCATTTAAGACCCAAACCTTGAATCAATATGTAGTTTAAACATATATTCATTTCAGAAGCCAACTTTCATGTCATGGTAACTATCCTCTTGCTAAGATATATAGCAGGCATGGGCGATAATTTTTAAAGCGGGGGGGCACTTCACAAATTCCTGAAGTGGCCCTGGGCTGCCCTGGAAGGAACAGTGCCTTGGGCGAAAGGGCTGAGGTCAGGAGACTTCTCATGCTTCCCCACCCACAGACCATGATAGGCTGTCTGCCAGTTCTCTCTGGTGCTGCCCACCCTAGTGGGGGGAGGAGACTTTGTGCACTCTCCCTACCCCCAGGTCTTGATTGGCCTGGGGGCAGGGGAGTGGCAGGGCACCTATGGGCTGGATCAACCTGCTTGGCAGCCTGGATCTGGCCTGTGGAGGCTGTCTTGCCCATCCCTTGCACCACCCTCCCTGCTGTTTTTGTTGTCAAATGGCAGATATAGACAGTGGCCTCGGAACAAGTGTGGGTTTATTTCAATCTTAATTATGATAATCCATGAAAGCCTTACATCACTTTATTAAAATATGCAAAAAGGAGCAAAAATCAACAGCATAATAAAATAGATCAGTTATTTGGTGCCACATAACAGAGACCAACAATCAAAGCTAACAAAGCCATAACAGAGCCATATCTTAAATAACCAGTTGAGATACTCCCATGTGTTTCTGTTAAAATATTGTCATGTGAGTTTTTCCCCATTTCTAAATCCTCTCAAAGGTACTTTGAATAATTAGAAGTCGGAACAGTAATGTAAATACAATTATTTAAATAAAAATTATTTTAATGCAGAAGTTTAGGCTACGTCTAGACTCCAGGCTTCTTTTGGAAGAAGCTTTTCCAGAAGAGAGCATCCACACAGCAAAAGCACATCAAAAAAGTGATCTGCTTTTTCAAAAGATAGCGTCCACATTCATTGGACGCTATCTCACATTTAAGTTGGGATTATTATGGACGGAATGGCCACCAGGGCACCTGTGCTTTTTCCTGGAGGCCTCTTTTTCAATCCCCCCCCGCCTTTCCTGTCCACACATCCCTTTGGAAAAAGGCTTCTTCCTCATAGAAAAAAGTTTACTATTGTCGGAAAAACCCCTGCGTTCTTTCAACTTTCTATCGAAAGAACACAATTGCAGTGTGGATGTAAGTGTAGTTTTTCCGGAAAAACTCTGCAATGTAGACATGCCCTTTTGTATTGAACCAGAGTGTAACTTACCAAAGTTTAAAAAAATCAGACTGAGAAATAAGTGAAAGCCAGACATTTGTATAGTAATTAAAATTGCCATGGAATGGGAAGGAATGCTCATTGGAGCAAAATTTAGAAAAAATATAAGACAACAGTGGAAGAGAAGAAGATAAAAACCAGAACATGCACTATACAACAGAAAGATACAAGAGAATACTAAAGTCTTTCAATGAGCATTATATGTACTATTCAGGGTTTTATTCAGGGAAACAAATGTTGGCTGCTAAGAGATTATTGTGGTAAATCGGACACCATAAACTGGGACAAAACCAGAGAAAATGGAAGATTGTGAAAGGGAAGACAGTAGTAATTCACAGGCTGAGTTTTAATTGTTTCTGCCTGTTTTTGTTTCAATTGGCTAAACGTTTGACAGTTTCTATCAGGGCTGGCCTTACCATGAGGCGAACTGAGGTTCCAGACTGTGGGGGGGTGCCAGTAGGACCCAGAGTGTACAAAATTGTGTCTGCTGCTGGTGCATATGTATTCTCTCTGCAGTACCATGAGAGGAGTAGAACAGGAAGAAGGCAGAATTGAGACCTTTCAAAATTTTGGCCCAAGTGAGGGGGCATGGGGGCATCATTTGAGCTCCCCACCTCAGATGCCAAAATGTTGTGGGCCGGCCCTGGTTTCTATGCAGAATTGTAGTTTTTAATATCGATTAATGTAAAAGTCTACTGGATATATCATCTTCTGAGACCATTTTATCCAGCTGTTCCAGATTAAATTTGAGTATTTGGTGACTTTCTGCAAACTGTGAGATATTTTAATTAAAATACTAACTCCAGAACCCAAGAGCATCATCTCAAAGACAGTGAAAGATATGTCCAAATATGTTTTCCTTACAGATTGCTGTACTCATTAATTAATTCCTTTCTTTTGTATTTTCAGAAAATCAGTTTTATTTTATGTCTACTTGCCAATGCACATGCAGGATTCAGACTTGATGTTCATAGCTAACCCCTGATTTCTGTACGTACATATATGTATCTAAAAGAAAAACAGAGTTGTAAATAAGTAAAGCTGTCTTCTTATGCTGCAAATGCCCTTCCCAGTTAGCATAATTAGACAGAGTCTGATAGTAGAATCATAGAATACTAGAACTGGAAGGGACCTCGGGAGGTCATCAAGTCCAGTCCCCTGCCTTTGTGGCAGGACCAAGCACAGTCTATATCAACCCCAATAGATGTCTATCTAACCTGCTCTTGAATATCTCCAGAGATGGAGATTCCACAATCTCCCTAGGCAATTTATTCCAGTGTTTAACCACCCTGACAGTTAGGAATTTTTTCCTAACGTCCAACCTAAGCCTTCCTTGCTGCAGTTTAAGCCCATTGCTTCTTGTCCTATCATCAGAGGCCAAGGAGAACAATTTTTCTCCCTCCTCCTTATAACACCCTTTTAGATACTTGAAAACCACTATCATGTCCCCTCTCAGTCTTCTCTTTTCCAAACTAAACAAGCCCAGTTCTTTCAGTCTTCCCTCATAGCTCATGTTCTCTAGACCTTTAATCATTTTTGTTGCTCTTCTCTGGACCTTCTCCAATTTCTTCACATCTTTCTTGAAATGTGGTGCCCAGAACTGGGCACAATACTCCGAGGCCTAATCATTGCAGAGTAGAGCAGAAATATGACTTCTTGTGTCTTGCTCACAACACTTCTGTTAATGCATCCCAGAATCATGTTTCTTTTTTTTTTTTTTGCAACAGTGTCACACTGTTCACTCATACTCGGCTTGTGGTCCACTATGACCCCTAGATCCCTTTCTGCAGTACTCCTTCCTTGACAGTTGCTTCCCATTGTGCATGTGTGAAACTGATTGTTCCTTCCTAAGTGGAATACTTTGCATTTGTCCTTATTGAACTTCATCCTGTTTACCTCAGACCATTTCTCCAGTTTGTCCAGATCATTTTGAATTATGACCCTATCCCCCAAAGCAGTTGCAACCCAGGGGTGACCCGTGAGTATAGGCTGACTCGGCCGTTGCCTAGGGCGCCGCCTTCAACGGGGTGCCCGGGGTGCCTGATGATGACGTCATGCCTTTGATGGCCATGCAGGCGGGGCGCTGATCGCATATTCTGCCTGGGGCACCAGCTGCCGCAGCCTGTCTCAGGTTGCCCCTGTTGCAACCCCTCCCAGCTTGGTACCATCTGCAAACTTAATAAGAGTATTCTCTATGTCAATATCTAAATCGTTGATAAAGATATTGAACAGAACCAGTCCCAAAACAGACCCCCCTGTGGAACTACTTTTTATGCCCTTCCAGCATGACTGTGAAATGTTAGTAACTACTCTCTGAGAATGTTATCCAGCCAGTTGTGCGTCCACCTTATAGTAGCCCCATCTAAGTTGTATTTGCCTAGTTTATTCATAAGAAGGTCATGCGAGACCACATCAAATGTCTTACTAAAGTCTAAGTATACCACGTCCACCGCTTCTCCCTTATCCACAAGACTTGTTATCCTAGGAAAGTAAGCTATTACACTGGTTTGACATGATTTTTTCTTTACAAATCCATGTTGGCTGTTACCTATCACCTTATTATCTTCCAGGTGTTTGCAGATGAATTCCTTAATTACTTGCTCCATTATCTTTCCTGGCACAGAGGTTAAACTGACTGCTCTGTAGTTTCCTGGGTTGTTCTTATTTCTCTTTTTATAGATGGGCACTATATTTGGCCTTTTCCAGTCTTCTGGAATCTCTCCTGACATCCATGATTTTTCAAAGATGATAGTTAAAGGCTCAGATACCTCATCTATTAACTCCTTGAGTATTCTAGGATGCATTTCAACAGGCCCTGGTGACTTGTAGACATCTAACTTTTCTAAGTAATTTTTAACTTGTTCTTTTTTTATTTTAACTTCTAAACCTACCCATTTCCACTAACATTCACTATATTAGGAATCCCATCACCATCAAACTTCTTGGTGAAGACCAAAACAAAGAAGTCATTAAGCACCGCTGCCTTTTCCAAGTTTTCCGTAATCATTTCTCCCTCCTCACTGAGCAATGGGCCTACCCTGTCCTTGGTCTTCCTCTTGCTTCTAATATACTTGTAGAATGTCTTCTTGTTACCCTTTATGTCTCTAGCTAGATTGAGCTCATTTTGTGCCTTTGCCTTTCTAATCTTGCCCCTGCATACGTGTGTTGTTTGCTTATATTCATCCTTAGTAATTTGACCTAGTTTCTACTTTTTATATGACTCCTTTTTTATTTTTAGATCATGCAAGATCTCTTGGTTAAGCCAAGGCAGTCTTTTGCCATACTTTCTATCTTTCCTATGCAATGGAATAGTTTGCTTTTGGGCCCTTAATAATGTTCCTTTGAAAAACTGCCAACTTTCCTCGTTTGTTTTTCCTCTTAATCTTGTTTCCCATGGAACCTTACCTACCAGCTCTCTGAGTTTACTAAAATCTGCCTTCCTGAAATCCATTGTCTCTATTTTGCTGCTCTCCCTTCTACCATTCCTTAATATCATGAACTCTATGTTTTCATGATCACTTTCACTCAAGCTGCCTGCCATTTTCAAATTTCTTCCCTATTTGTTAAAATCAAATCTAAAACAGATTTCTCCCTAGAAGGTTTCTCAACCTTCTGAAATAAAAAAATTGTCTCCAGTGCAATCCAAGAACTTGTTGGATAATCTGTGCCCTGCTGTGTTAGTTTCCCAACATATGACTGGATAGTTGAAGTCCCCCATCATTACCAAATCCTGTGCTTTGGATGATTTTGTTAGTTGTTTAAAAAGAGCCTCATCCACCTCTTCTGCCTGATGCAAAGCTGTACCCTTCTATATCAATATTCCAATTGTGTGTATTATCCCACCAGGTCTCTATGATACCAACTATGTCACAGTTGTGATTATTTATTAGCACTTCTAGTTTTTCCTGCTTATTCCCCATACTTCTTGCATTTATATAGACATCTAAGATTCTCATTTGATTTTGCCTCCCAGTTCTGCCTTGTCCCTCCTTTATCTCTGCTATTATAGCCCATGCTCCCTCCCATTTCTGATGCATCTCCCTGGTCTCCATGTTTTTCACTTACCTGTGAGCTTTGGTCACCTGCCCCCATCGAACCTAATTTAAAGCCCTCCTCACTAGGTTAGACAGTCTGCATACAAATACAGTCTTCCCCTTCCTCGAAAGGTGAACCCCATTCCTGATTAGCAGTTCTTCTTGGAACAGCATCCCTTGGTCAAGGAAGCCAAATTCCTCCTGGTGACACTATCTTCGCAGCCAGGCATTCACCTCCAGGATGCACCTGATCCAGAATGTGTTCTAGCCTTTTGACATACTAAGCTTTCATTTTCTCAGGCTATGTCTAGACTGCAAGCTTCTTTTGGAAGAAGCTTTTCCAGAAGAGATCTTCCAGAAAAAACTTTTTTCGAAAGAGACCGTCTACACAGAAAAAGTGCATCGAAAAAGCGATCTGCTTTTTCGAAAGATAGCATCCACATTGATTGGATGCTATCTTGCATATAAGGCCAGTTCAGGCAGGGCACTAGGTCAGCAGTTGCTTCCGAATGCTGTTGCCTAAGGCTAGCTGAGAGACGCACTTAACGTGCATGACGCACGCATTTTCAGAAACTCAAGCCTCTATGGGAAGCTGGAGACTGGCACATTCTTCCCCCAGCGTGAATTTAGCATTGGGGACATGCACATGTCACTGTGCATCATGGGAGACATGGCCTACCCCCCTCATGCTGTGGCTTATGAAGCCATACACTGGCCACCTGGACCCCAACAGGGACCAATTCAAAGCCTACCTCAGCCAGGCCTGAATGCAGGTCAAGTGTGCCTTCAGGCACCTCAAGGCACAGTTCAGGTGCCTTCTGACCCGCCTCAACGTGGGGGAGCACAACATCCCTCAGCTGGTGTCAGCGTGTTGTGTCCTCCACATCATTGTGGAGGGGAAAGGAGAGGCCTCCCTACTGGGATGCGGGGCAGAGGCCCGCCACAAAGGGAGGGCCTTTGATCAGCTGTGCACAGCTTCCATCCGCCAGGCACATCAGTTGGGGGTGCGTATCCGGGAGGCCCTGAGGGAGAGTTTCTCTCAAGGACCCCAGTAACTCTCCCCAGGGCCTCCCCACTAGTGGCCTGTGCCTTGTTCCACTATCCCTTTCCCACCACAACCCCTCCCGTCCCCCCTTCCCTTCAGTCTCAATAAACACACCTGTTTTGATTTCAACAAAACAAACTTTGTATTTTTCTTTGAATAAAATAAATTGGGGAGGAGGGGGGCTGAGAACCTGGAGGGGGAGGAAGGATGGGGCTCAAGGCTGGTAGTGATGTGTGGGGTGGCTGGAAGTACCACCTCGGCTCCATGGACCTTGGCTGGTGGGCCTGGGACAACAGGGGGATGGGCAGGAGGAGGGGCTAGAGTAGGGTCAGAGATGGCAGAGGGGACAAGGGGAGGGGGCATAGGTGTAGTATAGGGAAGGGGGCAGAGGCAACACTTGGGGAGGGGGCAGAGGCATCTCTTGGGGGTCAGTCAGAGGGGAAATGGGCATAGCAAGGGGGCAGGAGGGTGGGAGGCAGGAGCAGAGACAGCAACTGGGTGTGCCATCATTTCCTGCATCATGGCACTCATGTTGTTGCCCTGCCACACAAGCTGGTCCCACATGTGGCTCCACCACTCGGTGTCCTCCTGGACCCTCTGCACCAGGGTCTGCTGCATCCTTGTGCACTTGCGGCTCCCCCGGGGTCGGGCGGCTGCCTCGGCTGGCGTGGATTGCCCCTCAGCGACAGTTGGTCCGGCTGTGGAGAACACAAACAGGGAGAGGTGATCAGTCATCCATGCAGATAATGTCCTTGAGGCCATACCCTCCTCTGTGAGCAGCGATCAACAGTCCTCGGGCCAGAGGATGGGGATGTCCCGGGAGCAAGGCCCTACCTCACAGGGGCCCCGAGGTGACCAGGGGACCATGCATCTCGCTTCCTTCCCCCACCCCCACCACAGACAAGCAAGCAAGGAAAGTGTCCGGCCACAGCGGGATCCCATGGGCGGGAGAGGGGCCTGGAGCAGCTGGGCCTTCCATGGGTCTCGCACACATACCTGCGCCTGGCAGTGCTGTCCGCAGGAGTGGGTGGTGCCTCGCGTGTGCAGGCATGCCCATGTGCCATGTGCGGCACTCCTCGGTCTGTGTGGGGTTGTGCCTGCACCCTTGTGCCCAGCTTGCTTCCAGCGGTGGATGGTGGTGGGAGGTCATCCCTCCCCCGGGGGTCAGAAGTGTGTGGCCTCCTCTGAGCCTGTGAGCAGGATCCCGGCGGTGCTCCGAGGCTGCCTTCTGAGGCCGCGTGGCACACACTGGAGCTGCATGTGCTTCCAAGTGCACCAACTGCAGCATGATGTCCAGGCCGAGAAGGCCGAGCGACGATCGCACCCCATCCCCTCTGTGCCTGCCTCCCCCACCCTGTGAGTGTGGAAAACTGAGAGCACTCACCTGATGATCCCCGCTCCCCCGCTGTCAGAGGATGCCTGTGACACGTCTAGGCCCTGGGGTACCAGCTTGAGGGTGAGGATGACTGTCCTGGCCGTGTCCTCCTCCTGCACCTGTTGTCCCTCGTCATTCTCATCCTCCTCTGCAGTGAGCTCTGGGCAGGCAACGATGGGCGTCTTGAGCCCTGAGTCCACCACCATGGGTGGAGCTCCTGGCAGTAGGGACATGAGTGGGATCCTGCCCCGGAGTGACAGCTGTGCTCCCTGACCCTTGTGTAGCCCTGGCGGAGCTCCTTCACCTTACTCCAGACTTGTTCTAAAGTCCAGGGGGAGGGGGTGTCCCGTCTCTGCCAGGGCCTCGGCCATGTGGCCATAGATATCAGCATTTCTGCGCTGGGAGCAGAGATCCTGCAGGGTCTCCTCCTCTCCCCACAGCTCGAGGAGGGACAGAAACTCTGCTCCAGACCAGGAGGGCACACGCCATTTGCTGGCCCTGGCTGGGTCCTGGGAGCCCTGGTGTTGTTAGGGTCAGGGGGGTGTCAGAGGGCTTGTGGCTCCACCATGGGTGCAATGCCTATGGAAGGGAGAGCTGTGTGGTTAAGTGCCGTTCCCAGGGCCGGCTTCCTGCCCCAAGGATTTGTCCAAGGTGCCTGCAGCTTTAAGAGCTGGTAGGAAACAGGAACTATAGAGTTCCGATTATTTTGGACAGAATGTCCACCAGGGCACCTGTGTTATTTCCTGGAGGCCTCTTCTTTCAGAAAAAAAAAAAAAAGCCTCTTCCGTATCCACACACACCTTTTTCCAAAAGAGCGCTTTCAGAAAAAGGCTTCTTCTTCATAGAAAGAGGTTCACCTCGGTCAGAAAACCCCCTCAATTCTTTTGACTTTCTGTCAAAAGAACGCAATTGCAGTGTGGATATAAGTATAGTTTTTCTGGAAAAATAGCTGTTTTTCCAGAAAAACCCTGCAGTGTAGACATACCCTCACACAAGTAGAGAAATAGACAAACTTTTAAATGTGTTTCACTTTGTTTGCATTATCATAAGCCGTAGGTAGGGAATCTTTCTACCTAAATAGAGCACATACTGCCGTCATATTTTTCTTTAATAGGCTAACTGGTTACCCTGCTGCACCTCCAATCATAATAAACCATCTCATAATGGTCTCCTGAGGCTCCTACTTCTATCCCACCTGAAAAGAAGTTGCACTTTGCATCATGCCCATAAGGTGTTAGATGTCTGGTCTCTAGTGTAGCAAGTGGGGAAAGCATGTTCCCAAATGGACCTCAAAGCAGCACTTCTAAGCAGAGGGAACTCCAATTTGAGCATTTCTGCTCCTCAGGATTGAAGTCTCCCAAGCCCTTTTACTGTGCTTTTCCTTGTTTGGATGCTGCACAGAACCTGAGAGTGGGATTCATCTGGGCACATAGACATTTTACCACTGGAAATGACTAGCTCCAACATTTAGGCTCTGCTTGCATTCATAGAACACCTGCTCATCTGGCACCTAGTTTTGTAAGCACCTAAAGTTCCTAGATTTCTGAGTTTCCTTTATTAAAGTCCTCTTCTGGTGTAAATGTTGGTGGCTGGACATGCACACTCAGTCCTCACACTGCCCAGTAGTTTGGCACCTAACTCACTCCCAAGCTCGAGAAAGATTTACAAAGCAGGAGCCCCCACCCCCATGCTGCTTTTTGGGGCCCAATACCATTTACATGTTCTGTTAGTCTATAAAGTGCTACCAGACCTTTTGTTGTTTTTTAAGTTTAACATAATAATCTTTAGCCTTGTGCTTGGTCCTGTGGTGAAGGCAGGGGATTGGACCTGAAGCTATTCTTCTCTTAGCTCAATATTTGCATATACACAGGTTGGCTATTCCAAGAGTACAAAAAAATATAATTACAACTTCCTACTGAAATATGGAACATAGCAGGAAACCACACATAATTACGATTCATTAATTACACTTGTCTCTACTTCCTAAACAGCCCAGTCTTTATTATGTTGTCTAGGATGAATCCCATAGGGTTGCTTTTATGTGTTAAGTCTCAGGCCAATCTATCAGCATACTGTCTCTTATTGCAGTTGCACATATTCTTGGGAGGCTAATGGCTGGCACTTTTCTTGATTTAGACTAGGGAAACTGTATCACATTTCAAAGGAGATGATATATTGTTTGTACCCCCTGTTCTTATCAAGGACCAGAGCAGAGCCCTCCCAATTTTACATAAAAAAAATTCTGAGAAACCCTCATGCCTAATATTTTCTGTCACACAGTTTATTCTCAACTGAGTCCCTTTTGGACTTAAGTATGGCATTTTCTTAAGTCAGATCTGTGGCTTTGGTATCTGAGAAATTCAAAGTTCACACGTACAGAATATGTAGTGACTGTCTAGGAAGGAGTACTGCAGAAAGGGATCTAGGGATCATAGTGGACCACGGGCTAAACATGAGTCACCAGTGTGACACTTGGAAAATAAGCAAACATGACTCTGGGATGCATTAACAGGAGTGTGGTGAGCAAGTAACGAGAAGTCATTCTTCCACTCTACTCTGCACTGATTAGGCCTCAGTTGGAGAATTGTGTCCAGTTCTGGGCACCGCATTTCAAGAAAGATGTGGAGAAACTGGAGAAGGTCCAGAGAAGAGCAACAAGAATGAGGAAAGGTCTAGAAAACATGAGCTATGAGGCAAGGCTGAAGGATATGGGCTTGTTTAGTTTGGAAAAGAGAAGACTGAGTGGGGACATGATAGTTGTTTTCAGATGTCTAAAAGGGTGTCACAGGGAGGAGGGGGAAAATTGTTCTCTTTGGCCTCTGATGATAGAACAAGAAGCAATGGGCTTAAACTGCAGCAAGGGAGGTTTAGGTTGGACATTAGGAAAAACTTCCTAACTGTCAGGGTGGTTAAACACAGGAATAAGTTGCCTAGGGAGATTCTGGAAGTTCTATCACTGGAGATATTTAAGAGCAGGTTAGATAAACATCTATCAGGGATGATTTAGACAGTGCTTTGCCTGTTGCAAGGGCAGGGGACTAGACTTGATGATCTCTCGAGGTCCCTTCTAAGGATGTTAATTTTTGATTAATCAGCTAATCAAATAGTCAATGGAATTTACATCAACTACTTGATTAGTCAATAAAGGGAGTGCTTGTTATCCTACTGCGCCTCTCCCTTTGAAATGTACCAGAGCTGCCTATGGTTCTTGTATATTTCAAAGTGAGAGATGCAGAGGATTCCCTCTGCCTCTCTCCCTCTGAAATGTACATGAGCTGCTGCAGCACCTGTACAATTCAAAGAGAGAGAGGCAGCGGGAACCCGTGCCAGTGGGGAGCAAAGGTTCCCCTCCTATTGGCACAGGTTCCCCTCTCTGCCTCTTCCTTTGAAATGTACAAGTCACAAGCTGATAGAGGCAGCAAGGCAGGGGGAGCAACTAGCTAAGTTCCTACTCAACTACCTGATAAACATTTGCTTATCGCAGGGGTGGGCAATAATTTTTTACTGGGGGCCACTTCAGAAATTTTTGAAGTGGCTCCGGACCACACTGGAAGGGGTGGGGCCTCAAGCGGAAGAGGCAGGGCCAGGATACCTCCCTGCTTCCCCACCCACAGACTATGATTGGTCTTGGGGTGAGGGAGCATGTGAAGTCTTTGCCCCCCCCCAGGTGCCCATCCCTCTGGCGGTAGGAAGAGACTTCGTGCGCGCTCTCTTCTGCCCACAGGCAATCAGGGCTTGGGGGCGGGGAACAGCGAAGTCTCTTCCTGCCCTGCCAGGAGCATGTGGTGCTTAGAAGCGCCAAGTGCTCCTTGCAGCGTGGGGCAGGGCAGAGGAAACCATCACATTCTTTCATTAATGGTATCTGAAACATAATATAAAGAAACAGTCTACATCGGGGTGGGCAAAAGGGACTCCACAGGCCACATCCAGCCTGCCAAGCGGGTTGATCCAGTCTGCGGAGGCCCTGCCACTCCCCTCCCCCAGGCCAATCAGGTTCTGGGGGCGGGGGAGCACGCAAAGTCTCCTCCCGCCCTGCCAGGAGCGTGCGGTGCATCTAAGTGCTACATGCTCCTGGCAGAGCTGGGGAAACTTCACACGCTTTGCCCCACCCCGAAGCCCTGATTGGCCTGCGGGAGGGGAGCAGCAGGGCCTCCACGGGCCAGATCAAGCCACTTGGCAAGCTGGATCCAGCCCGTGGAGGCCCTTTAGCCCATCCCCGGCTTAATCAACTAGTTGCTTGCATCCCTAGTCCCTTCCAGTTCCAGTATTCTATGATTCTATGAGAATTAGAGACCACTCCACAGGACATCATTAGTTGTGAACCCAGTCATGCAAATGTGTATTCTGTCCCAGAGCCTACTGCTTCATGGGGCAGCAAACTTTTAGAATGTTTTAAGCTAACAAAGCAGATAGAAAATTAGACATTTCAAAAAAATTATATTTTTTTAAAAAATAGAGAAAATATGAGGAAAAAAATCCCCAGAGTGCCAATCAATATAGTGAAATCTGATTGATTTATATTTATAAATCAGATTTCACTGTATATATATATATATATATATATATATATATATATACCTCCCTTAAGGACAAATTTTGCTGAAAGTGTACATTAAGTACCCTCCCATAATTCAGCTATGATTAATAAATGAAACCACTATCTCACAACCTGTTCAAGCTCTTGTACGTGTTGATGTTTGGAAGATGGATAGCTGCTGATGCATTTTGCACAACCAATAGGAATTTGAACAAAAAGGTGTATTTAATTTATATCCTTTGGCATAATTTAAGGTAGGGTCGCAAATATTCAACTGTGGCAGGCTAAGTTGATGTTCAGTCCTGTAAAGTGGAATTTAATTACAGAATGAACTGAAACCTGTATATACTCACTCATTGTAAATACCTCAAAATGCCAAATTAATTGGAGATCTGCGATAGCAATCTAGTCCCTAATCTGGAGTTAGGAAGTGAGAAATGTATTTTTGGCTCCTATCTCTAGCTCAGGAACAAGCTTGTTTTCTCTCCTTGTTCCTCCAAAAAAAGGCATTCCAGTGATAAATTTAAAAATATGATTTGTATGTAAAGTTGGTGGGATTAGCGTTTGTAAAATGCTGTTTAACATTGAGTGTTCCTTTGTTGATGTGATAAATGTGTTTCTCTGAGTCATTCAGCATGTGGGTAAGTGTAAGGTAATGCATGTTGGAAAAAATAACCCAAATTACACGTACTACATGATGGGGTCAAATTTAGCTACGACAGATCAGGAAAGGGATCTTGGAGTTATAGTGGATAGTTCTATGAAGACATCCACGCAGTGTGCAGCGGCAGTTAGTAAGGCAAATAGGATGTTAGGAATCATTAAAAAAGGGATAGGTAATAAGACAAAAGATATCATACTTCCCCTGTATAAAACTATGGTACGCCCACATCTCGAGTACTGCGTGCAGATGTGGTCTCCTCACCTCAAAAAAGATATATTGGCATTAGAAAAGGTTCAGAAAAGGGCGACTAAGATGATTAGGGGCTTGGAAAGGGTCCCATATGGGGAGAGGCTAGAGAGACTGGGAGTTTTCAGTTTGGAAAAAAGGCGATTGAGGGGCGATATGATAGAGGTATATAAAATCATGAATGGTGTGGAGAAAGTGATTATAGAAAAATTATTTACCTTTTCCCATAATACAAGAACTAGGGGACACCAAATGAAATTGATGGGTAGTAGGTTCAAAACTAATAAAAGGAAATTTTTCTTCACACAGCGCACAGTCAACCTGTGGAACTCCTTGCCCGAGGAGGCTGTGAAGGCCAGGACTCTATTAGGGTTTAAAAAAGAGCTTGATAAATTTTTGCAGGTTAGGTCCATAAATGGCTATTAGCCAGGGATAAAGTATGGTGCCCTAGCCTTCATAACAAGGGCAGGAGATGGATGGCAGGAGATAAATCACTTGATCATTGTCTTCTGTTCTCCTTCTCTGGGGCACCTGGCATTGGCCACCGTCGGCAGATGGGATGCTGGGCTCGATGGACCTTTGGTCTGACCCAGTATGGCCATTCTTATGTTCTTATGTTCTTATGAATATATTTATGACCCACATATATTAGCTGTTGCTCCCCCCTGCCCCTGTATAAATGATTTTTACATAAGTATTAGTGCTCAGGATATTATTGGAACTGAGTTGTGATGCTCCAAATCTGCAAACATTCTACCACTGAGAAATTAGAACTTGTGCACCACACATTTCAAATTATGTGATCACACTATTATGATTGTATTTTTTGTAATAGTGCTTAAGGACCAGCCATCAGTGGGGCCCAGTTATGTTGGGAAATGTGCAAAGGAGAGTGCTAAACTGCCTACCCTGAAGAGCTTACAGTCTAAACAGGCAAGACAGATGCCCGCGTCAGGGAACAAGCAGAGTGGTGGTAGCAAATGCTGTTCCATGAGTTTTGATGGAGTGTGGAACATGGGGAGGCACATGGGTTGGGGGGGGAGGGGGTAAATGGAAAGAAAAGGGAAGGAAAGAGGTAAGGGGTAGTGGAGGAGAAAGTAGAAGAGGCAAGTTTGGAGTAAAACTGAGATGGAGACTTTCAGGGTGGGAAGGATTGGAGCAAACATCCAATCAGCACAGGACAGAGGAAGTCCCATCAAAACTGGACAGTTCTCTCAATGCCCAGGCTGTGTCTAGACTACACCTCTCTGTCGACAGAGAGATGTAGATTAGGCACATCGAAATTGCTAATGAATCAGGGATTTAAATATCCCGCGCTTCATTAACATAAACATAGCCGCCGCTTTTTTTCGAAACGGAGCTTTTTCGGAAAAAAAACCCCAGCAGTCTAGATGCAGATCTGTCAAAAATAAACCCTTTTTCGACAGATCCAGTATTCCTTTTACTGGATCTGTTGAAAAAGGGTTTATTTTTGACAGATCCGCATCTAGACTGCCTTTTTTTTTTTTTTTTTCGAAAAAGCTCCATTTTGAAAAAAAGTGGCGGCCATGTTTATGCTAATGAAGCATAGGATATTTAAATCCCTGATTCATTAGCAATTTCAGTGTGCCTAATCTACATCTCACTGTCGACAGAGAGGTGTAGTCTAGATGTGCCCCCAGAGATCCTTGCTTCTGCTGCTTCAGCTCTTATTGGCTACAAAATTGCTAGTTCTCTGTTGTTTAGTGGAGGGGAACGGTAAGGCAACACCTGGATTTTAGTTTGCTCAGAATAGAGGGCATTTGTCCTCCATAGTTCTGGGTCCAGGGGTGAATCTATCTATGCACTCTTGTCAGGGTGAGATATTAGCACCCAGAAAGGCAGAACAGCAAACAGTCTTTCAAAGGTTGCTCAAACTTACACATCTCAACTTTTTTTTTTCAAAATGGTAAGATTTGATTGCTCATGCAATTTCTGTTTTTGGCACATTTGACACATTTGCTGACTTACTTTAGCTTTGCTCACTTTGTTGCAGGAAACTAAAGGAATATTGCATGGTGCACTTTCTCCATAGAGCTTTTAAAATAAAGATAACTCATCTGCTAGCTTGACATTTTGGAGGCCAGGTAGCTCAGCTGGTTAGAGCCACTTACTTTAGCTTTACTCATTTTGTTGTAGGAAACTAAACAAATATTGTGTGGTGCACTTTCTCCATGGGGCTTTGAAAATAAAGACAACTCACCTGCTAGCTTGACATTTACCTACTAAAAGGTTATTTTTATGAACTCAGTATTACTTTGAACGAAATTTGGGTAAGGCAGAAAACTAGTGAGAACCTCCTTGCTTGTTATATGAGACCGTGTCAGAAGTTCTCTGAGGCTAGTGTTAATTTATTCATGTAATTATTCAGGATGGTTTTTCCCTCTCAGTGATTATCTTACCTGCTCCTGGTCTGTCATGGGCATGGGCTGTGTGTTCAGTAGGAAAGCTATTTTTAGACAGACAGAATCACTGTTCATTTTAGAGCAAATTATCGAAGTTAGGTAACTGCTTCTGTGTTTAAAAAATAAGGTAATTTCAAGCAACTTTAATAGGATGTGTATGGTTGGTAGCATGAATGTGAGACAGTATTTCAAAAATGTTGCTGAAGTCTGTATTTGTTGCATGACTTGTTGAGCTTTGGCAGTGAGCTTAGCACTGTAATACACATCACTGCTCTGTTTCCTCACGGAAAGAATGCTGATCGCATCTAATGACTTTCTCTTGTTTTATACCTGTCTACTTTTATAAATTCATATACATTAAATATATGCAGACAGTGCTGACACATCAAATTTTCAGCTTCCTGGCCTCTTATGTGGACATGTAACCCTGGTCTACACTAGGGCATTATTTCGAAATAACCCCCCTTAGGTCAAATTTATTAGAGGAGCATCCTGACTACGAAGCCTGTTACTTTGAAATAACGGGCTGCTTATTTCAAAATCTGTACTCCTGTTTTTCTCTGGGAATATTGCTAATTTTGAAATAGTTATATTGAACTAGTGTTAGTGTAGACACTCTGGTGCTGCTTTTCAAAATAACTATTCCCCAGAGTTATTCAAACTCATTACTTTCCCAGGCTTCCTAGGGCTCTAAGTTGTGGTAACATGTCCACAATAATGGAGCCTGCCTCAGACTAATTTTGAGACTTCCCCATAGTGGGGACATGCTATTTTGATTTTGTAAAATCAGGAGTTAAGTCGAATTTAGTTATTTAGAAATAATTTCCTAGTTGTAGACATTCCTGTAGATTTGCGCAAAATGATTATTAGATAGAAGTAGAATTTTACTCCCATTTTGCACATGTCTACATACCCAATCCCAGCAAAGTATGGAGATAATCTCCTTATAGTTTTTAGCCCAGAGGTTAGGACACTGGAATTTAGTTCCCTCCTCCCCCACATGATGTGGAGCAGGGATTTGCATTTGAATTTGCATACTTCAGGAGAGCACTCTAGTCACCCGGCTATGGAATATTCCGGTGGTGGTATCGCTGTCTGGCCTGTGGAATCTGTCCCACTCTGTATAGATATTAATTAGAACAGAGACTTGAACTTGGATCCCCCCTTTCCTAAAGCAAGTGACCTCACCCCCAATTTGATAGCATCATTCTCTTTTTATTTTTCTGGCTAAATGACTGTTCTTTGTCATTATAAATGGTTATCAATTGCCACTATGAATATATATAAATAATAATAATACATAAGAAGCCAAACATCCAGTGTCTTTATTAAGACCATGATTTTTAACCTCTAGCAAAGTTATGAATTTAAGCCCCCAGGCTCATCTTCTGAAAGTGCTGTGCAGTTTCCTTTGAGGATGAGGACTGATGTGTTAGATATTAAGTGATTGCTTTGTGAAAAGTGTTCATCCACAGCTGATGCAATGTTTTTGTTTTTAATCATTTTCCTTTGTGAGTTCATTTGAGAACGCAGTGATTGTCTGGTTTCACCCACTTAGTTGTTATTGGGACATTTAGTGCACACTGAAAATCATGGCCTTTACAAGGAAACTGGAATTTATTACAACAATATGGTGTAACCCATGACCCCCTCCCCTTAATATATCCGGTGACTGCAGGGGTGTTAATCAGTCACTTTACCATAAATGGTTACTTCGTTTTGCATAAGCAATTACCACATATTCTATTTGTTCGATCTTGTATTTAGCTGCAATGCTCGGAGTACCTTCCCCAGACCTGAGGAAGAACTCTGTGTAGCTTGAAGGCTTCTCTCTCTCACCTACAGAACTGATCCTCCAGAAAATCTGTTTGTAAGTGCAGAACTAGAAAGGAAAGCCAGGCAATGTTCTATTCTACTGTACCTTCCTGGGATGGACTGTTTGCATGGTTTCCACAGTCTTAAGCAGTTTCCCAATGGCAGAACCCACAAGGCGTGGGGGAGGTAGAGCTTTCCCTTGGGCAGGTCGCCAGAGATACAAAGAGGTGCAGTTTTACTTGTGGTATCAAATCCGGCCTAATGTGTTTTCACATGCTTGTCTGTTTTCACTGACGCCATTGAATCAATCTGAAATAGTTTGTTAAACTGAAGTTGCTAAGCTGCCAATGTGGTAGAGGGCAGGCAAAATGGTAGAGATTTTCCCATCCTCATTAGCAGCTCTAACTCACTGGCCCATCCACACTCTGGCTACATTAGCTGCATGGGGAGTTTCTGTTGTAGGCGCAGCTAGTTTGATATAGCTGATGTTTGTTCTCCGCTAATAGAATGTTTAAATTCTATTAGTAGAGAAGCAACATCAGCCTTTGGTAAAAAATTCGGCACTGCTTCATATGAAACTTTCTAGGAAGAGCAACACCCTCCTCCCCCAGCAGTTGTGAGCCTAAGTCACTGGCTGTAGGTGCTGCTGTTAAAAGTCATATGGTCCTGAGAACCAAAGGCAATGCTACCCCTGTGACTGTGCCTTTTGCACTGCAGTCTGACTCCTCCCTCCCCAATCTCAGAAGGTACAGTCCTTGCTAATCTCAGTGCAATTAGGTGTAACGCCTATGCACAGCCAGCTCGAGAAGAGGAACACAAGAGGGTTAATTAAACTGGGATAGCATTGTGAGAGCTGCCTCAGTTCTTCTCCCAAATAGTATCTGAGTGAAACTCAAATGCTGGAATAAAGGGGAAAAAAACAGGGATATCCCCATTCCCTCACTAGAGAGCTCGAGGGAGTCTTCTCCTCAAGCAACCAGGAAAGGGGGGAAAGAGCCTTCTCCTTTCTTAACACATTGCATAAGTGTTTTTCCTGTCTGCATTGGGCTTCTTAGCTTTGGCCCCCTCGCATGAGACTCTCTCTGTCTCCAGCTACTTAACACTACTGGTCTGTGTTCTATGTAGCACTGGTGGAATTGAGACAGTTGTATGTCCACAAGGTTGTGGATTGAAAAAATAACACCTAAATATCAGATTTTATTCTTAACCCTTAGGATGGGCTCACTTCTAGGCAATTCAGTTAGTTCTGCAATTTAATCAAGTTATTTTTTTAAGAAACATACTCTGTTCTCCTAATTTAGAATCGTTTCCACAAGTTAGCATTTGGGGTGGCAGATGGAGTCATGAATTTGCCTGTGGTTGCTCCATTTACTCCCTATCCAATGCACAAGTTCTGAAATTTAAAGGTGTGATGATAACTTTTGGAGCTGTTGTTTTTTAATTGTTTTGCACGCTGAAGTACTACTGCTACAATGCTAACCTCTAAAGCCGGACTGGGCAAAATATGATCTGCAGGCCAAATCTGGCCTGTGAGAACCTCTACCAACTCCCTGCCTGCTGTGCCCCCTGCTTGGCACTCAGTAAAGCTGGCTAAGGGCCATGTGTCTGAGCCTGGAAGGGGGGAGCCAGGCTTCTTACACTGCTCCCGCCCCCAGTAGCTTCCATTGACCAGTTTTGGGCCAATCTGTTTGCAGACAGGCAGCATGTAAAGTGCCTCTCCCCACTCATCCCCAGCTTACAGAATTCAGTTCAGAGAAGTAAACATGGACCCTGCAGCTGCCTGAGCACATAGAGGAGCTGGAAGGCAGGGACCCTGGCTACGGAACCTGCTGGGCTGCTGGCTGGGAGCCAGATATGGTTTCCCAGCCAGAACCCATCTCTGGCACCCCAGCCCCTCCCTCTCCCAAATATCATGTAACCCAAACCTTCTGCACCCCTGCTCCAGCCCCCATACATCTTCCCAGACATTTCATACACTCCTACACCCCTCTGCAGGTCACAACCCCCTCTTAGGCTTTCCACCCCAATCTGCTGTTCCTGGCACAACCCAAATCCCTGCGCCCCTGCCCCAGGTCACAGCTCCCTCCCAGGCCCTGCAGTCCCTCCTCCTACACCCCTCCCTCAGGCCAGAATCCTCTCCTGCACCTGTACCCCTCCCAGACCCTGACTCTAATCTCCTGTCCCAAATTACAACCCCAAACCCCTGCACCCCTACCCCAGGTCACACTCCCTTCCCAGATCCTGCACCCCCTCTTCACCCCCGTCTTTTGTCCCAGATCACAGTCCTCTCCTTCACCCAAACTCCTGCCCAGATCCCACACCCCATCCTTTACCCCCAAGCTGCCTTCTGCAGCCAACCTCCATCCCAGACCCCGCACCTCCTCCATTAATATAATGGAAGAGTGCAGACCTCAACCACTTATCAAATTCTTGGAGTAGCCGCCCATCAAAAATTATTGCCTACTCTTGCTCTAAAGAAACAAAATCAGCTGCAATGCATTCTGCTTTGTCAGGAGAGTCAACACTGTGGCATATCTCAGCACGGATGGTGAATGTTTCCTAATTTGGCACCCTTCTTCTTGTGATATGATATCCCTATTGAAGATAGCTTAAACACTGATCATCTGACTGATATTCAGTATACAAGAATATGTTGTAGCAAATGAGGTTTCTCTCCTTCACTTTTAGCCTTTGGTACTTTTTTGGGAGGGGGCGGTCTAACCAAAAATCACTTCTACTGATGGGTGATTTATTTAAAAAGTTAAAAAGTGAAACCAGCACAGAAAAAGGGAAATTGGGGGGGGGAGGGGGAGTTTGCCTTATTTTACAGACCCACTGAAATCAGAATTGATCACTTTCACACTGTGAAATTTCTTGATCAGTTCCAATTACTGCCACAAATAACAGGATAAGGTTAGAAAATCATTCACATGATGAAGAGTGCTCACTGTGGGTGACCTGTTCTTTTTGCACACACCTTAGATGGTGACTTTTAAGTAGAGTGTCCAGGCATTTGTCCTTTGTTCTATTGTTTTCTGATCCCAGGGAGTTTGAGCAGTTGTGTTCATCAGGTGCAAGGACATTCTGACACAGCTGACCTTTTCTCTTATTTCATCATGAACATGAACCTGAATTAAGGAACAGAATGCCTAGCTCTTGACTCCTGAACAAATAGCTTCAAGGTTCAAGTTAAAAACACATTGAAGGATGTCCTGAAGACAAGGTGCTAGTGGATTCTAATTTTATCAGTATGTTGAATGATTTACATTTTCCAAGAGCTTCAAAGTAGGATTTAATCTGAATGCTACATTACCGCTACCAGATTGATTTGAGAAGGGATTAAGGAATCATCTGGTGCTTTGTTTTTTCCAATGTGGATATTCCTAGATAAATGACAAATTAAATTAAATGAAAAAATGAATGCTAATGGGCTTCAAACCAGACTAGCCAATGGGCTTCAAACACACATTTTATTTCCTTTGAGAAGGACACTTACGAAAGACCTACTTTCATAAAAAATGTATTTTAACAATGTTACTGTATTTTAATGTATTTTAACAATCTTTGACTCTCTGGGGCCCAGGGCAGGAAGCCAAAGACCCACTACATGGTTCTGAAACTTAAGGAATGTAGCTTTACAAGGGACTCTGTGGCATGCAGTTGCCCTATTTGTTGCCAGCTCTGGCTTTTAAATAGAGAAAAACAGCTACTGTGGCACAGGTGGGCCGTGGAGTTTTTATAGCACGTGGTGGGTGCCCCCAAAAGAAAACCATTGAGAGCCCCTCTTTTTAGATATTATCAAGCTGCTATTAGTATGGTCACTGCAGATCCCTTTTGTCGGAATCCTGCTGTGCATAAGCTGTCCTAAGGGTTCTCAGCATTGTCTGTATTTCATCTGCTGTACCTTTTCTAGATTTGTTGTATTATTTATTTTTTAATCGCGAGTGTGACTCAAAATAGAAAACAAAATACACCATGAAGGGGACATCTCACAGATATGTTAAGTTGCCTGTGAGGTCTGAGTCGCAGTTTGTTGCCTTCACCCTCAGATACAGTTTTGCAAATGGACCACTTTGCCTCCTGGGGTAATACCAAAAAGATTTAGTGCTGCCCCAGCTCGTTGAATACCCCAATACTATGAAACTGGGTTGAAAAAATCTCAGCCTGGATAGCAAGAGGGGGATAACATTTCAATTGTTTATCTTGATGCCTAAAGCCCTGTGTATTTTAAGATCTGGGTATATAGAAGCTACTTGCTTGTGGTAACCCAGCAGAAATCAGTTGCACTAATCATCCTGAGATCGAGCCCATCAGTCTCACTAACCACTGTGAGATCGAACTCATTGCTATGACCTTCAGAACACACTGTGAGAGTTGTCTCTTTACTTTGTGGCGGCTGTTGTGGGCTGACTTTCTTTTGGTGTTGACTTTTCATCATTCACTGATATTTTGAAGGGTAATATCCAAAGGGGAGGTCAACAAATAAAAATAATTTTAAGCAATGGTCAGTAATTAGCAGGTACAAAAAATAAGTACAGGAACAGTAAGTTGTTCTTGTACCCATGATCATTACATGTGTGCCACTGTTACAGTTCCTTTACATACGTGGTTCCCAAAATGTTTAATACTGGAGACTGGCAAACCCATTCATTTTGGTGGACAGGTAACATATTCATTTGCCAACATTTTGGTGGCAAATGAATATGCAAATATGCAAATAAAATGATTCCAGTCCACCATAGGTATCCCAGCCTCAGCCCCCAGAACTGCTGTGAACAGCTGGCTTCAACTCCAGCAGCCGCCGTGGCCTAGCAGCCAGAGGTTCATGGCCCAGCACTGGTCTGCTGATTGTCGGTTGGGAACCGCTGCTCTACATTGTCCCCTTTGCTGTTAAGCTTTCTTGTATCAGGTTTTATGTGCACATAAACGTACCAGTACATGAGATCAGAACCCAGATCAGAAATATGGAAGTGAGATGTCAGCCGTACCCTCAATGAAAGACTGATTTATTGTGCATGTGATGTATTGCATCTAGAGAGAAATACATTGTGTAACATTCAAGTTTTTGTGGCATAACGATAGTGATATATTTGTAAAGAGATTAGCTGGTTTTCTTTTAATGTTCTATTCATGCTTTTTTTAACCATCACTTTGTAGTTGGAGTGGTCTTCCTTACCTGTGTAATATCACCTGGCAGAAATCAATAAGCTGAATTTGCCTTATCTTCATTTAAAGTGACCTTCTTTTAATGGAGTACAAAGAGTGAACATAATGCTTTAACTCACATGTATGCTTATATGTTAGCTATTAAATGCTGCATAAAAGCTAGGACTAAGTTGAAATTAATATTCAAAGAAGATGAATGTTAAGCAACTATTGTAAGAGCGCAAAAGATTTAGTATTGATTCCTTAAAAAAACAGCAAGTGTCTGAAATAATTAAAAAGAGCTTTCATAGCACTAGTTACTGTTTTAGTGGTAGCAACACACAACGCTTCTTAAGGTCAAATCAAACTCTCCCTCCCCCCCCCCCGCCCCCATCTCTATGTATAGAAGTTATTTTAAATTCCTAGTGTTAATCCCATTCAACAGTGACAGCAAAGTGTGGCGTGTGTTGCCGTGAGATGTTGGCAGTGCTTTCTACTGTCCCAGTTCTCCTGAGGTACTTCTTCGGACACTCATGTTCATGCAACACAGCTTAAAATCATTGGAGAGAAAACTATTTCTGCATGCTGCACAGTGGTACCAGTGATAATTTATTGTGGGTCTCAACCTTCCTGCGTTCTCTTGGTCTGCTGTTTCCTTCTTTGAATCATCTGCTTAGCAGCTGTTACAAAGGACATCTCACCTTGCCATGTGGACATGAAGTTGTTCCTTCAGGTATGATGCCAGCATTGCTCTCTTAGGCTCAGTGTACTGGACTAAAGTGGCTTGTGGCAGCCATTCGTTGAGAATAAACTAAGCAGTTTCAGAAGGCCTCTTCTGTCCAATCAACCTTATACAACGGCAGAGCAATTACTAATTGGGAGATTTAAGGTAGATGGTCTGAACCTAGAACCCAACTCTGAATCTTAGATTTCCTGTGTGATGGGTCATTGCGTTGTCACCATTTGATGGGACTGGCTTACTCATTATGTGTATCTCCAGCAACTTAACTAACATCCCTCTGATCAGTCTTTTAAAATTTAAAATTTAAGACACTCAGACAATACTTTTTCATTTGAGTAGAATATTTTCCTATGAAATTCAGAGAGATATAAAATGTGTCATGATGACTTCCCTATGCCAGCTCTGTTGGAAGGGGAAGTCTTAATTTCTCTAGGGAGAATTCTCTGCAAGTTGTCCTTTATTTGGATCAGGTTTTTTTTGGAAAAAAATTGTTTATGAAGACGTTCTCTGTGTCTTTAAGTTCAGTTTATTTTGTTTGACACTGATTGAAGGGTTTAGCTATCAAAAGTATCCAGTGTGAGTTTGAGTTTATCACTTGGTTACATAAATTCTTAGCCATTTTTCTTTGTTAAATATAAATTTTTAAAAAATGCCTTTCATGTTTCTGATGTAGCAAAACTTTCAGGAGGTTTGATTTTGCTTCCTAAGTAGTTCTGACAGTCCCAGAGTTCTATGTACAGTGTACAGAGCTATTTATACATGCAGCTGGTGAGTGAAATCATAGTCTCCACTTCAGCTCTTTACACTAGGTAAGAAGATCAGGTCAGCATAAAGGAGTGGTAAAAGCCACTGTCTGCCTGGAGGAGGGTTTCCCTAGTGCTGCAGCTCTGGAAGACAGTCATAAGGCTGTCTCCTGACTACTTAGGGCTACAACAGATATTGCAGGTAACACTACAAGCCATAGGGCAGCTTATAAAGACTGTCATAATTTGGACATTTTCCTAGGGTTGTAAGTTACATTGAGGGGGCTTGTCCAGTTCCTGGAATACTCAAAGATCAGAGGAAAGAAAAGTTGTTTTAAGGCCACTATGGTTCCAAGTCCCCCTAGGCTACAAGTTCTGTGCTGCACCTCTCTGAGACACAGCATAGAAGCTTGGAATGCTATATGGTTTTAAAAATAATTTTCTACTTTTCCCCCCCAAAAAAGTTGTATCATTATATGGGAAATTAAAAACAATTGTTTTTGCTGCAGGATGCACTTCAGGATAGGACATTGCTACACCAAACCTTCCCACAAATTACAATTTTCACTACAGATCAGTGCTGTGGAAAGTTGTCTGCATCTGGGGAGTAGGTGGAGTGCTATGACTTAATATAGTGATGTGAGAGAACTCTTCAAGTGTGTTATGAATAAAAAAATATATTGTGTTTGTTCATCTGTCTGTAATTCCTCATGGATATTTGATCACAGTATCTAAAACACCACACAATTTGGCATAGTACTGATTATTTTTTGTATCGATCAGCTGATTATTAATAAAAGATCTTTCACATTTAGTATTTAGTTGACCTGTAGTCCAATTATTTAGATGTGATCCTATCACTATGTTGTTGGGTGTTAAAATTTCAATGTAAAGAATCAGATAGATTAGGCATGGTTGTTGTTTTTTTTAAACTGCAGAACTTTCCTGCATCCTACAAAGTATGCATGCGTAGGGGCAAAGCAATGTATTCATTTATAGCATCTATGAAATGGGATTTTCACTGACATAGTCTTGTGTCTGAGATATGAAATTGATAGGATCAATAAGCTATTTTCCCTTTCTTGAGTGCCTGATATGGTTGTGAAAACATTTCCTAATAGTATTGTTTTGGGTATTTTAATATTTCTATTCCAGATGTAGAATTCAGCACAGTGCTTATGCTCCCTGATTTTCTTGCATCTTGCCTCATTCCTACAATCAATCTGAAATAGTCAATGTTAACTACTAAAGTCTTATCCTCCCACCATTCCCTATTCAGATCCCTTCCTTGGCTTCTTTCATCTTTCGAATCAGCTTCCTGCATCTTGCCATCAACTGTGAGTCTACTCAACTGTAGCTGCCTGCATGGCTTTCCTTTCCTCCTACTCCACTTCTAGGGTTGCCAGATGGTTTGAACAAAAATACCGGACACACTTGACATTACATCACAAGCTACATTACATCTTATTTCAAAAATACCGGACATTTATATTTTCTCATTTATATTTTCTCAATTTGTTTCCCGAACAAAAAGCTCAAGTACTGGACTGTCCGGTTCAAAACTGGATACCTGGCAACCCTATCCACTTCTCTCCTCTACTCTTTGCAGGTCCTCCAAACATCTCTCCTCCTCTGTGAGGCTACATGCCAGCCTGAGTTTTGAAGCACTGTTCCTTTTATAATGAAATGCCCTCACTTTCCAGTCAAAGACCACCTTAAAAAAGCATGTTTGTGCATTCCTATCACTGAAGGTTTTTAATAACAGGTTAGGCAAACTTGGATAGTTCTGGATTTTATAATTACTCTAGGACTGATTTTATTTGGTCAACTCACATTGAGTTGAATGTTTTTGAGTTGTTTTCTTTAGTTTTGCTCAAAAGTTCTCACTCGCTCTTCCTTGATGCAATTGTATTACCTTACAGACCAATTGCACTCAATTGAACATTATTTGCACAGCTCGTTGATTATGATTTCATTAAATACAAAATCCTGGGATCAGACTAAATCTTGATGATTAAAGATAAATATTCCAGTATCACTATAAGTAAACTTACATTGGACACTAACCAAAGACAATGGAATCCATTAATGTAGACTAAGTCTCGTATCTCTGATGCCAATTTCCAGTTAATATTGTTAAAAGACTAATATTTTCTAACTTTTGCTTTTCACCTTTGTAGCTTCCCATAGGACTTTATATATAATACTTACAATGAAACATCACTGCTATGTGAGATCATTAAGCAGTTTCTTTATGTATGAGGAGTAGACTGTGGATTCATGAATCTTTGAAAGACAATGCAAAGTCTACCTCATCTGGTATCTACCATCACTGACCTAGTGTTTGAGCAATGTCCTACCACACATATTGCTTAGTGCTGTCAGCCATCTGTTCATAACCTTTTCTATTCTCACCTATGCCCCCAAAAGTCATTTACCTTTCCATGTTACACAACTGTAGAAGATCAGGAGGTCATCTAGTGCAACTCCTGCTTGAATTAGGATCAACCCCAACTAAATCCTCTCAGCCTGGACTTTGATGTCAGTGATTTCTACTTAAGACTTCAGAGAAGGGGATAGGGTGGGATGGGCAATAATTTTTGTTGTGCGGGGGGTGTACTCCAAGATTTTGGTAAATGATCAAAGACTGCACTTTTCTATGGAGGGATGCAGGGTCTGGGACAGAAGGGAGCTTGAGGTAGGGCACTGGGGTTCAAGAGAGGGTGGCATCTGAGAGGGAGTTAGGGTGAAGGTTGGGTGGTTCTGACCTGGGGCAGCAGATGGGGGGGGCAGGGTCTGGCAGAGGGAGTTGTAACCTGGGATGGGGGGGAGGTAGAGTTCAAAGGGTTTGGGTGGTGACCTGGGGCAGGGGATTGGGGTGCAGAGTTCGGGAGGGGGTATAGGTGCAGAAGAGGATTATCGCCTGGCGGAGGAATGTAGAAGGGGTGCAAAGTCTGGGAGGAAGTTGTACCTGGGGGGGGGGGGAGGTACAGAAGGTTTGTGTGGTGACTTGGGGCAGGAGAGGGTGGTGACCAGGAGCAGGGAGTTGGGGAGCCAGATGTAGGCTCTGTCCAGGAGGTGCTTATTTTACCCAGTAGACAATGGAAGCTGCAATGACTAAGCTGAGGCTAGGGCAGGAGCAGTGCACCAAGTCTCCCCCACTCCCTGGTGCATGGCACCGAGAGGCACATGAAGCAGCCAGCCGCTTTGAGCGGCTGAGGGCTGTGGCAGGCAGGAGCCTGCCTCAGGGTCCCACGGGGCAGGCCACAGGCTGGATCTGGCCCGCAGACCATATCTTGCACACCCCAGGAAGAGGGAAATTTAAAATGGTAGCTCTGTCTCTGTCTCTGTCTCTCTACATCGCTCTCTCTCTTTAAAGAAGTTCTTTCAGTTTTAAAAGTGTGTAATTGAGGGGCTTTGGGTGTAGGATTAGGGGGTCAGACTTCGCTGCTGTTCTCACCCAGTCTGAAAAAAATATGACTAGTACTTACTTAGCTTTGTAAAATGCTTTGAAGTCTATGGATCATTCTGGCTGAGTGGCTTAGTGGCATCTGTGACGCAGACAGCTGTATTACCCTGTGTCAACCACTTCTTAAAATTTCACCAAAGGGGTTGTGTGTCTGGCAAACACTAAGAACTAGCTAGTTATTCTGGTTATTATGTTTGTACAGTAAATGATTTTAGTGCTAGTTAATGCGGGATATTGGGTTTCAAAACTATTGAAGTAAAACGTGTCACCTGAGATGAGAAGAGCCTCCGAGCTATCTCAATCAACACTGAAAATAATAGACAGACGTGAAGACAGTCTAGGTATATTGTCTGAAGTAGAAGCAGGCTGGAGACTGTGCTACAAAGATAAACAAACCAACCCCAGGAGAGTCTAAGGAAGAGGAGGAGCAGGGCCTGAGAGAACTCACAATTATGACTGTAAAAGAGCAGAAAAATGGCCCAAATGTTAGCCATTACAGGGTGAGAGTCTGTGCCAGCAAGATGTGGGAGTTTCATGAAAAGTGGATCCCAGCTTTTTGGACTGCATTAGCATTGTAAGGCTATGTCTACACTGCAGGCTTCTTGCACAAAAACTGTTTTACGCAAGAGTTCTTGCACAAGAGCGGGTCCACACTGTCATGTGCTTTTGCGCAAGAGCATCCATGGCCAGGGCCGGCCTTAGGCCGATTGGGCCGACTCCCCTGAATCAGACCCCGTGCCTAAGGGGGTCCTGCGCCCCTGAACCCGGAAGTGTGCCGGGCCGTGGGCGTGAGCTACTATTCAGAGCTGGGGGCCCTGCTCCAGCAATATGTGGAGCTGGGTCTCTCCCCCGGCTCTGCCTGGAGCGGGCCCCAGCCCCTCCTGCTGGCCCTCCCCCCCCCGTGCATCCTCCCACCCCGCCCCCAGAGCGTCCCCCTCGGCTCCGGACCGTCCCTGCTGTGTGCGACTCTCAGCGTGGCTCCCCCTCGCCGGCTGCTGCCATGAGCAGTGATGCAGGTGGGCGGGGAGGACGCCCAGGTGTGACGTGACGTCACGGCCCAGGATTTTAAAACTCTTCGGGGGCACGTTGCGGGGCGTGGCCTGGCTGGCTCTGGGTGCAGACTCTGGCTCTGGGAAGTGGAAGACAGCAGGTAGGGAAGGGTCTTGTGCAGCAGGAGAGGCGGGAGAGGCTTATTGGGAGGGGGAGAGGAAGGGGCTTATGCAGAGGGGGAGGGGGAGAGGAAGGGGCTTTTGCGGAGGGGGGAAGGGGGAAAAGGAAGGGGCTTATGCGGAGGGGGAGGAGGAAGAAAGGGGAAGGCATCAAGAGACAGGGTGGAGGAGAGAGAAATGGCAGGGGCCAAGTTCAGACAATGAGGGAAAGGGCAGGAGGGGAGGTGTCAGTGGGAGGGGGGACAGGGTGATGCTGGGAGAGGAGAGGAGAGGGGAATGGCATTGGGGGCTAGAGGGAGGAGGGGGAGGTGCTGGGAGAAGGCTTGAAAGAAGGGGTGGGCATGAGAAAGGTGAGGATGGAGCAAGGCATGTGTGAGGGCATAGAGGGGCAGGAGGGAAATGGGGCAGAGACTGGTGAGGGGGTGGGCATCAGGGAAAAAGAGGGCAAAGGGGGCAGGGGCAGTGAGGGAAGGGGGAGCACCAGGAGGGTGCAGGTGCCAGGGGATTCTGGGGTGAAGCAGAAGGGCAGACACCTGCAGGGGAGGGACCAGCACCAGAGGAGAGAGGCAGGGCAGGTGTGTAGATGGAGGTGTTGGAAGAGGGGATGAGGAGGGGTAGCTCACTTGATCAGCGTGGGGCTACTGGAGGAGTGGGCACAGGGGGGAGTGAAGGGCTGGTGGAGGGGGGCAGGTTGCAGGAGGGCTGAGGGCAGTGAGGAGGGCAGGAGTCAGGACAACAGAGGAGGGTGAGGAGTTGGGGGGCAGCAGGCACCAGGGGAGCTGATGGAGCAAGGAGAGGAGACATGGCAGCAGAGAGAAAAGGTAAAGGTTTAAAAATATTTATTAATAACTTGGTATGCTGCTCACGGCCAGTTTGTTTGCGCCCCGCGGTACAGTTTGGGTTTATGTGGGGATCAACACGTGGCCGGCGAGTGGGAGCCAAAACAAAAAAGTAGTCAGTGTAATGATCTTCTGTTGATATGTGTTTTAGTAGTTAAATTCTTGGACTGTCATTGCTCATGAAAAGTGCTGTCATGTGGGTAGAAATCGGGTAAATATTGCATTTTATTAATATCATCAGAACTGACTGAAATGGGGCCTGTGTGTTGTGTAGTCTTGCCTTAATCTTTGTATTCATGCCTGTCCGTGTGAGAGAAGCTATTTGTATATATTTGCTTGCATATGCAACCACACTTAAGTTGAGGCCCTCAGCGTGTTCTGTAAGTATCAGTGTGGCTTCTGGGGCTTCCAAAGTTGAGTTGCCCTAGCTCATCCCTGACAGGTGTCTGTCTAACCTGGTCTTAAATATCTGCAATTTAAGCCCATTGCTTCTCATCCTAACCTCAGAGGCCGAGCAGAACAATTTTTCTTCCTCCTCCTTATGATACTCTTTTAGATACTTGAAAGCTGCTCTCATGTCCCTTTTCGGTCTTCTCTTTTCCAAGGTAAACCAGGCCAATTTCTTCAGCCTAGCCTCATATCTCATGTTCTCTAGACCTTTCATCATTTGTGTTGATCTTCTCTGGACTTTCTCCAGTTTCTCCGCATTTCCTGAAATGTGGCACCCAGAACTGGACATGATACTCCAGCTGGGGCCTAATGGAGATGGCTCATTCCCTGCCTAGGGGAGGTGAGACTGGGTGGGTTAATTTCCAATCCTCCTGTTTATTCTTTTCCTAAGCCAGGAGGGCACAGTAGTTCTGATGGGGGTTGGAGAGGGGATGGAAGCCAGATCAAAGATCAATGAGCCCTGGGAAGTGGGCCCATTGAAAGGAGACTGGACCTGTGGATGCCTTGGGGGTCAGCAGCAAGGGCCTGCTTTGGGAAGCCCCCTCTTTGGAGGTGAATGTGGCAGCATTGAGACACCACCCAGAAGCAGGCACCACAGACACTAACTGCAGATTCATGGGACGGCTCTCACAGATCTTGCACTTGCATAAGATGATAGATCTGCAGGAGGGGGAGCAGTGGCGTAGTGAGGGGGCTGGAGGGGTCAGTTGCCCCTGGGAGAAAAATAATATAAAATTTAGCTAAAAATAGATGTCACACGTTTTTAAAAGGAATACCATATCTCCTGCCTTTTGTCTATTTTTGTCTCTTTCGGCCCCCAATTACAATTTTCAAAGGCACTTGAGTGATGAAAGTCATTTTTGAAAATTTGACTTGGAAATCTAAGCTCAGATTTTCAAAGGTAATTAAGTTTCTAAAGAGACAGTTGCCAACTCGGATCTTCAAAGATATCTATCTGATCTTTACACACCTTTGAAAATCTGGTCATAAGTGTCCTAGTCAGTTCTGAACGTGAGATGTAGGAGCCCAGTCCTAATTCCTTCAGGCTTTTTTTTTTTTTTTTTTTAATTTGAACATTTATCTACACTAATTCCCCTCCTTTCTCTTTCACTATCCAATAAATGCATGGATCAAAATTATAGGTGCTTTGTGAATATGCTGACTTGAGAGTGGAAAGATTTCATATTGTCATGTATGATTCCTGGTAACCCATCTCAAATATGAAAAACTAGGTTGATACCTGTTCATATCAGGAGCTGTTGAATTCAGTTCCTCATTTGCAGTATCTCATTAGGATGTTTAGTGGAGAAGATATTGTTTTTATTTATTTATACTGTGGGCAAAGCATGGGCTCACAAGAATTCCTCCATTGTTTTACCATGAGTCTCAAAACATTTGGTGTTTTTCTAAAGGCCTGGAGTCAGTTGATTATGTAGGAATCTCAGCTTTCATTTAAAAAAAGTTCTCTATACTTCTGGGCTGCGTCTAGATTGACATGATTTTCCGCAAATGCTTTTAACGGAAAAGTTTTCCGTTAAAAGCATTTTCGGAACAGAGCGTCTAGGTTGGCACGGATGCTTTTGTGCAAAAGCACTTTTTGCGGAAAAGCGTCCGTACCAATCTAGACGCGGTTTTGCGCAAGAAAGCCCCGATCGCCGTTTTAGCCATCGGGACTTTTTTGCGCAAAACACTTTTCAGCTGTCTACACTGGCCTTCTTGTAAATACATTTGCGCATGAGGGCTTTTGCCCGAACGGGAGCATCATTGTATTTGTGCAAGAACACTGACGATCATACATTAGATTGTCAGTGTTCTTGCGCAAATTCAAGCGGCCAGTGTAGACAGCTGGCAGTAGAGTGAGTCCATGACTATGGTTAATGACTGGTCAGGGTGACTAACTATTATCAGCCAGTGGTCTGAATGAGCTATCTACTGCCATCTGTTAATCAACTGTAGGAAAAGGCTTCACAAGCAGACCTTATTTATATAGACATACCTACTTTGCCACAGAGATCAGTAGACAGACTTGCTGTGTCAAGGTGCTCAATTTTGGCTCTTTTGGGTTGAAATTCACTTAAGACTTGGAGCTGGGAGAATGAAATGTTGTAATCCATATTGTATGATTAAAAGGTAAAAGACCTGAACTTAATATGACCTGGCTTAGGGTCTACAATAACTTGAACACTAAGCAGAGGATAGTGAGTCACATCTAACTGAAAATCACAGAAGATGGAAACAGGTTTTATTTCTGGTGGTGTAGAGTCTATTTGGGAGTCCTCAATTATATCTGACATTTTACATCCAGTGTTTCAAGGCAGAGCTGACTAGAATCAATTGAGAGTCCTTGTCTTGTCTCAGTGATTGCTTGAGCAAAAATCATTGATAAAATCATGTGTAGACTGACCTTGGACTCAACATGCAGGCAATATGTGTTGAAGGTCAGTGCAAAGGAGGCAATGGTGGTGAGGTACCATATTACCTAGTGAAATCATTGGTGCTGAAATCACTAAGGACTGGAATTTGACCACAGAACTGACACTTTCTTAAGAAAGTCTCCATTTCTGCTATTTAAAAAGTAAATCAATGTAACAGAAAACTGCAATGCTCTCTGGTAACTTTTTAAAAATCAAACTTTAAACTTTATTGAAAAGATTGGATAGTTTGCAATTGAAAATACTTGACCTACACTTAAGGCAACTGATTTAATTTTGTGTAAAATTTTGCATAATAAAGGATGGCATTTTTTTTGAAAATGTTCAACTATGTTGATATACATTCTGGTGTGATTTTTTTTTTGCTCAACCAAAAAATCCTGGTGGGAGGGGGTCCCGCCAAAACTGTTCGAATTGGGCCCCACACTTCCTAAAGCCGGCCCTGTCCATGGCAGTGTGGATGCTCTCTTGCGCAAGAAAGCTCTGATGGCCATTTTAGCCATAGGGGTTTCTTGCGCAAGAAACCCCTGTTGCCCGTCCACACTGCCTTCTTGCGCAAGAGCTCTTGGGCAAGAGGGCTTATTCCTCGTGGGGAGAGGAATAACTCTTGTGCAAGAAGCCCTCTGTTCCGATGCTTTACTGTAAATTTACTTGCGCAAGAATGCGCGTGCACTGTAGACGCTCCGCAAGGTTTTGCGCAAGAACAGCTGTTCTTGTGCAAAAAGCCTGCAGTGTAGACGTAGCCTAAGAACTAACCTTTGGATGAGAAATGCCTTATTAGGTGGAAAAGCAACTTCTTAATTAGTATAGGCTACTGATTGTGTCCTGTATTTTTCTTTTCCCTGTAACCTTATGTTTCCAAATCCTTAGACTTGCTTTTGTTTGAATCTTTACCTCAATCTCTGTTAAATCACTTCCATTTGGATTTACTGTAAACCCAAAAGCACCTGGTGAAACCAGCATTCTGGGGACATTGTCATTGCTTAACTGTGACTTTCTCTCCCATATTAGCAATTAGAAAACCTCTAATTGGTTTTAATGGAAAAACTTTAACAACAACAAATAGTCCTTAGCTCTGACCCATTAAAACCATCAGAGGGGTAGCCGAGATAGTCTGTAACTGGAAAAACTTAAAAAAACAACAACAACAAATAGTCTTGCAGCACCTTAAAGATTAACAAAACATGTAGATGGTGTCATGAGCTTTCATCTGAAGAAGTGGGTTGTGCCCATGAAAGCTCATGATACCATCTACATGTTATGTTAGTCTTTAAGGTGCTGCAAGACTATTCGTTGTTGTTCTTGTTTTAAGTTTTTCCAGTTACAGACTATCTCGGCTACCCCTCTGATGGTTTTAATGGGTCAGAGCTAGGGATGTAAAATCCGGTTAACATTTTAAAGGGGTTAAACTATATATTTAACGGTTTAACTGGCCTGCCACGTCACACAGCAGGCTGCACAGGGCAAGCCTGGCCAAGGACTATGCACTGTGCCACAGGTGTGAGGCTGCTTCTGCCCGGCTAGGCCCACTGTGCTGTGGGCTTCTCTGGCCAGCCCAAGCCAACCCCGACACCCCGTGCCAAAGGCGCGGGGGAGGGGCTTCTCTGGTCGGGCTGGGCAGGGTGGTAATGTGGGTGGTGGGATGCTCCAGTACATCTGGGTTGGAGTGGGGGCTGCTACAGGCTAGCCAGGCCACTGCACTGCAGGTTGCTCCAGCTAGGTCGGGCCTAGCCTGCTGCACTATGCTAGCAGCCAGTTAACTGGTTATCCCAGTAAACATGCCAGTAAGGTGAGTGCTTACAGGGAACTGATTAACCAGTTAACCCTTTACAAATATCCCTAGTTAGCGCTGGCAATAGTTGGGATGGTTCTGCCTCACTTGCATCCCCTACTGTTGGAAGATGAATTGACTGAGACTAGAACCTGCATCTCCTATGTGTTATAAGCATAGCAAGCTGGCACACACAATGAACCAAATGGGCTCCTTTCAAGGGAAAATCCACAGGAGAGAGAAATAAATTTCCACAAGGATCCCCACTCCCAAACCCTATATATGGTCATGCCAATTTTCTTCCATAATTTGATCTGAGGAAGCGGGTCTGGCCCACGAAAGCTCATCACCTAATAAACCATCTTGTTAGTCTTTAAAGTGCTACATAGTCCTGTTTTTTATTGCTCTAGATTGTATTAGAATTTGTATTTGTATCTCTTCTTCTGTATGATCTAAGAATAATTTTTACTTCTGATGTATTCCAAATATGAACCGAGTTGCAGCATTTTTGAAGTTATGAATAATCATTCATATTGAAGAAAATCTTGTGTTTGAGAATTTTTTATATTTAAGTGTACAACTTTAAACTCCTTCAATAGCCTGTACAATAAGCATAGTGCATCTGAATGTTTTAACATAGGCCATCTTGTTCCACTCTCATGTAAGAATTTGATAAATCTTTTTGATTGTCAGCTCAAATTTAACTCAATTGAAATTCTGAATGATAAATTATAGATGAGTGTACCTGAGGGGACTGAGATGACTCCTATCAGATATATGCAATGTGAGACTTTGAAAAGGATTCCTGAAGAAAAAGAATTCTTTAATAATTAACTAGTTTATGTAGAGAATGGGGAGGTAAACTTGGCCTACACACTGTGACTATTTTTCCTACATGGCAAAAAGTGTAGTGAATGGTAATTTCAGCTCTCATGCACCAGTGGAGGCAGCAGTTCTTTTCTCTAAACATGTAAATACCTCAGAAGCAGGAAGCTTGACAATCAGTAGGGCTACTAGATGATTGAGGGCTGTTGCAGAGAAGCTAACTTAATTCTTTGCATTGGTCTTCACTGCAAAGAATCTGAGGGAGATTCCGACATCTGAGTCATTCTTTTTAAGGGGACAGATTGAGGGAACTGTCCAACATATAAACTGAAAACATTAAACAGTAAAAAGTCACTAGAACTAGATAGTATTCACTCAAGAGTTCTGCAAGAACTCAAATATGAAATTGCAAAATTACTGACTGTAGTATGTAACCTATCGTTTAAATCAGTCTTTATACCAAATGATTGGAATATAGCTTATGTATTATTCCCCCTTCCCCTTAAAAAAAAAAGGCTGCAGCCATGATCCAGACAATTACAGGACTATAGACCACATTTTAGTCTCGACAAAACTGGTTAAATTATAGTAAAGACTGGAATTACTAGTCACACAGATAAACATAATATATTAATGAAGAGTCAACATGGCTTGTGTAAAGGGAGATCATGCCACACCAATCTTAGTATTCTTTGAGGGTCTCAACAAGCATGTGAATAAGGGTGATCTAGTGCAGTGTTTCTCAACCTTTTTTTATAAAGTACCCCTTTAAAAAATTATAAGTACCCCCAGTACCTACAGTTTTCAGACACACAATTTTTTTTCTACCATTGCAACACATTTGTTTAAAAAACTTAATTATAGCCTGTGGGCGATAAAATTTTTGGGTGTAAAAAGTACAAAAAAAATAAAGCACTGTAAAACATAAAACAAAAATTCAGTTTTCTCCAAATTTCAGTTGTGTTGACATACCCCCCAGACTTCTCTCGAGTACCTGTAAAGGTACTTGTACCACTGGTTGAAAAACACTGATCTAATGCATATAGTATACTTGGACTTTCAGAAAGAACTTTCACAAGGTCCTGTGCCATAGGCTCTTAAGCAAATTAAGCAGCCATTGGATAAGAAAGAAGGTCCTTTTGTGGGTCAAGAGATAGGAAACAAAGAATAATAGAATGCTAGAACTGGAAGGGACCTCAAGACAGGCCCAGCCTTTGGGCAAGGCAAGTGAGGTGGTCGCTTTGGGCCCCATGCATTCAGGGCCCTGTGCTGCCCAGTTCCCGGCCCCGCCCACCCGGCCGGGAGCCACGCAGCCGTGTGGCTCAGCATGCTGACTTAGGCCCCATACACTCTTTCACCAGGCCTTCCTCAAGAGATCATCAAGTCCAGTCCCCTGCCCTCACATAGGACCAAGCGTCATCTAAATCAGTGTTTCTGAAAGTGTTCAGCAGAATCATTCTCAGAAACACATTAACTGGCTGCCCCAGTTTATTTACCGGCGCCACGGCCGTGAAGCCTCATGGCTCCCATTTGGCTCCGTTTCGTTCTTTCACTTCTCACGGCTCCCCTTGGCTGCAAAGGATGAAACAGAGCCAATGGGATCCGCAAGGCTCCGTGGCTGCGGCACCGGTAAATGAACAAACCGGGGCGGCCAGTTAATGTGTTTCTGAGAGTGATTCTGTGGAACACTTTCAGAAACACTGATCTACATCATCCCTTATAGATGTCTGTCCAATCTGCTCTTAAATATCTCCAGTGATGAAGATTCCACAACCCCCCTATGCAATTTATTCCAGCGTTTAGCCACCCTGACAGATAGGAAGTTTTTCCCTAATGTCCAACCTCAATCTCTCTTGCTGCAGTTTAAGCCCATTGCTTCTTGTCCTATTCCCAGAGGCCAAGGAGAACAATTTTTCTCCCTCCTCCTTGTAACACCATTTTAGATTCTCCTGCAATAGTCTCATTGTCTGTTAAGCCACAACCTCTGAACTACTTCCTAACTGACCTCCAGTTCAGGTTCCTCATGTTCGTCTGGGTACTCAGCCACCAACAGTCCCACCAGCTCCAGCACCTCAGTTTACTCTGGTTGTTGGCCACTTGCAGCATTTTTACTTTAATACCATATTGTATCAGGTAAATTGATATAATTGAAACTGGAGGTATTAAAAACCAAATAGGTATTTTCATAGTAATGAGATACTCTGGATTTAAATGTTTACTAGGATTATCACAGGGAAAACGGGAACTGAACAGATGTTTTTAAGGAAAAAAATTAGTGAGGAATACTTGAGCAAAATGTTTCTATGAATAAAGACAAGGAGAGTATTTCACTAGGGAGCTGGTGAAGCACTGGAATGGGTTACCTAGGGAGATGGTGGAATCTCCTTCCATAGAGGTTTTTAAGTCCTGGCTTGACAAATCCCTGGCTGGGATGATTTAGTTGGGACTGGTCCAGCTTTTAGCAGGGGATTGGACTTGATGACCTCCTGAAGTCTCTTCCAACCCTATGATTCTATGATATATTCTGACATTCAGATAAATGTATGGAATTCTGATAGTAATCAGAATTGTTACAGTGTAATTTTTTAACGAATTGTCATCTTAGTTCTATTCCCTAAATTACAGCAGATGGAGAAGAGATCTTTAAGTTTCACACAACCTAGAGTCAGGATTCTTGCAAACAACTTATGAGCTCTAATTACCTGAACAAGATGAAACTGCCCTTCAACTTTTCACAATTGGTGTTGCTCATCAGTTTTTAATTCTACAGTTACATGCAATGCACAGTTCTTACATATCATGTTCTAATGAGTGCTGTTATCAGTCCCCATAATAGAATGTAAATCAGAGTGTTTTAAGGCTTTCTTTTTGCTGGATACTGCCCAATTCTTACTTATTTGTATATATGGGATATAAAAGGATGCCAGTGAAATACTATAAAGCTGAATATGCATTAAGGTTCTAAAGCAGTTTGATCAATACATTGACAGCTGATTGTGAGTCGAACACTCAATAGTAAAAAGGAAGTTATATCTTCACAATATTCACTGATAACAGCAACCATAAATGTATTATTAATCAGCTTGGGTAAAAACTAATTTTCAATGCTTTGCTTGAAATTCTTACTGAATGAAGTTAATCTTTTTGAAAGACAAGAATGCAATACTGTTTTATTCATGTTTCAGAGTTTAGTTGCTTAGAATAGTGAAGATTTATCTTCAGATCACCTGTTTTTCTACATTTCTTTCCAGGCCCTACACATTCTCATCATTGGATTGATCTATAATTTGAATTCAAAGTTATCAACAGAGTTATGAAATCTGGATTATTAAAGATTTTTTTCTTTTTAAGAGGTAAAATAGTAACAAATGCAGCTGTACATAAAAACGGCTATATGGGTTAGACCAAAGGTCCATAACCCACCGTACTGTCTTCCAATAGTGGGCAAAGCCAGGTGCCCCAGAGGGAATTAATAGAACAGGTAATTATCAAGAGGACCATCCCATGTAGCCCATTCCAATCATGTGCAAACAGGCTAGGGACAACATCCTTACCCATGATAGCTAATAGCCATTTATAGATCTATCCCCGCTGAATTTATCTATTTCTTTTTTAACCCTGTTTTACTGTTGGCCTTCACAACATCTTCTGGCAAGGAGTTCTAAAGGTTGACTATGTGTTGTGTGAAAAAATACTTCTTTTTGTTTGTTTGTTTGTTTGTTTTAAACTTGTTGCCTATTAATTCAATTTGGTGACTTTCTCCACACCATTATCATATCCCTCCTTAGTCATCGCTTTTCCAATCTGAGAAGTCCCAATTTTACTAACAGAGGTGAAATTAAGGGGGTGTTTCCAGTGAACCCTTCTAACAGCTGAAGTACTACTGAAAGAGTTCACTTCTGGTCTGATGTGACAAGCGGAGTGCCCCAAAGATCAGTTCTAGAGCCAGTTTTTTTCAGCGTCTTTATTAATAACCTAAACTAGGGGATGGATTGCACCCTCAGCAAGTTTGGAGATGACACTAAATTAGGGGGAGAGGTAACTATGCTGGAGGGTAGGGATAGGGCCAGCGTGACCTAGACAAATTGGAGGATTGGGCCAAAAGAAATCTGAAGAGGTTCAATAAGGACATGTACAGAATCCTGCACTTGGGACAGAAGAATACCAAGCATTGTTACAGCCTGGGGACCTACTAGCTAAGTAGCAGTTCGGCAGAAAAGGACATGGGGATTACAGTGGATGAGAAGCTGGATATGCGTCAACAGTGTGCTCTTGTAGCCAAGAAGGCTAATGGCATATTGATGTGCATTAGGAGGAGCATTGCCAGCAGATCTAGAGAAATGATTATTCCTGTGTATTCGGCACTGGTGAGGCCACATCTATATTATTGCATCCAGTTCTGGGGCCCCCATTACAGAAAGGATGTGGATGCAGTGGAGGGTAACCAAAATGATTAGGGGGCTGGAGCACATGACCTACAAGGAGAAGCTGAGAGATTTGTGATTATTTAGTCTACAGAAGAGAAGAGTGAGTAGAGGATTTGATAGCAGCCTTCAGTTAAATGAAGGGGGGTTCCAAAGAGGATGGAGAAAGGCTGTTCTATCAGTAGTGACAGATGGCAGAACAAGGAGCAATGGTCTCAAGTTGCAGTGGGGAAGGTCTAGGTTGGATATTAGGAAAAACTATTTCAGTAGGAGGGTTGTGAAGTACTATAATGGGTTGCCTAGGAATGTGGTAGAATCTCCATCCATAGAGGTTTTTAGGTCCCATCTTGAAAAAGCCCTGGTTGGGATTGTTTTAGTTGGGCTTGCTCCTGCTTTGAGCAGGGGGTTGGATTCGAAGACCTCCTGAGGTCTCTTCCAATCCTATGATTTTATGACATAAACGTACCTATATAGATGGTAAAGGCAGATCCCATTGTTGAAGTTTTATATTAAGTATATAAACAGAGATTGGGACAACCTCCCCCATCCTTATTAGATTAGTCTGTCGTGTCAAGTGCCCCTGCAAGATTGGAATGCTAGCACTGGCTTCTGGTGGGGAGGGTGCGGCAGGGAGAAAGCCCCGAACCTCCCCATTGGATCCAGCAGGTGGGAAATAAGCAGAGTGAAAAATGGTTCTGTGCATTACCCTTTTTCTTCCCTCGGCCTGTGGGAAACCAGGAACCAAAAATGGTTCCAAGCATGCTGCCATTTTCTTTCCCTTGGGAAATACTTCCTGGAGGCTTCCCCTGTAAATCCTGCCTGAAGGCTTCCTTCCGGCACATTGGGAGTAGTGGGCGGCCATATTACATGCGGAGTGAAAGCAAGTAAGTGGGGCCTCCCAACCCTCATGCCCAGATCCCCCACACCTGGCCAGACACCCTACCCCTAGTCCATTCCTGCCCCATGTCCACTCCTGCCCCCTGGCTAGATAGGCTGCCCACTCCTGTCCCTACCCCACCCCCCGGCCAGACACCCTGCCCCTGCCCCCAGCATGTGCTCCCATCAGCCTCCCATAGTGTAGATGTTGTTACAGCTCAGCTTAAAGTAAGTCAAATCCAGCTATACATTTTGCGTAGCTGGATGGTGTATCTTAAGCTGACCTGCCTGGTCTAGTGTAGACCTAGGCTTACATCCTAGGGAATGAAGAGAGCAGGCACAACCTACATTTGTGTAATAAGCTGAGATTTAACTGAAATAATATTTGATCACTTAGGCTATGTCTACACTACAGGCTTTTTGCTCAAGAACGGCTGTGCTTGAGCAAAAACTTGCCGGGTGTCTGCACTGCACGCACGTTCTTGCGCAAGTAAATTTACAGTACTGCATCAGAAAACAGGGCTTCTTCCAGAAGAGTTATTCCTCCCCCCACGAGGAATAAGCCCTCTTGCACAAGAGCTCTTCCACAAGAAGGCAGTGTAGACAGGCAACATGAATTTCTTGCGCAAGAAACCCCTATGGCTAAAATGGCTATCAGAGCTTTCTTGTGCAAGAGAAAAAAGTACATCTCTTGTGCAAAAGCACATGGCAGTGTGGATGCCCTCTTGTGGAAGACCTTTTGCACAAGAACAGTGTAGACGTAGCCTTAGGGTATGGCTAAAATGCGCTCCGCATTTTGCATACTATTTTCTGATTCTTTTGTCAGAAGAGGCTTTTCTGACATTTCGCCCATCTAGACTGGGCCAAATGTCAGAAAAAAAACCCCTTTCGGAAGCCCCCTTCTTCCTCGTAGAATGAGGAATACAGGGGCTTCTGAAAGAGCGCATTTGCTCTTCCGCAAAAAAAAAAAAAAAAGCGGAAGAGCAAACGTGTTTCCTGGATGTGGTGGAGTTTTTGTGGGATACCTCCAGTATCCCGAAATCCCCTGCAGTCTAGCTGTACCCTTAGATTAAATTTTATGCAGTCTGCCATGGTTTTCCTACTTTACAGTATAAAAATTAACACATAACCCTCAATAGTTAGAATGTAGATGTTCCAAAACAGCTCACCCTGTACTGAATGTACTAGTTGAATGTGTTCAGTACTTTCAGTGACAGAGTTCATTTCATCATACCCCTAACTGTGAGGTAGTAAGGAGACGCCTTGTCAAGTGAACAGGTTTCTTTGATTGAAAGGTGTCTTTAAAAGATAGTGTTTAGTTCCAAGATCTCTAGGAACAATTGGATACATTTTCGAACACTGGTTTCCCGGATTTTGGAAAAGATAAAATTGCTGGCTAGTATATCATTTAATACAAACATGTCTGCATGGAAATGACAAAAGCTAAATGCAAACATGCTTTGCGCCAACTCTAGCTCATCATAGTGTAAATCAGGGCTACTCCACTTTGGAAGCCCAAGGGGCCACAATGATACTCATAGCACATGCCAAAGGCTGCAGCTTAAGCGTAGTTGCACATACATACAAATATATATGCAAATATATGCAGATTCTTTCATCCTGACGGGCATGAATACAAAGTTGTAGATTGTTATTGCCTTACAAGTCTGAAGTTCAGTTTAGTGCCACTATACCTTAGTACCAGAATAACTAAAGGGTGTGCCTGCAATTGCATATACATCTGATCTATATGGACACTCATCTTCCTATTAAATTACCATCCTGAAGGGATGTAATGTTATCAGACATTTTGTAAATGCATGTAAGCTAGAATACCAAAAAAGATAGTCCTTTGAAAAGCAGTGTTATATCACATAAGCATATTGAAATTATTTCAGAGAATGTTCTGTTTTGTCTGACTTTGTTTCAAGACTCATGTTCTGTCTTCTGTTTTATTTTCAGAATAGAATTTTCTTTATTTCAAGTGTCATGAAAATTCATTAAAAATGAAATATATTCAATCAAATTTGCATTTGGACAGTCCTTAACTATTGTAATTATGTTAATGAACAATATGTAATGGAGTGCAGTAGCTCTGAATTGATTGGATATTATTCTACAGATCTATGCTGATCCTTTATTGTACCAATCAGTTATGGAAAACGCTTTGTCACACCCTAAAATTATTTGAAAAAATAAGTGTTTAAGTTTTTTTAAATTCCATTAAGAAATGAAGAAGAATTTAGTACACTGGCATTAGAGATACTTGTTCAACAATATCCCCTCCCCCAAATCCAGGACTGCCCCAGCTCTGATCCTCCCGCCTCCCAGGCACCCTATAGGGAGGGCGGCAGAGGACTGACGCTCCCCTCCCATTCATATGGGAATATTGCTGGCTGTATCCCCATGTCAGGGAGCAAGCAGAAAGTGCACAGTTTGCTGCATTCCTCACTCTGGCAGGGAAGTGCAGGAGGCAGATTAATCTGGACCTACCCCCCGCAGATGGGGGATGTGCACTCCTCCCCCAGCTATGGCCCCTGGAGCTGTTGTAGAGGGGACTGGAGTTGTTCTTTCTCCCTGGGGCAGCCTGCATCCGCAGCCCCACCCCAGTGCAATGAATTAAATGAAAAACAAAATTAATTGAGTTAAGGATCTGAGCAACGCCAGGTAAATTTTCTGCCTTTTATGAAGGTGGGATAAACTTCCCTGTGGATCATTATAATGTGTTACTCACTGTGGAGTTAGGTCAAAAAGCTTGCATGTGCTAGGCCAGCTAGGTATCACAGTAGATTACCAGGTGATATAAAGTGGAGACCTAGTCAGAGTGTGGTTATACTGTGCTTCTCACCCCAAAGAAAAGTAGAGGCAAGAGCATGTCACTAAAAAAGGAGTTCATTGGGGGAAACCCATAGGGGGTAGTCTACACAAGGACTGTGACATGTAGCATCTGGTGTGGTCTGATGAAAACTTGGTAAATGTAGACTTCTCAAAGGCAAGGTTTTTTTAAATATTTTAAGCCACTCCTAATGAAAAGGTGTTTACCCTCACACCTTCCAGTGTTCCACTTTTGCACCCAAGATTGAAAGTTAACATATACAACATTGTTTTTAAAAAGTATTTCTTAGTACACTGACTTCTGAATGAACATTTGCAAGCCAGCTTATTCACATTACTTAATCTGTTGCCTACTCTACCCTAACTGGCAGCAGATGCAGGTAGGGAGGGCAGAAAAATAGGAGGGGGAGTGAGGAGATGTTCTGAGCTTGGTGGTGTGAACCAGCTCCAGACTGGGAAGGAGCATCCCCGGGATTCCTCCCTGCTCCTGGGCCTGTCCCAGCATGCCTGCTCCCTGGCCTTATGCTGGGCGCTGCAGTTGTTGATCTACCCATTGCCCCTTAGGGCTGTGAATTTACAGAGGGCAGAGCCCCACAATATTTCTAATATTTCTATTACCAGCTCTCTCTGCCCCCTTCTAGGTTCTACTGGTCCTGTCCCCCAATAACAATTAGTACTTTATAGATCCTTGTATTGATTGTACAAACCAACATTACCAGAGTTTTAGATAAGAGGAATCATCATGCAATGAGTCTTATCAGAGGAAGCAGGTTGCTACAGCTCTTGCAGGCAGGGAGCCAAGCTAGCAATCAGCACAGTTGTACGCCACATTTTCAGTTAATTGTTTGCTGTTATATAAAAAGTCTCCAGTAGCTTTTCTTATATTATAAATAGGAAGAGGGAATAACTATTATGCTTCCACCTGTTAGCAGCAAGAGGTCCAGTCCCATTTTGTGAAAAGGGAAACAGACAAAGGTAAAGTGGCTTTAAGACCACACAGTGATCCAGTGGCAGAGCTAGGAACAAAATTTATGCCCTCCTCTGATTGGCAAACCTCATGTCGTTTCTTCAAATTATACTGCCTAATGTTACCTCCCACCTGCAGAACTCCATTGCCACGACCATTTAGTGTTCAAGCCCCTTCTCCATTCTCTGGGACACACTGTTCAAGTCACTTAGAACTGGAGCAAACTAAGGGTATGTCTACACAGCAAAGTTATTTCGAAATAACAGCCGTTATTTCAAAATAACTTTACTAGCGTCTACACAGCCAAACCGCTATTTTGAAATTAAATCGAAATAGCGGAAGGCTTATTTCAAATTTGGTAAACCTCATTCCATGATGCATAATGCCAAATTCGAAATAGCTATTTCGAAATAAGTGCTGTGTAGACACTTATATCAAAATAGGGGGCCTCCAACCTTCCCAGGGTGCCCTGGTGGCCACTCCAGCCTCAACCAAGAACACTTCTCTCCCTCCCCCCTCCCCAGAGACCTTACAGGGGTTGACTCTGGCCACAGTGCCTGTGCCAGCTCCAAGCCTGCCAGCTCAGAGCCAGCAGTCACTGCCCCTGACCCAGTGGCCCCAAAACATGAGCCAGAAAGCCACTGGCAGCCAGCCCTCCACCGCTCCCCAGGAGCAGTATGCCAGATCCCCAGAGCCTGCCAGGGGGCAGAGAAGGTGGGTGCCTTCCTGGTCCAGGGTGGAGATCATGGACCTTATTCAGGTTTGGGGAGATGCCCCCAACGTCCATGATCTTCGCACTAGATGGAGGAACGTGGCCATCTATGGCAGGATAGCTGCTAGCCTGGCCACCAAAGGCCACATGTGAACCCAGGAGCAGGTTTGCATGAAAATCAAGTTGGTCCGGTGAGACCCCCCCAACCCTGAGCCCTGAGCTTCCCCTCCCCCTTCTTCCCCTTGCTTCCCCTTCCAGCTCCCTCCACCCAGGTTTTCCCCTCTCACCCTCTCTTCTCCCCTCTCCCACCTCCTTTCCCGAGTCTCACCAGAGTTTCATCCCCCCCCCCCAGTTTTGTTGAATAAAGAGAGTTTGTGTTCATGAAAATACATGCATTTTATTTGACATCAGGAAGGGGGGTTAGGGAGGGGAAAGTGGAAGGACGTGAAGGAGGAATGAGGCACAAGCCCCCAGTGGGGCAGACCAGGGAGGCTCTTAGTGCTCCTCAGGGTGGAAGCTCTCCCTTAGGGCCTCCTGGATACTGACAGCCCCCCGATGGACCTCCCGGATGGCAGCCTGCAGAAAATGCAGCCAGGCTCACAGCAACGTGTCCACGAGAAGCACCAGAGTGCCCAGGGGCAGCTCTGGCTCCATGTTGCAGAGTGCTGTGGTGTCCCAAGTGAGGGCAACCAGAGCACGCAGAGACAAAATCATTTGCTGTCCCTCATCTAGGTAGGCAAGCAAGCAGGGAAACCTGAGAACTGGCTGTCCGGGGGGGTCCCTTTAAGCACAGGCCTCAGATAGCCTCAGGCAGCAGCCACACAAAGTAACTCCTGACCTTATGCCCTGCCAGACCTGGTTCCGGCCAGCCTTAAATGTGATTCAGCGTCCATTCAGTGTGGACACGCTATTCGAAATAGCAAAATGCTATTTTGAAATGCATTTTGTGTGTAGACACGTTATTTCAAAATAACTTATTTTGAATTAACTATTTCGAAATAAGATATTTCGAAATAACACTGTAGTGTAGACATACCCTAAGAAACAAGGCTGCCAAGTCTTTGAGTTCTGCTGTGGGAAATGGAAGCATCAGCACAGTCAGTTGCTGTTGGTAAGCACTTATGGGCAAATTGACATCATTGACAGGAGGAGTTGAATCAGACAGAATTTTGCGAAGGGTTGGTACAAGTACAGTTAAATGCAGCCAGCCATTTCTGCATATAATCATTGTGTGTGCTCTTGGTAAGCAATTGTACAGATTTGTTTCCAGAGGCTGATTGGAGCCTCTGATCTAACGATGTGGGGAATATTTAAGAAGCCACTACAGACAGTATTGAAGAACACATGACAGTCTTAAAATGTCATAAACTAAACTGATCTTCTTCTCATATCTTTGGACAATCTTGGAGTAATTCTCTTAGCATTAATGAAATAATATAAGATTTACATACTTTAGTTTAATTCTGAGCAGAATATGCTCTCTAAAATGTCAGTACTCAAGAGAGTTCCTAAATTAAGTATTCTGCAGCAATATTAACTTGGCCATAGCCCACATAAAGAATACCTATGTAGTCTTAAAAATGTACGTGATTGGTTTTATTGCTGAATCTATAACAGCTGGGCAGGAATGGGGGAGGGGAGGCTAGCTTGTGTAATTGTAGGAGCTTGTCTATCATCCGCTGGCCAAATTTAATGTTATTTTCCTTTTTCATAAATCTTATACTCTACTGCTGTTTGTGAAAGCAAATTTTTAAAAATAAGGTCCTTTAACAGCAAATGGTTCATCAACAAAACATGAGCAGAGAGCACGCTCTTGGCACTATGTTATATAAGCAACATCTTGTGCCTTTTTCACTACAGAACTACTTTTGAGGAGGTTGTAGGATAACCACTTCTATAAGGATCTTGGGAAAGTGCCATCAGAATTAAAAGGCTATTTATTGGGTAGTCTAACAGACACAGCACACTATGTAGATATATTTATTCTATAAAAAATATGGAAGTTCTGCTGTTTAAATGATTTAGAATCACAGAATCCTAGGGCTGGAAGAGACGTTAGAAGGTCATTGAGTCCAACCCCCTGCCCAAAGCAGGACCAACCCCAACTAAATCATCCCAGCCAGAGCTTTATCAAAACAACACTTAAAAACATCTTGGGCTGGAGATTCCACCACCTCCCTAGGTAACCCATTTCAGGCTTCACCCCTTCTAGTGAACTAGTTTTTTCTACTACCCAACTTAGACCTCCCCCACTGCAACTTGAGACCTCCTCGTTCTGTCATCTGTCACCACTGAGAATAGCTTCTCTCCATCCTCTTTGGAACCTCCCTTCAGGTAGTTAAAGGCTGCTATCAAATCTCCCCTTCACTCTTCTCTTCTGCAGACTAAACAAATACAAATCCATCAGCTTCTCCTCTTAAGTCATGTGCTCCAATCCCCTAATCATTATTGTTGCCCTCTGCTGGACTTTCTCCAATGTGTCCACATCCTTTCTGTAACGGAGAGAGGGGGAAGGGAACGGGACAAAACTGGACACAATACTCCAGATGTGGTCTCACCAGTGCCAAATACACAGGAATAATCACTTCTCTAGATCTGCTGGCAATGCTCCTCCTAATGTACCTCAATATGCTGTTAGCCTTCTTGGCTACAAGGGCACACTGTTGACTCATATCCAGCTTCTCATCCACTGTAATCCCCAGGTCCTTTTCTACTGAATTGCTGCTTAGGATATCAGTCTTCAGCCTGTAACTGTGCTTGGGAGTCTTCCATCCCAAGTGCAGGACTCTGCACTTGTCCTTGTTGAACCTCATCAAATTTATTTTGGCCCAATGCTCCAATTTGTCCAGGTCCCTCTGGACCCTATCCCTACCCTCCGACCTGTCCACCTCTTCTCCTATCTTAGGCTACGTTTAGACTGCATACCTTTTTCGAAAGAGCATCTAGATTGCATTATGCAGATAGAAAAATCAATCCACTTTTTTGAAAAAGAGCGTCTAGACTGCTGGATACTCTTTTGAAAAAAAAGGCACCCAGAACCGCTTCTGGCAGGGCATGGGGGCAGCATTTACCTCCCGGTGCTGCTCCATGCCCTTTGCAGAGGGATCCCCCTGGACAGCCGTTGCTCTGCTCCTGCTTATGGCTTGCCTACCTCCTAGAGGGAAAGCAAAGGTGCTGGTTGCCCTGCTTTCTTGGACACCACAGCAGTTAATTTTCTGGTTGGTTTTCCTTGCTTTTCTTTGTGTTTTTGGCCATGGAGCCTGAGCTGCCCCTGAGCAGGCGATGGTCCCACACTGCCATGCTGCAGCTTCTGCTGCATCTTCATGACTCCGTCATGAATCTCCTGCCCCATATGGACCCAGACCAGAGCTACGAAACCTTTGTCCAGGATGCAGGAACTATGCTCTTGCCTCCAAACTTGTTTGGGGACAGGTGGATTTGGAGGCATGAGACGAGTTCGGACTGGTGGGACCGGCTCGTCATGGAGCTCTGGGATGACGAGCAGGGGCTCCGCAACTTCCGGATGCGGAAGGCCACATTCCAGGAGCTGTGTGCCTGGCTTGCCCCTGCTCTGGAACACCGGGACACCCACCTGTGGCATGCCATCCCCCTGCAGAAACGAGTCGCTATTGCCCTTTGGAAGCTGGCCACCCCCGACAGCAACCGCTCAGTGGGACACCAGTTTGGTGTGGGGAGGTCTACCGTCAGGGCCATTTTGATGGAGGTAAGTCACTGTCGGGGGACAGGCCCTGCTGAGTGGGGGGGCTGAAAAGGGGGGACTGCCAGGCAAGAGCAAGGGGGACTGGGGGATGGAATGGCACTTAGAGGCTGCTCCTCAGACAACCCTGCGCTGATGCGGGGGAGGGGGCAACCCTGCGTTGATGCGGGGGAGGGGAGGGGAGGTGAGGGGAGGTGGAGGCGGTGGGTTCTCCTCCCAAGGTCTTAGGTAACCTGTCTACCTCCCTGGTTTCTGACTGTCTATTTGTGTCTTTCTGCAAGTGGTGAGGGCCATCAATGTGGAGCTACTGAAGAGGCTCGTGTGTCTGGGAGACCTGGACACCATCATTGCTGGCTTTGCTGGGCTTGGCTTCCCTAACTGCAGAGGAGCCCTCGATGGGAGACACATCCCAATCCGTGCACCATCCCATCGAGCAGCCCAATTTATTAATCGCAAGGGCTACTTTTCTATGGTGCTGCAGGCCCTGGTCGACCACCGGGAACAGTTTATGGACATTTGTGTCGGGTGGTTGGGGCGGGCACATGATGCCCGCATCTTCTGCAACTCCTACCCGTACCGCAGGTTGCAGGCAGGGACATTTTTCCCACAGCAGGACCTCGCACTTGGGGACATGCAGATGCCGGTGTGCATCGTGGCCGACACACCCTACCCCCAATGCTGTGGCTCATGAAGCCCTACACCGGCCACTTGGATGCGAGCAAGGAACTATTTAATATGCATCTTAGCCAGGCTCTCATGAAGGTAGAATGCACGTTCAGCCGCTTGAAAGAGAGGTTTTGTTGCCTCCTCATATGGCTGGACATGGGCGAACAAAACATCCCCGAGGTGGTGGCTGCATGTTGCGTGTTCCATAACCTTGTGGAGAGGAAAGGGAAGGCCTTCCTGGCAGGGTATGGGACAGGTGCTGATGGCGAGGGGAGGCAATTTGAGCAGCCCCGGACAGCTGCCATCTACCAGGCTCACCAGTCTGGAGTTCACATCTGAGAAGCCCTGAGGGTTTGATTCTCTGAAGGAGCCCACTGACGCTCCCTAGGGCCTCTCCCATGGGAGGTTTGGCCTGGCCCACCCATACCTTTCCCTCCACAACCCTCACCCTCACCACCACCCTCTTCCCATAAAGAATATATAAAAACCCAATATCTATTTACAAAGAAAACCGGGTGTTTATTAGAAACAATATCAGTAAGCAAAATGTGCTGTTTGAAACAAAACTTTCTCTTTTTTACTGTTCTACTGTATTTATACAAGCTACATCTTTCACTCCAAAATAAAGATTTTGTTACATCACTGAAATGGTCTTTCACTGGGGTGGTAGGGGGCTCAAAACCTGGAAGGGGAAAGGGGGGCTCAAAACCTTGAGGGGGAAGGGGGGCTCAAGTAGGCCACTGCTTCCCTGATCACAGGGTCCTGCCACCTTGTGTCCTGGCACCACCATGGCCTTGGGGTCGGGTGGAGCGAGGGCAGGGGTGGGGGCAGCTGTTGGGCCTGTGAGGGCTCGGAAGCAGGAGAGGCTGGGGGAGAAGGGGGAGCTGGGGGAGCAGGAGGGGCTGGGGGAGAAGGGGGAGCTGGGGGAGGCTGGGTCCTGGCATGCAGGAGGAGCGGTGCCAGTGCCAGGGGCAGGCAAGGCTAGGACCTACCGCATAGTGGCACATATTGAAATGCGGTGCTGGCCCAGCTCATCCAGCAGCCTGTTGTACCACTCGGCCTCTGCCTCCATCCTCTGCTGAAGAGTCCTGTTGAGGTCCTGCAGGGCCACTGTGCGCTCTTTCAGCAGGTCTGTGTAGACATGCCAGTGCCTACGGGTGCCACTGGATGGTGGTGGGGCAGGTGTGGTGCTACCCTCTTGCGTGGGTGGTCCAGCTGTGGAGGAAAAGAGGAGGAGACAGTCATGTATATGCGCACCCGCTGTTCCAGTATGCCGTCACTGTAAGGGGCTCTCCTTCAGACAGGAGACTCTCAGAGGTTTTACATGTGACACTGTGTGTGAGTTGGGCAGCAGCCTGAGCATCACAGGGGCCCCACAGTGGCAATGGGACCAGATGGCCCTCCGCACTGCCAACCCGCCCATGTGTGGTGACCCCTCAAAGCACTCGCCTGATGTTCCCTCTGCCATGTCCGAGGACGCTTGGGAGGCCTCTGGGGTCTGGAGGACCGGATCCTGTGATAGGGATGCTGCTGTCTCTTCCTCCTCCTCCTCCTCCTGGTGCAGCTCTCCTGTCCCTCCTTTCTGCTCGTCCTCCTTCAGGGGTTGGTCCACAATATGGTGGGGTAACCCAGACTCCATAACACGCATCAGGGTCTAGGCTTCCCGATGGCCCAGAATCTGCTCCAGGCCCGCATAATATGAGCAGCTCTGTGGGGCTGCCTCGGAGCGGGAGCTCTGGTCTCAGGCCTTTGTATACCCCTGCCGTAGTTCTTTCACCTTGGCCCTCACTTGGTCCAGGGTGCAGGGGTGATGCCCTTTCTCGGCCAGTCCCTGGGCCACGTGCCCATATATGTCCGCGTTCCTGTGGCGTGACTGCAGGGCCTGCAGGGATTCTTCCTGAGACCAGAACTCCAGGAGATGTTTTATTTCAGGCCCTGACCAGGCTGGTGCCCGCCTTTTGGAGTCCCTGGGTGGGTCCTCTTCACTGCCCAGAGAAGGGCCAGGGGGGCCTTGAGGCTGGGACATGGCTGGCACGGGTGATGTGGCTGGCTTCCGTAAAGCAATGCCTGTCTGGGTGCCTATGCCTTTAAGAGGCTGCAGACAGAAACAATAGAGGTGCTCAGCATGTAAGGAAGGACTGTCCACCAGGGCTTCTTCCTGGAGGCCCTTTTTTTCAGAAGAACAGGCTCCCCGCATCCACATACACCTTTTTTTGACAGATCTCTGTTGAAAAAAGCGTTATTCCTCGTAAAAAGAGGTTTACCGCTGTTGACAAAACCGCTGCATTCTTTCGATTTACTTTCGAAAGAACACGGCGGTAATCTAGACGGAGGTAAAGTTTTTTCAAAAAAAGGCTACTTTTTTCTAAAAAACCCTGTAGTCTAGACACACCCTTAAGTGTCATCTGCAGACTTGCTAAAGGTGCAATCCATCCCCTCATCCAGGTCATTAATAAAGATGTTGAACAAAACCAGCTCCACAATCAACTCTTGAGGCTCTCTGCTTAATACGGACCACCAACCAGACATTGAGCTGTTGATCACTACCCTTTGAGCCTGAAAATCTAGCCAGATTTAACCCACCTTACAGTATATTTATCTAATTCATACTTTTTTAACTTGCTGGCAAGAATATTATGGGAGACTGTATCAAAAGCTTTGCTACAGTCAAGGTATATGACGTCCACTGCCTTCCCTCTATCTACAGAGCCAGTTACCTCATCATAGAAGGCATTAGGTTGGCCAGGCATGACTTGCTTTTGGTGAATCCATGTTGACTATTCCTGCACTTCCAAGTGTTTCAAAATGGATTCCTTGAGGATCCTCTCCATGATTTTTCCTGGCAATGTTGCTTTAAGGTGAAATGTGAGGTTGCATAGAAATATCTCTGGTTTTGAGACTTTGTGAGTGAGCTGATGGCAATAGAAATTTTGAATTTATACTCCTTCACAGAACATAGAATCACAGGGCTGGAAGAGACCTCAGGAGGTCATCAAGTCCAGCCCCCTGCCCAAAGCAGGACCAAACCCAACTAAATCAACCCAGCCAGGGCTTTGTCATGCTGAGACTTAAAAACCTCTGGGGATGAAGACTCCACCACTTCCCACTGTCTCCCTGCCCCCTAACTCCACCCCACCCCCTGCATCACAACCCAGGTGCCTGTAGCTGCAAGAAAGCAATGCTGGAGTAGACAGACCATGAAAGTTCAACTGCTCAAGCAAATCTATGGGGAAACTCCTCCAAGAGACGTAAACTCCCTCCCTTTTTCTAATAGGCCCTTCCACACTCAATAGAGTGGAGCATGGTTAGTATATTTCCGCCCATTCATAAAATCTTTATTGTGGTTGGCAAACCTGCTCCTCCGGTGTTCTCATGGGGAAAAATTTATTCAAGACAATATGGAACAAAGAAACCTTCATTGTGAAAGGTTAGTTCCTTAATGGCCATTCTCATGATAAAATAAGAGTCCAGATTTGCTGCTTATTTCTAGTCACATTTGACTGTTGTACGTCTGTCACTTTGGAGCCTGGCAGAAGAGATGTAACACTGGAGGTTGTAGTAATTGTTACAGTTTAGCCACAGTAAACAGAAATGTTTATGGAGGGATTCCAGTGCATACCCAGTCTCATAAAAACATAAGAACGGCTGTACTGGGTCAGGCCAAAGGTCCATCTAGCCTAGTATTCTGTCTTCCAACAGTGGCCAATACCAGATGCCCAGAGGGAGGGGACACAACAGGTAATCTTCACGTGATCCCTCTCCTGTCACCAGGGCTGGCTTTAGGAAGTGCGGGGCCCAATTCGAACAATTTCAACGGAGCCCCACAGCAATTTTGGTTGAGCAAAAAAAAAAAAAATGAGCAGAATGGATTTTGTGTTGTGCACCTATATTGAGTTCATGTGGCTTGTTTGGATGTGCTACTGTGGCATCCAAGTTATTAATAAATATTTTATAAACCTTTACCTTTTCTCTCTGCTACTATGTCTTCTCCCCTTGCTCCATCAGCTCCCCTGGCGCCTGCTGCCCCCAACTCCTCACCCTCCTTTGTTGTCCTGACTCCTGCCCTTCTCATTGCACTCAGCCCTCCTGCAACCTGCCCCCCTCCACCAGCCCTTAACTCCTCCCTGTGCCCACTCCTCCAGTAGCCCCACTCTGATCATGTGAGCTACCCCTCCTCATCCCCTCTTCCAACACCTCCCTCTACACACCTGCCCTGCCTCTCTCCTCTGGTGCTGGTCCCTCCCCTGCAGGTGTCTGCCCTTTTGCTTCACCCCGGAATCCCCTGGCACCGGCACCTTCCCTTAGCCCTGCACCCTCCTGGTGCCTCCCCCTTCCCTTACTGCCCCTGCCCCCTTTGCCCCTGATGCCCACCCCCTCACCACTCTCTGCCCCGTTCCCCTCCTGCCCCTCTGTGCTCTCACACATGACTTGCTCCATCCCCACCTTTCTCATGCCCACCCCTTCTTTCAAGCCTTCTCCCAGCACCTCCCCCTCCTCCGTCTAGCCCTCAATGCCCTTCCCCTCTCCTCTCCTCTTCCAGCATCACCCTGTCCCCCCTCCCACTGACACCTCCCCTCCTGCCCTTTTCCTCATTGTCTCCATTTGTCCCCTGGCATTTGTCTCTCCTCCACCCTGTCTCTTGGTGCCTTCCTCTTTCTTCCCCCTCCCCCGCCGCACAAGCCCCTTCCTCTCCCACTTCCGCACAAGCCCCTTCCCCCTCCCCTACCTTCTGCCTTCCACTTTGCGGGGCTGGAATCTGCGCTTGGGCCCCAGGCTCCGAACGCAGAGCTAGGCCACGTGACGCAACGTGCCTCCGAGGAGTTTTAAAGTCCTGGGCTGTGACGTCATGTCACGCACGGGCATCCTCCCCACTCACCTGCAACGCCGCACATGGCAGCAGCATGCACCGGCGAGGGGGAGCCGCACTGAGAGTCGCGCACGGCAGGGATGGTCTGGGGCCGAGGGGGACACTCTGGGGGTGGGGTGGGAGGACACGTGGGGGAGTCCGGCAGGGGGGGTCCGGGGCCCGCTCCAGGCAGAGCCAGGGGAGAGACCCAGCTCCACATATTGCTGGAGCAGGGCCCCGGCTCTGAATATTAACTTGCTGCCCATAGCGCCTGGCACACTTCCAGATTCAGGGCACGGGGCCCCTTTAGGCACGGGGCCCCATTCGGGGGAATCAGGCGAATCGGCCTAAGGCCGACCCTGCCTGTCACCCATATCCAGACAAACAGAGGCTAGGGACACCATTCCTACCCATCCTGGCTAATAGCCATTGATGGACCTAACCTCCATGAGTCTATCTAGCTCTTTTTTTAACCCTGTTAAAATCCTAGCCTTGACCACATCCTCTGGTGAGGAGTTCTAGAGGTTGACTGAGTCTCATACTTATGAGAATGATAGGATTTTTTTTGTGTAAAGTATTCTTTACAGGTCTGTTTGTACTTTATATATACTAACATTCAAAACGAAAGGCAAATAATTTGAGTTACCTTAACTTGAGTACTGTCTTTAGTGGAAATCTCAGATATTCTTCTTTTAATTTAATATTGGTGGGCTAGTCCAATTTTGTTGTAAGAACAGTTTTGTGCATATAAACACAATCATAAATTGGAAATTCTAAGAGCATTTATATAGATCCTGTTAGTCACTTGTTTTTTGAACGTTTACAGTTGAAGACTCTTACTATTACTTTGAAAAGTCATGTCAAATCAGGAGGCCATCTGTTTATCTCCTTCTTGGTAGACCAGTCAATGTCAAATCTCAGGATTTAACCTTTAAACCGCATTTAGTATCATATTGTGCATTCTACTTCCATGCAGTGCTTCATATATTTGTCAGTTATGTTTGCTTATTGACTTTATTTGCTGTATGAAAAGTGCCAGTGTGCACTGAAATCATCTTAAGTTCTATGGGTACTTGAATAGCCAGAACAATTGTCTGGCACTAGACAGCAGGGCTTATTGTGTCAAGTCTTTAGATGTCATTTGTTTTTAACTACTTCTAATTAATGTCATTCAAGCCTACTAAATTAACTCCAAGTCATGTACCAGTTATTGCAGAGAATGTGCCTGTACATTGTCAGTTTGTGCAGTCAAGTGGTGTTTATAAACTAGACATACTTTGATATTAGCTGCAGGTGGGTGGCAAGCTCCAGGCTAGAGATTCCCAGTGTTCTCAATAGGGAACATTTCTTGAACTCTTATTTAGCCCTGGCTACTCCAGCTTTACTTATGAGAGTCACTGTTCCTGCAATTCCTTGTAATCCAATTACTCTTGGCTGCTTCTGCCTAAAAAGCAACAGATTACCACCCAGCCCATGTAGTGTGGCTTCCTCACTGTCAGCCTACCCATGATGGCAATGAATGAGAGAAGCATTACAGGAGTGGGCTGGGAAGGAGCATCAAATGGTTGTTGCAGTGGTACCTGCAGTAGAAGATTTAGGCCCTACAGACAGAATTCTCTGTGGACTTTGGCATTAAATGTGAAGGCAGGGGGGGAATTAAACAAAAAGTGGATAAAGGGAAAGTGAGATCCTGTAGGAAAGTGAAAAAGCAAAAAGTTTACTGGAAAAACTAAGTAAGGGTGGAGAGTTGATACAACAGAAGAAAAAAGATGGAAGTGGAGGAGTGTCAGTTAGACAGAAGAGAGCTAAAACAGTCTAAAAATATAGTGGGGAAGAAAAGAAATGAAAGCTAGAGTAAAAGTTAGATGAAAAGGATGCTGTAAGACTTAAACATGAAATTTTAAAAAGATTTTGTAAACATACAGGAGAACAGACACCAGAAACTAGCATGTTATGATTTAGTTTGATAGCTGTTTAATTTAAAGTAATGAGTTACTTTGTTCTATACATTGTGGGAAAATGTTGCTATTGGAAAAGTGTTCTTGTTTCACTTACTGTCTCCACATAGTCACACTTCCTGATTAGCATAGCTAAATATTTTTTCACATGCTGATATACATCAGAGGAAATGTAGTTTTCCTTCTGATTCAGTGGTTCAATGCACATTATAGTTCTCAAATCAGTAGGTAGAGATAACTCATAACACAGGCATTTTGGCCTTTTCAGTTTGTGGGGTTGCCTTTTTTCCAAGTTTGCTTAAGTATGACCTGACTCCTCAATGGCTTACAGGCATGCTAAACTTTATGCACAGTTTATCACTGAAGGTGCTAACAGCTTTCTGAATGGTATCCTTCCTGCCTTACCAATCTATCCACTGACTTTGATCTTTATCTACTCAGGTTTAACACCCTTTCTCCTGATACTTTATGTGTAGAGGTAGGAGGTGGGCGACAGAGCATCTTTCTCTCCCCCCCCCCCTTCCCTTCTATTTATTTCAAGTTTTCTTATCCCCTAGTCATAACTCCAGTCATCTGAAGAAGTGGGCTGTGCCCACAAAAGCTCATGATACCATCTACATGTTTTGTTAGTCTATAAAGTTCTACCAGATCATTTGCTTGCTGTTTTTTTCTGTAACAGACTAACTCGCTACCCCCTGAAGCTTTATGCACAGTCTTACTGATATCAGCAGGGCTCTGTGCTGGGCAAAGCAGCCTAAATGCCATTGTCCCTCCTCCAACCAGTAGCTGATGTTCAAGTCCTTGATTCTCAGCAGAAGAGAAACTAGTGATGCAAAATATGGGTATATTCTTTGCATGACTTGTTTCATTTACTAATGCACCAGTACTGAAACATGCAGGCTATCCCGTCTTTCAATAATTTCATCCCCAAACTAATGCACTGCTCCTAGGGAGCAGCTCTGCCTTGGGTTGATTCCAATCATAGAGCTAATTTTCCTGATGCTCACACAGCTCTCTATACCTAGAACTTTTCGTAAGACAACATCCCTCAGCATGTGGTCCGATGTTCAGAACATTTGCTTATTTGCAAAGACAATGAACTTGGAAAACTGAAATAAAACCACTTGTAACAGTGCTTTGGACTGGTGCCTAAAATGAAATTATCTAGTTTAGCTGAGCATCTTCTACCTACACAATGTTCAGCTTACGTAGCTATGGTACCATATTACAAAGTTGTCACTGACAATTACAAAGCTAAGAATGGACTAAAGTTTTAAAATTAATGTCTTGCCACTGAAAACAACACTTTGGTCTTTGAGTAGTGTCCTCCTTCAATATGAAAATTCATGGTTAGTAGAATTATAAATAGAGGGGGGAGGTATAGCTCAGTGGTTTGAGCAGTGGTTTGCTCAACCAAGGGTTGTGAGTTCAATCATTGGGGGGGGCAATTAAGGGATTGGGGACAAATTTGTCAGGAATGGTAGTTGGTCCTGCTGTGAGGATAGGGGACTGGACTTGATAACTTCTCAAGGTCCCTTCCAGTTCTGTGAGATGGTATGTCTCCATTTATTATTACAGCTGAGGTTTATTCCCCTTTGTTTTTGATAGTAATTAGGATCTACTTAGGATCTTGTGGATATTTTTAAATGTCAAAATTGAAGAAATTGAAATTTAAAATTTTTTGCTAAAACTTCAATTTCTTCTGTATATATGGCTTTTTTCTTGGGCCATAATATCAAATACTAGTGATTGTGACTATCATATTACGATTTTTAGTTATCTGCACTGGCAGGTTTAGAATTTTGCAGTGGAAAGGATGAAGGGTTCTTATGTAAACCAGTATATATAAAATGAATGGAAAAATAACCATGCTAATTTGACCCAAAAAGCCATTTTTATCAAGACACCTGACAATTCTTTTAAACAATTTTAACTACAAGTGCTTAGCTCCTGCAAAAATCAGGTCACTCACATGTTTAATTTTAGATTCACATTCTCAATATTTTGGGGCAGTTTTTCAGAAATATGCATTACAAATAGCAGAAGGGTGTCCAAGTTCTGGTAATATCTAAGAGAAGCCATAATTTTGCTTTTTATTTGGTTATGTTTACAAATTACATCTCAACAACAAAACTGTTTATGCAAGTGGCTTACAAATAGTAAGTCAGACTCCTTAATGATACTTCCCCCACCCTGCAAAATTGCCTTTTATTTAATTAAAACTCTCCAGGAGGCTGACACTTTTCTCTGGCTGAGACAACAGCTGTACTGCAGTGACAAATTCCAGAAAGCACTAAACATATCTGTGACTACTGTGAATCTCGGCAGAACAATGGGAAAGATCCTCTTGGTATTACTAAGAAAACAGCCTTATTGCTTTTATAGCAATTTACTTACTGATCACCCTACTACTTTGCAATGAGTTTAGGTTTTAAAACCAGTAATTCTGAATGTTTCCCTAATGTAATTTAATTTACTGTTATTCATAGAGAAATGTAAAGCCATTCTCTTAGGCTGCATTTGTCAAAGATAGCCTTGTGAATAAGCCTACTCAAAAGAAAGAAGTTAAAACTGTTCATACTTGCAGCTGGTAGACAAATCCTACCTGCAATGGAGACAAACTTTGCCTGCTATTCCAGAATTGTGCCCTAAGTTAAAGCAATATATTTGTTCTTGCTTTCTGTAATGTTGCCCAGTTAATAAGATTACAATGGATACTTCCCTTATGTACAATATGTCATGATGATTCCTCATTTATGTTTTATTGTAAGAACATAAGAATGTTTATGACGGGTCGGTCGGTCAGTCCTCTCGCTCAGTGTCTGGTCTCTGACAGCAGCTGAAGCCAGATGTTTCAGAGGGATGAACTAAACAGGACAATTTTGAGCAATCCATCCCCTGTCATCCAGTCCCAGCTTCTGCAGCTGGAGACTTAGGGTCACCCAGACCATGGGGGTTTCCTCCCTGACCATCTTGGCAAGTAGCCATTGAGAGACCTATCCTCCACGAATTTCTCTAATTCGTTCTTGAACCTTCACAGTATGCTCTGGCAATGCGTTCTATAAACTGACTGCATGCCCTCTGAAAATGTACTTCCTTTTGGTTGTTTTTAATGTTACGTGTTCATTTCAGCAGATAACTCCTGGTTCTTGTGCTATGTGAAGGGGGTACATAATAGTTTCTGGTTCATTTTTCCACGCCATTCTTGGTTGTATAGATCTCTATTGTGTCCCATCTTAGTTGTCTCTATTTCTAAACTGAACAGTCCCAGTCTTTTTAATCTCTCCTTTTATGGAAGCTGTTCCATACTCTTAGACAATTTTTTTGCCCTCCTCTGTACGTCTTCCACTTCTGATACATCTTTTTTAAAGATGGGGTGACCAGAGCTACATTCAGTATTCAAGGTGTGGACGTAACATTAATTTATATAGTGGTATTATATTTTCTATTTTATTACCTATCCTTTTACTAATTAATCCACATCTTGGCTTTAATGAAGGGGAGCAGTGCATCACTATTAGCATAGTGAAGAGTGAGAAGAATTGGGAAACATCTTTATTATTTTGTATGAGTATTGTGCATGCCTCAGTATATTTAGTTTTGATCGATTACTTGCTATGGAGTTAGATCAGAACAGAATGTTAGAGAAACCAAGCAGGAAAGGTAAAACAATGGTCTAAATCAGGGGTGGGAAACCCAAGGGGCTAGATCCAGGTCCAGGCTTGCTTGGACCTGGCCCTTCATGGTTTGGGGCTCCCCCCAGCATTGGGAAGCTGGCACTAGCACGCCCGCCCTCTCCTCCCTCCTCCTCTCCACCCCCTGCAGGGCTGGAACACCAGCACCAGCTCCCCACTACCAGAGCATCATGTCCTGGATGCTTTTTAATATGACAACATCCTGTTAAATAGAGTATTTTGATTATTGTATTACTGCATAAAGCTTTTATAAATAAACAAAAATTCACTGTGGTAGTTACTGTTTTGTTTTTGAGATTTACATGGCAACAATTTGTAATCCTATTTAAACATCCTAGAGAAATAAACTGTTTTAAAAAGTGCTGGGGATTACTAAAACATATGGATTTCAAGCCAGGCCAGGCCACACCTGCAAACCAGAAAAGATTGTGACAAACTCCAAATGAAATTTCAGTTTTGATCCCTTTGCTGCCTCACTGTTCCACAAGAGATGCAGCACTGCAGTGTTACTTCTAATTATTAGCTTGACAACTCTAGTACTCAGTTGAAAGCAAGTTTTGATTTTATATAAATAATTGTCAAATTGTCAATTTCAACTAAACACTGAAAACTACTGTATCATGGAGGAAGTGATATGTTATACTTTTATATTCTTACCTTACATTTGATAGTATATGAATTGCTTTGCTGTACCTTATTATGGAGTATTACATGAAAAGAATTTTGGTAGTGTCTAGAACAAGCAATAATTCCTAAATCTAAACTTTAGATTCTCCTCTCCAGAAGTCGGTACTCCACGGATAATTGTGAACCTCAAATGTGATTTGTTTTACAAATATAATCTGACAGTTAAAAACTCTTCTTTGCATAACAAGGCATGCAAATTAAACTAATATTCTGAGGAAAGCCATCTATGGGATTAGAATGTAGGCTTTTTTCCCCAGGTGAAAACAAATCTACATACTCAAGTTATATTTAATGAAAAAAATTCACCCCACCATGATTCCATTGAAGTGAGTTATTCCAGCAAAAAAATTGGCCCATTAAGTCCATGCACACTTGCCTGACTTGTATTCTAAAAGTTATCTGTTTTGTATACACAGAATAATTAATGCATGGTCTTTTGAGGTTGCTTTCATTAATCTGGAATGCTTTCCACTTATCACAGAACAGGTATGTGGTACATAAGCACAAAGCTGACTGAGTAGTTATACTTAGCCTTTAGTTTCTAGGAATAGCGGTACTTGGGGAAAATGTCATGCAGTTTTTGTTAAAGGGACTCACATTGAGCCTAATTTTTAAAGAACCCCCCAAAATTATAGAATGATTCGGTCCACAAACTATTATTCAGCCACACATTTTTGCATGTTAATAGTATCATCTTTCTGTGATTAACTGAGAACTATTGAAATGCTTTCTGAATTTTGTGACAGCTTCAGAGAAAATAACTTATTTATAGGGAAATCCTTGAGATCTCCAGTCACACTGAATTTTTAAAGGGAGACTATGTGTCACAAACTAAATGATTAAGATCCATGTCTCCTCAGTATTTTACTTCAAATATTAAATATTATATAATAAAAATCAAGATTTTAAAGTGAGAGAAAGAAACTCAGCTGGAAAATGATAATATAATATAATATAATATAGCTTGAATCCTGCAAATAGTTCAAAAATTGTACAGTTTGACAGTCACTAAATACTGGCGCATTTTAAAGTTATCCTTTTATATATATATTAGCATGGAAGGTTAGGATGGCATATTCTGTGTTGCAACCCAATACAGAATAAAGGAGTTCTCTTGCAAGCACCTAAAGCACTGTGTGTTAACTAACCACCACAATATCCTTGCATTGCCAGCATGTTGAGGAAAAGAATGTGGGTATTGCTATGATCGATGAGAAACCTCCTCCTAAACAGAAGATTATTTTTGTTAGATAAAATAGCTTGTGCATACACCAATGCACAAGCTTTCAAACAGCTCAAGTTCTAGCTTTGTCTAAGCAAGGGCAACAATTTGTAACTCTAAACAGCAGAAAGATTTCCAGTATCTGATAAATCCACTGCAAGTAAAGACATTATGGTGCCACCTTTGTCTTCTGCCACCAGCCTGTGGAGGAGTTTACACGCAACACACTTTGAGGGTGTGACTTTTAGAAAATCCCCCGTTCCTATGAAAAAATTCCAAACAAGCCTATGGAAGCCAGGTATACGGGCAAGAATAGTGTTTTCCCATTCACATACTATGCTCCACCTCTGACATCCCAGGCTCTGTGTAGTGCTTGAGCTGCAGAAGTCTCTTCAGGCAGCAAACTTGGTCATGTTGGAAACCAAGGTGACAGATTCAATTGCCAGTGGTTTCCAGCATGCAAAGTCCTCTTCCCCGTTATGCACACTCCCTTCTTGCTTCTGTTGGCCCTTGATACAGCTAAACATGTGAAGTCAAGGCGGGGGTAGGAAGCCTCGTAGAGGAGTAAGTCGGTAACTGAGTATCAGGAACAAAAGATAGAACTATGTAGCACTTTAAAGAGTAACGAGATGGTTTATTAGGGGTGATAATTAGGGGTGATAATAAAGCTACAAAGATAGCTTCCCCAATTATCACCCCTAATGTCATTACCTCACAGACACTAACCTTCCGCCCCTCACCCCTCCTCTGTTCTTAAACCTGATTCGTCATTTTTATGTGTGTTCACTTTTTTTTGATTGTATCACTTTGGTATATATGGTCGTGCCAATTTTCTTCCACATATTGATCTAAGGAAGTGGGTCTGGCCCACGAAAGCTCATCACCTAATAAACCATCTCGTTAGTCTTTAAAGTGCTACATAGTTCTATCTTTTGTTTCAGCTAGACCAGACTAACGTGGCTGCATCTCTATGAGTATCAGGAAGTGGGGCTTGAACTTCCCATTGGCATTAAAAGATGTATGGCCTCCGTGGTGGCTTGCTATAGATTTAGTTCACATGACAGTTATAAGAACTACTAAATGTTGTAGACATGTTGTGAATATCTTGTTTTCGCAAGGCGTCTGCCACTAATTAGAATGAAGTGGAGGAAATAAGCAGTGGTTGGCAGTGTCCCAGGATTAATGCTGGACAAATCCTACAGAGGCTGTTGCAATTGCTTAAGGTTTGGAGACATGACAAATCCAGCTTGCATCGTCATTATCTGTTCTTGTCATTCACTGGCCTACAAGTACTTTTTTTAAAAATGTCCCTCCGGTCTCTTGTATAGTGCAGAAGGTGAGCTGAGATGTAGGGTGGATCAGCATGATGAAAGAGAGTGTCCTGTAGTGCCCTAAATCCTGGGTCTAGCCCAATCACCTTTACCAGAGAGGGGCTATAACCTTTGCTCTCCTAACCCAGAGCATGATGGAGGAACAGGGTCTGTTGTGTCTTCCTAGGTCTGGAGCTTGGAGCTACCTTTGTGGTCAAACTATCCTGGCAGAGACCCAGAGGCTCAAGATAACATCCTCCCACTGCATTTGTTTCCCCCTAAAACCCTCTCATGAAGCCAGGCAAGGATCCTGGTCAGAGCTGGATTCCAGAAGCCATAAAGTGCACTCCCTGCACAAGCTCCTAGGATCACTCCAGTGTGCTGTTCAGAAAACTGACAAATATTTTCAACTAGAAATGAAAACACAAGTTTGCGAATTTCATTTCCATTTCTCAACCACATCCCATTGTGCACAGCAGAACTCTACAAAGGAGAGGGAGGGATTTGGGCCATAGCAGTCAGCTATTTTGAGCCATGCTATAATAAAGGGTTCTCTGGTGGGGTACTACTCAGAGTATCAATTCAGGGCAAAGTGCTTAGAGACAGAACTGCCACAGCATAAGACTAGGCTTCCTCCACTATAAGGCACCAAATCAATCACAAAGATAACTTCTGATTCACCACATTGGCTAACAAAAAGTCATACAAGCAATTCCCTTAGACACTCCAGTTCCCCTACATAACCCCAGTAATAATCCTTACGTAAATGAGAGATTATGAAAACCAATCTCACCAAATAAAAAGGTTCTTTTGATCCCAAAAGACCAGACACATGCCCAGGACAATGTAGACCTCAGATCTTACCCCAAAATTATGCCTTTGCCAATCCTTTAGCATTTAAAATCTAAAGGTTTAGAGAAAGAGAGAGAAAAAAGTTACATTGAGAGTTAAAATTGTCAAAGGATAAAATACACACAACAATTGCAAAGTTCTTTATTCAGGCTTGTATCAGTGATGGAATAAACTGTTGGTAAAATCAAGTCTCTGGAGTACACCCACAGCTAGGATGGGTTATTTAGTCTTTTGTTTAGAACTTCAGTTTGTAGCAAAGCTCTTCCAGAGGTAAGAATCAGGACTGAAGATGAAATTGAGGGGTTTCCAGAGCCTTTTATATCATATGCCATGTGGAAGGAAACCCATTATATGGGACGGATACAACTCAAATAGGTTGCTGTTTTCCTACTTAATACTCCCTGTGCTGTGACTTATGCCCTTTGTAGTGAATTTCTTTTCCTCTTTCTTTCCTATTTCTGTCATGTTTCTTTTTTCCCCTCCCTCCTTGGCTCCCATACCACTTCATCTTCTCTCAGCAATCCATGTTTTTATGGTTGTATTTGTTTTATTTTGTTTATCTGTGTCTGGTGCACCTAAGGGCCAATCTGACAGTCACATTTTGTGTGTAGCATATTTCCTCTTGTTTCATTGGACTGGAATTTCCACCCATGTATTGACTGCAAAATTGGGCTTCTGTCTTATTTCTCAAGGGACCTATTGCTATATCCCTTTCTTTCCAAATTCCCTTCATTGGCATGAACGCCAAATGACCCAAAGCCAAATGCTTGGCTTTTGTAACAATTCTCATTTTAACACACCATATATTTGGTGGAACTTGTCCATGGACTTATTTCAAAGGAATAACATGAGGTGGATGATATTGGTTTTTATCTACTAGAAGAGGAGTGGGCAAAAAAATTATCATTTTTGGTCTGGGGGACACTTCACCATTGTATTAAGTGGTCAAGGGCCACACTTTTCTGTGGTGGTGTGCAGGATATGGGAGAGGAGTCAGGTGCAGAAAGGAGCTTGGGGTAGAGGACAGGGGTGCAGAAGAGTGTGTAGGGGTCTGAGAGGGAGTTTGGGTAAAGAGGGGGTTGTGACCTGGGGCAGTGGGTTGGGATGCAGGACCTAGGAAGGTTGCAGGAGAGGAATCTGGCCTGGGGGCGGAGTGAAGGAGGGAGTGCAGAGCTGGGTATGGGAATGGGGAGGGGTCCCAGAGGCAGACTCTGGCCAGGAGGTGCTTATCTAAGCATCTCCCAGACAGTAGCACTCTCAAGCAGGCTTCCCTACGTGTCACAGCCCCCGGCTGGCTGGTCCATGTGGCTCTCTGCACAGTGGGTGGGGCTTTGCACGCTGCTCCCACCCCTAGCTGGTTTCTGGCCAATAGGAGATGAGAGATTTTTCTGAGGGCAGGAGCAGCACATGAAGCCTTTCCGCTCTTCCCCTGCAGTGCCAAGAGCCACAGGGAGCAGCTAACCACTTTGAGTGGTGCTGCTCTGTGATGCAGGATGGATTAAAAGGCTTTTGGAGGGTCAGAACCAGCCCACAGTTCATATCCTGCCTACCACTGTTGTAGGTGCATCTTGCATTTTCCTTGGTTGTCTATACAGTTACTCTAGGGACGAACATAAGAGATCATTAAAATAATCATGCCTGCATTCTCAAGGTACAAATACCTCAAGGCAAATCAGCTATTTTATTATTAGTTGCTTATGCTTATGGGACTTGGACACTCAAAATATATTAATAAGGTTTTTTAGTCACTGTAAATATGTCAACGATCTCATTTAGTTATTTAAATCAATTCCTGAGTTCTTATTAAAGAGAAATTCAGACTGTTCAATGTATTATTTATAGTGATTATATTTATACCAAGTCCCAGAAGGTTCTTCCTTACATTATACAAAATCTATATGAAGCTTTGGGAGAGCTGATTAGACAACAGAGGCTGAAGTACCAGGTGTGCACAGATTTAGCACAACACTTCCTGTGAGTCAAACAAGTTCCAGAACTATAGAGACACAAGTTTTCTTCCCTAACCCAGGCTTCCTTTCAGCATCTATGGTATACAACTATAGCTATAAATTGGCACTCATGTCTAGACTACGGAATCCAGGGAATGTGTCTGCTCTTCCAACATTTTTTGCAGAAGCCCTGTCTTTTGAAAGCCTGTCTTCCTCATTTCACGAGGAAGAAGGGCTCTTCCAAAAGAGGAGGTTTTTCCAATATTTGGCCCAGTGTAGACGGGCCAAATTTTGGAAAAGCCTCTTCCAAAAAAACAATTGGAAAAAGGTATGCAAATTGAGGAGCGCGATTTGTGTACCTTTTTTCCGATAAAAAGTGGCCATCTATACGTAGCCTGTGGAAAACCGTAAGAATGAGGGAGCTAGCGTCTTTGGGCAGATACGATACTTGACCTAGCAACAAGTGCTCTGAATTTTCCCATAGAGATTATTCAGGGTATGTCTACACAGCAGAGTTATTTCAGAATAATGTCTGTTATTCCAAAATAACTCTGTGAACATCTACACAGAAATAGTGTTATTTTGAAATAATTTTGAAATAATTATTCCAAAACCTGTAAACCTCATTCTATGAGGAATAATGCATCTTCTGAAATAGGTATTTCAAAATAGGGGCTGTGTAGACAGGGCAGCTGCAGTTATTTTTAAATAAGGGGCCTCCAGCTCTTCCCAAGGTGGCCTGCTGGCCACTCTGTCTACACTCAGCCAAACTCTATATCCCTTCCCCCCTTCCCCTGGAGCCCTTAAAGCTGCAGCCGGAGTAGAAAGGATTTGTGGCAAGCCCTGACAGGCCTGAACCATGCTGCATGCTGCCACTGCCTCACTTTTTCAAAAATGAGCCAGTCTGCTGAGCCCAGCCAGTCCTCTACTGCTCCCAGGGAGCATTCAGATAGCTCCCAGGAGCCTGACAGGGGCCAAAAGAGGCATGTGCCTTTCTGGTCTGGACCTCATTGGGGTCTGGGGCAAGGAGGCAAACCTCCAGGATCTCTGCACCAGACACAGGTATGCAAACGTCAATGGCCACATGACTGAGAGCCTGTCCAGGAAAGGACATGACTGCACCCAGGAGCAGGTGTGGATGAAGGTAAAAGAGCTCCGCCAGGCATATGCCAGGGTCATGGAGGGCAGCTCCCACCCCAGGGCAGAACTCCATCCTGGGGGGGGGGGCAGTCTCTTCACACACCCTGGTTGTGGACTCTGGGCTCGAGACACCTGTCATCATCCTCGCCGGGGAGAGAGACAAGGAAGAGGAGGAGGAGCCCGATGAGGCCAGCACCAGCACCCTCCTGACCCTGGAGCCAGCACCCTTCCATGTGGATGTGTCCAAAGCCGGGGAAGGAACATCATGTGAGTGCCCTCACGTTCCCTTCACGCAGGGGGTGGAGGTGGTGGGCAGTAAGGGATAGCTGGGTGCTCCTTACGTGGCCCTGGCAACCCAGGGATTGTGCAGCAGCCTGTGCATGTGGGAGCATCTGTCATGCTGCTACAGAGGACCCTTGTGCTGGCCGCAGGATGTCTGGAGAGGCCTGCCATGCTCCTGACTCCAGGGTGGGACACACCCTCCCTCCACAAGCCACCTCTGGAATTAGGCTGGACACACACACACACACACACAATCAGCAGTCCAGCACACAGACATGCCCGCACTCTCGCTGAATCACCCGCTCCTAGGGACATCTGGGCTCCTGCAGGCAAAGGCCCACTGGCCAGAGCGCACATAGTCTTACTCCAAGCACGTCACCTTCGACTGAGCCAAGAATTGTCACTCTCAGCTCACAGATGAGGACAAGGCTTCAGGCACAGTGTCCCCTGGGATGACCATCTCTCTTTATTCTCCGCAGCCGGACCAGCTACGAGAGGCAGGCAGTCGACACTGCCCGGGACAGCCTCCTGAACCCAAGGGACCCACTGGCGCCAGAAACCCATGGATGACTTCCAGAGAGAGCACCTCACGGCACTCTAATCCCTGGAGCAGACCAATGACCACAGGCTCCAGGAAGACATCCAGCTGTGACAAGACATCTGGCAGGAGCTGCTGGCGCAGGGCCGCACCATGTGCACAGCCATGCAATTCCTTGTTGCCAGCATGATGCCTGCTCCTGCTTCTGCTCCCACTCCTGCTCTCACAGTAGCTCCCCCTCCCGCTCCCTCTCCTCCCCAACACCTCCCCTCCCTGTGGCTGCCATGGCCCCCACACTCGTGGCAGTGGGATCATCACAGAAAGGCACCACTCCTAGCCCCAGCCCTGAGCCTCTCCTCCCCCTTCCAGCTCCCTCCTCCAGGGTTCTCTTCCCCTCCCTCCTCTCTCCTTCTCTCTCCTAGGATCTTTCCCCAGTCTCTTCCCAGTTTCTTTGACCCCAAATAAAAAGAAACAGAGATTATATTTTTTTCCCAAACAATTTTTTTATTGTCTCAGTGGAGAAGGGGAAAAGGGGGGAAGGGAAGGGAGGGCTGTGGGAGGAAAGGCAGAGAGGGGCAATGCACAGGCCCCTAGTGGGGAGGCCCAGGGGAGAGTGTCACTGGGCCCCCTGTGAGGAACTCTCCCTCAGGATCTCCTGGATGCGCATGGCCCTGCCAGATGGCAGCTGTGTGTGGCCATTCAAAGGCTTTGCTGATGTGGTCAGCCTCCACCCCACACCCTTGCAGGAATGCCTCCCCCTTTCTTTCACAAATATTGTGGAGCACACAACTCACAGCCACCATGTGTGGAATGTTGAACTCCCTGAGGGCCAGCTAGGGAGGAGGCATCTGAACCATGCCTTCAAATGGCTGAAGGCACCCTCCATGACCATATGGGCTCTGCTGGGCCTGGCATTGTCGTTTTCCTGAGAGGGGTTGAGGTGGCCGGTGTATGGCTTCAAGGCAGGAGAGGGTAGGCCGCATTCCCCGCCATGCACATGGGCATGTCCACGTCCCCAACCATGATGGTACGGTTGGGGGAAAAAGTTCCAGCGTGCAGCTTCTGGAACACGTGCATCATGTGCCTACCCCGATCACCCAACACAGATGTCCGTAAACTGGCCCCAGTGGTCCGTGGCAGCCTGCAGGACCATTGCAGATTCAAACCCTTCCAATTGATGGAGAGAGATTCCCGGTGGTTGGGGTCTCGGATGGGGATGTGGGTGCCATCAATAGCCCCGGACACCCCTGCAGTTGGGGAAGACCATGTTGGCAAAGCTGGCATCCATGTTGCCGAGGTGGATGACCCAGCGCAGCAGATTGATGGCCCTCACTACCTGTAGAAATAGACAAACAAACAGAGATTCACAGGGGTGCCAGGGCCCCTGGGAGGTCCCTTAGCCCTCCCCTATTTCCTCTCCCCCCCACACACCAGGAGAAAACCCCCCACTCCCCACATCCCCAGCAGGGTTTCATGAGGGTGGGTGGGACTGAAAAAAGCCTCCTGTAGAGGGTGCTTGCACCACCCCCACCCCCTCTTTCCCTAGGGAACCCTATTCCTGCAGTCCACCCCACCCTTGGAACAATAGCACAAGAATGCCATACCTGCATGACCAGGGCCCTGACAGTCAATCTCCCCACACCAAACTGGTTCCCGACGGATCGGTAGCTGTCCAGATTGGCAAGCTTCCAGAGGGCAATGGCGACTCACTTCTGGAGGGGGATGGCGGGTCTCATGTGAGTGTCCTGTTGCCTGAGGGCAGGGGCGAGCCTCTCACAGAGCTCCAGAAACATGCCCTTCCTCCTCCTGAAATTCTGGAGCCACTGCTGGTCTCCCCACCACTCTGTGACAATCTGTTCCCACCAATCTGCACTGTTGTCCAGACACCAGAAGCGGTGGGGCACAGTGTGCAGGGGAGGATGGGCAGAATCTTCTGAAATTGCTTATTTTGAAATAAATGTTCAGCGTAGACGTAGCCTCAGAGCCCCAACAGGAATCATCTGGCAAAGGGCAGCACACTATGGACCAGATGATAGGTGCAATGTTAATTAGGGATGTAAAATCTCCTTTAAACAGTTAACCGGTTAAATGTTACTTTTAATCAGTTAACTGAGTAAGTAGGATCCTGAGGGATTCCTGTGGGACTGCAGGTTAACCAGTTACCATCACCCAGTAAAGGTGATGCCTACTGGATAACAAGTTAACTGGTTACCCATTCACAGGGCTCGACAAATCAGTGAATCTACTTACCCGTGGCTAGTAGATTTCAGCCGGTCGCCCCGTTCACCGGCGGCGCGCGGATGCGCAATGCAGGTCTTGCGCATGCACAGTGTAGGGCTGGCGAGTAGATTTCGCCACCATTTGTCAAGCCCTGCCCATTCACATCCCTAGTTTAATGTTACCGTTGTGCTTAGAAGATTTCAAAATTTAACCCTATGAGATGCTACAAATACAGGAAGAAGGAAAATGAATGACAACGTTCAACGGGGGAAAACAATGTAATGTCTAAAGTATAGTAGCAAAAAGCAATTAATTTGCTTTCACAGTTCAAGACAGAACCTTGTTAATACTTTGTGGAGAGTTATTGAACAATTTTGGGACATTTTATTAAGCCTGTATTAGCTCCCTACTTGTCAGTGGTGTAGATGATTTAACCATGTAGCCAACAATATACCTGGGTGGGGAAAATACAGTTTTAAATTGGTTTAGTTGATAAGAATCAGAACATCAACATAGATAGGGAATCTTTCAGGAGAATTTGTGATGAAAAATTACAAAATTTTTCACATGCTCTTGAATAATTTTACTTAAGGAACTGGAATTCTTAACCACTGTAAAATTAAATACATTCAAAATCTTCTTGACTGGTTTTTTGAATAACTGAATTACTGTAGTCCTGTCATTTTGACCCAAGTCCAATGAATCTGAAATATGAAATACTGCAGAAAAATTACTTTATGGCAGCCGATTTTTAACATTTAAGACGCTTTTTCAGTTAGCTGATTCATTATCTACATGGAAGTTGCTTCCTTACCTCTTTTTAAGATCCATTTCATTTTCAAATCTTTCTATAAAGATAATACTTCTATACTTATCATTCCTAGTGGACTCACATTTTTTTCCAGACAAGAAAATGTATAGATGAAGGTATCCAAAATTCAAGACCTTAAATGCAACATTTTAACTGCATACCATTTTAGAAAGAACAAGAAAGTAGATTATATTTCTCTTTTTTTTGAGAATTACAAATACAGTCACAAGTCTCATCCTTCCAACAAACTGTCAACAGCAAAAGTGCCAATTTAATTCAGCAATTCCATAAAAAGGACATCTTACTCAACCTCAGTTTTACACTATGTGGTAGCAATGGAAACTTTAAAAAAATCATAGTATGTTTCTTTTTCTTATTGCGTACTAACTCCTAGAGACAAGGTAAGTGAGGTAATAGCTTTTATTAGACCATCTTCTGTTGGTGGAATGGACAAGCTTTCAAGCTTCACAAAGGTCTGTTCATGTCTGGAGAAAGTAAACAGTGTGTGTAAGCTAAATACAAGGTGGGTAAGATTTAAGCATAAGGGTGTCCTACTTGGGAGACCATTACAATGAAGAGGACAAGTAAGGGTTAGCAGGCAGTAGGATATGTTACAATTTATTGTAATGAGTCACAAAACCCATGTCTCTGTGAAGTCTGTGTGCATCAGAACTATGAAGTTAAGTTACAAATTGGTTTTCTTTTGAACATGTGCAAGTTTACTTTGGGGTTGAGAACTAACAGGTTAGAGGTGGAGTGATCATTATGTGAAAAAGGTTTGCCCAAGGTTGATATGTTTTTTGTCTTTTATAAATTTTCTGTGTGAGTTCATTCAAGAGCCTAGTGATTGTCTAGTTTCACCCACATAGTTGTTGGGGGCATTTAATGTACTGGATAGGATGCACCATATGCTTTGTTTCAGAGGGACAGCTGTGTTAGTCTGGTTCAGTTAAACAACAAGGAGGTTGATGGCACTTTAAAGACTAACTCATGTATTAGGGCATAAGATTTTGTGAGATACAACTCACTTCCTCAGATTCTGCACAGAAAAATAAAAAAGGAAGGGATACAGAGATGGGAATGTAACAGCTTTGACAGCTGTATATATAGGACCCATGGACTTTAAAAAGTGTTTTGAGGGGGCTGATGATCATCATAGCAGTGGAGATGTCTCAGCAGATTTTGTGTCTGTTCTGGTATTAGATTTCACTTTTTGAAAGAGGGACGCAGCTGACAAGACAGCAATTATACATTTGTAAAAGAACTTGGGCTTCCTTCAGCATAAGCCATATATGAACCATTCCATTTTCTGGAGCAGTTTCTTAAAGTGGTCCACAAAACCACTTAGAGAAACCTGTTAACTGGCCCCTCTGGTGTGTCTACTTACCAGCGCTGCAGCCATGGAGCCTCGTGGCTCCCATTGGTTCCATTTCATCATTTGCAGCCAAGGGGAGCTGCAGGAAGCTGTTTTCCGCAGCTCTCCTTGGCTGTAAACGGCAAACCGGAGCCAATGGGAGTTACAAGGCTCCATGGCTGCAGCACTAGTAAGTAAACAAACCAGAGCAGCCAGTTAACAGGTTTCTCAAATTGTTTTTGCTGACCACTTTGAGAAACACAGTTCTGGAGGCTAAAGCTGATGCTAAGACATAAAGTTTTTTTGGATATACTGGTTTAGAAATGTGAAATGATGTGGGTTTTTTTGTTTATGGACCAAAATTCTGAATTTGAATTTGTGACTCAAGAAACCATATTGAGTGTTCACATGTGTAGTTGATACCTATCTCATCTCTCATTGTGCATCAGTCTACATTATACATGTAGGCTATGTCTACACTGGCGGCTTCTTGCGCAAGAACATCTTGCGCAAGGGTTCTGCCATGTGTGAGCTGTGCTTTTGCGCAAGAGTTCCCATGGCAGTGTGGACGCTCTCTTGCACAAGAAAGCTCTGATGGCCATTTTAGCCATAGGGCTTTCTTGCGCAAGAAATCCCTGCCGAGCGTCCACACTGCCCTCTTGCGCAAGAGCTCCTGCGCAAGAGGGCTTACACCTGATAAAAAAGAGCGTAGCTCTTGCGCAAGGAGCCCTCTCTTACCACGCCGTACTGTAAATTTCCTTGCGCAGGAGCGGGCGGGCAGTGTGGACGCTCTGCAGATTCTTGCACAAGAACGGCCGTACTTGCGCAAGAAGCTGTGAGTGTAGACATAGCCATATGGTGTAAAGGTGAGTAAAATATGAATAAATGTGCTTGCTGATTTAAGTGATGACATTTGTTACACAGACTATATATAGTGCAAAGTATTGTAGTCCCTCATTGTTTTCCAGGGCTAAAATTGATGGACAATTATGAAAACTCAAGCACTTGAAATACAAAGGGAAATAAGGATTCCAGGGAGTTTACAATAACAGTCACACTGTATCATACATAACATCACAATTGTCAAAGCAAAAAAATATGTAGACATATTTGCTTACAGGATAAGGAATCCAAACAAAGAAGACTGAAACCCCATTGACTCTCAAAGGTGTCTGGAGTTAAAACTGCATCTACCCATGTAGCTGTGTTTCTGAATCAAACATAGACGTTTGGCAGTTCTAGTTTCTAATCTGCTATTACAGTAGTGATCTTTGTGCAAATAGGGCCCTCTCTGAGGTATCAAGTTCTTGTTCATTTTAAATAGTTGTAGGTAAAATTTCTGAAAAAGTAGACATACATATCTTTGTTAATATGTGACCATTGCAACTGAAGAAGTATAACACCTTATTGTTGCTACTATTTATTCAAATTTCCATAGTGCTTACAGGCCCAAAGCAAAGATCAGGTTCCCACTAAGCTTGGAAAGATACACACACAAACATCATTTACTCATCATTCATTGAGCATGAACAGCAGGAGAGGGTATTCATGTGAAGAAGCACAAGTGATGTGGTGGGACAAGTTTCTTGACTGACATCTACCAGTGTCACCATTCCAACTGCATCTGAATTATGTAACATGGACCTTCGCATTACGGAATATGAGCCATTCTGAGATGATAGTAGATGTTTTTATTAAGTGTTATACTGTAGTCAATAAAATATGTCCTTCATAACAGAGGTTTTGTATGCCCATTATATTTGTTGGGGTATAATTAATATTTGGTGGAACATTTCTCCAAAATGAAATTATGGCAAAATATGTTGTTTCATCTTAACTGAAACACTTCTGTGCAAAAACAATGAGAAGTCCTGTGGCACCTTATAGACTAACAGATTTATTGGCGCATAAGCTTTCATGGGCAAAGACCCACTTCGTCAGATACATGTAGTGGAAATTCCAGAATTTTGTGGCAAAGTATGTGTTTCCTTGAAGGCTGGGAAAACAAAAATTCCAGTCTTGAGAGAGGATCAGATCAGAGAGAGAGAGAGAGAGAGAGAGACTACAGCCTCGTGGTGGTTAGGGCACTGCCCTGGAATGTAGAAGATCCATGACTAACTCCTTGCTCTGTCTGATTTGGAGTGAAATATGATGGAAAAACTCTGATCTGAAAAAGGGAAAGTGGGGACTTCAAACTAGGTTGCCTTCACGACAGTCCAGCACTCTCACCACCAAGCAGCAGTTTGTGACTGGTGCACATATACTCCTCTTCTCCTTCTCCCCATACACAATTACATTTTCACAAAAATGTTCAAAGGGTTTTTGTTTTCATTCCAATATGGAATGAAAAACAAATTTAAAAATCTCAAAAGTTGGTATGAACCAGAAATGTCATTTTCTAGTCAGCTCTCGAAAGGACAACACTGATTGTTTTGCTCTTCTTAAATTTTTCTCAGTATATCTGTAATAAGTCTGTCATGAAGATCATGGAAGTCACATTTGCACAGCTTGCACAGCTGCACAGCTCACTGGCCCCAGGCCAGCCTCACTGGCTGCTGCTGGAGCATTCTCAGGCCATCACACCCCTCCTCCCTTGCAGGAGGAATTTGGGTGTTGGAGGGGACTCAGGGCTGAGGTGGGGGGTTGGAAAACAGGAGGTGGTGAAGGCTCTGGGTGGCAATCGCTTTGGGGAGAAGGGCTCCGTGGAAGTGGCCAGCATGTCCGTGCAGTCCCTAGGCAGAGGCATAGCCACATGGCTCCACACACTGTTTGCTTCTGCCCACAGGTGCCATCCCCACAGCTCCCATTGGCTGCAATTCCCAGACAATGGAAACTGCTGAGTCTGTACTCAGGGCCAGAGCAACACACAGAGCTTTCCTGGCCACACCTCCAGCTAAGGGCCACAGGGACACACTTGCCACTTCCAGGAGCCAAGGAGAGAAGCCCTCTCCTTCCCCCAGCGCTAGTGTGCGGTCTCAGGCCATGTGCTGCCCCCTCCCCAAAGTGCCTGTGGCACCCCGGGCTCTTCTCTCAGAGCATCCACAATATCCTTGGACTCCTGCTCCACGCAGAGCACCCGAGTTCAATGAAGGGCATATAAGTACAAGTCATGGCCAAGTCACAGGTTATGAATTTTTGTTTACTGTTTTTGACCTGTCTAGGAGTTTTGCTAAAAATACTCAAGACTAAAATGTAGCCTTAGTAATAACCTTTCTATAGGCTTTCATAGTTGGCCACAAAAACACACTCTGGACTTACTCTGTTTTGGAATGTGTCAAGCTACCTGTAACTTTTTAAGATAACTTCTTCATATTGTCACTTTGGCTGTTGATTACCATAAAGGTAAATAATATTTTTGTCATTTATGTTATCTTTTGTATTCCCATAAATAGGATGGCTTAGTTGTTTTTACTTTAAATGTAACAAGGTGTTAGTCTGCCATGAAGAACAGCAATTTGGGGTATTTTCTGAGTGCTATTTTGTTTAGCTGGAGCAGAGGTTCTCAAACTACATTGCACCACGATCCTCTTCTGGCAGCAACAATTGCTATAGGGCACCAGAAAGGGGGGGAGGGAGGTAAAGCTTGAGCCCACCCAAACCCTCCTGCACCAGGAATTTTAAGTTGACATTAACAGTCTGCTGTGTACATTTGGTTCCAGTCTAGATATCTAGGTCTTAAATATTTATTTAGCTGAGCCTGAGAATATTTTAAAAGAAAATAAAGTGGAGGAAGAACAAGTTTATTGACAAATTACAACACTATATTTATATTACAATCTTCATATTACAAAGGGGCTTCAGCCCCAGGCAGGGGGCTCATAACTTGAGCCCAATTATCCAGGCCTGAAACCTTCAGGCTTCAGGCTCAGGCCCCAGCAAGTCTAAGCCAGCTCTGGTGACCCCAGTAAAATGTGGTCACAACCCCCTTTGTCCTGCCCCTCAGTTTGAGACCGGCTATAATAGAGAATATACACAGAGATATTTTATTTTTCTGTTGTATTTACAATTATTTTAGAATTTGTATCATGTATCCATAACGTGGAAATTCTTCAGGTGGACTGAATCATTTACATACTTAAGGAACTGGGGCCTGGTCTACACTAGGAGTTTAGGTTGAATTTAGTCCCAAAAGATTGATTTTCTAAACAATGAATCCACACTACCTATCTGTTCCATCGACTTTAACGGCTGCTGAAATCAATTTCGGTACTCCTGCTTTTCACAAGGAGTAATGGAAAATTCCAACTTGCATGGTCGAATTTATGGTAATGTAGCATTTTTGCAGCATTGCAAAAGTCGATGTTCTTGGCATCCTGGAGATATCCCACAGTGCACTGCTGTGACCACTCTGGCCAGAAATTGCAACTCTGCTGATTTCCAGGTGAACAGGAAAGCCCCAGGTAAGTTTGAATTTCATTTCCCATGTGGCCAGTCTTGCGAGCACATCTCAGAGCAGGAAGCACACCTGAGCAGCACATGAGTTCCATGAGTTCATGTTCAATGAGTTCCATGAGCTCCACTTCCCAGGGCAGCAGAAGAGTACCAGTGTGGCATGTGAAGGAGATCTTGGACCTCATCGAGGTATGGGGAGAGGAATACATTCACATATTTATGAGAAGATCTTTGGTGGAGAAAGGATACACCAGAGAGGCCCGCAGTGCTGTGTTAAAATAAAGGAGCTGAGGCACTCCTACCACAAGACAAAGGAGGCAAATGGACAGTCTTGTGCATCACCACAAATATGCCACTTCTATGACTAGCAGCATGCAATCCTAGGAGGCTCAAGAAGGGTGCAGAAAAAAGACTGTTTCCCATTGATCTCAAGCAAGGGGGGAAGGAGTTGATGGGACGCTGACAATATGAACCCAGAACCAGCTGCTGCACAGTTTTGGTCCCAGCATGCACTGGGAGGGTAACCCAGAATGCAAAGTTATGTGGGATAGCTACCAACAGTGCATTACTCTCAAAGTCAATGGCAGTCTCCCACTGATGCCACGCTATTTTGACCTGCATTGAATTCTTGCACACAGTGGGGACATGGACTTCCAACTTTACAAAATCAAGTGGTAAGAAATTGACCTTAATAATCTTATCTTGTAGTAGACATGGCCTGGGTCAATAATCGACAGTCTTCAATTCATTAATGTAATATAGAGAAGTTAAAGTACATTATATCAAAGTATAGTGCTTTAACATGGATTAACCCAAGAAAAATTTTAAGTTAACATGCGCAGTCTTCTGTGTACACCTGTTTCCAGTCTAGATTTAGGCTTTAAATATTTATTTAGCTGAGCATGAGTATATTTTAAAAGAAAATAAAGTGAAGGGAAAAGAAGCTTATTGACCAATCAAAACAACTATATTTATATTAATTGTAATAATTTGTATTCCAAGCGTGAAGCAAATAAGCAGGTTGGATGTGTTGAGGATTGTTATTGGGCTATAGGGCCTTTCACATTAGGTCATTATTCAAATCCAGTCGGACTCAATATGGTTAATGGCAAATCAGATGGTGGTTGCTCTTCAGTGGTTAAGTGCAAGGGAAAAGGTGAGGAGAGTAAACATAACTGATATCCTTCTTGGACAGTGAGGTCTGAATGAAGTTGTAATAACCTCTCTCTTCTACCATGCAATTCTTATGTCAGGGTGAGCTGGTCAGTGCAAAGGGCACTTGAATTTCAGGGCTGATGTATGAATAAAAGGTTTAGCTGTCTATGCTTTCATATGCATTAAACTTAACTGAAAATAAAAGCTGTGACCCCAAAAGTTGAAAAGATTAATGCTGATGGAGTCTTCCTAGGCTGTAAGAGTGTGCCTTCTGTTTTCATAATGCCATGAACTGAATGTTTTGCCTTTTCCTTTTCACAACCTTAATGCTACATCGAAGAACAACAGTATAAAGTCTAATTTATTATTTGGTATTATCCATGAGGCACCTTTTTGGATAACCTAACAGATTTTCAGCAATCAGATGAATGTAGTATTCTTCTTTCACATACTTAGTCATTCAAATTCTTATATCTTGTGCAACATTTTATTATGAAAAGCAAAATAAAATATCAGTGTAAAAGTGGTACAGATGCATCACAATAAGATTACACGGGCATAATTTGGCTCTGATCCTACAAAGATTTACACAGATGCTTTTTTATTCTTGTGAGCAGGCCCCTTGAAATCAATAGAGATACTCATGTGCAAAGTTAAGTAAGCATGTACCATAAACCTTTGCAGAACTGAGGACTTAGAGGGTTGTAAAAGGAATTCTTGAAAGTTAAAGGAGAAGGTCGGGGGAGGGCTAATGGGCAAGATATACAGTATAACTTTCCTCAGTGGAAAATCTGACAAGATCTTTGGCACATAGGGGTACAATGGATGGGTGAAGAAAAGATTTCAAGATGTTGTTGAAAATCCTCAGTGAGAGCTGTAGACATAGTGGTCAATTAGCAGTAAAGCTGTTTAGCAAGGAAGAGAGCAGAATTAAAGGAATAGAAAAATTTGCTTTAGAATGTCTTGAATATTTTAGCATTCCCATTCTATTCATTTTTGGCTATCACTTATGTAACTTGTAGGAAACAAGTATATGCTCTGCAGATGTTTTTTAAAGGACTTCTTTACCCTTAGCAGAGACCTGTGTTACTTCCCGTACTGAAAGAGAGCATGTGGTGGGTTTGGAATTTAATGGCAATATTAGTGCACAAATCCTTTCTTATTAATAATTATAAATAACATATAGCTTTCTATAAATGTTCACTAGAGTGTATGGTAAATGGTTTTGTTTGACACCTCTTCAGTTGGCATAGCAGTGTCATGCCTACACGACTGCATTCATGACATATTTTTGCCCTGCAATGACACTCCTCTAGGCCTCTTCCTCAACGAATAATGGTAGAGGAAGGTAGTCAGCCAATCATTCGATACTAAGGAAAATGCTGCACTGCAGCTTTTGTGGCACACTTGATCTAACATTTCTAAATTAAATTTCTATATTTACTAGAAGCACTTTCCAGTTTCCACTGGCCTTTTCTGCAATACGTTTGCAATCAACAGAGCTTTCTTTAAATAAATTGTGTTAAAATGTATTCTGTTCTATGAACTTCTAAATCTGAGCTACAATAGTATGATGCCTTTTATCGTGTGATGTGTCAATAGCCACTGAAGGTTATTTATAATAACTTTCTAATTCAGGACCTGAGCAGTAATCTTTGGCTATGTCTACACTGGAGGCTTCTTGTGCAAGAACAGCTGTTCTTGCGCAAAACTTTCCGGGTGTCTGCACTGCACGCGCATTCTTGTGCAAGTAAATTTACAGTCTAGTGTCAGAAAACAGGGCTTCTTCCAGAAGAGTTATTCCTCTTCCCACAAGGAATAAGCCCTCTTGTGCAAGAGCTCTTGCGCAAGAGGGCAGTGTAGACAGGCAACATGAATTTCTTGCGCAAGAAACCCCTATGGCTAAAATGGCCATCAGAGCTTTCTTGCGCAAGAAAGCGTCCACACTGCCATAGCGACAAGGAGTCCTGTAGCACCTTATAGACTAACAGATGTATTGGAGCATAAGCTTTTGTGGGCAAAGACCCACTTCATCAGATGCATGTAGTGGAAATATCCGGAGGCAGGTATAAATATGCAGGCCAGAATCAGGCTAGAGATAACGAGGTTAATTCAATCAGGGAGGATGGGGCCCACTTCTAGCAGCTGATCTGGAGGTGCGAATACCAAGAGAGGAGAAGCTGCTTTTGTAGTTAGCTAGCCATTCACAGTCTTTGTTTAATCCTGAGTTGATTGTGTCAAACTTGCAGATGAACTGTAGCTCAGCAGTTTCTCTTTGAAGTCTGGTCTTGAAGTTTTTTTGCTGCAGGATGGCTACCTTTAGATCTGCTATTGTGTGTCCAGGGAAACTGAAGTGTTCTCCTACAGGTTTTTGTATATTGCCATTCCTAATATCTGATTTGTGTCCATTTATTCTTTTATGTAGGAACTGTCCAGTTTGGCCGATGTATATAGCAGAGGGGCATTGTTGGCACATGATGGCGTATATCACATTGGTAGATGTGCAGGTGAATGAACCAGCGATGGTGTGGCCGATCTGGTTAGGTCCTGTGATGGTATTGCTGGTGTAGATATGTGGGCAGAGTTGGCACCGAGGTTTGTTGTAGGGATTGGTTCCTGAGTTAGAGTTACTATGGTGCGGTGTATAGTTGCTGGTGAGAATATGCTTCAGGTTGGCGGGTTGTCTGTGGGTGAGGACTGGCCTGCCACCCAAGGCCTGTGAAAGTGAGGGATCATTGTCCAGGATGGGTTGTAGATCACTGATGATGCGTTGGAAAGGTTTTAGCTGAGGACTGTAGGTGATGGCCAGTGGTGTTCTGTTGGTTTCTTTCTTGGGCTTGTCCCACAGCAGGAGGCTTCTGGGTACACGTCTGGCTCTGTTAATCTGTTTCCTTACTTCCTCATGTGGGTATCGTAGTTTCAAGAATGCTTGGTGAAGATCTTGTAGGTGTTGGTCTCTGTCTGAGGGGTTGAAGCAAATGCGGTTGTACCTCAGTGCTTGGCTGTAGACAATGGATCGTGTGGTGTGTCCGGGATGGAAGCTGGAGGCATGAAGGTAGGCATAGCGGTCGGTAAGCTTTCGGTATAGGGTGGTGTTTATGTGACCGTCAGTTATTTGCACTGTGGTGTCCAGGAAGTGGACCTCCCGTGTAGATTGGTCCAGGCTGAGGTTGATGGTGGGGTGGAAGCTGTTGAAATCGTGGTGGAATTCTTCCAGAGTTTCTTTCCCATGGGTCCAGATGATGAAGATATCATCAGTGTAGCGCAGGTAGAGAAGGGGTGTGAGTAGACGAGAGCTGAGGAAGCGTTATTCTAGGTCAGCCTTAAAAATGTTGGCATAATGTGGGGCCATGCAGGTGCCCATAGTGGTGCCACTGGTCTGGAGGTATATATTGTCACCAAATCTGAAATAATTGTGTGTGAGGATAAAGTCACAGAGCTCAGCCACCAGTTGCGCTGTGGCATCATCAGGGATACTGTTCCTGACAGCTTGTATTCCATCTATGTGTGGGATGTTTGTGTAGAGAGCCTCTACATCCGTGGTGGCTAGGATGGTGTTTTCTGGACGATCACCAATGCATTGTAGTTTTCTCAGGAAATCAGTGGTGTCACGGAGATAGCTGGGAGTGCTGGTGGCGTAGGGTCTGAGTAGAGAGTCCACATATCCAGACAGTCCTTCAGTGAGCGTGCCAATGTCCGAGATGATGGGGCGTCCAGGATTTCCAGATTTGTGGATCTTGGGTAGCAGATAGAATAACCCCGGTCGGGGCTCTAAGGGTATGTTGATTTGTTCCTGTGCTTGTGTAGGGAGTGTCCTGAGCAGATGGTGCAGTTTCTTAGTGTATTCCTCAGTGGGATCTGAGGGAAGTGGCCTATAGAATTTGGTATTGGAGAGTTGCCTGGCGGTCTCATTTTGGTAGTCAGACCTGTTCATGATGACAACAGCACCTCCTTTATCAGCCTCTTTGATTATAATGTCAGAGTTGTTTCTGAGGCTGTGGATGGCATTGCGTTCTGCACAACTGAGGTTATGAGGCAAGCGATGCTGTTTTCCTACAATTTCTGCCTGTGCACATTGGCGGAAGCATTCTATGTAGAGGTCCAGACTGTCATTTCAACCCTCAGGAGGAGTCCGTGTGGAGTTCTTCTTTTTGTGCTGTTGGTGGGAGGGTATCTGTGTGTCAGTGCGCTGTTCAGTGTTGTGTTGAAAGTATTCTTTGAGTGGGAGATGGCGAAAGTAGGCTTCCAGATCACCGCAGAACTGTATCATGTTTGTGGGGGTGGTGGGGCAAAAAGAGAGTCCTCGAGATAGAACAGACTCTTCTTCTGGGCTGAGTGTGTAGTTGGATAGATTGACGATATTGCTGGGTGAGTTAGGGGTACCACTATTGTGGCCCCATGTGGCAGGTAGGATTTTAGCCAGCTTACAGTCCTTTTTCCATTGTAGAGAAGTGAAGTGTGTAGTGCAGCTCTCCTGTCTAATTTTATTAAAGTCCGTTTGTGTGGAAGGTTGATTTTTTATGAAAGTCTCCAGAGTGGAGAGCTCTTTTTTGATGTTTTCCTCTTTGCTGTACAGGATGCTGATCAGGTGGGTCCTCAGTTTCTTTGATAGTGTATGGCATAATCTCTCACTGTAGTCTGTGCAGTATGTAGATAGCAGTGGATTTTTCACCTTCAGTCCATTGGGTATGATGTCCATCCATTTGCATTTGGAGAGAAAGATGATATCTGTCTGTACTTGTGCAAGTTTCTTCATGAGATTGATGGATTTCCACTCCATACGGCTAAATGCAGTGCCTTTTGCAGATCCAGACTAACACGGCTACCCCTCTAATACTTGACACACTGCCATAGACGCTCTTGCGCAAAAGCACATCTCTTGCGCAAAAGCGCATGCCAGTGTAGACACGCTCTTGTGGAAGACTTTTTGCGCAAGAACTCTTCCGCAAAACAGTTCTTGTGCAAGAAGCTGCCAGTGTAGATGTAGCCTTTGAGCTATTAGGCTTACAAGTAAAACAGTGGACATTATGATTCTAATTTGAATTGATTTTTTTCTATGTATTTTGGATGAGGTAAGAACCACATTAGGGCTATGTCTACACTGCAGCGCTATTTTGGGATACCTCTAGTAATAGCTATTCTACATCATTTGAGTGCGGCCATTATTTCGAAATATCACATGCTCACTATTCCAACATCTCTGCAAACCTCATACCATGAGGATTAAGAGATGTTTCAGAATAGCGATTTATTTTCTAGTTCAAAATTAACTCGAAATAAGCTACCCACTTTGCGTAGCTCAATTTGTGTAACACCCTTGGAGAATAAGGGTAAAGGAATTACACATATAAAAAAAGTTACTAAACTGTAGCTGTGACCAAACACCTATGATAGGCCACACAGAGAGTGCAACACTCAGGCAGACTGCAAGAAATAGGGCAGACAATCCCCCAAACCTGGTGGCTTATTCTATAATTAGATTCACCAAGCCAGTGATAGAATATCTTCTGTAGTACCAAACTGATTAATCAGAAGCTGAACACAGTCCCCCTTAGGCATTCCAGCCGTTGGCTCCCTTCCAGATATACAGGTCTAATGTGGTGTGGAGTTATTGAAAATCTAGTTTGCCATATGTGAGGTTCTTATTAATCCCAGAGGATCAGACACTTAACCTCAGGTCAATGTATATTTCACATCTTATCCAAATAGCATGCTGTCAGCCAATTCTTAGTAAACTAACTGAAGAGTTATTAATAAAAGAAAATTTCTTAGCTTTGCATACCGTTTCAACAATTACCACAACGTTTCACGTGCATATTAATGTCCTTTGGCATCAAACATGATTTGACCTTCTGTAGTGTATTAGACTGGGATCTTCTGTCTTCTGTTCTGTTTTTATATTCAGGCTTGGTTGGAGAATAGCCAGTGCTCTGTAACTGGACCACATTTGTCAAACTGAAGAAGATGAAAGTATTCAACTTTTACTGTCCTGTGAAAATTATGAAACCTTAAATTGATTAAATAAGTTCTATTTTGATGGCTGGCTTTATGTAAAACCTAAAAAGCTTCCAAAAATATAACACATGATTAATATATGGAGGTGTTATTATGAAAATGTTAATAATCATAAAATGTTAACGTTTTCATATTAGTGAAATACCAACTCTTAGTGCTCACCCTGAGCAGTATCATACTTGCACGAAGCTGAAAGCTACTGTGGGGAACAAAATTAGATTCATTCTTGTGCCATCACTCCACTGGGGCCTTCAGCCCCACTGAAACAGGCTGTGGGTGCTACAGTCTGGCCCTGTTACTCCTCAGCAGCTATGTGGAACTAAGAGGAACCCGCTACCAGGAAACTGCATGCAGATGAAAAGACTGGACTCTGTGACTACACTCTGTCTATCTTCACTAAAATCCAATGTTTCATTTAAAAAATGAAGCACTTGAGGAGCATGCTATCCCTGTGAACCGTATCTGGGAACAAGCTCCTGAGACTGTAAGCCTGCTGAGATAGTGATCATCTCTGGAGTGCTTCACATAATGGCACTGACCTTACCCCAGTACAAGTAACTGTGTTTACTGCACTGCCTGTGCCACCACAGCTCCCTTGAACTCTTGGTTTTCAAATAGTTGAGGACCTGAGCAATGCCCAGTAAATCTAGCACATTTATATATGTTGAGTAATTTCCCAAACCCACAATAGCTGAAGATGTATCAAGTTAAATGATCTAACTCTTGGGAGGCTGCACATTTTAGTGCATTATGGATACAGTTGCTATGGTGCTATTCAGAGGAATGCTGATGAAACAGATGCAAATAGCTACAAAATTAAAAAGTGTTGCTGAAGTAGCAACACTTAGAAGTAGCACCTCAGAAAAATCCTCCTACTTAGTAGAATTTCTTGGGAAAGTATATAACATTACTATTTCCATATTTGTTTTCACTTAAATAGTAACAAAGTGTTTCCTATACAATAATTTAACTTTCCAGCAAGGCAGGCAGCATGGCCTAGTGGTTGAAGCACTGGATGGGTACTTAGGGGAACCAGGTTATAATCCTGATTTGGCTACTGGACTGCAGGGTGACTGTGAGCAAGATGTTTCCCCTCAGTGTTTCAGTTCTATTAGCATAAAATGAGAATAATGATACTGTCCTCCTATGTAAAGTGCTTTGAGATCTCCTAAGGATCAGAGTGATTTACAAGCTAGGTTGTATTGGTAAGAATGCATTAAAGCAGTTACCCATGAAGGAATTCACCCAAAGCACCTACTCTTGTACTCTGAGACTCTTTTAAAGTCCTAGCAAACACATGTTAGAGGTGGTCCCTAGGAAGTCCTTGTATTACATATGGGTAATTGAGGAAACCTCCTGTGTGCCTTTTAAATGACAGACCTTCTGAGTCCTACAGATGCCTCTAATAATAATGATCAATGGTTGCTGTGATAAACTACAAGAGTGCTAGTAGAAAAATTATTCCTAATATTAAAACAATCCAACCAGGGTTCTTACAAAATACTGGTCTGTGTCCTCTCTATTCTCTGTGGGGAATGTGTGGTTATTCTGGGTTCTGTTTTCCAAAAAGGTTCAGAGGCTTGAATTGCATCTATGTCTGCAGTTTCATGTTCTCTACCAGCCAGCTTAATAAAGCAAAAAATATGCCAACTTGCAGACCCCTTCAGTAAATCATCATATATTACTTGTAACAAATAAAATGTTGCTGCAAATTCTTGGTCTGGCTGAAACTTGGGACATTTTAAATCCTCAGACACCCTGTGACAAACTGCAGTTTCTGGTGTAGATTAGGAGGCGGCAGTCTCTCTCATAATAAAACTATTTCCCCCTCTGCTAAGACTAAACTGTATGGGTTCTGCTTGGGGATGAATCTCCACACTAACTCTTTCTCCCCCAAAGACTTTATCAGCCAGTACAGTCAGCCCTCTGGAAAAATGTTTCATTCTTTTGTCAGGTGAAGGCTTTCTGAAGTGAACTTGATTGTCATCCTTAATGGAAAAGTCTCATAGAATGTAATAGAAAATTATCCCTTTTCTGCAAGGTATTCTGGGCATACTGTAGCATTCTGTAGCAGTGACTTAGTTCTGTTAAATGCTGTTACTTTTTTATTAGTGGGTTGGTATCTGACATAAAGAAACCCAGTTGGGGGTAATCACATCATGTGGATTAGTTTGTGTTGACTGAAAACTTCTAAAAAGGGATCTTGGTGGAACTGTGTTTAGAACATTCTGACTCATGTTCAGAATGAGAGATAGTGTAGCCCAGCTCTAGTGCCCCTCGCCCTTACAGAGGACACTAAAGGGAGACAGAGTCCTGAAATGTATGACTGGGAGTGAAGTTCTATGGCTACGTCTAGACTACAATGTTTTATCGGAGGAAGGTACGCAAATTGCACTCCGGAAGTTTGCGTACCTTTTTCCGATAGTTTTGTCAGAAGAGGCTTTTCCGAAATTTGTCCCGTCTACACTGGGCCAAATTTCAGAAAAACCTCCTCTTTTGGAAGAGCCCTTCTCCCTCGTGGAAGGAGGAAGACAGGACTTCCAAAAGAGTGTGTCTGCAAAAAAAGCGGAAGAGCAGACGCATTCCCTGGAAGTGGCAGAGTCTAGACGTAGTCTAGATGTAGCTATATAAGAAGCCAGATTACGCTGAAGCAAACACTTGTAAATGTTGAGAAGTGAGGACTATGGTTTTCACTTCTTCCTTTATAGCTTTGGAAGTCCTTTTCTTTTTATGTAGTTAATGTTAGTTTGCACATTGTTTTATATAAGGTAAATGTTGTGGGGTTACTGTTTCTGTCTTTGTATGTGTATGTAAATAAATTAATCTCTTAGCTTCCTCTTATCTTTTAGTTGTGTTACGTTTAGACTACAATCCTGCAAATACACACATGCTTTAAGTTAAGCAAGTATGTAAGCATTTTAAAAAATGGGGCCTGATATAAAAAAATTCTGGCAATAAGAAAGTGAGTGACTTAATGGTAAGTGAGTGAAAATATTTAGTATGTCCATTTTTGTATTTGTTAACAAAGGAATGAGTTCTGTTGTGGTCAGAAGTCACCGGTGTGGTGTCCTGACAATTATCTTGCTCTGTTTAATGAAGATAATCGTTTAGCTACATGGATGTGCTCCCCCTCTGTATTGTGCTCTTCATGGATAGCCAGCACAACAGACTGAGAAGGAACCCCCAAAGACCACAAAACCAGATAAAGGGTGAAGGTGCCCAAGCCAGGTTTATTGTCAATGAAGCATGGTTCTAGTATCCATCAGACTCCATCAGACTACTAACACGCGTGCTCATTACAATGGACCAGCTCAGTGAGTGGCAGGACTCTCCACTGCCCCTTAGGTCAGACAAAGACAGCTCCTCTGAGACACATCTTTATACACAGATACAAACAAGTTACACATCTTTCCTGATGTATCAGAGTGCCACCCTCTGATATACCTAGGTGCCTCAGCAAATTCTTAATCCTATAAGAACATAAGAATGGCCATACCGGTTCAGACCAAAGGTCCATCTAGCCCAGTATCCTGTCTTCTGACAATGGCCAATGCCAGATGCCCCAGAGGAAGTGAACAGAACAGGAAATAATCAAGTAATCCCTCTCCTGTCACCCATTCCAAGCCTCGGATAGAGGCTAGGAACACCATTCCTACCCATCCTGGCTAATAGCCATTGGTGGACCTAACCTCCATGAATTTATCTAGCTCTTTTTTTAACTTTGTTAAACTCCTGGTCTTCACAACCTCCTCTGGCAAGAAGTTCCATAGGCTGACCATGCGCTGTGTGAAGAAAAACTTCCTTTTGTTTGTTTAAAACCCGCTACCTATTCATTTCATTTGGTGACCCCTAGTTCTAAGCATGTGCATAGTCTCATTCAAATCACTGGAACAGCTCAAGTGGACTATAGCACATTTAAATACTCTGACAGATTCATTAGGGGGGAAAGAAATGAAATACCTTAGCATGTCAGGGCAACTACACTTGTATTCCCCCCATCACCTCTGTCTCCTGCTGCCTTCCTCAGCATCCCTGATCCATTCTGCTTCCCCACTCTGATTGTTCCAAGCTCACTTCTGCAGCCCCACATACAGCCCATATCGGGTCAGGGTCTGGCTCCCTGTTCTGAATACCACCTAGTAAGTGTCAGTGAAAAGGTGTATGACTCTCCCAGGCAAATCCCCCTCAGCTGCAGTCAGCCTGATTCTCACTCTGGACAAAATCAAGAGAAGTAGGCAAGCAAGCAGAAGAAGCTGAGAAACGGCTGTCCATGGGGGTCCCTTTAAGCACACGTTTCAGATAGCATTAGGCAGCAGCACCCGGAAGCAGCAGCTGACCTAATGCCCTGTCTGAACTAGTACCGGGTGGTCTTAAATGTGAGATAGTGTCCAATCAGTGTGGACACGATCTTTCAAAATAGCACCTCACTATTTTGTTGCACTTTTTGTGTGTAGATGCACAATTTTGTAATAAGCTTTTCCGGAAGATCTCTTCTGGAAAAGCTTATTCCAAAAGAAGCTTGCAGTGTAGATATACCCTAAGGGTACGTCTACACTAGCCACCCTAGTTCGAACTAGGGTACCTAATGTAGGCATTCGAACTTGCAAATGAAGCCTGGGATCTAAATATCCCGGGCTTCATTTGCATGTTCCCGGGCGCTGCCATTTTTAAATGCCCCGTAGTTTGAACTCCCTGCCCGCGGCTACACACGGCACAGGTTAGGTAGTTCGAACTAAAGCCCCTAATTCGGACTACCGTTACTCCTCATTGTTTTTACTGCAACCTCCAATACAAATGAATAGCCCTTTGAATTTGGCCAAATCTGTTTTGAGGTGTTCGCCTCCATCCTTTGTCTAGAGAAGGGGTAGGCAAAAGGGCCTCCATGGGCCGGATCTGGGCCTCCAAACGGGTTGATCCGGCCTGCAGAGGCCCTGCCGCTCCCCTGCCCCCAGGCCAGTCAGGGCCTGGGGGCGGGGGGAAGCAGGTGAAGTTTCCCCCCTCCCTGCTAGGAGCACACAGCGCTTAGAAGCACCATGTGCTCCTGGCAGGGCGGGAGGAAACTTTGCGCGCTCCCCCACCCCCAGACCCTGATTGGTGAGGGGCAGGGGAGCGGCAGAGCCTCCGCAGTCTGGATCAACCCACTTGGCGGGCTGGATCTGGCCCACGGAGGCCCTTTTGCCCACTCTGATGTAGACTGTTTCTTTATATTATGTTTCAGATACCATTAATGAAAGAATTGGATGGTTTCCTCTGCCCTGCCACCGCCCTGGCAGGGCAGGAGGAGACTTCACTGCTCCCGTGCCCCCAAGCCCTGATTGGCCGGTGGGCAGAAGGGAGAGCACGCAAAGTCTCCTCCCACCACCAGGAGCATAGGGGGAAACCTCTGGGGGGAGCAAAGCATTCACGCGCTCGTCCACCCCAAGACCAATCATGGTCTTTGGGTGGGGAAGCAGGGAAGTATCCTGTCCCCTCTTTCCGCTTGAGGCCCCAACCCTTCCAGTGCAGTAAAAAATTATTGCCTACCCCTGGTCCAGAGAAAACTTGTTTATCAAACTCTCTCCCTCCCCCCCCCCGCCCCTCCCCTTCTTCACTGCCCAATGCCTGGGTTAAACTCTTTGGGTGTGTCTAGACTACAGGGTTTTGTTGACAAAAGTGGACTTTTGTTGACAAAACTATACCTGCGTCTACACTGCCAGTTTTGTCGATGGCGGTAAACCTCATTGTACGAGGAATAACGTCTTTTGTCGGCAGAGTTCTGTCGACAGAAGGCGTTATTGCATCTACACTGTCCTTTGCATCTACATTCTCATGTTGACAAAGCGGTTTGCTTTGTCAACAGAACTGGATGTAGTCTAGACACTCTTTGTCGACAGTACGGGTGTGTCTAGACTACAGGGTTTTGTCGACAAAAGTCCACTTTTGTCGACAAAACTACACCTGCGTCTATACTGCCGCTATACTATACTGTATAGCGGCTATACAGTACTATACAGTATACTGTCTATACTGCGTCTATACTATACCTGCGTCTATGCTGCCGCTGAGTTCTGTCGACATAACATCGACAGAACTCAGCAGTTTTGTCAATGGCGGTAAACCTCATTCTACGAGGAATAACACCTTTTGTCGACAGAGTTCTGTCCACAGAAGGCATTATTGCATCTACACTGTCCTTTGCGTCTATACTGTCATGTTGACAAAGCGGCTTGCTTTGTTGACAGAACTGGATGTAGTCTAGATGCTCTCTGTCGACAGAAGCCGGGGCTATGTCTACACTGGCGGCTTCTTGCGCAAGAACATCTTGCGCAAGTGTTCTTGTGCAAGAAGTCTTGCGCAAGAAAACGTCCACACTGCCATGTGTGAGCTGTGCTTTTGCTCAAGAGCGCCCATGGCAGTGTGGACGCTCTCTTGTGCAAGAAAGCTCTGATGGCCATTTTAGCCATAGGGCTTTCTTGCGCAAGAAATCCCTGCCGAGCATCTACACTGCCCTCTTGCGCAAGAGCTCCTGTGCAAGAGGGCTTACACCTGTTAAAAAAGAGCGTAGCTCTTGCGCAAGGAGCCCTCTCTTACCACACCGTACTGTAAATTTCCTTGCGCAAGAGCAGGCGGGCAGTGTGGATGCTCTGCAGATTCTTGCACAAGAACGGCCGTACTTGCGCAAGAAACTGCGAGTGTAGACATAGCCCTGAAGTCTAGACGTACCCTATCTGTTGACAAAGCAAACCTCTGTCAACAAAAGCCTGTAGTCTAGACGTACCCTTTGTCACAGATTTGAAAGCATATTAGCAAAGAAAGGGGTGCTTAGAGGCATAAGGAGAGATAAGAAACAACTGTATTTAAGTAAAGCTCTTCCTGGAACTAATAGTTTAGAACTGAATCATTGCATGCTGAACAAAAAATGTCACTATATACCACTGATTCCTAATTCTCTCTGTTTTCTACAATGGGACTAATAATATGGATAATAAACTTATGTGGCTTTAAAAGAGTACTGGGAGATACTGATGGAAAATCACTGTAAATATGCAAATTTATTCTTACATATCTGTATTTTAATGTTTCCATTATTTATATTCATAGTGTAGAAAAACAAAACCTGAACAACATAATATTTGCTCTTTTTAAGCTTTGAAAAATCTTTATTTTCTGATGTCCCCACTCATACATGCTGAACCCTTTAACTAAATTTGGTCCTTTTTCCAATTCCCATATTTCAATAATGTGCTTAATTATCATGGAAACACAATGCTTAATTGTTACAATCCTTAATGCTTTGACTGTTTGTAGTATGATACACTAATGTAACATCACTAGGACCAAAACATCACCTATTTCCTGGGAAGGTGAGTCATCTTGCTTCCTGAATTAGAATTAAATCAAGCGGATTAGTATTTCTAAAGCAGGGGTGTTATGTAGCTCATTAGAACTCCAAGAAATCATTCAACATTTGTGGAATTCTATAAATTGTGAAGGAGTTGAGAGACACAGAATACTGGAAGGTTGCAGGTGCATTGCACAGCCCGAAAGGGAGAACATTAAACTCATACAGCCCTGCATGTGTAATAAGGCTAACTTCTTTGGCTGCTTTCTCCAGAGGTACCTGCCAGTACCTCTTGGTTAAGTCTAGGCTGGAGATGAACTGGGCACACACCAGTTTCTCCAATAGCTCACCTGTGCATGGCATTGGATAGTTGTCTGGACAAGTTACAGGATTCATCTTACAGTAGTCCATGCAAAAGCAGATTACTCCATCCGGTTTGGGAACTAGGACTACCGGAGAAGCTCATGCACTCTCAGAAGGGCGAATTACACCCAGATCTAGTATGTCCTTGATTTACTTCTCCATAGCCGCTTTCTCTGATGGAGCCATTTGGCAGAGTTGGACCCTGACTGGGCGATCATCACCTCTGTCAATGGAGTGAAATGCCCGGTTGGTCTGTCTTCGGGTGGCTGAGAACATTGGGGTGAACCTGATGCACAGCTGCACAATCTGTCATTGCTGTTCACAGCTGAGACATATTGAGAGGGTTACCTCTTCTACTCCATCTTTGCCTTTCCTGTTGTAGTAGGTTCCCTCAGGCCACTCCGCTTTCTCCTTCTCCTGTAAACTGCAGTAAACGGAAGAGCCTTGAATTCTTGGGAGTAAAAGGACTTCAGAGAGTTAATGTGATATACCTAAGGTTTAAGTCAGGTTCAGGAAATGCTATGAGGTAATTAACTGCTCCTAGGAGCTCTTGGACTGTGAACTGTCCATCCCAGGATGCTTCCATCTTATTGGCCTGGAGCACCTTCAAGACCATGACTTGCTCACCTACCTTGAAGGATCGCTGTCTGGCATGCTTATCATACCAAGCCTTTTGCTCTTGCTGAGAATCCTGGAAGTTCTTTTGCATGAGAGAGAGTATCTAATGGTATTTTGTAGGTTGTGTACAAAATCCAAAATGTTGATTCCTGGAGGAAGGATGGCTTGAGTCTAACCCCTTAGTCACTGAGTGCTGGTCAGCACTCCTCCTATCCATTACATGGCCCAATCCTCCAATTTGTCTAGGTCACTATGGTCCCTATCCCTACCCTCCAATGTACCTACCTCTCCCCCTAGCTTAGTGTTGTCTGCGAACTTGCTGAGGATGCAATCCATCCTCTCGTGCAGGTCATTAATAAAAAGGTTGAACAAAACCAGCCCTAGAGCTGAACCTTGGGGTACTTCGCTTGATACCGACTGCCAACCAGACATCAAAATGTTGATCACTACCCACTGAGCCAGACAGTCTACCCAGTCTATCAACCTTACAGTGCATTTATCCAGTCCATACTTCCTCAACTTGCTGAATACTGTGGGAAACTGTACCAAAAGCTTTGCTAAAGTCAAGGTATACCATGTCCACCACCTTCCCCATGTTCCCAGAGCCTTGTCTTAGAAGGCAATCAGGTTGGTCAGGCATGACTTGCCTTTGGTGGATCCATGTTAACTATTCCTGATCATTTTCCCCTCTTCTAAGTGTTTCAAAATGAATTCCTTGAGGATCTGCTCCCTGATTTTTCCAGGGACTGAGGTAAGGCTGACTGGTCTGTAGTTCCCTGAATTGCCCTTCTTCCCTTTTTTAAAGATGGGCACTGCATTTGCCTTTTTCCAATCATCCAGGATCTTCCCCAATCGCCATGAGTTTTCAAAGATAACGGCCAATGACTCTGCAATCACATCAGCCAGCTCCCTCAGCACCTTCAGATGCATTAGATCAGGCCCATGGATTTGAGTATGTCCAACTTTTCTAAACAGATCTTAACCTGTCCTTTCTCTACCCTGGGCTGCCCACTTCCTTTCCGTACTGTGTTGCAGTAGGCTAGGAGCTGACCTTGTCTGTGCAGACAGAGGCAAAAAAGGCATTGAATATTTCAGCTTTTCCCATATTGTCTGTCACTAAGGCTAGGTCTAGACTGCGGCATTTTTGCAGAAAAAGCTACGCAAAATACACGCCGCATTTTGTGTAGCTTTTTCTGCTTTTTTTTTTCAGAAGAGGCCTTTCCACAATTTGGCCCAGGGGATAGGGCGTTCGCCTGGGGAGGGCAGGGTGGTGGGTTCTAGCTCCGCTTCCCCCCCCACCTCCCTGCCAGGGAGAGGTGGGATAAAGGGCGCCCCGAAAGTAAGGTGGTGGGGTGGGTTCCGGTGTGCCCTAGGGGATGGGGCATTCACCTGGGGAAGGCAAGGTGGCAGGCTCTAGTTCCTCCCCTCCTCCCCAGGCAGAGGCAGGATAGCCAGATCACAGTGTGCTCCAGTGGATGGCCAAGACAAAGGGCTCCCTGAAAGTAAGGTGGCAGGGCGGGTTCCAGCATGGCCTAGGCAATAGGATGTTCACCTGGGGAGGTCTAGATGGGGCCAAATGGCAGAAAAGCCTCCCCTTTCAGCAGAGCCCCTATGCCTCATGAAACAAGGTATACAGGGCTCCCCAAAAGAGTGTGTTTGCTCTTCCACAAAAAAAAGCAGAAGAGCAAACACATTCCTCAGACACAACAGGGGTTTTGTGGGATACCTCCAGTATCCCACAAAAATCCCATAGTCTAGATCAGGGGTTCCCAAACTTTTTGACATGGGGGACCAGTAAATCCAGTCACAAGCTTTTGGAAGACCCGTAACGTTCATTTGCATATTTGCATATTCATTAAGCAAATGATGAATATTCAAATAAGGTGTTTCTGATCCTCCCAAAGCCCCCAGTGCCAGCTTTAGCAAAGCTTTTGATATGCTCACCCACAATATTCTTGCCAGCAAGTTAAGGGAATATGGATTGGATAAATAGACTGTAAGATGGATAGAAAGCTGGCTAGACCAGGGTTTCCCAAACTTTTTACTTTAGCTGGAACCCGTTTTTTTTAGTACTGTTTTTTGCAGCCCAAAAATATAACCGCATACAAAAAAAATTAAAAATGAATAAATTTTCAGTGTTTCACCCGGCTGCATCCTCCGCCCAGCCTGGGCCAGGGCTTGGGGGACCCGGCGCCGCATGGGCACTCCAGGAGGTGGGAGCAGGAGCAGATTGGGGGTAGGGTATCTGCCTAGGAGGGAGAGTGCAAGGAGGTGTAGGGTTGCCAGGTGTCCAGTTTTGTACCGGACAGTCTGGTATTTGAGGGTTCTGTCCGGAAAACAAATTGAGAAAATACCGGACATATAAAATGTCTGGTATTTTCTAATTAGGTAAGTTTTATTATTATTAGGTGTATCACTCCGAAGCTGCAAACTGCCTGGCTGGTAGATGTGCTCACGCTGCGTGAGTGTGTCTACCAGCCAGGCAGTTCGTAACTACTCGAGGGAGGGTATGGGGGGGGGGGCAAAATGGAATCCTTGGGGCCGGACTCACTCGTGTGCCCGGGTCTGCATGTGCCCGGGTCAGACCCGCTTCCCGCCAGCCGATTCACTCCCTCCCAGCCTTGCTTTTACTCCCGATCTCCCCTGGCCAGCCCTGCTGCCCCCATCCAGCCCTGCTTCCGGCAGCCGGTTCCCCCCGCCTCCCACTGATCTCCCCCAGCCAGCCCCGCTCTCCCCAATTACCCCCCCGCCCAGCCCTGCTCCCCCTGACCCCCTCCCAGCTGAATCATTCTCCCCCGCTTCTCCTCCTGATCTCCCCTGTCCAGGCCCCCTCCCCCCCGCCCCCGCTCCCCATCCAGCCCTGCTTCTGCCGGCTGCCCACTCCCCCCCCCCCCGCCCATCTCTGCTGGACAGCCCCACTGCCCCCAACCTTGCTTTCCGGTGGCCGGTTTCTCCCACACACACACCTCCTCCCAGCTCGCCCCGCCCTGCTCCCCTCCCAGCAGCCATGCTGAGGCTTGGTATTTTTTTCCCATGGCCCAGTACCGGGCTGTGGCCCATAGTTTGGGAAACGCTGGTCTAGACATAGCCTTTGTTACCTCCCTCATCCAGTAAGGGCCTGACACCATCCCTGATCACCCTCTTATTGCTAACATGCTGTAGAAACCATTTTTGCTTCCTTTCACATCCCTCGCTAGCTGCAATTCCAATTGTGCTTTGGCCTTCCTGATTACAGCCCTGCATGTTCGAGCAATATATTTATACTCCTCCCTAATCATCTGTCCAAGTTCCATGATGATGTCTGTAAAAAAAGTGTAATTCTTGCCATTTCTCTGTCTTCATTTCAATGGAAATGTCATGAGATACAGTAATTAGGAGTAAAGTTGAAAATAGCAACAGACCTTAATTAAAAATACCTTCAGTAGCTCATTGAGAATTCTGTATTGTTCTATATCCTTCATCTTAAACACCTGTGAGAAAACACACTGTTTAATGATAGCTGGTCTCATAAGTCATTTTGTTTTTTCCTCTTGTTAGCTTTTTATTATTAGCACTGATCTGTGTTTGCTACTTAAACCAAAGTGGAAATCATCCTCTGTTTGTGAGGCTTCAGCTGGTTGCTATGGAGATGGTTGGTATCACAAACAAATTTTTCCATGAGACATTCATGGCTATTTAATGGATGCACTTTTTTTTCCAGTATGCGTTAATTATGCCATATGCTCAAGGAACAGGCAAAATGATTAATTATTAGGTCTTCTGGTTCCTTGCCCCCCACCCGCACAAAAAGCAATAGATATGCAGAAATATATTATTTTATTGAATCACCTGGTTTGCATACTGAAGGCAGAAATGCACTTAATATACTGCACAAAAGTATAGACAACAATTTAATTTTTTCCAGACAATATTCCCCTTCTTTCCCCCATTATCATTTCAATTTAAATAAAAATAACTTTGTAGAGGCTGAAAGCTTTTAAAAATATTGTCATGCCAAAGAATCATATTGTGACAATCATAACATTTTCTAACCATGGTTTGTAAATGCATGTAAATAATGTCCTTTTTGAAACTTTTTGATCAAGAATAGTGTTTGAATGATTTATTGATACAAAACCTCTTTTTAAAAAAATGTTAGTTTTAATGCAAAAAATGGCCTGCATATTTCATGCTGTATATAATCAAGTAAACACAAAACATGTTAAGAAAGTATCACACTTATCCCACTACAGAACATAACATCAAATGCACGCTCCAATAACACACAGATCATGAGTCTATTAAAACTGACATCTACATTAACTGGTGGCTTTGTCATGTATTCCTTGAACATGGTAGATCAGGGGTGAGCAACAGGTGGCTAACAGGCCAGATCTAGCCCACGGCTACCTCACTGGGACCCTTAAGCACAGTGTAGCTGCAGCCACTTTAAATGTGGCTGCCGTATGGTCTGGATGCTGGAGAGTGAGGGGGGGAGGTTTTGTGCTCTGTCCCATCTCCCAGCAAAATCTCTCAGCTCCCATCATCCACTTTCCGGCCAATAGGAGCTGAGAAATTTTGCTGGAGGCAGGGGCAGCCAATGAAGCCTCCATCCTCCCTCCCTCCCTGTCACTGAAGCTCAGTTTCTGCAGAGCTGCTGGCAGGGAGCCGCCTAGGTAAGCACCTCCCAGCCAGAGACTGCCTCTGGCAACCACCCCCTCTTACATCCCCCAACTACCTGCCCCAAGCGATCATTCAATTTAAAGTTAGTCTTTAAAGTGCTGCATAGTCCTGTCTTTTGTTTCAGCAAGACCAGACTAACACGGCTGCATCTCTATCCCAAATCCTCTGTACCCCTTTCCCCCTTTCTCCCAGGTCACCACTCCCTCCCAGACCCTGCGCCCCCTCCTACACCCTTTCCGCAGGCCAGAATCCTCTCCTCCATCCATACCCCTTTCTGGACTCTGCAACCCAAGTCTCTGTCCCAGATTACAACCCCCTCCTTCACTCAAACTCCCTCTCAGACAACACCCCCTTCCTGCACTGGGCTCCTGGCCCAAGCTCCCTTCTGCACCCAACCTCTGTCCCAGACCCCACATTCCCTCAGTAGAAATGCGGTCCTTGACCACTTGCCAAAATCTTGGAGTAGCCCCACCATTAAAATTATTGCCCACCACTGTGGTAGATTGTCGAGCTGCTAAACAGCAGGTCAGGCTCCTGTATCAATAGAGATTGGCTACAGTGTCTCCTTGATAGAGAGGTACACCAAAGATATACCTTCCATAAGAATCTTTAATGTGCTGTCCCATGTAGCTGTCCAGTGTAGCAAAATAACAGTAGAACCTCAGTGTTAGAAACAGGTTATTTGCAACTCTGAACACAGCATTGTTCTTTCAAACATTTACAATTGAACATTAACTTAATACAGCGTTGAAACTTTACTATGCAGAAGAAAAATGCTGCTTTCAACCATCTTAATGTAAATGAAACAAGCACAGGAATGGTTTCCTTACCTTGTAAAATTGTGTTTTTAAACTTTTCCTTTAGTTAGTAGTTTACCTTTAGCCCAGTAATGTACTGCATTTGCTTTATTTTTGTCTATGCTGCCTGCATATTTCTGGTTTCAAATGAGGTGTACAGGTTACCAGTCAGTTGGTAACTCCTCTGTTCCTAGCTCTGAAGTTCTGCTGTGTGCTATACACAGTGCCACCCAGTGGCAGTAGTATATAATAGAGTTTAGCGTTCCAGTACAATCCTTTGTCTTTTTTCCTCGTTATTGTGCTTGTTCATTTTGCCTTACTGACCTTGTTGCAGTACTAGCTTGTTGAAATATTGTCCATGTGCACTAGACCAGGGTCTTCTAATTCTTCTTCATCAACTCCTCTATCAAGATAGTTGCAAGTTGTTTTCTTTGTCTCTGAGAATGAAGTGTAGTAATTTCTCTAAGACCATGTATCTTTAAGAAAGCAAGGTTCATTTAAAAGGAGACATGAGAGAAAATTCTGTTAAATAAAAAATAATTTTAGATCCCAGCCTGTCCATCAGGTAATTTGATATGGTATAATTTGAAGCTAAAATTGAGCCAGGTAAAAAAGAGCTGCCTTCTGTCTGTCCTGTTCTTGTTCTTAGCCTTTCAGCTTCTGAGATCCAAGCCCATTGATGCCTCTGAGACATGGCTGCCTTTCATCTCAGGATCTCCTTTGTTCTGAAGCCTATTCATTTAAAAATTGCATATGTTTGTGTGCTACCCTGCTCATTAACATAGGAGCTAGGCAGATATCCTTGGTAAAAGTTCAAAGGTACATAATTAAAGTCTATGTAAAAGGTCACATATAAGGAAGGGAATTTGTAAATCTTCTTTGCAGGAAAAACTACAATAGCTGCAACAGAAAGGTGATCAACTGACTCACACAGTCATTGAAACCCAGGTCAGAAATGCAGTGGGGCCAGTAGACTTCCTGGGCAGTTGGGCAAGGCAGGGAGGGGCCTCAGGTGGAGGGGGGCTGAGGTTAGCCTTCCCCAGGCAGACCTCAATGCTGTATGGGGCTCTGGCAGTGATTTAAAGGGCCTGGGGCTCCAGCCACTACCACAGTAGCAGCAGTAGTGGCCAAGAACCTCAGACCGTTTTGAATAACTGGACCCCAGAGCAATTGCCCCCTTTGCCCTCCACTGTCAGCACTCCTGTAGAAATGAATCAGCACAAGCACGCCTGAAAAAGCATTGGGCCTCACTCATATATTTCTGAGTGTTCTCGACTTTTCCATCTTTGTGACTCTCCTCTCGGTCAAGAAAGCCTGGGTGCAGCTCACCCCAATGCTCAGTGCCTGGCCAGAGCTGTTCACGATGTTTCCTCCAACAGTTTAGCAGACTGTTTCTCTCCGAGCAGGAAGGGGGAAGCTCTTGAGTGCTGCTGTACCAAAGATGCCATTAGATGTCCCAGTCTTGCCCAAAATATGGTGCTCACTACTGCAATTTACTTTTTCAAGCACTGTAGTGGAATTTCATTAAAATACTTTGTCCTTAAAAATTTCTATAAACATCTTTTAAGCCTCCACTCAGAATATAGGGACAAAAGAATTATCTTGCTCAACAAAAAATTTAAAAGTGGCAAATATGCCATCTTGTCTAATATGCCATCAGTAACAAAGCTTGCAAAGTCCACTTTGAAAATGCAATTTATTAGAATACTAATGTGTTTGAGTATTTTTTGTTTTCATGGCACTTCAATCATTTGTTTTTAATTTGTTCGCAGGATTACCTGGCACTGCTGCAGACCTAGAAAAAAGAAAGCTTATTTTTGGGAAAAACTTTATACCTCCAAAGAAGCCAAAAACTTTCTTACAGCTAGTTTGGGAAGCGCTACAGGATGTGACTCTTATAATTTTGGAAATTGCAGCCATCATATCTCTGGGGCTCTCATTTTATCAGCCACCTGGAGGAGGGAATGAAGGTAAAAACTCTTTGTAATAGTTGTCCGGGTAAATGTCAGTTACTGGTGATGAGTTAAATATTGGTTTATTTTTCTGTGGCACTAATATGAGGTTTTCTAGGTCAGTATTTTAGTTTTCTTCTAACTCCTAGGACTGTTACTTAATATCTGAGACCTAACATTAGTCTAAAGATACATAAACTAGCATTTTTCTTGAGGAGCTGTAAGAGATTGCTGAATCCCAAGGCATATTAAAATATTTAAAGAAAAATCAAAGCTTTCTTATAAAACTCCTTTAAAAATTAATTTTAAAATTAATAGACACTATCATATCTATTTGAGCTCATAGGTAGTATATACATTTACTCATCTTGGAAGGTGGTTTATTCAGTGACACAGACGGAGTGGGAAAGCAGTTTACATGCCAAAAATGGCTTATAATCCAGGCGTGGATCTATAGAGGCAAATAAAACAGTTATGACAGTTCACTGTAGCTAAAGATCTGACCCATATAATCAGTCACACATTGACCTTCTATAATTTTAATATGTTTTAGTCTTCTGGCTATAAAGCTCCCAATAAGTCTATTTCCTGTACTTCAGTGACCTTCTGTGGTTTTTGTAGAAAGTTGTACATTGTTTGTGTCTGAAGAGTTCTCTCAGATTCACATACATAAAAGAATGGGTCCCATCCACATTTGCAAAACTGCCATCTCAGGTAACTGATCGAGAGTTCATTTCAGTTTTCTCATAGGCCAATGGAGCTGCATGAGACATGGTGTGCAAAATTGCATGAACAACTTGGCAAATGAAGAATGTCTTCCCCTAAATATACTTTAGAAATGTTGTTTTCATTCCATGTTTTTATCTTCTATCCATATATTTTAGAAATGTGCATCTGTCTGTTTGTCTGTGAGTCCATTTGTTCAAGAACTCCTCCTACATGGTAAGAACTAGGATCACCAAATTTGGTAGGCAGCTTCCCTTTATCCTGACTTAAAGCAAGGTCAGGATTTGGTTGTGCAGGAAAATGGGATCTGCCTAGAATGGGATTGTTTTCCATAGAATGGAAAGGGAGGGGGGATGTAAGGAGGGACGGTTATACGGCAGAGTAACCGCAGGTGGGTGGCCATTCCATTATGCCCCGTCTCCTCCCCACCTCACTACAAGGGGAGCCCCAGTCACACCCTCCTTCATCCTCAGCACTGGACTAGGGGGCAGGCAGCACACCCGGCACAGCCCCAGGCACCCTGGGAGCTGCCATTGCCTCTGCAGCACAGCACCAGGAGCCCCAGGCAGCCACCATCACTGGACTAGTGCAACCCTGGATGCCCTAGGTATCCACTGCCGCACAAACCCAGGTGCCCCAGTAGCACAAACCCTGGATGCCCCAGGTATCCACAGCAGCACAAACCCTGGATGCCCTAGGTATCCACAGCAGCACAAACCCAGGTGCCCCAGTAGCTGCTGCCAGATTGAGATGCCCTTGCCACTGAGGCAATCCCAGTGAACCTGCACAGACCTCCCAGCTCCCTGCCCTGAGTCCTCCACACCTACCTTCTGCTGTGGGCCCTTCTCACACACAATGCCCTGCCATGAGCCCTCCACCCCTTCCCTAAATCCTGCACCCCCTACCTGTCCTGAGCCCCTGATTCACCCAACCTCCTCTTCTGAGCCTCCCACACCCTGCTGTCAGTCCACCCACACCTCCCAACCCTGGCTCCTGCACCCCCACTCCCTGCTCTGAGCCCTCAAGCCCTAACCTGATTCCTGCACCATGCACCTGCCCTGCACCCTCTAACTTTCCAGCCCCCTGCCCTGACTCTTACATCTGCAATCCCCACCCTGAAACCCCCCCCCACCTCCTAACCCCTTCCCCTAACTCCTGCACCCTCCACACTGTGCCCTGACTTCTGCACCCACCCACCCCCAAAAAACAGGTAAGGACCCAAGTAAGGCTGGGTACATTGGCTAGTTCCTTTATAGAGAGCTGGACATCCTTGTTACATGCTAATCACCTGCTTTTTCTGGGATGTTGGGCAGTTCTAATTACAGTCTTTACTTGCTTGAGTAAGGATTTGCAGACAAGGCTACCATTTTTATTCATGACCTATGAAGAAAAAAATCTTTGGAAATATACTTATATAACTGATTTTTTTTGGTTGTGTGCCAGCAAGCGCTAAATTTTGTTTTGATAATGTATTTAAAAAGTTCCCTTTCCCGTGGGAATCAGTCACTCATCTGAGATACAGAGGACATGCTGGAAAACTCAGCAGAACAGCATGGGAAAATGGGTTAATGTTTTATCATAACATTTCATTTAAATATTTTAATATGTTTGCCTTTCCTAGGTTTTAGTACCATTTTGATAGAATGATCTTGCTATTTTTGTGTGGAGAAAATGTATCCTGTTCGTGTATTAAAAGTACACTGTAAAGGTCGCCTTTTTTCTTCAGACATTTAAAAATGAGGGAAATTTTTGGTGGTTTGATGGGAGATAGCTCAAATTACTGGACCTCTCTAAAATCATATAATTAAACAAGTACATGTAGATGTGATTTTGTTCTTAGTATGGATACGGTCAGGTATATCTTAAAACACGTTAGCTGGAGCTTTAGAGCATAACTTGTCTCTATCTATATTAAGTGTAAGTAAAAAGAACCCACGAGGGTTTTTAAATAATATATTTTAGATAAGACCTTTCATCTCGCTTATTAAGTTTGCAGATGATACCAAGCTGGGAGGGGTTGCAACTGCTTTGGACGATAGGGTCATAATTCAAAATGATCTGGACAAACTAGACAAATGGTCTGAAGTAAACAGAATGAAGTTTAATAAGGACAAATGCAAAGTACTCCACTTAGGAAGAAACAATCAGTTTCACACATACACAATGGGAAGCGACTGTCTAGGAAGGAGTACTGCAGAAAGGGATCTAGGGGTCATAATGGACCACAAGCTAAATATGAGTGCACAGTGTGACACTGTTCCAAAAAAAAAAGCAAACATGATTCTGGAATGCAGTAACAGGAGTGTTGTGAGCAAGACATGAAAAGTCATTCTTCCCCTTTACTCTGTGCTGATTAGGCCTCAAGTGGAGTTTTGTGTCCAATTCTGGGCACCACATTTCAAGATGTGAAGAAATTGGAGAAGGTCCAAAGAAGAGCAACAAGAATGATTAAACATCTAGAGCAGTTTTTCTGAAAGTGTACCACGGAAACACTTTCAGAAACACTTTAAGTGGCCGCCCCCATTTGTTTATGTACCGGCACTGAAGCCACGAAGCCTCATGGCTCCCATTGACTCCATTTCATCCTTTGGCTCCCATTGACTGCAAAGGATGAAACGGAGCCAATGGGAGCCATGAGGCTCCATAGCCATGGTGCCAGGAAGTAAACAAAACCAAGGCGGCCAGTTAAAATGTTTATGAAAGTGTTTCCGCGGTGCACTTTCAGAAACACTGGTCTAGAGAACATGAGCTTTGAGGGAAGGCTGAAAGAATAGGGCTTGTTTAATTCGGAAAGGAGAAGACTGAGAGGGAACATGATAGCAGTTTTCAAGTACCTAAAAGGGTGTCAAAAGGAGGAGGCAGAAAAATTGTTCTCCTTGGCTTCTAAGGATGGGACAAGAAGTAATGGGCTTAAACTGCAGCAAGGGAGGTTTAGGTTGGACATTAGGAAAAACTTGTCAGGTTGGTTAAACACTCAAATAAATTGCCTAAGGAGGTTGTAGAATCTCCATCTCTGGAGATATTTAAGAGCAGGTTAAATAGACTTCTGTCAGGGATGGTCTAGAAGAGGGTACTTGGTCCTGCCGTGAGGGCAGGGGACTGGACTTGACCTCTCGAGGTCCCTTCCAGTTCTAGTATTCTATGATTCTACAAAAAAAAAGTTCTATGTTTTGTTAGTCTTTAAAGTGCTACCAGACTATTTGTTGATTTTTAAGTTTTTCCTGTAATTTTTCAGTTTGGATCAAATTGATCCAAAACAGTATACATTTCCTGATGGAAAATTGAAAAACTGAACCAAAGTTAAAATTTTCTGCATGAAAATGTTGATTTTAATGGAAACTCCATTCTTTGTCAAAATGTTTCCAGCAGAAAGTGCCCAATCATCTCTCATGGCTGAGTTGTTACTGGCGTTAATACTCTTCCTCTCTCCTGTTGAATTTGTAATTGAACATATTGCTATGTGTAAAATTAAGGGGACAGAGTTAGGATTTTAAATTGGGTGTCGTGTTATGATCCCCATGGAATTAAAGAGCATGAGAAGTCCAATAAAGCAGTCATAAATACAGCTGTCTGCTCAAGGCAGTAATTCAAAAACCAAAGGGCTAACAATGGCTTTCTTTTAGTAGGGGTAAGTGAATATGTTCAGCTGAAATTCAGGCTGTACTGGAGTACATTATTTTGTATAGGTCTTACTCAGTCTGTGTAAGTGAAATCCTCCTCCTTGCAAGCTTTGATGTTAGTACTGCAGGAACATAACAGCTGTAGCAGATGCTTGACTGAGCTTCCCTGAGCATGAAGTACAGTTTAATACAGTGGAAGTACAATGGACAGCTGGATTTCCCTGTACATGTTGTAGGTAATTAAGGATGCATCCTTACAACCAAACATTTCAGAGTTCTGTTATTAGGAGATGCCTTTTCATGGCTGTGACATTTAGGGTTCAGTAATTCAGAAGTCACTGGTTTTATTGTGTCTTTTGTGAGGCAGCTAGCATATGGGAAGGGTCTTTGCTCTTGGTTCTTTGCTGCTAGAGCACATTGTAGAGATTTAAGGGGTGGTAGCTACAGGAGAATAGAAGAATAAAGGGGGAAATAAGCAAATTCACATAATCTGATAAAAATCCACGGACTGTATTTTAGGTTTTAATCTCTAGCTCTGCATTTTGCTTGTGTAAGAAAATGAAGTTTTCAGATTGCTCTGAACAGTATCTCCTCACCACATTTGGTCCAAATAGATACCCATAGCTATATGGGTGACTCAAGCTTTCACACCAGTCTTGTCTGATCTTAGGTCCCAGGCACAATCATTTCTGTCCCAAAGACTAGTCCCTAAAGGATCACTTCTGCTTCCCTCATATCCAAGGTGGAGTTAAAAAACTGATCTTGCAATAGAGAATTAGCAAGAAACATCCTGCATTGCCTGGCATGGCTTCAACACATGCTAAAAATGTTCTGCCCTAGAGAAAGCTCTGGGAGCCTTATTTCCCTGGTTTTTTTGGCATGCAAGGGGTGCGGGCTGGCCTCTTCTTCATATTTGGAAGGGAATAGCCCAGTATCCTCTGGCTTCCTCTCCATGGGGAAGAATCCCTAGGGCTTCATTCCCCTGAGTCCAGAGGCTGTGATAATCCCTAGCCCTTGAACATGGAGTGTGGGAGAGGAGGGAAACAGAAAAAACCCCTCACTAAGCACCAATACAAGTGCTAGAGACAATCTGGCCATGGACTGTATAATTTGTCCCATCTTTGGTAACATCCTCTTTCCCTTTGCTCCAAAATCACCACCAACAAACAATTTAATCTAACAGCTACTGCTTTATTTGTTACATATTTTTGTAGAATTTGCAGGTCACAGGCTTTTGAAGTCTCTCCCTTCTCCAGTTCCAAATTTGTATTTGACTTTTCCTTATAGTTATTGCTAAGAACACAAACTTATGATTTCAAGAAGTAAACTTAGGAGTACCTTCCCTGATGGTTTGTTTGAGCTTTCATTTTTCAGATGAAATCAACGTATTTTTAAATTCTTGTGTAAATTCTTGCTAGGGAAGCCTTGAACAAGAGTCTCATGTAAACTAACACTTTTTCTATGTTGAAGAAACAAGTATTTGTGATTTAGGCAATGCAAACACGTCAAATGTGAAATTAATGCTAGGAGTGGGTCTCCTGGAACAATACCATGTAGGCAGCTGCTGGGAAAAAAAGCTCACTAAAACAAAATACTGTATGAGAATACAGTATGCAGCATCTGCCAATGTGCATACATTATTATTATTTATTTTTTATTACCTTAACACCTCAGAGCCCTTGTTGTCAACCAGGACCCCTTTATCAATAAAGACATCATATGTGTCTTCTTTAAACAAGTTAAATTAGGTCGCAGTGGATAACAACTTCATGAGAGTTGTTGAAAGGGGAAAAAACAAAAAGGCAATAATTAACGAGCTATTTATTTAGCCTGTGATTAAGTAACATCAAATAAATAAACCATCTGGGAATTCTGAGCATCCCCTCAGGAATTTCAGTTTGTGTAGTTGGAATCAATGCACAAAGTGTATAAGTGAATTAAGACAGAAATTAGAATTTATAAGGTGTTACTGTCTCTTCACCCAGGCAATCAATATGCAGGGTTTTGTCATAATGTGTTAGAATTTAATTTTGCTAAAAGAATTGTATCGCTGTCAAAACATGAGGCAACTTTAAATCACTTGCATTCAAGGAGGTGACTCACATGCTTAAAATTAAGCACGTGTTTAAGAGTTTGCTGGATTGAGGTCAGAATACTCAGAACCTTCCAGGATCAAGCCAGGCCTGCTGACAGGGGCAGCAACTGGAGCCCCAGGCCCTTTAAATAGCTGATGGAGCACCACACACTCGCTATGTCTAGACTGCAAGCCTCTTTTGAAAGAGGCTTTTTCGAAAGATATTTTCAAAAATGCCTCTTTCGAAAAAGAGCGTCTAGACTACAGCCAGTACTTTCGAAAAAGCAAGCCGCTTTTTCGAAAGAGAGCACCCAGGCAGTTTGGATGCTCTCCTTCGAAAAAGCACAGTTTGCATTACATAGCGCTTTTTTTTGAAAGAGCACTTTCGAAAAAAGGTGTTATTCCTCATAAAATGAGGTTTTCCACGGTTGAAAAAACTGCCGCATTCTTTCGATCCACTTTCAAAAGAACACGGCAGCAGTCTAGACACAGGGGAAGTTTTTTTCGAAAAAACACCACTTTTTTCGAAAAAACCCTATAGTCTAGACACACCCCCAGTGAGGTTCTGAAGGCTGGGGGTGGGGGCGGAGGGCACTGCCATCCTGGTGGTGCAGAGGGCTGACTGCCCCAATGCTGTCCCTTCTACTTCAGGCTCTGCCCCTTCCAGGGCATGGAGCTGTACACACATACCGGCTTTCCTGAGGGCCCATGGATGCTGTCAGGCCCCTGGATCAAGCTCTTGTTCTAGGATTAGAGAAACAAAGTTTCAGAGACTTATGTAAAATATGTAGTGTTTTCCAACTATTAAAACCCATTTCTGAAGTTTATTAATATAAGTTTTTTTAAAAGAAGGATAATGGAGCTCTGGAATTTACCAAAGGAGATTGTCATGTCCTTGTTGCTGTCAAAGAACAGGTTAGACAAACACCTGTCAGGGATGGTCTAGCTGTATATAATTTTGCCTCATGTGGGAACATGGACTGAATGATCTCTTGAGGTCCCAATTCTATGATTCTGTTATAACTCTCAACATATGAAGAAATCAAATGTAGTGTAAATAAGGTTGATATATGGAAGAAATTAACCTTCAAGTCTGTGACTGTTTCATATAAAACTCAAATCTAATCTTTTAAATCTTCTATTTCTATTTGAAAATATCAACTTCATAAAAATAACCTTACACTCTTTAATGTTTTAATGTTGCTCCAATAAATCACATTCATTGTACACATATAATTATATCATACTCCTTGGCTAGTACTGATGCCAATCTCAGGACCTATTTGACTGATTCCACAGCATACAAATCTTCTATAGTCTATATTACTACTGAATGAACTCTACGTCTATAACATGTTAATGTAGAAAATATTTTGCATACTGAAAATCAATAGGTGCTTCAAGTATCTTACCCAATAATGATAACTACATAGAATAAAATTAGAGGCCTTCCATACTCTAAGAAAAATATTTCTTGGGTTCACAGAAAATATGAAATGTTACTAAATTAAAAATAGAGAATTGCCTAATTTTCACAAACGCATCCTTAAGTGATTTGAATTTTAGCCTTACAGATCTATCTTTTGAGTGACATCAAGGAAGATTAAAGTTAAAAAACCCTGCTCAATGACTTTCTCATGAAAACTATTTTCAGAATTTTCCCTCATGTCAAAGAATCTCACAGTAATTAACAAAATTCTTCAAGTATCTTAATATCAGCTATATTTATGTCTTGAAACAGAATGAGAGGAAACCACTGAAACGTAAATTATTTGTGCATATTTCTCACTCGGCAATAATTTGAACAATTCTGGCAAAGTGATACAAGTGTTGTTATCTTTCTACCTTCCTTTAAATTTATTATTTGCAGGTTGGAAACCCTGAATTTAATTTCTGGGGCCTCCAAACAGTGACACATTATGACATTATATTGCTCCAAATTATGAGGTTAGTACCTTGGAATTTCCAGGTCAATTTGATCTTGTTCCTTTATATGATAGATAGGGCTGTCTTTTCCAGACAAGTCTCAAGTGACTGAATCTTTGGGATAAAACTATAATTTCTTATACATTATTTTACAATTTGATAGAGATTGTTTAACATAAGGGGCCTTCCTCTACAGATGCTAAATAAACCTACGTCTGTAAAAAGACAGGTTCTATGTAAGACAGGGAGTAAGAGCAATACAGCTTTAGGAGACTTTGCCTAAGGGCTCATCTAGACTTCGCTAAAGAGTCGGAATTCCTGTGGCATTTGCATATCCTCTTTCAACACTTTAGCATAGTCTAGATAAGCCCTCAGAGTGTAGTTTGTTTTTCAGATCCTGTCTTAATATCTAGCTGATTGCAGGGTTGTTATATTTCTCAATTTAAAAAGTTTTTGCTACCAGGTTGTTTCATACAATATTACATATGCATTTCAAGCACATGTTTTAGAAAACAAAGACTCCATTTACAGATAGGCATTTCTGGATCAGATTAGCAAATTATAAGGACAATGAGTAGTCTTTCGGCACCTTAGAGACTAACAAAATATACATAATATTATGAGCTTTTGTTGGCAAAACCCACTTCATCAAGATATGGAACCCAGAATTTTTAATAGAAAAAAGAAGAGGGAGGGAAAGGTACTTGTCAGTTGTAAGAATGGTGCTAATTAGGATTAAGTATGGGACACTTCTAGCCCACTCAACTTTTGATGCAAACATGGTGTTAAACGCACAGAAGGCTGGCTTTATAATGTGACATCCAGTTAATATCTTTCTTTAAGCACAGGGAAACAGTTCGCAGATGAATGTCAATTCTGCACTCTCTCTTTGTAATTGGCTGGTGAAATTCCTTTGCAGAAGGATGGCTACTTTTAAATCCACTAATGAGTGTCCAGCCAGGTGAACATGTTCCTCTACAGGTTTATGAGTGTTACCATTTTGATTTCTGACTAGTGTGCATTTATCCTTTGTCATAGTGACTGTCCAGTTTGGCCAATATACTTGGCAGAGGAGCACTGCTGGCAATTGATGGCATATATCACACTAGAGGATGTGCAGTTCTGTGAGCCCAGATCTTGTGGCTTATGTGGTTAGGTCCTGTGATGTGTTGCTTGTATAGATGTGTTGTTTTTAAAGTTACAGACTAACACTGCTACCCATTTGAGACAAATTATAAGGGTTCTATCATAGAGAGTAGCTATGCCTAAAATAAGACCCTCTTTTTGTGGTGAGTGATATAACTCGAAAGACATGTTACTTCTTGTCATTTCTTCTATGAACAAACCAATAAAAGTACCGTAACATCCCGACTATAATGTGCACCTACCTTTTAAACATGAGAATTCCGGTATAAACTGAACTCCTATCTATAATGTGCACCCTGACTTTGCCGTATTTTGTCTTGCCTTTTTGTATTGCTGGGTAATCACGCATGAGCGCATGAGTATACAGTGCGCGGCGTGTCCATGCTCTCTTTGGGATGCCATGAGTTGTCAGCGATCTTACACGACAGCTGAAAAACTTAAAGTTGTTAGCTGTGCTGAGGCTCATGGCAACAGAGCTGCCAGCCGTGAATTTGATGGCATAGCAGAGTCTAACATTCGGCTTTGGAGACGGCAGAAAGAGCGCCTGCAAGTGCTGCCTCAGATGAAGATGGCTAAGCGAGGTAAAAGCGCTGCATATCCTGAGTTGGAGGCCAAGCTGGTTGAATGGATTGCTGAGCGTAGACAGCAAGGCGGTGGTGTTAGCATTGCGGAGGTTAGAATGAAGGCTTTGACCATTGCCAAAACGTGCGCTACCACAGCTGGGTTTAAAGCTTCGCATGGCTGGGGCAATCGGTTCATGAATCGCCATGGCCTATTGGTCCGACGCCGAACGACAATCGCACAGAAGCTACCCAGGGACTCAGACACCAAGGTACTACAGTTCCAAAAGTTTATCATAAAACTACGCAAGCAGCAGTGCTACGACCTTTCATTAATTGGTAACGCAGATCAGACATCATTCAATTTCGATAATCCCTACAACAGAACGCTTGAAGTGAAAGGTGCCAAGACCATCTCCATTGCTACCACAGGCCATGAAAAGTCTAGGTTTACCGTAGTGCTTGCTTGCATGGCCGACGGAACGAAGCTGCCTCCTTATATTGTGTTCAAGCGCAAGACAATGCCAAAGAATGTTATATTCCCGAACACCGTTCACGTGCGTGTTCACCCTGAAGGCTGGATTGACGAAGCTTTAATGCTTGATTGGCTACAGACGGTTTGGGCGAAGCGGCCAGGTGGACTTATGAGAAAGCGGTCTCTAATAGTTTTGTATGCATTTCGGTGTCATCGTATGCCATCTGTCAAGAAAAGGCTTCAGCAGGACAAAACAGACTTGGCAATTATTCCTGGTGGAATGACCAAAATGTTGTAGCCACTTGACTTGACAGTTAACAAACCAATGAAAGATGCACTATGCAGGAAATGGAACACCTGGTTGTTGGAAGGTGAACATACATTTACTGCAGGTGGACGTATGCGAACACCGACGCTGCAAGATGTTACCCAGTGGATAGCGGATGTCTGGGTTGAACTTGATCCCGCTATCGTAAGGAAGGGGTTTCTGAAATGTAGCATCTCTAATGCTATGGATGGCAGCAAGGATGATGCCCTGTGGATGGATCCGAGCGATGATGAATTGTCCAAGGATGAATTACCGGTATGCGAAGATGACAATGATTTGTATTACCTGGATGAAGATGTCGAGGGCTATACCCTGGAAGATATTGCTTGTCTGTTCAAGGAAGATTCTAACAAATGCGAATTCGAGGGCTTCGAAGATGAGTACAAGATCAATTAACATACGGTATTTGCTTGTTTGCACTGCAGTGTTGATTTCATTTGTTTAACTTACCTTTTTGAAACTGTGTATATAGTTGCTTGTCGATGCTAATAAAAATCAACTTAAGCTCTGGTGTCCAGCGATTAATTAAGTGCCGCGGGACTGCCAAATGAAAACTTTGAAAAAAAACTCCTATGGATAATGCGCACCCCAACTTTGACATTAAAAAAAATGGGAAAAAAGTGCGCACTATACTCGTGACTTTACGGTAAAAAAAAAGACCTAACTGTCTAAAATAAAGGGTGCACATACCTATTTAAAGTTAGGCAGTGAATTAGGCCCTTGAGAAAAGAATACAACAACATTCAACTTTTAATCTGTATAGGTACACTTGAGTTTTTAAAAAGGATTGTGCAGGTAATTGTATGTCAGGAGTCCTCATCAGAGAATGCTTAGAAAGAGGAGAAAAGTGCATATTTACTGTTTTGTTCCATTGCAATTACATTTCATGTGATAACAAGGAAAAATTCTATATTGACATGCTGGCCCCCTTGATTACATTGTTTGCTCCTTTTCAATTTGTGACCATCTGTGATGGACCAGGCTGGGTCTGGGCACTGATGAGGGCGTCTGCTCAGGGTGAATTGTTCAAAACCAGGTCTGTTTACAGCCCTAGACTGGAGACCTTTCCCAAACAGGTCACAAGCCAGTCACAAAGAGCACTTCAGCTGCCAATCCAGCCAGCAGGAAGCCTCACGAGCAAAACCCCTCAGACACCCCAGCTCTCCCTGTGCCACAACCAGACCTGGGCCTTACACATAGGTGAGGGGTTATAAAACCCAATCTCACCTACCCTGAACGGGTTTTCCCAGTCCCAAAGAACCAGACACAGATTCCCAGTGAATTTACACTTTAGACACCCACAAGACCACGCTGGGCCAATCCTTTAGAATCTAAACTCTGAGGCTGCGTCTAGACTGGCAAGATTTTGCGCAAAAGCAGATGCTTTTGCGCAAAATCTTGCCGCCTGTCTACACTGGCCGTGAGTATTTGCGCAAGAACACTGACTTTGTACTGTACAAAATCAGTGCTTCTTGCGCAAATACTCTGATGCTCCTGCTCAGGGATAAGCCCTCTTGTGCAAGTATTCTTGCACAAGAGGGCCACTGTAGACAGCAACATTAATTTCTTGTGTAAGAAAGCCCGATGGCTAAAATGGCGATCGGAGCTTTTTTGCGCAAGAGAGCGTCTACACTGGCACGGATGCTTTTGTGCAAAAGCACATCTTTTGCGCAAAAGCACATGCCAGTGTAGACGCTCTCCTGCGCAAAATCATGCCAGTCTAGATGCAGCCTAAAAGAAAGAAAAGGTTGAGAGTAAGGTTATTAAGGAGAATACATTACATGCACCAATCACCAAGTTCTTGATTCAGGCTTTTAGCAGAGATGTTACAAACTGCTATCTTAAAAGTCTCTGGTGTACATCCTATGTCAGGATGGGTCAGCAATCCTTCCCGGCTCTCTGTCCCTCACAAGGCTGCATCTGGGATCAGTAGCAGAATTGAAGACAAGATGGAGTCCACCTCATAGCACTTATATATCTCTGGTGTCTCCCAAACTGGAGCTGGTCACATGATGGCATGATACACATGTCAGCAGCCATGAGATACTGACTGCTTTGCAGATTTCCAGTCGCATTCCTCAGGTATTAATTGGCCACCTTGAGAGCCATTGTCCTTGGGGCCATGCTAATTAGCATAATCATTCACTGGACATTCCTTCTTTACAACAGGCAGTTCAGGCCCATCACTCTGTCTCAGGCAGAGAACATTCACAATACCAGCACAGAGTCCATATTCATAACTCCACATACAGACATCATACAAGTGCTCAAGTAGGATATAGAGAACCAGTAGAACATAAGCTTTCATTTGACACCTCACATGGCCCCCTTTCTATAGACTTTGGGGCAACACCCCATCCTCCGTGGGTGCAGCAGTGATCTGGCTGCTCCCCTTAAAATCCAATAACGTGACACCATCTGTTCTTAGTTTTTTTTTTAAATGAATATAACATGGTGTTGTAACATTATTGTGCATTATGTAGGCCCCTTTCTGTTATAGGAGCCTCTGATCTTTACTGGGAAAATCCTATGTTCTGCAATCTAACTTAGAGACTACAACTCCCATGATGCTTTGGGAGAAAAGGGGGAAACTGCTCTCTTCCAGGCGGTGCAGAAAGAGAGGTGGTTGGCTCCATTTTGGAGAGAGGAGCCGGAATGCTTATGTGGAGCTATGTAGAGACCAGGAGTTGCTGCTGGAAAGCTAGAGCCTACTGCTGAGAGCAGGCTGGGTTTTTGATTGAGAAGAGAGCTTCAGAGGCTGTTGGTGGTTATCTCTGAAGGGGAGAGACCATTGCTGTGCCTTGAGCTGACTGGGAAGGGCCTGCAGGGAAAGAACTATGAGTAAGTGGGCCTGTTGTTTGAGAAAGTGCTTGCAAGGGAAGGAGCATAGCCGGGAGACTGAGTCTAAGGAGAGGCAGAGCGATCATGAGATGGTTGAGTTCAGGATCCTAACCAAAGGAAGAAAGGAGAGCAGTAAAATAAACACCCTGGACTTCAGAAAAGCAGGGAACTGATGGGTAGGATCAGCGCTTTTTTTGTTCAAAAAAAAAAAAAAAAGTGCTGGTACTCCAGCGGAAAAGTTGTTGAGCTCTGACTGGAGGTTCTGGTACTGCATCTGGAGGTGCCAGTACTGTGTACGAGGCAGTACCATCACAAAAAAAGCACTGGGTAGGATCCCCTGGGATGCTAACATGAGGGGGAAAGAAGTCCAGGAGAGCTGGCTGTATTTTAAAGACCTTGTTGAATGCACAATAAAGTTATACCTTATTGAAGGTGCAGGAATAAACCATCCCAATGCACAGTATAAAAAGCAAACATGCTAGGCAATCAGCTTAGCTTAACAGTGAAACCCTTGGTGAACTTAAACACAAAAAGGAAGTTTACAAGAAGTGGAAACTTGGACCAATGACTAGGGAAGACTATATATTGCTGGGGCATGCAGGGGTGTAATCAGGAAGGCCAAAGTGGAATTGGAATTGCAGCTAGAAAGATATATGAAAGGTAACAAAAAAGGTTTCTACAGGCATATTATCAATAAGAAGGTGGTGAGGGAAGAAGCGGGGACACTTTTTTAAGGGTCCTCTCTTTCAGAGTTTCCATAAGTGTCTGTGCTTCTTGATTTTAATTAAGACTGGGAGAGTAACTGCCATATTAGTTTTGAGGCATTTACCACCTTATCGGGTGGATAACAATCAATGATTTTGTTTAAAATATTTTAAAAATTGATTTTTTTAGTTAAATTGGATTTGTTATTCAAATAGGATATTCGATAAAATATTTTTGAGCAAAAACACCTATCTAAAGATAGTTTTAATTAAGATACATTATAGCTCAAAAATATCTCCTATTTCATAGGAATTGTAAATTCTAATTCTGTAGTATGAGACAATATATTAATGTAATGTTTTAAGAAAAGTTTTGTAAATGAGTTCCAATAGTTCATCGATTAGGGACTCAATCTTATAGGGTTCCAGAGGCTTCTGTATAGATTATTTTGGTTAATCTTTCTATCTACTCAATGGGACTCAGTGCTCAGTCTAGAAGATATCATCAGAGATGTTTAGTTTTGCAGTTCTCAAACTGTGGATTCATGTCTCCAGAAATAACATGATTGTTAACAGCAAAAATGTTTTAAAATAAATAAATAATGCATACAGGTGAGAAATAACAGCTCAGCCTTATTATCCTTCTACACATTTGTGTACACAGTGTCCAATCCGTTACCTCTCTCTAAAAGGGCAAAGTTTCAAATAGTCCAATGAATAGAAGATTGTTTGGGGTGGAAGAGCTCTAGACAAGGAGAAAAAGTCTGGAGATAAATGTGAGAAGAGAGGCACAGGCAATAGAAACAAAAGTGAAAGTGTTTGAGCAGCATATTCCAAAAGTCTTGAGTTCTTTCTTAAGTTCTACCTGTGAGTAAAACAGGCAGGCATGTGTGCAAAATGCAAACAGTGCAACAAAGAAATGCAAGGCCTGGTTACCTGAATGAAACAACATCTTGTGAAGTGTTCCTTCTCAGGAAGGAGCTGCATTGAAGGTGATGAAAGGAACATATGTCAACCTGCAGGATATTCAGGTTGGTAAACTTTTTTATTTCATGCTTTTTCTTAAGAACTGCCTGTCTCCCTTCTGGGATAATCTTGACTTCTCATGTTTGAGAAAAAATATATAGTTTTTACTCTATAGTATTATCATTTTGATGCAGTTGTCATAAAAAATAAATAGCTGAAACAGATCTTCCTTTTTCAATTTAACCTTTAAAGTAGTACTCAGTGTCAGTGAATACCATGAGTAATACTAAATGAGCAGCATAGTAATAATTAAATAACTACATTGACTTATTTTGTTTAGGAGAATCCATCCTCAACATACAGGATTCTGAAGCCTATCCACCTTCAAGATCATCATAATTTTCTATAGTTTCAGAGTTATCTGCCAATGATAGGTTTTCAGTCATATCATACATGACACATAGCCATAGTATATCACCAATAGCAAAAAGAAAAAAAAGATCTCTGTCATCCAGAAACACCATAGATAAGTTTGTGATAAGACCCAGCAGATTATAAAAAGAGGTAATTGATGAAAAATTGTTATGTAACAAACTCTCCTTTCCATATAATTGAGAATCCACACTTCATTAGCATGGTTCAGTCATTAAGATCAGGATACAGACCACCCAACAGAGCAGATGTCATAGGCAAATTGCTGGATAAAGTGTATGAAAGAGAAATTGAGCAATGTGCAAAAAGTCGAGAGGGTAAAATTGTTAACTTGAGTCTTGATGGGTGGAGCAATGTCCACAATGATTCTGTTATATGTGCTTGTGTGACAACAGAAGAAGGGAATGTCTTCCTTATAGAAACAACTGATACATCAGGAAATTTACACACGGCAGGATTTACTTACAAGAAGTAACAGTAAAAGCTACAACAAATGGTGGAAAAAATTCAAATGTCTACTATGAAGCTTGGTCACAGACAAAGCTGCAAATGTATCCAATACAAGAAGAAATTTAGAAGAGTGAAGAGAGTGCCAAGCTAATAACATACTGTTGCAGTGCTCATTTATGGTTAGTAGGATAATAATATTCCCTGCCATCAAAACCAAATAAACAAATGACAGCTAAGAAAAGCAACTATTCCAAAACTTAAGACCTGTGTGATGGATGGGAGGGGTACTACCCTTTTCTAACCATCTCAGTATTCAGTAACTAAAGGGTTAAACCCAGAACAGTGGGTAACCAGGAAGTGTTGGCAGGGAGCCAGGAGAACCAATGGGAAGAAAGTGTTGAGATTTGAATTGAAAGGGAATCTGCCTGTTGCAGTTCTTTTGTGTGAGTTTGAACCAGGCAGGGATATCCACGCCTAGAAAAAGAAAATCATGCCTAGCAATGGACTGGATCTTGAAGCTACAGATATATAAGTGATAGGGAATGTCTAGTTAGACATGATCAGGTTATTTCCTTTGTATTGTAGTTTGGGTAAATTTCTATGCGCTGAGTCTATGCCCCCCCAACTGTATCTAAAGATGAATCCCAGGGAATCAATTCTCTATGCTCTAATCTGTTTTTTCTCAGTTGCACCTAGCAACCAAGTATGCTTTACCAAGTATATCTTTTTGTTTTGTTAATAAAATCACCTATTTTATTAACTATGATCTGATTCTTGTGTTCTGCAAGGAAATAGGAGGTCATGCCTTAAGGATGTTAGGTATTAGGTAATTGACTAATCGAATAGTAGATGCATTTTTGCATCAACTATTCAATTAGTTGATAGGGTGCCTCTGCCTTGGGCTGTTGAAGGACATAGCATAATATCTTAGATTCCTTTGGTAAGAAAAATGCATCTCTTATTGCTGAGGTCAAGTTTGTGGTTAGTAGGATAATATTACCTGCCATCAAAACTGCCAGGGGCTGTTGCTACACTTTATTTAATATTTATTTAACATTTTATTTAATATCTGTGCATGATAGTGTTACTTCATTAGGCCTTGACAAAGTGTTTTGTCTAGTACTACTTGAAGACACAAGTAGGGCTGTTGCTACACTTGAAAGGCAAACATGCCGAATCCCGGGGTTCTGGACTCCGTGTGGCACTGCCACTTTAAAATGCCATTCGGAGCCTGATGCTGGGCTCCCCATGGCATTCAAAGCAGCAGCACTGCATGGTCTATCTGATAGAGGCAGCAAGAGGGGGGAAGCAACTCATCGATTATCTTGTCGACTATCTGATAGACATTTGCTTATCAGATAGTTGACTGGTACTTCACATCCCTATCATGTCTAAGACTACAGTTTGGTTTTTTCCAGGTCTCTTATGGTAAAAGAGCTTGGGATACTCTGTGGGAAGAAGTTCCCAAGTGAATTTTCCTGGTTAAAAAAGAAATGGGTTTTGCACTTGGATGGGAATCTGTGACCTTAAGGAGTTTTTAAAACAGAAGCCTCTAGAGGCAAGGTATTTTAAAGGTGTCTTGCAGGCCCCCACTTTCTGTTTTCAAAGTGCCAGAGTGGAGAACAGCCTTGACAACTTGAATTCACAAATACTCAGGGAAAACTCTCATTAATATATTGGATTTCAGCATGGATGAGCTCATAATAGGTAAAAAGCACATACATATATGTGTTAGAGTCTATTTTTAAATTGTACTTTACATACAAACAAAGACTAGTAATGCAAGACAATATTCTTTTGAGGATCAGGATTCCCTTTTAGGGTAAGCAATGGTCAGACTTTTTATTAAAAGTCTCACATAAAAATGCTTTTCAATTCATTTTGTTAAGACTGGATTTTATCTGCCATTTTGTTGCCCAATCATTTAGTTTTTTTGCAATCCCTTTGTAAGTCTTTGCAATCAGCTTTAGACTGAATTATCCCACGTCATTTATTATCCTCTGCTAATTTTTCCTTCTCACTCTTAACCCTCTTTTCTACCTCATTTATGAATATGTCAAACAGCACTAATCCTAGTACAGGGGGTACCCTGCTATTTACCTCTTTCAGTTTTAAAAAATGACCACTTATTCCTACCCTTTGTTTTCTATCTTTTACATGTTGGATGAGAGAACCTTCCTTCTTATCCCATGACTTCTTATTTGGCGTAAAAGACTGTGGTGTGAGAGCTTGTTAAGAACTTTCTTACATTTGTTTTCATTCCACACTAGAACAAAAGTGAGACACTTTGTGATTTCTCATGAAAAAGTCTGAGACACACACTCACCTGAACTGTGGTAGACCCATGTTCAAGTCCCTGTTCCATGTAACACAGCTATATCAGAAAATCCTTAATAATGTAGACAAGACTTTCCCATACTCATCATTTGAAGGCTATATGAATGTCATCAAATCTGAACACGAGCCTTGCTTTCATGACTGTCATTTTTCATTTTTTATATAACTGACTTAGACAGTTCAATGCTTTCTGAGTTAAAAGCAAGTCTGATTATTTCATGGTATTTTGACTTACTCAATGTTTGTATTTGTATATGTAACTTGTACATAGATAATTATGTAAATCTGATTATGGCTGTTTATAATTGCAGAATGAATAATATGTGAAAATATTTATACTGCAAACTTAGAATGGGCTGCATAGCAAGCATGTGATTTACTAAAAACATAAGTGAAATTAATTGCCTTTATTTTAAAAATAAGTTCTTATGCAAATTTACAACATAGTAGATTTACAGTATGTTATCCTGCTTTTGCTATATTTTTCTGAAATGTTCATCAGTGATCTATTGCTTGATGATGCAAGGCTTCATGAGAATTATGTACAATGCAGTGATTTTCTCAAGTTGCCAAATTAGTCAACTTTGAGTCTTACCTTACCTTCCCCTCCTCCATCACTTCAAACTGTATAATGTCTCCATGTTGTGAGTTATCATCTTTTGAACATAATAACATCTATCAAGCTTTATTCTGTTTTCTTGTAAATTTGATTTTTGTATTGCATTTTCCCATGATCTGGAATAATCATATATGATTTGTTTCTCCTTCAAGAAATAAACAAGAAGCAAAGGGAGAAAAATAAGATCCCCCCCGCCCAAATGCACCCAGAAACATATTTTAGATATTCAAGGGAGTATTACTTTTCCTGATTGACCTGTGGTGCCACAAGACCAAATGCATTACATGTCTTTACAGAAAATGTTACTGTTTGTATTATCTGCTACAACTTTTCTGCTGAGTGAAGGCTGGTAGAAAACCAGTTGTGGCATTGTTAAAACACAGTAAGGATGAGCAAAAACTTGCTGACACTTAAAATTAAAAAGATCATAGAGCAGTTTTTAACTAAGGGCTGGGGGAAAGCAGAGAGTGTAGAGGAGCACATGGATCAGACAGAGACCTCCCTTGCAGGGGTCTATAAATAGAGATTTTCTATGTCCTAATAAAGAGAAGATGATAAAATATGGGTAAGATCTGATGAGAAACAGTCAAATGAAAAAGAGTCCCATTCAATGACATCAGATAATGACAGACAGCTAAATATTGACAAGTTTTTAAAGTCCTTATATACAAATGCTAGAAGTCTAAGTAATAAGATAGGTGAACTAGAGTGGCTTGTACTGAATGAGGATATTGATATAATAGGCAGCACAGAAACTTGATGAAATGATAATCCATGGGACACAATAAGACCAGGGTACAAAATATATTAGAAGGACAGAACAGACCATGCTGGTGGGAGAGTGGCAATATATGTGAAAAAAGTAGATTCAAAGTAAAATCTGTTCCATAGAATCTTTATGGATAGTAATTCCATGTTCTAATAATATAAATATAGCAGTAGGGACCAGGATAGTGATAGTGACTGTGAAAAGCTCAGGAAGATTAGAGAGTCTATAAAAATCAATAAAATAGAGGTACACATCAGTGTTCCCTGTAAGGTGCAGGGCAGCACAGCCCCACCCAATCAGTCAGCTTCCTGCATGGAGCCCTGAGCCTCTGACTGGGCCCGGCTGATTAATCACCTGTGAAGCTGTGCTGCCTCACTGATTAGAGGGATCACTGGTATACATCACCCCAGAATGGGATGCAGAGATAAAGTTCCTCCTTCTGTCATATGTCACGACTGAGAACAGCCTCTCTCCATCTTCTTTGGAACCCCCCTTCAGGTAGTTGAAGGCTGCTATCAAATCATTCCCCCCATTCTTCTCTTCTGTAGCCTAAATAAGCTCAAATCCCTCTGCATCTCCTCATAACTCATGTGCTCCAGCCCCCTAATAATTTTTGTTATCCTTTCTGGACTCTCTCCAATGCATCCACATACTTTCTATAACAAGGGGCCCAGAATTGGATGCAATACTCCAGGTGTGGGCTCACCAGCGCCAAATAAAGGGGTAAAGTCACTTACCTAGATTTGTTGGCAATGCTCCTACTAATGTACCCGTTAGGCCGTTAGGCTTCTTGGCTACAAGGGCACACTGTTGACTCATATACAGCTTCTCATCCACTGTAATCCTCAGGTCCTTTTCTGCAGAAATGCTGCTTAGCCAGTCGGTCCCCAGTTTGTAGCACCAGGACAAGAAGTTACTCACCCAAGAGTTCTGAAAGAACTCAAATGTGAAATTGCAGAGCTACATATTTTGGTTTAAATCAGCTTCTGTAACAAATGACGGGACGATAGCTGATCATAGAATCATAACACTAGAACCTAGAATGTAGAAGGAATCTTGAGAGGTCATCAAGTCCAGTTCCCTGCTCTCATGGCAGGACACAGTACCATCTAGACCACCCCTGATAGATGTCTATTTAACCTGCTCTTAAATATCTCCAGAGATGGAGATTCCACAGCCTCCCTAGGCAACTTATTCTAGTGTTTAACCACCTTGACAGTTAGGAAGTTTTTCCTAATGTCCAACCTAAACCTCCTTTGCTGCAGTTTAAGCCCATTGCTTCTTGTCCTATCCTCAGAGACCAAGGAGAAGAATTTTTCTCCCCCTTCCTTGTGATACCCTTTTAGAGACCTGAAAACTGCTATCATGTCCCCTCTCAGTCAGAAGTTAAACTGACTGGTCTGTAGTTTCCTGGGTTGTTCTTTTTTGCCTTTTTATAGATGGGCACTATATTTGCCCTTTTCCAGTCTTCTGAAATCTCTCCTGTCTTCCATGATTTTCCAGAGATGATAGCTAAAGGCTCAGATACCTCCTCTATCAGCTCCTTGAGTATTCTAGGATGCATTTCATCAGACCCTGGTGACTTGCAGACATCTAACTTTTCTAAGTGATTTTTAACTTGGTCTTTTTTTATCTTATATTCTAAACTTACCCCATTTCCACTAGTATTCTCTATGTTAGTCATCATCAGACTTCTTGGTGAAGACCAAAACAAAGAAGTAATTAATCACCTCTGCCATTTCCACGTTTCCTGTTACTATTTCTCCCTCTTCACTAAGCAATGGGCCTACCCTGTCCTTGGTCTTCCTCTTGCTTCTAATATATTTATAGAAAGTCTTCTTGTTTCCCTTTATGTCTGTAGCTCATTTTGTGTGTTTTCCTTTCTAATCTTGCCCCTGCATGCCTGTATTGTTTGCTTATATTCATCCTTTGTAATTTGTCCTAGTTTCCACTTTTTATATAACTCCTTTTTTATTTTTAGATCATGCAAGGTCTCCTGATTAAACCAATGCAGTCTTTTGCCATACTTTCTATCTTTTCTGAGCAGCGGAATAGCTTGCGTTTGGGCCCTTAATAATGTCCCTTTGAAAAACCGCCAACTCTCTTCAGTTGTTTTTCCCCTTAATGTGACACCAATTTTCAAAAAGAAGTGATTCTGGCAATTACAGATTGGTAAGTCTGACTTCTGTACTGGGCAAATTGATTTAAACTATAATAAAGAACAAAATTATCAGACCCATAGATGAACATAATTTGATGGGGAAAAGTCAACATAGTTTCTGTAAAGGGAAATCATGCCTCACTAATCCACTAGAATTTCTGAGTGGGTCAACAAGCAATGGGATACAGTGGATATAGTGTACTTAAATTTCCAGAAAGCCTTTGACAAGGTCCCTCACCAAAGGATCTTAAGAAAAGTAAGTTGTCATGGGACAAGAGGGAAGGTCCTTTCATGAACTGATAACTGGTTAAAAGATAGAAAACAATAGGAATAAATGGTCAGTTTTCAGAATAAATGGTCTGGAGAAAGGAGTGAAAGGTGAGGCAACAAAATTTGCAGATGATACTAAACTGCTCAATATAGTTAAGTCCAAAGCAGACTGTGAAGAACTTCAAAAGTATCTCATGAAACTAGGTGGCTGTCAACAAAATGGCAAATGAATTTTAATGTTGATAAATGCCAAGTAATGCATATTGGAAAACATATATGTATAAAATGATGGGGTCTAAATTAGCTGTTACCACTCAATAGAGAGATCTTGGAGTCATTGTGGGTAGTTCTCTGAAAACATCCACTTAGTATGCAGCAGCAGACAAAAAAAAAGCAAACAGAATATTAGGAATCATTAAAAAGGGATAGAGAATAAGACAGAGAATATTTTATTGCTTCTATATAAATCCATGGTAGGCCCACATTTTGAGGGGGGGTAGTGCCATCGTCCAGGTGGTGCTGAGGGATTGCTGTGCCTGCATATGGTGCTCTTCCCCTTACAGGGCACAGAGCTGGCCCACCACATGCCCCCTCCTCCCCCCCGCCATGCCTGGCAGCCAAAGGAAGCTGTCAGCCATCCCCGCCATACAAATCTGACTTGCATAACAAAAATTGAAATACCTCTCATACTTTCACCTTCAAACCACTGGCCAACAAATTAGATTGCTTATCAGCCCTAGCTCACTGGGTAAAATTCCAGGCTGCCAGCTACTGTAAGCTCTCTGTAGGTGTTAGATTGGGACATGAATTAAGAGTTACAAGTTGAAGACCAAATATAATTTATGATAATGTATTGCTTATATGCAAGTATTCCAAAAATCTTAATTCCTTAAGTTGAATTGTTTTAGGGTTGGACCCTGCAAACACTGCTATGCAGCTGCAGTAATTAAACTTGATCTCTCTAGGTTAATAAGCACAAGATCCATTAATAAACTTTCTTTGTGCTATATTCTCAACAAATAACAAAAGCATAACAAAATCATGCCAGATCAATACACAAGGTACTTCAGGAAATATTGTTGGTAATTCAGAAGGTGGTGTAGTATTTTCTGACTAGCAAGATGAACCCTTCATTATGAACAGGAATTATGTACGGAAATGAGATGACAAATTGTCTACTAATCTGTGCAGCTGCAACCTTCAACTCTCTCTAGCCCAGGGGTGGGCAATAATTTTTTACTGGGGGCTACTTCAGAAATTTTTGAAGTGGCCCTAGGCCGCACCAGAAGGGGTGGGATCTCAAGCAGAAGGAGCAGTGCCAGGATACTTCCCTGCTTCCCCACCACATAGTCTTGGGGTGGGGGAGTGTGTGAAGTCTTTGGCCCCACCCCAGAGGTTTCCCCCTACGTGCCCATTCCCCTGGCAGTGGGAGGAGACTTTGAGTTCTCCCCCTTCTGCCCCCAGGCCAATCAGGGATTGGGGGAGGGGAAGCAGCGAAGTCTCCTCCTGCCCTACCAGGAGCATGTGGCACTTAGAAGCACCATGTGATCCTACCAGGGCGGGGGCAGGGCGGAAGAAACCATCAAAGTCTTTCATTAATGGTATCTGAAATATAATCTAAAGAAACGGTCTACATCAGGGGTGGGTAGAAGGGCCTCCACAGGCCAGATCTGGCTTGCCAAGCAGGTTGATCCAGCCCACAGAGGCCCTGCCGCTCCCGTGCCCCCAGGCCAATCAGGGTCTGGGGGTGGGGGAGTGCATAAAGTCTCCTCCCACCCGCCAGGAGCACCCGGTGCTTTTAAGCGCCTCGTGCTCCTGGCAGGGTGGGGGAAACTTCACGTGCTTCCCCCTGCCCCTAGGCCCTGATTGGCCTGGGGGTGGGGGAGTGGCAGGGCCTCCATGGGCTGGATCAATCCAATTGGTGGGCCGGATCCAGCCCACGTAGGCCCTTTTGCCCACCCCTGCCCTAAACCCTTCATTTTCTGCTCCAAACTGAAGTATTCCGGGAAATCAAAATGTACAGGAAATTTACTGTGTATTGGAAGTATGGCTCCTCTGCACTTCCTGAAAGACTTACTGTATACCACATCCTCCCTTTTTCAATCACTTTTTTAAATGTCCTGATTGACTTAAAACACATATGCCATTGAACTATTGCAAATAGCTATATTTGATTTAAATCTTCAGGTTGCTTGAACACAATGTAACATTTCTCAATCAGTCAGGGCATTTCAGCAAACTTCCCAATCTACTGAGTTGCAAATTTAGTCAAATCTTTGTAACGGACTGTTCAGTCTGATAGTCAATAACAGCATCACTCTGTGAATTGTTTTCAGACCATACACCTGCTCTCACCTCACTTGGCTTTGCCAAGTTGACAGTTGTCTTCAGCAGATGTTTATGAATGCATCATAAGATCTTGATCACTGATTATGAGTGAAGTGACTTTTTGTTGATCAACTGCAGTTGTGACTGGCTAGTGCCCATAATGCAATAATCTGATCAAGTCTTTGGTTTTTTAACTGCAAAAGAGATTTACTTTAATGTAATATTTTGTCTGATAGTATTTTCCCTGTGTGTTCTGCACTACTAGAAGTTCCTTACTCATCCTTTGCTTTTATCAGTTAATCTGGTAATTGAGTACTTGCATATTGTCTATTGTACAGGATTTCAGCAGGTGACTTCCCACATTGCAGTGGTTTAGCTCTATAGCTCAGCAAAGCTAGATGTGAATCTTCCTTTGCAGCTAGGTTTCTTTTATCCAGTTCTTTTCTCCATGTGCTTCACACTCAGGTAATCTATTGGCTTGGATAACTGGGAGTAGGTGTATCTCAAGGTGAAAACCATATATTTTAGCAAAATCCAGTAATTCTTGATTCACAAACAATACTCTGTTGTCAGTTATTACTGTTCTTGGAAATCTGTGACATACGAATATAGATTTAATGTGCCTTACAGCTGGTGGAGTTGTGGTATCTTCAAATGTGACTACTTCTGGGAAATTGGCAAAGTAGTCATTTTATAACCAGAAGAACATGTCCTCCCATGCTGAACATGTCAACTCCAACTTTGGGCATGTCCACACTACGGCCGTTATTCCAGAAAAACAATACTTGTGTCCACACAGCAAAAGCATTATTTCGACAAAAAGTCAAAATAACGGAGGACTTTTTCTGACAGTGGTAAGCCTCATTCTACAAGGAATAAGGCATTTTCCGAAAAAGCTTTTTTTGGAAAAAGGTGTGTGTGGACGCAGAAGAGGGAGTTCTGTCAAAAAAAGAGGCCTCCAGGAAATAACACAGGTGCCCTGGTGGCCATTCCGTCCATACTCATCGTAACGCTATAATTCCTGTCTCCTAGCAGCTCTTAAAGCCACTGACTCGTGGGACTAGGCTTGTGGCAGGAAACCAGCCCTGAGAGCTGCAACTCACTGCACAGCTGCCACTGTCACACATCTGGGCACTATGTCCCAGCCTCAAGGTCCCCAAGAGCCCACTGGCCCTCCCAGGGAGCATGCACAGAGCTCTTAGGAGCCTGGCAAGGGCAGGAAAAGGCATGTGTTGTCCTGTTCTGGGGCGGAGATCCTGGCCTTCCTCAAGCTGTGGGGCAGGAAGAGACCCTCCAGAATCGCAGCTCCAGATGGCACAACGTGGACATATATGGCCAGCTGGCCAAGATCCTGGCTGCAAGTGGCTACCACCATAGCCTGGAGCAGGTGCAGAGCAAAGTTGAAGAGCTCCAGCATGGCTATGCCAGGGCCACGGAGTGCAGCTCTCGCTCCTGACCCTATTTAACAAACTGCACTGCATCCTGGGGGTGGTCCAGCCCCTTCCCCGCCCCTGGTTGTGGACTCGGGGCTGTTGATGCCCATCATCACCCGTCCGGGGGTCCCAGCCCACGAGGAGGAGGAGGAGATGGTGGAGCAGGAGGAGCTGGAGGAGGAGGAGGAAACAGCGAGTACCATCACCACACTCACCTTGGATCCAGTACCCCATGGCCTGGATGTTTCCCAGGCATCCTCTGAGGCTGGGGAGGGATCAGCAGGTGAGTGCTCTTAGTTTTTCACACACACAGGGCAGGCGTGGTGAGCGCTTAAGGGATGTGGTGCAATCGTCACTTGGCCTTGGTCTGGCCCTCACACTGCAGTCAGTGCATGTGGCTAGCCCTCGAGCACCCCTGGGCTCCTGCTCTCAGGCTCTGGGGAGGCCAAACACACTTCTGACCCCTGGAGGCGGTACACCCTCCCACCACCAATACCACTGCAAGGAGGCTGGAGACAAGGGCGCCTGGACTCCCGCTCACAGACTGAGGAGTGCTGCACGCAGCACATGGGCATGCCTGGCTACTCGAGGCACCACCCGCTCCCGGGGACAGCGCTGCCAGGTGCAGGTGTGTGTGTGTGGCTGCGATGGAAGCCCAGGCTGCTCAAGGCCCCTCTCCCGCCCATGGGATCCCAGTGTGGCTGGACACTTCCCTTGCCTGCTTGTCTGTGGGATGGGAGGACATGGAAAGCACGGTCCGATGAGGCAGGGCCTGCTCTCCAGGCCACACATGGCTTTGTTCCTAGGACATCACCATTCTCTGGCCCAAGGACTGTTGATCGCAGCTCACAGAGGCAGGCAAGGCCTCAGGGACAGTGTCTCCGTAGATGACTGACCACCTCTCCCTCTTTATTCTCTCCAGCCGGACCAGCCATGACTGTGGGGCAATCACCACCAGCCAAGCCAGCTGCCCAACCTCGGGGGAGCTGCAGGTGCCGGAGGGTCCATGCGGACCTGATGAGGGAGCACGTGTCCATTCTCCGGGACATGCAGCAGAACCTGGCCCAGAAGGGACAATGCACAATGGCAGACCCAAATGTGGACCGAGCGGGTGCAGCAGGGCCATGACATTTGTGCCACTGTCTGGGAGATGATGAGCTACCCAGCACCAGTCCCAGTCCTTGCTCCTGTCCCTGCTCCAGCCATTGCTCCCTCTGCCATGCCTGCCCTCTCCCCTTCCCATGTATGCCCCCCTCCCCCTCCCATGCCTGCCCCCTGCCATGCCTGATCCCACTCCCCCTCCCATGCTTGCTCCCCCCTCCCATGTCAGCCCCTGCCCCCCTGCCATGCCTGACCCTGGTCCAACCCCCCCTCCTGCCTATCCCCCTGTTCTCCCTGGACCTTCCCACCCCTGAGGTCGCTGAGGTCCCCAGATCCGCGATGAAACTTCCAGCCGCATCACATGCCATTCTCAGCCCCAGCTTTGAGCCTCTCCTCACTCCCCTTATCCAGGTTCTCAGCCCCCTTCCTCTCTCCCCATATCCAAGTTCTCAGCCCTCCTTCTCCCCAGTTACTTTTATAAAAAAAATACAAAGATTTTTTTTTAACACAAACCTGCTGTTTTTATTGAGTCTACAGGAAAGAGGGGAAGGGAGGAGTTGTTCTGTGGAAGGCACAGATGGGCAAGGCAAAGGCCCCTAATGAGGAGGGCCCTGGGGAGAGTTACTGGGGTCTTTCAGAGAAACTCTCCCTCAGGGCTTCCTGGATACGCACCCCCACCTCATGGGCCTACCGGATGGTAGCTGTGCACGGCTGCTTGAAGGCCCATCCTTCACTCCCAGCCTCTGCCCTCTATCCCTGTAGGAAGGCCTCCCCCTTCCTCTCCATGATGTTATGCTCTCCCACATCGAGGTGGGTCAGGAGGCACCTGAACCTCACCTTCAAGTAGCCGAAGGCACATTTGGCCTGGATCTGGGCCTTGCCCAGGCAGGCACTGAAATGGTTCCTGCTTGGGTCCAGGTGGCCGATGTACGGCTTCATCAGCCACAGCATGAGGGGGTAGGCTGCATCCCCCACGATGCACAGTGGCATCTCCACATCCCCGACCCTGCAGTCATGCTGGGGAAAGAATGTGCCAGCTTCCAGTTTCTGGTAGAGGCTGGAGTTTCTTAACATGCAGGTGTTATGCGCCCTCCCTGACCATCGTGAACTGTCTGTGATGGTCAACCAGGGTTTGCAGGACCATCAAGAAGTATTCCTTCCTGTTGATGTACTGGGCGGCTCGATGTTCTGGGGCCCAGATGGAGATGTGGGTTCCATCTATGTCCCCCTCGCCCTCCCCTCCCCCGCAGTTGGGGAAGCCCAGGGCAGCATATCTGGCCACAGTTGGATCCATGTCTCCCAGGCAGATGACCCTGCAGAGCAGGACAGAGTTTATAGCCCTCACCATCTGCAGAAGGAGACAAACAAAGACACAAAATGGAAAATCAAAGGGGTTGCCTGAGCCCTTGGTAAGTCCCCGCCCCCTGTCTTCCTCCTCTGCAAACACCCAAGAGGCACCCCCTATAAGGCTGCCTCCCCTCCCCGCAGGGCTATGTGAGGGTGGGACTGCAGAACCCCTTGGGGATGGGGCTTCCCCCCACCTACAGCCCACTGCACCTCCAATCCCCCTTTCCCTAGGGTCCCTTTCCAGTACTTCCCCCCTCCCCTCCTCATGAAGAAATTATGGAGCCACTGATGGTTATCCCACCGCTCCATCACCAGCCGGTCCCACCAGTCAGAACTGGTGTCCAGTCTCCAGAACCTCTCCATCATGGAGTGCAGTTGCAAGGGCCTTGCTCCTGCGCATAGGCAGAAGGTCTTGATGGTGAGCTCTGAGTCGAGCTCCTGAAGGGCCATGAGGCAGCCTGCACAAACTGCTGCAGAAACTGCAGCATGGCAGTATGAGGCCATCGCATGCCCAGGGCAGCTTCAGTTCCATGGTAGGGAGTGCTGTGGTGTCCCAAGGCAGGGCAACCAGGAGCATGCACTGCATATGCTTTGCTGTCCCTCGGAAAGGTAGGCAAGCAAGCAGAAGAAGCTGAGCAATGGTTGTTCAGGGGGGTCCCATTAAGCACGCGTCTCCGATAGCCCTAGGCAACAGCACCCAGAAGCAACTGCTGACCTAATGCCCTGCCTGAACTGGTTCCAGGTGGCCTTAAATGCGAGATAGCGCCCAATCAGTGTGGTGAGTTGTGCAAGCTGTATAATTAGGTATGAAGTTACTGGTGTAATTCAACATGACTAGCAACCTTTGAATTCCCCATTTATCTCAGGTTGTGACATGTTTGGTATTGCTTGAATTCATCGAGCAAGACTCCCTTGGAGGGCAATGTCTCTCCCAAGTCTGTTAGCTCTTATGAAACTGACATTGTGGCTTTATTCATCTGAAGGTTGTTAACACTTGCAATTTCATCAGTGCATAGCCTTCACTGATCTTCTCAGTTGTTCCTGGGGTTGAGGGGCAGTGCTGCCCAAATTGCTGTGTCACCTTTATGTACTTTCACACCCGTTACATCCTCTAACATCAGGTTCACTTTATGATGATCAGGGATGTGAATGGGTAACCAGTTAACTGGTTACCTGGGAGCAACCCACAACCCTCCACTGGTGGAGAGCTGCTCCAGCCCTGCAGCTGGAAAAAGGGGGTCCAGGAGCAGAAGCCAGCTGCCCCATGGGCTAGAGGGCTGGCAGCAGGAGTCAGCCACACTGTGCTTGGGACTGCCAGCCCCCCTCATCTGGGGGAATGAGGTCTGGGAGCAGGATTTTGCTTAATCAATTAACTGGTTAAACCTTAGGGCCTATAGCATGTTAAGGAGCCAAACTTCCACATAATGTTTTGGCAGTTCTGTTAAGAGAAAAGTGCTCACCTGCTGCCAGCTATTGGCTCAAGAATCATTAACTAAGGAATGAGTATTTTGGTATTGTCCTAACAAACAAGAACGGACACCTATGTTAGCAGGACTGACTATGTTAAGATAGTACACAACAGATGTTGTGGGTAAAAATAAGATTTCTGTCACAGAAACAGAGGAAGTAAGTGAAAGTGAAACTACGTGCAGCAAAGCTGTAAACTAACCTCAGAACTACATGAGAGAACAGAGCAAGCTGTTAGACTAAAGAGAGGGTTCTCAAGAAAATTGGTATGTGTATGTTTTTCAGTTATGAGTTTACCACTAACCTTTAAAATAAAAATGGTCAAGTTGGCTGCTTTGAAGTCTCTTTAATTATTAACTAAAACCCTTGTTGGTAACAGTGAAATACCTCTGGAGCCAAACGCATTCCAAAACGCAGACTTAGGAAGCAATAGTTGCCGCACAGTGTCTTGAAAGAGCAGATTTGGTGTCTAAGGGGACCTGCCAAAATTCAGCTGATGCATCAGTTTTGATGAAGAATTTGGCCTCTGCCGTCTCGAACAATACTTCTTGGGGGCAAGTGGAAGGGTTCTCTTTTGATGTTTTCTTTCATCTCTTTAGAGGCCATATATAGCCATAGTCCCTCTTCTTCCCCCATTCCCTTCTACAGCTATTAAGAGCAAACCCAATGGCTGCGTCTAGACTGGCATGAATTTGCGCAAATGCTTTTAACGGAAAAGTTTTCCGTTAAAAGTATTTGCGCAAGAGAGCATCTAGATTGGCATGGACGCTTTTGCGCAAAAGGTGCTTTTGCGCAAAAGCATCCGTGCCAATCTAGATGCGCTTTTGCGCAAGAAAGCCCCAATCGCCATTTTAGCCATAGGGGCTTTTTTGCACAAAACAAAACTGAGCTGTCTACACTGGCCCTTTTGCACAAAAGGTTTTGCGCAAAAGGACTTTTGCCCAAACGGGAGCATCAAAGTATTTGCGCAAGAAGCACTGATTTCTTACATTAGAACGTCAGTGCTCTTGTGCAAATTCAAGCAGCCAGTGTAGACAGCTGGCTAGTTTTTGCGCAAAAGCGATTGCTTTTGCGGAAAAACTGGCCAGTCTAGACACAGCCCATCTGTTTGTTTTTCTATTCTCTGGATGATGCCATTTGCTGTAATGTTTTGCATTGATTGTTCTAGGTTCTTTCTCAAGGTTTGTGGAACTTCTCATATAGTATGTACCATCGCTTCTGTGTCCTCTCTTAACCTTCCCTTGTATACACCCTCTAATGAGATCAAGCACCTCAACCGTGTGTAGGTCCAAAACTGGTTGTTTGCTCATTTCCCCATGTTCCTCTAGTATAATCTTTTAGACACTTCTGAGGCTTCAACTTTTACACACTCCTTGAATCTTCCTCTCCTTACATTTTCTTGTGCCCCAGAGTCCATCTTGTATGGCACATATAATGTGTCCTTTGTGCACATGGTAATTATCCAATCTTCACTTGCTCACAGGTTCTTCATTTGAAGAATCCCTTTGTGCACTGAATACATAACCTTTTTGGCCTTCTCTGCCCATTTTACCATCATGGCTTATTATTCTACAGAAATGCCTGAATGCTGGGAGTTTCCTGTACTCATGCTGTGTGCCACACTACTGGTATGGTTTCCTGCTTTCCATGGTTCTGTCTTGTTGGCCAATTGGATTTCTATGAATGTGTCCCTTGCTGCGTTAGCTATGGAACTTGGTCATGGGCTCTGTGTCTTTCTCCATGCTTTTCAGTTGTGTTTCTGTCTGTTCAGCTGCTTGGCATCTACATATTGTCCTCTCTAGTGTCGGATCCATCTTCCTTAGTAATTGGTTATAAATTTTTTATTGTTATACTCCAGGCCAATGTGAGTCGGATGGAGTTTTTAGTTTTTAAATCTGTGACATCTTCTATTGTTTCCTCTTCATTCTGTGGTCTCATTTGGAACATGTATCTACCTCTCTTCAGTAACATTTTTTTTTCTAGTGACACAATGATCCTCAGACATTTTCTTTATTTCTGCAAAGCTTTCCTCTCTCCCGCCCTCCCCCGCCATATGTAGGGAATGCATTATATATTGTAGGGGTTCTGTAGCTGTCACTGTTAAGAGCAGAGGAATCTTTTGCTCATCTTCCAGTTTATTAGCCCCCATGCCTTTTCCAGGCATAGTCAGTATTTCCCCTGAGTTTCATGGCTGATGGGATGTTATGTGCAGTTGCATATGCCCTGTAGCAGCCATTACAAATGTTGCCTTTCCACTGGGTCTTCCAGCATGGTGCATCAAGCACCAGAGAGTTTCTTACTGGTCAGTAGATGGGTGTCAAGGTAAATCATTTACTAGGACCAAGAGCTATGTCGAGAGGTGACAGATTATCTAGCTGCAGACAGCAACTGCCCTATCCTTGGCTCCTTTGTTTCTATCCCCAGCAGGAAGTGTGCTAGAAAATCAAAGACTGAATCTGCAGTGCGCAGGAAGTGTGGTATGTCTACACATCCTGGAGGACTTGCTCTATAGCCTTTTGAGTCACTTCCTAGGAAATGACATCTTAATATGCTGACATTTCTTTTTAAAATATAGTACAATATTTCTTGCCACTTAAAAGAGCCTGTTAATAAATAGTGAGTGGTCCTGTGGCACCTTAGAGACTAACCAAAATATATTGAATCATGAGCTTTCCTGGGCAAAAGCACGCTTCATCAGATGAATTGGAGTGTAAATAACAGAAACCAAGGTGTATATATAACAGCAAAAGAAGTACCTGCCAATTGTGGGACCCAGGTTAAATGAGGCTAATTAAGTGGGCTGGATGTGTCCCATATGTAGCTTTTGTTGTGGAAATGCAGGTGATAATAGCAGGAGAAATTGGCTTTATAATGCGCTAACTCGTTAATGTCTTTGTTTAGGCCCAGGTTACCGGTGTCTGTAGATAAATTCCAGTTTCTGTTATTTATACTCCATTTCATCTGATGAAATGGGTTTTGCCTACAAAAGCTCATGATTTTTTATATGTTGGTTAGTCACTAAGGTGCCACAGGATCACCCATTTTTTCTAAAGTTACAGACTAACACAGCTACCCCGCTGAAATTTGTTAATGAATAGGGTTTGTTCCTATTTTTAATCACAATTCCTTGGTGAATGCTCTTTTCTTTTCTACTCAGATACACATCTTTGTCACACAAGAAAGTAGCATTGCCAGCTTTCTACATGCACAAAACTGGACACCTTTGCCCTGCCTCTCCTCTGAGGTTCCACCTGTTATCACCCATTCCCTGAGGTCCCCCCCCCACTCACTCCAGCCACCCCTCCATCACTCTTTCTTCTCACCCTCACTCACTCGTTCATTTTCAGGCTGGCTGATGGGGCAGAGGTGCAGGAGGAGGCAAGAGATCCAGTTGGGGGTACGGGCTCTGATGTCAGATTGAGAGTGAAGGTTTTGGTATGCAAGGGGTGCTTGGGGCTGAAACTGAGGTGTTTGGAGAGGGATCAGTGCTGGGGCAGGAGGGTAAGCAGTTCCCAGACAATGGGAGCAGCCCCCACTGCTGCTTAGTGCTTGTGGGAGGGGAGGAGTGGAGTGGCATGCAGAGTCCCCAATACATTGTAGCGCAAGAGGGAGGACATGCCAGATATTTCCCAGGAACCATGCAACATGAGGGCTAGGGAGCCTGCCATTTCCACTGTGCAATGCTGCCAACCGGACAGGCAATGGCAGGTGGACCGTGGTGCTGACAGGAGCCTTTAAGATCCCCTTTCAAAACTAGACAGCTGGTCACCCTGCAAGGAGATACCATTACTCAGAGTGCTAATATCAGATGCTAGCCCTATTGGTGAATAAACCAGTAAGCTATGGCTACTCAGTGTGTGCTTTCATTCTTTTTGGGTGGAGTTTTCAAATTTCATGTTTGAGGCCCAGCTAAGGAATATGACTTTGAAATAGAATTATTTAATCCATGTTTTAAAGTATGGGAGCTCTTATCTTTTTTATGACAGTTTGATTGATCCAAAAATTATTTCTGGAGGTGTTATGAGATTTTCCTGGGGAACTTAAACTCCACAAGGTGTCCTGAAATGTAAAAATAGACATGTGTAGGTGGCACACTTACTTAGAGGTATATGCTGCACATGGGGGCTCAGTTACGAATACAGATGTTCTCAAATTCCTTAATATAAAGCTTTCTCTGATTTGAAAATTACCATGCCTCAGCTTGAACTTAGATGAGTCCTAATTACAATTGTTATGCTAATCAAAACAGCTTTTTTAAAAAACCTTCTGGAAAACTTTTAAAACATTCTGTTTAGTCAGACTGCTGCTAATGTCATATTCTGTATTTCTCATGCTTTGATTTATAACCCTAGAAACATCTACATTTAAAGTGGTATCTGCAACTCTAATGTCATTTCCTATTATACTTAGTATTAAATGCTGCAACAACTCACATACTGCTATGTGAGCATTTTTTTTGCCTTTTCTCCTTGTAGGTTCTTGCGAAGTTCAAAGAGAGGTTCAATCAAAGCTACCTAGATTTTTCTCCTATTAGTGAAATTGAGGTTTGTTGCCTGCTACCCTCCTTAAGCCTTTTAATCTCTTATAACCCTATCCCCTTCCTCCATAAAGTCTCCCTCTCTCCTCTTCTCCTTCCCACCACAGTTCAAGCATGTTCTAGCCTTTTCTATTGCTCAGTTGTACTTGCCCTTTTGGGTAGCACCCTCTCACTATTCCCCTTTCTTCTCTTAACCTCTTGAAATCTTAAACTGTTCTCCTTAGAGCAGGGGTGGGGCCACTCCAATAATTTGGAAAGTGGTCAAGGGCTGCATTCTTCCATATTAATGTGGGTGGTACAAGGTCTAGGAGAGAGTTTGGGTGAAGGAGGCAGTTGTGACTTGGATTAGGGGACTGGGATGCAGAGGTTTGGGTTGTGACCTTGGACAAGATGGGGTTGTAACTTGGGGCAGGGAGTGTGGGGCAGGAGGGGGTACAGGGGTTTGGTTTGTGACCTGGGGCAGGGGATTGGGGTGCAGGATCTGGGAGAGGATCTGGGGGCAGGAGGGGGCAGAGGGTTTGGGTTATGTAGGGGGAGCGGCAGAGGGTCGGGGTGCCAGAAGCAGGCTCTGGCTGGGAGACTTACCTGCTTGACTTCCAGCCAGCAGCCTTCTCAAGCAGACTCCCTGCCTGCTCCACCCCCACACTGGCTGTAGGGGACATGTGGTTTTTGAACAAGCCTGAGGGGAGGGTGCTTTGCAAGCTGCTTGTTAACAACAGACAACTCCCATTGGCCAAAAACCAGCCAATGGGATTGTTCTGGGGGCAGGAGCAGCACATGAAGCATCATCCTCCATCCTCTGGTCTCACATCTGTTCAAATAGCCCTACAGCAGCTTATCTCAGCAGCGTATGGCGGTCAGGCAAGGAGTCTACCTGAGGCTCCCTGCAGTGTCCACAGGCTGGATCGGGTGGCTTGGCGGGCCGCATCCTGCCTGTGGAGGGTATTGTGACCAGGCTTGGCTACAGTCATTGTTAGGAGTCCCTCTCTATCACCTCCCTCCTAAATCTTCTCAACTTTCATTTGTATTTTTTTCCTTCCACTAAAATTGCACTTCTCATTTTTAATAACCTCTTTTTAGACAATCTCAGGCCTTTGCTCTATCCTCATTAGTCTTGATCCCTTTCTATTTTTCTGAAGTACCATCCTGCCTCTCCTGGGTTTTCTGGACACAGTCCTGTGGTTTTTCTTTTGCATCCTTTAGTTTGCCTCTTGACAGGACCGCTCCTTCTTCTATCTTTGGGGGAACAACAGATGCCACTCCATTTCTTCCTCTTCCCTATTTCTGGGTAACTTCATCCATTTATGGGGTCTCAACTACCATCTCACATTTCAGCCTGAGTGTACAGATTCTAGTTGTTAAGGGCAAGTCTTTTTTGGATGGTCTAATAATTCATAGATTCCAAGGCCAGAAGGGACCATTGTGATCATCTAGTTTTCCTGTAGCAAAAATTCCCAATGGCTGGAGAAGGGACACTAGATGGGGTTGGCTCTGAGCAGGCAAGCTGACAGACTCACCAAGCCTGTGGGCAAGGTAGGGAGGAGCCCGGGTCTATGTTTCCAGAAAGGACAGAGTCTCAGAAGGAAGGGGCAGGGCTCCCAACAGTGCAATCAGGAAAGCACTGCACAGGGCTCCAGTGGCAAAGGGCCCAGGCCGTGGGGCAGTTGCCCCTTTCTCTTCCCCCGGGCCCCACAATCAGCAAGCCTGGCTCTGAGTTACTAGAGAATTTTTTCCTTGCTACTTGGCTAGTGAGCCTTGCCCACTTACTCAGGGTCTAACTGATTGCCATATTTCAGGCTGGGAAGAACTTTTTTCTAGTTCAGAATGACAGAGACCCTGGGAGGTTTCACCTCCCTCTACAACATAGGTCATGGATTACTTGAAGGCTTAAACTAGTGTAAATGGTGACTTCTCTGTAACTTGAAGTCTTTAAATCATTATTTGAAGATATCAGTAACATAGAAAGATTAGAACTATATTATAGGAGCAAGTGGGTGAGATTCTGTGGCCTTGTGGTAAGGAACGGGGATGACCCTGCTAGGGATGTAATAGTGTAGTCAATTAACCAATTAGCAAAAGCTTATCAGTTAATGCTATAGACTACACACTTTTCCCTCTCCCCCTCGCTCCCACCCCGCCAGTAAATTTTTTAGCAGGCTGGCCAGTAGCCCAGCTCAGTGCTGGCTTGCGCCAGGTCTAGGACCTACCTCCGCTGTGGCTCTGCATTAAAGTGGATTGGCAAGCAGGCAGTCTGGCTCACTTCTGGCTCATACCAGGTCTGGGAGCTCAGACTCCCCGCTGAACAGGGGCTGCTTCCACCCCACACTGTATCAGAGGCAGCAGGCAGCTGGTCCATGAGGGTAGCTGGTTTTTAAACTGGCTCCCCTCGTGGACCAGCTCCTGCCTGGAACCCTACATTGCTGCCTCTGTTTCAGAGACAGCAGCATGGAGTGCAGGGGGGCTCCTTGGGAGTGGGGCCAGAGTGCCCTGGCTGCCAGCCCCACTTCCAGGGACTATAAAATAGTCGATTAACTGATAAGAATACATGAGGTTGATCAACTATTCAATTAACCAGTATTTAACATCCCTACACCCACCAGTGTGGGGCGAGTGCACCCATCTACCTTCTGGCAGTCCTGTGTAATTCTTGGCTTTTTCTCCCCAATCTATGCCTATAGCTCCGCCCACAGTTCTGCAACTGAGTGGTCTACCCTCCAAAGTCCGTAAACCCACCTTGATCCGTGGGGCAGGGAGGCCCAATGGCCCAATGGCCGGAGTCAGTAAATTTGCCCCTATCTGTAGGGCCTCTCCAAAAAAAAAAAAAGAAAAGAAAAAAGAAAACAAAATACGTAATATTCGAATCTAAAAATAATAATAATAATGCCAGCCTCTAATGGCCACTCATGCATTCGCTGCCTCGGTGAGGGACATATTCCACAAAAGTGTCCTCACTGCAGCAAACTAATAGCCTGGGCTCGCAGAGATAGGGACATGCGGCTCCACATGCTCCTCTTCCATAAGGCTCTTCAGACTTTGGCTACCGGGGACTCCACCACTCTCCCAGGGCAGAGAAACAGCGTGCAAGTTCACCAGCACCCAAGCTGGCATCAAAGAAGAGACTTTCCCTCACTAGGTCTCTACCACCATTGACATCAAACCGCATTAGCTCTGGCAATAAACCGGGCACCTCTGGAACTAGACATAGCAGGCAAATCAAAACCACAGAACTGAAGGACCACTGCAAAACTACGGTGGCACCGGCACCAACTCCGGCACCAGCATCCTCAGCACCCAGCAAACAGAAGGATACCAACAAGCCCTCATCATTGGCACTAGCAGCACCGACTACTCAATCGGTGTCGACGAAGGCTCTGGCAAAGTCAAACCATGCCCATCCCTCCCCAACCCAGAACCGCACCGTTACTGCATTCACCAAGCAAAGTCCGCTGCACTCTCATAATGTTCATCGTCATATGTCCCCAACTAAAATTTCAAGGCAGGTTTCCCCAATTCCTCCCCCATCCTCAAGGGACTCAATTTCCTCTCTATGATCACTGGTGCCGTCGGTCCGAAGTATTTCTCATGAACGTATCAGTGTCTTCTCCTCTAGGCATTCTTCTCCAACCAGGTTGTACCATGATAGATACAGACACTCTCGTTCCTATCACTATCTGTCATCTTGGACGTGAAGTACCCTCAACTTCATTACCATCACTGGTTCCCATGTTGCAGGCGTTCTGCTTCTCACCACGACTCGAGTGCCCCCCACACACCACCCTCCAGGCAACCACCTCCCTCACAGCAATCGCACACTTCACCAATACCACCTCACCGAGACATAGAAAAGGGCCAGATTACAGATGAGGATCACATTCAATAGCCAGGCACCTCCCCGACAGACCAATCTTTCTCGTCACCAGACGAGACAGTCGTACCTGGGGATGTTTCCCCTATTGATGACATTAAGCAATTTCAAGAGCTATTCAAGAGGGTGCCTACTACCCAGCAAGTGCAAATCACAGAGGTTGCTAGCAAGCAACATAGCTAAGTTAAGAATCTTTAACCAACCCAAAAGCCAAATATAGTGCTTCCCATTGACGAAGCCATCGTGGAATCCGCTGATGAAATATAGAATCAAAGAATCATAGAGCTGAAAGAGACCTCAGGAGGTCATCAAGTCCAGCCCCCTGCTCTAGGCAGGACCAATCCCAGCTAGATCAACCCAGTCAGGGCTTTGTCAAGCCGAGACTTAAACACCTCTAGGGACTCCACTACTTCCCTAGGTAACCCATTCCAGTGTTTCACCACTCTCCAAGTGAAATAGTTTTTCCTAATATCCAACTTGGACCTCTCCTATCACAACTTAAGACCATTGCTCCTTGTTCTGCCATCCGTCACTACTGAGAACAGCCTTTCTCCATCCTCTTTGGAACCTCCCTTCAGGAAGTTGAAGGCTGCTATCAAATCCCCCCTCACTCTTCGCTTCTCCAGACTAAACAGACCCAACTCCCTCAGCCTCTCCTCATAGGTCATATGCTCCAGCCCCCTAATCATTTTGGTTGCCCTCCGCTGGACCCTCTCCAATGCGTCCACATCCCTTTTGTACTGGGGGGCCCAGAACTGGACACAATACTCCAGATGTTGCCTCACCAGAGCCGAATAAAGGGGAATAATGACATCTCTGGATCTGCTGAGTGCTCCTCTTAATGCAACCTAATATGCCATTAGCCTTCTTGGCTACAAGGGCACACTGTTGACTCATATCCAGCTTCTCATCCACTGTAATCCTCAGGTCCTTTTCTGAAGAACTACTACTTAGCTATTGGTCCCCAGCCTGTAACAATGCTTGGGATTCTTCCGTCCCAGGTGCAGGACTCTACACTTGTCCTTGTTGAACCTCATCAGATTTCTTGTGGCCCAATCCTCCAATTTGTCTAAGTCACTCTGGACTCTATCCCTGCCCTCCAGCGTATCTACCTCTCCCCCTAGCTTAGTGTCATCTGCAAACTTGCTGAGGGTGCAATCCATCCCCTCATCCAGGTCATTAATAAAGATATTGAACAAAACCGGTCCTAGAACCGAACCTTGGGGCACTCCGCTAGAAACCGACTGCCATCCTGACATTGAGCCGTTGATCACTACCCGCTGGGCCCGGCCTTCCAGCCAGCTTTCTATCCATCTTACCGTCCATTTATCCAATCCACATTCCCTTAATTTGCTGGCAAGAATATTGTGGGAAACCGTATCAAAAGCCTTGCTAAAGTCAAGGTATATCACATCCACTGACTTTCCCATGTCCACAGAGCCAGTTACCTCATCATAGAAGCCAATCAGATTGGTCAGGCACGACTTGCCCTTTGTGAATCCATGCTGACTATTCCTAATTACTTTCCTCTCCTCCAAGTGCCTCAAAATGGATTCCTTAAGGATCCCTTCCATGATTTTTCCAGGAACCGAGGTAAGACTGACCGGCCTATAGTTCCCTGGATCGTCCTTCTTCCCTTTTTTGAAGATGGGCACTACATTTGCCTTTTTCCAATCATCTGGGATCTCTCCTGATCTCCACGACTTTTCAAAGATAATGGCCAAAGGCTCCTCAATGACATTTGCCAACTCCCTCAGTACCCTCGGATGCATTAAGTCCGGACCCATGGATTTGTGTACGTTTAGCTTTTCTAAATAGTTCCTAACCTGTTCTTTACCCACTAAGGGCTGTCGATCTTCATCCCATCTTGCGTCACTTAGCGCATTAGTCCGGGAGCCCACCTTGTCCGTAAATACAGAGGCAAAGAAAGCATTGAGTACTTCAGCTTTTCCCACATCATCTGTCACTTGGTTACCTCCCTCATCCAGTAGGGGCGCACACCCTCTCTGATCACCTTCTTCTTGTTAACATGCCTGTAGAAACCTTTCTTGTTATCCTTCACATCCTTAGCCAGTCGCAATTCCATTTGCGCTTTCGCCTTCCTGATAACCCCCCGGCATTCTCGAGCTATACATTTAAACCCCTCCCAGGACGTTTGTCCAAGTTTCCACTTTTTGTAAGCTTCCTTTCTGTGCTTAAGTTCACCAAGGATTTCCCCAGTAAGCCAATCCGGTCTCCTACCATGTTTGCCTCTCTTGCTATGCATTGGGATGGTTTCTTTCTGTGCCTTCAGTAAGGCTTCTTTAAAATACTGCCAGCTCTCCTGGGCTCCTTTCCCCTTCATGTTAGCATCCCAGGGGATTCTGCCCATCAGGTCTCTGAGGGAGTAAAAATCTGCTTTTCTGAAGTCCAAGGTGTGTATTTTACTACTCTCTTTTCTTCCTTTGGTCAGGATCCTGAAATCGACCATCTCATGATCACTGCTTCCCAGGTTGTCACCCACCTCTACTTCCCCTATTAGTTCCTCCGTGTTTGTGAGCAAAAGGTCAAGCTGCGCACGGTCTCTGGTCAGATCCTTCAGCACTTGGACCAAGAAGTTGTCCCCAACATTCTCCAAAAACTTCCTGGATTGCCTGTGTACTGCCATATTGGTTTCCCAACAGATGTCAGGGTGATTAAAGTCCCCTACGAGAACCAGGGCCTGCGATCTGGAAGCTTCTCTCAGTTGTCCGAAGAAAGCCTCATCTACCTCATCCACCTGATTCGGTGGCCTGTAGTAGACACCAACCATAACATCACTGCTGTTGTTTGCACCTCTAAACTTAACCCATAGACTCTCAACAGGTTTTTCTCCCTCTATATACTGGAGTTCTGAACAATCATAGTGCTCTCTTACGTATAGTGCAACTCCTCCTCCTTTTCTCCCCTGTCTGTTCTTCCTGAACAGTCTATACTCTTCCATGACAGCGCTCCAGTCATGCGAGTCATCCCACCAGGTTTCTGTTATCCCAATTAAATTATATTTCTTGGACTGGGCCAGGGCCTCCAGTTCTTCCTGTTTGTTACCCAGGCTTCTCGCATTAGTGTACAAACACCTCAGATAACCAGTTGATCGTCCCATCTTCTCCATTCGAATCAGGGGTCCTCCTTTCTTGCTCGTTCCTCTTTGCATTCCTTCCCGATATCCGACTTTCCCACTCCCCTTAGGGTGTTGGTCACCGTCCCCCAACGAACCTAGTTTAAAGCCCTCCTCACTAGATTTACAAGCCTGCCCACGAAGATGCTCCTTCCTCTCTTCGTTTGGTGGATTCCATCTCTTCCTAACAATCCTTGTGCCCGGAATAAAGTCCCATGGTCGAAGAAACCAAAGCCCTCTCTGTGACACCACCTGTGCAACCACACATTTACGTCCTCAATTCGACGATCTCTGCCCAGTCCTTTCCCTTCAACAGGGAGGATGGACAAGAACACCACTTGTGCTCCGAATTATTGGGTCCTTCTTCCCAGCACTACATAATCCGCAGTAACCCGCTCAAGGTCATTCTTGGCCGTATCGTTAGTTCCCACGTGGAGAAGCAGGAAGGGGTAGTGATCCGAAGATTTGATCAGCTTGGTAAGCCTCTCAGTCACATCCTGAATTTGAGCTCCTGGTAAGCAGCACACCTCTCGAGATTCCAGGTCCGGACGGCAGATGGATCGCTCAGTCCCTCTTAGGAGGGAATCCCTGACCACCACCACCCATCGTCTTCTTTTGGGGGTGGTGATCGTGGAACCCCCATCCCTAGGACTACACATCCCATGCCTTCCAGTAGATGGTGTTCCCTTGCGGTTTCTTCCTTGTGAGGTCCCTTCCAAAGCATTCACCACCGCAGTGCCTGTAGAGAGAGCCTGAAAGCAATTAGGGTATGTCTACACTACCACCCTAGTTCGAACTAGGGTGGTTAATGTAGGCATTCGAAGTTGCAAATGAAGCCCGGGATTTAAATATCCCGGGCTTCGTTTGCATCTTGCCGGGCGGGTGCCATTTTTAAATCCCCTTAAATCGAACTCCGTGCCCGCGGCTACACACGACACAGAGTAGGTGGTTCGAATTAGGATCTCTAATTCGAACTACCAGTGGAACTACCTACTCTTAGTTCAACCTAAGGGGATTTAAAAATGGCGCCCGCCCGGCAAGATGCAAATGAAGCCCGGGATATTTAAATCCTGGGCTTCATTTGCAACTTCGAATGCCTACATTAACCACCCTAGTTCGAACTAGGGTGGTAGTGTAGACATACCCTTACTTACCTCTATAGGATTGGGGGATTCCCGTGCTGGCCTTTTCCCCCTTCTAGAAGTTACATGCTGCCAGTTCTCTTCCTGGACCTGTACTGCCCTCTCTGGCTCTTCCACCTGCCGTGCTTGTTGGATTAAACACTGCTGGGAGGAAGACAAACATGGCACACGCTGTGCAGGTAACAACAGCAGACCTATCACCATCCATCCCTGCTGTCCTGGAGAAAGGATTTAAAAAGAAAGGCAAGAGAACCTCGCGCCCTTCCCAACTCCCTCTCTAAACTCCCTGTAAGTACTCACCTGTTCGCAAGGTCCTTGGTCGCTTGTACACTGCTTTATAAAGCCCTGGACTGCCTGAAAGTCCCTCCCCCTACCAAGGCTCAGCCAATCAGCAGAGGCTTCTAGAATTCAAACTTTAATTAGAAGCCAACAGTTTCCACCTGCCACTCACAGCACACACTCCATGAAGGAGAGGGGGAGGGGAAAGGGGAAGTGAAAAAAAAAAGCGCCTCACTCCCAAACACAGGGGAAAAAACAAAACAAACAATCAAACAAAAAACACACCAACCCTCACTCACAAACACAAGCTCATCACACAGCAAGAAAGCCCCAAACACAACACTCACTTCCCTCAGGAGTCCTGGATCTCCTTCTCCTCTACCTGGAGAACTCCCTCTCTAAAGTCTCACTCACTAACACAGAAAAAAAAAAACCCACCACACTCCAACCCTCACTCACAAATATGGCAAATGTGCCTCTGCACCTCCCACCAATAAGTGGGCAGACAAGAAATATTTCATCCCTCCTGAAGGCCAAGACTTTCTGTTTACTTACCCTCAGCCTAATTCCCTGGTGGTCAACGTGGCGTAACAACAATCTAAGCTTCCACAGTAAAAGAACACTCTACAGGATAAAGACTCAAAACATATGGACATATCTGGAAGAAAAGTTTATTCCTTGTTCACACTGATACTTCATATTGTGAACTATGCTGCCATTCTTTCAAATCATGACTTGATAACTTCCACGTCAACTGGAAGGCATGGGATGCATAGTCCTAGGGACGAGGGTTCCATGACCACCACCCCCAAAAGAAGAACGCGGGTGGTGGTACTCGAGGACTCCCTCCTGAGAGGGATTGAGCCATCCATCTGCCATCCAGACCTGGAATCTCGAGAGGTGTGCTGCTTACCAGGAGCTCGAATTCAGGATGTGACTGAGAGGCTTAGAAAACTGATCAAACCTTCGGATCGCTACCCCTTCCTGCTTCTCCATGTGGGAACTAACGATACGGCCAAGAATGACCTTGAGCGGGTTACTGTGGATTACGTAGAGTTGGGAAGAAGGATCAAAGAATTCGGAGCGCAAGTGGTGTTCTCGTCCATCCTCCCTGTTGAAGGGAAAGGACTGGGCAGGGATCGTCGAATTGAGGAAGTAAATGCGTGGTTGCGCAGGTGATATGGCAGAGAGGGCTTTGGTTTCTTCAACCATAGGACTCTGTTCTGGGCACCAGGACTGCTAGCAAGAGATGGGATGCACCTAACAAAGAGAGGAAGGAACATCTTTGCAGACAGGCTTGCAAACCTAGTGAGGACGGCTTTAAACTAGGTTCGTTGGGGGATGGTGACCAAAACCCTGAGGGAAGCGGGGAAGCCAGATACCGGGAAGAAATGCAAAGAGGAACGAGCAATAAAGGTGGACCCCTGATTCAAATGCAGAGGACAGGGCGATCAACTGGTTATTTAAGGTGTTTGTACACCAATGCAAAAGCTTGGGTAACAAACAGGAAGAATTGGAGGCCCTGGCCCAGTCCAAGAACTACAATTTGATTGGGATAACAGAGACTTGGTGGGATGACTTGTGTGACTGGAGCGCTGTCATGGAAGGGTATAAACTGTTCAGGAAGAACAGGCAGGGGAGAAAAGGAGGAGGAGTTGCACTGTATGTAAGAGAGCACTATGACTGCTCAGAACTCCAGTATATAGAGGGAGAAAAGCCTGTTGAGAATCTATGGGTTAAGTTTAGAGGTGCAAGCAACAGCAGTGATGTTGTGGTTGCTGTCTGCTACAGGCCGCCGAATCAGGTGGATGAGGTAGATGAGGCTTTCTTCGGACAACTGAGAGAAGTTTCAAGATCGCAGGCCCTGGTTCTCACGGGGGATTTTAATCACCCTGACATCTGTTGGGAGACCAATACGGCAGTACACAGACAATCCAGGAAGTTTTTGGAGAATGTTGGGGACAACTTGTTGGTACAAGTGCTGCAGGATCCAACCAGAGGCTATGCACAGCTTGACCGGCTGCTCACAAACAGGGAGGAGCTAATAGGGGAAGAAGAGGTGGGTGACAACCTGGGAAGCAGTGATCATGAGATGGTAGATTTCAGGATCCTGACTGACGGAAGAAAAGAGAGTAGTAAAATACACACCTTGGACTTCAGAAAAGCAGACTTGGACTCCCTCAGAGACCTGATGGGCAGAATCCCCTGGGATGCTAACGTGAAGGGGGAAGGAGCCCAGGAGAGCTGGCAGTATTTTAAAGAAGCCTTATTGAAGGCACAGAAAGAAACCATTCCAATGCATAGTAAGAGAAGCAAATATGATAGGAGACCGGATTGGCTTTGGGTATTGTGACTCGCAAGGGATGTAAAGGATAACAAGAAAGGTTTCTACAGGCATGTTAGCAAGAAGAAGGTGATCAGAGGGGGTGTAGGGCTCCTTCAGGATGAAGGCGGTAACCTAGTGACATGATGTGGGGAACACTGAAGTACTTAATGCTTTCTTTGCCTCTGTCTTCACGGACAAAGTCAGCTCCCAGACTAATGTGCTAAGTTACACAATATGGGACGAAGGTGGAAAGCCCTTGGTGTGGGAAAGAACAGGTTAGGAACTATTTAGAAAAGCTAAAAGTACATAAATCCATGAGTCCAGACTTAATACATCCGAGGGTACTGAGGGAGTTGGCAAATGTCATTATGGAGACTTTGGCCATTATCTTTGAAAAGTGGAGATCGGGAGAGATCCTGGGTGATTGGAAAAAGGCAAATGTAGTGCCCATCTTTAAGAAAGGGAAGAAGGATAATCCAGGGGACTATAGGCCAGTCAGTTTTACCTCAGTCCCTGGAAAAATCATGGAGGGGATCCTCAAGGAACCCTTTTTAAAGCACTTGGAAGAGGGGACGGTGATCAAGAATAGTCAGCATGGATTCAGGAAGGGCAAGTCATGCCTGACCAATCTGATTAGCTTCTATGATGAGGTAACTGGCTCTGTGGATATGGGGAAGTCAGTGGATGTGATATACCTTGACTTTAGCAAGGCTTTTGATACGATCTCACACAATATTCTTGCCAGCAAGTTAAGGGAATATGGATTGGATAAATGGACTGTAAGATGGATAGAAAGCTGGCTGGAATGTCGGGCCCAGCAGGTAGTGATCAACGGCTCGATGTCAGGATGGCGGTCGGTTTCTAGCAGAGTGCTGCAAGTTTCGGTTCTGGGACCTGTTTTGTTCAACATCTTTATTAATTACCTGGATGAAGGGATGGATTACACCCTCAGCAAGTTTGCAGATGACACTAAGGTAGGGGGAGAGGTAGATATGCTTGAGGTCAGAGATGGGGTCCAGAGTGACTTAGACAAATTGGAGGATTGGGCCACAAGAAATCTGATGAGGTTCAACAAGGACAAGTGTAGAGTACTGCAGCTGGGATGGAAGAATCCGAAGCATTGTTATAGGCTGGGGACCAACCAGCTAAGTAGCAGTACTGCAGAAAAGGACCTGGGGATTACAGTGGATGAGAAGCTGGATATGAGTCAACAGTGTGCCCTTGTAGCCAAGAAGGCTAATGGCATATTAGGTTGCATTAAGAGGAGCATTGGCAGTTGATCCAGAGATGTGATTATTCTTCTTTACTCGGCTCTGATGAGGCCACATCTGGAGTATCGTGTCCAGTTCTGGGCCCCCAATTACAGGAAGGATGTGGATGCCTTGGAGAGGGTCCAGCGGAGGGTAACCAAAATGATTAGGCGGCTGGAGCATATGACCTATGTGGAGAAGCTGAGAGAGTTGGGTCTATTTAGTCTGCAGAAGAGAAGAGTGAGGGGGGATTTGATAGCAGCCTTCAACTTCCTGAAGGGTGGTTCCAAAGAGGCTGGAGAAAGGCTGTTCACAGTAGTGATGGATGGCAGAACAAGGAACAATGGTCTCAAGTTGCGGTGGGAGTGGTCTAGGTTGGATATTAGGAAAAACTATTTCACTAGGAGGGTGGTGAAGCACTGGAATGTGTTACCTAGGGAAGTAGTGGAGTCTCCATCCCTAGAGGTGTTTAAGACTCGGCTTGACAAAGCCCTGGCTGGATTGATTTAATTGGGATTGGTCCTGCCTTGGGCAGGGGGCTGGACTTGATGGCCTTCGAAGGTCTCTTCCAGCTCTATGATTCTATGATTACTTGTTAAATGAGCTGATGGAACATCTTCCAGACAACAAGAGGCCTATACTCGACTCCATAGTGCATGAAGGATACACAACAGCCCGCACATTCCTCCAACTATCATTGGCTGTCACGGACACGGTGGCAAGGTCTACAGCTACATCAGTTGTTATGCATAGAGCCTCGTGACTACAATCTGCTGGGGTTCCTAAAGAGCTATCAGGAAAGGTGGAGGACCTACTCTTCAATAAAGAAAAATTGTTTGCCACCAAAACAGATGAAGTGCTCTCGGACCACTCTAAGAATTTCGGGGACGTATATCCCTCCATACAGATGTAAACAATACACACCTTTCCATCCATATCAATGCCAAGGAGACTTCACATATTGGAGAAGGCACAATAGAGTCTTCGATCTGAGCTGCTCCAGGCCAAGAACACAAAGGAAGAGGCAACAAAACAACTGCCCTTCTGCTCCCCACAATAACAAGCAGCAAGTTTGAAATCTTGTTTGGGGGCCTGCACAATCTCTCCCACAACCATCTTCAGAATTGCCCTCCTACTTTCCATCATCCCTTATGCCCATTTTATTACCAATGGGCTTCCATCACGACTGACCAATGGGTTTTAGAAATAATACAAGCCAGTTTCTACATCCTGTTTCTTTCACTTCCTCCATACTTTCCACCCATCTCATCCCTCTTCAGGGACCCCTCTCATGAGGACCTTCTGCCTCAAGAGATTTATCATCTCTTGGCCATTGGAGCCATCAGGAGAGTGCCCCAGCAATTCAGAGGTAAGGGGTTCTACTCTAATTACTTCCTCATGGAGAATCACACTGGAGGATGGAGATCTATCCTAGACTAACAAAAGCTCAACAAATACCTCAAAAAAGATTAAAGATGGTAACATGAGCAATCATTATTCCATCAATGGACAAAGGAGATTGGTTTGCAGCCCTCACTCTGCAAGACGCTTTCTTTTATGTGACCATACATCCTTCTCACAGACGATTCTTCCATTTTGTAATTGCATCCGAGCATTTTCAATACTGCGTACCAATTTGGCCTATCTTCAGCTCCTTGCATTTTTTCCGAGACACTAGCAGTTGTCACCACTTTTTTTCGTCATCAGGGCATGATTATCTTCCCCTACCTCAACGACTGCCTTATAAAAGGGATATCTCCAGAGGAGACAGCTCATATGATATCTACAACAAAAGACCTATTCCAATCATTGGGTCTTGTTATCAATGACCAAAAGTCTACTCTCCAGCCAACTCAATCCCTAGAATGCATCGGTGCCCACCTAGACTCCACTTGGGCCTGTGCCTACCTGCTGACTCAGAGATTCCAAGTTATTCAGGCTCTCGTCACCGTTCTTATCGTCAGCCTTCAATTATGGTCCTTATGTGCCTATGACTTATGGGCCACATGGCCACCGAAACCTACATAGTCCAAAATGCCCGACTAAATATGAGATGTCTTCAACACTGGCTGGCCTCTGTTCACATCCTATTGAAACAACAGTTCCACAGAATTGTCTCCCATCCTTCCAAGGTCCTTGCCTCCCTTAAGTGGTGGACCAGTTCAACCAGCCTCCTAGCAGGCGTACCTTTCCAAGGTGCTCAACCATCTGCACAGATCATAACTGATGTTTCAATGACAGGTTGGGGACCCCAACTACATAGTTTTTCCACCCAAGGTCACTGGTCCAAACACAAGAAAACTTTACACATAAACATTCTGGAGCTCAAGGCAGTATTCAATGCCTGCAAACACTTTCAGACATGAATAGTGAATCCTCTGGGCTGCCTCCTGCTGCTGTTGCCTCAACTCTGGAGTGGATCTGGATCTCAGGCTCCCCTCCCTTTTCTGGGGATTTGCCTCCTCCTGTTTGCCTCTGGATCCTGAGCAGTTTCTGGGAGCATCTGGCCTCCAGCCTGCATGGTAGTACCTCAGTGTCTTGGTGTTTGCAGCAGCTTCCCTGGAGCTGGCAACGCACATCCTCTCCCTTTGGCCACCAGTCCCAGCTGAGCTGAGCTGCTCTCTTTTACACCTGTGCAGCTTGAGCATGCACAATAAGGCAAAGGGGATGTGTCTAGAATGTGCAGGAGATCAGATGATCATAGTGGTCCCTTCTAACCTCTCTGAGACCTTCAGGCAACAGAACATCAGCAGATAATCACGAGAGTAGATCTTTAGAAGAACACTGGATCTTGATTTCAAATTGTCAGTGATGGAGACTCCATCATGATCTTGGCTAAATTATTCGAATAATTAGTTCTGTTCAGTCTCAAAAATGTGGATCTTATTTCCCCTCTGAGGCTACGTCTAGACTGCAGGCTTCTTTCAGAAGAAGCTTTTCCGGAAGAGATCTTCCAAAAAATCTTCCTCCAAAAGAAATCATCTGCACTGCCGGATTCTGGCCTGTATATTTATACCTGCCTCTGGATATTTCCACTACATGCATCTGACAAAGTGGGTCTTTGCCCACGAAAGCTTATGCTCCAATATATCTGTTAGTCTATAAGGTGCTACAGGACTCCTTGTTGCACTGCCAAAGCACATCGAAAAAGTGATCTGCTATTTCAGAAGATAGTTTCCACACTGACTGGATGCTATCTCACATTTAAGCTGTGATTACTATGGACAGAGTGGCCACCAGGGCACCTGCGCTTTTTCCTCTTTCCTCTTCTTTGGAAAGAACTCCCTCTTCCCAGTCCACACACCCCTTTTTTCAAAAGAACTCTTTCTGAAAAAGGCTTCTTCTTCATAGAAAGAGGTTGACCAATGTTGGAAAAGCCTCTCTGTTTTTTTTATTTTTTTATTTTTGAAAGAATGCGATTGCAGTGTGGATGTAATTCAAGGTTTTTTTTTTTAAAAACAGCTGTTTTTCTGAAAAAACTCTGTAATGTAGACACAGCCTGAATTTCAACTTCCAGTCAGTAGACAGAGGTGTACCTTTCTCTGCTAGCCTGAAGAGCCAATTATTAAATATTTGTTCCCTTTGTGTGATCAAGGCCTTTCATTATCTTTTTCTTAAACTATACAGATTGGCTACGTCTAGACCGGCATGATTTTGCGCAAATACTTTTAATGGAAAAGTTTTCCGTTAAAAATATTTGCGCAAGAGAGCGTCTAGATTGGCACGGACGCTTTTGCGCAAAAGCCATTTTAGCCATCGGGGCTTTTTTGCTCAAAACAAAACTGAGCTGTCTACACTGGCCCTTTTGCGCAAAAGGTTTTGCGCAAAAGGACTTTTGCCCGAACGGGAGCGTCAAAGTATTTGCGCAAGAAGCACTGATTTCTTACATTAGAACGTCAGTGCTCTTGCACAAATTCAAGCGGCCAGTGTAGACAGCTGGCTAGTTTTTGCGCAAAAGCGGCCATTTTTGCGCAAAAACTGGCCAGTCTAGACACAGCCATTGAGTTTTTTAACCTGTTGCTAGAAGGTATGAGTTGTAAGCCTTGTGATTTTCTCTGATCCTTCTCCAGTTTATTATTGCCCTTCTTGAATTGTGTGTGCTAGCATATGTTCATATTTAAAAATGTTAAGTGTAATATTTAAAAAAATGATTAAAAGAAAAACGACATTTTAGAAGTTAACTTTTCTATTAAATAGGATATATACTAAATACTTTTCTCTAAAATATCATGTTCATTTGTGTCTCTAATAATTCTGTTCTTTAATGTCTGTTCTTTAATATCTTTACACTGAAGTTAGGTTTACTGGCCTGTAACTTCCAAGATTACCTCTGGACACTTTTTTAAAATATCAGCCTCACATAAACTATTTTCCAGTAATCTAGTACAGAAGCTGATTCAAATTGCAGGTTACATACAACAGTTAACAGTTCTGCAATTTCATCTCTGAATTCGTTCAGAACTTTTGGGTGGATACTATCTGGTTCTGGTGACTTATTACTGTTTAAAATACCAATTTGTTCCAAAACCTCCCCTGATGTTTCCATAGTCTGGGACAGTTCCTCAGATTTGTTACCTAAAAATAATTTTTTTTGGCTTGCATTTTTACACTTGACTTCCCAGAGATTATGCCTTTCTATTTTTCTGAATAGGATTTGACTTCTAATTTATGAAGGATGTATTTTTGTATTTAATCAACTCTTCTGTTGTAGCTGGGGGGTATTTTTGGTGCTGTTACTTTTTTTAAATTTGGAGTATACTGCTAGTTTGAGCCTTTGTTTGGTTTTTAAAGTTTTGATGAAGTTTAGAGGCCTTTCACTATTATAGTAATTTGTTTTAATTTCCATTTTACAAGCTTTCTCATTTGTTTTTTTGTTCCTATATGCTCTAATAGTAGATGTGGTATTGTTCATATCTTGAGAACTGACTGATTTCTATACTAACATACAAAAATAAACTCCATTGCTTAAATAAACAAGGGTATGTCTACACTCCAGCACTAATTCGAACTAACTTAATTTGAATTAGTTAATTCGAACTAAGCTAATTCGAACTAGTGCATCTAGACCTAAAAACTAATTCGAATTAGCGTTTTGCTAATTCGAACTAGCATGTCCACATTGAGTGGACCCTGAACCAAAGTTAAGGCTGGCCGGAACCAGGACTTAGAGTGTGGAGCTGCTGCCTCAGGCTAGCCGAGGGCTGTGCTTAAAGGGACCCAAGCCCCCACCCCGGACAGACAGTTCTCAGGGTTCCCCGCTTGTTTGTCTACCTCGATGAGGGACAGCAAAGCAGTCCTGTTTTGGAGTGCCCTGAGTGCCCACACTCAGCACATCACAGCACTCGGCCATCAGACCAGCTGCACTTGCCGCAGGCTGCCATCCGGAGGTGTCAATCAGGGGGCTGTCAGGATCCAGGAAGCCCTGCAGGAGAGCTTCCACACCGAGGAACCCGCAGAGCCACCCCAGTCCTCCCCATCAGGGGCTCGTGCCCCATTCCTCCCTCACCTCCTTCCACTTACCCCTCCCTAACCCCCATTCCTGATGTAAAAAATAAAGGACACGTGTTCAAAAATAGAAACTCTCTTTATTTAACAAAACTGGGGGTGGGGGGATTAACCTCTGGGGAGACTGGGAAAAGGAGGTGGGAGAAGGGAAGAGAGAGGGTGGGAGAGGGGAGATGGAAACATGGGAGGAGGGAGCTGGAAAGGGGAAGCCAGGGAAAGAAGGAGGAGGGGAAGTATAAAACTATGGTACGCCATATCTTCAGTATTGTGTAGAGATGTGGTCTCCTCACCTCAAAAAAGATATTTTGGCCTTAGAAAGGGTTCAGAAAAGGGCAACTACAATGATTAGGGGTTTGGAACAGGTCCCATATGAAGAGAGGCTAAAGAGACTGGGACTTTTCAGCTTAGAAAAGAGGAGACTGAGGGGGGATATGATAGATGTCTATAAAATCATGAGTGGTGTGGAGAGGGTGCATAAAGAAAAGTTCTTCATTAGTTCCCATAATAGAAGGACTAGAGGACACCAAATGAAATGAATGGGTAGCAGGCTTCAAACTAATAAAAGAAAGTTCTTCTTCACAAAGCAAATAGTCAACCTGTGGAACTCCTTGCCACAGGAGGCTGTGAAGGCTAGAACCATAACAGAGTTTAAAGAGAATTTAGATAAAGTCATGGAGGTTGGGTCCATGGAGTGCTATTAGCCAGGGGGTAGGAACGGTGTCCCTGGCCTCTGTTTGTGGAAGGCTGGAGATGGATGGCACGAGACAAATGGCTTGGTCATTGTCTTCGGTCCATCCCCTCCGGGGTACCTGGTGTTGGCCACTGTCGGCAGACAGGCTACTGGGCTAGACGGACCTTTGGTCTGACCCAGTACGGCCGTTCTTACGTTCTTATATTCTAAGCTCAGGGCTCAGGGTCGGGGGTCTCACTGGACCAACTTGATTTTCATGCAAACTTGCTCCTGGGTTCGCATGTGGCCTTTGGTGGCCAGGCTGGCAGCTATCCTGCCCTAGACAGCCTCACTCCTGTGCCTCGTGCAGAGGTCGTGGACGTTGGAGGTCTCCCCCCAAACCTCGATGAGGTCCACGATCTCCACACTAGACCAGGCGGGCGCCCGCCTCTTGCGGCCCCGGGCAGGCTCCTGGGAGCCGCCAACCTGGTCCTGGGAAGAGGCAGAGGGCTGAGTGGCAGCGGGTGGCTGGCTCATGCCATGCCAGGTGCAGGGTCTGCTGGCTGGGTGCTGGCAGGCTTGCACCTGGCATGGGCACTGTAGCCAGACTGTGCCCCTTTAAGGGCTCTGGGGCCGGGAGGGGGGGCAGAAGAGTTTCCCTGGCTTGGCCCAGAGTGGCCACCAGAGCAAGCTGGGAAGAGCTAGCCTCCAACTAGTTCGAATTAAGTGGCTACACAGCCCTTAATTCGAACTACTTAATTCGAACTAGGCGTTAGTCCTCATAGAATGAGGTTTACCTAGTTCGAATTAAGTGCTCCACTAGTTCGAATTAAGTTCGAACTAGCGGTTTGCATGTGTAGCGCCTATGAAAGTTAATTCGAACTAACAGCTGTTAGTTCGAATTAACTTTGTAGTGTAGACATACCCCAAGTATTTGGATCTTTGTGTGTTTGCCAGGAAGCTGAAGTTTTTCTAACCTATTTTCACAAATAAAATGTTTGGCCAAAGTAATTCTCAATAATTTTGTTCTTTGAGCTAATCAATGCATAGTAAATTAATAACACAGTACAATATGCCAAGTAACTATCACTCTGGTGATGGATGGGAGTCCTGGCCATATGGCAGAGGGAAGCCCTTGCCAGCCGGTGGAGGGAAGACCCGGCCAACAGAGGGTAGCCCCGGCAACTGTGGGGAGCAGAGGCCTGGTGCCCTTGGGGAGGAGATGGGCAGGTGCCTATACATTAACTTGGGACCCCTCTTTCACAACCATTTGATTCTCTGTGGTTTCTGATGTACCATAGGTTGGTGGGCTTTCTTTGGATCCTAATTTGAGTTGGGATGGATGATTTTGGATGGTGTTAAATCTGACAGTTTTTTAGTCAGACCTCATTCAGACCAAAAATAGGTAAAAGAGCTCTATTGTCATCTTGGAGGCTTTGCATTCTCCCACCCTGTTCCTTTTTTTTTTCCGGGGCATGGTGTAGAAATGCTGCTCTAATCACATTGATCTGTGTTCTTCTTTTAATGATGAGCATGTCTTTTTTGTTGATTCTGATAAATTTTAGCTCATTTCCACCATCTCAGCTGGATCCCGGGAGGCAGTTTTGGTTAGGTGCCCTCACAACGTTTCCTTTGTGCTGTTTCGTCTCTGACTTCTTCTCCCTTTTTCAATCTGTATGTGAGACTAGTGTGGGAGATAGTGAGGTAGTGTAATATGAACAATATGTTCATGACACTTAACTATGCATCAAACCTGGATGGTAGATGATTCTTGTCTTGTGTGTGGCCAGATGAAGTGACATTGAGTTGGAAGAAACCTTACTCTTTCCAAAGTGAAGCTGAAGCTGATAGATTGAAAGAGCCAACTCAAACATTGTAGCGCCATAAACAATTGTTTTAACGTCGGCTAAAGCAGAGTCCAGTAGTCCATTTACATAGTAATATTCTGCATGTGGTTCAAATTTCATCTGTGTTCTATTGACTACATTAGATGCCAATATGTTTCTGTATATAGTTCAAGGACTAATTTTGTTCTGTAAAGCCACACATGGCTTCTCTTTACTGTTTCAAAAATGATCTATCAAATAATAGCTCAACATTGAGAGTGGGAGCCTAATGAATCTGCTAATTTGAGCTCTGGGTAGTCTCAAAGAAAGACTCTCTATTTAAGATTTGCTTTACTGGTTGGTCAGACAGATTCAGAATTTGACCGTTAGGGCACATTGGTAAGATTTCCATTTATTCAGACTTCTGTGTTTAGCTGCTTTAAGGTTCAGTCTTTTGGTGATTGTGTGGGTATTTTTCCCCCATTAACTTTTGTAAACTGTTTCCATTTTTATATAGGCACAGTTCCTTAGATGGTTACAAAAAGTCAGTTGCACTTGGCAACTGATGCCAACTGATGATCTACCATTTAATATTTAAATTTAAATCACTGAAATTGTAAATTTACTCAGAAAAAGTGAAAGGTACATTTTATTCTTTGCATCAGTCTTCATGGCTGAGGATATTGGGGAGATTCCCAAACCTGAGCTATTCAGTTTAGGTGACAAATCTGAGGAATTGTCCCATACTGAGGTATCATTAGAAGAGGTTTTGGAACAAACTGATAAACTTAACAGTAACAAGCCACTGGGACCAGATGGCATTCACCTAAGAGCTCTAAAAGAATTCAAATGTGTAATTGCGGAACTACTAACTGTAGTTTGTAACCTATCCTTTAAATCAGCATCTGAACCATATGACTGGAAGATAGCTAATGTGAAGACAATCTTTGAAAAGGGCTCTAGAGGTGATCCTGGCAATTACAGACCAGGAAATCTAATGACAGTACCAAGCAAAATAGTTGAAATTATAGTAAATAATAAAATTATCAGATACATAGATTAATATAATTTATTGGGAAAAAGTCAGCATGGTTTCTGTAAAGGGAAATCATGCCTTACTACTCTACTAGAGTTATTTTGGGGAGTCAACAAGCATTTGGTAAAGGGAGATCCAATGGATATAGTGTATTTAGATTTCCACAAAGCCTTTGACAAGGTACCTCACCAAAGGCTCTTAAGTAAAGTAAGTTGTAGTGAAATAAGAGAGAAGGTCCCCTCATGGTCTGATAATTGATTAAAGGATAGGAAACAATGCGTAGGAATAAATGTCAATTTTAAGAATACTAGTGGTGTCCCACAGAGGTCAGCATTGGGACCTATCCTAACATACTCAAAAATGATCTGGAGAAAGGGGTAAACAGGGAGGTGGCAACATTTGCAGATGAAACAATTTATTAGTGAAAGTTTGAAATCAAAATCAAGGTCAAATTTAACAAATTAAGATACATGAAATCTGGGTGTCAAGGGCAGGTTGTAAGGAAAGCAAATAGCAAACAAGGTTAACAAGCTATAAATGTAACCCACCTTGTCCCAGATACAAGAGATGTAGAGTTAACATTTAAGCAATATTAATTAAATCTTGGGGTGACCACCATTAGGTAAGATAAATCTCTCTCACGTAATCACAGATAATAAATCTATGGGGTTGAGGGGGCCCAATGATGTGGGCCTGTCCTATGCAATCTTCCTTCCAGTATAACACAACAGCAATAACCATTAGGAGAAAAGAGAAAAAAATTATCAAGGCCACCAATTAAGCATAGTTCATCAGTTAAAGGAAGCCAATGCTTCCCCTGACCCAGTCCCTCGTCAGTCCACATTGTCCTTCTGCATCACTGTCCCTCGTCATCTATCGGGGAGTTTTTAACTCAGTCAATAAAAGTCCTTTGACGATTAAGCATAGTCCATCAGGTAAAAGAAGCTAAAACTTCCCCTGACATGGTCCTTCATCAATCTGTGTCCTCTTCTTGGTGAGACAAAGTCTGTCAGGTAAAAGAAGACAATGCTTCCCCTGACCCAACTGCTCCAAGACCAAACAGACTATGAAGAGCTTAAAGGGATCTCACAAAACTAGGTGACTGGGCAACAAAATGGTTAATGAATTTTAATGTTGATAAATGCAAAGTAATAGATAAATTCATGGGGAATAGGTCCATCAATGCTTATTAGCCAGGATGGGTAGGAGTGGTGACCCCAAGCTTTGTTTGTCAGAAGCTGGGAATGGGTGACAAGGGTGGGATCACTTTATGATTACCTGTTCTGTTCATTCCCTCTGGGGCATTTCCTGGCATTGGCCACTGTCGGTAGACAGGATACAGGGTTAGATGGACCTTTGGTCTGGCCTAGTGTGGCCGTTCTTATAAATCCATTAAAATAAAACTCTGGTCATTTATCCATGCTGGGAGTAGTATTGCCCAATAGTTACTTGAATGTATGGCCAATGGAGCATGGATAAACTGGTTCCAGGTCTAGCTCATGTTAAGGCAGCCAGTACATTTAATTGGTTTCATGAGGACTTTCTGCCCCTCCTCTACCACTGGTTTGAGGAGGCTCTTTTGCCAAAGTCTCCTGCAAATGAAAGAAGCTACCTCTCTATTTCAGTTTTATTAGGTGTCAGAATAATCATTGAGGCTGTGTGCTTTTCTTCACCACACTAGGGGTATGTCTAAACTACGTGGCTCCGTTGAAGAGCCATGTAGATTAGTTTACTCGACAAAGGGAAATGAAGCGGCGATTTAAATAATTGCCGCTTCATTTAAATCAAAATGGCCGCCACGCTGTGCTGATCAGCTGTTTGTCGGCACAGCGCGGCAGTCTAGACGGGGATTTGCCAACCCCAGAACCCTTCGTCGGCAGATCCTGTAAGCCTCATTTCACAAGGTGTAAAGGATCTGCCGATGAAGGGTTCTGGGGTCGGCAAATCCCCGTCTACACTGCCGCGTTGTGCCGACAAACAGCTGATCGGCACAGTGTGGCGGCCATTTTGATTTAAATGAAGCGGCGATTATTTAAATCGCCACTTCATTTCCCTTTGTCGTCCTGCCTCATCTACATGGCTCTGTTGATGGAGCCATGTAGTTTAGACACACCCTGACTGATTTTGGAAGCCACCTACTGTTTGACTTGATCACTTAAGAAGCAGAATTGTGTGAGAGAAATTAGCCCCCTTTTCTGAATACAGCCTGGGAAAACTATTCAAATCCATTGCATTTTGCTTTGGGAAGATCAATTATCGAAAAATTATAAAGTACTTTGGGATGTCCTTAGCAGAAAAAAGTGCAAAGATGAGTAGAAACTGTTAATATTATTTTATTTTAAATATTTATGATATATCCACTATTCTATTAAAGCAATAATTTGCTTGTTTGTAAAGAAGTACTTATTACAATAATTGTTAAGCTGGAGAGATTGTTTTAGTGTTACAATATAGTTTTCTTGTACAGGTTGGACCTCCCTGGTCTGGCACACTGGGGAACTGATCAGTCTTGAACAAAGGAATTTGCCAGACCAGGAAAGGTCCCCTGCCACCAGTCCCTACCCAGTCTGCCAACTCTCCCTGCCACTGGCTCTACTTCTGATCCAACCAGCCCCCTGCCTCTGGTCTAACCAGACCCCAGGCCCTCTACTACTAGCCCCAGCCAGGTACTATGGGCTACCCAGCTGGGGCTGCCACGGGCTCCCAGCCATTGCTGGGGCTGCTGGATGCCAGCCTACTGACACTGAACTCCTGGCCTGGGGCTCTCTAATTCAAGAACATCCATGGTCCTACAGATGTTGCTGGACCAGAGAGTCCTCATTTAGGAAGATACAACCTATATCTAACTTTTTTCAATGAACCTAATTATATTTTTTTTCAATGAAATTTCAATTTCAATTTTTTTCAGTGAAATTTTCTAATTATATATGTTCATAGAATATATTTTCTCATAATAAAGCCAATTGGGGCAAACACTTTTAGGTTAGATGTCTCAATAAGAGTGCAAAGATATATTAAATATTTTGTCATAAAGTTATATGAATAAACAAAAAATTATCAAGTTACATATTCAGTTCTTTACTTTTTCAATGCAAGTGTGCATATTGTTCCTAACTTCATTTTTTGTAACTATTTTAACATTTCAGTGTGTATGTCAGAGATGTAAATACATTTAAAATGTAAGTTTGGTGCAATCATGTCCATATTTTTAATGTTTTAAACAAATGATCATTGGTGAAACTAAGTATTTTAGTAAATATCTGATAGATCTCATGTTTTCATAACTGGGATTTTGTAAAAAAAAGTTAAATGCAGAGTGTTGAATTATATATGGAATTCACTGTTTTTTCTCATAAAAATTCTTAATTTCCTTAAAATTTTCTTAATTTCATCTCTTTGCTCCCATTACATTTTATTATTCACAATTGGATGCCTGGTGGACACACTGTATAAATTCTCTCCATCTCTGGGAAAATCTGATCCATGTATCATTTTTGGTATTGATGCTGTTTTTCTCCCAAATCTTTAATTTCTGCTTTCCCAAGATGTACACATCCATGAAGAAACATTAGCTAAAGATTCTGATCAACATTCCTCCTATTTCCCCCCATTATTTACTCCTGAATTTCTGCCTCTGTATTCTTAAAGTTTGGCTTTTCTACCGTGTCTACTCTCTGTACTTCAGATTGTATTTTAAGGAGAGAATATATCCATTGATTCTTCAACTGTTTTTAATTAATTGTTATAACTTGTTAAACATCAGTATAAATTTGCTTTGGATAAACAATCCTTATTTTTATGGCTACCTCTGCCTTTGTTTTTCTAGGTTGTGCTGCTGCATCAGGAGGAGCTGAAGATGAAGGTGAGGCAGAAGCTGGATGGATTGAAGGTGCTGCTATTCTACTCTCTGTTATTTGTGTTGTACTCGTCACAGCCTTTAATGACTGGAGCAAGGAGAAGCAGTTTCGTGGGCTTCAAAGTCGTATTGAGCAGGAACAGAAATTTACTGTGGTCCGAGGTGCACAAGTTATTCAGATCCCAGTGGCAGAGATAGTAGTTGGTGACATCGCACAGGTTAAATATGGTAAGTTTCCCCAGGTACATTTTCACAACTACTTTCTGGGTCTTAGCAGCTCTGGGAAAATCTGACACCTTCCCATCCCCTCTCCCACCCTGCTCCTCCTGCCCTTTCCCTGCATTGTCTCCTCTTGGCCCCCTGGCATTTGCCTCTACTCCACACTGCCCCTTTCTTCTCCTGCCATGGCCCCCTTTTCTCCCCTCAGCACAAGCCCCTTCTGCTCCTCACCCCCACCTTCCCCTTAGTTCTCCCCTTGCCCTTCCCCTCCCCTTATGCCTTCCTGACAACTGCACCCCTCAACCCCCCAAGCCTCCTGGTGCTGCGGTGGGATAGCATGGCAGGTGGCTTCTCTGTGTGCCAGGGCTGGAGCCGGGGCTGTGGTGCTATTTTTAGTACCCTGGCCCCATCCCAGCAGCAGCTGCACCATGGCCCAGCTCCAGTCCTGGCACATGAGGCAGCCACCCACCATGCAGGATCAGCTGGGGCCAGGGCTGTGTGGTGGCTTCTAGGGCTGGGACCATGGTATTAAAAATAGCACCGCAGCCCCGGCTCCAGTCCCGGCACACAGGACAGACACCCGCTATGCAGCCCAGCCCTGAGAGCTGCTGGGGCTGGGGCTGCGTGGTGGCTGAGGCTGGGACCGTGGTACTAAAAATAGCACTGCAGCCCTGGCTCCAGTCCTGGCACACAGGGCGCAGCCATGTGGTGGGCAGCTGCCCCATGTGCTGGGACTAGAGCCAGGGCCAGAGTGCAGCTGCTCCTGGGCCAGGGCCGCGGTGCTATTTTTAGTACCATGGCCCAGGCTCCAGCTCTAGCAGCCTCCATGCAGCCCGCCCTGGCAACAGCTCCAGCCCTGGGGAAGGGCTGAAGCTAGGGTTGCATAGTTGCTGCCCAGCTGTTCCTGGGGTGGGCAGCCACCTACTACAAGGCCTCACCCCAGAGCAGCTGAGTAATCACTGCCATGCTAAGGAGGTGGGCAAGAGTCAAATTGTTGGTGTGTGCCCATGCAGGCACGTACCTTAGAGGGAACTATGATCACCTTTACAGCCTTTTTAGAAAATTGGTGTCACATTAGCTATCTTCCAGTCATTTGGTACAGAAGGTGATTTAAAGGATAAGTTACAAAACACAGCTAATAGCTCCACATTTTGACATTTGAGTTCCTTCAGGACTCTTGGGTGAATGCCATCTAGTCCTGGTGATTTGTTAGTGTTTAGTTTACTGTTTACTGTTCAATTTGTTCCAGAACTCCTCTAATGATACCTTGATCTGGGACAATTCTTTAGACCTAAATAAATGGCTCTGGGTTGGGAATCTCCCTATTGTTCTCAGCCATGGAGACTGATGCAAAGAATTCATTTAGTTTCTCCACAATTATCTTATTTTCTTTGAGTGTTCCGTTACCATTTTTGGTCATCCAGTGGCCTCAAAAGTTTTTTAGCAGGCTTCCTGCTTCTGATGTACTTAAAAAACATTTGCTATTTTTGATTTTTGGCTAGCTGGTCTTCAAACTCCTTTTTGGCTTTCCTTATTATATTTTTACTCTTCATTTGACAGCGTTTATGCTCCTTTCTATTTTCCTCACTAGGATTTAACTTCCGCTTTTTAAATGATGCCTTTTTATATCTCACTATTGCTTTTACTTTGTTGTTAAGCCATTGTGGCAATTTTTTGGTTCTCTTACTGTGTTTTTTTTATTTAGGGTATACATTTAAATTGAGCCTCTATTATGGTCCTTTTGGAAAGTTTCTATGCAACTTACAAGGATTTTATGTTTTAATTTCTGTTGAACTAACCACATTTTTGTATCGTTTCTCTTTCTGAAATTAAATGCCACAGCATTGGGTATTTTCCCCACCATAGGAATGTTACATTTAATTATATTATGATCCTGTGCTCCACTTAGGACTAAATCAAGAATTGCCCCATCTGTTGTGGGTTCCAGAACTAGCTGCTCCAAAAAGCTGAGGTAACATGTACCCAGTCAATATAGGGATCTTTGAAATCCTTCATTATTATTGAGGGTTTTTTTTTTAATTGATAGCCTCTCTACTCTTCCTTAGCATTTTACAGTCACTATCATGATCCTGATCAGGTGGTTGGTAATATATCCCTACTGCTATATTATATTATTAGAGCATGGAATTACTATCCTTAAAGATTCTATGGCAGAGTTTGAAATGTTTTGTCTGAAATTTTCCTTGCCAACTGCTGCTTCCTCTCTTGGATGCTGCAGAGGGAGCAGCGAGAGCGGGAGGCTGTAAGTGGTTGTTTGGCTGCCTGCAAAAATGGTTCTCCATATAGGAGGAGGAGTAGCAGGACCATGTCTGCAACCTAGAAAATGAAAATGTAGTTGGGCTGTGGGAATTCATGATAGGTCTGTCTAGTGCTTGTGTGTCACAGAAGGGGCACAATACTTGTCAGCCCTGTCAGCCAGTGCTACTTAGTGAAAAAATCCATAAGCCCTGTCAGTGCCCATCTCCCTTTGATCTTCTCACAGCTGCTAACTTGTATCTGGGATAGGAAACTTCACATTCTAAAAAGGTGAAACTTGTCTTCACTGTGATTTGAACAGTGCCATGTTAGGAGTTCTCTTCTTGTTGAGATAGCACTGAACTAAAATCTTGGCCCTCCCTGCCACAGGCTGTCTATTGGGCTTGGGAAGACCAAGAATATAGGGGATACATAAACTGTACATACAACATAAACTGTTGTAATGTGTACCCTTCCATGAGTTGTTCAGTTCAGTGGCTCTCAACCAGAGGTACACGTACTCCTGGGGGTATGCAGAGAGGTTCCAGGGGGTATATCATCTTATCTAGATATTTGCCTAGTTTTGCAACATGCTACATGAAAAGCACTAGCATAGTCAGTACAAACTAAAATTTCATAGAGACCATGCCTTATGTATACTTCTCTATGCAGTATACATTGAAATGTAAGTACATTGTTTATGTTCCAGTTGATTCCTTTTCCAAGTATACGATAACAGTGGTTTTTCAGTACTGGTGTGATATGACACTTTTATATTTTTATGTCTGATTTTGTAAGTAAGTAGTTTTCAAGTGAGGTGAAACTTTGGGGTATACAAGACAAATTGACTCCTGAAAGTGATACAGTAGTCTGGAAAAGTTGAGAGATACTGGCTTAATTAAATGGTTATTTTAATTGTTGAGTTTTAGTAACGTTTTATAAGATTAATCATGTTATAGAAATGCTCCCAATCCACACACATACCTTACTAAGGCCCTCTGGTTTATTTTACCTTGACCTTAATTAATAGGTGATCTCCTGCCTGCTGATGGGATTTTCATTCAAGGAAATGACCTTAAAATTGATGAAAGTTCTTTAACTGGAGAGTCAGACCAAGTCCGCAAATCTGTTGACAAGGACCCTATGCTGCTATCGGGTGAGTCTGTTTTTTATTTTTTCTGTCGTTTATGCACATCAAACTTTGGATGCTCTTTCTCCCTCCCCCCTTTTTTGTTGTTGAAAAGTTGTCCGTAATTTTAGAAATACTATTTATCTGTCATATGCTGACTAGGCAGAAAATTTGGACAGTTTTATCTATTTGAGGATAAGAATTTATTTAAAAATAAACTCTTAACTTTTTTATTCCTGAAAAAGATCCTGTTTCGCAGACGGTTGTAAAACCTTCAAGATGTCACTTGTGGGTGTGTCTTTGGGTGTGTCTAAACTACATCCCTCTGTCAGCAGAGGGATGTAAATGAAGCACTTTGAAAGTGCAAATGAAGCCGGGATTTAAATATCCTGTGCTTCATTTTCATAATCATGTAATGGCGCGCTTTCGAAAAAGCGCTATTTTGAAAATGAAACCACAGTCTAGACACGGTTGTTTCGAAAATGGGGCACTTTTTCAAAAGATCCTGTAAACCTCAAAAAATTACGGTTGTTTTCTAAACAACCACATCTAGACTGTGGTTTCAATTTCGAAATAGCGCTTTTTCGAAAGAGCACCATTAAATGATTATGCAAATGAAGCACTGGATATTTAAATCCCGGCTTCATTTGCACTTTCAAAGTGCTTCATTTACATCCCTCTGCCAACAGAGGGATGTAGTCTAGACGTAGCCTTTATGTTAGGATTCTTGAAACAAGTAGGTTTCTTGAAACAAGATTCTGTAAGGTGCTTTTCCTCACTAAACCAGGACCCCATCATGGGCTTAACAGACAATCTTGGAATCCTGGTAAATTTATTCTCAGATAACATTACATTCTGTCCAGCTAAATTCCACTTGTAGTTTCCACTGATAGCAGAATTCATTATTTAACCTGGATAAATTTGGGGGGCAATTTCCACTTGTCACAAATTACTGGCTATGAATTTCAGTCGTTTCAAAAAACTTCTTTTAATCGATGATATTGGTGAGTCACATAAAGACATCATTATATGTATATATAATTGTGGGCAAAACCCACTTGAGGATCTATCTATCTATCTATCTATTTATCAGGTGCCCCAGGACTTCTTGTTGTTTTTAAAATTACAGACAAACATGGCTACCCCTCTAAGACTCATATGCTGTGAGTATGCTTCTGACCAACACTGCAAGGGTTGAGCAGGAATTTCCGTCCCATTGCTGCTGCAGGCTGCTATTGCACCCTCATACCCTCAGTACACTTTTGACAGGGTCTCTCACACAGTGTTTAGGATTTGTTAGGTCTAACCATCTGGCACTGGCCATTATTAAAAGTAAGACGCCAGACTAGATTTACCCATGGTCTGGTTTAGTATGGCAAATCCTATATCACAGAGCAGTGATCGAACAAGAAATCAATATATAGATAAAATATTTTACTTGGAGTTGTGTTCCAATGTATAAACTGGACAACACCAATTCTTATTTAGTGTCTTCTTAATGATACTAACCATCATTTTGGTGAATAGTAGTTAATGTTTAATCCATAGCCATCTGTTTGCTACATTCTATATTCAATGCTTCTATTTTGCAAAAAAAATCCTTTTGATCTATTAATATTGATATGAAATTGTAAGTACAGCCATTAATAAGCTGCCTGGAGCAAGAATGCATCCATTTTTCTCCTGTAGGTCTAATGCTTATGTGGTAATTTCACAAGCTTCTATCATGAAACATGTTGAGCTTTTTACTTTGAAACAGCCACTATTATAATATTCTTGATGGCAGCTGATATGCAGTTTGCATACTCTGACATATACATAACTTTTAGGAGAGCTATTTGGATGTGTACAGATATCTCTTGGTAGCTGGAAGAAAACATGGAAAATGTTAGCAGGTGTCTTGTCTTGAAAAGATAGCAGTGGTTAAAAACAACAGTCAAATTAGGGGAAAAAATATATGATGTCCCCTCTCCTGTTGCCTAACCCCGAAACATCTGCCTACTTGAAGAGAGAAGTTTGGCTTCATAGTTTTATGACACAATTACTCAAAGTTTAAACATGTTTAAAGTTTTCCTTTATTGTGTAATCACAAATATGTGAAGAATTAATGTGTATTTTAATATGTGCTGTGCGAGATTTCACAACTTTCATTAACTGAGTAACTTATACTTCACTATTCCAGAAAAGTTATGAATTCTGTTGGCTCTTTTAGCTCTCTTAGTCTCTCTCTGATTTGATGCCTTGTATTGCAAGGGCTGAGCATCTCTTGGGAAAGCTAAACATTCTCTAATCCCAGTGATGTTGATAAGTGTAGAATATTATCCAAATCATGCATGTACCAATTGAATTTTGATGTGAATAAAAATTGTAGCCATATCCCTTCTGTACTTAGTATACATTAAACACTTAGGCCATATCTACACCACAGATAAGATCGAAGCAACTGCAGTCAATCTTTTGATGTTCAAATTAGACGGTCTAGTGAAGACACGCTAATTCGAACTGGGAGGGCGCTCCAGTTTATGCCAGTAGTCCTGCTTCTATGAGGAGTAAGGGAAGTCTAAGGGAGAGTGTGCTCCTTTCGACTTCCTAGTGTGGACAGCACCAAAATTTGAGTTAAGGTATTTTGATTTAAGATATGCAATTAACGTAGCTGAAGTTGCATATCTTAATTTGAACATATCCCCTAGTGTATGCTAGGCCTTATTGTAAGTTCAAAGTTCATACTCAAAGTATAGATAAATGGTGGTACAACAAAGGAAACATCTAGCCCCATTTACGTTGGTCTGAGAACACTTGTTTTTATGATGTAACTTAGTTAATACATGTTTTGACCAACTATCGTGGCAGATAAACTAGACCCTTTACTTGGATTTTAAAGTTAGTCTCTGCTTGATGGCCAGCCATATTAACCTGGATCAACATTTTAAATAATTTTGTGTAGCAAATGTGCTGTACGTATCTTACATTTTGTCTCTGCGTGCTCTTGTTGCCCTCACTTGGGACACCACAGCACTCTGCAACATGGAGCCAGAGCTGCCCCTGGGCACTCTGGTGCTTCTCTTGGATGTGCTGCTGCGAGCCTGGCTGCACTTTCTGCAGGCTGCCAACTGGGACGTGCATTGGGGGGCTGTCAGTATCCAGGAGGCCCTGCGGGAGAGCTTCCAACCTGAGGAGCACTAAGAGCCTCCCTGGTATGCCCCACTGGGGTCTTGTGTCTCATTCCTCCCCCACGTCCTTCCACTTACCCCTCTCTAACCCCCCTTCCTGATGTCAAATAAAAGACACGTATTTTCATGAACACAAACTCTCTTTATGTAACAAAACTTGGGGAGAGGGAATGAAACTCTGGAGAGACTGGGGAAAGGAGGTGGGAGAGGGGAGAAGAGAGGATGGGAGAGGGAAGGGGGAAACTGGGAGGAGGGAGCTGGAAGGGATCCTCAAGGAATCCATTTTGAGGCACTTGGAAGAGAGGAAAGTGATCAGGAATAGTCAGCATGGATTCACAAAGGGCAAGTTGTGCCTGACCAAACTGATTAGCTTCTATGATGAGGTAACCGGCTCTGTAGACATGGGGAAGTCAGTGGATGTGATATACCTTGACTTTAGCAAGGCTTTTGATATGGTCTCCCACAATATTCTTGCCAGCAAGTTAAGGGAATGTGGATTGGATAAATGGATGGTAAGATGGATAGAAAGATGGCTAGAAGGCCGGGCCCAGCGGGTAGTGATCAACGGCTCGGTGTCCGGATGGCGGTCGGTTTCTAGTGGAGTGCCCCAAGGTTCGGTTCTAGGACCGGTTTTGTTCAATATCTTTATTAATGACCTGGATGAAGGGATGGATTGCACCCTCAGCAAGTTTGCAGATGACACTAAGCTAGGGGGAGAGGTAGATATGCTTGAGGGCAGAGATGGGGTCCAGAGTGACTTAGACAAATTGGAGGATTGGGCCACAAGAAATCTGATGAGGTTCAACAAGGACAAGTGCAGAGTCGTGCACTTGGGATGGAAGAATCCCAAGCATTGTTACAGGCTGGGGACCAACCAGCTAAGTAGTAGTTCTTCAGAAAAGGACCTGGGGGTTACAGTGGATGAGAAGCTGGATATGAGTCAACAGTGTGCCCTTGTAGCCAAGAAGGCTAATGGCATATTAGGTTGCATTAAGAGGAGCATTGCCAGCAGATCCAGAGACGTCATTATTCCCCTTTATTCAGCTCTGGTGAGTCAACATCTGGAGTACTGTGTCCAGTTCTGGGCCCCCCACTACAAAAAGGATGTGGACGCATTGGAGAGGGTCCAGCGGAGGGCAACCAAAATGATTAGGGGGCTGGAGCATGTGACCTACGAGGAGAGGCTGAGGGAGTTGGGTCTGTTTAGTCTGCAGAAGAGAAGAGTGAGGAGGAATTTGATAGCAGCCTTCAACTTCCTGAAGGGGGGTTCCAAAGAGGATGAAGAAAGTCTGTTCTCAGTAGTGACAGATGGCAGAACAAGGAGCAATGGTCTCAAGTTGTGGTGGGAGAGGTCCAGGTTGGATATTAGGAAAAACTATTTCACTAGGAGAGTGGTGAAGCACTAGAATTGGTTACCTGGGGAAGTAGTGGAGTTTCCATCCGTAGAGGTGTTTAAGTCTCGGCTTGACAAAGCCCTGGCTGGGTTGATTTAATTGGGATTGGTCTTGCCTAGAGCAGGGGGCTGGACTTGATGACCTTCTGAGGTCTCTTCCAGCTCTATGGTTCTATGATTCTATGATTCTAGGGGGAAGCAAGGGGAAGAAGGGGGAGGGGAAGCTCAGGGCTTGGGGTGGGTCTCACCGGACCAACTTGATTGTCATGCAGACCTGCTCCTGGGTTCGCATGTGACCTTTGGTGACCAGGCTGGCAGCTATCCTGCCATAGATGGCCACGTTCCTCCATCTAGTGTGGAGATCATGGATGTTAGGGGCATTCCCCCCCAAACCTGAAAAAGGTCCATGATCTCCACCGTGGACCAGGAAGGCGCCCGCCTTCTCTGGGCCCTGGAAGGCTCCTGGGAGCTGGCAGACTGCTCCTGGGGAGCAGTGGAAGGCTGGCTGCCAGTGGCTGGCTGACTGCCAGTGGCTTGCTGGCTCATGTTTTGGGGCCACTGGGTCAGGGGCAGTGACTGCTGGCTCTGGGCTGGCAGGCTTGGAGCTGGCACAGGCACTGTGGCCAGAGTCTACCCCTTTAAGGGCTCCAGGGAGGGGGGAGAGGGAGAGAAGTGTTCTTGGTTGAGGCTGGAGTGGCCACTAGGGCACCCTGGGAAGGCTGGAAGCCCCCTATTTCGAAATAAGTATCCACACAGCACTTATTTCGAAATAGCTATTTCAAATTTGGCATTATTCCTCCTAGAATGAGGTTTACCAAATTCAAAATAAGTGCTCTGCTATTTCAAATTTATATCAAAATAGTGGTTTGGCTGTGTAGACGCTAGGAAAGTTATTTCGAAATAAGGGCTGTTATTTCAAAATAACTTTGCTGTGTAGACATACCCTTCGATTTTCCTCTTCTTAAAATATGAAATACATAAACAGACTATTCTGGGAGAGACAAAGTAAATGTTTTCAGTGATAACATACCTTCAGCTCTAGAATTAAAAAATTAGAATAAACCAAAGCTCATCTGGACTGCCGTCTGACATTGTCTTCTCCTGAATGATCCACTGAAGATGAGAAATGTGTATTCCATCTTGTCATCACCGAGAAAAGCTATAAAACATTACAATTGAAGTTCACAGACTTATTTCCGTGCCATTGTCAATCTAAATCTGTTGAAAGACTAAAGCAAGAAGTAGGTTGATACTGAATTCACCCTTCTGGTACCTGAAACGGTGTTTTTAATATTCATTCAGAGTTTCAGTAACTTAATTAAGCTGTGTCACACTGCTGATATCCTTTTTAATCACCAGCATAGTCATTTGCTATACTTAAGAAGGAGTTCCTATTATATAAGAGCTGACTAAATCAGATGGTTCATTTCCATCTATATTAACACATGTAGAATCACCTTGAAAAATAAAGAGTTCACATTTCCATAAAAAGCCAGAAACCAAAATAATTTTTTTTCTTTTCTATTTGTAGTGTACTTACATTAAATAATGTTTTAAAAAATTGGGGATTTTAAAATAGATGTAGGGGTATTAATATAATTGTTTTAGAAAAGGTGCAAGGATGTACATTATCTAACACATTTCTAGCTTTCTTCTCAGGTATACAAAACCTGCATACAGGCTGAGGGGGCCTTTTTGGCATAATTAAGATGTAACTTTCCAAGAGCCATATAGATCTCTTCCCTTTAATTCAGACCAAGTTGAATAAAGGTACCACTCAACATGAGAAATATTAGAAGACCTTTATGGATAGTTGCTTCCTTCTTTCTGTATTAATCAACCTGGATGAGACCTTTTCTTATCACTGCTGATATATTTATTAATTTCATGCTAACTTTGAGGCATGGCTATTCTCAGAGCCTAGAGGTGTGAGAGAAACTATCCCAAATTATCCTCTGTGAGCTCTCCAAGCAAGAAAAACAAATCCATTAAAGGACAGTCCTTTGTTTTTTCTACAAGGGTTCACATGCAAGTCAGTGGTATCAAAAACATCTGGTAAACAATATCGGCATATTACCAGAGAGGTGAAGAAACCAGACAGGTTGGGACATTTTCTCACCACAGCTTTCACAATCTTAATCTTAAGTGGAAGGTTAGAAATTGGATGATAACTGGGTTGGATTGGAGTTTTTTATTAGTTCTTTTAGCAGTGACCATACCATAATTTCCTTAACAGAAATGAGCAACCTGCCTTCCTAAGGGAAGCCTTGACAATCTCAACCAGAAATGGATCCAGTTCTTCCTCACTTGCCTTCCCCACTCAGGAGAACATGGAATATAATGGCAGGTTGTGCTACAAAGTATCTTTCTAACTCAAGGGAACAAATCTGGTCTAAACTTAAGGAAAAGTGGCCTGCATATGGAATCACATGTTTCATCTTGCATCTGCTCATTTCATCTGCAAAGTGCCATAAAATTTCTTTGTCCTGGCAGATGGACTTGCATTAGCCAACGAATGAAGACAGTTTGGTTTACCAACCTGCCCACTACTCAAAAGAAATCCAATGACCGCAGTTAATGCATTGTTTAATTCTTGTGTTATTCAAAAAAGGTGCTTGTTTGATTGCATCCATACATTGTAAATACAGAGGCTGATAGGGCAGGCTGTAAGTACTTGATACTTAGCTTTTGATGTCATTTGGGTGTTGAATATAATGGCCCATCCAGTTCAGGCCATGCGAGATAGTATCCAATGTGCATATGAAGGCTAGTGCTGCAGATTCTCTTTCTAGTTGATTCCTGCAATTGTTTTGTAAGAGACCAGCCACCTTTAAATCTACTCATGAGTGCCCGGGCAAGTTGAAATGTTCCCCAACAGGTTTCTGTGTGTTACCATTTTGAATATCTGATTTGTGTCCATTAATCCTGTGTCCATATTCGAAATTCTAAATCAGGGATCAGCAACCTATGGCTCACTAGGCAGCCAGATATGGCTCTTCTGAAGCTCGAGCCCAGTCCCCCTTGCTCTTCCCACAGCAGGGAGCCTGTGCTGGCTCTACTGCAGGCCTGGGCAAAACAATGTGGCTGGTGGACACAGCAGGGAGCCCCCAGGCAGTCTTTCCTGCTTGCCCTGCCCCTGCACACCACTCAGAAAAGTGGCTGCAGGACCGTTTGTTTTTCACAAACTGTGAACCGGGAGGGGAGGTGGGAGTAGTGCTCCCACCCCCAGCACAATCCCAGTGGCCAATGGAAGCTGCCTGTTTCAGGAACAGGCAGTGAGCAAAGCACCAATCCCCCCTCCCATGCAACCTATCCAGGGGCAGGGCAGGCTGAGAAACATGCTGGGCTGCTGGCCTGGAGTCTCACCACTAAGTTTCCCAGCCAGAGCCTGCCTCTAGCACTCTTGCTCCTCCCTTCCCCTCAGCCCTCTGCCTCCCCACATAGCCCAAACACTCTGCCCCCCTCTTGAGCCCGCACCCCCTCCCAGACCCTGCACCACAATCTCCTGTCTCAGATCACAACCCCCTCCTGCCCTAGATCACAATTCAAACTCCTGCACCCCCTTCTGCACCCCAGTCCTGTGCCCTAGGTCACAACCCCCTCCTGCCCTACATCACAATCCAAACTACTGCACCCCAATCCCATGCCTCAGGTCACAACTGCCTCCTTCACCCAAACTCAGTGGTCCCCAACACAAAAAAACAAGCAGCTTTCCCCCCCCTCCTGCCATAAATAAAGACAATGTTGAAATCTTATGTGTTGACATAATATTTTACTTTATTTAAAAATGAAGCCTGGCCAACAACGCCCCGATGGGGGCCCAGCCCTCATCTGGCCACAGTGTCATCACACTCCTGCGCCCTCACTCACACACCTGAGCCCCTCATACACCTGAATCCCTTGCCCTGAGCCCCTCATACTCCCACATCCCCAGACTCCTGCACCCCCACATTCCTAGTCCCCCCCATTACACTCCTGAACCCCACACATACTCCAGCTCTGTGTCCTGCACCCTTCATACATTCCAACCCAGATTCCTGCACCCTCACACCCCCAGCCCCTGCCATTAGATTGGCAGAAGAAAGTCTGAATGCCTGCATGAAGCTGGATTTAACCAGTTATGATGTAAACTTCAACAAAATTCATGAAAAGATGCAGCAGCAAAAATCCCATTAAATAAAGTCTGTGAGTACAATGTTTCATTTATGCTATTATTAATCAATATGTCAATTATCAATAATATTAAGTTGTATATTTTCAGTCACGCAAATGGGCATTCTTATATGGCTCTGTGACAAGATCCCTTGTTAGTTTCCTGGGGGCCTGCGCTTCTTGGCGGTTACTTTTGCGCCTCAGAGACTCATGGAGCCCCCTTCATTGGCCTGGGACTTCCCTAGAGGCAAGGGTCCCCGCTTACTGAGTCATTCTCATCACAGGCCAGTCCTTGGGGTTCAGCACTTCCTTCCTCTGCTCTGCTCTGCTCTGCTCTGCTCTGCTCTCCAACTCTCCTCTGTGCACCTTCCAAAACTCTCCCCCCTGCTGCCTGGAAGGAATCCTTTTATAGGGACCCAGAGGCCTTAATTGGCAAGAGGTGCTTAATTAACCCCTTCTGCAGGCTGACTCCTAATTAGGCCTCTATTTTCTACCCTGGCTGCTGGTCTGTGTTCAGGTGAGGCTAATTGGGAACAAGAAGGCATTAACCCACCTCCCAATATGGCTGTCTTCTATAAGAGCTTTGTAGTTTGCAGTTTGTGGTCTGTCACACATCCTCCCCCTCCCCCCCTGCTTAACACCAGGAGGTTGGGCAACTTGGGACACCAAACAGTGCATGCGGGATAGCCCATCCACATTCCCGTGTTGGGTTCTGGCCCTGTGCTGCACCCTAAATTGGAAAGGATGTAGGGATACGAACCACCGGGTGACCATAGCATTCTTTCCCCTATTCTGCTGCATCCACTCAGTGGGGCATGGTCCATCACCAAGACAAAACGTCACCCAAGGAGGTAATAGCGTAGTGCCTCCATGGCCCATTTTATGGCAAGGCACTCCCTCTCAACTACCGCATACTTGGGTTCCCTTGGGAGCAGTTTCCTGCTAAGATACAACACTGGGTGTTCTTCTTCCCCAATTGTTTGTGATAGTACTGCCCCAATCCCACATCCGATGCGTCAGTTTGTAGGATAAACTCTTTAGAGAAATCTGGGGATATCAATACCAGATTGCTACAGAGAGCAGTCCGTAGGTCCTCAAATGTGCTCTCTGCTGCCTCGGACCATTTAACCGGGTCAGGCCCCCGGGCTTTCACCAAATCTGTCAGGTGGGTGGCCCATGTTGCAAAATGGGGAATAAATCGTCGATAATAGCCCACTACTCCTAGAAAAGCTCAAACTTGTTTCTTTCGTTTAGGCTGGGGCCACTGTTGAATGGCTTCTAATTTATTTAACTGGGGTTTTACCACCCCTTTTCCTACCACATATCTGAGGTATTTAGCCTCTCTGAACTCCACGGCACACTTGGCTGGATTTGCCATGAGGCCAGCCCGCCTAAAGGAGTCTAAAACAGCCTCTACCCTCTTCAGGTGGGTCTCCCAATCCGCGGTGTGGATGATGACATCGTCTAAGTAGGTGGCATCGTAGGCAGCATGGGGCTGCAGCAGCTTGTCCATGAGGCACCGAAAAGTAGCTGGAGCCCAATGGAGACCGAACAGGAGGACTGTGTACTGAAACAGCCCCTCCGGGGTAGTGAAGGCCATCTTCTCCTTGGCATCCTCAGTCAATGGGATCTACCAATAAGCCTTTTGTCAAGTCCAGGGTGGTCAGGTATCATCCTCGGCCCAGGCACTCTACCTGGTCGTCGATGCATGGTATGGGATATGCATCAAACTGGGAGATCTCATTCAACCGTCGGAAATTGTTACAAAAACGGGTGGTGCCATCAGGTTTCGGCACCAGTACTATGGGATTGGACCACTGGCTATGGGATTCTTCAATGATACCTATTTTTAGCATCTTGTGTACCTCCGCGCTTATCTCCTCTCTTTTAGTTGTGAGGGCCCAGGAGGGCCTCATTGTCACTTGGGCTCCCGAATTGATAATAATTTGGTGGGTGGCCTCTGATGTTCAGCTGGGCTTCTCTGAAAACACGTCCCTGTTCCGGGCAATCATGTTAGAAACCTTTTTCCTTTGGGCCGGCGTTAACTCGGGGTCCACTTTCACTGGTACTGGGGGTTCAGTCGGGGGGTCAGGCTCCTCCCTCCGGGTAACCACACAGGCGTCCCTCTCCTGCCAAGGTTTCAAGAGGTTGATATGATAGATCTGCTCTTGCTTTCAACGCCCCGACTGATGTATCCTATAGTTTACTTCCCCAACCGGCTTGATGACTTCGTAGGGGCCCTGCTACTGGGCCAGCAATTTACTTTCACTGGTGGGCACGAGTACCATGACACGGTCCTCTGGCTGGAATCACCATATCTTGGCCTGGCAATTATAACAGGCCTGCTGTGTTTCTTGGATCTCTTCCATGTGCCTCCTCACTATGGGGGAAACCCGGGCTATCCAGTCCCTCATCTGTGTCACGTACTTCACAATATTTCTCCCTCCCTTCGTCTCTTCCTCCCAGCCTTCTTTGGCTATATCCAGGATACCTCAAGGGTGATGCCCATACAGCAATTCAAAGGGGGAAAACCCTGTGGATGACTGGGGCACCCCCCGGATGGTGAACATGAGATAAGACAGCAGCATGTCCCAGTCCTTTCCATCTCTGCTCACAACCTTCTTGATCATAGCCTTGAGGGTACGACTGAACCTGTCAACGAGGCCATCGGTCTGAGGGTGATAGACTGAGGTCTGCAAAGTCTGTACCAAGAGTAGTGTTCAAAGGTCCTTCATCAATCGGGATGTGAATGGAGTGCCCTGGTCAGTTAAAATCTCCTTTGGGAGACCCCCTCGGGCAAATATTTCCACCAAGGCCTTGGCTATGCTCTTGGAGGCTGTATTCCAAAGGGGAATGGCTTTGGCGTATCGTGTAGCATAGTCCAGGACCACCAGTATATACTGATGTCCTCAGGTTGTCCTTTCCAGGAGACCCACCAAGTCCATCGCAACCTGTTCAAATGGGACTTCAATGATTGGCAGTGGCACTAGGGGGGCCCTCAGATGAGGGCGAGGGCTGTGTAGTTGGCACTCTGGGCAGGAAGCGCAGTATCGGCAGACGTCCTCATGCACCCTTGGCCAATAGAAATGGCGTAGGATCTGGGCCTGGGTCTTTTCTACTCCTAAGTGAGCTCTGAACAGGTAACTATGGGCCAGATCTAAGATGGCCCATTGGTGTTTTCAGTATGTCAAGAGCTGGTGTATTTCCTCTTCTCATATACGCACCACCCCGTACAGGAGATCCCTCTTGAGAATAAAGTAGCGGCTAGGCCCACAGTTATTGCCTTGAACAGGTACCCCATCTACCTTAGCCACCTCCTTCCTGGCATTCTCATACCGGGGGTCCTCCACTTGGTCCCGCCCAAAGGTCGCTCTCCCTGGGCTGGCCAATTCGGGCCCTAGGGGGGTTTCCTCCTGCCCCTGCATTGTCCCTATGGTGCTGGGACCGGCTCTAGCCTCCGCCTCCCCCAGGGTCTCTGGTCTCTCTCCCGTTACTGATTCAGGGTCCTCTCCATCCTGCAGGCCACCACTTTCCCTTTGTGAGCCCCGGGGATGTCTAGTTACACAAGTAACTCCTTGGGTCTGCATCAGGATCTGCGTGCCCAATGCCTTGGCTGCCATCCTCTGCCTCTTTGGCTTTCTGCCCTCCCCGGGGGTGGAGAACAAATCTTGGGCCATCTCTGGGAATAATGGAGTATGCTGCCCTCCAACATCTCTTCCCCTAGGGTTAGGGGGCTCCCCTGGTTCCTGTTGTTCAGGAGGGAGCAGGCTTCCAAATCCTGCAAAATCCCTTCTGATGAGTACCAGATAGGGGAGGTGTGGGACCACCGCAGCTAGGACCTTGGTGCTGGTCCCTTGGATTTCCACCCTTACCCTTGCACTGCGGTAGAAGTTCACCGTCCCACGGATGCACGTAACCCCTGTGCATTTTTCCAGTATCAGCTTCTTTGGCCTCACCAGCTTCCTTAAAATTAGAGTGATGGCACTCCCTGAATCTACTAGGGTCAGCCAGGGTCTCCACCCCTTCCACCCGCGCTGGTCAGGTGTAGTTGTGGGGGCAACCGCCACTCCCACCAGATTAAGCAGGGCGCATGGGTCACCGCAGTCCCCAAAATTGCACTGCATTGGTTCCTCATGGTTGGGGCATTGGGCTGCTTTGTGGCCCAGCTCACCTCACCCATAGCACCAGTAGTTTTTCCTGGAGCCTGGGGGGAAAAAAGTACCTACTCTCAGGGGTTATTTTTCCTTGCTCATCCCCTTCAACTTGTGACCCCTGTGAAGCTTCTTTCCTCCCTACCTCCATTCTGGGGCTCCACAGGCCCTTAGATGCTTGACCCCATGGGTTGGGGCCAGGCTTCTCCTCTGTAGGGGAAAGAACTAACTCTCTCACCGCTAGCTGTCGCTCCACCGGTGCAACCGTCTCATCGTAGGTGGTGGGGTCATGCTGGCTCACCCATGCCCAAAGGTCCGGTCGCAGTTTCTGCACGAACTGGTCAATAACCAGGGTCTCCTCTGCACTGCGGACATTGAGGTGCAGCCACTTCCGAGTGATGTGGATTAATTCAAACAGTTGGGCTCTTGGGGGCTTCCTTCTTGGTGCTTCCACGCACGATACTTCTGGGCCCGGGCGGCCATGGTTGCCCCCAGTCGGGCTAGTATTTCTTCTTTGAGTCGGGGGTAAACACTTGCGTGTTCCATCAGCAAGTCGTAATAGGCTTGCTGAGCTTCTCCACAAAGAAACGGGGCAAGGATTCTGGCCCATTGTTTCTCTGGCCAGGCCTCCCGCTGCGCTGTCCTCTTGAACGCAAGGAGGTAAGCCTCTACGTCATCATCCAGTGACATCTTGGCTGAGGCCCTCAGCCAAGCTGAGGCCCTCAGGGCTCTCACACCCTCACTGCCGGGCACTCGACCTGCCCACCCCCGCAACTGGTCAAGCACTTCCCTTCACTACGTCCTCCATTTTGGGGGATGCCCCTGGTTCCAAACCCCCACAAATGGTGGTTAGAGGGAATTACCCGGGTAACAAGTGGGATGGGGTAAGTGAAGACAAACCTCCAGATCCACACCCAAGTGCTCCCTATATATTTTTTGGGGGTTTTTTTTTTGGGTTTTGTTTGGGTTTTTTTTTTCCTTTTTGCCGCTGCTAGGTAAAGATAATCCCACTGCTGACACCAGTGTGACAAGGTCCCTTGTTAGCTCCCTGGCGGTTCTGCGCTTCTTGGCAATTACTTGTGTGCCTCAGAGACTCATGGAGCCCCCTTCGTTGCCCTGGGACTTCCCTAGAGGCAAGGGTCCCCGCTTACCGAGTCATTCTCATCACAGGCCAGTCCTTGGGGTTCAGCACTTCCTTCCTTCCTTCCTTCCTCTGCTCTGCTCTGCTCTTGCTCTGCTCTCCAACTCTCCTCTGTGCACCTTCCAAAACTCTCCCCCCTGCTGCCTGGAAGGAATCCTTTTATAGGGACCCGGAGGCCTTAATTGGCAAGAGGTGCTTAATTAACCCCTTCTGCAGGCTGGCTCCTAATTAGGCCTCTATTTTCTACCCTGGCTGCTTGTCTGTGTTCAGGTGAGGCTAATTGGGAAACAAGAACGCATTAACCCACCTCCCAATATGGCTGTCTTCTATAAGGGTATGTCTACACTAGCTCGTTAATTCGAGCTAGGTAGGTAAATCAGGGAACCGGGGTTGCAAATGAAGCCCGGGATTTAAATATCCCGGGCTTTATTTGCATGTTCCCATCCGGCCGCCATTTTTAAATCCCCCTTAGTCCGAACAAACTGCCCGTGGCTACACGTGGCAGTTTAAAGTTAATCCGAATTAAGTCCTTAGTTCGGATTAACTTTAAACTGCCGCGTGTAGCCGCGGGCAGTTCGTTCGGACTAAGGGGGATTTAAAAATGGCAGCCGGCCGGGAACATGCAAATAAAGCCCGGGATATTTAAATCCCAGGCTTCATTTGCAACCCCGGTTCCCTGATTTGCCTACCTAGCTCAAATTAACGAGCTAGTGTAGACATACCCTAAGAGCTTTGCAGTTTGCAGGCTGTGGTCTGTTATAGGCTCTTTGTTGACCACTTGTTCTGAATTTTGATGTAGTTTGGCTCTGTGGTTTGAAAAGGTTGCCAACCCCTAGTCTAAATGGTAACACACAGAAACCTGTTGGGGAACATTTTAATTTGCCCAGGCACCCACTAATGGGTTTAAATGTGGCTATTCTCTTACAAAACAACTCTATTAGCCTCCTTTAGCATGGACACTTTAATTGAAAGGGTTTTCTTCTTTCTTTCTCCTTCCCCTCTACCCTATTTTTCTGCTTTATAATTCAAACTCTGTGCCTTTTGCTCCATATTGGTCATCTGAAGAAGTGGGTTGTGCCCACGAAAGTTCATAATACTATTTATATATTTGGGTTAGTCTCTAAGGCTATGTCTACACCGCAGCATTATTTCAGAATAACTGTTGTTATTCCGAAATAACAAAGAGCATGTCTACCCTACAAGCCATTATTTTGAAATAATGGTGAGCTGGAGGACTTCTTACTCTGATTCCTATAACCCTCATTTCACGAGGAGTAAGGGACATCGAAGGAAGAGTGTTCTTCCTTTGACTTCCTACTGTGTAGACAGTGCCAAAAGCTGAAATAAGCTACTTCAACTTCAGCTACGCAATTGACATAGCTCAAGTTGCATAGCTTAATTCGATTTTAGCCCTGCTATGTAGATGTGCCCTAAGGTGCTACAGGACCATTTTTGTTTTTTAGGGGTTTTTTTAGTTACAAACTAACACAGCTACCTCTCTGAGACTCACTGTTATACACATTAATGTTCTGGTGTACTGTGTGATAAGTAGCTGCTAATTTTCTGTACATTTTTTAAGACTCAGTGTCACATATCTTGTCCCAGTGTTTGCAGTTAGTTACAAATATGGAACAGTTGCATGGAAGAGCAGAATTAATCTAATTCTAATTTTATGTAAGTAATGATTGAATTGGAAACAACTCAACATTGTTGTATCTGAATTTAGTGTCTCCCTTTTTGCGCATTTGTATCAAGGCAAAAAAAAGGGTACAAAACAAAGAGAAGTCAGTTTACTGAAGAACAAAGAAAACAAATTTTCTGGGTATGATATTTTCTAAGTTACTGAAAATAAAAAATGAAGCTGGATTAAGAAATCAGGTCACTAACTGCCTCAAGAAAAACAACTCAGATTTTGTCTCAATTCCCTGCCAGTAAATATTCCATTCTGGGGTTCTTGCAAGATAGAAACGGTCAGAGCAAAGCATGCAACCTTAAAAGCTCCAAATGATTTTGGTTATACTGAAATTACAAGTAGATGATTTCGACAGAAAGTTCTTTTTCTTCTACAAAAGGATTTTTGATAAATGTTTGTTTGTTAACATCAACTACCCTTATATCTTAGCAGTTGTAGGGAAGGGGCAAACCTACTTATCTTGATTTACAAATGGGGAATATGTGTCCTCCACAATTTTGGAGTTACTTTGAGCTGTAAAAATGGGATGTTATTTTTCACTTGCTTCTTCATGCCCATTTCTTCATATTTAACAAATTTCATTCTCTGATATTTGTATTCTGGATGCTCTTTCATATATTAATAGTTACACTATTGTCCAAAAAATGTCTTTCCATAGTTCCAAGTACATACTTATAAAGCTAATAAAGCTTTAGAATCTGAATCTTTTCTCAAATTGATTTATATTAATCAAAACTTATTGATACTAGTGTGAAGTGAAAGAAGAATCAGTGCTTTTGTCTAGCTGTAGATATTTAAGAGCTCTTCAAAAGTTACTAGTTAGAGGCAACTTACCGAACCTATGCAAAAATATCCCTTTAAGCTTTACATTCACTTTTTAAAATAGTATCCAGACTTCCTAGAATGCCATAAAGGGTAAATCTAAAAACTTTGGCAAGATTTAGTTCAGATTGGTAACTAGAAGTCTGGATATTTATGATCCTCTTAAGTCTGCGAAACTAAGCATGAAAACTTGTGAATATGGCTTTCTTGCAAGGTTTCTGAGACAGTGATCTATAAAGAATAACCTTTATTTTCCAATAAAAAACAACTGCATGAATTTAAAACACATTTTTAAAAGTGTAAACATTTTTGAACTTCAGAAAAGATTCTGTTTTGCATGAAGTTTCAGGTTGATTCTTGTTTAACTACACCCCTACCACGAATTCTCTAAACATTTACTGAATTAAGCTTTAGTAAAATTGGCATCAATGGTAATGCAGAAGCACAGTAGCACAATGGCATTCCATTCTGTTTTAATTGTTAGGCTCCTAAATAAAAACCTAGCTGTGGAAGTGACCTGATAGCACCCCCAGGACTTCAGAAACCTTCTCGGCAGTACGTTCACTGAAATCAATGTCTCCAAAATATTTCAGTTTTAATGTTTTGCTAGAAATGTTCCAACCAGCTCTGATTGCCAGCACTAGTTCGGTACTGATGAATTGAAAGTAGTCCTTTCTATTTCTAATAGTCATTGTAAGAGAATTTTTTTTGGAAGAGGGCTAATGCTTCACAGTCTTGGGTAAAACTAAGACCCTACTGTGTTACCGTGGAAAAACTACACACAGACTCACATTGACGTGTTAGCCAGTAACTCTCTGACTAAAAGGTTAGTTCGGTGAAGGCTTTAACATATACGACTATCATATTTCCCTGCCATTGTTGAGTTATTAAGGAGGGATTCCAGACAGAGGGCTGGGAATGTGGAGAGTGCAGGACTCAGGGTTTGGGGAGGGGGTGTGAAGAGGGGCTCAGAGCAGGGATCTGGGGGTGCAGGAGTTAGGGTAGGGGGTTGGGGGACTCAGGACAAGGTGAGGGGTGCAAGGGATTGGCCGATCCTTAGGGATAGCTGGGACAAGTGGAGGATGTGCTGCCCAGCCAGCAGCTCCCTTGGGCAGGGTGGGGTGGCAGGGGCCACACTGCCTAGGTGCCAGGTTCCTGGGGATGACTGAAGCAAAGAAAAGCCATGTTGCCCAGCAGCATGGGAACCTTACCAATGTACAGTGGCTGGTAACATTCAGAGCCCTGCAACCAGCTGGCCATTCTTCTTACTGGTGCACTCACCTCCCTGTGGTCATTCTGCCATACAACTATGTCTGCTAGTAGACTCCTTCCTTTGTGTTTTATGAGAAACAGTCTTAGTCCAGGTAAATCCCATTGTCCTGGCACAATCAAATACTTACCTTGTTTTAAATTATGATAAGGGAAAGCTGTATACCAGATTTCGTGGTCCTCACTTTTACCATTTAGGAGTTCTTGAACAAACAAACTCTCTAAAACAGAGGTTCCCAAACTTTTTGACACGGGGACCAGTAAATCCATTCACGAGCTTTTGGAGGACTGGTAACATTCATTTGCATATTTGCATATTCATTAAGCAAATGATGAATATTCAAATAAGGTGTTTCTGGTCCTCCCAAAGCCCCCAGTGCCAGTTTTAGCAAAGCTTTTGATATGCTCACCCACAATATTCTTGCCAGCAAGTTAAAGGAATATGGATTGGATAAATGGACTGTAAGATGGATAGAAAGCTGGCTAGACCAGGGTTTCCCAAACTTTTTATTTTAGTTGGAACCCGTTTTTTTCAGTACTGTTTTTTGCAGCCCAAAAATATAACTGCATATAAAAAAAAATGAAAAATGAATAAATTTTCAGTGTTTCACCCGGCTGCATCCTCCGCCCAGGGAGGGTGCAAGGAGGTGTAGGGTTGCCAGGTGTCCAGTTTTGTACCGGACAGTTTGGTATTTGAGGGTTCTGTCCGGAAAACAAATTGAGGTAAGTTTTATTATTATTAGGTGTATCACTCTGTAGCTGCGAACTGCCTGGCTGGTAGACAAAGCTTCTGTCAACAAAAAGCATCTAGACTACATCCAGTTCTGTCGACAAAGCAAGCCACTTTGTCGACATGACAGTGTAGACGCAAAGAACAGTGTAGATGCAATAACACCTTCTGTCGACAGAACTCTGTCTACAAAAGGCGTTATTCCTCGTAGAATGAGGTTTACAGCCGTTGACAAAACTGCCGAGTTCTGTCGATGTTATGTCGACAGAACTCGGCGGCAGTGTAGACGCAGGTATAGTTTTGTCCACAAAAGTCCACTTTTGTCGACAAAACCCTGTAGTCTAGACACACCCTTCGAGACTAACAAAAATATGTATGAGCTTTCATGGGCAAAATTGACTTATTCATGTATTCCCCTTACTATAGAAGCCTCTGACTTTTATTGCTTCAGGGGCTGTTGATTGATGCTGGAGGGGAGAGACTGTATCTGTGCCTATGGCTGAGAAGGGCCTGCATAAACCTGCATAGGAGGCTACCTTTAAATCTGCTGCTGTGTGTCTAGGGAGATTGAAGTGTTCTCCTACAGGTTTTTGTATATTGCCATTCCTAATATCTGATTTGTGTCCATTTGTTCTTTTACGTAGGGACTGTCCAGTTTGGCCATATACATCGGCCAGGAAAGCTTATGATCCAATACATCTGTTAGTCTATAAGGTGCCACAGGACTCCTTGTCGCTTTATTTCTGTGTATTTTGTTAATTGATTGTATTCACTTTTAATCTGTTAAATCCTGTTTCTTTAAGTTGTTAAGTAAAGGTGTGTTAATTCTAATTTACTCAATTAGGTGTATATTATTTAGAATTGTTGTTTCGGAGTTAGATCCAGATTATTACTGGAATAATTTTATTCCTGGAGGCTCCCAAGGCCCACCATTAAGTGTGTACAGAACACCGCCATTGTGTATTCCTTTAGAAGGAAAGGACTGCAGCAAGAGAGCGGACAGGGAATCCCCAACTATACAACATCACCGCTGGGGTACTCAGGATCTCCTTTTATGTTAAAACCATAAGACGCCCAGGCACACAGGTGAGTGTGGCCTGCTCCTGAGTAACCTAGGGAGGAAAGACGAGGTTACACAAGCAAAGGGTATAGCGATCCTCCTTTATTTCTGAGCTACTCCTGCATAGTTTATGGATAGTTTGATCCTTTCTTTATATGTACAAGAGTTTTTCTTTTGTGTGACTTTTACAGGTGTAAGGGAAAACCATGTCCTGGGATCTGCAAAGTAAGCTGAAGCCAATAATGGAAAAAATAGCATTTTTTTTCTTGGCTCATTTAGATTAACTTAGACTTTGAGCCCAGCAGTAGAGATGACGACACTGCTTACTGTAGCCAATTTTTAATGTAAAATATGTTAATCGGGGTTGAGTCAAGGTTATCCATCTGTTCATATTTTTATGTCCATTTCATTTTCACCCATCATATCAAAGAATGAGTCTCAATAGCTCTGTTGTCATTGATTGATATTTCTTATTCTTTCACTCTGACACACCTCCTGGTTGATGATTTCCTCTCCCAAATTCTGCCAGCTTCAGTGTCATTATTTCACTTTCACTTAAAATATTCAGATAATTTTGTGCAGCTTCCCATTTTCACTGGTGAAAACCAGAGCTGGATTCCCCCTTACTCCCTAACTGAGTGGTAGAGAAAGAGATCAGCATTAGCTGTGACCCTGTCTTTTTCATGGAGTGAAGCTAAATCAGTGCATAGAGATACAGAATGAAAAGAGCTTATCTTTTAAAATTTTACCCTTTGAACTGGGAGATAGGGCACCCCCTTCCCACCACTCCTCCTCTGTTGTGGACAGAATAACTATGACTTGGAATGAAAATAGACCTCATCAACTAGGGGTCCTGTTCTGTGGGAACGCCATCCCCAGAGTCTAAAGAAAGAATATAGAACATTGCCGGGAAGGCTCATCCACTGGGAGGGGAAAATTTTCTTGGGAAAGGGGATAGAAGGAAGACTACATTGCAGGGACTTTGTTACTTTGTTCGTGTGCATAAGAAGAACCTTCTGCCTCCTGGAACCTGGGTTTCAGAAGCAGAGAGAAATCCAAAAGGTTTTTCTCTCCAGTAAAGGCCAGAGCTCTCTTCTTCATGTGTGCCTCATCTGGTATTCCATTCATCCCAAATTATCCTATGACCAATGCCTAGTACGTTGCAAGTGCCACTGGATACAGTACCAATAAACGTCATGTTCTTGTGGGAAAGAACTGGGTTCAGAATTGTGTTCATTGTTGAAATGGGAAGGGAAAAGGGGAAGACTGAAAACTGTAGTGAGGATATGTTTTCCAGGAGGGAAAAGGCCACTGAACTTTGCTCTCGCTCCTGTTGTCTCAGGTAGAGGAGGGGAAGGGGAACTTTCTAGTTCCCTTTAAGGTGAGGATGAGAAGTCTATATCTGATGTGGAAATTGAGAGGAATCTAATGGAGAGATCTGAAATAAGGAAATGCCACAGTCCCAGTGGTGGACCAGGAAGAGGGTTGTCGTTGCATAGCTTTGAGTGGGCTGAGGAAAGCAATATTTGTTTAGAGCAGGGCTACCCAACTTTGGAATCCCTGGGGACCACAATGATACTCACAGCACATGCCAAGGGCCAAAACTTAAGTGTGGATACATATATATGCAAATATATGTGCAAATATATGTAAATAGCTTTTCACACTGATGGGCATGAATACAAAGATTAAGGCAATACTACACAATACACAGGCCCCATTTAGGTCAGTTCTGCTGATATTAATAAAATGCAATAGTTACCTGATTTCCACCCATATGACAGCACTTTTCATGAGCAATAGCAGTCCAGGAATTAAACTACTAAAATGCTTATCAACAGAAAACCAGTTTATTTACTACTTTTTTTGTTTTGGCTTCACAACAGTCCAGGAATTTAACTGCTAAAACATATAACAACCCAAGTTGCAACAAACCCAAACTGCACTGCGGGCTGCAAACAAACAGGCTGCAGGCCGCATGCGGCCCATGGGCCAAGTGTTGAGTAGTCCTGGGTTAGAGGATGTTTTCAGATAATAAAGACGGAGATGAGATTTTAACCATAGAGTCAAAGAAGAAAGGTCAGATTTGAGATGTGGCGAAACAAAGCCACTTAGATTTGGAAGCGACTTGATATTTGGGAAGAAGGAGACAGGAGTGAAATCGTCCTGAGACTCCAAGACTGGTTGAGAAGAAGCTGGAGGATGGAGCAGTGGAGAGGGGCTTGAGAGGCAAGCTGCAGATGTACTCAATATTTGTGAAGCTGAGATGGGATAGTGATGGCACAGCCAAGTAAAAGATCAGAGAGGTAACTTTGCTTGGTTTTCCAGTTCAAACAGGGCTTTGGTAAAGGTACTCAAGATTCAACACATTTGACCATTGCTGTTATTGACCAAGTACCAATAATTGTCTTTTTGTACCAGTCCTGAGCATACCAAAGGATGGATTTCAGAAAGAATAATAATTAGAATGGGGCTGAAAGCAACCCAAAAGAGAGCAAAATATCCTGGAGGGAATCAAATTGTATTGAAGACAAACAGCATTTCCAAAGATGAGCAATCTTCAGTGCACTAAGAAATTCTTTTTTAACTTGTCTGTCAATGCATTTTAATTGGTATTATGTCTATTGGAACAGTCTTAGGGCTCTGATGAGATATTTATGCTCAAATCAGCCTCAGCAAGCTGTTAACAGAACTTCCCACTGTGCAGTATTTGCCAAACGAATCAAAGATACGTTGGTGGCACAAATTAATTGTAGTGATTACAGAACACGACATTAATATATGGAGACTATATAGCAACTCTGGTTATCCGAGCACTGTCACGTAACTTATGAAACCAAAGGTATCAACTTTCCAAAATCTGTCCCTACTTTTGTCTCAAACAGCCACTCTACAGTATTTTTCATTCTTTCTAAGTTCTATTCAGTATCTAATGCCTAAGAATCTACATACTGTTTCACTCCACTAGCATTCATTCATGTTTCTATTTTCATTTTCATAACTCGGTAGAGAAAGATTTGGCTTGTAGTGGTGGGTTTATGTGAATACCATAAATTGGTGGGAGGAAACAAAGGCTTGGAAAACAAGTTTAGGACCTTTTGGGATTTAAGTAGAGACTATGGAAGAAGATAGCTTGTTTGTAATAATAATAACAATTAATAACTGGTGAATGGGGAGGGTTAAAATATGAATGGGAATATTAACTGAACCTACAAAAGTATTTCTGTCAGCTGTAGGTATGCTACATTAAACAAGTCTGGGAGTATTACTTACAATATTCTGCTGAAAGTGTCTTCTTTATTCCTAGTAATGAATCTGGATGAACAGAGAAATGATTAATCTGTTTATTTCTGTTGCTATTTCATCAGATGGACAGAATTATGTTCTCAAGAAAATGTTTTGCAACATTTTTATTTTGTAATGGCATGGGTTTGACAAACACATTTTCTATGCTTTGAAAAGAATGAATGAAAATGAACTATGACTTAGGGCTCAATTCAGAAATTTGGTGGGAAAAACGAAGAAAAATATTTTCATGGAAGTTTGAGATCAGCATCTGTGAAAACCAAGCAGGATTCTCTGTGGCAAAATCAAAAATATTCCCCTTCTGATACATGAAATCTGGGACTGCCCAGCCCAATTGAGTCACACTGCAATTGGCCAGCAGCCAGTTGCTGTGGGAGGTTCCATGGAACTTATTGGGGAGCTTTCCTAGTGGCATGCTACTGTGGTTGTAGGCACCTCTCTGCCTAGTAGAAAATCTTGCCCTGGGTAATTCTCAAACTATAGATCCGGCATCAATGGGAATTTAGATATAGAGCAGTGTTAATAATGTGTCATTGGGAACTGTGCCTTTAAGGACTGGGTTTCCTAGAGAGAGTCTGGGAGGGGCAGTGTGAACAAAGTTCTTGTTATACACAGCCAGTTGAAACCAGACCCACAACTAGAGAGATCTCTTGGTAACTCCTTACACACTGTGCAATCACCATGTGGTATCAAAAGTAAGGAGGAACCAAGCAGATACCCTGAGTGGCAGAATTCAGTAGTAAACCCCCCCCTCCCCCACCATTGCTGAATATCTCTGGAAATGTGGAAGACAGTTGTCCAGACAGGTGTCAAGGGATGTGGTGTTTTTAGACTGCAACTTTATTCACTTTAAATAACAGGGATTAACTAGCAATTCTACAATGCGGGTCATCATCATTTCCTTAGTTATGTCTATGTAATCCCCAACCTGGTGACAGCCATTTCATTGCTGGGATCCCACCACCCTCCCCCCATGCAAGGGAGGGTATCAGATACACAAGCCACAATCCCTAGTTCTTGAATTCTTTAGAGGGATGTTTTCTTTCAAATCCTTTCCCAGTCTATTTTATCCAATCAGTGTATCCCTTCCAAAACTGTTACGTGCATTGGATATCTGCCCTCAAATTTAATTAAGTTGTGACATTACAACCTAACACACTATCCCACCCCACTGGGTCCCAGACCTGCTATAGGGAAGGTGGGGGGGAAAAACCCATCTGGCCTCAGCTAATGTAATGGTGAGGGGAAAATTCCTTTCCAGTGAAAAGAGCAACTAGTGGGAGGTACCTAGCAGATTATAAGAGGAGTGAGTCCTTTTACAGCTCCAGCAATGGGAGAGGAGGACATCAGTGTAATCCAGGTGAATAAGGGTTTCACCAGGACTACAGAAGATATAAAAATCACCTCCTTCTGATCAGCAGGAAGGATAGTGACCCCCTTCTTCATTCCCCCAGACTTGTTCTGGCTCCTTTCTGCTTGTCCCCACTCCGTCTTTGCCCCCCTACCCACTTGTATTTGGGAGTGCCCGGAAAGGGGCAATACCCTTGTTCTTCTAGACAACTGGATAAGGAACCACCACTTTGAACTTCAGTGAGCACATTGGAGAAGGTTAGCTTTAAAGAGTGTTTCACTCTGTAGCTGCAAAAAAATGAGTTTTGTCTGGAAATGAGTGACAGGGGAGGGATCACATGAGAGTTACCTTGTTGTGTTCCCGCCCTCTGGGGCATCTGGTATTGGCCACTATCGGCTAGTTGGTCTGACCTAGTATGGCCGTTCTTATGTTCTTAGTGCCAGCAGAAAGGCAGTGTCAGAAGGTAGCCTTGTTACTGACAATGACTGGTTTGGAAGACTTTGTGTTTAACAGTTTTCAGTTCATTCAGGCATTCACTAACTGTGAAACTATATTACAGAAATGTGAGGTGTGCTGCACTGCATGTAGAATAAAAGCATTGGAGAAATGATTTTAAAGAGAAAATACAAACAGAAGGTGTAACCATAGAAGAACTTGTGGCTGATCTAAAGCTGAAGAGCTCATCTTTGCAATTTTATGAGTCTGCGTCTCTGATACAGTTGGGAAAACCAAAAATTAACCCTTGACAAAGCAGTTAGAATTTGACAAGCAAAGGAAATCACACAGTCTCGAATTAAACTTACAGAGTGTGGACAATGCTCTGATGCCGTAGACATGAATAGAGAATCCAGAATACATAGGCTGAAAGACTTACATAACTCAGGGTGTGTCTAGACTACATCCCTCTTTTGATAGAGGGATGTAAATTAGACACTTCGAAATTGCAAATGAAGACGGATTTTAATTTCCCGCACTTCATTTGCATCAGCACTATTTCAAAAGTAAAACCACAGTCTAGTTGCGGTTCTTTCGAAAAGGGAAGGCTTTTTCTAAAGATCCTGTAAACCTCAAAAAAGTGTGATCAACTTCAAAATCATACTTATCTGAAAATATAAGTAACAACCAAGATTACTGTGACTGAAAGAGATGAGATTTTTCCATTAATTTTGCTTGTGCTTTTGATGTTGGCTTGTGTTTAACTTTTGCTGCATTTCCTATGTGCTCCATCTCCCTCTTTATTTTGTGTGAAATACAATAATTGGCTTGGAGGGAAGTGTAAATATCTTAAAGTGCTTTGATCTTTAAAAATTGCATCAATTTCAAATTGATAGTAGAAAAAAAATCATGTGCTTCATTGATACACAGGTACCCTGATACTTGTAATTAAGCACCTTTTATTGTCTGTCTAGTGGTTGGGCTTGTTTCACTGGCATGTGGCATAACTTGAGTCACTTCGAATTTAAACCAGTGTAACTGAGGTCAGAATCCGACCTACCATGTACCTTGCTAATTGTCTTTAAAAAGGAAGCATTCAAGAAGTACTGGCAAAAATGTTAATTTCTCTTGTATCCTGTCATTTTTCAGGAACCCACGTCATGGAAGGCTCTGGGCGCATGCTTGTAACTGCTGTGGGAGTCAATTCTCAGACAGGCATCATCTTTACTCTATTAGGAGCTGGTGGAGAAGAGGAGGAAAAGAAAGATAAGAAAGGTAACACCCTCATATAACATCTTGGTGCTCCCATATTATTCTTTATTGGCAAAACACTAGAAGTATCTAAAGTACTGTCTTCATGTATATTTTTGACATTACATATGTGAGTGAATACAGCAAGAACTATATATTACTGATATAGTCATTAAAAGTTAGTGATTAAAAGTTGTTTCATTTTAAGTTGCAGATTTCAGTGTGTGATGAAATGAATGGAAAGATAAGGGTATATATTCCCATCACATTTTACTTTTGCACATAGTTCTACACTCACCTAAATTTTGCCCATTTACATCTACATTCATATTAGTCTTCATAAGTCAGACATAAAAACAGCACTCTTATTTAAGTTTGAAACATGAAATGAGGAAAATTGTGCCTTTATGCTGATGTAAATGGTGAAGGCCTGTCTTTGTAGTTCTTGTTATGGACTAATTTGTTAAAGGAATTCATAGACACCTTTTTACTTCCTAAAATTGACGGGTCAGGTTAAGGAATATTGGAAGAAAACCAGTCTAAGAGACAGCAAGAGTTAAATGTGGTTTACAATTCAACTTCTGTTTCCAGGCAGTCATATCAAGAAGTCTCTGGACATCTTGACCTTATTGTAGGATAAAGTCAGAAGAACTTACTAAGCTTATGGGCAACTCAGCAAGCAGAAAATTGGATTAATGTCTTTTTGTCCGGGTTTATGTATGCATAGTCTTCTGTTCAACTATGGTTGCTGCATTACTGGCCTGACTACAAAAGGGTTATTTTAACTATCCTCCTCAAGTATGCAGTTGTGTTTAAAGGTTATGAAAACATAACATTAAAAAAAGCAATTATAACTTCACCTTACTAGACCTACATGTTCCTTTGGGATATTATTTATCTTTCTCCTGCATTACATATTTTTATATTTGAAGCTGGGGACAAGAATATTCCCCATTTACTAATGCCCACCTGCTAACATTTTTATGGAGAGTGGCAGAAGGGACTGTTGTGAAGGCTTAAGTGATTGCACTCATCTCCACATTTCTACAGGAAAGCCTATTCTTTGTACCACAGGATCTCCACACAAACATACACAGTAACCGCTAATCATAATAAACATCCTAATGCTAGGAGCATTAAAGAGTAAAGCTTTGCATTTTCCCAAGGTAAACTATATTATGCCATGCCCACTTCTGCTCTCATTGAAAACAGAGTGATCAGGATGTTAAAACTTCAATGCTTGTTTAGAGCTAACATAGCTTGTCTGCAATGAATGTCTGCTTTGGACTCCCTCTGTATTTCTTCTTGCTCAGTGTCTGTGTATTGGTTTATAGCTTTATTGTTTGTAGTCTTTAAAGAAAATGTAGTAAATCTTCCACAGCAGATTAATAGAACAAACGGTGATTCTAAAGAAACACTGAGGGATAGGGTTTTTCAGAGAAATGCACAAGAATTTCGTATAGTACGCATTGACTCTAATTGGAACCCTACTATTACAACACTAACCAAATGCTTTCAAAATTCAGGCTCTTATTCTGCAAGCACCATTGTGTGGATGCAGAAGTCTGCTTGCATGGAGCTACATGCAAGGATCAGGGCCTTATTCCTTGAAAATATATATTCCTTTTATATAAAACTGCTGTCTTCTGAAATCTTAGCTGTTGTGTGTTTACATGTCAGTTTTCTCTACATGTGTGCCTTTATCCTTCATTAACATTTTGTAAAAATCATCATACAGGTATGAAACAGGAGGATGGACGTCAGCTTCCAGGTAGAGTAAGAAACCTACCACATTAGTTAGAAGTGTGAGGCTTTTAGCTGCTGCCATCTGACAGATTGTGGTGCAAATCAGGGCTGAAATAAATCAGAGTTGGAAAAATTATCCTTGAATATTCAGTTCAGATTCAAAAGTTGATTTCAGCTAACTTCATTTGTGATCTTTCATGCTTATTTTCAATAAACTTTTGAGTTCTCAAGCATTACTAGTGCCGCAAATCATAAGTTTGGAAGCTCAATTATTTCCGAAAAATAAATTATTGTATATTGAATTTTTAAATGTGCAGTTTAAATGCTGTGCTAGTTAATGTAAGTATCCAACTGCAGAGAACATAAATGTAAATAATCAATATTATATGAATTATGAGCACTGCAATCAAATATGCAGTTTGAAATGTGTATGTATGTCCTGCACAATGAATTTCAAAGTCTGCATTTTGTTCTGTTCATTTTGCACTGAGTCTATCTGTAACACTGCTATTCACATTACATTCAATTACTAACCTGCAAAGTATGAAATTATCAGTTGTGATCCAAACTTTAGTCACTAAAGCACTTCATGAGTTTCAAAAAGGAGTAAATGTGAAAAAGTTGTTTTCTGTTGTGAACAATTAGCCAACAGAAAACAAAGCAAAATTCATCCAGTTATTCATTATGAATTGTTCCCTCAATACTAGTGCAAATGAACATTAGCAATAACGAAGAAAACTTCTAGGAAACTTTTAAAATAGAATATATTTTAAATCAGTGAACCATATTAAATAGCTTATTGTAGCATACCTTTTGGACCGATGTGTAGTGCATACTAGTTGAGTAAGTAACAATATATTGTACATTTTGGAAAATACTGATGGGGTTTATAAATGCATTTATTCAAACCCAATTATATTTTAGCCAATTTAAAGTCAACTTTTTTTATAAATAAAGCAAATAAAATATCTGCATAAAGGAGCAGAGGTATAGTAATACATAGTACTGTGTATAGACAGTTCTCACCAACTCTTTTAACTGTGTTAAATGTGTCTTTCATATTTCTTTTTAAAAAATATTTCATGTATGAGTTTTTTTCCTGACTTTGGTAACATCTTTGTAATAACATTCATTTTTAGACATTATGTTGCTTAATTTAAAACAAATCGTTTTTGGAGAAAAGAAAGCCACATTATTCCATATATGTTATTGTTTGTGTCATGTAAATTTATTCATATATTATTATCATTTATTCTTTTTATCCATTATTACTCAGTAGATTCTTCCCATCCCTCCTCCCACCCTCCTTCAGCTACAGATGGTGCAGCAGGTGCAAATGCCACTGATAATGCAAATGCCAGCTTAGTCAATGGTACGTCAAGAACACCTAGCTTGTTTTATTTGATGGATTGATCTCCTGACTATATAAACTTTCCTCTTCCTCTTATGAACTGCACAGATGTTGTATGTGCATGTGATTATCCTATGTGATCTTCTACTCCATATACTATACAGTAGCTTATACGAGATGCCACAGCAATATTGTGTCTCACTAGTAATTTACATCTATTCTAATGCTGAACTAAGAATAGGAGAGGAATGAGTAGGAATTCTGATATTTATTTGACAATTAAAAATTGTGATAAGTATACTTTTGAAGTAGGTCCCATTTCAAAAGTTTTTAAATGTACTTGCCTTTTCTTAAAGTTTTCATGTCAAACTCCCCTTTACATGTTTTAACATACATTTGGATCTGAGCACTATTATAAAATTTATTTTACATATTGCTGTTCCAAGTGGCACTCTCATAAGCATTCATAGTCTCTATGTAGCTTTAAGGAAATATTACTGGGGTCAGGAATCTAGCTCAAACTCAACGTGTAGCGGTTGAGTGTCATATTCTAACTAAGCACTATTCTTAGCATCCTTTTGACAGAGGTTATGATTGAAAAGAGAAACACTCTTGTGCCAGTATGTGCCCTTCAGCATAAATTGTTTAAAAAGCTGCATTTGTTTACTTGAAAATATTTTTATATCAGTTTTGACTTTAACCTAGTGCAGCTTCTTGACCCCATTTCTTAGCATGCTAATACTTTAGTAATACCTGGCCTGGTAGTCTAATTAAAGTATTAAAAGAATGGATAGATACTAATTTAGGGTTTGGAATAGCTTTTATTTTGGATGATCATTTACAGTTCAATCTTAATCCCTTTTTTGTGTGGTAGAATCTGTTCTTTATAATTATGTGCTATTTTACAGCGTAAACAATATGGAGAATGTAAATAATATTTCTCATCATTGTTCATCATATTTGTGATATAAGTAGATTCTGTGTCTTACAGAAATCAGGGTAGGGTGCATATTAAGGTAAACTGACATGAAATTCTGACATGGCAATAAACTGTATGATGTTTCGACAAGATGGCATTTTCTGTAAAGCATTGGCATGGCAAATTCTCTGCACATTTTAAAAACTAGCCAATTAGCCCATCATAAGACGGGATTTTCAGGTCTCTCCTCCACGTCGGTCTTCTCTCCTGAGCCTCCAGGCTCTTGCTCTGTCTCTCTCTCTTTTCTCTCCTCCTCCTACTGCCTCCCCCTTTCTCTCTCTCAGCTCTCCTCTGCCTCCTGCCTCTCTCTCCATCTCTCTCTTTCTCTTCTCCTCCCCCTCCTGCCTCTCACTTGGGGGACCACGGAGCCCAAACAGCTGTTTGGGCTCCGTGCTCCCCGTGCTGCATGGGGAGCGCGGGGACCAAACGGCCGTTTGCGCCGCTTCCTCCCCCGCGGCGGCGTGGCTGAGCAGCGCAGAAGTCAGCTGAGTGCCACGGTGGGAGGCGAAGGACATTACAGAGGAAACAGCGCTGCCCAGAGGCAACACCAAACATTACACCCTTACAGAGTCACAGACATTGGGCTACTATATATATGATAATTGTATTCAAATGAAACTATTTTCCCCAACTCATCATTCCACGAGGAGTAGCGGTAGTTCGAATTAGGATCTTTAATTCGAACTGCCTAGTCCGTGCCGCGTGTAGCCGCGGGCACGGAGTTCGGACTAAGGGGGATTTAAAAATGGCGGCGCCCGGGAAGATGCAAATGAAGCCCGGGATATTTAAATCCCGGGCTTCATTTGCAACTCCGCTTGCCCTCATTTGCCTACCTAGCTCGAACTAACGAGCTAGTGTAGCTGTACCCTTAGAGACAGAGAACCATAAAGACTATTTCATTCTCCCTGCCATGATGTATTTTATTGTTATAATATATGTAATGTACAGCAAGTACAGTTAAGGCAAACGTATGTTACCCCGAGGGGCCAATATTACATTAATGGCTCAGTTTTTCAAGGTGCTGAGCACTCTGGCCCTGATAAAGTTAAGCAGCTGCTTAAATGCTTTGCTGGATCAGAGCCAGAGTTTGCAGAAAATTAAGTGAGACTGTGATTCCACCTTAGTTTCTTTGTCCTGAAACCGAAGGCATTTTTATTGAGCTGGTAAAAGACTGCTGTGTTTGGCTGTATTAATTTCATTTCATATGTGGTAAAGTTTACAGTAATGGTAAATCAATATTTCAAATCAAGTGGTCTACTAAATTCTTTTTTCCTGGAAACTGTAGTCACTGTCCCTGCTTGTCTCAGAATTTTGGTTAATCCAGTTCTGTATGATGCGCAAGTAAAAAGTCAGACTCCATGTAGTTGTTTGTGTTCTGTGATTTTTTCCCCATCTTTTTTTGTGATGCTTTCAGCTTAATTCCTCATGAACTTTGGTCCATATATTTAAGAACCCTTACCCCCCAGCTCAGCATGCCTGGCAGCATGTGTTCTGAAGAGAACCAAGACTGGAAAAATAGTGCTGTCTGCCTCAGATTAGAACAGAGGTACTTTACATGAGGCTAGCTGGGGCAATTTCCAAGGTTGTGGCTCTTGTCTGTACTATGATTATGCCTTTTTCAAGAGTGCAGCAATGGTGATTCATTTTTCAAGAGTAGTTACAATGGACCACATTTTTTAGAAAAATTAAGACAAGATGAAATTTAAAGTGAGAAAGTTAAACATTACAAAACTGTAGTTAAGACTGGATAAGCAGTACATGTATACATGAGCATTTCAAGAAATATAATGTGCTCTCAGTAGCAAATACTAGACTGTCTAATAATATAGTGTAACACGCTTACAGGAAGTGCTGTTGTATGGTAGCTGCAAATCAACAAATTACAAAAAGCTAGTTGTGGCACACCAATTCAGTTATCAGAGGACATTCAAAATAAAAATATGCTTTTTTCCTTGGTTGGATTTACAGTGAGATATTTGAATAATGATTGCAATAGAATGTTTTTTGTAATTGTAGCAGGTTAAGAATCTTAGTCTATGAATTCTAGTCATGTTTCTTTTTTTCAGTAGTTAGCAACTGAACCTGAATAACTGTTCGCTATTTTGTGGATGTGTGTGTTTAGTTTTTAAATTCAGAACAGTGTAGGTAGGCAAGTTGATTTTATATTAAAAGGTTTTGAAATTGAAAATGTAGTATCCTGGTTTTGCCATATTAAAAGAGAAGAAAACACAAACAAGCAAAAAACAAAACATGAAAGTGGTGCCAACAAGACACTTTACATTATAGTATTTTAAAATGCATTTTGATTTGTCCAAGTATTTGTTATGAAGTCTGGAGGAGCAGCAATGACTGACTGCAAACCTTAGGAAACTTGTTCATCACAGCTAATTAAAATGAGATCATCTGTCGCCGACAGAGCTCAATAAGATTGCTAGTTTCCCTCTGACTACCCAGATCAGTGGTTTGATGGGGAAATTGGAAAACTACTGATAGGGACCTTGCTGAGCCTCCTAAGGCTGTGGAGAAAACCCCCTTAAATATCTGTGGGAAGGAAAAGACTCAGTCAGCTTTCTAAAGCTCAAAAATGGGACTGCTGGGCAACAATAGCTCTTAAAGTTTGCAGGAGGAGTGAAATGACCAGGACCTTGATTGTGCTGTTTCTATGGCTACGTCTAGACTGCAAGCTTCTCTTCGAATAAGCTTTTCCGGAAGAGATCTTCTGGAAAACTTATTTAGAGAGAGAGTGTCCGCACGCAAAAACTGCAATGAAATAGCGATGTGCTATTTCGAAAGATAGTGTCCACCCTGACTGGATGCTATCTCACATTTAAGATCACCTGGAACCAGTTCAGGCAGAGCATTAAGTCAGCAGTTGCTTCCGGGTGCTTTTACGTAAGGCTATCTGAGACGCGTGCTTAAAGGGACCCCTCCCGGCTTGCTTGCCTACCTCTCCGAGGGACAGCAAAGGATTTCCACTGTGTGCTCTGGTTGCCCAATTTTTGGACACCACAGCATTCCTTCCCATAGAGCTGGAGCTGCCTCTAGGCATGCAGTGGACCCACACTGCCATGCTACAGTTTCTGCAGCAGTTTTTTCAGGCTGCCTTCATGGCCTTGCATGAGCTTGACTCAGAGCTCATCATGGAGAACCTCTGCCTGTGTGCGGGAGCAAAGCCCTTGCAACCGCATCCCACACTAGAGAGACACTTCTGGAGTCTGGACACCAGTTCTGACTGGTGGGGACCGGTTGGTGATGGAGCGTTGGGATGACCAGCAGTGGCTCTACAACTTCAGGATGAGGAAGGAGACATTCATGGAGCTATGTGCCTGGCTTGCCCCTGCTCTCCATCAACGTGTCACCCAGATGTGACCGCCCTCCCCCTGGAGAAGCAGGTTACCATTGCTGTCTGGAAGCTCGCCACACCTGTGGGCAACCAGTTTGGTGTGGGAAAGTCCACTGTCGGGGCCCTCCTCATGGAGGTAAGGTACTCTTGGGCTGCAGTCCCTGGAGGGGGGGAGTACTGGAAAGGGGGACCCTGGGAAAAGGGGGGGTTGCGGTGTGGCAGGTAGACTGAGGGCGGGGGGAGCCTCATCCCTGGGGGGTTCTGCAGTCCATCCCTCACATAGCACTGCAGGGGGTGGGTTTCATAGGGGGTAGCTCCTAGGGTGTTTGTGGGGGGAGAAAAGGGGGAAAGAGGGGCCTCCCAAAGGCTCAGCCACCCTTTTTGATTCTCTGTTTTGTGTCTTTGTCTCCTTCTGCAGGTGTTGAGGGCCATAAACACTGTCCTGCTGTGCAGGGTCGTCCTCCTGGAAGACCTGGACCCCATCGTGGCCGGATTTGCTACTCTGGGCTCCCCAACTGGGGGGTAGGAGGGTGATAGATGGAACCCACATCCCCATCCGGACCACAGAACACCATGCTGTCCAGTATATCAACCACAAGGGATATTCTTCCATGGTCCTGAAGGCCCGGGTTGGCCACCGTGGATGGTTCAGTGACATTTTGTCGGCTGGTCGGGGAGGATGCATGTTGCCCATGTGTTCAGAAACTCCAGCCTCTACCAAAAGCTGGAGGCTGGCACACCCTTCCCTGAGCTCCACGTCAGGGTCAGGGATGCTGAGATGCCACTGTGCATCATGGGAATACGTAGCCTACCTTCTCATGCTGTGGCTGATGAAGCCGTACACCAGCCACCAGGCCCAAGCAGGGCCCATTTCAATGCCCGCCTGGGAAGGGCCCACATCCAGGTGGAATGCACCTTTGGGAGCTTGAAGGTGTGGTTCAGGTGCCTCCTATCCCACCTTGATGTGGGGGAGCACAACATTCCCAAGGTAGTCTCAGCCTGTTGTGTTCACCACAAAATTGTGGAGAGGAAGGGGGAGGCCCTCCTTCTGGGATGGAGGGCAGAGGCCAGCTGGGAGGGACAGCCCTTCGAGCAGTCATGCACAGCTGCTTTCCACCAGGGCCATCAGGTGAGGATGCGCATCCGGGAGGCCCGGAGGGAGAGTTTTTCTGAAGGACCCCAGTAACTCTCTTCAGGGCCTCCCCACTAGAGGCCTGTGCCTTGCCCCTCTCTCCCTTCTCCACAACAACCCCTCCTTCCCCCCTTCCCTGTACAGTCAATTAAAACAACAGTTTTGTGTTTAAAAAAAAAGTCTTTGTTTTTGTTGTGATAGAAGTGACTGGGGAGGAGGGGGGCTGAGAACCTGGATATGGGGAGAGAGGATGGGGGCTTAGAACCTGGATATGGGGAGGGAAGAGGGGGCTGAGAACTCTGGAGGAGGGAGTAGAAGCTCAGAGCTGAGGCTGAGATTGGCATATAGTTCGTGTGGTAGTTCCACCTCGGGTCTGGGGACCTGGGGAGTGGCGTTGTTCCTGGGAGAACAGGGGGATAGGCAGGAGCGGGGGCTGGAGTGGGGTCAGGCATGGCAGAGGGAGCATGGTCAGGAATGGCAGGGGGGCAGGTGCTGGCATGGGAGGAGGAGCAGGTGCTGGCATGGGAGGGGGAGCGGGAGCAGACATGGGAGGTGGAGCAGGGCCAGGCATGGGAGGGAGGGACAAGGATAGGAGCTGGGTAGGCCATCATCTCCTAGACGGTGGCACACATGTTGGGGTCCTGCTGCAGCAACTCGGGACACATCTGGGCCCACCATTGTGGGTTGTTCTGGACCTTCTAGGCCAACATCTGCTGCATGTCCCAGAGGATGGACATGTGCTCCCACATGAGGTCCTCCTGGACCTTCCAATGCCTGTGACTCCCCGGGGTTGGGTGGCTGGCTCTCCTGCTGGTGATTGCCCCACAGTCATGGCTGGTCCAGCTGGGGAGAATAAAGAGGGAGAGGTGGTTAGTCATCCCTGGAGACACTGTCCCTGAGGCCTTGCCCTCCTCTGTGAGCTGAGAGCTACAGTCCTCGGGCCAGAGGATGGTGATGTCCCGGAAGCAAGGCCGTGTGTGGCCTGGACAGCAGGCCCTGCTTCACAGGGGCCCAGAGGTGCCCAGGGAACCATGCTTCCCGCATATACACCCTGCCCCGTCCCACAGACAAGCAGGTAAGGGAAGTGTCCAGCCACTCTGGGATCCCATGGCCAGGAGAGGGGCCTCGAGCAGCCTGGGCTTCCATCAGGGCTGCACACACACCTGCACCTGGCAGCGCTGTCCCCGTGTGCGGCACTCCAGAGGCTGTGTGTGGGTATGCATTTGTCTTTGTCCCCAGCCTCCTTCCAGCGGTGGCTGGTGGTGGGAGGGCATCCCCCTGAGGATCAGACGTGTATGTGGCCTCACCTAAGCCTGTGAGCAGGAGCCCGGGGGTGCTCCAGGGCTGCCTGCTGGGGCTGCATGGTGCAGACTGGCCCTGCATGTGCTTCCATGTGCACGCATTGCAGTGTGAAGGCCAGGCTGAGAAGGCTGAGTGATGATTGCACCACAGCCCCTCAGCACCCGCCACCCCCACCCTTTGGGTGTGAAAAACTAAGAGCACTCATCCTCGGAGGATGCCTGGGAGACATCCAGGCCTTGAGGTACTGGCTCCAGGGTGATGATGATGGTGCTCGCTATCTCCTCCTCCTCCTCCTGGGTTGGGACCCCTGGCCAGGTGATGACGGGCATCTCCAACCCTGAGTTCACCACCGGCAGGGGGAAGGGGCTGCACCGCCTCCCAGAATGTGGTGCAGTTCATTGTAGTCGGGGCAGGAGTGGGGCTTGTGGCTAGGACATAGTGCGCTGATGTGTGGCAGCGGCAGCCACTCGGTGAGTTGCAGCTCCCAGGTCCGGCTTCCTGACACAAAGCCTGTCCTGGGTGTCTGCAGCTTTAAGAGCTGCCAGGAGACAGGAACTATAGAGTTGTAATGAGTGTGGATGGCGTGGCCTCCAGGGCACTTGTGTTATTTCCTGGAGGCCTCTTTTTTGACAGAACTCCCTCTTCTGCGTCCACACACACCTTTTTCCAAAAAAAACCTTTTTCAGAAAAAGTCTTATTCCTTGTAGAATGAGGCTTACCACTGTCAGAAAAAGTCCTCTGTTATTTTGACTTTTTATCAAAATAACACAATTGCAGTGTGGACACTAGTTTTGTTTTTCCAGATTAACCACATATATACCAGCTGATTCTGTCTGATCTTGTTTACATGTAGGATTAGATGTACTTGGGGTCAAGGGAATAATTCATGTCCAGTGTGAGATGATAATTATGCTGTACAGCAAAACAATGTGATGACATCAAAAATCATACAACAAAACAAAGAAAGCAAGTGGTGCTGACTACTGCATCCTAGCTGCAAATTCATGATACAAGCAATTAATGGGATTATCACAAGCCTGCAAGGTGTATGACACATCACATTGGCAGTTGATGCTTCTCTCCAAACTTCTCAAACTGATATTCTAGATTGGAAAAGGAGCAAGAATAGTAATACAACGAACTGACTTCCACTCCCTTCAGAGCCTCTATCACTGTTCCTTCCCCCGCATTTCCTAGAAGGTATTGTGCAAAAATAGGCCCAGGAGAAAAGTAATGACAATTTTTAATTCTCCATTCATTATCCCCCTTATAGTTCTAAAGAATTTACATAGATGGGCGAGGGGAGACAGTCACACAAAATGAAAGGATGTCCCTCTCAATTCCAAGGGCTACATATCTCAAATCCTTGCATCCTGCTAATTTGTAATCCAGTGGAGAGCCTTTTTGGAATAGCTAAAACCCAAAAGCCTTTACCCCCACTATGTTCCCATTGTGCCCTTGTTCTTTAATCTTTGTGTTTCTTTACTGTGAATTCACTTGTGATTACAATAAAGTAGCTTTATTTTAATTCTTTTTTCTTATTTGTGCTGGCCACACAAACAATCATGTGAAGGAAAGGAGCAGAATCAGCATTGGACGTTTGGAAGGGAACATTGTCTAACTAAGTAGTAAGAAGTGATTTGCAATATGAGAGTCAGTAGCTTTGGGTAGTCAGTAGCCTAGGGTGTGCTATTACTAGGGATGTGAGCTGGTAACTGATTACCCGGTAAGCTTCACCCTTACTGGGTGATGTATAACAGTAACGATTAACCGGCACCTGAGAGCAGCTCCTTGTTTGCAGCCTGCTGCAGATGGAGGGCTGCTCCAGCCCCACTAACTCACCATACTGTGGGTTTGGGTGGACACTGGCAGCCCCGCACAGAGCCAGTAGCCCCAAACCAGGCTGGAGCAGTTCCCCCATCCCTGTTAATTTTTTAAACTTAAGGCTTAACTGATTAAACAGGATTTTACAGCCCTAGCTATTACCTCATCTTTTGATATTGATTTGCCATTTAACCATTGGGTTTGAGTGTGTACGTTTAGTAGATAAAACTGTAGTGTTAGGATATCCTTGAATTTCTTCCTACATGCATTCATCAGACATTGTTTTGCAGAGAGATATAGTTTGCTGGCCTATCTTCACATTTCTCTGAAACTCACAATAAGAATAAGAATAATCACTATTTCTGGCTCAGGAAGATTGATTGTGCCTCATTGAGAACCTTTGAGTGTTAGTGGTGAAACGAGGATTGTGAAACGAAGCATACCGGAATGGTCAACAAAGGCTTCCCTTGTCGACCGCGCTGCGTCTAGACTGCCCCGCTGTGCTGGATCAGCTGATCGTCAGCACAGCACGGCGGCCATTTTTATTTTAATGAAGTGGGGATTATTTAAAACCCCGCTTCGTTGACTATGCCGAATAAAGTAATTTACATGGCTCCGTCGACGGAGCCATGTAGTCTAGACACACCCAAAGAGAAAGCACCCTGCAGCCATATTTCTGAGTGGCATGCAGGGCTGTAGGGCAAGCGGGGGAGCCTTCGTGAGGCTCCCCACTGTCTCCACGGTCTGGATCTTGTGGCTTGGCAGGCCGCATCCAGCCCACGGGCCGTGTTTTGCCCAGGCCTGGTCTAGTTAGTCAGAAGTAAGGCTTGGGTGGTACTTCAAAAGAGCCCAGTAAAACTAGATGAATCGTTTAATAGATTAAATTCAGTACTGGTGTGTGCAAAGTAATGCACAGTGGAATGAAACATTGGAGCTCAGTTGAAAGATTCATCAAATACATTATTCAGGAAATGCTGCCATTATTAATCAATTGATTTTTGGTGTTTGATAAACCCACCACTCTCACACGTTGATATCTGCTAAATTAACTGTGGTTAATCAAGAAAAAGATCCAAACACAATCATTGCTCATCTCAGTGAAAACATCAATATAATGGAAAATAATGTTCAAAAAAGCCAATAATATGTCAGGTTATATTAAGAAAGTGATAGAGAATAATACTGGAAAAGCCATAATGTGAATCAGTGAGCTCACCTGGTCGTCAACTCTATTCACCTCATCTCAAAAAGGATTTAGCACAAATAAGAGTCCAAAGAGAGGCAATGAAAATTATCAGTGGTATTGAAAAACTTTCATATGAGAAGAACTCAAGAGTAAAAAGATTAATTTAGAGTGTAAATAGAAGAAAAATATAAAATAATATATAAAATAATGAATGTTAAAGAGAAGGGCTTTAATTTACTTCTTTGTAATGCAAAGAGTCAAAAGAAGTCCAACAGTGTAGTTCATAGGCAAACATGTCAGAAAGACAAAAAGAAACTTTTCAATACAATGCATAATTAAGCTTTGGAACTTACTGCCACATGATAATTTCAAGACAAAGAATTTAGTATGATTCAAGGAAGGATTAGTCATTCATTCTACATCAATAGTAAGACTATTTATAGTTAGACTATCTAGGCTAAACATTTAACTGGGATAGCAACCCTCTTGTTTCAGGATATAAATCAACCTATAACTGCCAGAAAGAGGAAGGTATTTTCCATATAGGTTTGTTCATGTTGTTGCCAGTAGTTGTCCATTATGTGGGTTTTATGCCTTGCTTCAAAACATCTTATATAGGTCATTTTCATAAACTGACTGTCAGATTAAATGAACCATTGGTTTGATCCAATGTGGTAATTCTTATATTCCTAATTATGAAATAGGTGTTGCGTATAATAGAGGAACAAGAAGAGTGAGGTAACATCTTTTATTGGACCAAATTATGTTGATGAGAGAGACAAGCTTTTGCACTAATGCAGGCCTCTTCTTTAATCCTCTTTAATATCTTGGGACCAGCACAGCTACAGGTTGAACGTCTCTAGCCCAGCACCCTTGGGACCGATGCCAAACCAGAGAATTTGATGGACCACGGGAAGTCAATATTGTCTAGCAGCATTACAACACTTCCACTGCTTAATGAGCTCTGAGAAGACGTTTAGGGGTAAATTACAACTAAATAACAGCACAGAACACTGGGAGCTAGGACTGGTGGCTGTAAACAAATGTTATGGGTGTGATGGGGTGTGGTCACAGATCACCCCTCGGGGGTGCTTCCCAGGATGCTGCCACGGCCACTGCCACTCTCCTTTCCACTTTCTGGGGCTTCTCACCACTGGGTCCTGCTAGGCCAGCTCCGCTGGTCTCCCCCGCCAAGGCCATGAACTGAGATCCCACCGAGAAGAAGTACAGACACTGAACCTCTTCAGGTCCGAGGAGAGTGCAGGTTAGGGCCCAGCTTCCTGGGATAACACTCCACAAATGGGATTGAACCCCAAAGAATTAAGTAAGCCACCTTTAACAATGAGAAGGGGAATGTACTGGTTGCTCCCCCAGGTAACAATTCCTTATACTGGGTTTGATAGAAAATAAAAATGATTTTATTTAAGAAGCAGTAGGATTTAAGGGGTAATAAGTGAGAACAGGCAGAGCAAAGTAGGTTACAAATCAAAAGAAACAAAAACACTTGGCTAACTTGACACTGAAACCTCAGTACAAACTCTTCAAACTCACCCTAAAGCCTCTTTTCCAGCTGCCCAATCCAGAGCTTTCTCCCAGGCGTCTTCAGCTCCTTTCCTTCAGTTACAGCCCAGCCAAAAGACCTAGGCCTCTGCTTCCTATTCTTTTTGTTAAAGAATTGAGGCCACTCCCTACCAACCACTGCTCAGAATTAAGGACAAAAGAAATTGTTTAACAGTTGCTCATCAAGATATTGAGGGTAACACCCTCCATGTCTCTCATTCACACATTTGAAACCCACAAAGTATTCCCCACTCCATATGTCTAATTTTACACACAAAAATGATACATACATCAAAGATAAACAGAACCAGAGGATCATGACATGAAGATTGATGGGTTACATGAAATAATTCACTCCAAGCACCTTTGAATTATGTATATTCATGTCCATAAGTCCATTTCATAAAGCATGGGGGGACGGTCCGTCACAATGGGACCATGGGGAAACTTGGCCACATCCATGAAAATTGGACATCCAGCTAAGTAAAATCATGATGGACCATGATAATTGCGGGACCAGAGAGTACTTACTGTACTAGAGAGGTTCAACCTGTACAGCAACACTGCATAATTGAATTACGTTCTTAGACCTACACACTGCGATATTTGTGATTTATACCACTTTTGGAAGCCTTAATCCTCTTTTGGTATGAGAAAATGTTAACTATTAGAAGGTAAATGTTAGAAGGCCTTCAATAAAATGTTTTCCCTTTTTTAAAAATAGACTTGTCTGCCCTAAATTAAGACTTTAACTCCAAAGAAGGCTTTCCCTCAGATCAGAAATCAATATGTCCAGGAATATTTGGTGTCTTTTGCCATATATATTAAAGCCAGTCCAGTGATAAGCTTTTCTAAGACAGTTGGACATTACATTCAACAATGCACTATCGATAATAACTAATTGACTTTAAAAAAAATGTCAAAGTCAATTAATGCATGTTTCGTTAAAAGAATTGGTCTTCTGAACATAACTATCCCTTTTGTTTTTAATATATTCTTCAATTTGCATTGTTTCTAATGTGAGAATAGATTGTTACATCATCCAAAAATTGCCAAAGTAAACTGAACGACATACATTTCAATGATCTTATAAATTATTGTGCTTTCAGAATTAATAATAATTACTGCAGTTTAAAAACATTTCTTGCTGCCAGGTAAAAAAAAGTTTTTTATAAATATAGACAAGATATTGATGCAAGGATTGTTGACTTGTAAGAGAGAAAGAAAGAGACTATTGCAAATCCAAATGTAGGTATATAAAGAACATCAAAGCATAGCAATGTTCTTTCTCTCATGTTTATATTGTATTCTAATCTCTCTAAATGTTTCAGAAATCATAATCTATTAGTGCAGTTCTGATACAAGAACTGTGTTTACTTTTCTGTTCTTTTAGTTTTATTTAAACACTATCTATTTAACATGAAGAATGGGCCAAAAGTGCAAACAAAATATGAGAAAGTGTGTATACAGACTCAAATGTGTTTGTCCTTTTCCATATGAGCAATGCATGTGTAGAAGATACACATGGCATCCCCTTTTCAAGACTTATATGCAACTTGAAACTGGACAGTCATGATTTAGGCTGCCAAAGTGTCTGCATTAGTCAGCTCACATTCACAGTTACAAAGAGTGAGCAATATCACTTTTTCCAGGATATGTATGATGATTTTAAAACCAAGGCTGTTGTTAATATTAATATAACTTGTTTCAATCAAAATAAAATAATAGAATTAATGTTATTTGTAAAACCATATATTAAATCATATCTTGATGAAATTGTAGCTTGAAAATACTACTTGAGTTTTAGCTAATACAAAATGTTTCATTATATTTTTCCCAAGATAATTAATTTAAAAAAAATATGGATCACTGTTTTTATTTCAGTAAGGAAACAAGACAGGTGTTATTTTAGCTGTTAGAACACTGGACTTGGTTGCAGATCTTTGAGTTTTGTACAACTAAGTTTTTTCATACATTTAAATAAAAATATGATGTTAATGCCTGTTAATCATAAATGTGTATATGAAACACAATCATTATTTTCATCTGCGTTTTTTTATTTAAATTCCCATTGTGGTGTTCTGTCAGTGTGATGACTGTTTATTGTCTGCTCTTTGTTGTCTGTTAAAATTCTTCATCATATAGGCAAAATGCAGGATGGGAATATGGAGAACAGCCAGAATAAAGGTAATCTTCTTTCATATTAAGCAGGTTGTGGATTTTTATGTTTAGCATGTAATTAGATTCCATTTGGCAAATAAAATAACAATTTGAGGATATGTGAGGAAAATATCTTATTTGTTTGAACATACAAAATGGATTTACAAAATATGAAAAAAAAGTTGACATTGTATGAAGCAAGGGAGAGAATTATTGGAAATGTAAAAATAAAATAAATTATAGTTTATAGAATTATCACAGCAGAATTTGAACAGATTAAAAATATCAACGTTTTTTCAAATACACCATTATATATAAGATGTGTGTGTTTCAAAGCTCATTCTGAATTCATTTTTTCTTGTGCATGTTACAAATCTAGACATGCTATTTATTGCCAATGAATTTCCAAATCCTATTTTTACTTAAGTCTTGTCTGCTTTGTCTGGCTAATGACAACATATAAACATTTTTCTTTGCAGGAAGAAGGTAAATAACACTATATTGTAGCAATAAAAGCAAATTTCTACTGTAAATTTACCTGGATCATAATATTAAACAGAAATACATGAGTATTGTTGAATAAGAAGAAAATTAAAATGTGTTAGTGGTTTCCAATATACTGCATACTCTTAGGAAGAGATGAATGTAAATATTTTTCTTCCTCTTTGGAAGATATAATTAAAACTTTTCTAATTTATTTTTCATTATACCATGTTTACTTCAGAACTTGCCAAGTAAACAAACTAAGTACTGTAAAAATCTGATTTTTTCATCTGAGACTTATTTAAATGCATTCCTGCAAACTGTGAGATGGACTAGAAACTGGTGAGGTTAACCTAGATGACCAATAAATAGAGGCACAGTTCAGGAAAAATGGCTTAAAGTTAGGGAGGAACTTTCAATCTCCCAATCGATTTAATACGGTTGCATACAAATGATGATGTATGTCAGACAAGAGCAGGATGATTTTCTGTCTCACTTCATTCCAGTTCGTGTCATCTATTCTATCTACAACACTGACCACACACAGGAAAGTGGTTTCCCTTAAAGGATTTACAATTTTGCTATAACAGTATTGTTGCCTTAGGGTACATCTACACTGCGCGCTTATTTTGAAATAAGCTATTCCAGAAGAAATACTCCAACAGAGCTTATTTCGAAATAGCAGGTCTACATTACAGGGAAGCCTCAAAATTAGTCCGAGGGAGGCTTCCTTAATGTGGATGTTCTACCTTGATATAGACAGAGCCTCAGGAGGCCCTGGGGAGTAATTAGTAATTGAATGGCCCTGGGGAGGAGCTATTTCGAAATAGCAGCAGTGGAGCACTCATCCACACTACTGTTATTCCAAAATAGCTATTTTGGAATAGGCATTATTTCTCGTGGAATGAGAATTACAGAAGTTGGAATAAGCCATCCATTATTTTGAAATAACAGAATTGCTGTGTAGACACTCGCATTTTTATTTCAGAATAATGGCCATTATTCCGAAATAAGGTGCTGTGTAGACGCGCCCTTACATATTAGGTAAGGTATACTCCCTTCAGTATTCCTGTCCAGTGCCAGTACCACAAAAGTCCATATGTCCTGAAGGACGGGAGTGTTTTTATTTCTTTCAATTTTATTCATAAAGATTTTGGGGATACATGACTGCAAAGATGCTTTTCAGTTGTACTAGAAGGCACAGTGAGCAGTGAGATGCTGAAATGTTTCAGACCCTCAAATTATCTAAAAAATACTGCAGTAGTAAGGTAATGTTATTCTCATATGTAAAACAATTGGCATATCTATGAGACACAGACACTTACACAAAATATTATTAATAGGAAGAAGGTATTGAATGCTATTTAAATGTATATGGCACTACAGAGTCACGTTATATGTCCCAAAAATTTTAGTCTCAGAACTTGATCCTGCAAATGGGCAGACTCTTGTGAAGATGAGCAAAACTCTTGTGGCCCTCCAGCTGCAGGATCAGGGTACTGCGTACATTCATAATTAATCATCCATGTTACTAGCAGAACATATGTGGGACTATTACAAGTTTAATTTAAAATGAATGAACAACGTCAAAGATTTTTTCTTTAAATAAAAGGGTAGAAATTATGTTGGATAAAAATTCCAGAGTAACAGTTTTCTTTTGCATTGTTAGCCAAGCAGCAGGATGGAGCGGCTGCCATGGAGATGCAGCCACTGAAGAGTGCAGAAGGGGGAGAGGGAGATGACAAAGACAAGAAGAAAGCAAACATGCACAAGAAAGAGAAATCTGTCCTCCAGGGCAAGCTGACCAAATTGGCTGTCCAAATAGGCAAAGCAGGTATGGGTGTCTAACTGACTTGGTAACCATGCTATGAGGATCACATCATAGGATTTCATAGCAAATTACTGTGAAAACAGATAGTGTTTTATGAACAATATTTAGAAAGTAATTATCACAGAACTTTAGAATTCTATGTCAAAGATCTTTTTTATGCATACTTTGAAAACTGAGAAACTAGAAGCTTTAAGCAACTTTGGTTCTTGTGAATATTTGAATAAAAGAGAAGTGCAATAATTACAAGATATTTACTTTCCTGGCCCCTCAGGACTCCTGAGAATGTTCATTCATAATCTATAATATCAGCTCAGGCTTGGAGCCAGATCCTTTTCTCCCTCTATGAATACTGGTGTCATTTCATTCCCAGTTCTTTGTCCCCCGCAGTAGCCAACTTTACCAAGTCTGACACCGTTTGATTGCATTTCTTCAAAAGAAAGGATGGAAAACAAACCTGATGAGGACAGCATCACTCTTAGTTTGGATTTCATGATCTATCTATCACTCCCATTTTTTCCACAAATGACAGTTTCCTTGCTCTGTCTTGATATATTCAGATTTTATATTGCTAGTCTCTGTTGTGTATTTCTAGGAAAGGTTCATTTATTGGAATATGTCATGTGACTAAAGCAATTCAGTCAGTCTATTTCATTGCCCTAATTGTATGAGTCTGCCCCATAGCGTCCAGAGTCTGATTCTTGTCAGAATATTACGAACAATTTGACTTGATTTCTTATAGATGGAAATCAGATGCTCTTTGGATTCTCTGATTCAAATTTGGAAATGCTTTACAATGGAACTATGAAGGCAGGAGTTATTTGGCCATAGCTGAATAAATCTTTCAGAGACTCCAGAGAATCATTGAATCTATCTTGGCATTTATATTCCAAATGATGGTAATGTTAGTTTTGAAAATATGACTGATTGTTTAATAAATGTTATGGTTATAAAAGAAAATAACCACTTTGCCATGTTAGCAAGTTAAAGAGAAGCAAACAGTGTGAGGAACAAGATTTTCTCCAAGGCCCATTGTAACTGGGTTTATAGTAAAACACAGATACAGTATTCTTTCTGGCTAACATTACTATTATAAATAGTGAATGCTGTCTCAAATGGTTTTCTTCATGCACAGAGTGACAAAGTGAGTGAGGTAATATATATCTTACATATACTAACTTCGGTTGGTGAGAGAGACAGGGCAAGTCTATACTTAAAATGCTGCATCAGCACAGATGCAGTGTTTAATGAAAATGCTCTAAGCTGATAGGAAAGAGCTAGAGGCAGTTCCTATGTCAACTTCTGAAGCTCTCCCTATCTACATGGGCAGTTACATCAGTAAAACAACATCACTCGGTAGGGCGGGGGGGCATTTTTTTAAAATTGATACTGGTCTGTAGTGTAGAGCAGTCCAAGCTTTCACACCACACAAGCTCTTCTTCAGGCCACTCTTAGAATGGTCTCTTAGAGTATGTGCTAGCTACTTATGCTAAACAATCTTTCCCACCTTCCATTAGCTGTGAGGCTCAGAGTACCTTTCCCTGACCTGAAGAGCTCTCTGTGGCTCAAAAATTTCACTTTACCAACAGAAGGTGATCCAATAAAAAATATTACCTCACCCACCTTGTCCCTTTAATATTATTGGCCTGACATGATCACTGCCTACACTGCGTACTTCATGTGAAGTTCTGTTAAGAGGTCCAAATATCATGATAAACATTCAAATAAAAAATGTCTCCAATTGCCCCTTTCCACTGATGGATATGGGAACTGTTGATGAAATTGCACTAGCTCCATTGGAAGGATAAAAAAAATAAAACAAAACAAAGGTTTATCTTATCACAGCCACAGCCAGATGTGCATAATTTTGAATTTTCAAAAACATAAGATGGTCTTGCACCTAATAAATTGCTGACTAGACATCTATGACTTGGTCCACTTTCTTCAGTGCTGTAGCAAGAAGGAGGAAGCAAAAAAAGATCTTTAGTGGAGAAGAGGGGGCCTTAGTTAGAAGAATATTCCATTGCTGTAAAATATTTTATATGTTTTAAACCTGTGTATTAGCTTAAAGTTATTAAATGATTTATTGAAATCTATTTAAAATTTGCCATGTTATTAAGCATACCAGTCTGATACAAGTTAGAATAATGTATGCTGATTGGTTTCTTGGGCACATCACATAATCCTAATTAGTGAGCAAAAAGTGCAATTTACAAACTTTCCAAATCTAAGGCAAACATATTCATATGGACATCAATTATAATTTAACTGGGTTTTAGAACAGTAACATACTACGAGCGCTGAATCTTTTCAGAATTATAACAATTCCAAATGACCAGAAAGCTTCATCGTTTTTGCATACCTAAAAGAGTGACAAAGATATGGCCAATAAATCTGAATGACAGTGTAAATGCAGCTATTTGGTGGTAAGATTTCCTACTGCTTATGAGATATCATGTTTCTGTACAATATTGTGCATCATGGCCAAATGCTTAATATTTGGGAACAAAACACCAGTTTGAAAAAATTATTTATTTTTTATTTCAATAAAGCATATAAATGCTTGTTATTATAGTCAAATGCATTTTTACTTTTGCAGTCTTGCCCAGCCAATAGTTCAACAGATTATTTTTCTACAAGCCAGGTTAAAAATCAAAGACAACAGATCCTTTTTCTGAGATTTATTAAGATGTGCTTTTATAAAAAAGAAACACATGTGGAAACAAATGGTATATAAATATCTGAGAGGGAATAGTATTGTTCACCATTTTGTATAAATTTGCATTTGGGAAGTATTAGTAACATCTTTCAAATTGAAAAAGGAAGATTTAGTAAGACAATAGGAAATCTTTTATTAAATTAAGCTTAAAGATATAGCTTCCCCAAGGCTGATCCATAAGGCTAGAGGTGTTTAAAATACTAGGGTATGTCTACACTGCACAGCTATTTTGGGATACTGAAGGTATCCCAAAATAGCTACCCCGCATCTGCACAAATATTTTTTGAAATAATGGGCATGCTATTTCGCCATCCTGGTAAACCTCATTGCACAAGGGATGGCTCAAAATAGCACGTTATTTTCAAATTTGGCATTGTGTAGACTTACCAAATTTCAAAATAAGCTATTTTGAAATAGTTTCTAAATAAGATTTGCAATTTGCATAGTGCAAATTGCGTATCTTATTTCGAGTTTAGGGTGCTGTGCAAATGCACCCCTAGAGATGTTTTAAAAATGTGATAACACACAGATGTAATGTAGAGTTCAATTCTCTTTCATTCAGAGTAATGCAACAAATAATCCAAAAGCTCCATTTAAAATTTAATTTATGGACTATGTTCTCCTGATCTTACACGTATGTGATTCACCATTAATTTAATATCAATGGGTTTTTTCCTGTGACCTAAGAGAATAAGTTCAAATCACGTTAGACAAAAGTGTTGCGTTCAGAGATGAAAGTAAGTGGGTGTGCCTGGGTGCGCAGCTACGGCAATAGATGACTGACCTGCAGCAAAAGCCATCAGGGAGCTATTTAAAGAGTTGGCAGGGACCTGGGTTGCAATTGGACAGTATCTGTAAGAAATTTTAAGTTACTTTCACTGCTGGTTGGATTCAAATTACAAATGCTTTGTTTCATTACTGTTGCTCCCTGTAGTTAAATTACTTTTGTGTTTTCAGGTTTGGTGATGTCTGCCATTACTGTCATAATTTTGGTACTGTACTTTGCTATTGACACTTTTGTTGTCAGCAAGAAGCAGTGGTTGCCTGAGTGCACTCCTGTCTATGTTCAATATTTTGTCAAGTTCTTCATTATCGGTGTTACTGTGCTCGTGGTCGCTGTTCCTGAAGGACTTCCACTTGCTGTCACAATTTCTCTGGCTTATTCTGTTAAGGTAAGTAGCACTTCAAACTGCTCTTTCCACCAACTCTCAGTATTTTTTAATTTGGTAGTGGACTCGCTGTTTAATTTTTATGCACGTGGTAGAAAGCTGGTCACCTACCAGAGTAAACAAAATGTGCACTGTGAAGGAAGCTGCTTTAAACAAATTGAAGACACTTCAGAGTAAAAATTCCAACAGAATATATTCATTGACATTTCTATAAATGTACATTGTAGAAAAATATACTAAACTAACACTAAAGACATTTTCTTATAGAAGACAGTCTCCCAGAAATTCACTGTGAATGTTTATTAATGGGAGAAACACCATTTTTTTGTGTAAAATATCTGCTTATTTTCCTATTCCCTGCTGCATCAATATAGATTTGGAAAAGTATTTGTTTTCTTCAGCAACTCTCTACATTAAGACATGATGTTTCCACATTTGTGTTTGTATTATTAAATGCTGTTATAATTGCCCATAGCTAGTATAAATGATTTCATTAGGTAATTTAAGGGAATTAAAATGAGGATCCTGGTTTTTGTAGCTTTGGGGGTACATGTCTGATTATTTTAGAAAGCTAATCTACTGATAATGTATTGTGTATATATATAACCTACAGCTGAGAATCTCAGATCACTTTGCAAAGGTAAGCAGTGCCATTACCTTCTTTTTACATAGCAATAAACTGTGGCACAGAGAACATGAAGATGTGAAGTGATTTGCACAGTTACATAGCCAGGCAGTAGCAAAGTTGGAAGTAGAACCCAGGTGCCCAAACTCTCAGTAACTGTATGTTAACCATTAAACATTGCAATCACCTTTTAAATCAGTTGCATAAATATATAGTCACATATAGGGCCAGATTTTGATACCATGCTCCATGAATACTGGCTTCAGTACAATGTTCCCCCTAATTTTTTCCATCCATATGCAGAGTTTTTCCATTCATGTGCAGAATAAATATTTTATGTGCACCAAGGCATGGGTGAATGTGCACCACCAGTAGAAACAAAAAACCCAGGTGTAGGTGCTCTGCTAATCAGGTGGGTGGCATTTGAATCTCTCCTGAGTGGCTGCATAAGGACATAGCTTATAGAGAACACTGTAAGTGGGGATGCATTTTGGATTGAAGGATTACTCTGATAGATTGGCCCAAACTAATGATAATACAATAAGGGTAAAAATCACAGCCCTAGCCTGGAATATTCTACAGTAGTAGAGTTTTGCAAGATGCAGGTCCCACTAATAAGACTGTTTTTTATGATGCAAGTTCACATAGTTTTACCTTAAAACTCTAATAATCCTGGGATTTGGAATACTTTAAAAAGGTCTAAAGCACCTAAATAAAGAGTTAATCAAAATGGATAATTTCCAGAGTACTACAGTTCAGATCAAGATTAAAATAAATGAATATTCATTGATTTAAAGGTGGATAGCTCTGGATTCAGCTGATGCTTGCTGGTGTCATTTAGCTTCTATTTGCACTGTTTTGATTTTGGAAATTTTGATCTAGCAAGAACTTTATTTTCAAACAGTTAATTACTAATTGTTAAATTTCCACCATTAGGGTTCTTGGATGAAGGAAAACAAAATCCTGTCTAGAAGTTTTAAAAAACTGTATGACATTACATCAGTACTTAATGTTTCACAGTAGTCATTGTTTAAAAATAGACTGTTGTTTTAGCTAACTTATAGCTAAATATAGCTGTGTCTGAGTTCAAGCAATTCCTTACAATGGATTCACTGCAAATTCTTAGTGTAAAAGGAAAATTGGCAAGCTTTTTGAGGCTTGACTACTACCTGCTCTTTACATTGACACATTGGTAAACAAACACTACACTCTTAATAGTCACAGCCAACTCTATATATTTTTAATATACTGAGAGATTTTAAAAATCGTCAAAGCAAATTTTTGAAGACTTCTTATTTTGCTTTCCACCAGAAAATGATGAAAGATAACAATCTGGTCCGTCACTTAGATGCTTGTGAGACAATGGGTAATGCTACGGCCATCTGCTCTGACAAAACAGGGACACTAACAACCAACAGGATGACAGTAGTACAAGCCTACATTGGTGATGTCCACTACAAAGAGATCCCTGACCCAGATTCTATATCAGGCAAAACTCTTGATTTGCTGGTTAATGCAATTGCCATCAACAGTGCTTATACTACAAAAATTCTGGTAAGTAGGCTTTTGCAGTAAATCCAGTTTTTAGAGCATTAGTAATACTTAAATGACCATGAGCTGTTAAAGAGTGTTGAAGTCCCCCAAATGAGAGTAGGAGGTTCAAAAAGTACACATTTTATTATTTGTTACTTTAAGAATGGAAATGCTTTCATATATTATTTTTTCTATAAATTAGAAAAGATACGGTTGATTATTAGAGAGATGATTATTGCCCTGCCTAGTCCCAAAATCCAGGGCCCCATTATACATTGTACAGCTCAGGTCCTGATATCATTTAATCAGTATGATTCAGGACCCGAGCTGTATACTTGTAACTTTGCTTGCACAAATAGTTTTCAGTGGCTTCCGTGAAACTACTGTTTTTAAAATTACTCATGTACACAAACTTTGCAGGATTGGGACCTGAATTATTGAAATATAAGTCGTTATACTGGTGGGATTAATGGTCTCTCTTCATTCCAAATTCAGTGAAGGATGAATTTAACTCTCTAAGTAAAGGAGGACATTTTGAAAAGAGCAGATTTCTAATGGGACTGTAGATTCCACTATGCTGGGAGGATTAAGTGGCTGCAAAATTCTGATTTCTGCTGCTCCAATGTTGGTATCATTTGAAAGGGCAAATAGTGCTTTTTTCAGTCCAATAGTAACACTGTATCTGAAACTTTTATAGACTGAGCTTTTTTTAGGCATATGAAATAAATTTTGTCTATTTGCATGTATAAACTGAACTGCCTGGTGTGGTCAAAGTACACATTAATATGATTTTAAAAGCTGTCACCCAAAATACAGTCAGAGATAGTGTATTTGCAGAAATGTGAGTATAGGTCCACTTTCTGGTGAGCTATTCAATCCAAATCACGTTTTTCTTTGTTTAAGATTTTTTTTAAAATGCTGTCTCTCTTGTCATTCCAGGCATGATTTTTTGGAGAGATGATATTTAGGCATAAGTTAGTAATAATCATTTTTAGGAAGAGGAGTTTGTTGAGCTGCCTGGCAGAAATCTATCAGTAGATGCCAAGTATGTTTATGGTGAAAATGTTTTTCCAGTAAAGATCTTTCTTTCTGTTACTTCTTTTCAGAGTCTTTGAGCAGTGAGAGTGTTACTCTGAGCTGTATTTTTAGATGACATGATAAATTTGAACCTTCCCTTCTCAACTAGCTTAATGTAAATGTAAGTCCTGCTCAGAGCAGGTATGTTGATGCAATTGCTTTCATAAAACTAAATGGACATGTCTGTGCTGAGAGAGCTAACTAAACTTTTTCCTATTGCTGGGGTCAAATGATGAGAGGATCTGAGTCTTGATAAAAAAATAATTGCAGATATTGAGAGCCTCTTGCAGTCTGGGCCTCTGTTTTATCTTTTCAGGACTCTCACCATCTTACATGTTTCATCTCTCCTGTATGTGGCATATGGTCATCATTTTTCTATAGGGAGATCTTGGGAAAATGTCAGAGTTTTATTGTACTGTTCAACACATGAAGGATGGGGTCTTTAGAGGTCTTGTACTCATTAGAAATCAGAGTATTTTGTCCTCTGATTTGATCACTGGAGACTGACAGTAGATTTTTCTGGTTGTTCTAAAAGGCTGTTTTAGTGTCTGCGAGCTAAAAATTTCAGAATCTGTGAAGGGGCTGATATGCTGAGCTAAAATATATTTCAGTATTTAAGTACTCCATTAGCTTGTAGTGCATGTGGTTGACTTTTTCATTATCTGTATACTGTGGTAGTGCCTACATTCAGGCCTTCATTGAGCAAGACACTATCCCAACAAAAACTGTCCCTGACCCCAAGAGCTGTCAAACTAAGCTGATGACAAGATGCAACACATAAATATACAGACAAACTGGGATGGGGAACAAAAGGCAGGTACAGAGAGTGAAGATGCATAAATGGTTTGAGTGTTGAGTGCATAAAGTTTGAATGAAGATGCATAAATGTTTGAGTGGTTGTACTGGTCAGAAGTGACTGCCAAACAACAGTGGTTTGTAGGAATCACTCTGAAGAGGTAGGCTTTCAGGGAGGGTTGTAGAGGATATCACAATGGTTTTCCAAATTTCATCGGGAAACTCTTCCCGCTTGTGAAGGGTAGTGTGGCAGAGGTGTGCAAAGGTACTTGTAAGAAATATGAGTAACCTGACAATTGAGTTAGGTGTATTGGCAGGTGATAGCAGTGACATTGTGATAGCAGTGTCTTCTGCCATTTAAGTCCTAGTTTTGCATTCACTTTTGCTCATTTTAAATTACTGAGATCATAGAATCATAGAACCATAGAGCTGGAAGAAACCTCAGAAGGCCATCAAGTCCAGCCCCCTGCCCAAGGCAGGACCAATCCCAACTAAATCAACCCAGCCAGGGCTTTGTCAAGCTGAGACTTAAACACCTCTAGGGATGTAGACTCCACTACTTTCCTAGGTAACCCATTCCAGTGCTTCACCACTCTCCTAGTGAAATAGTTTTTCCTAATATCTAACCTGGACCTCTCCCACCACAACTTGAGACCATTGCTCCTTGTTCTGCCATCCATCACTACTGTGAACAGCCTTTCTCCATCCTCTTTGGAACCTCCCTTCAGGGAGTTGAAGGCTGCTATCAAATCCCTCCTCACTCTTCTCTTCTGCAGACTAAATAGACCCAACTCCCTCAGCCTCTCCTCACAGGTCACATGCTCCAGCCCCCTAATCATTTTGGTCGCCCTCCGCTGGACCCTCTCCAATGCATCCACATCCTTCCTGTAATTGGGGGCCCAGAACTAGACACAATACTACAGATGTGGCCTCATCAGAGCCGAATAAAGAGGAATAATCACCTCTCTGGATCGACTGGCAATGCTCCTCTTAATGCAACCTAATATGCCATTAGCCTTCTTGGCTACAAGGGCACACTGTTGACTCATATCCGGCTTCTCATCCACTGTAATCCCCAGGTCCTTTTCTGCTGAACTGCTACTTAGCCATTCAGTCCCCAGCCTCTAACAATGCTTGGGATTCTTCCGTCCCAAGTGCAGGACTCTACACTTGTCCTTGTTGAACCTCATCAGATTTCTGGTGGCCCAGTCCTCCAATTTGTCTAAGTCACTCTGGACTCTATCCCTGCCATCCAGGGATATCTACCTCTCCCCCTAGCTTAGTGTCATCTGCAAACTTGCTGAGGGTGCAATCCATCCCCTCATCCAGGTCATTAGTAAAGATGTTGAACAAAACCCGTCCCAGAACTGAACCTTGGGGTATTCTGCTAGAAACCGACCGCCATCCTGACATCGAACCGTTGATCACTACCCGCTGGGCCTGACCTTCCAGCCAGCTTTCTATCCATCTTACCGTCCATTTATCCAATCCACATTCCCTTAACTTGCTGGCAAGAATATTGTGGGAGACCATATCAAAAGCCTTGCTAAAGTCAAGGTAGATCACATCCACTGACTTCCCCATATCCACAGAGCCAGTTACCTCATCACAGAAGCTAATCAGATTGGTCAGGCACGACCTACCCTTCATGAATCGATGCTGACTATTCCTGATCACTTTCCCCTCTTCCAAGTGCTTCAAAATGGATTCCTTGAGGATCCCCTCCATGATTGTTCCAGGGACTGAGGTAAGACTGTCCGGCCTATAGTTCCCTGGATTGTCCTTCTTCCCTTTCTTAAAGATGGGCATTACATTTGCCTTTTTCCAATCATCTGGGATCTCTCCAGATCTCCACGATTTTTCAAAGATAATGGCCAAAGGCTCCTCAATGACTTTTGCGAACTCTCTCAGTACCCTCGGATGTATTAAGTCCAGACCCATGGATTTATGTATGTTTAGCTTTTTTAAATAGTTCCTAACCTGTTCTTTCCCCACCAAGGGCTGAACAAAACCGGTCCCAGAACCGAACCTTGGGGCACTCCGCTAGAAACCGACCGCCATCCTTTGTCCCATATTGCGTCACTTAGCGCATTAGTCTGGGAGCTGACCTTGTCCGTGAAGACAGAGGCAAAGAAAGCATTAAGTACTTCAGCTTTCCCCAAATCATCTGTCACTAGGTTACCGCCCTCATCCAGTAGGGGCCCCATACCCTCTCTGATCACCTTCTTCTTGCTAACATGCCTGTAGAAACCTTTCCTGTTATCCTTCACATCCCTTGCGAGTCGCAATTCCAAATGCGCTTTCGCCTTCCTGATAACTCCCCTGCATTCTCAAGCTATACATTTATATACTTCCCTAGTCATCTGTCCAAGTTTCCACTTTTTGTAAGCTCCCTTTTAGTGCTTAAGTTCACAAAGGATTTCCCCAGTAAGCCAATCCGGTCTCCTATTATATTTGCTTCTTTTGCTACCCATTGGAATGTGCCTTCAATAAGGCTTCTTTAAAATACTCCCAGGTCTCCTGGGCTCCTTTCCCCTTCATCTTTCAAGATGGTGGAAGGCATCTTTCAAGAAGTGGAAGGCATCTTTCAAGAAGTGGAAGTCCAATCCCAGTGAGATAAATAGAAAGGAACATAAACACTGTCAAATCAAGTGTAAAAATGTAATAAGAAAAGCAAAAAAAGTTTTTGAGGGACAGCTAGCCAAAAACTCAAAAAGAAATAACAAAATTTTTTTAAGTACATTAGAAGCAGGAAGCCTGCTAAAAAACCTGTGGGTCCTCTAGACGATCGAGATATAAAAGGAGCAATCAAGGACGATAAAGCCATTGCGGAGAAACTAAATGATTTCTTTGCTTCAGTCTTCACGGCTGAGGACGTTAGGGAGATTCCCAAATCTGCACCGTCTTTTGTGGGTTATGAATCTGAGGAACTGTCCCGGATCGAAGTGTCATTAGAGGAGGTTTTGGAACAAATAGAAAAACTTAATGTCAACAAATCTCCGGGACCGGATGGCATTCATCCAAGGGTTCTGAAAGAACTCAAATGGGAAATTGCTGAACTATTATCTGTGGTTTGTAACCTATCCTTTAAATTGGCTTCTGTACCTAATGACTGGAAGGTAGCTAACGTGACACCAATATTTAAAAAGGGCTCTACAGGCGATCCTGGCAATTACAGACCAGTAAGTCTAACTTCAGTACTGGGCAAATTAGTCGAAACAATAGTAAAGAATAAAATTGTGAGGCACGTAGAAAAACATAATTTGTTGGGCAAAAGTCAACATGGTTTCTGTAAAGGGAAATCATGTCTTACTAATCTATTAGAGTTCTTTGAAGGGGTTAACAAACATGCAGACAAGGGGGATCCAGTAGATATAGTATACTTAGATTTTCAGAAAGCCTTTGACAAGGTCCCTCACCAAAGGCTCTTGTGTAAATTACATTGCCATGGGATAAGAGGGAAGGTCCTTTCATGGATTGAGAACTGGTTAAAAGACAGGAAACAAAGGGTAGGAATAAATGGTAAATTTTCAGAATGGAGATGGGTAACTAGTGGTGTCCCCCAAGGGTCAGTCTTGGGACCAATCCTGTTGAACTTATTCATAAATGATCTGGAGAAAGGGGTAAGCAGTGAGGTGGTAAAGTTTGCGGATGATACCAAACTGTTTAGGATAGTCAAGACGGAAGCAGACTGTGAGGGACTCCAAAAAGATCTCACCAAACTGAGTGATTGGGCAACAAAATGGCAAATGAAATTTAATGTGGATAAGTGTAAAGTAATGCACATTGGGAAAAATAACCCCAACTATACGTACAGTATGGGGGCTAATTTGGCTATGACAAATCAGGAAAAAGATCTTGGAGTTATTGTGGATAGTTCCCTGAAAACTTCCACACAGTGTGCAGCGGCGGTCAAAAAGGCAAATAGGATGCTAGGAATTATTAAGAAAGGGATAGAAAATAAGACACAGAATATCTTACTGCCCCTATATAAAACTATGGTACTCCCACATCTTGAATACTATGTACAGATGTGGTCTCCTCACCTCAAAAAAGATATTTTGGCCTTGGAAAGGGTTCAGAAAAGGGCAACTAAAACGATTAGGGGTTTGGAACGGGTCCCATATGAGGAGAGGTTAAAACGACTGAGACTTTTCAGTTTAGAAAAGAGGAGACTCAGGGGGGATAAGATAGAGGTATATAAAATCATGAGTGGTGTGGAGAGGGCGAATAAAGAAAAGTTATTTATTAGTTCCCATAATAGAAGAAGTAGAGGACACCAAATGAAGTTAATGGGTAGCAGGTTTAAAACTAATAAAAGAAAGTTCTTCTTCACACAGCGTGTAGTCAACCTGTGGAACTCCTTGCCAGAGGAGGCTGTGAAGGTGAGGACTATAACAGAGTTTAAAGAGAAGCTAGATAATTTCATGGAGGTTAGGTCCATAAAAGACTATTAGCCAGGGGATAGAAATGGTGTCCCTGGCCTCTGTTTGTCAGAGGCTGGAGAGGGATGGCAGGAGACAAATCACTTGATCATTGTCTTCGGTCCACCCTCTCTGGGGCACCTGGTGCTGGCCACTGTCGGCAGACAGGCTTCTGGGCTAGATGGACCTTTGGTCTGATCCAGTATGGCCGTTCTTATATTCTTATGTTCTTATGTTAGCATCCCAGGGGATTCTGCCCATCAGTTCTCTGAGGGAGTCAAAGTCTGCTTTTCTGAAGTCCAATGTGTGTATTTTACTGCTCTCTTTTCTTCCATCAGTCAGGATCCTGAAATCTACCATCTCATGATCACTGCTTCCCAGGTTGTCACCCACCTCTTCTTCCCCTATTAGTTCCTCCGTGTTTGTGAACAGCAGGTCAAGCAGTGCACGGCCCGTGGTGTGGACGTGTTTTTGCTCAAGAATTCTTGCACAAGAACCCTTGCGCAAGATGTTCTTGTGCAAGAACCCACCAGTGTAGACATACCCTTTAAGTCCTTTACCATATCATTTATCTAGTCCCTGGATGCCTTCCCTATGGGGCTGTGCACTTAATATCTGCAAAAAGGAGACACCAGCTATTTTCCTGACTGCCTCCACCCATGCCAAGCAGGTTCCCAGATGTCTCCCAATGGCCTCTTGCCAAATAGTCCTGATAGGTGAATGGTCCTTTCAGGAGAAATCACCCATTGTTCCATGTAAGATCAACAAGAGATGCCATCATTGTCCTTGACCCAGGAAGTGCAAAACCCTCCCTCCATAGTGGGCTATATAGGTGACCCATACTCTGAAACCTTGAATTGACAGAACTCATTAACAGACAACAAAACAAAACAAACAACTTGTGTGCCTGGAGTCAGATTCTCCGTTCCCCTGACCACATCTCATCCCAAGGTTCCAGAGAGCCAGCAGCGTCTCTTCAGGTTCACTTCTAGCCCTGGTGCAAACCCACGAAATCTGTCAAATCTGTCAAACTGGCCATTATCGATGCCCAGCGTGTGCTTAGAAGAAAAATGGTCATTAAGGGTTAAACTTTGTAAAACAAATGCCTTCACCAACTTCATAACCCTGTGCAATCTGGACATTTGGAGACTGATACTGCTGCCTTGTTGTCACACCAGAAGCATACTGTCTCATTAGCCAGCTCTAATCCCCAAATCACCACCACAATGGGAAAGGGGAAAAAATTCCAAGAAAGCCAAGTCATGCACAACCTTGCTTAGTGTCCAGGAGACAGGCCTTTTCTGTGCATACCACTTGCCTTGATAAAACACCCCCAAACCCGTACTCCCCCCTAACATCTGAATGGATTTTAACCACCTTTTTAATGCCATTCCTCCCTCCACAATGATACCATATTAAATTGACTCAGGAAACCTTCCCACAGCTCCAAGTCTTCCTTCATCCAATGACTTGTATATAATGGTGTGGACTGACTATGCCAGCTGTAGTCACTGCCACTCAGAGTACGTCTACACTGCATGCTTATTTCGGAATAAGCTATTCCAGAAGACATATTCCAAAACAGCTTATTTCAAAATAAAGCGTCCATACTACAGGGAAGCCTCAAAATGAGTCTGTCCATAATGTGGACACGCTATCTCAATTTAGAGCCCCAGGAAGCAATGGGGAGAAATTACTTAAAATGGCCCCGGTGAAGAGCTATTTTGAAATAGCAGCAGTGAAGCATCCACACTGAAGCTATTTCACAATAGCTATTTCGGAAGAGGAGTTATTCCTCATGGAATGAGGTTTACAGAAGTCGGAATAAGCAACCCATTGTTTTGAAATTATTTTGAAAGAACAGAATAGCTGTGTAGCGCTCGCATAGTTATTTCAGAATAACACTAGTTATTCTGAAATAACGGCGCAGTGTGGATGCACCCTCAGGCACAAAAAGCCCATCCTGGAGTGACAATGCTGCAGTCAAAGTTCAGATGCTCCAAAAGAGATTGCAGTCTCACAGCATGAGTTTTAGCTCTTAATGCTCTCCTGACTATTCCCAATAGCTCTTCAAGCTTATTCAGAGGGAGGCATGATATGCCCTCCCTGAAGTCTGGCTCAGCCCCAGAAAGGCCTTCTGTTTTTTCATCCCCCAAATGATTAGCCAGGATATGAAATGAGTCCACCAGGTGAATACATTCATCAGACCTGGCTCATCCTGCAAACAAAACATTATCTAAATAACGCGCTCCGTGGTTCCACTGCCCATTGCAATATTGTACCAGACCTTTCAAATGCTGCACGGGATGCCAACAGCCCATGGGCATGGCCTTGTCAAAATAAAACTGCCCTTCAAAAAAGTAACCCATCAGGTCCAATAGGTGCATTGACAGTAGTCAACAAGCTGACTTGATGCTGCACTTAGCCATTAGCCGTTAGTCGTTAGGACCACAAGCCCTAACCATACAAAAGTTTTTGTCAATGGAAGAAGAGTGCAAGGAACATAGCACCAGATCTATTCCATTGTTAAGAGGGCCAACTCATGGGTATGACAGGTTATGAATTAATTGATATATCCCTGGAGTCTTCTGGGGGACCAAACCCTGGGTGGGAATTCTCAAGTTTGCTATTGGTAATTTGGCTTGGCTATCTTACCCTCCCTTAATTCTGGTGCAATCTTTTCCTGAACAACATGGACCATCCCTCTTATGGAGTTAATTTTTTTTTGACATCTCATGGATACTATTCCACACAAAAAGGATCCAAAATACCTCTGTAAACCCTCTCACAAATATGACCCATGCAGACTTAACTGGCATTGGTGCCCAGGCCAATTGCACCACCCACAGCTTGTCCCTCTTCCTACATAAGAACAGCCATACTGGGTCAGACCAAAGGTCCATCTAGCCCTGTATCCTGTCTGTCAACAGTGGCAAATACCAGATGCCCCAGAGGGAGGCAACACAACAGGTAATCCTCATGTGATCCCTCCCCCTGTCACACACTTCCAGACAGAGGCTAGGGACACCATTTCCACCCATCCTGGCTAATAGTTCCAGCCTTCACCACATTGCCTGGCAAAGAGTTCCACAGGCTTACTGTGTGCTGAGTGAAGACAAACATCCTTTTGTTTGTTTTAAACCTCCTCTTTATTAATTTCATTTGGTGACCCCTAGTTCTTATATTGTGGGAATAAGTAAATAACTTTTCCTTATTCACTTTTTCCATACCAGTCATAATTTTATAGACTTCTATCATATTCCCCCCTTAGTCTCCTCTTTTCTATGTCTAAATAACATCCCTCTGTCAAAAGAGTGATGTAAATTAGGCAAAAAAAAGTGCAAATGAAGCGGGGATTTAAATATCCACAGCTTCATTTACATAATGATGTCCAAGCGCTTTTTCGAAAAAGGGGTTTTCGAAAGTGAAAGCACCATTTAGACACGGTTCTTGAAAAAAAAAACCCCTTTTTTGAAAGAACCCATACTCCTCATTTTTTTAGGATCATTTTTTGAGGAGTATGGGGATCTTTTGAAAAAGGGGGGGGGTTTCGAAAGAGCCACATCTAGACGACGCTTTCACATTCGAAAAACCCTTCATTTGCACTTTCGATTTGCGTAGTTTAGACATACCCTAAGATGAAAAGTCCAAATCTTTTTAATCTCTCTTCATATGGGACCCATTCCAAACCCCTCATCATTTTTGTTGCTCTTTTCTGTACCTTTTCCAATGTCAATATATCTTTTTTTGAGATGAGGTGACCACATCTGTATGCGGTATTCAAGATGTGGGCATACCGTGGTTTTATATCGAGGCATTAAGATATTTTCTGTCTTATTCTCTATCCCTTTTTTAATGATTCCTAACATTCTATTTGCTTTTTTGACTGCCTCTGCACACTGAGTGGATGTTTTCAGAGAACTATCCACAATGACTCCAAGATCTCTCTCTTGAGTGGTTGTAGCCAAATTAGTCCCCATCATATTGTATATATAGTTGGGATTATTTTTTCCAATGTGCATTACTTTACATTTATCCATATTAAATCTCATTTGCCATTTTGTTGCCCAATCACTTAGTTTGATGAGATCTTTTTGAAACAGTTCACAGTCTGCTTTGGTCTTAACTATCTTGAGCAGTTTATTATCATCTGCAAATTTTGCCACCTCACTGTTTACCCCTCTCTCTAGATCATTTATACATAGGATCAGTCCCGGGACAGACGCTTGGGGGACCCCACTAGTTACCTCTCTCCACTCTGAAAACTTTCCATTTATTCCTATCCTTTGTTTCCTGTCTTTTAACCAGTTATCAATCCATGAAAGACCTTCCCTCTTATTCCATGACAACTTACTTTACTTAAGAGCCTTTGGTGAGGGACCTTGTCAAAGGCTTTCTAGAAATCTAAGTATACTATATTCACTGGATCCCCCCGTCCACATGTTTGATGACCCCCTCAAAGAACTGTAACAGACTAACTCGGCTACCTCCTGAAGCTTCTAGCAGATTAGTAAGGCATGATTTCCCTTTACAGAAACCATGTTGACTTTCCCCCAACAGATTATGTTCATCTATGTGTCTGACAATTTTGTTCTTTACTATAGTTTCAACTAATTTGCCCGGTACTGACATTAAACTTACCAGTCTGTAATTGCAAGGATCACCTCTAGAACCCTTTTTAAATATTGGCGTCATGTTAGCTATCTTCTAGTCATTAGGTGTGGAAGCTGATTTAAAGGATAGGTTACAAACCACAGTTAATAGTTCCGCAATTTCACATTTGAGTTCTTTCAGAACTCTTGGGTGAATGCCATCTGGTCCCAGTGACTTGTTACTGTTAAGTTTATCAATTTGTTCCAAAACTTCCTCTAATGACACCTCAATCTGGGACAATTCCTCAGATTTGTCACCTAAAAAGAATGGATCTTGTTTGGGAATCTCCCCAATATCCTCAGCCATGAAGACTGAAGCAAAAAATTCATTTAGCTTCTCTGCAATGACCTTATCATCTTTAAGTGCTCCTTTAGCATTTCAATTGTCCAGTGGCTCCACTGGTTGTTATAGCAGGCTTCCTGCTTCTGATGTACTTAAAAAATATTTTGCTATTACTTTTTGAGTTCTTGGCTAGCTGTTTTTCAAACTCCTTTTTGGCTTTTCTTATTATATTTTTACACTTAATTTGACAAAGTTTATGCTCCTTTCTATTTTCCTCACTAGGATTTGACTTCCACTTTTTAAAAGATGCCTTTTTGTCTGTCACTGCTTCTTTTATTTGGTTTTTAAGCCATGGTGATATGTTTTTGGTTCTCTTACTGTGTTTTTTAATTTGGGGTATACATTTAAGTTGGGCCTCTATTATGGTGTCTTTGAAAAATTTCCATGCATCTTGCAGAGATTTTATTTTTGTCAACCGTACCTTTCTGTTTAACTAACTTCCTTCTTTTTGTGTAGTTCCCCTTTCTGAAATTAAATGCTACAGTATTGGGCTGCTGAGGTGTTTTTCCCACCACAGGGATATTAAATTTTATTACATTATGGTCACTATTTCAAAGAGGTACAGTTATATTTACCTTTTGAACCAGATTGAACCAGATTCCTTGCTTGTGCTGTGTCCTAGACCTCATTCCACCATAGCCAAACCATAGCTAGATACACTCCCATTCTTGTTTCCTCCCTCCCTTCCCCTATCACACTGGCGTGAATGAATTAACACCCAGAACATATTATTATGTAACTCTGGCCCCTCCTGAGCTTGCTGCGGTATGAACAAACACTGTCTGTGTGAACTTCTGGCCCTCTTAGTGTCATCCACTCCTAGCAGTGTATGATGATGTATGTCGCACCAGATCCCCGATTGTGTTGCTATCCTTAAACAAAACTATTCATCATTATTAAACCACGACATGCCTCCAAATGTATTGTGTGCCCACCTAATTAGGCCTTTAGTATAAACACCTCCACAGATGAGGAAGGCAGCCTTCCAATTATCCCAGGTATTAGGTACCTGGCTGCTTGGGCAAATCCCTGTGTTGTTTCTCTGTCCTTGTGTACTGTCATCAACACCTCCCTGTGCAGTAAGGATAATATGTCCATGCATTCGCCTCTCAGGATTTTACCCTGAAGCTATGTCTAGACTCTGAAGTGAATGCATCTGCTCTTCTGACATTTTTTGTAGAAGAGCAGATGCGGTCTTTCATTTTATGAGGAATAAGGGCTCTTCCAAAAGAGGAGGTTTTTCTGAAATTTGGCCCAGTGTAGACTCTTCTGAAAAAACAATCGGAAAAAGGTATGGAAATTGCGGAGCGCAATTGGCGTACCTTTTTCTGACAAAAAGCGGCAGTCTAGACACAGCCTTAGTTGTACTGAGTAGGTACATTGGGTCAGCCACCACAGCATAATCACAATTGGAGGGGCATATGGAGGGGCATCCACAAAGCCTGCTCCCCCTCAAACCTATCCAGCTTTCATGAGAAAAATAAAACACATACATGCTGCTTGTGAATATTACACTATGATGCATGGTTAAACCAGAAAGGAAAGCTTCCCCTTAATAACTCAGAGTTTGCTGCTCTCCTGTTCCTCTTTTCCCATAGTCTCTTCTGCTACTGCAGGTACTGAGACCTTTGAATATTTTGTTTTTGCTGATGGCCACTGTAATATACTGTTGTGCACTATAAACAATTACATATTTCCAAATGAAATTTCTTCAGAGGAGTCAAAACAAGAAATGAGTAATTTCTTAACACGTATGCCTTAATGATAGGATTGTTAAAAACAGATAATATGAAGTCGTATGTGAGAATATACTATTTTTCAAAAATAGTACATTGGTCAGTTGATTCAAAAGTTTCAAAACAACAATCATGAAGCTTTCATAGAATCATAGAATCCTATGGCTGGAAGAGAAGTCAGGAGGTCATTGAGTCCAGCCCCCTACCCAAAGCAGGATCAATCCTAATTCAATCATCCCAGCCAGGGCTTTGTCAAGCTGGGACTTAAAAACCTCTAGGGATGGAGATTCTACCATCTCCCTAGGTAACCCATTCCAGTGCTTCACCACCCTCCCAGTGAAATAATTTTTCCTAATTTCCAACCTAGACCTCCCCCACTATAACTTGAGACCATTGCTCCTTGTTCTGCCATCTGTCACTACTGAGAACAGCCTCTCTCCATTCTCTTTGGAACCTCCCTTCAGGTAGTTGAAGTCTCCTATCAAATCCCCCTTCACTCTTCTCTTCTGCAGCCTAAATAAGCCCAAATCCCTCAGCCTCTCCTCATAAGTCATGTTCTCCAGCCCCCTAATCATTTTGGTTGCCCTCTGCTGGACCCTCTCCAATGCGTCCACATCCTTTCTGTTATGGGGGGCCCAGATTTGGATGCAATACTACAGATGTGGTTTCACTAGCGCTGAATAAAGGGGAATAATCTCTTCTCTAGATCTGCTGGCAATGCTTCTCCTAATGCACCCTAATATGCTATTAGCCTTCTTGGCTACAAGGGCACACTGTTGACTCATATCCACTTCTCATCCACTGTTATCCCCAGGTCCTTTTTTGCTGAACTGCTACCTAGCCAGTCGGTCCCCAGCCTGTAACAATGCTTGGGATTCTTCCATCCCAAGTGCAATACTCTGCACTTGTCCTTGTTGAACCTGATCAGATTTCCTTTGGCCCAATCCTCCAATTTGTCTAGGTCACTCTGGACCTTATCCCTACCCTCCAATGTATCTCCCTCTCCCACTTGCTTAGTGTCATCTGTGAACTTGCTGAGGGTGCAATCCATCCCCTCATCCAGGTCATTAATAAAGATGTCAAACAAAGCCAGGTCTAGAACCGATCCTTGGGGCACTTTGTTTGAGACCAACCACCAACCAGACATCAAGCCATTGATCACTACCTATTGGGCCTGACAATCTAGCCAGCTTTCTATCCACCTTACAGTCCATTTATCCAATCCTTACTGTCCATTTATCCAATCCTTAACTTTCTGTCAGGAATATTGGAGGAGACCATATCAAAAGCTTTGCTAAAGTCAAGGTATATCACATCCACTGACTTCCCCATGTCCACAGAGCCAGTTCTATGAGCCAGCATCATAGAAGCTAATCAGATTGGTCAGGCATGATTTGCCTTTTGTGAATCTATGTTGACTATTCCTGGTCACTTTCCCCTCTTCCAAGTGCTTCAGAATGGATTCCTTGAGGATCCCCCTCCATGATTTTTCTGGGGACTGAGATAAGGCTGACTGGTCTGTAGTTCTCTGGTTTGTCCTTCTTCACTTTTTTAAAGATGGGCACTACGTTTGCCTTTTCCCAATTATCTGGGTCCTCTCCCAATCTCCACAAGTTTTCTAAGATAATGGCCAAAGGCTCCACAATGACATTTGCCAGCTCCCTCAGATGCATTAAATCCAGACCCATGGATTTGTGTATGTCTGGCTTTGCACAAATAATTTTTTAAATATTTCCACATACTTAGTTTAAAAGTTATCAGTGGATGGAAAGAAGTGTTTACAATAGTATGTGTCCTACTGTAGCATATACAGCTATGTAATACAAATGCATTATCTGACAGAATCTATCCTACCCTTTTGTTAAAAAATGAAATGGTGCATTAAAAATGGAATAGGGGCAGGAAGAGTTAATGTTTCTGGGACTTCATGTGCCTCCACTGTGCAGGGAAAGAGTAAAATGGGTCAGGGTGATTAACAGGTCAGACCATTTATCATGTAAAGCTCAAACCATAGATCAGCTTATACCATGTCTATCAGCAGAAAACAGTCAGAGTTTATATTTACTGAAACACCACCATACTTTCAAAAGTTCCTATATTTTATTGTAACTGTAAAGGTAATCATGTTAAAATGAACCTGGCTGCATACCCTGAGTGGAATCCAGTACTTAATCAAATGAAAGCCACAAGAAAACAGCTTTTTTATTCTTCCAAATAAATTTTTAGTTATTTCACTACCTTAAATTAGGGAGTTGCTTTTGTGCTCAAATATTGAGCTTTAAAAACAATCAAGCCATTTCTTCCTAAGTTAAAATGTGGATAAAATGTTAAAATAATCAGTTCAGGTCATCTTATAGTTTCAAGATAAGTTCAGTCATCACTATTAACAATGTTCTGAGCTGGATAGATAGATAGATAGATAGATAGATAGATAAAAAGAGGGACAGAAATGGTAAAGAATGAGGAAAGACTGAGGAAATAGTTCATTCATAATAATCCAAAGTAACATCCATGTAAATCACCTGGTCTAAATTCTATTTTATTCTTTCCATGGCTTCCTACTTAAAAACTATGAGCATGAAGTGACATTTTTAGGATTTTGAGTTTATGGCTCCATGGGTGTGTCTAGACTACATGGCTCTGTCGACGGAGCCATGTAAAGTAGTTTACTCGACATAGTCAATGAAGCGGGGATTTAGATAATCCCCGCTTCATTAAAATAAAAATGGCCACCACGCTGTGCCGACAATCAGCTGATCTGGCACAGCACAGCAGTCTAGACGCGACGCAGTCAACAAGGGAAGCCTTAGTCGACCGCTCCTGTAAACCTCGTTTCATGACTCCGTCGACGGAGCCATGTAGTCTAGACACACCCCATGATGTGTGTCTAGGTAGTTTGGATCTACTACTTATATTCCGTGAACCCTTACTTCCCCAGCTCTGCTCTTTGATTCCCATTTTAGGAATACGTTGTATTTTACAAATGTTCTGTAGTGTGAAGTTTCATTTTCTTATGTCCTTATATTCTTATGTCTGTATACTGTTTTGTTAATTTCCTCTGAAGCACCTAGCATTGGCCACTGTCAGAAAATAGGATATCAGGCTAAGTAGATCTTTGGTCTGGCCCAGTATGGCTTTTCTTTTCTTTCTGATTTTTTAAAATATTTGTCCCTATCTTGAATTACACTCACAACTTGCTGACATAGGAACAAATGAACCAGTTCCTTTAAAATCTTATTTTAAAATTAAAATTATATTTAAATAAACATTTTGGGATTAATTTGGTTACAGAACCACTGAGCCACAGATGCACTACTGGATTGAATTCAAAAGTTATAAAATGATGGATTGTGTAGTTTTAAACCTAGTAGCTATTAGAGCCATAATTTAATTTGAATTTTAAATATCCTTTACTTCCAACATCTGTAGAATGTATTAATTAGAGAGCAACATGACACTGAAACTGAAAATAATGGACACTGAAAATAAAATATGCAGACTTTTGAAAAACATAGTATATGTTTGGCATAAGTTTCTTCAGGAAATGTTTTAAATTCCCTTTATAGAAAAGAATACCTTCTTAACGTTTCTTTTTTGTTATAGTATATGATTTACGTAGGAGTCAATGATGGAAAGATGTAGACTGAACATAAGACTGAATGAAGCATTTTGAATTCTAATCCTGCCTTGTCTCGTGCTTTCCACTTCCCAACCCCTTTCCTGTGCAGGGAGCCCTGAGCCTGTGATTGGGTGGGGCTGTGAAGCTGTGCTTAACCTCTCAGCCTCTTTTCCGTCAGTAAAAAATGAAAAATATGTTCTTGTTCATAGAAGTGTTGTAAAGATTACCCTTAGTGTAAGTTTGCACTGTAGATGGAGCACACTATGCGGTATTTGGTATTACTATATTTGGTATTTTTCTGTATATGTTTATATCAAGCAAGGCACTCGCAAGAAAACAATGAAGTAAAAGAGCTTTTTCTTGAAAGTTTTTTGTAAGATATATGTCAAACCTTTTCAGAGAATAATTTAAGCTGGAAGAAAGTGACCATGAATATTAATATGATGCTTTATACATAATAAATATTAATACTAATAAAGGATCGTTTAGCCAGTTGCCTTTGGTTCTAGAAGTGAGAATTAGCGGAACATAATAAACTTAATGCATGGTTTGCCATTGCAATTTTATATGATAAATATGATAAGATATACTGTTTGTCAGAGGGTGGAGATGGATGGCAGGAGAGAGATAAGGGAAATAAATATAGCTGCTATATCTCATTAAAGCAGACTGAGGGTATGTCTACACTGGGGAGTTACTTCGAAATAACTCCCCTTATTTTGAAATAACAAGGGCAGCGTCCACACTACAGCTACATCTAGACTGCAAGCCTCTTTCAAAAGAGGCTTTTTCGACGGATACTTTAAAAAAAGCCTCTTTCGAAAAAGAGCTTTGAGACTACAACCAGTACTTTCGAAAAAGCAAGCCGCTTTTATATTTTCAAGACAAAAAAAAGAAAAAGCAAGCCGCTTTTTCGAAAGAGAGCACCCAGGCAGTCTGGATGCTCTCTTTCGAAAAACCACAGTTTGCATTACATAGCACCTTTTTTCAAAAGAGCACTTTTGAAAAAAGGCATTCTTCCTCGTAAAACAAGGTTTTCCATGGTCGAAAGAACACGGCAGCAATCTAGATGCAGGGGAAGTTTTTTCGAAAAAAGGCCACTTTTCGAAAAAACCCTGTAGTCTAGACACACTGTGGCCTTTTTTCGAAAAAACTTCCCCTGCGTCTAGACTGCTGCTGCATTCTTTTGACCATGGAAAACCTCATTTTACAAGGAAGAACGCCTTTTTTCGAAAGCACTCTTTCGAAAAAAGGCACTATGTAATGCAAACTGTGCTTTTTCGAAAGAGAGCATCCAGACTGCCTGGGTGCTCTCTTTCGAAAAAGTGGCTTGCTTTTTCAAAAGTACTGGTTGTAGTCTAATGCTCTTTTTTGAAAAGTGGCTTTTTCGACCTCTTCAGGTCCAAATTTGATTAATTACAAGCAGTGGTATTTACGTGAAGTGAGAACAGGCAGAGCACAGTAGATTACAAATTTAAAATAACAGAAAACACTTAGCTAATTCTAACATTAAAACCTCAGTATAAACTTATTCCAAACTCACCCTGAAACTGTTCTTATTCCAGCTAAGCCTTCAAACCAGGGAAGTTCCTTCTCCCTGAAGTGTCTGGTTCATTTTCTTGGGTGTGCCATGCCAGCCAAAAACAGAGAAACTGCTAGTTTCCCATTGTGTTATAGATGCTTGGCCAAGTTCCAAGCCACTGCACAAAGTATTGTATGATAGGAAGTGCTAGGCAAGGGCAACCAAATCATACAGCGTGAGTTTGCTGTCCCTCGAGGGGGTAGGCAGTGGAGAAGTAGCATGTGAGATGCAGCTGTAGCACGGAGCCCCAGGAAGCAGCTACAGGAAGTGACTGCTCTCCTGATGCCCTCCCAGGAGCTCTTCCAGGGGCTTTAAATGTGATTCAGGATCCAATGAGTGTGGACATGCTAGTTCGATATAATTCTGCACTATTTTGATGGTGCCTTCTGTGGACTCACTAGTTTGAAATAGTTATTTCAGGAGTTATTATTTCAAAATAACTTATTTCAGACTAATTTGCCAGTGTAGACATGCCCTGAGTTACCAACTGAAAAAACAACAGAGTCTGGTAGCACTTTATAGACTAACAAAACATCGCTCATCTGAAGAAGTGGGCTGTGCCCATGAAAGCTCATGATACCATCTACATGTTTTGTTAGTCTATAAAGTGCTACCAGACTATTTGTTGGTTTTTAAGTTTACCTGTACAGACTAACTCAACTACTCCCTGAAGTAACTGAAAGAAGTTGGTTAAAAGATATTTGCATCTTTATGAGTAAAACTTAATTCCTGTTTTATTTCAATTCACATTTATTTTGTGCTTGGAAAAGGTTCTTGATTGACACTGCTGTAAAATGAACTCCTTGGTTTCTCCCTGAATTCCAACAGCTTTAGCAACAATAATGCTTGTGAAAGCTTCCATGTAGTATCTAACCACTCTGTCTTTCATTACTCAGTTCAATAGCTTCAGATGCCAATTTTTCTTAATCTAGTGCTCCCACTGAGGGTCCAGGCACACAGGTGGAAATACTGTTTGATTTTATTTTTTTCTTGATTTAAACTTCATAGAATAAATGAGCTTTTATTTGCTATAATCCAGTAAATAATTTTCTCTGTAATTTTATATGTGATTTTTTTAAAAACTTGACTGTCTTCATCCTTCCATACCTGGCCCCAGCCTGATTCTGGGACCCCACATGCCTCCAGTGTGCAGGAGAAAAGGGTTGTTTCCTTATTCTGTCAGAGTATGTCTACACTACAGCACTATTTCAAATTAACTTATTTCAAATTAGTTAATTTGAAAGAAGCTAATTTGAAATAACGCATCTAGACACAAAAACTAATTCAAAATAGCGTTTTTCTAATTCGAAATAGCCCGTCCACATTGAGTGGACCCTGAATCGAAGGTAAGGCTGGCCAGAACCAGTGCTGGCAGGCCATCAGGGTCGGACTTAGTGTGTGGGTCTGCTGCCTCAGGCTATCCGAGGTCTGTGCTTAAAGGGACCCGACCCCCCATCCCGGACAGACAGTTCTCAGGTTTCTCTGCTTGCTGGTCTACCTCGCTGAGGGACAGCAAAGCATTTGTGTCTTGGAGTGCTCTGCTTGCCCTCACTCGGGACACCACGGCACTCTGCAACATGGAACCAGACCTGCCCCTGGGGACTGTGCTGCGTCTCGTGGACACGTTGCCAGCAGCCTGGCTGCACTGTCTGCAGGCTGCCATCTGGGAGGACCATCGAGGGGATGTCAGGATCCAGGGGGCCCTGCAGGAGAGCTTCTACCCTGAGGAGCGCTAACAGTCTCCCCGGTCTGCCCCACTGGGGGCTTGTGCCTCATTCCTCCCTCTCCTCCTTCCACTTACCCTTCCCTAGCCCCCCCTTCCTGATATCAAATAAAATACACGTATTTTCAAAAATAGAAACTGTCTTTATTTAACACAACTGGGGGGGGATGAAACTCTGGGGAGATTGGGAAGGGCGGTGGGAGAGGGGAGGAGAAAGGGTGGGAGAGGGGAGGGGGAAAACTTGGAGGAGGGAGCTAGAAGAGGGAAGCAAGGTGAAGAAGGGGGAGGGGAAGCTCAGCGCTCAGGGGTGGGGGTCTCGCCGGGCCAACTGCCTCCCAGCACCACAGGGGAGGGGGCCTTGGCATCCCTGGGGGGATGGGGAGGAGGGTGCGGAGGATGAGGTGGGGGGTGTGGAGATTGAAGAGGAGGGTGTGGCAGTTGAGGAGGAAGAGGTGGGAGGGGGGGCAGGAGTGGGAGGAGGAACAGTAGCTGGGGGTGCAGCAGGCGCAGGACCGGCACGGGGCAGCATGCTCTGTACCAGGGCCTGCAGAACTCCCGGTCATCCTGCGCCCACTGCTCCATGATCCGGGTCTGGGCTTGCAGGGCCTGAAGGTGCTGCTCTCTGTACCCCTGCTGCGTGGTGATGCTCCTGCTGAGGCCGTGGCTGCGGGAGCATGTCCCGGGCAGGGTGGTGCGCCCTGCACGAGCAGCTGGTGCGGCTGTAGAGAAAGAAGAGAAGTGGTCAGTTCTCCCTGGGGACACAGTGGATGATGCCCAGCCCCCCCGCGAGGTGAGAGCAACCATGCCCTGCACCGTCAGAGCCGATGTGCTTGCACAGAGGCCATGATCGGCATGTCCGGCTCTGCCCGGGAGTGTGAGCTGCCCCGAGACCACACCCGTGCCCTGTGCTGTGTATAGTGCGGCCAGGGCGGGGGGAGATGTCCCCTGCCCCTGTGTAGAGGGGGCATGTGAAGGGAGGGCGTCCTGCGGTGTCCCACCCCAAGGTCAGGAGCATGTCGGGTCTCTTCACACACATGTGCGGCTATTGGGCACAGCCCCTGTGTGTCATGCAGCTGGAGCCATCTGCCCAAGGGTGGTATGGCACGTGCCCGCACGTGCACAGGTGGCTGTGAGATCCGTGGGAGGCATGGCCCACGCGCGTGGTCCCTGGTCTCCCTCCCTGCTTCCCCCCCCCCGGGTAGGGGACAGTGCTGGCACTTACCTGGTATGGCCTCCCTGGACAACCCTGCCGACTCCGGTGCCAGGACAGCTGGTGGTGGCCCCTCTGCTGCACCCGGGTCAGGGCCCTCAGCTCCCGGCTCACTGCCCCCCGGGCTGGTGCGGACCGCCCCGCCCCCCAGGATTCGGTCGAGGGTGGGGAAGTAGGGGCAGGTGGCAGCCCATGCTGCGGCACCGCCCCTGGTGGCCCTGGCGTACGCCTGCCGCAACTCTTTAATTTTGAGGCACACCTGCTCCTGGGTGCGCCTGTGGCCTTTCCTGGCCATGGTGGCTGCTGTGAGGCCATAGACGGCTGCGTTCCTCCACCTAGTGCGGAGATCATGGACGTTGCGGGCCTGCCCCCAAACCTCAAGGAGGTCCATGATCTCCGCACTAGTCCATGAGGGCGCACACCGTCTATGGCCCCTGGCTGGCCCCTGGGTGCTGGGGGATTGGGCAGGGGACGGTTGGCTGCCACTGGATGGCATTGTGAGGCCACTGGGTGAGGGGCTGCGGCTGCTGGCAGGCCTGGCTCTCGCACGTGCCCAGTGGCCAGACTCTACCCCTTTAAGGGCCCCGGGGCTGGGGGAGAGGAGAGGGGTTTTCCTGGTTGTGCCCAGAGTGGCCACCAGGGGAAACTGGGAAGGGCTGGAGGCCCCCTAATTCGAAATAAGTGTCTTCACAGCACTTATTTCGAATTAGCTATTTCGAATTTGGTGTTATTCCTCGTAGAATGAGGTTTACCAAATTTGAAGTAAGTGCTGCACTATTTCAAATTTATTTCGAAATAGCGGTTTGGCTGTGTAGATACTATTGAAGTTAATTCGAAATAACTGCTGTTATTTCGAACTAACTTCGTAGTGTAGACATACCCTCAGACATTAGAAGCTGCAACCTCAATCCCCAGCTTCTTTAGGGGATGCCTTCCTCTAAATCCACTTCCAAACCCAGTTTATCAGGAAACTACACTCCTTCACTAAATGATGACCTATACTGGCTCTATCAGAATGACAATATCATGAAGAACCTTTATAGATTTAAGATGCGCATTACTGAACTAAGCTAAATCTTACTTAATTAGGGTAAATGCCTTTGGGAGACATAGTACTAAAAAGTCAGTTGTGTGCGTGTTGCAGCATTGTACCTTCTCTAGTAGAGAAAACAGGGATGATAATTAACATTTAAAATGTTAACCAGTTAAATGATAGGTTTAACTGGTTAACCCTAGAGCAGCCCTCCGCCCATGGTGTGGTGGACCCGGTTGGGCCAGCACATCCCCTTGCTCAGCAGCTGCTCTGTGTCGAAGGGTACTAGCAAGGTGGCCTGCAGGCCAGATCCAATGGCTTGGCAGGTCAGATCCAGCAAGACGTATCTTGCCCACCCCGGCCTAAATGGTTAGCTTGGCCAAGTTCCAAACCCCTGAAAAAAGTATGATAGGAAGTGCTATCCAACCTTAATAATGGGTGGTGCTACTTGCCCAGCCTATAATATGCACAACGACAGAGAGAATAGTTGGTCACGCCAAATATTTGTAGAGTGAGTCGAATCATTTCAGGTGCTTGGCAGTATGAACCAGTGTTGGCTAATATACATGACTTGCTATGCAGCCTGTTGTTCAGATTACTAAACTGATTAGCTGCTTTTGTGCTTTTCTCATGCTATCTTTCTGAAGTTGTGCTGCACCATTTCCAGTTAACCAATTTAGCGGGATCCCATGGGTCCCACGGAACTGCTGGTTAACAGTAAGCATCACCCTGTAAGGGTGCTATTTACCAGGTAACCAATTACTCATTCACATCCTTAATCATATCTTACATGTTGGTGCCACTGCCCATCTCTCTTCACTACGGGTACGTCTAGACTACAGGCTTTCGTCGACAGAGGCTTTGTCGACAGATTCTGTCGACAAAGCTTCTGTTGACAAAGAGCGTCTAGACTACAGCCAGTTCTGTCGACAAAGCAAGCCACTTTGTCAACATGAGAGTGTAGACGCAAAGGACAGTGTAGATGCAATAACGCCTTCTGTCGACAGAACTCTGTCAACAAAAGGTGTTATTCCTCATAGAATGAGGTTTACCGCTGTCGACAAAACTGCCGAGTTCTGTCGACGTTATGTCGACAGAACTCGGCGGTAGTGTAGACGCAAGTATAGTTTTGTCAACAAAAGTCCACTTTTGTCGACAAAACCCTGTAGTCTAGACACACCCTACCAGAGGAAGAAGTACATAGCACAGTTCAGTACTACGTTGGTAGGAATACTCTGTCAAGCTGAGGGAAACAGGCATCCTGGGAAGAGGCAGGAGGTGTCTTATAGAATCTCCCATATGAAACTGGCATGTTATCAAGCCTTGCAGCCAATCCTGTGCCTTTTTACTTGTGACTGAACAATCCAACAGTGTAGCATAGTGATGCTCTGATTGGCTGGCAGAGGCATGGGGCTACCCAACTCCCCAGCCTACCCAAGAAAGGGCATTATGGCTGTCAATATCCAGAAGTGGGCCTTTATAGCAAGTAAGTCTCTCATACTCTGATAGTGATGCAGAAACCAAAGAAACCCAAGAAGCATTTGTTCAGTTTAACACGTTCAATAGTTGATTCCGTGAGTTTAATTCAATGAAATTTAAAAAACCACACCAAAATAACAGACAAAAAAGTAATAAAACAAATAATTTAAACTTCTAACATTCTATATGATATCCTGTGTAGTTAAAACAAGTTATTTCGTAAAATAATGTGTGTATAATAAATATTGAGATACCTATTGTGGATACTTTGTAACTGCTCGCCTTGCATAAATGCTCACCTTGCCTAAATCCTCTCCTTATTCTGAGCATCAGTAATATGGAGAGAGAGATTTATGATTCAGACTGAATGGTAGCTTAACTCAAGCGATAAAACTTCCTCTCATGGTCCATGTGGCTAGATTTGCTTTGCATTTACTAAATGTACTTCCATAAGCTGAATGGGTTGTTTGTAATTGTGCTGCTATCAGAAAGCTGTTAAGTATTGTTTGACTTTGCTTCAGTAAAATCTTTCCAATAATTTAATTTTGCTATCTCAGATATACTCCCAAACAAGAAATAGAAATTCTTAAATACTAACTAGCATTGCAGAGACAGAAACTGCAGTGTAATGGATAAGTCAACCATCTTTATCTTTTTTTTATTGCTTGTTCCTTGATTTGTTAGGACTCAGGGTTTGGATTTACACAAGTAAAGGGGATAGGGTTTTAAAATGATAAATCCTTTTAGATGATTATCATAATGCGTGCACAATAAGACCATAATCATAATTCCCTAAGGCATATTTTGCTAACAGTGGTGTTCTTGTTCATTTCAGTAAATCATGAGAGATGTGTGATACATATCTACAGGATTCATCAAGTTCTCCTCAGTCATCATCTTTTTGCTTTGAACACCCACTAGAAATAAGGCACTAAGGCTAATGTGTGCTAGCCAGTGGTCACTCTGTGGTATATCTTAAAAAGTCATAAGTAAAATATTAAAATCAGCATTAAGATTTCAAAACCTGAGATTTTTAAACTGATGTGCTAGTGCAGTCCTAGTGAAAATCTGGCTTAATTATTTCAGAGGGGTAGCCGAGTTAGTCTGTAACAGGAAAAACTTAAAAAACAACAAATAGTCTGGTAGCACTTTAAAGACTAACAAAACATGTAGATGGTATCATGCCCACGAAAGCTCATGATACCATCTACATGTTTTGTTAGTCTTTAAAGTGCTACCAGACCATTTGTTGTTTTTAAAGTTTTTCCTGGGTTAAAAAAACAGTAAATGTAATTAGGAAGAAGCCTAAGAAACTTGGAATTGCAATAAGATGATATATTAAAAACATTAATTTGGATGTCAATGTCAGTGCCAATCACTTATACCTATTAGGGAAACTGTCATCAGCCCTCCTTCCCCCTCCACTACCACTCAATCCCAGCCAGCAAGTTTTCCCTTTAAAACTTTTTTATCCAATATCCCTGCTGTAATGAGTATCTGCACTGAATATCTGCCAAAGTATTTTATTTACTAACCTTTTTAACCTAACCTCCCAGGCAGCTCTATGAGGTCCCTAAACCACTGTGGGAGGGGGAAAGGACACCACAGCTTGGCCAATCTGGTCATGAGGAAAAATTCTCTCTTTCCCACAAAGAAAAAGGATAATTAATGCCCACAGCAGATCATGGAGAAAATAGGTTCTACTGCAATTCTACTGAAATAGGTGGGAAGATGGGTGTTAGCACTCCAATCCCAATGAGAGAGGGCTTCACCAGCACTGCCTGGGATATACACAGTTCTTTCTTTCCAACAATTTCCTGCACCTCCTTGCCCCATAGGTACATCTTTCCCTCTGCCACCAGTTTCAAGTGGAGAGCTTTTACAAGTAACAAACCTTTTTCTCCTGGCCATCTGGACAAAGCACCCACTGTTTACTATTTTTGTGAACACTGCTCATCTCAGAGGAAGAATTGTCTCTTGTCAAATGTGCCAGAATTGTCTCTTGTCAAAGTTCAAATGTGTCTACCACAGAGACCTGGGTAGTTCAAACAATGGGATTGAAAAAGACCTACTGAGCCATTGGATTTCCTCAACATGAGGAATATCTAATCAGGTGATTTGAGGAGATAAAGTGACAATGGACTAAGAAGAAAACTTTGCTGGAGAAAGGAGAGGGTGTCCTGTTTTGTCTCCTCATCTGAAATCCTTTCCCCAGCACTGCTCTGTCCATGGTTCCTATGCTAGCAGGCAGCTAGGTCCTTCTCCCTCCAGAGAGGAGTGAGGCCACATCTATACTTATGGCATTCTAGTAAAGACCTGCTAAATCAAACACTAAGGGTGCCCCCAGTCGGTGCCAGTCCTCCCTGAAATCACAAGGAGTAAGAGAGGCTGAGGGGTTGTTCTGGTTGGCCTCCTGCTGTGAAGACAGTGCCAAACTTGACATAAGCTATGTCGACTCCAGCTATGTTATTCACGTACCTTAAGATGACCTTCCAGGTCTAGTATAGACCTGGCTTGAGAGTGTCTCCTTCCTGGCCAGCCATCTTTTATACAGCCCGCCTGAGCTCTGATTGGCTGCCACAAGCCCTCTCTTGATTTAGTCCTAGCCAAGGCCCTCTCCTAGGGCTGTTTTAACCCTTTTTATTCTGGAGCAGGGTGACTGCCTTGGTATAATAAGTCTGCATTTTGCATATATAAGAAAATGTATTTGGACATTGTGTTAATCAGATACCTTATTTCTAACCTGTGCTTTTTGTGTTTGAGGAAAATTTTCTGTCACCAGAGTAATGGCAGACCAATCTCTTATGTTAACACAAAAAGAGGGAAACAGCTTTCAGTGCTGCTGTAGAGTTTCTGACCATATAATCAAATTACTGAAAGGCATCAGACATGAGCTAGTCTTTAGTACTAAATGATTTCTCTTCAGCTTTCACCTTTTACAGTTAAATGCATTTATTAAAAAATGTGACAGTGCAAAGAGTAGAGCTCCATCAGCTCTTCAGTCTGTTCTTTGTGCATGATTTCATTGTCTTTCATAATCATCATTTTTTTTTGGTTTTTTTTATAGTTCTGTTTTCTGTATTTTCTCTCTTGCTGCTTTTATGTGGGTTGAAATATGCATGAGGCCACGTTCACTGAGCCACATCACCACTGCTCTCTCAACTTTCTCATGCTGATAGGATATTTCACCTTGCTATATTGTATAATTACAGTTGGCCATTTTTGGATGATGATTGCATTTATATTTTTAATGAGACAATGGATGCTGAATTTTCTAAACTTTTAGATACGGTCAATCAATAGGGAATATCTTGAATCATGACAGTGAAATTACAAAACACAGGGAAATTGCATTACATTTTAGAAAAGCTATTACATAATCTGAAGTAGGAAGCCTAACTGAAATGTCAGTTGGAAGTCTGCCTAAAAAACTACATTTGCTTGAGCTTTTGTCAGTGTATTGCATCTACCAAGTGTTGTAATTTGAACATTAGAGACGATGAAGCTGTTATCAATTGCACAGTAAATTTCAGCTTATTTATTAGTAGAAGACTTACATGGTGATACCTGGGTACTTTAGGGCTTTTACCCTCACCCCTCATGGGGCAAGGGAGCATGGGGGCTTTCACCTCCCAAGATGGGGGGAATGCCAGGGGTTTTCACCTTCCTCCTGGCCCCTCCGAAGGCAGGGGGGATGCTCAGATCTTTTGCCTTTCCCCTGACCCTTCCCAGGGTGGAGAGGCCACTGGGCACTTTCGCCTTCCACCCTGGGGCTGCCAGGGGCTTTCGTCCTCCCCTTGGGTTCACTAGGGGCTTTCTCCCTTGCCCCTGCCTCTCCTGCGGTGGCAAGGCCCATTGTACGCTTTCTCCTTTGCTCTGCCCTCTCCTGGGGGCTTTGTCTTCCCCCCGCCAGCCCCTCCCAGGGCAGGGAGCCTGCCAGGGGCTTTTGCCCTCCCCCTGGAACTGCTGAAGGCTTTCTCCCTCCCCTCTGAGATCACAAGGAGCTTTCTCTCTTGTCCCAGCCCCTCCCAGGGTAGCTGGAGATACTGGTGCTTTCTCCCTTGTTCTGGCTCCTCCTGGGGTAGGGAAGCCACTGAAGCTGCGGGGAGGCCACCAAGGGGCCTTGTGGTGCAGGGAAGCTGCTGGGTGGGAGGGTTGTGCCAGGAGCGGGGAGCCACTGGGGAGTTTTCTCCCTCTCCCATGGTACTATGGGGGCTTTCTCCCTTCCCCTTGGTCCCTCTCAGGGTGGGGGACAGCAAGGGGCTTTCTCCGTCCTCTCTGGGGCCTTCAGAGCTTTTCTCTTTCACCCCTCCTGGGTGGGGAGGCCACCAGGGGCTTTCTCCCTCCCCTGTGGCCCATCCGGGGGCAGAGGGATCACTGGGGGGTTTCTCCCTCACCCCTGGGGCCATGGAGGCTATCTTGCTGCCCCCGGTCCTTTCTTGGATGGGTGGAGGCCGTCAGAGGCTTTCTCCCATCCAATGTGTTGCAAGGGGATGTGGATTGCAACTACTTTGAACACTAAGGAGAGGGGACCACCTCATAGGATTGTAAAGGGTTTGTTGATTAAGTTAAAGTTAAAACTAGGAAGGGAGGGGGATCTCACTCATACACTCAACCACACTTACAGTCCAGGCAGGATGATAAGGCAAGCAGAAGGCAGTTCATGTTATCTGATCTTCCTGTGTTGACTCCTGAGCTGGTCCACGGGCCCAGCGATCTGAGCAGAGGGTGTTCTCCCGGAGGCTCTACTTGATGGTCACGCCCCCCCCACCCATGGCTGCGTCCCTCTCTCCACGTACAGCTTCTGGGTCCCTGGGCCTCTCGGGCCATGTGCAGGGGGCCATGTGCACTGTTTACTCCCCGCCTCTTGTGTCCACCTCAGACATTCTTCTGCACTGGCTCAGGGAAGAGATAGGGGGTTAACAGATAACACTTTAAGGGTATGTCTACACTTTTACCCTAGTTCGAACTAGGGATGCAAATGCAGGCATTTGAAATAGCCAATGAAGCAGGGATTTAAATATCCCGCACTTCATTAGCATGATCTCGCTGGCACGCTAGTTCGAATCACAGCTGATTCGAACCAGGAAGTGTGCACCGGGACACGTTAGTTCGAACCAAACACCTTGGTTCAAACTAACGTTACTCCTCAAAAAATGAGGAGTAACATTAGTTCGAACCAAGGGGTTTGGTGAAGACACAGTCCCCCACCCCCAGACCAATCAACATGTGTGGACGGGGGAGCACGAGATGTCTCCTGGCCTCACCCCTTCTGCCCAAAAGCCTGGGGCCACTTCAGAAATTTGTGAAGTAGACCCTCTTTAAAAATTATTGCCCACCCCTAGACTAGGAGGAGTTCTTGAACAGACAGATACACAGACAGATAGATAGATGCACATTTCTAAAATACATGATTTAAACAATCATGAAACAACTCAGCACCTCCATCCTAAATTCCAAGGGCTGCTAATTAGTTTTGATGACAAGATGTAAAATACAGTATAGACAAAGTTGTATATAGATCTTTAAACTTGGAGTCAACAATTTAAATTTAACATGCAGTCCAAATTAATATGAGATTGCTTCAATGGACTGTACAATAGAATCTTCAATGAAAGGACAGTCAATCACAAATAATTAACATTTTGGAATGATGGTATTGGTGAGCCTGTTTTTAGATTCTTCAGAACTTAAATAGTTAACAATCATCATCATCATCATCATCAACAACCATGGGCTCAACGCCCATTGGTGTCCAATGCCTCCCTCATTATTTCCTTCCATCTTTCCCTGTCTAGTGTGGAGTGGCTTAGTTTCTGTAGACTAGCTCCGCACCAATCTACTATCTCATCTACCCATTCTCTGTGGGGTCTGCCTCTCCTATTCGGACCATCAATTATGCCAAATACCAGGGTCTTAACTTTTCGTTCATTGTTTATTCTGCAGATATGCCCAAATAGCTGTAACTTCCATTATATAACCTTCTGCAGTAGGTTCTCTTTTGGCTGTATCTTCCTATATAATTCCTCATTGGTGACCTTCTGCATCCATCCTATTCTCACGATCTTTCTATAACAACTCCACTCAAATGCCAATATCCTTCTCTTCAAATCTTTCGTTATCACCCATGTCTCACATCCGTACAACATGCTACTAAATACACACGTTTTCAAGATGCTCAGCTTTGTTCCTCAGCTAATCGCTTTACTTTTCCAGATCTTATCCATGTCTTTAAACTCACTCTTGCTTTCGCTATTCTGGTCTCTTATTTCCTTCTTACAGTCTAGATCATACGTCATGTTGCTCCCCAAATACGTGAACTTCTCTGCATTCTCTAGTTCGATCCCATCTACACTGATCTTCCTTCCTATTTCCTTATCTCCAAATACCATTGTCTTCATTTTATCGATATTCATAATCAGTCCGTACCCCTTCCCTTCCTCATTTAGCACCTGCACCGTTCTTGCTAGCTTCTCTTCATCTTCCTCGATGATAACTATATCATCCATGAACCTCAGGTTGTTAATTCTCATCCTGTGCACCGATATCCCTTCTACCTCTTCCTTGATCTTGTCCATCGCTCTCTCTAGGTGCGTGAGGAAGATACTCGGTGGATCTCCTTGTCTCGTACCTCTACTCGTTCTAAACCAACTTCCCAACTCTCCGCACATTCTCACTTCTGCCTCTGCATTATCGTTGATATCCTTCAACAACCGTATCAGTCTGCTATCGACTGCTAACCTTTAAATATACATCTTTCAGTGTTAGATTTCATACCTTTATGTAGGGAAATGATGCAATTCACATTTCTGACTGCTGTTATTTAAGGCTGTCTGCAAACTTAGGCAGGCATTACTGCATTAATTATTTTTGGTTCACATTTTTCAGGCTATCACCAAATCAAAACATCTGGAGCTTTACTGTTTTATATTTATCTGAGATTTTGAAGTATATGATGGGAGCTTATTTTAAAAATATCCTTCCAAGGGTTCCAACCAGTACAACTTCACCCAAATCAAGTTCTAGTTTATTGCTTTATATGCAGATCGTTGGCATCATCAGTTGATAGTGGCACAATATTTATACTCCCCAACAGAGAAATAAAACTCCTTAAAGCCAAAGTTGAACAAATGTGTATGTTAAAAATGTGTTCAACATCATTTATTCAACATACAATGTGTATGCTTATCTTTGTAATTTCTTTTCAACCTCTGACATTCAAATCAATGTTAGTTAAAAATGTTTCTGTTTTGTTTATTTTTAACTTGCACAATTTGCTCCATGGACTTCCTGTGATTTAATTAGAAATGGGTTTAGATCAAGCTCACTGCAGCTCCCCTTCAGTGACTTGGCACTGATTGCTCTAAGACATCACATAGAAACAAAGTGTCAGAAGTAGTTAGAAATAGTTATAATAAAGAAAATAGGAACAGATCTGTCAAGGCTGATTCCCCACTATGGCACAATGAATGCAGAAGTGGGGGCCCGCAAAAGTACCCCAAAACCTTATCTTTCCAGGCTTTGGTATAAAACTTCCCCCCAAAATCCTAAAAACCTAGATTTTGGGGATAAAAATCTGCTGCCACCATCAAGTGCTTTTGAACCCCCAAATAGGGGTGGACTCTTGAAACCAACCCCAGGGCATCCCAAGCTCTTTTCTCCAAAGAGCTTGAATAAGAAAGAGAAAATACAAACTGCAGTCTGTGGCTGTTATCCCCTAGTCAGGGGCATGCAGATCCCACAGACAGATTTTCCAGAACACAGAACTGAACCAATATCAGGTTAATAAAAAAGAAAGAACTTTTATTATCAAAACAATACTCCTGTTGCAAGCATAATGACTAGATGGAAAAAGTCACCAATTAATATACTTATGGGGACTCCCATGGGACAAAACTTAGTTACAAAAGAGAGAAAAACCCATTTCTAACAACACAGACATTAGATCCAAAGTCCCACAACGGAAAACAAGAAAACCTAATGGATTTATCTAAACTTTACCCTACTTACACATTATGAAGAGTCTTTTTCTTGGAGAGAGACATGTCTTCTGTCTCCCTCAGTATATAGAGCAAACTGGCCCAGAGACAGAGGAGGGAAAACCCAAAAATTCCTTTGTCTCAGTTTGAAAATCCCTATCTCCATCTCTATTGGCTGACTGCTTGCTGCCTGGCTAGGTACAGTTAACCCCTTAGTCCCCAGGCTGCTGGCCATTCCTCATGATCATGACAACATCTTACATGGTAACAGATCTGTATGCTAATCAGTTGGAATATCTAACTAATTAGTGTGCGTGATTAAGGATTCATTTCATGGTCCCTTGTTTTCTGTGCTGAGTTAGATCGGTGATGATTGATACTCCAAGCAAATGGTGGGAACTGCTGAAGGCTGATTCCTTTCAGATTTTTTCAAAGTGAAAACACAAACTAGAGGGATATTAGGGTTTTCATGGAGGAAGGAGAAGACTGATGTGGGGAGAAGGAAAAAAAGGGATTTCCTAATATGACTATGACGTCTCTCTCCGAATGAAAATCTTGGACAGGGTTGAAGAATCTTATTTTTATTAGTTATTATTTGCCCTATGCCCCTTTTAGTCTCCCAGTTTTGGCTACTTGTCTCTTCATCTACCTTTCTTACAGTGCTCCACACAATAATCCCACACTGACACCCTCAGTTCACTATTGCACAGCTATCAATCTACCCAGCCACTGTTCCTCTCCACCCAACTCCCTTCTAAACTCTAGAATTCCCTTCCACATCACTAACCTTACCAGGCTCAGAACCTTTATCCTCCAGACATGAGGTTTTCTGAGTTAGGCAGCCAGGTGAGAAAGAGAGGGAGAAGTTTTCCACATGTGGAGGTTCCAGAGAGAATCAGGAGGTTAGGTTATGAGCTACAGCAGGAGGAGACACTTCAGAGCCAGGGAAGATGTGGGAAAATTGAGTGGGAGTGGTGCGTTCTCTGCCAAGGAGAGAGTGTGTGTGTGTGTGTGTGTGTGTGTGTACACAAGAGATACACGAGAGAGAGAGAGAATATATATTTTTTAAAACCTTCTTATTTTAAAGACTGTGTACCTCTTGCTTCCTTCTGACATGTGATGTGACTAGTGGCTTAGAAAACTGATGGTTAGCCCTTTGTTACTAAATTATAGAAAATAGTCATCCTTATTTGCAGCAAGGTTCTCAGAAAATGTTTAGCCCCAAGATTTGATACCAACTGCTGTCATTTACATAGGAAACAGATGTTAGGACCTTGGATGCATAGTCATAGGAGTCAGAGTGATGTTTCTGCAGAACATGGAGGTTTGAAGTTTGCCCATCATTAGAAAATGCTTCTGTTGAAAAGAGTTGGGAATTGTAAAAACTCTTTAGTGTTTGAGGGAAAATAAGAGATTTACCTCAGTTTTGGTGTTTCAAACATTTAAAAACTTCCTGAGGACAAAAAAGAAGCTACAGATAAGATATCTACCACCTTGGTAGTGGGAATAATAGAAGTGAGTTGTAGCACTTAGGGTGCATCTACACTGCCCAAAATAGCAATGCCACGTCTTTAAAAGCACCCGCTATTTCTTGAAATAGCAGGCACACTATTCCGGTGTCCCTGTATCCCTCATTCCACAAGGGTAAAGGGATTTGTCGGAATAGTGCCTTATTTTGAAATTTGGCATTGTGCAGACAGTGCCACATTTCAAAATAAGCTCTTTCGATTTAGACTCAGAATAAGCTACGCAATTGCGTAGCGCAGATTACGTAGCTTATTCCAACAGAAGGGCACATCCTTAGAGAAGTCTCTTCAGCACTGTGCATAAATGCTGAAAGATAATTATAAAACAAATTCCAAGATGTTATCTGCTCTTTTTCAATCCCTTCTGGTGTTCCCATTTCAAGATGGCTTTTACAACTTAAGTTTAACTGAATTTACACACTTTTTTATGCTATGTTGGTCAGATTATTTCAGTTAAGATGATCAGTCAATAATCATATGAGAATTGTAAAATATTATTTCTGTGCTATAAAGCAAAAACTTGATTAAGACTGAGTATTGCCTGCCTTTTGACAAACCCAAAGGCAATCTCTTATCTTTTATTAAACTGTTCAATGTAAAAAAATCCTGAAAAATCAGGGACTTTTCCATTACCAGTTAAATCAATGGGGTTACTTTAGAGCTACACCCATGGATAGCTGAGGATTTAAGGATCCAAAGGAAGAAAGGAGAGCAGCAAAATACAGACCCTGGACTTCAGAAAAGCAGACTTTGACTCCCTCAGGGTATGTCTACACTAGCCCCCTAGTTCGAACTAGGGAGGCTAATATAGGCATTCGAAGTTGCAAATGAAGCCCGGGATTTAAATATCCCAGGCTTTATTTGCATCTTCCCATCCGGGCACCATTTTTAAATCCCCCTAGTCCAAACTAACTGCCCGCGGCTACACGTGGCAGTCAAACGTTAACTCGAACTAAATCTTTAGTTCGAGTTAACTGTTACACCTCATTCCACGTGGCAGTTAGTTCGGACTAGGGGGATTTAAAAATGGCGCCCGGAAGGGAAGATGCAAATAAAGCCCGGGATATTTAAATCCTGGGCTTCATTTGCAACTTCGAATGCCTACATTAGCCTTCCTAGTTTGAACTAGGGGGCTAGTGTAGACATACCCTCAGGGAACTGATGGGCAGGATCCCCTAGGATGCTAACATGAAGGGGAAGGGAATCCAGGAGAGCTGGCAGTATTTTTAAAAAAGCCTTACTGAAGGCACAGGGAAAAAAACCCATCCCGATGCACAATAAGGAAAACAAATTTAGTCTTTGACCACTTAGCCTAACGGTGAAATCTTTGGTGAGCTTAAACACAAAAAGGAAGCTTACAAGAAGTGGAAGCTTGGACAGATGACTAGGGACGAGTATAAATATATTGCTTAAGCATTTAGGGAGGTCAAAGCGCAACTGGAATTGCAGCTAGCAAGGGATGTGAAGGGTAACAGGCATATTAGCAATAAGGCCATGCCTACACTGCAGAGGTTTTCTGGGATACCATAGGTATCCCGGAAAAGCTCTGCCGTGTCCAAAGAACTCTTCAGCTTTTTCGGAAGATTTTCCGAAAAAGCAGACGCATTATCTTGGCATCCCTGTATTCCTCATCATATGAGGAAGAAGGGATGTTCCAAAAGAGGATGTTTTTCTGATATTTGGCCCCGTGTAGACGGGCCAAATGTTGGAAAAGCCTCTTCCCCAAATAAAGCAGAAAAAGATTTGCGTATCATTTTCCTGAAAAAACCCTGTAGTGTATACATAGGGTGATGAGGGAAGGTGTGGGGACCCTTTCTAGATGAGGGAGGTAACCTAGTGACAAATGATGTAGGAAAAGCTGAAGTACTCAATGCTTTTTTTGTCTCTGTCTTCATAGACAAGGTCAGCTCCCATACTACTGCACTAGGCAACACAGTATGGGAAGGAGGTGGGTAGCCCTCAGAGGAGAAAGAACTACTTAGACATACACAAATCCATGGGGCCAAATCTTATGCATCCAAGGGTGCTGAGGGAGTTGGCTGATGGGATTGCAGAGCCATAGGCCATTATCTTTGAAAACTTGTGGCAATCGGGGAGTTCCCGGATGATTGAAAAAAGGCAAATGTAGTACCCATCTTTAAAAAATGGAAGGAGGACAATCCAGAGAACTACAGATCAGCCAGCCTCACTAGAAAAATCATGGAATCCATTTTGGAACACTTGGAAGAGAGGAAAGTGATCTGGAACAGTCAATATGGGTTCACCAAGGGCAAGTCATGCCCGACCAACCAGATTGCCTTCTATGACAAAGTAACTGGCTCTGTGGACATGGCAAAGTCAGTGGATGTGATATACCTTGACTTTATCAAAACTTTTGATACCGACTCCCACAGTATTCTTGCCAGCAGATTAAGGAAGTATGGATTGAATAAGTGGACTGTAAGGTGGATAGAAAGCTGGCTAGATGGTCGGGCTCAACTGGTAGTGATCAATGGCTCAATGTCTGGTTGGCAGTCAGTGTAGCAGAGTGCCCCAGGGGTCAGTTCTAAGCTGAGTTTTTTTCAACATCTTTTTTCAGTTCTGGGTCTGATTTTTTAGTAATGATCTGGATGAGGGGATGGATTGAACCTTCAGCAAGTTCGCAGATGACACTAAGGTAGGGGGAGAGGTAGATATGTTGGAGGGTAGGGATATGATGCAGAGTGACCTAGACAAATTGGAGGATTGGGGCAAAGGAAATCTGATGAGGTTCAACAAGGACACTTGGGATGGAAGAATCCCAAGAATTGTTACAGGCTGGGGACCGACTGGCTAGGTAGCAGTTCAGCAAAAAAGGACCTGGGGATAACAGTGGATGAGAAGTGGATATGAGTCAACAGTGTGCCCTTGTAGTCAAAAAGGCTAATGGAATATTAGGGTGCATTAGGAGGAGCATTGCCAGCAGATCTAGAGGAGTGATTATTCCCCTTTTTTCAGTGCTAATGAAACCACATCTGTAGTATTGCATCCAATTCTGGGCCCCCCCATTACAGAAAGGATGTGGATGCACTGGAGAAAGTCCAGTGGAGGGCAACAAAAATGATTAGGGGGCTGGAGCACGTGACTTATGAGGAGAAGTGGAGGGATTTGGGCTTATTTAGTCTACAGAAGAGAAGATTGAGAGGGCATTTGATAGCAGCCTTCAACTACCTGAAGGGAGGTTCCAAAGAGGATGGAGAGAGGCTGTTCTCAGTGGTGACAGATGACAGAATGAGGAGCAATAGTCTCAAGTTGCAGCGGGGAAGGTCTAAGTTGGAAAACTCTTTCACAGGAGGGTGGTGAAGCTCTGAAATGGGTTACCTAGGGAGGTGGTGAAATCTTCATCCCTAGAGGTTTTTAAGTTCCCACTTGACAAAGCCCTGGCTGAGACAATATAGTTGGGATTGGTCCTGCCTTGGGCAAGGGGTTGGATTCGATAATCTCCTGAGGATTCTTCCAACCCTATGATTCTTGGTCAGAATTTGTCCCAAGAAATAGAGAATACTGATGCTCATTCCTCAAAAGCCATTCCTCAAGAATAGGCACGCCATTCATATGCTTTTGTGCTGGATAGTGCTCTTATCCTCTGTCTGGTACAGATGACAAACCAGATGAGGTTTTCTCTGGTATCATGCAAGAAGGATGCTATTACGCATTTGTCCTCTGTGGGGTGTTACTTGACACACACTGTCATGCTGAATGAGCAAGGATGCCTTATTTTGGAGATGCAGAAATGGCACCTTACTGCAGAACTTTCTTTAAGGTTCAGTTTGTAACTGACACTTGTTATCTGCAATGGTGTGTTTCTTTTCTTTGTTTTAGTTTTTTGTCTAAAAAGAGAGACTTGAAATCTTTCAAGGATGCCAATCAAATAGGTGTATTTTACTTAAGTAGATTTGTTCCAGTCTTTTGAGTAAATACGTACCTGAGAATTTTAATTTGCCTTCTCTTTATTAAAACTTCCACAAAATGAAAAATGCATATTAAGTAATTACATATCTGATAAACTCTGGCTCCTTATTAGGTAAATGATAAAATTAAGCTACAAAATTTTGGACTGTAAATGTGACTGTTTTATCTTTTGTAGATGACTTTCATAGTAGATTCTTTTAAAACACTAACCCAAATTATGCAGCAAGATAGAACATCTCCAGCTTTGGCAATGCTAAAGATTAATTTAAGTTGTCTGAGATTTCTCCCATTATCTTTGAGGTTTGTTCATTTAGGTTTAAATAAAAAAACAACAATAAACCCTTCCTATCCTGGCCATTTTCTCTTGCCTCAGTATACAAAATGTAGATTTTAAATTAAAGCAGTTTTTTTAAAAAAAATATTTCTCTTCTGTTTGACTTCCTGTTTTCTCTATCATAAAGTAGAAGTACAAGAAACATTCATTATAGATACAAAATGCTGGCGAAAATAATTTATTGGCAGCAGTAAGAAGAGGATATATTCCTAACCATGTCAGCTACACATAAATGCATTTGGTGATCCACTTGAGGACTTTGTAATATGCATGGACACATAGAAGTTCAAAATGGAAAGGTTTACGTCACCCTGCCTATACAGCTACCAGCGTAGAACTTGTACTAGGCAAGTCATGAAAACCAAAGTTTAATAAGTACTATAACAAATCCGGAAGCTCTTGTAACTCCTCAGTTTAACCTAACAATAGAATCATCTTTTAAATCCCCTTTAGAGAGTTTTATTTTTAGCTTTAACCCTTCCTTAGTAGTATACCTACCTAATCAGTTAGGGTGCGTCTACACAGCAGCATTGTTTCGGAATAACGGACGTTATAACTTTGTGAGCATCTACACAGCAATTCCTTTTAACAGGAAGTTTATTCCGACTTCTGTAAACTTCATTCCATGAGGAATAACACCTATTTGGAAATAGCTATTTTGGAATAGTGCGTGTGTAAACAGGGCAGCTGGGGTTATTTCAAAATAAGGGGCCTCCAGGAAATCCCACAGGTGCCCTGCTGGTCACTTTAGCCAAACTCATCATAACTCAATAGCTCCCCTTCTCCTGCAGTCCTTAAAGCTGCAGGCAGAAGGGAAAGAGCTTGTGGCAGGAAGCTGGCCCTGACAGCTCTGAGCCACCCAGCAGCTGCCACAGCTTAGCATTTGGGCCACGAGTGACTCCATTGCTCCCACTGAGCCTGCTCCCAGTGAGCAGTCAGACAGCTCCCAGGACCCTGCCAGATGCCGAAAGAGGCGCACTCCTTCCTGGTCTGGTGCGGAGATCCTGGCCCCTATTGAGATCTGGGACAAGGAGGAAAACCTCCAGGATCTCTGCACCAGACACAGGAATGTGGCTGTCTATGGCTGAGAGTCTGGCCACCAAAGGACACATCCGCAACCAGGAGCGGGTGCAGATAAAAGTTAAGGAGCTCTGCCGGGCCTATGCCAAGGCCAGGGAGCACAGCTCCCGCTCCGGAGCTGAACCCCATACCTGCCCCTATTATGCGGACCTGCACCACATCCTGGGGGTGGGTCAGTCCCTTCCCCTCTGGTAGTGGACTCAGGGCTGGAGATGCCCGTCATCGCCCTCCCAGAGGGCAGAGCCAGTAGTGAGGAGGAGGAGAAGGAGGTGGAAGAGGAGGACCTGGACACGGCCAGCACCATCACCATGCTGACCCTGGAGCTGGTACCCCACTCTCTGAATGTGTCCCAGGCATTGTCTGAGGCCAGGGAAGACACATCAGGTGAGTGCCCTTACTTTCCTGACACACACAGGGTGGAGGTAGTGGGTGGCAAAGGGCTGGGGTGCACTCCTCAATTGGCCTTCTCAGCCTGGGGATTGCGCAGCAGCCTGTGCACATGGATGCACGTGGAGCACCTGTCTGGGGCACCCAGCCCCAGGAGGCTGCAACAGAGTACCCCTGTGCTATTGCTCAAAGGGCCTGGGGAGGCCGGCCACACTCCTGACACTGGGTTGGGACACCCATCACTAGATGGAGGCTGGGGACTTTGAGACACACACACAGACACTCTCTCAGGAGTGCTGCACATGGGCATGCCTGCATGCTCGAGGCAGCACCCGCTTCTGAGAACACACTGACCTTTCCTCCAGCAGGCATGGATACAAGTCCTCCCCCATGGGACACCACCACTTCCAGACCTGGCACGTGCGTGACACGAGGGAAGCCCAGCCACCCTTTAGCCCCTCTCCCGCCCGCAGGATCCCGGTCTGGCCAGCAACTTCCCATGTCTGCTTGTCCCCAGGACATACACACATCCTGGGACATCTGGGCCCCTGCAGGAAAGGGCTCACTGTCTAGGCCACAGATGGCCTTGCTCCAAGCACATTACCTTCGTCTGACCTGAGAACTGTCACTCTCGGCTCACAGATGAGGGCAAGGCTTCAGGCACAGTGTCTCCAGGGATGACTGACCTCTCTTTTCTCCACAGCTGGACCAGCTTCGAGAGGGGGCTGGTCAACACCACCTGGAGAAGCCTTCCGACACTGGATGACCCACAGGCTCCGGAGAACACAGGAGGAACTGCTGTGGAAGTACATCTCTGCACTCTGATCCCTGCAGGATACCCTGGACTGCAGACTGGAGGGGGACATCCAGCTGCGGTGAGAGACCTGGCGGGAGTTGCTGGAGCTCTCCTCCCCTTCCCTAATTCTTTCCCCAGTCCCTCCCCATTTACTTCTACCGCAAATAAAAACACAGAGTTTATTTTTTCCAAAACAAAATGTGTATTTTATTGTCTCTGCAGGAGAGAGGGGAAGGGAGGGGTGTGGGAGGAAAGGCTTTTGAGAGGCAATGCACAGGCCCCTTGTGGGGAGGCCCAGGGGAGAGTGTCACTGGGCTCCTTGTGAGAAACTCTTCTCAGGGCCCCCCGGATGTGCACAGTCCCCTAATGGGCCTGCCGGATGGCAGCACTGTGCAGCTGCTTGAAAGCCCTACCGAGCTAGCCAGCCTCTGCCCCCAGCCCTGGCAGGAACATCTCCCCCTTCTTTTCACAAATACTGTAAAGGACACAGCATGCGGCCACCGCCTGGGGGATGTTCCTCTTCCTGACATCCAGCTGGGTGAGGAGGCATTGGACCATACTTTCAGATGCCCGAAGGTGCCCTCCACCACTACGCAGGCCTTGCTGAGCCTGGCATTGAACAGTTCCTTGGAGGGGTCAAGGTGTCCAGTGTAGGGCTTCATGAGCCAGGGTAACACAGGGTAGGCTGTGTCCCTACAGTGCACTTCGGCATGTCCACGTCCCCGACCCTGATGGTGTGGTCAGCGAAAAAAGTGCTGGTGTGCAGCTTCTGGAAGATGCTGGAGTTTCTGAAGACATGGGTGTCATGCTCCTTCCCCATCCACCCAACGTAGATGTTGGTGAACTGCCCACGGTGGTTGACGAGGACCTGCAGGACCATGGAGGAGTAGCCCTTGCAGTTGATGTATACAGATGCCCAGTGGTCGGGGGCCTGGATGGGAATGTGGGTGCTGTCAGTAGCCGCCCCCTCTCCTCCCCGCACTTGGGGAAGCCCATGTCAGCAAAGCCAGAGACGATGGGGTCGACGTTGCCCAGGCTGATGACTCTGTGCAGCGAGATGGTGTTGATGGCCTTCACCACCTGTAAAAGGAGACAAACAAACAGAATCACAGGGTGGCCAGAGCTTTCAGGAGATTCCCAAGCCCACTCCTTTCCCCCACACACACCAGGAGCAACCCCCTACTTAGCCCATCCCCCAGCAGGGATTTGTGAGGGTGAGACTGAAAAACCGCCCGGTGAAGGGGGCTTCCACCACCACTCCCACCACCAACCCCCCCTTTCCCTAGGGAATCCCTTTCCAGCACTTCACCCCCATTCTGGGACAGCAGTCCAAGTGTGCCATACCTGCATGACAGTCGATCTCCCCATGCCAAACTGGTTCCCTGCAGATCGGTATCTGTCTGGTGTGGTGAGCTTCCAGATGGCAATGGCAATCCGCTTCTTGAGTGGGATGGCAGGTTGCATGTGGGTGTCTCGTCACCTGAGGGTAGGGGCGAGCCAGTCACACAGCTCCAGAAAAGTATCCTTCTGCTCGTGGAAATTCTGGAGCCATTACTGGTTGTCCTACCACTCCATGACAAGCTGATTCCACTAGTCAGAACTGGGGTCCAGATGCCAGAAACAGCGGTGCACGGTGGGGTGCAACTTTAAGAGCTCCTCTCGCAGAGAGATAATGAGGGTCTCCATGATAAGCTGGGGTTTGCGTTCCTGTAGGGCCAGGAGGGCAGCCTGCAGGAACTGCAGTACAACAGATAAGGGCTATTGACTGCCCAGAGGCAGGTCCGTCTCCATGGAAGGAGCGCTGAGCTGTCTGCAAGAGCAACCACAACAGGCAGAGAAAAGGCTTTGCTGTCCCTCAATGAGATAGGCAAAGGAGAAGAACCTTGGCCACAGCTATAGAGGGGGCTCTTTAAACACGAGCCTCAGATAGTCTCAGGCAGCAGCTCTAGGGAGTAACTGCTGTCCTGATACCCTGCCTGAAGTGGTTGCAGGTGGCCTTATATGCGATTCAGTGTCGAGTCAGTGTGGACACTATTTCAAATTAGCCCAGCACTATTTTAATGGGTTTTTGCTGTGTAGATGCGCTATTTCAAAATAATCTATTTCGGAATATTTCTTCCGAAATAGCTTATTCCAAAATAAGCATGTAATGTAGACATACCCTTATTTAACCTCTGCCTACTTCCATATGTATACAGAATTGCCAGTGATTATATTCTCATTATTCAGTACATATGGTAATTGTATTTCTATCAAGAGATTAATATATGGTACTCCCAGGTGCCAGAAGATGGTCTCAATGGGAGATAGTATCTTTTGTAATGATAATAGTGCTGGTCCTTCAATAAGTGCTTCATAAAAATTGTTACATAATGTCATGTTGTAGGTTGATGGGCACTATTAATTGCACTAATTATGAAATAGTCGTCTGTTGTGATTAAAAATGTTTTGCTTTGCAGAACCATAGCAGATGATTCCTGTGAAGCTCTCAGAATAGGTTTGTGCAACATTCAGCCTAACTTTGTACTGTGTCGAAGCTAGCTTTAGAAAAAAAAAAAAAAAAGAAGCTTTTATATGCAGCTCTACTCTGAGCTAGAAACATTTCTGGGAGATTGAGGTGAAAACTATTGTTAACTATCAGTACATTTTACAAGTGAATATCTAAGCCTAGATTATTAATATTATATACAATTATATAAAGGCTTCGATCAACTAATTGAAGGCATAATAGTATGTACTGAAAAATAAAGGCTACAAGAATTAAAAAGACAGACATAATAGATGACTTAGCCCATCTCCATTCCAGTGCAAGGTTTTACTAAGCAATATATAAGCAAACATTCTTTTTAGTAGACAAGGTAGCTTGTTCTAGAGGCTGAGCATTGAAAAGAATGGATTTCTCTGAGCAAATATAATTAAAAGACTTTCTAAAAGCTTTCATACAATGCAGGTTTTCATCCCTTTAATCAACAGTGTATTTCTGGATAATTATTCATAGGTAGCCCCTTTGCGCGGTCCTTTTAATTTTCCCCTGAATGTTATATAAACTGCAAATTTAAGTAGGAAATAACTGTACAGGGGGCACAGTTTGAAGTTATAACATCCACCAGCTTCTGGTATGGATTGTAGAGAGCAATCTGAAAGGAGACTCATTTGGCACACAGATTTTGTCATGAAACAGTATAGGAAAGGAAGTGCTACTGCCAACTCTCTCCACCATATGCTTTATTTTAATATAGTATACAGAGAGTGTGGAGATAGCAGCTGCTAAAGGGGAAAGTGGACACTTGCTAGCAGATTTTAAAGCTCTTCTTCATAAGTCATTGTCTGGCTATACTGGAAGAAGGGCAGGAAACACTGGGTGTGGTTTATTTAGGTCACAACTTAATTGTTAATTATGCAGGAGCACCTAGCAGATAAAAGTGTATAGTGCAGGTAAATCAATGATCATTTCAATTTCTACATAGGGTGCTTCTGTCAGCCTGTCACAGGGCAGACTCACCACCATGGCGCCTCCAGCTGGTTGCTCTGGGAATTAGCTTGTTTGGATGGCTGGAAGCCACCCTCTAGCTGGTGTCTCCCTGTGTTTCTCTTTGACCACGGCGTCCTCTTCAGGACACGGCCCTCTGGCAGTGCACACTCCAGTCTCCCTGCACCCCCTTCCGGGGGGGGGCAGTGTTGTTTACCAACTGCACAGTCCAGGGTCCTCCCCTCCCAAGGGGTGCTCAGTTCTTCTCCCAGGGAACACCCAGTTCCCTTGTACCTACCTTGCCTCAGTGACCCACTGCCAGTCTTCATCTAGCCCTTGCCTCAGGGGCAAACTGCAGTCTGTAATGGCCGCTCATCACTGGCAAAGAGGTGTGGACCTGCTGCCTCTGCCTACCATGGCTACTCCTTGCCGCCCCAGTAGCTTCAGGCTTTGCAGCCTGGGAGCTTGCTTGGCCAGACTTCCCCAGCCCTGCCTGCCTTCCTTCCTTCTTTCCTTCCCCAGCACTGCTCTACTTCCAGGAAGCCTCCTGCTTTCCAGGTAGCCAGATCCCGCCTGTTCTCAAGCCAGAACAAGAGTAAGCTTCCCTCCTTGTCCCTCCAGGAGTCCTTCTTTATATAGCCCCCAGCTGGGCCCTCATTAGCCAGAACTGCCTCAGCTGGGGCTTCGCTCTCAGCCCTCACTCAGGGCTGGAATTTTGCCCTTAAAGGGCCAGTGCAGGGCAAACGCCCTGTCACACAGCCCCTTCACTTGGCTCGCCTGGTCCACAGCTAGCCTGCTGCTGGGTGTGACAAAGTGGAAGATTGTATTCGCTCTGTTCTCTTTGTTGTGCTGCATGTGATGTCTCTTGTCCTGTAGTAACCCCTCTGTATGTGCTTCATTTTCCCTGACACTGCACCAACAGCGAGATGGAGATGGGAATTTCGGTGTGACAGTCTTCCTCACATATGGTATGTCTACATTGCATTCCTCTCCCGAGAGAGGAATGCAAATGCAGACAAGTGAAATTGCAAATGAAGCACGGATTTGAATTTCCCACACTTCATTTGCATAATCGCGGACCGCCGTTTTTCCGAAATAGTGTATTTTGAGAAAACAAACGCAGTCCCCACGGGGTTCTTTTGAGAAAAAACCCTTCCTTCGAAATAAATCCTCAGGAGTAAGGGTTATTTCAAAGGAAGGGTTTTTTCTCGAAATAACCCCACGGGGACCGCAATTTTTTCTCAAAATACGCTATTTCGGAAAAGCGTCGGTCTGCGATTATGCAAATGAAGCGCGGGAAATTCAAATCCACACTTCATTTGCAATTTCGCTTGTCTGCATTTGAATTCCTCTCTCTTAGAAGAGGAATGCAATGTAGACATAGCCATACACAATGGCTGATGCTTTCCATTAACCTGAGCCTGAGAGGGGGACTGTGACCAGGGAACACCTTTTGCCCAGGAAGCTGGACACAGTCAGGGCTGGCTGCAGGGGGAGATGGGCTGCTGGATGTGTGAGTGAGACTCTGCAGACCCTCCCCAAGATGGATGGTACTGACTGCTTCTCATTTCTGTGCTGACAAGTCTGCTCCACACTGTCTCCCTGTCAACTAATAAACCTTCTGTCCAACCTGCTGTCTAAGAGTCACATCTGGCTGTGAATGGGGGTGCATGGCCCATTGACTCCCCACACCTCAGTGACATTGGGACCTACTCCCACATCCCTACTCCCTTGAAGGAGGATTAAGATGGGCTATAAAGGAGGGAAATATTGGCTTCCTGCTATGTCATCATAGGAACACCAAACTGCTGTTTCTGCTCCTTTAAAAAACATCTCCTTCACCAAACCATTTATCTGAGCTCTGAATCCCTTCCTTACAGAACACTGGCATTGGGCATCTGCCCTGCTCTTATAATGAGCTGTGACATCCTACCTTACACCAATTCCATTTTCACCTCCACTAAGGCCCCTTCAAACCTGGTGTGAGGAAAATAATTCTCCCTCCTCACCCCCCCACAGATTCTGCTTCGACCAACCTGGCAGAGAGGGAAAAATTCCTTCCCAGCTGCTAGAGCAAGGAGTGACTAGCACAGTGCCCACAGTGGATCCTGACCCGTCTTGTTATTTCATCACATTCAGGGGTGGCACTGCTCTACTTGGTCCAAGTGAAAGAGGGTTTCTCCTGCCTGGCTTGCACCTGTATCACCTCCTCTCTCTTCCCTTCACTTGGCGGATAAATCAGCATTTATGCCTTTCTGCCATTAAAGAGGTATACCCCTTCTTGCAGAAAACCAGATAAAGGCTCTTCTGCTTAAGGTGTGGTGCAGCCATTTTCATGTCACTAGAAATATTTTTCTTGTTTACATATTTCTATTCAAAACAAGCTGATAACGAAAATCAAACCTGATTTCAGATCCCAGCTAAAAAGTGTATTTTAAAGGGGAGTGAGAACTGAAGGGCTGAGGAGTGAAGAAAAATTTAATATAGACACTATCTTCATTTATAGATATTATAAAATGCAAATAGATTTGTTTTTTCCCAGTGTCCAGTTCCTAGCTTGTCATGGCACCAAAAACATGCACGCAGTAGAAAATCAACCACTGTATATGTGTAATCACTAGTTTTTAATGTTTGATCACCAAGGGCCCTGTGTGGCTTACATTGGCATCCTTGTTGAGAGTCCCACTGGCCTCAATGCAGGAACAGATCAGGCCACAGAGAGAAATTGACACCATGTGCATATAAGACTCAGTCTGCATTGATGTCTCTTGATGGGGACAATGATTATTACTATAGTGGTTTGAGATAACAATAGTTTCTATTTCTGTGTGCCCAGAATGTTAAATCTACCAACTTTTATTTATTAAAACTCTGTATTTTTAGCCTGACATTTTTCATTTGGTCATTGATGCATATCTTCCTAAAGCATATCAAGAAATACTCTTGGAGATAGCATTTCTGTAAAGATTTATTCGTCTGCTTCAGTCCTAATCTAGTCTATATATTTGTTCTTCTTATGTAAATCAATCCTTACTGTATGAAGTGATTCTCTGGGATAATTACATTACAAAATACTACAGTTGCTCCAGGTAACTGCATTTGTATTGTTACTCAATACAGGATTTCAAATCTAAAGTGAAGTGGTTAGGCTAAAATTTCAGTTTCATCATTCACCATAATGCTCTTCAGTACACCACAGCTTCCAAACAACTGTGGTGTCTGAAACAGATAAAAAAAAGTTAAGTCTGGATATATTTCTGAATGCAAAAAACCACTTAAGTAAACTTCTGATTCAGCAAAGCACTTAAGTCTCCTTGAAGACAATGACTTAAATTATTTGCTCAAACAGTTTATTTCAAATATTGCAAAACATTACAAATCAAAATTGAGAAAGGATTTTCTCCACATCTAGTCACCGTGGATTTAATTCACCAACTTCAGTGATTTCAATGGAGTTTTGTCTGTTTATGCAAAGGCTGAATTTGACTTGATAGCTTTGCTAAGTGCAAGATGAATGAAGACCTCAATAATCTTCTGTTAGTAAACTTGACCATTAAAGTGTTTTGGAGCATTATTAATGAGAGAACAATTGTTTACAGCTGATACCCCATATTGTTTTTAATGTTTTCTTTTTATACTTTTTTACACTAGCAAGAGAGGATCAATATTTTCTAATAAAAATTCCTCTAATGTGGGGTGGGCAATAATTTTTTAGGGGGGGGGGGCAACGCCAAGCATTTGGAAAGTGGCCAAGGGCTGCCCTTTTCCATGTTGTTAATGGAGGTGGTGCAGGGTCTGGGATGGAGGTTGGGTGTGGAAGGGAGCTTGGGGTAAGGAATTGGGGTGCAGGAGAGGGTCTGGGGCCTGGGAGGGAGTTTGTGTGAAGGAGGCTGTTGTGACCTGGGTTAGGGGACTAGGGTGCCGGGGTTGTGACCTTGAGCAAGAGGGGGTTGTGACCTGGGGAAGGGGACGAGGGTGCAGGAGGGAGGGTGGAAGAGTTTGGGCTCTGACCTAGGGCAGGAGGGTGTTGTGCTTGGGACAGGGAACTGGGGTGCAGGGGTTTGGGCTGTGACCTGGGGCAAGGGATTGGGGTGCAGGATCTGGGAGGGGATATGAATGCAGGGAGGGGGCAGAAGATTTGGGCTGTGACCTGGGGCAAGGGATTGGGGTGCAGGATCTGGGAGGATATAGGGAAGCAGGAGAAGGGGAGAGGGCTTGGGTTATGTGGGGTAGGGGAGCACAGGGTTGGGGTGCCAGAGGCAGGCTCCAGTTGGGAGACTTACTTGTTTGACTCCCTGACAGCAGGCTTCTCAAGCAGACTCCCTTCCTGCCCTGTCCCCGCACTGGCTGCAAGGGGCCATGTGGTTTTTGAAGAGCTAGGAGCCTGAAAGGAGGGTAGGAAGGGTGCTTCCCAAGCTGCCTGTTAACAGGCAGCTCCCATCACCAGAAACCAGCCAATGGGATTGTGCTGGGGGTGGGAGCAGTGCGCAAACCCTTTCCTTCCTCCCCCGGGCTCACAGCTGTTCAAACAGCCCTGCGACAGCTGTATTTCTCAGCAGCATGTGGGGGGGGGGGAGGAAGCAGGTGGGGAGTCCACAGGCTGGATCTGGCAGATTGGCAGGCTGAATCCGGCCCATGGAAGGTATTTTGCCCAGGCCTGCTCTAAAGCTAGTACCATTAAGAATTGCTGGACTTGCTGGATAGTATAATTATCATAAGTTAACCCCCTCTTTTCCTTATACATTTATAGTCTGAAGTAGCAGACTGAAATACTGCAGTAATTCAGATATTTATAGGTGTTTAATTATTTATACAGATGTTATATTCATGAATCACTGGAAATACCACTAGTGATTTATTCTTCTGATTAAATGTAGATTTATTTTTAAAAACAAATGAGGTTCAAAATTATAGCAGATGAATGTTACCTTAAAATACTCACCACACCGTGAAAAATGTGAAATCACTACAAGAGGGAAAAGGGGGAAATGTTTTGTTCTGTTTGTGAGTAAAGTGAATTAGATATACTGATCCTGAGAAAAATGCATTTATTTACTTGTAATGACAAATATCATAACCATCATAAAATCTTCAATGTCCGGAGGGTTAAAAGGTGGCAGGGAATTACACTGGTCATTTAAAAAGAAAATATTGCTCCATTGTGAAATAGATTGTTTTCAGTCTGTTATAAATCTGTGAAACTTTTACTGGATCTTTAACATTTGATGAGCTCTGACTTTACCATAAAGGTTTTAGATTTTAACGAGTAGCCTGGGCTTTAAAAGTACAGGATACAGCCAAACATGAGAGAGCGAGGGGCTGAAATCTGATGCTTTCTTCCCTTCAGCCACCAGAAAAGGAAGGTGGCCTGCCGCGTCAGGTTGGCAACAAGACAGAATGTGGCCTGCTGGGATTTGTCCTGGAACTGAAGCAGGATTACCAGCCTGTTCGGAATCTAATCCCCGAGGAGAAACTCTACAAAGTATACACATTTAACTCTGTGAGAAAGTCAATGAGCACTGTGATTAAAATGCCAGACGGCAGTTTCCGAATGTACAGCAAAGGTGCTTCTGAAATTGTTCTGAAAAAGTAAGTGCACTCTGTCTCTTTGCCTTATTTACTGGGACTTGGAATGATCCCACAATATTAAAATATATGGGGTTTTTTTTTGCTACTGACTTCAGAAAGAATAGGATTAAGCCCTTATTGTCTTGGTTTGAAGTTGGAAACTAAATAATAGTTGCAAGTAATAAGTAAGAACATTATTGTAAGACTATAACATAAAATTTTTAATGTGATTAACCTTTTTTTCCTTTAAAAAAGTAATCTTGCTCAGTCATCTGGATGGAAAAATGTCACTGGTCATCTTTCCTACCATCTATTAGTCGCCAAGGGATACCTCCATTGGCATTTCTTTGCTCTTGTTTCCTCCCTCCACATTAAATTGTAAACAGATGCACTTTTGAAATGTGCTTTTATCATGAAGGAATATGAATTGAAATGTCCTCTTGTTAGTTAACAGGAACATAGCACACATTTGGATTAGCAAGATTTTTTTTCAGTTTCGTTGTAATTTCTTCACTAAACATGTGCCTAATAGAAATTCCTTAGCATCTAACTGAAATGTCAGATAAAAGCATCTTAATATCTGCCCAACAACTGTTGAAATCATAGGTGCATTCTCTTACCCAACATTAGAATAATTAATCTGTGAAGTAGAAATTAAATCTCTTTAAAACAAAAAAGTGTGGTATTGGATGAAATAAGTGGATATAATGGAAACCAATAACCAAACAAATGCAATTCATGTCCTTTTCTTCCAGGTGTTCTAGAATCCTAAATGCAGCAGGCGACATTCGTGTTTTCAGACCGCGTGACCGGGATGAGATGGTGAAGAAAGTGATTGAGCCCATGGCCTGTGATGGACTGAGAACTATTTGCATTGCATACCGGGACTTCAGCAGTAACCCAGAACCAGACTGGGACAGTGAAAATGACATTTTAACTGACCTAACCTGCATTTGTGTAGTTGGCATTGAAGATCCAGTAAGGCCAGAGGTATGTCAGACTTATACATTACAGTGCCTACTTAAGTGTGAATTAAAATGTCATGAAGTAGTCTATTTTTGTTTAATTTTCTAATTAACATCATCAAATTGGATGCCACAAAAACTTGGATGCAACTCCTATATCTGAGAAAAGTCCTTTATTGTTCAGTTGACCTTACCTAATTATAGCAAAAATAGGCTGATGTACATTATTGCAAGAAAAAGGTGATAAGATTTTAATTTTTGTCTTACTGAGTACTTTAGAGGAAGTCAGATCAGAAAAGCTTCCTTTTGTGAATGGTCATCTAGACAATAAGGGTGAAACTTTCCATTAAGTAAAATGTGACAGTCCAACATTGAAGTTGTATGAGAAACAGAGATGGGTTCCCTTTGAGAAAATAAGTTTCTGGCACAAGTATGAAATGATGATTTGTTTTCAGCATAAAATAAATCTGCTCGAGAGGAAGTTCTGTTTTCTGTAATAATAACTTAACAGTCCTTTGTTACTTTGACATATCAATTACTGTAGTACAATTAGAGCCCTGCATGGATATAAAATTTGTATCCATATCTGCATCCATATCCACAAAAAATGAGCTGCGAATATCCTGATCCACTTCCACAGATGTGGATACCTGCGGATATTGTTACCTGTCCTTGGACCAGCCAAGGGAAAAAACTTAGACAAATGGTGAATTTGAGTAACACTGAAGCTAGTTTATTATAACAGATTCTTAATGGTATGGCAGTACTCACACACACACATCACATTCATGCTGGTAGTTTGGAGGCAGGCTGCAGGTGGCAAGAGTTAGTTTTGATTTCACAGGTAGCTGAAACTGGCCAGGCGACAGCCCCCTTGAGATTCAGCCATGAGGTGACAAAGGTCCCTGGAGATCTCTTCAGATCCACGGGAGGGCTCTACTTCTTCTAGTCCATTCCCCGGGCTTGACGTGCTGTTACATTTTTCCAAGGCAAAAGAGACCTTCTGGCCACCTGTCACACAATTTATGCACTTGCAGGGTCCTTTCTTGCCTTAAAAGGTAACAGGTGCTAGACTGCCTTATGCTTGAGTGCTTTTCATTCACACTTACACATTCTGTAGCTTACATACATAAGCATGAATATAATTAATTCTGTTTAAGCAATGTGTTTTCTAAACAAGTGTCTGGCAGGTCATCCCAAACAAATCCCAATAAAACCATTATACTTTCAGACATGCCATTTGACTGCCATATCGACTTTGATATAACAGGAAGCTACTTAAACCACATTTGCTCAGCTAACAGGAACCGTCTAAACTACATTTGCTTACCTGGAACTAGTCAAGCTGTAGCTGAGAGGGAGAAATGGGGGTGGAGGGAATGCATCCAGCTGGCTATGTTCCAATCAGGGGGTGAGGCGTGTCTGATTGGTCACAGATATAAAGTAGATATCTGCAGATTTTCAGGGTTCTAGATACAAAATTTGTATCCACTTCTGTATCCGCAAAAATGAGCTGCAGATATCCGCATCCACATACGCAGATGTAGATACACACAGATATAAAGCAGATAGCCGTGGATGTGCATGGCGTTAACCACAGTTGCAGATGTTGAGTTGACAGATAACAACTTGTTTTTAATGTTGTGTTTGGATGAAGAAAACATTTGTCAAGTGTCTTTGCCAAAGAGAGTTTAGCCATTGAAGGGTTAAAAATCCAAATATAAAATTCACAGATGCCACCATATGTAAAAAGTTAATGGGAATCTTTGATGCTGTTGAAGTCAATATTAGAGTTGCATGAGTGAAGAGTCTGCAGATTTATACTCCATATTTGGCTAATTTAAGCCTTTACCAGAAAGCTTTAAAATAAAACAATTTTTTAAATTTATAAATAAAATAGAACACAGTAAGAAATAGAGGCTCTGATGTCATGAGAATAGTGTTCACTCCCTATATAATTACATGATAGGAGATAGATTAGGAGATGGTTGATTTGTATCTGATATATTTATATAGTACTTGATTATTAATCATTATAACAAATGGGAAAGGACATTATTCCCATTTTACAGTTGAGGAACCAGTATAACACAGAGGATAAGGCCAAGGTAAATTAAAAGTTCTGGGAATAGAAATAAGAAATTCCTAGCTCCAAAGTCACATGTTCAGTCCCTTAAATCATACACTTCTTGTGGTATAGAACTAATTAACACACAGATGGTCACTTTGGGACCTGGCCATTCGTTGATAACACTATTAACCTTTACAAAGGAAGTGGCAGTGGCTGTCTGGTGGCAATCTCTCTCCTCCCTGACCTTACATCCCATTTAATTTGCATGATAGATCTATTTTAGTAGGTTTCTTACTAATTCTGTTTGGATCCTCCTTGCTAGTATATCAGGTTGTTCACAATTTTGTACATGCTAAGAAATACTGTTTATTTTTTCACTAAAATATCAAAAGTACACATTAAACTACTTTGAAGGACTATGTAATAGTCTTATGTTTCCCTGAATGCTATACAAACCCAATATATTATATTTCTGACTATGATAATGCTGTAACATAGAAAAAGCCATCTGTGTGTTAATTCCCTATTTCTGCACCCACGTGGTAAGATATTCATGTGATGAAAAGTATTGATTTTATCCATCATCACCAGCACTAATCAATCTGTCCCCAAACCACATCTGAGATTCCAAAGCCTAAAAACAAATTTGATTAAAAAAACAACAACCTTCCTGTTGGGTCTCAGAATGTGGCTTAAGTAAAACCAAGCAGTCAAAATAGCATGTCTGAAAGTATAATGGTTTTATTGAGATTTGTTTGGGATGACCCGCATGACTCATTTATGACTCACAAATGCAGAAATCCTGAAGGCATATCATAGAACCATAGAACACTAGAACTAGAAGGGATCTCAAGAGTTCATCGAGTCCAGTGCCCTGCCCTCATAGCAGGACCCAGTACCATCTAGACCAGGGGTGGGCAAAAGGGCTTTTACGGGCCAGATCCAGCCCACCAAGTGGGTGGATCCGGCCTGCGGAGGCTCTGCTGTTCCCCCGTCTTAAGGCCTGGGGGCAGGGGAGCTCCCGAAGCATTCTCCGCTCTGCCCCCACCCTGAAAGCAGCGCACGGTGCTTCAAAGGCCTTAATTGGACTGGGGACAGGGGAGCGCGCAAAGCCTCCTCCCAGCCTGCCAGGAGCATGGGGCGCTTTGAAGCACCATACGCTGCTCGCAGGGCGGGGGGAAGAGCGGAGGAGGCTATGTTCATTCCCCCACCCCCAGGCCCTGATTGGCCTGGGAGTGGGGGATCGTGCCAAGCCTCTTCCAGGGCATGGGTGGGTAGTGAGAAGGGGGGGCAAAGGGGCTCCCCCACGCCCAGACCAATCATGGTCTGGGGGTGGGATAGCCCCACCCCTTCCTGTTTAGGCCCTGCCTATTCCTGTTTAAGCCCCACCCCTTCCGGGGTGGCCTGGGGCTACTTCAAAAATTTTTGAAGTGGCCCCTGAGCAAAAATTATTGCTCACCCTGATTTAGACCATCTCTGATAGATGTCTATCTAACCTGCTCTTAAATATCCCCGTAGAGTATTAAAACTTTTACACCATGACCATTAACATGTGCATTCTATATATAAACTTGAGTTCTAATCACTTTAAAAGCTTTCTGAATCCCTGAGGGGGAACCCCCCCCAAAAAACCCACTTTATGTATGGAGTGCAAATAATGAAAATTATTCATATGCCCTACTTCTGATAATGAGATTGTGTGGGCTGGAAGATCAGCTTCTGCTTAGCTGACATATTAAGTCCTGGTATAGTTGGCCACACTGGGATTAGAATTTTCATATGTAAGTGCACTGATTCACCATGCTTCTTGCATATGCAGTATCATCTGTGCTTCAATTCAACTAAAAAATCTGGGTTTAGAGTACACGGATTTTTCCTAGTGGCTTTAAACACACGTTTTATTTCCTTGAAGAATATGCACAATTTCCCTTCTTTCATTATAATTCTGTTGTTTTTACAATTGTACTAATTCAGACGATAAGACTCTGGGAAGATTTCAGAACAGATGTGTACATAGGCCACATCCTGTGAGTATTCATGGACATAGGCTAAATCCTGTATGTATTCATGGGGACTGGTGGCAGCAGAACCAGTTTCATGGCCCCTATTTCACATTTGGGAACAGAGTCAGTATTTGGGAGGTTCTGCAGGTAATTGTCTTCTTGATTTCAAGTGTGCTATCAGAAGAAGATGCGGGACTTCTCTAGTAGTCTGAAAGTACCACAGACTTCATTTCCTTATCATGTTTCAAGTGTGATGGCTGTAAGTAAACTCTACATTGTATTTGAGTGACCACCTGCCAACTGCTTTTGATTAAATCTCTCTATTGGGCCCCGGTTTTTCCCTAACTGGTCTATTTCAATGTGTCTGCAATTAGACCTGTTCATAAACTCTTAATTTACGTTGAGTCCATCAGCCCTTAAACCTCAGGGCTTAAGATCTCCTTTTGTCTCCTTGCTTTTCAGAGGCAGCCTGACATGTCCTGCAATCCCAGGCCTTTCTGCCTCCTCATTCCTTTCTTGTCTCCCTCCTTTATGGCTGGGTTTGTTTTCTTAATTGGTAACAGCTGTGTTTGTCTCCAGTCCTGGCAGCTGTTCAGAGGTGTGATCTTCTACTTATGCTCAGCCCAGGGTTTGTAAATCCCATTACCACACCCAAAAACAGATTCTGACAGTGTATCTTCCTGCAGGTGTGTAGTGCTCATCTTCCTTAGTGGACCTGACAGAATGGAATCCAAAATTACTAAATATCTTAAATGGAATCTTTGTTACATTGAAATACAGATCTTCTAAAAATATCTTTGGCAAAATAAGCTGCCTCCCTTAGAATTAATAACCATAAATTCTGTCAGACACCATCCCATAGTTGTTTCTTCTTAATACTAATCATTTTAAATCAAAATATATAGGCTGGCTCCTCAGCTGGCATGAATTGGCACAATTCTATTTACATCATTGGAGCTATTCCCGTTTTCACCTGCTAACCATCTGGCACTATTTTCTAATGACTCACTGAAAGATGTCTAATGTAAATAAAGAAGGAGCTTTGCCAGTCCTCATATTCATTTGTCCCATCCTTTCTTCCACATAGCTTAAATATTTTCCATTTTATTTAAATATTTTCTCAAGATGCTTTTAGTGTGCCTAGAAAAGAGGGACATCTTCATAGTAATGCCATCAGACACCTTTACGCCAGAAGTAATAAAATTGCTTTCTTTTTAATACTTTGTAACCAAAGTACTCTGGAACTCATATCTCTCCATTGTTTTCTGTGTCCACTCATAATAAGGGGTTTGGATGTTGCAAAGAAAGTGCAGTTTACCTATGCCTACCCAATACTTTGTTAGCTTATCTTTCTTGCTCAGAGCCTAACAAAAGCAAAGACAATTCCCTGGTACGACTGTGTGGATTAACTGTGAATTTGATGTTTTTGTGTTGCTTTCTTTTAGTATTTCTGCAAGCACTAAAATAGTGTCAAGCAGCTCTGGCTCTGATACTTTGTTTATTGATGTTCCCTTGGGGTACTTGTTTATTATTAGTGATGAAAGTGTACACTTGTTATAATGATGATGCAGGACCTCATTACTGGAAATAACCTATAAAGAAACAGTAGGTAATTATCAAAGGGATATATTACATATTTGTTTGCATTCCATTATATTTTGGCAGCTTTTAGATGAAATACAATACAGTCAGCATTAGACTTATAGTGTCAGTCACCAAGCTGCTTATTCATTGTTTAATGAATTGGTGTTGAGTTTCTGATTTTCTTTACTGTGGCTAATATCTATAAAAAGCTAACATTACTTTTAAAAAAATATTGTGCATTATTCTTATTACAAAACCATAATTTCATTCTCAAAGTGGTATATTTAGTTGGCATTTGAGTGTAGACTCATTTAATCAACTTAAAAATAATGTATGTTTCCTAAAATATCTCCCATGCACAGATATATTAAGAGAATTGACCTCCCCCCAGGTGGTGGTTGTTGCAAATATTTCTGTGCCTATTTAGGGATAATAATAGTATAAAGTAACCTATGTACTATTTGATCTTCTAAATCCACTGACTAAACAGATTTTCTTTTATATTAATTACATTTGTCTTGACCAAAAGAGATTTTTTCCCCAAAGACTGTACTGAGCTTTTGGACTACGATTCTACACTGGCCAGCAAAATTTCACAAGATTTTGATTCTTTAAAGGTTTGTTTTTGGCCCATTTCTGGACCTGTAATAAAATAATATAGTCTTTGTGGTGGGCTCTAGAGTTATTACCCTCACATAGAAGGCAACAATATTTTTATAAAAGGACTTTTAAATATGGCGGTGGTTCTGTGCATGAGTGTTACTCATTGCCAAAGTGCTCTTAATGTGGGTATTACAAATTAATTTTAATTAGTTTCTTCCTTTATGTAAATTCTGGGCAATTCTGTTTACAATTGAACTGCAAACAAAATGGCTACCTTGCAGTACGGGTGACTCCTCAAGTTGTTCTGTACAGGTGGATTCCACTCTTGCTGCACATGTACAGAAGGTTGGAATCCCATGCACAGAAGGTTGGAATCTTTTAATCAGTAGTGTCCATCGGCGCATATGCCCTGCAGATCTCCAAGGGCATAAAAGACCAGATGGTCCCAGCTACCCCTCAGAATATTGAATAAACAGACTTTGTTGCAGTAGAGAAAGAGGGCAGATTATGACTAAGGCTAGTTTGGGATTTTTTTGATTATATGTTTTTTTGTCAGAAATTTCCAATTATCAGAGGCAGGAATTTTCATGAGAAAGGTTCTGTTTCAGTGAATAATTTCTGAAAAACTACCAGAAGTGCACAACTGATTGTAAAACAAAAATTGCCAAAATATCTGGGAACAGATAATATTTCAGGAAAACAAAACGAAAAAAACCAAACATATTCTTCTGGGATTGATGCTTAGGAAGAAAATAGTTGACTTTTAGTGACAGAAATTTGCAAATTGCCATAATTGCTGTTTCTAGCAGAACAAAACTGACATGCAGAAATGTCATTGCACTTCAGGAAGAGCTCTGCGTAAACTTGAAAGCTTGTCTGTCTCACCATCAGAAGTTGGTGCAATAAAAGACATTGCCTCACCTACCTTGTCACTGCACTTGAAGGGACTGTGATATGGGAGGAAAAGACAGAAGAACAAAGAATATTGCAATAATTGTGGCTTTTAAATTAGCTCAATATTGATGGAAGTCATGATTTATCCTGCAAAAAATGGCAGGTCATGGAACTGTGATAAAAATAATGAAAAGTCATAACTTTGAGAACTTGTTCAGGTACTTGCTTTAAAATTAAATAACATTTTAGAAGGAAAGCCTCATTTCCTCTTTTCCTAAGATGCTCCTGGGAATGTGAAAATGTAGAAAATCATATGAAAATGTAGCCTCTGCTACTCCAACAAACTTAACCTCAGATGTTGCTATAGTTTTTTTCATACATAACAGTGACACTCAACCTCTGCTGTGACAAAGGTGTCCAACTGGCACCTTTCTTGGAGGATTCGAGACCTGTACTTATTATGAATTTTTATCTGATTTATTTTTTTTAAAAGCCCACATCTAATGTAAAAATCCTGCTTGTGGTTGTATTGCCCTCAATAATAAATTGAAATTGGATGAATTCAGCAGCAATTAGCTTTGTCTTCCTCTCTTGAGAGAGAGTAGGCAGGGGCCTTGTTCTGAATGTTGTACTCTCCTTTATGAAGGTTCATCCACTCAACGGTTCTCTTACTTACCCCTACTGGTTAAATCTCACTCACTCCTATATCTTCACCCTAAAATGTACTGTGCATGTTTTGGATTAGGTTTTGTACCTGATGTTGCATTTGGAAATAGTCAATGAGGCAAGCAACTAAAACAGTGCCCTGTACCTGTAGAGAGATCTCTGGGTATGTCTACACTGCCACCCTAGTTCGAACTAGGGTGGCTAATGTAGTCATTCGAAGTTGCAAATGAAGCCCGGGATTTAAATATCCTGGGCTTCATTTGCATCTTGCCGGGCGGGCGCCATTTTTAAATGCCCTTAGTTCGAATTCCGTGCCCGCGGCTACACGCGGCACGGAGTAGGTAGTTCGAATTAAAATCTCTAATTCGAGCTACCGGTACACCTCGTTCCACACCGCGTGTAGCCGCGGGCACGGAGTTCGAACTAAGGGCATTTAAAAATGGCGCCCGCCCGGCAAGATGCAAATGAAGCCCGGGATATTTAAATCCCGGGCTTCATTTGCAACTTCGAATGACTACATTAGCCACCCTAGTTCGAACTAGGGTGGCAGTTTAGACATACCCTCTGAGTTTTAAGACAGCCTCCTTGAGCCAGGGCTCAGGAATCTGATCCACATACCAATCACTTGCCCATGGCTTACTTTAAGCTTACATGCTGAAAGCTTTCTGTGCATTCACAGATGCTAGAATTTTTTGTAAATGTAAGCTTGATTTTTGTAAATGTAAGCTTAGGTTCTATGGCAACTGGTTGGAGGTATGTCTGTTTCTACTGCCCACTCAGTCTGCCAGTGCAGTCTCCTACTGACATAAATAACAAAATTTGAGAAATATTGTACATATAGTTACTCTACACTGAATTAAATCAGATACCACCCACTAGCTGTCCAAAAGTAAGAATAGAGAAATAGCATTATTTTTTTTCTTAGATATTAGTTTGATGTGCATATGAAACTAGGTTTTGCATCCATGAACTTGTTGAATAGAACTGGCACTTCCAATAGAAACTTTCATTTTTCCTTCTTCACACTATCAGTTTTCTTCTTTGTGCTCCACATTCTACTTCTGGATTTCAAATTATCATCACAGTCTCTCACATCCAGTAAATGAGGGAAGCCACGTTATTCAAAACTGTTCCTGGCAGGACATAAGCAGAATAACAAAGCCCAGCAGCTCAGTCAGTCATTTGGGAGACATAATCTGTGCAAGTTGCAGGTTGCTTATGAGTTTAATGGGTTTATTTCCCAATGCTACTACAACTTCAGATTGACCGACCAAAAGAGGTTTCCAGATCAGACTCACTGGGGAAGCTGGGAACACTACTTGTAGGTCATAGATAGAAGGGGAGCAGGTTTAGTCATTCTTTTTTTTTTTCTTGCTTGCTTGTTAATGCTATTACATTATTTTGTACTGACTGAGAGCCATTCTGTGAACAGCAAATATTCTTGATATATCCTGAAGGTGGAGTGGTTTACTTAGGGCCCAGGAAGAGCTCAATTCATTATTCTTATAGCCCAGTTTTTATCTTAATGATCTGCATTTTGACTCATCTAGTTTTACCGGCTAAGTGGAAGAGAGAAGAATAGCACAAATGACCACATGAGCTGTCACACACATCAAGTTACCATCTCTCATAATTCCTTTAGAAGCATTTGGCTCATAACTAATTCTACCATGTTAGTGAATGTTGTTACCTTTTTCTAATGATTCAGATGTTTGTGTCCTGTACTTGCTACTTCACAGGAAGGTGAAACCCCTTGCAGTGCACATAACCAGTTGTTCAATGTTGAACCTTACGAAAAAAATCCTTCCCAGACCCTTTTGTTTATGTCCTGAATCATGAGATTGAATTACCTTTTTAGTTTACATTGACTTCTAGCTAGGGTACATCTACACTGCATGGCTATTTCAAAATAAGCTATTCTGGAATAGCTACACTGCAAGGAAGCCTCAAAATTAGTCTGAGGTGGGCTTCCCTAATGTAGACGTACTATATTGATTTAGAGCCCCAGGAGACACTGGGGAGGATTAACTTAGAATGGCTCTGCTGAGGGGCTATTTTGAAATAGCAGCAGTGGAGCGTCTACACACTTTATTTTGAATAGCTATTTTGGAATAGGCGTTATTCCTCATATAATGAGGTTTACAGATTTCGGAATAAGCTGTCCGTTATTTTCAAATTATTTCGAAACAACGGAATGGCTGGGTAGATGCTCACATAGTTATCTCGAAATAACGGTGCAGTGTAGGTGCACCCCTATGTTCTTATTTCTACAATAAAGTTAGAGCATAGCAAATAGCATTGGATTTTCAATGCTATGGTAATGCAGGTAGAAAACAAATACTCTGCATACTAATCAGTACAGTAGATATCCATTTTCTGATATCATGTATTCAAACTCAATGATATTTATGCACTATATCTGTGCTGATAACAGAATAAATACTTTAAATTCAAACTGGAATACTATTTTTAATCATAATCTTTGACCTATTGTTTTCTGTTGTATATCTTTAATTAGAAAATGAGTGCACTTATATAGACATGCTTGTCGATGCTGCATATTAAGCCAGAGAATTTTAGTCGCAACAGAATGTCATTTTCAGCAGCTCAGCTGATGGCATGACAATTTGCAAATAAGCAGTCATCAGTGTTTTATATAATCTATTCTCATATAAGTTAAACTTAAAAAACAACAAATGGTCTGGTAGCACTTTATAGACTAACAAGACATGTAGATGGTATCATGAGCTTTCGTGGGCACAGCCCACTTCTTCAGATGACTGGAGTTTTGGAGTTTTCAGATTACTCTAAAGCTCCGGTCATCTGAAGAAGTGGGCTGTGCCCACGAATCATAGAACCATAGAACCATAGAGCTGGAAGAGACCTCAGAAGGTCATCAAGTCCAGCCCCCTGCCCTAGGCAGGACCAATCCCAACTAAATCAACCCAGCCAGAGCTTTGTCAAGCCGAGACTTAAAAATCTCTAGGGATGGAGACTCCACTACTTCCCCACGTAACCCATTCCAGTGCTTCACCACTCTCCTAGTGAAATAGTTTTTCCTAATATCTAACCTGGACCTCTCCCACCTCATGATACCATCTACATGTTTTGTTAGTCTATAAAGTGCTACCAGACCATTTGTTGTTTTTTAAGTTTATCCTGTACAGACTAACTCGGCTACCCCCGGAAGCTTCTAATATAAGTTGTACTTTATGCCATATGTATTGGATAAATTAGTGAATATGGATGAAGTGTCCCACACAGCATAGCAATCAAAAAGTCCAAGCCATTCTTAGTTGTTTTAGGCAACAAGATAACTTTCAAAGTGTTTGTAGGTACTGTTTTGATCAGCACCCAAATATTAAAGTTATGCATGTGTTTTGAGATCTGCCCCTGCAGCGCTATATATATGGAGGTGGAGATATACCCATCTCATAGAGCTGGAAGGGACCTTAAGAGGTTATTGAGTCTAGCCCTCTGCCTTCACAGCAGGACCAAGTACTATCCCTGACAGATTTGCCCCAGATCCTTCAGTGGCCCCCTCAAGGATTGAATTCACAACCCTAGGTTTAGGGGGGCCAATGCACAAACCACTGAGCTATCCCTCCCCCCATGTCATACCTCTGTTTCTCTCTACCTAGTGATACACTCTCTGTTTAACACAAGGCCTATCTTCACCTATTCTGCATCGTCTTCTAAGGAGGAGGCAGTTCAGTTCCCGATTGCTGTCTTGTAGGTCTCCATCTTCAGGTGGTCTCCAGGATCCTCCTTTCTCTTCTCTGATTTAAGGGAAATGAAAGGAATTATGGGGATTAGGAAGGAAGGAAAAGCTCTGTTAAAGACACTTCCTCCTGTGATAGTCCTCACATATACAAGTCTCAGAGGGATAGCCATGTGAGCCTGTAGCTAGAAAAACATAAAAAACAATGAATAGTCCTATAGCACCTTAGAGACTATCCAAAATATATAGACAGTATCATGAGCTTTCATGGGCACAACACACTTTTTCAGATGTGGTTGTGCCCATGAAAGCTCATTATAGGATATACAGTTTAAGTATCTGCAGAACTTGCTTTTAAGAAGTATGAACTCATTTCTCAGAAATTGCTTATTTACCCGAGAGAAAATCTTCCAGGGGTGATGGCTGGAGAATACAGAACACAGAGGAAACATTATAAACACTTTTTTCCCGATGCTCAACCCAACAAATTGCTGTTGTTAGTCTCATAGTCCCTATTGTACCTTGAATAGCTTCTTAGTGACACACATACTGTATTTCAGGAGAAAGTAATATGATATAAAACATAGCATAGCCAAAATGTATATTCCTCTTCCTCCTAACTTTAAAATTCAATATCATATAGTAAGTTACGGAGTATTTATGAGAAATCTCAAGGACAGGAACTGAGTGATTTTTAATAATGTTGAAACCAGCCATAGTGTGAGCTAATGAATGACATTTTTCAAAAACACTGTGCACCATTTTGCCTGTTATGCTGTAGCATACCTACTTTATTATAATATCCTGAAAGCCTGTATGGTGATGTAAATAAGCTCTGCTTTCTACAAGAGCAGTATTATTTATGGTGGTGCATATGCCTGTTTGAATTCCAAATGATTGTTGATGCCCCTTTAGAGAATTTCATTGAAATGAACATTTAGATCAGAAGGAAGTGTGTGAGGTAAAAGCCCATACTGTGTCTTTTCAAAAGGCATAATTGTCCCAGAAGGTGAGCATTTTGACTGTGTCTTGAAACAGAAATCTAAATAAACAGTCGATTGGCCACTTAAGAGATTTGCTTCTGAAATAAGCCTATGTGTCCTGGAATGACATACCACTATTATAAAATGCATCTACATTATTATAAAAAGGGAAAGAAAATCTTGGTACATACATTTTCAAAAAAATAATATATCCATTCAAAATTAGTTTTTGGACAGATTTGTGGTTACAGAGTTGACATCAGTCAATGAAAACTGGATTTGCAAATGTCAGGTACAGATATATATATAGTTGTAATAGTTGGGAGTCCTAATAAACTATTTAAAACTTTTTTTCTTCAGAAATAACTTTAAATAACTATAAACCCAAACACATTAAGGCTAGAAGAAACAATTCTGATCACCTTTTCTGACTAACTATATAATACAGGCCAAAGAATTTCACCCACTAATTCCAGCCTCAAGCCCAGTAATTTGGTATTGAAAGACATCCAGGCCAGGTCTACACTAGACCAGGAAGGTCAGCTTAAGGTACACAGCTCCAGCTACGTAAAGTGCATAGGTGGAGTTGGCTAACTGTAAGCTGAGCCTTGGCGGCATCCATACTGTGGGAGGCTGATTGCTCCCATCAGCTTCCCTTACTCCTTGCAAAAGGAGGAGTACCGGGCACTGGCAGGAGCTGCCCTCAGTGTTCGATTTACAGATCTGTACTAGACCCACTAAATCAAATGCCAGAAGATCAACCTGCGGAGCATCGATCATCTGATAAGTATAGATCTGTCCCCAGTTTTCATCTAAAGACTTCAATCTACCACATACATGGCTGAGCTATTCTAATGATTAGGGACAGAGACCTTTGTTGTTACAACATAAGAACGGCCATATTGGGTCAGACCAAAGGTCCATATAGCCAAGTATCCTGTCTTCTGATAGTGGCCAATGCCAGATGCCCCAGAGGGAGTGAACAGAACAGGTAATCATAAAGTGATCCCTCTTACATCATCTATTTCCAGACCCTGACAAACAGAGGCTAGGAACACCATTCCACCCCATCCTGACTAATAGCCATTGATGGACCTAACTTCCATGAATGTATCTAGTTCTTTTTGAACCCTGTTGAGGTCCTGGTCTTCACAACATCTTCTAGCAAGGAGTTCCACAGGTTGACTGTGCGCTGTGTGAAGAAAAACTTCCTTTTGTTTGTTTTAAACTTGCTACCTATAAATTTCATTTTGTGACCTCTAGTTCTTATGTTATGGGAATAAGTAAATAACTTTTCCTTATTCACTTTTCCCACTACCAGTCATGATTTTATAAACCTCTATCATACTCCCCCTTAGTCTCCTCTTTCTAAGATGAAAAGTCCCAGTCTTTTTAATCTCTCTTCATACGGGACCAGTTCCAAACCCCTAATTATTTTTGTTGCCCTTTTCTGAACCTTTTCCCATGCCAATAAATATTTTTTGAGATGAGGTGATAACATCTGTATGCAGTATTCAAGATGCAGTATTCAACATAGTTTAAAGCAAGGTCATGGTTTGGTTGTATCAGGACAATGGGATGTGCCTGGAATTCGATTGTTTCTCATAAAATGGAAAGGGAGGGGTCTGGCAGGAGGGACAGTTATACTGCAGAATGACCAGAGGGGAGCAGCAAGCAGCCAGATATGGCAACCAGGGCAGCTATAACCCCATTGAGCCAGAAGGGAGCAGGGGTGGAGAAAGGAAGAGCTAGCTACTGTATATTTCAGAGAGTCTGTCTATTTGTATGTCTGTTTGTCTGTGTGTCTCTGTCCCCCAACTGGGCGACATGCATCCCTCTCCCAGCTTTGCCCTGCTGTGGCCATGAACAGGCATTTCTCATCTGGCCCTAAGCTGCTGGGGTCAGAGAGGGTTGGGATTGTCCTCTCTGCATCAGGGCAGCCTGCATATGGAACCCCTCATCCCCAGCCCCACCTCAGAGGAATGATTTAAATTAAGAAAAACAAAACTTATTTGAAAACAAGCAGTCGTGTTTTCTCTGGCGAAATCTACTTTGTCAGATGAAATGATCTGGAGCTCCATTCAAGATAATTTCATCTGAAAAAGTGGGTTTTGCCCACAAAAGTTCATGATACTATATGTGTGTGTATGTGTATGTGTGTGTGTATTTGTTAGTCTCGAAGGGTACAGATACACAGCAGCGTTATTTAAGAATAACTGATGTTATTCCAAAATAACAAAATGCGTGACTACACTACAAGCCTTTATTCTGAAATAATGTTGAGCTGGAAGACTTCTTACTTTGACTCATGGTAACCGTCATTTCACGAGTAGTAAGGGAAGTCAAAGGAAGAGTGCTCTTTCTTTGACTTCCTGCTGTGTAGATAGTGCCAAAAGCCAAAATAAGCTATTTCGACTTAAACTATGCAATTGACATAGCTGAAGTTGTGTAGCTTATTCTGACTTTAGCCCTGCTGTGTAGACGTACCTTAAAGGTGCCACAGGGCTATGCATTTTTAAAGTTACAGACTAACATGGATATCCCTCTGAGACTTTACAGCTTATTTGAGTTAAGGATCCAAGCAATGTCAGTTAAATCTTCTAGTGTACAATAAAATGTAATATTAGTTTCATTTCCACTTTAATTTTTGCATTACTAAGAGTACATTTTATCTGGATTGAGAAACTGAGTTTAAACATGGATACAAAAAATATCTATTCCTTTCCTTAGAATGACATGCTTGTCACTTACTAATATTAGACATCAACCACTGACCCCAATGTTAGCCAAAACCATAGTAATGTAAAAATGCTTATTATAATAAATGATATTTAATAAAATGGTTTTCAGTGGTCCAAGTTCATGACATACATAAAAGTGGCTTTCCTGTTGATTCTAGTGCTTTCTTTGGACTCAACAACAATCCAGTCCATGGCTCTACTGATCTTTATACAGGCAGTGAATTCAGGTGTTCAGACTGTGAATGCAAATGCTCTGAATTCAGATGTGGCAAGACAGATAGGGGTCAGTCATGTAAGGTTCTGACCACTATCTGCAAAGTGCTAGTGCCCTCTGCCCCAATTAATGTCAACCATAGTGGAAAGTGCTCAACACTTCTTAGTATTTAGCCCCCAATACACTTTCTCAAAGCTTCACTCCATTTCTAGATCTATATATATTTTATAATGCTTCATTCTTGGGAGTTGAATACGTTTGATAGTAGGGTTATCAGATATTTTAGTGTGCATTCACTTGCTCATAGGCTTCATCACTACAGTGCCCTAAATGATTTTGCTAGGGGTTTGAATTCATGAGGTGAACACATACTGGGAATTTTCTAAACATCTTGCTTAACAGAGCACTTTAGAACAAAGAAGCAATAATATTAACTTGAAATGAGTTTTCCTGTGATACTCTTAGCCCTAGTCTACACTAGGGAGGTATTTAGAAATAACTCCCCTTATTTTGAAATAACAATTGGAGCATCCACACTACCGAATCTGTTATTTCAAACTAACGGGCTGGTTATTTCAAAATAATAACCCCTGCTTCCCATGAGGAATAACACTTATTTTGAAATCGTTATTTCAAAATAGTATGAGTATGGATGCTCAGCTGCTGCTATTTTGAAACAATTGGCCTCCAGAGGCCTCTGACAGCTGCACTTGTGGCTGCTCTGGCCCCACTGCTCCCCTTCTCCTGCAGAGCCTTTAAAGCCACAGGCTGCAGTAAAAGGGCCTGTGGCACGTGCAGACTTCTGCCAGCCCCATGCCACACTACAGCAGCACAGGAGCCATGGCCATGTCCCACCCCAGCGCTCCCTCTGAACCTCCTGTGCCTGCCAGCACTCCCACAGCACCTTCAGCTTGCCCTGGCCAGGGACATAGGAGAGCGCTGGCCTGAACTGGTGCAGAGATCCTGGATCTCATCAAGGTCCGGGGCAAGGAGACTAACTGCCAGGATCGCTGCACCAGAAGGCACAACACTGAGCTCTACAGCCACCAGATTGACAGAGAAGGGACACACACGGACCTTCGACCAGGCCTCCATGAAAATTCAAGAGCTCAGGCAGGCCTACAGTAAGGCCAGTGAGCAATGAGGATGCTCTGGGGCAGCACTGCATGTGCTGCTACTATGAACAGCTCCTGGGAGGGGGACCAGTCATCTCACCCCCATCATCAAGTCCGACAAGGACATCAGCCTCCATGAGGGAGGGGTTGTGGAGAATGACAAGAAGGAAGAGGAAGAGGCCAGCCAGTCAACCATGCCTGAAAGCCAGGAGCTGCTCCTCACCCTGGAGCCAATTCTCCCATCCCAGGATGTCTCCTAGTGCCAGGGAAGGCACTTCAGATGCGTTCTATAACTTTCCCTATACACTCATGGGGACAAGTTGCAGGCTGTGAGGGGCTGCGCACTCCTTGCTCGACCTGTTCAGCCTGGGAATCACACAACAGGCTGCCCACATGGGTGCACATTAAGCGCCCGTCTGGAGCACTCAGCCCCATGATGCTCTCACGCAAGAACCCCTCGGTCCTTCTCACAAGGTTCCTGGAGAGGCCTGCCGGAGCAACAGATGGCCTTGCTCAAAGCACATAGCCATTGTCTGAACTGAGACCTTCAGTGTCAGCCCAGAGATTAGGACTAGGCTTCATGCATGTCTCCTTGGACGACTGCCCTTATAACTTTTCTTCACAGCTGGGTCAGCTGCAAGCGTGGCGCGTCCACCACCTCCCAGGCCATCCTCCCAACTCTGCAGGATCCACCACAGAAAGAGAACCCTCAAAGACCTGCTGTGGGACCAGATGGCCTGCCTTCAGTTTCTCGTTCGGGGGATCGATGACAAATGCCAGGAGTGGGCCACTGACCAGGAGAAGCACCAGACTGACTGGAAGCAACAGAAGGCTGCCTGGGAGCATATGTTAAGCCAGCACAAGGCCATGTGCTCCTCTCTCACCTTGGTGGGCCACGAGCCACCTCCTTGCTCCCACCCTGGCTTCTCCTCCTAGCCCCTCCAGGGGCCACCAGGTCCCCCGAACATGGGGCAGTGGAATCCCCAGGGCAGCCAAGTCCTCCAGAACTGACTGAGGCAGGCGCCACGCCCAGGCCCACCTCTTATCCCCTCTCACCCTCCACTTCTTCCCCCATTCCAGGTTCTTTCCCCAGTTTCTCCCCTGTTTTATTTCCCTGAAATAAACACAGTTGTTTGTTCAAAAAAGGCTTTTCTACTTGCTCTGCAGGGAAGTGGGAAAAGTGGAAAGGAGGGTAGAGGAAGGAAAGAGTGGGGGGGGGGGCAACGGCACACAGGGGCAATGCAGGGACCCTTTGTGGAAAGGTCGGGGGAGAGTCTCACAGGTGGCCTTGGCAGAAACTCTTCCTCGGGGCCTCCAGATGAGCACAGTTACCTCATCATAGAAGGCTATCAGGTTAGTCAGACATGACTTGCCCTTGGTGAATCCATGTTGATTATTCCTGATCACTTTCCCTTCTTCCAGGTGCTTCAAAATGGATTCTTTAAGGATCCCCTCCATAATTTTTCCAGGGACTGAGGTGAGGCTGACCGGTCTGTAGTTCCCTGGATTGTCCTTCTTCCCCTTTTTAAAGATGGGCACTACATTTGCCTTTTTCCAATTGTCCGGGACCTCCCCCAATCACCACGAATTTTCAAAGGTAATGGCCAAAGGCTCTGCAATCACATCAGCCAACTCCCTCAGCACCCGTACATGCATTAGCTCCGTCCCCAAGGATTTCTACAGGTCAAGCTTTTCTAAATAGTTCTTAACCTGTTCTTTCTCCACCAAGGGCTGGGAGCTAAACTACTCTGTGAAAACAGAGGTGAAAAAAACATTGAGCACTTCAGCTTTTCCCATATCATCTGTCATTAGATTGCCTCCCTGTATAGGGGCTCCCTTCTCATGAGCGCTCCTTGGTGGCCAGACCTTCTCTACCCAGCTGTTTTCTGGAATGGAGTCTGTTGCTGTCTCATTCCCTGGGAACTGGCTCTGTCCAGCCCTTTTCCTTGGGGATTTGTGGTCAAGTTCTCCCTGAACTCTATCCAGGGTTCTGCAAGGTGTTGCTGTCTGCTAATGGCTAGTCTTCTGCCACTGGACCTGGCTTCTGACCACATCTGAAGTCGAACTCCCACTCGGAGCTGTCTGAAGTGTTACTGTCCTCCCAGTCAGCCCTTAGGTCTGCCTGGGTCAAGCTCCAGCAAGAAACTGCCAGCCCCTGGCCCAGTAGCTTCTTTTATACCAGCTTGCTAGGCCTCGATTGGCTGCTGGAGAAGCAGCCACTCTAGTCCTCTTGGAAGATGTCTTTTCTGCTCCTCTGCCTGGGGCAGGGGTAGGGTGCAGCAAGGCCTCCAGTAAGCCATCAGTTTGGGGATAGTAAACTGAGGTTCGAAGGGGCTTTACCTGGAGAAGTGTCCAGATCGCTCTTAACAATCAAGACATGAAATTTGTCCCCTAGTCCGTCAGGACATCAGTAGGAAGGCCAACCCGAGATAAAAGGTGTACCAGCTCAGTGGCCATGCTTCATGCCCTTACTGAGCACAAGAGGATTGCTTCTGGATAGCGTGTGGCATAGTCTATGATGACCAGTATGTGCTGATGGCCCCAGGCACTTTTCTCTAGGGAACCCACAATGACAACTCCTATTCTTTCAAAGGACATACCTACAAGGGGCAAGGCTATCAGGGGAGCCCACCTTGAACTCTTTGGTGCTACTAGCTGGAGAAGGTGCGCAAAAGTTAGCAGCCTCCTTATGGATTCCTGTCCAGGAGAATTGAAGCAACAGGCAGGCAAAGGCTTTCTCCCACCCAAGATGGGACAAATGCAGAACTTCTCTTCAGGCCTCTCAAGGCACCAAGAGTTGGTAACAGATCTCCCCCGTGTTTGGATCCTTTTCAGCTCAACAGAGCAGGTCACTCCTGAGCTCAAAGTAGGGGAACTAGAAGGCCAAAGCCTCTTGGGTAACCATCCCGTCGATTACTGCAATCTGGGATTATGCCTCCCTTAGGGTTTCATCTTCCTTCTGTCTTCAGATGAAGTTATATGGGCTAGTTAAATATTCCAGATCTACCTTCAGAAGAGGAACCTTATTTCTGCCTGGGTCAAGCTCCAGCAAAGAACTGCCAAGCCCTGGCCCAGAAGCTGGTTTTATATCAGCTTGCTGGGCAACCAACATGATTAGGGACTGGAGCGCATGACCTATGAGGAGAGGCTGAGGAATTTGGGTTTATTTGGTCTACAGAAGAGAAGAGTGAGGAGGGATTTGAGCCTTCCACTTCCTGAAGGGAGGTTCCAAAGGGGATGGAGAAAGGCTGTTCACAGTAATGACGGATGGCAGAACAAGGAGCAATGGTCTCAAGTTACAGTAGGGGAGGTATAGGTTGGATATTAGGAAAAACTATTTCACTAGAAGGGTGGTGAAGTACTAGAATAGGTTACTTAGGGAGGTGGTGCAATCTCCATCCCTAGAGGTTTTTAAGTCTCGGCTTGCAAAGCCCTGGCTGGATTGATTTAGTTGGGATTGGTCCTGCCTTGGGCAGCAGGGGGCTGGACTTGATGACCTCCTGAGGTCTCTTCCAGCTCTATGATTCTATTGGCTGCCAAAGAAGCAGCCACTCTAGTCTACTTGGAGGATATTTTTTCTGCTCTTCTCCCTGGGGAAGGGTGCAGCAAGGCTTCCAGCCTCTAGCAGGGGATGTCAGGCCTAGTCTATCCTCTCAAACGCCCCCATTCAGTAAGGGTCTTACACCTTCCCAGACCACCTTCTTTTTGTTAACATGCCTGTAAAAACCTTTCTTGTTACCTTTCACATCCCTTGCTTGCTGCAATTCCAATTGTACTTTGGCCTTTGTCATTACACCCCTGCATGCTTGAGCAATATATATATACTCTTCCCTAATCATCTGTCCAAGTTTCCACTTCTTGTAAGCTTCCTTTTTGTGTTTAAGCTTACCAGAAATTTCACTGTTAAGCCAATCAGATCACCTACCGTATTTGCTTTTCTTAGTGCACATTGGGATGGTTAGTTCCAGCACCTTCAATAAGGCTTCTTTGAAATACAGCCAGCTCTCTTGGATTTCTTTCCCCCTCATATTACATCACAACAAACTACAACTTTACTTCTGAGTTTCTTGATTTTCTACTGTGCTATTTTTTTCCAGAAAATCTGAGTTAAAAAATCACTGAAACCATTGATATGTACTTGCAATTTTAAGCCAACGTGAACAAGATTTGTTGGGAAACAATTTATGTAATATCATTAGAACTCATCTGAAGAATGGATATATTAATTGTAAATAATTTTAAAAAAATAACTGCAATGTATTTATTTCATCCTTACAAATTAATACATTTTAATTAAAAATGTATTTAGTAATGCATCATCTGGAAGGAACAAAAAAGGAAGCAATGGTGTTCTTGCTGGATCAAATGGAACATTCCGTGCTGAAACCTGTAGTCTTGGCAGACCGCATATACATATTAAGGCATAAGTTGACTGCAAACTACACCTTTTTATTAAAAAGCAGGAGCAGCTTTTGGGGGTTTGGACAAGATGAGAAAGTGGCCCTCAGTTTAGGTATTCCTGTGTTATGATTTGGTTGGTTTTTTTCATAAATTCTATTTTTATCTTTAGGAATTTCTCAATTTTAAAATATGGCAAGTAGAACACTTAGAAAATATTATCAGCATATATAGATACATACTGTACTGTGTCTGCAGGTCCCAGAAGCCATAAGAAAGTGCCAGCGAGCTGGAATTACAGTCCGCATGGTCACTGGGGACAACATCAATACAGCTCGTGCCATTGCAATAAAGTGTGGAATTATTCATCCAGGAGAAGACTTTCTCTGCATAGAGGGAAAGGAGTTTAACAGAAGGATCCGGAATGAGAAGGGAGAGGTAACTCATGAATTGAGAATAAAATCACTTTTTCTGATGTTATGTTTCATAAACCATAGTGATGGATGGAGAAACATGCTGTGTTTCTCTTCCATTGTAATTTCCTTCACTTCAGTAGACAACGACCAGCCCAGCAGTCTGACCAGAGGGGTGGGGCAACTTCCAACACTGCTCCTTTGTTATTTCAAATCTCTCTGATAAACTGGCATGTTACATTTAACTTCTCTGAGAGTTATCTAGTCAGTGTCACTCATATTAGCGCTAACCCAGTTCAGCTTTTTTCTAAACCGTGATATTAGACTGCTTTAAAAAGTACAAATTCAAAAAAGTTCTTAAACATACCCTAACAACAAACAACCCCCCAAAATCCCAACAGCAAGGCTCACTAGAAACTGGCAGCCATTCAGATTCAGCCTCCACAAGTGCTGTTCCTTAACCAGAGCTCTGAGCTCTCACAGCAAGTGTCATGTACAATGTAACTCTTTCCCTCTCAGATGAGACAACAGAAATGGTTACACCCAAGTAAACCTGCTGAGATAACATAAGGGCAGAACTGTCCCAGACAATGGGGTTTGCTTGTGAGAACACTGACGCTATGTCTACACTACATGCTTCTTGCTCAAGAAGCCTTTTTCACAAGAGTTTTTGTGCAAAAACTTCTTGTGCAAGAGCACGTCCACACCTCAAAGCTCATCGCAAAAGCAATGTGCTTTTGCGCAAGAGAGTGTCCACACTGCATGGATGCTCTTGCGCAAAAAAGCGCTGATGGCCATTCACAGAATGGCCATCAGAGCACCTGTGCTTTTCCCTATAGGGGTAAAGCCCCTATGGAGCTTTTCTTGCACCCCTCTGGAGCATCCACACTTGCGTTTCTGCACAAGAACTCTTGCGCAAAAGGGAGTTATGCCTCGTAAAAGGAGGTTTACCTACGGCAGAAAAAGCCGTCTCTTCTGCCATTTAACTGTTGATTTACTTGCGCAAAAGCGCATTTGAGATGTGGACGGTCCACGGGTTTTTGCGCAAAAACAGTTGCTTTTGTGCAAAAACCTTGCAGTGTAGACGTAGCCTTCGGGAATAATCAGCAGATCTTATTCTCTTAAGGCTACATCTACACTGCCTCTTTTTTTGCAGAAAAGGCAATGCAAATGAAGCGCTAATTAGCAACTTCTCATGCTTCATTTGCATAATCTCTTCCGATGCTTTTTGTGCAAGAGGTTTTTGAGCAAAAACTAGCAGTGTAGACGGGTCTGTTTTGCGCAATAATCCTCTTTTGCACAAGTTCCTTATGCCTCAAAAAAGGAGGTATACAGATCTTGTGCAAAAGGGTGTTTTTGCACAAAACAGACCTGTCTACACTGCTTGTTTTTGAGCAAAAACCTCTTGTGCAAAAAGCCTTAGGCAGAGATTATTCAAATGAAGCGTGAGAAGTTGCTAATGAGCGCTTCATTAGCATGCTTTCTGCCAGCAAAAGAGGCAGTGTAGACGTAGCCGGACTGATGATGTGGGAGATAGTGAACCCAGCTGGATTACCAGAGCCCAGCTACCGTTGGCAAGGCTAGCAAATAGAAGTACCTTTGTACCTGAAGGCTGAGCCCATTGATTCTGGGAGCTCTTGAGACACTCCAGACATAGAACTCCACCAGACTGCTTTTAGAGTCACATTCTGAAGTGCAGCATTCTGTAAGACAAATGTCCTTAAACTGTGCAAGACTATTTGGGGGAACATGACTAGGCCAGAGCCAGGCCATATAGTGGCAAGGAGGGAGTGCTACGCAGCTGTGCTCCTGGCCGCATGCCTGTGGCTCCATGCCCAAGGCTCTGCTGTCAGCCTCACCTTAGCCCCATCTGTGACCCTATCCTTGACTCCCTTATCTCTGTCTGCGCCACCTCCTGCCATCTCCTGGAGCAACGTTCCCACTCCTGGCCCCATCTGTGGAAGGGTATGGAGAATAGTAAGGAAGGAGCATGATCCTGAAAACTCTGGAGAGTCAATAAAAGTGCTACTCTGTCACTGTGGTGAATCCCACCTACTTCAGCCAGCAGTCAAGGCAATTCAGCAAAAGAACATGGGAAACTCAGTGTTTCATGGCCCTCCCTTCCCTGCCAGTGGTTTTGAAAAGAGGTAACTCCTGATTGCCAGCATAGGGACTGACTGATTTTCCTTTCATACCAGTTTTGAGTCTGAAAAGTATAAAACTTTGCAAACAGGAAAACATCTCTCCAGATTTGCTCATGACAGAAGGATTGCTTTATTATTTTCAGATTGAGCAAGAACGAATTGACAAGATCTGGCCAAAACTACGAGTACTTGCTCGTTCATCACCCACTGACAAGCACACTTTAGTGAAAGGTGAGTGCAAATAATCTCTGTGTGTGGAGGGGAGGGGTGTATTTATAATAGCCATGGTTGTCTAATAGTGCTGTACTTATATTTAGTATTACGGTCCTGACCCGCAACAATATGCTATAGGCAAGGCAGAGTGAAGGGAGAAAGAGAAAGGAGAAGGAGCGGGATCTAGCTGTGTTATTTCTCCAGTCATAGTTGTTTCACTCATCAGGTTTGTGCTTGTAACTTTAGCTAGTACAGCAATGTTGGTTAGGCAAAAGCCCAGATATAAATGCAGTTATGCCAGCATAATGTGGTTTTGTGGGGATAGCTTTTTAGTTTGAGAAAGCTACAACAGCAAAAGGTGCTTTTTTGTTTCTATAAATTGCAGGCCCACTAATGGGGGAGAGGGCAAAGGGAGCAACTGCCTTGGGGACTGATGATTCGAAAGGGCGAGGGCTCCCAGATGCTGCTGCTGCCATAGCAACAGTTGCATTGCCCAGAGCCCCAGGCCCTTTAAACCACCACTGCAGTGCTGCATTTTGCTCTCTGAGGCTATGTCTAGACTACATGGCTCCGCCAACGGAGCCATGTAAAATAGTTTATTCAGCATAGTCAAAGAAGCAGGGATTTAAATAATCCCCGCTTCATTAAAATAAACATGGCCACCACGCTATGCCGACGATCAGCTGATCCGGCACAACGCGGCAGTCTAGACGCAGCCCGGTCGACAAAGGAAGCTCGTTTCATGAGGCATACCAGAGCGGTCGACAAAGGCTTCCTTTGTTGACCATGCTGCGTCTAGACTGCCGCTCTGTGCTGGATCAGCTGATCGTCAGCACAGCGTGGCGGCCATGTTTATTTTAATGAAGCGGGGATTATTTAAATCCCTGCTTCCTTGACTATGCCAAATAAACTAATTTACATGGCTCCGTCGATGGAGCTATGTAGTCTAGACACACCCTGAGTGTCTCTAAGAGTGGGGGGGCATCGCACTGCACTCCAGGTAGCACTGAGGGCTGGCTGCTCCAGCGCCACCCTTTCTGCCTGAGGCCCCATCTCTTCTGCAAGTGCAGAGCCAACCATCCCCCACCTTTCCCAGGGGCCTGGTACGGCTCTCAGCTCCTCTAATAAGACCCTAGGAGGGTTTGGCACTATTTTATAACAGAAAGCCCTTTTCAGTGTTGACAAGGCCTTAGTGATAGGGTAGAAACAGAGGGAAAGGAGAGGAGAAATGTGTGAGAGACAGGAGAGGGGAGAATAGAAGGAAGAGGAGAGGAAACTCAGAAAATGATTTCTTTTTTACAAATAAAGCTAGTTTGTCTTTTATAATACAAAAGTGTTGTCTAGTGATTGGAGCACTGCCCTGGGAGGTAGCATTCTGTGTCCAGCTAACTTCCTCTGTGATCTAGGGAAGTCATTTAAACTTCCTTTACTTCATCAGTAAGATGAATAAAATAATACAGTACCTCAAAGATAAGCATTCTACTGAATGCTTTGTTGACAGTTTAGACAACACCTGTCCCTCCCCTCTCAGGTTTTCAGGCTGGGGGGGAAAGCATGTGTGATGGTTTTTGGGGGCAGAGCCAGTGATGGGCATGGAGGCAGCTTGGAGCAGAATGAGCATAACTGCCAATGTTCCCTCTAATTTTTCGCATGCATGTGTGGAATGAATTTGTTACATGGACCAATATGGAGGTGGGGTGTGACACGGAGGTGAAGTGTGATGAATCACCTCCATATTGGTGCACATAACAAAATTCATGTGGCAGGGTGGGCCAAAGGAGTCTGGAGTCTGGGAGGGGGATGAGGACTGGGGAAAATGGTTGGGGAGGCTGGGAGTGTGGGCTCTGGGGTGGGGCCAGGAGTGAGGGGGCTTGGCACTGTGGCAGAGAATTGGAGTGTGGACGGATGAGGGCTCTGTCTGGGGGTACAGGCTCTGTGATGGGGCCAAGACTGAGAAGTTTGGGGTGCAGGCTGGCCCAGGGGTGTGGCATGGAGACCTTTCCCTGCAGGAACCACCTGGTCTATAAGGGAGAGGTGCCTTTCCCTGGCTGCGACAGTTCTGGGGCGGGGTGGAAGGAGCACTTCTCCCCATGCAGATGTAGCAGTTCCAGAGTTGGGTCCCCGGTAGAGGAACCTTTCTCTAGTCACAGTAATTCTGGGATTAGGAAAGAATGTCTCTCTGCTCCTCCCCAGTCTCAGTGCCTCCGGGTCCAGGGAAGAGCATCTCTCCCCACCTCAGCCCTGAACACTTTCACAGGCCTTGATAGGCTGATGCTCAGCCCCACAACTTAGAAGGAACTTAAGTGACTGCAGAAAATGCTGACACTGACTCACAGTCAGGGTGGCTGACTGAGGTGAGGGAGGATGCGGAGGTGGCACTCCCCCACCTGGCCCCCACTAAGTGCTTGGCACAAGCTGTCTGGTATCACTGCTTTCCCCCCAACTTTCCTTCATCACCCCTGTGAGGGAGTGACTAGAGGAGGGCCTGTCAATACAGGAGTTAAACAAAGCCTTTTGGCCCAGCTAGCCCTGGCCCGCTTCACCTGTAGCCAATGCCAAGCCAGGAGGGAGTATAAAAAGAAGGAACCTGGCTCAGTTAGGGGCTGACCAGTGAGGAGACAAGAGCATGGTTCTGTTGTCTACAGAACCTGAGCCACAGCCCGTCCACATGACCAGCCACAGAAGCATGTAAGCCTCCAACCCCACCCTGTGGGGCAAAGGGGGAGAACCTACGAGGGACCCTCACTAAGGAGGGGGAAATTTGGACTTGGAGCCATGACCCAAACTTAAGAACTTGACTCAGATAATAGGCTGGAGTTCCTAAGTCCGGGGCACCAGCGGCAGGGAGCTGCACCCCTTTGCCTCAAGTTAATCCCAGGACCTAACCACTAGGCCCGCCACTGCCTGGGGGACACAACCCCCATGGAGGGTGCCCCTCGGTTTGAAAGCCTGTGCATTAAAAAGAATGTATTTTCATTATGCTGTCACCATTTGTATGACTAAGGACAGGTCTACACTCTACCTGAAAATTGATTGAAGGTGTGCAATTCCAGCTACGTAAATAACTTAGCTGAAGTCAACATACCGTAAGCCAAGTTTCGGCACCGTCCCTACAATGGGATGTTTTTGGGAGAAACGCTCCTGTCAACTTTCCTTTCTCCTTACAACTGCAAGGGGTATGCCAGTCGACGGGGGTGCCCTCAGCATTCAATTTAGTGGATCTTTACTATACCTGCTACATCGAATGACAGAAGATCGAATGCTGCAGCATCGATCTCCACAGTAGTGAAGACATGCCCTAAGTTTGGCAATATTTGCTCTTAAATGCAAGGTTTTTACATGGCAGGTTCCATTTTGGCATAAAAGAAATGTAATTTCCTGCTCTAAAAGAAAAGTGCTGTTTGCAGGGTGTTATCCATGGACATCCCACATCCCCCACTCTGGGACCAGTGCCTTCCTTGGTGTGAAATCTGAATCTGTTGGTCTTGGGGGCCCACTCCAACGACTATGTCAGGCTGTGGAGATGAAGGGCTGTGCTATGAGCTGGTATACATGCGCTGTGAGATGTTATTGGTTACTCTGATTTAATCTTTGTTGAAGTATTTTCAGATTCTGAGTGAGAAATAGCTGCTCACTCTATACTTTTAATTTGGCTGTGTATTTAAGTGATAATATTGGAACTTTGAAAAGCATCTAAATGACTTTGAGGAGCATAAACTCCACTGAAAATTAATGTGATGTGTGCTTCTAGGTCACTTAGATGCTTTTGAAATCATAGGGTGATTTCACCTTCACTCCAGCCTCAGTATGTTGGATAATGGAGCCAGAGTGTGGTGTAAATGATCTCTTAAAGGCCTGACTGTGGCTTGAAGAGAATTCTCCTGAGATAGAAACTGAAGCTCAGAACTATAGACTGTCTTCTGAAAACCCCTCCATCACCCCCCTTCTATTTCTGGCATAGGAGATGTGACACGGGTGGGAATGCAGCATGATGCATACTCTGGGCTTCACTGCTGCCTGAGAAAAGACGGGCACAAGTTATGCTAGGTATTGTTTAGGCTCCCAGAACTGCCTAAAATTGGAAGGAGACAAAGGCAGTTTTAAGCCCTCTCAAGTACTGTGCTGCACTTCTGAGATGCAAGACATAATCTTGCTCTAGTGCCTAACATAGGGGCATAGCTCTAAATTCTAATTGGAAACGTGTATTGTGAGTGTTATAAATTAAAGTAAATAAATCGTTACATAGTGTTTGGTGAGCGAATCACAAGGAAAATGAAATAATCAGAGTTGAAGAGTAGTAATCAACAAAATATTAACAAGATTTGCCATATGTGTAATATGCAATTTTGAAAGAAATATTCTTTTGCAGAATGCCTTATATAACTGGTATTGCTGGTAATGTTTTAGAGAGGAAGATGAGGCCAAATGAAAAAGCAATTAAATATCCAGTGCAGTTTAAGAGCAGCTCTTCATTGCTGTGAATTTTTTTAGAACATTGTAAGGATCCTTAAAAGTTACAGGAAATTATTTAAATGTTCAGTAGTTCTGGTCCTCTTGCTGCGAAGTATATGTTTCTCAGTCACTTGAGAGACAGAGAGAGTTTTTCTTCTTTGATTCATTAGGTTTGGTCTAAGGCTAAAAACACACATACATTTTTGTTATTAATTTTTCATGGCAGAGAGCTGCTAGAGGGAGGATGCACTTTTTTATTTCGTTGCTACAGTCCTGCCCAGAAAAAAAATCATTTTTATTATGCATTTGTGATATTTTCTAATGTGAGACTCAGAAAGACTTTGATTCATATTGCAAGTTGGGAAGACACTGTGTTGCTAAATAAGCTGCTACAAAGCACTGGAATTTTCAGATTCCAAAATTAGTTTGAGAAGTTATTTCTTGGATGTGAAGATTTCAATCCTCTGTGCATATTTATTTGGGATGTATTTACCAGGTGATGCTGCACCCAGGAGCAGAAGTGTGGGGAGCCAGGAGTGACCCCTTGCACATAGGGGCAGCTGGGAGCCTCATATACAGGGGGGCTGGGAGTAGAAGCCGCCCGCCTCCTCCCCCCTCCCGCACGTAGCACTGCTGGCGCCTGCTGCCAGCCCTGCATGTTGGGGTAGGGTGGGGTGGGATCCTGCTTAATCGGTTAACCAGTTAAACCTAAGGTTTAATCAGTTATCTGATTAACCAGGATTTTACATCCCTGGTATTTGTGTGTGTGCGTGTATTTTATAATATGTATTCTGTATGTAATATGTAACAGCCCCACCATGCTTTGAGGTTATCCTTTAAGGCAGCAATGGGCAACTACAAATAGTGAGTGGCCCACATGAGTGGCCCTCCTTCATCTCAGTGGTGCTGGGAAGCAGGGGGAGGAGTAGGAAGGGTGGGGCTCCAGTGTCTCAGTACGTAACGGGCATGTGGGGGAGGTAGCCAACAGGGAGTCCGTGGGCTGCAGGTGGATCCCCACCCTTCCTACTCCTTCCCCTGCTTCCCAGCACCTCAAATCAGCTCTGTTCCTGCTCCTCCCACTCCCTTCCAGAGCTTGAACAGCCACAAACAGCTGATTCACAGCATTCAAGCTCTGGGAAGGAGGGGAAAGAATGGGGCCAGAGCATGAATCAGTGGATTTGTGGTGCTCCAAAAGTGCTGGGAGGGAGGAGGAGGAGTAGGAAGTGTGCAGGTCTGGTGCCTCAGTGCATGAGGTGTGTGGGGAAGAGGACATACAGGAGATCTGTGGGCAACAGGTGGAGTCCCAGAGGGCCACATGTGGCTTGCAGGCTGCAAGTTGCTCATCACTGCTTTTAGGCCTTACTCTTGTAATGGGATGTTCACAAATAGATGTCTGCTCCAGTCCTGTTGAAATCAATGCATGGGCTCAGGTATCTGCATCTAGTGATCTGACTGCAGGATAAGGGTTATCTTCTTTTCTGTTTCATTCTAACAGTATGTCATTTTTATATTGGAGCATCAGCCACTTCAATATCATAATTCTGTCTGAAAATGTACCTATTGTTGTTTGCAAGTTACCCCCATCCCCCCCACCCCAAGGGCCCAATTCTGTACGTACTTTAACTCTTAACTTTTTACATGTAAATAGTCCATGGATCTACTTATATGAGTGCATGTTTGCAGGATCCAGGTTCCAAGGTTAACATAACTGAAAAAAGATAGAGGAAAAAACTTTTTCAATATTTTATCAGTATACTTCTGGATTTGCAAATACTTTTGTAAATAGTCAGTTTTACTGTTCTCTTTCTATTCAGTCACTTTCTGCTTTTACATCTGAGAGTCATTCACACAGCAACACAGTAGAAAAAAATGTGATTGTAAAACCACAAACATTGGCAGTGGGCTTCATAGGAAGAAGGTTTTTAACAAACTAATTTTAACTGTTTTTAAATTACTTTATTTCATGTTTCCTTTTAAGTAAAAGCTCCAAATTATTATTTTTACTATCCAAGAGCCTGTGTAAGTTCAAAAGTTAGGAAAGGTATATAAATTGTAAAGGTTGAAATGCACTGAACAAATATTTTTAGAGCTGTTACAATTGCTTATATTAAATTTGTAAAAGAAATTAAAATCAATATGTATAGGGTGATCAAGCATAAATCATACTTAAATATGAATTTATCTTGAATCTTCCTATTTATAGCTTTCCTTGTCTCTCACTGTTTTCAGTTTATTTGTAGACATGGGAAGGGATAACTAACTCCTGATTTGTTCTGTTCTTTGAAAGCAAACAATATTTTACAGATAACTCTAAGGGTGGCATTGCTAATGAGTTTCATTAAAATAAAGTGGCATTTGTGTGCTGCAATAAAGTGAAACCTGAGGCTGTAGTTGTTTAATCTAAGCAGTGGGTGGAAAGGAGTTTACTTGCAAATGAAATGGAAGACACACTTGCTGACTAATATTCTCTGTAATATGATCCAGAGGGCATTTGTAATGAAATGCACAGATACAAAATTGGTATCTGCACCTGCAAAAAAGAGCCACAGATATCTGCAGATTCTCAAGGCTCTAAGCATTTGAACTAACAGCTCCTTGATGGTGTGGAGACATGTGAGTTCATATATTTCATTTTAAGTTGTATATAAGATCTTGTTGTCTTGTGTTGGATATAGTGACTGCTTATGACTGCATACAAGATAACCTTCTTAGACAAATTGTGCTGCGTGGTTCAGGTCAGAGATATATAAGAGGAGATAGGTTGGGTGGGAAACTGCATGAGTCTTGAAGTTCTTCTTCTATGTTTTGTGGAGCTATATGTTAAAAATCTCTGTGTAAGCCTCTGACTGGACAAAACTTGATTATCATAAACTGCTACTCTAAAAGTGAGCATTTGAAATCAAAATATATTCTTACCACACCTCTAAACCAGTTCTCATTCAGGTTTCTGCCAGGTCCCATCCCTATTGGTATTCTTCACTGATCACTATAAAAGCCCTTATAAACATAGTACCATAAATAAGGTTCACGTACAGTGGACTTTGCTAATCATCTTTTGTTTGTGTGTACATGATTTTGTCCTTATGTTCCTTATACAAATACATTTATTATTAATTCTTTTTTCTTTATTTATTACAGGAAGACTTTTGCAAACCAGTTGATTTTGATTTTGTACTGAACAGGGCTCATGCTGGTCTCCTTTTGTAGGGCGTTTCACAATCACTGGCTAACCACCAAAGATGCCTGACTGCCAGCTGTAGTGAGCTTCACTTTCAGCTGCATTGTTTTAGATGAATGTAGCTGTCCAGGCAGGTCATCAACACAGCATTGGTTTTTGCCCAAAGGGAGCTTTAAGCTGTAGACCAGAACCTTGACTGACTCTGTTAGTGAATGATTAACCAATAAAGGTTCTGAGGACTGGTCTGAGGAGCTGTCAGTGGCTGGGAAATGGTTTCCACTTTCACTGCCAGGTACAGTTAATTTTAATAGTTTAATTTGGAAATTGATAGGCTATCAGTATCTAAGATTAGCTCTCAGAATCTCAGGCTATCAGTAACTAAGATTAGCTCTATAACTCCACAATATTTGTTGCTACTTTGGCAAATAGAAGGCAGATGCCCTTGATGGAGGTAGGAATCAGTGTCCTCTAAGGCTTCTTCCAATATTTTGCTCCTTGAATCTGTCACTAGAAGGCATGTTTTCTAATTATTTAATCATTCTTGTGGCTCTTCTCTGAACCTTCTCCAGTTTTTCAACATCCTTTTGAATTGTGGACACCAGAACTGGACACACTCTTCCAGCATTGGCCACACCAATGCCAAATGTAGAGGTGAAATAACCTCTCTACTATTCTGGAATCCCATTCATACATCCGAGGTTCTCATTAGCCCTTTTGGCCACAGTGTCACACTATGAGCTCACATAATATGCTTTTATGGGTAGTGATGCCCATAGTGTTTACGTATATAATGCAATCACTGGCATTTGACTTAGCACTCACAGAAAAGGACTAGATGTTTCATGGAATCATAGAATCATAGAGCTGGAAGAGACCTCAGGAGCTCATCAAGTCCAGCCCCCTGCCCAAGGCAGGACCAATCCCAACTAAATCAACCCAGCCAGGGCTTTGTCAAGCTGAGACTTAAACACCTCTAGGAATGGAGATTCCACCACTTCCCTAGGCAACCCATTCCAGTGCTTCACCACCCTCCGAGTGAAATAGTTTTTCCTAATATCCAACCTACACCTCCCCCACTGTAACTTGAGAACATTGCTCCTTGTTCTGCCATCCATCACTACTGTGAACAGCCTTTCTCCATCCTCTTTGGAGCCTCCCTTCAGGAAGTTAAAGGCTGCTATCAAATCCCCCCTCACTCTTCTCTTCTACAGACTAAATAAACCCAAATCTCTCAGTCTCTCCTCATAGGTCATGCGCTCCAGCCCCCTAATCATTTTGGTCACCCTGCGCTGGACCCTCTCCAATGCATCCACATCCTTTCTATAGTGGGGGGCCCAAAACTGGACACAATATTCTAGAGGTGGTCTCACCAGAGCCGAATAAAGGGAAATAATCACTTCTCTGGATCTGCTGGCAATGATCCTCCTAATGCACATCAATATGCCATTAGCCTTCTTGGCTACAAGGGCACATTGTTGACTCATATCCAGCTTCTCATCCACTGTAATCCCCAGGTCCTTTTCTGCTGAACTGCTACTTAGCCATTCAGTCCCCAGCCTGTAACAATGCTTGGGATTCTTCCGCCCCAAATGAAGGACTCTGCACTTGTCCTTGTTGAACCTCATCAGATTTCTTTTGGCCCAATCCTCTAATCTGTCCGGGTCACTCTCGACCCTATTCGTGCCCTCCAGCATATCTACCTCTCCCCCTAGCTTAGTGTCATCTGCAAGCTTGCTGAGGGTGCAATCCATCCCCTCATCCAGGTCATTAATAAAGATGTTGAACAAAACCAGTCCTAGAACCGATCCTTGGGGCACTCTGCTAGAAACTGACCGCCAGCCTGACATCGAGCCATTGATCATTTCCCGCTGGGCCCGACAGTCTAGCCAGCTTTCTATCCATCTTACAGTCCATGTATCCCTTAACTTGCTGGCTTAACTTGCTGGCAAGAATATTGTGGGAGACCGTATCAAAAGCTTTGCTAAAGTCAAGGTATTTCACATCCACTGACTTTCCCATGTCCACAGAGCCAGTTAGCTCATCATAGAAGCTAATCAGATTGGTCAGGCACAACTTGCCCTTCATGAAAGATAGTGGCCAAAGGCTCCGCAATGACATTTGCCTACTCCCTCAGTACCCTCGGATGCATTAAATCCGGGTCCATGGACTTGTGTATGTTTAGCTTTTCTAAATAGTTCCTAACTTGTTCTTTCCCCATCAAGGGCTGTCCACCTCCTTCCCATACTGCGTTGCCTAGTGCATTTGTCTAGGAGCTGACCTTGTCCATGAAGACAGAGGCAAAGAAAGCATTGAGTACTTCAGCTTTTCCCACATCACCTGTCATTAGGTTACTTCCCTCATCTAGTAAGGGCCCCACACCCTCTCTGATCACCCTCTTATTGCTAACATGCCTCTAGAAACCTTTCTTGTTACCCTTCACAGCTGCAATTCCAATTGTGCTTTCACCTTCCTTTAATAAGATTTCTTTAAAATACTGCCAGTTCTCCTGGACTCCTTTCCCCTTCATGTAAGCATCCCAGGGAATCCTGCCCATCAGTTCTCTGAGGGAGTCAAAGTCTGCTCTTCTGAAGTCCAGGGTGTGTATTTTGCTACTCTCCTTTCTTCCTTTGGTCAGGATCCTGAAATCTACCATCTCATGATCACTGCTTCCCAGGTTGTCACCCACCTCTACTTCCCCTACTAGTTCCTCCCTGTTTGTGAGCAGCAGGTCAAGCTGCGCATGGCCCTTGGTCGGTTCCTTCAGCACTTGTACCAAGAAGTTATCCCCAACATTCTCCAAAAACTTCCTGGATTGTCTGTGTACTGCTGTATTGATCTCCCAACATATGTCAGGGTGATTAAAGTCACCCATGAGAACCAGGGCCTGTGATCTGGAAGCTTCTCTCAGTTGTCCAAAGAAAGCCTTGTCTACCTCATCCACTTGATCTGGTGGTCTATAGCAGACCTCAACCATGTCATCACCCCTGTTGTTTCCACCTCTAAACTTAACCCCTAGACTCTCAGCAGTCTTTTCTCCCTCTAAATACTGGAGCTCCAAGCAATCATACTGCTCTCTTACATACAATGCAACTCCTCCTCCTTTTCTCCCCTGCCTGTTCTTCCTGAACAGTTTATACCCTTCCAAGACAGTGCTCCAGTCATGCAAGCATCCCACCAAGTCTCAGTTATTCCAATCAAATCATAGTTCTTTAACTGGGCCAGGGCTTCTAATTCTTCCTGTTTGTTTCCCAGGCTTCTCGCATTGATGTACATAAACCTTAGATAACCAGTTGATCGCCCTGCCTTCTCCATCCAACTCAGGGGTCCTCCTTTGTTGCTCATTCCTCCTTGTGATTCTTTCCAGTGTCTGACTTCCTCACTTACCTCAGGGCTTTGGTCACCATTCCCCAACTAACCTAGTTTAAAGCCCTCCTCACTAGGTTTGCAAGCCTGCCCACAAAGATGCTCTTTCCTCTCTTGGTTAGGTGGATCCCATCTCTTCCTAACAATCCTTGTGCCCGGAACAGAGTCCCATGGTCAAAGAAACCAAAGCCCTCTCTCCAACACCACGTGCGCAACCATGCATTTACTTACTCAATTCAATGCTCCCTACCCAAACCTTTTCCTTCATCTGGAAGGATGGACGAGAACACCACTTGCACTTCAAATTCCTTGATCCTTCTTCCTAGTGCTACATAATCTGCTGTGACCCACTCAGGGTCATTCTTGGCCGTATCGTTAGTTTCTACATGGAGAAGCAGGAAGGGGTAGTGATTCGAAGGTTTAATCGCTTTCAGAAGACTCTCGGTCACATCCTGAATACGAGCTCCTGGTAAGCATCACACTTCTTGAGATTGCAGGTCTGGATGGAAGATGGATGACTCAGTCCCTCTTAGGAGGGAGTCCCCGACCACCACCACCCGTCTTCTTTTGGAGGTGGTGGTTGTGGAACCCCCATCCCTATGACTGCACATCCCATGCCTTCCGGTAGATGGTGTTCCCTTCTGATTTCTTCCCTGAGAGGTTCCTGCCAAAGCATTCTCCACCGCAGTGCCTGTGGAGAGAGCCTGAAAGCAGTTACTTACCTCTACAGGAATGGGGGATACCTGAGCTGGCCTTCTTCTCTTTCTAGGGGTTACATGCTGCCAGTTTTCCCTTCCTTGTGCTGTACTGCCCTGACTGGCTCTTCAGCCTGCTGTGGCTGGAGGATTAAACGCTGCCGTCTATCAAGGAAGTCTTCATCCTCTATGATAGAACATATGGTCGATACTTGGGCCTCCAGTCCTCCAATTTTTTCTTCCAAAATGGTGACCAGCTTGCACTTAGTGCAGATGAAATCCCTTGTTTCTTCTGGGAGGAAGACAAACATGGCACATGCTGTGCAGGTAACAACAGCAGAGCTATCACCATCCATACCTGCCTTCCTTCTGAGAGATTCCTCAGTTGTTAGTCAATGCCTCCCTGAAGGGCAGGAGTGTAGTGAAAAGATGTTACACTCGCCAGTCTTTATCTCACCCTCTTCCCAACTCCCTCTCACAAGCTCCCTGGTCGCTGACTCACTCCTTTATAAAGCTCTGGACTGCCTGATAGCCCCTCCCCCTAATTAAGGCCCAACCAATTAGCAGAGGCTTCTAGATTTCAAACCCTGCTTAGAAGCTCACAGCTTCCACCTGCTAGCCACAGCACACACTTCATGAGGGGTGGGGGGAAAGGAGAAGGAGAAAAAAAAAACCCACCCTGGTTATTGTTACAGGCTTTCTGCAATCTCAGGTATGATTCTTTTCACGTTTTGAAGTTTTAGCTACAGTAACTAAAAACTTATTTTTTTAATGAGAAAAAAACAACAACTGTCAGTCCCCAGCTAGTCCTGTATGGATGTACCGTGCACTTTGGGAATCACTACACCAGAGTGCAAGAACAGAAATGAAATTAACTACCAAAAAGGTCAGGAGCAAAAAATAGGGTTTAGTTATGCAAGTCAAGTAGAGTCACTGCAAGAGAATTGAGTCTAAAAAGGGGATTTAAACTGACTCATCTAATACCATCATCCAAGCTGATTTAAATGGAAAAGTTAAATAAAAACAGAATGAATTCCAAAAAAATAAAATTAATTACAAAATAGTTTTAATAATCTGAGAAATTGTTGGCACATATAAGAACTTCCCATCTGATTCTACTTACATTAAAATTGGTGTTAAAAACTCCCATTCTTCAGTGGGAGGTGGAACAACTCCTAGATTTGAAATACAGCCTATGAATGTTGGCTAAAATTGTCAAAAGTGCTTTCATCTCATTGAAATGTAATGGACTGGTGTGTAAGTGTCTTTTGAAATGGGGAGTTAGGCTCATCAATCACTCAGATGCTTTTGGAAATTTTATCCTTTATCTGGACAGTGTCGTTCTCACTGACTCCCTGTCTCTTCTTCCAGGGAATGGCTATTTTCATATATTTAGCTACAGGCCATTATACCTCTCTTGGGTTCACTCAGTATCTGATCTAGCATAATACAGCTCTGTCTGAAGGAATTCCTATTTGCCATCTGTCATGAAACATTATCTTGAATGGTACCTCAAGGATTAATAGCAATAAACCTTATTAGCTATGTAGTATTTTAATATTAAAGATATAAGAAATAATTCATTATTACAGAAAAATGTGTAGTTATAAAAGTTTTAATATGTCAATGTTCAATATAACAACATTTGAAAAGTGTATTTTATGTACAATAAACATGTAGCGTACACACTTATTACCATGACTAATAATTATTAGATCATATAATCTAATCTATAACTCTGTGACTTTGCATTAGATAATGCAGGATTTAACTGTAGAATTTTTCCAGCATGCATATCAAAGGCAATAAACAAAACTAATCATATACTCCCAATTAAATTTGGACATGAAACTTAGTGTAATGAGGTTCCTATGACTAAACTATAGTGTTTCTTGTGTGGCCTTAGATGAGTAATTTAATATCACTTCCTCAGTCTCTCTATCTGTAGAGTGTGGAAAATATTTTTCTGTTGCATCAGGATGAGATGAAACTTAGTACATTAATGTTACAAACACTTTGAGATCCTTGGAAGGAAGGAACTAGATAAATTTGAAGCATTATTATTACTTGTACTTCCATTATACTAAAATATATGACTTCCAAATTTCTTATTTAGTTGATAGTACTTCAGTACTTCTGAATATGTCTCTGGAAAACCCTAATATAGCTCCAGAAAATAGCAGTCACTAATAGCCACTATTGCTATTTTGGTCTGTAAGCTAAACTTCCCTGGGAGACATTCCAAAAAACCAGACATGCCAATGAAAGCCTGGATTTGGGAAAGCATTTGTGTTTGTCTTAAGCTGTTGTTTACGGCTGTCCTCATTCAGCAAGGTACTTGAGAACATACTCAAGTCCCATGAAAGTTAATCAGGGAATTGGGGCCTTACTGGATTATACTGGGAAACAAAGTTTCAAATAGCAGAAATCTTCATATTTCACAAGGAAGCACATGCTGGGCTGAGCCTGTTCCATTGAAGCAGATGAATGTTTTGCTAGTGACTTTAATGGGTGCAGTATGATCAGGAGCCACTTACATTGCTTACTACATTGTTTTCTCTGGGAACAAAATCTATATACTCTGTGGGGCCAATGGCACATCGTCCAGATATTTTACTTCAAAATGGAGCCTCCTATTCTTAAGGTCCATATTCTGTGAGTTGTCAATATATTTTGCAGGTATTATTGACAGTACGCAGGTGGAGCAGAGGCAGGTTGTTGCAGTGACTGGCGATGGAACCAATGATGGACCAGCACTTAAAAAAGCTGATGTAGGCTTTGCAATGGTATGACCCTGAACATAGTTATTTGTCATTTTCTTTGCATCATAGATTTGCTTAGAGAGAGTTTTTCTGTTTATATAATGCATGGAGTAAAATGGTTTATTGATTGTTCATTTAGTGATGTTCATTTCACACATTGAGAAGTTTCAGCTTTCTGGAAATGGCTGTAATCACTTGTGTAATCAAGGGTTTTTAATGCAGTTCCAGAATGTAATCAGCAGAGAGTTTTGCTTGGTATAATTTTTTGCAAGAATCTTATAAAAATAAATATTGAGAATGTGCAGAATCCTGATGTCAATAGAAGAAAGTTCATTTTGAATTCTTCCTGGTAGCAAGATGGAACAGGAAGAACACTTTCCTATTTAACAGAACATTATTTTGACTTGGTAAACTCTACCACCAAATACAATTTACTAGTCCACCTACATTTTGTGACACTGTTACAACAGCATCTGAAAACAAGAAATGAACAGCATCACAGATACTGAGTTCAAATGGAGCTGTGCAATTTCAATTTGTACTGGCAGTTCTATATAGGCATATTTAAAAAAAATCCATCAGAACTACAGCAACACGTATATTAGCTCCCTTATTCATCCTCAGTTGCTATCATCAAATTCTCAAATAGCTTGCTTTCTACTGACACACACCTATTAGCCAACGTGTCCAAGACGCAGCATGTACTCACCAGTTACCATTATTTCATTCTGTGGTTAAGCAGTTGTAAAAGATACAAAAGATCCATTTTCTAACTACTGCTTTTTTCTTTCTCATCACTCATTTTTATCATAATTTTCTACTATTTTTTCCCAGGGTATTGCGGGCACCGATGTTGCAAAGGAAGCCTCCGATATTATCCTGACAGATGATAATTTCAGTAGCATTGTGAAGGCTGTCATGTGGGGCCGTAATGTTTATGATAGCATCTCCAAGTTCCTACAGTTCCAACTTACTGTTAATGTGGTGGCTGTGATTGTGGCTTTCACTGGGGCATGTATTACACAGGTAAGCTGAGCTGCAGAGACACCACAAAACAGGGATGCTGAGACTGTCTGATAGCCCAAAGAGCCAAATACCTAATTCATCAACTTTTCAGCTGATGCTTTCAACTGGTTACCACTGTCTTCTTAAATCCTAGCATGTTGTTAGAAAGCATGGTTCCTGGGCAATAAGTTTGGGAATTATTAATTACAGGTGAGAGTTAGATTTGGAATCATTCATGTTATCATTCATAGAGATATTCCCAATAGTTTTACATTTGATTGGACTGCAATTGCTGGTACAGTCAAGATGGCAGTATTGTCATTTAGGAATGATCCAGACAGGGAAACTTTCAATTAAGAACAAAGAAAACATTTTAGTGCTTTTAAGTTTTGTTTGCTGATTCAAATAACTAAAACAAGGACCATCATGTACAGAAATATCTTTTCTGACTAATTTTTTCATCTGAATAATCTATTCTTAATTGCTAATCATGGAATCATAGGGTTTGAAGAGACCTCAGGAGATCATTGAGTCCAACCCCCTGCTAAAAGCAGGACCAACCCCAACTAAATCATCCCAGCCAGGGCTTTGTCAAGCCAGGACTAAAAGCCTCTAGGGATAGAGATTCCACTATCTCCTTAGGTAACCCATTCCAATGCTTCACCACCCTCCTAATGAAATAGTTTTCCTAATAACCAACCTAGACCTCCCACACTGCAACTTGAGACTTCATTCAATCATCTGTTGCTATCCTCATTTACATATTATTTTAGCAACCTTGTAAAACCTTATCCACTGTGAGAAATGAAAGAAGAATCAACAGCTTTGTGCTATTCAGCAATAGTTTGATTAGACAGCAAGTGTGAAAAATTGAGAAGGGGTAGGGATTCATAAGCTCCTATATAAGGCAAAGTCCTGAATATCAGGACTGTCTCTATGAAATTAGACCACCTGGTTACACTGTTCAGCAAATCACTTGTCACTTGATCAAATACCCTGATTAACTTATGTACTCACCCAATTAAGACAACTGACGTGTTTAAAATGTTTGTTTTCTGTGCCTTTCCTCACAGTAAAGAAAACCTGGGGCTCCAGCCACAGTGAGAACAAGTCAGTTGATTCTGGCTCTCAGACACAATGCTGCGGGTTTGGTTTTTCACCATGGTTTTGCCATGACATACCCTAACATCCAGCCCTAGCCAAGGCTATATATGTAGCAATCTGACCAAGCACAAAAAATGCAAACCAAGGTGAACACCACTTCAATATCACTACTTTTTCATAAGCATACCTCTTTTTTAAATATCTCATTTTGGTCAGCAACGGGCAAGGGAATGTATATAATGAAAGGAGCATGCAGGTTTATTGCCTCCAGTATCAAAAAGCAAATGACATTGTTGTTAGCATTTTCACCACATCCCTAAACCAGCAATTCTCAAGAGTGGCATATGCTGGAGATGAGTGCTTTTGAAAACTCATAAATTTGATAGAAGAAATGCAAATCTACAAAAACACCACACCTCCCCTTACCGCCCATTGCACAAATACGCATATCTGTCACTGCAGGTAAATTCCATCTCTGATTCATACACCTGTGAGATAAACAATGAATAAATCACTAGCTCCACTTCAGGAATATGCTTACACTATAGTCATGGAATCACTATGTGAAAATTGAGGCCTGGTCTCTGTTAAGCCAAGAGGTTGAGCTCCTTTCAACTAATTCTTCTCAATTTTCAAGCCTCAGTTGTACTTGGCAAGCTGCAGAAAGGTCTCAGGTAGTCCCACTGGCACTGCTAAGCATCTTCGCAGGGATTGGGCACAGCTGTGTTCATTTAGCTCCTCTGGGAAGAAAGGAAGTTATGATCCTAAGACCGTGGACAGTACTAGATTCATCAGAGGAAGCAGGAATGGCTCTACGGAAACCAGTAGAAAATACCTTACCCAGATGACGTACCTGTTGTATCTTGTCAAAGGGAAACAGAGTAGCAACAGTCTCCTTGCTCTCCTATAAACACAATGCCTTTAGGAGCTGCTAATTGCAGGGGTGCCCCTCCTTATTGATCCCTACTTTGACTATGCCTTCTAGCCACAACTGAGCCTATGATAAGGTGGAAGGAAGGGGAATTTTCTGGCAAAGGTTTTGTGGCTTTTTTTTCTTCAGGAATACTTCAAATCATATTGACAGACTATTTAGCATTAAGGGATAATGGCTGGTAACTAAAGAGAAGTACAAATATTATAGAAAAAATATTATTATTATAAGTCCCTGGCTGGGATGATTTAGTTGGGGTTGGTCCTGCCTTGGGCAGGGAGCTGGACTCAACGACCTCCTGAGGTCACTTCCAGGCATAGGATTCTGTGATTCTATGATTATAGGTTCATGTCATTCGTGCTGTGGTCAAAGTCAAAGTGGCCATTTCCTTTTAAATCCCTGTCTTCAGTCATTCAGACATTACTATTGCTCCTTCCCCCCAAAAAAAATTCTTTTTGGACTAAATTTCTCTTGATTGGTTTCCAGCAATTTTTTAATTGCTTTGTGAGCTTGAATGAAAATGTGACTCACTTTTTAAATAATTTTGTCTGTTTTTGTGCTTGGATAATGCAACCGTTATTGTGTGGGTAGTTAATTTTTTGTATTTGAAAATAGATTTTTTTCAAATGTATTATAAATGTTTGAAAGTTAAAAACTGAACATGCTCCATGATTTTTTTCTACTAGTTCAAGGCCTCTCTTCACCTAACATCAAAGTACATTGGGAGTCTTTCCACTGGCTTCCAACAGGAATTGAACAAGGCCCTAAAAATACATAATGAAGAACAGTTTTGCTACGATCTCCATCATACGCATTTCCCACAGTGGTGTTCTTTTGAATGTCTGATCGTTCTGTTAAAAATAAAATTTTCTCTGGGGTTAATATATTTTTATCACTATAAATCTCTATGAAATTGGTCAGTTCTACAATAAAATAGCAAAGCCAAAGATAGAGAAATTCTAAAATGATTTAAAATTAGAAATTGTTGAAATATGCTGCAGTGGACTTGAAGTGTGGCTGTGCTTTCCCTTACAGACTCAAAGTTAGGCAAACACACTGAAAGACAATGTTCACTGAAAGACAAGCATTACTAAAAATCCCTTTTGAGAACATACTATACCCTCTGGTTGTTATAAAAATAGATACGGTACAAAATGCATGACCATACTGAAAAATCTTAAGTACAGAATTCAGGTTGTAAATGTATAGGAACAACTTTACACTGGTCTTAAAATATTAATTTGACTGAAACTTTTAAATTCTTATTAACAAGTAAAGAAAACTAAAAAACAATTATTTTCAAAATAGAAGCATAGCTCTCAGTGACCTTGACAAGGGCTTTCCTATATAGCAAACATTTCCTACCCATTTTACTGTGTTTGTACAAGTATTTTGTCCATATTGTACATATAGAATATAATTTTATTCTTAAGTTAACATTCTGGTTTATGGGCAACAAGTTACTTTCCATAATATTTCATCTGATCTAGAATGAGAAAACTGGTTTCTCTTTTAAACTCTAGTCTTTTCTCATAAAATTCCCTGCAATTCATCACTTCCACACAAGATTACAAATGTCAATGTTTGAGTATGAAAGATTTTATTTTTAATTTAATGCAGGACTTCTGGCTTTTCTGTTTAAAGACAGAATCAATAAGACAAATCCTCACTTTTATTAATTTTCTATCATTCAGCCTGTAGCTTGCAACCATATGGCCTTGGACTTAGTAGATCCAATAAATTACCTAGAAGCCCAGATCTGGTAATTGCATCAGCACTGCACAGGTAGTAGACTCTTATCCCCATGGAGTGCCAGTGAAGTTAGAGGGGCTACAAATTGGTACAAAGCTTCAACTGCAGGATAGTAGTCATGGACAGCAATTAAATGAAACCTTAAAGAAGCACCTATGTGCTGCAAGAGATGATGCATGATAGATGGCATGCTCTCCTGAATACTGAACAAGTGCCTTGGTAAGTCATAAAATAAACTCTAGTGCTGAGTTTTTCAGGTAGTGTAAAATGGAGGTTCTGAACACTTGCCATCATTACTAGACTTTCCCTACTCTTCAAGGCTCTCTCTCTCAAGTGACCAAAACATCTCTTCACTGTCTCAGGCACTCCTCTCTTGGGGGCTGGATTTATTAACACAATATTTCTCAAACTTAAGTTCTCAAATCTCCAGAAGGTCTGTACTGCCCATCTTTCCCACCAGCGGAGTCTCTGCCCAGAGCCTTTTCACTGAAGATTCATTCCCAGCTGCTATTTCCCACTTCTGCTGCTGTTTCAGTCTCTCACTCTGATTGTCTCTTTCCCTCCGCCTGCCCTTTGCAGCTTTTTATTGGGGAATCAGCTTGTCTGTGCCCTGATGGTTCTGTTAATTAAACTACAAATAACTGACAGAGCTAATTAGATGGAACTAGCTGTCTTAAGGACTCTGGTCCACTCTATTACACATGCCTTTTCAAATTAACCTAATTGTTTATTCCTTGCCTCATTCACTGAGCACTGTCCAGCCTGTTTTAAGTGTGGTTGACATCTGCATGCACCTTGGCTGATGTACTATTTACTAGAAGTGTCCTTTCTGCACGGTGAGCATCCAGGTCTACTTTGTTAAATCGAACTAAACCAGGCTAAAACTACTGATTTTAGTAGATTAATGAGGTTCCTGGAGATTCTCATCTCATTCTCCAGATACCAGGTGTAGTGGCTGTGGCTCATTCAGTATGCAGCTTTCTCAGCGGCCAAGAGATTCTTGTGGTGCCTTGCTCAAATACTGTGAACTGTTGTGCAGAGACTAGAACTTGAAAAAAAATCTCATCTTAAAAGGATACAAATTTGGCAAAAATTAAAGGTTCTTTAAAAAGCACTGTAGAAATTAAATGTTATCATAAGTACAGCTGTCACTATACACTTCAGCTCCTGTATAATTAGAATGAAAGATACTTCAGAAATTTATAAGGTATTATTTTGCATGTTTCTTATTGTTAACACACTCTAGCATGCTAGACAACAGCATCTGAAAAATCCTAACAATGTAGGGGTCTTTTGTGTTTTTATTTAATTACACTGAACAGTAAATAGAATTAGACTATACTGATCACCTGAAGATTGGAAGTAAATATCAAGGAGTGTGCAAATAGAAATTAAAAGAGTGAGTACTCTGTGTTAAACTAATATCTGATAGGACTGGCAGCAAAAATGTTTGTAGTTACTGAATGTTTCAAAAGTTTTCCAAAATATCTATTGTCCCATTAAAGATGCTTATGTATGCTAGTGTATGCCTATGCTAAGAGAAAAGTGGGAGTTAAAAGGAAAAGAAAAAAACTACCTTTCTGTCTCCTTACAGCTTGCCATCTTAACTCCAAAATAATAATCTCTAAAAAATTTTAGGCTGTCACAATAGATTTGTGGTTTATTGCCAATCTCTTGTGATTTGTACTTTAAGTGTTTTCCAAAATAAAGTAACATCACTTGATATGAGGTACTGTTACCTTTAGGCAAATAGTAACCTTTTCCAAGGTCAGATGAAAAAGAACTTGACAAATAAGTGGTGATCTCAGGTGGCTCACAATGTGAACATCTTTCCTCTCCACTGTCATGGGATGATGATGTATTATTTTGAACCTCACTTACCAGATCAAAAGATTCTTTGGCTAGTTGGTCAATGGCCAGAGACGGCCAAAAAAGCATTAAGCTTGCATCCCACTTGCCTATCCTGGCACTGCATAGAGTCAACACAGAATTAAAAACTATAATGGAAGACTTAACTCTATGTCTGGTGGGCATTCTCCTTAGTTTCCAATAACTAATCAGAAACCAGGTAGCACTGCAGTAGAAATTCATTACCCTGGCAGCTCAAACTAATGTGTGTTACTGTTTGGGCTTCAGCTTAGAACAAGGTTTTACATTTGACTGAGCTGGGCACAGTCAAGTGTAAAATTGATGGATGATGGATAATTGTTAGAGGCATCTTAGAATCTCAGGGTGATTGGCACAGTGAACTGATAAGAACGTGCCCATGCTGACAACTGCTGTTTACACTTATGTGAGGATGGGTCAGAGAGAGAAAGTGCCTGTAACACTATTCATAGGAAAATCTGAGGCTTTTGCTATTACCTAAATGATTGTTTATTATGAATAATGTAACAGCAATTCCAGCTTCTAAAGTTCTCTCCAAATAGAAAATGTTTGTGTAGCACTCTCATTAACTAAACATCACAAGGAAAATTCTTCAGTAAAGACCTGATTATGCCCCTCCCTTTCTATGTATGTTAGGTATCTGAGCTCCAGGGATGTAAAATCCTGTTTTATTGGCTAACAGGTTAAACATATTGTTGAAGGCTGCTATCAAATCCCCCCTCACTCTTCTCTTCTATAGACTAAATAAGCCCAACTTCCTCAGGCTCTCCTTGTAATCATTTTTGTTTCCCTCCATTGGACTTTCTCCAATGTGTCCACATCCTTTCTGTAATGGGGGCCCCAGAATTGGATGCAATATTCTAGATGTGGCCTCACCAATGCTGAATAAAGGGGAATAGTCACTTCTCTAGATCTGCTGGCAATGCTCCTACTAATGCACCCTACTATGCCCTTAGCCTTCTCAGCTACAAGCACACACTGTTGACTTATATCCAGCTTCTCATCCACTGTAATCCCTGGGTCTTTTGCTGCTGCCTAGCCAGTCGGTCCACAGCCTGTAACAGTGCTTGGTATTGTTCCATCCCAAGTGCAGGACTCTGCACTTGTCCTTGTTGAACCTCATCAGATTTCTTTTGGACTAAACCTCCAGTTTGTCTAGGTCGCTCTGTTCCCTATCCCTACCTCTCCTCCTTGCTTATTGTCATCTGCAAATATGCTGAGGGTGCAATCCATCCCCTCATGCAGGTCATTAATAAAGATGTTGAATAAAACCGGCCCTAGAACTGACCCTTAGAACTATGGACTCAGAGAATTGTAGATTCCTAGGGCTGGATGAAACCTCATGAGGTCATCTAGTCCAGCTCCCTGCCCAAAGCAGGACCAATCCCAACTAAATCATCCCAGCCAGGGCTTTGTCAAACCAGGACTTAAATACCTGTAGGGATGGAGATTCCACCACCTCTCCAGATAACCCATTCCAGTACTTCACCACCCTTCTAGTGAAATAGTTTTTCCTAATATCCAACCTAGACCTCCCCCTTTGTAACTTGAAACCATTGCTCCTTGTTCTGCCATCCATCATTACTGATGGATGCCTCTCTCCAATGCATCCACATCCAATGCCTCTCTCCAATGCATCCACATCCTTTCTGTAGTGGGGGGCCCCAGAACTGGACACAATACTGCAGATGTGGCCTCACCAGAGCTACCCTTGGGACACTCCGCATGATACTGATGGCCAGCTAGACATCAAGCCATTGATCGCTACTCATTGAGCCCAACAATCTAGCCAGCTTTCTATCCGTCTTACCATTTATCCAATCCATACCATCCAGTAACATAAAATTGGCAACCTAGTTTATCCTATTTATCCTTTGCTGGTGTTGCATAACAGAAGACTGAAGTGAATTCTCCTGATAAACCAAGTTAGTGCTGCCTATTGCCAGGAAATCAGGAGTCTTATTAAAGCTAATCCTTCTCTGCTCCCTAGCGTGCCTAACTCCTGCCAAAGCAGTAGATTAGGGCATCCAGGCTCAGAGCAGGCCAGACCTGAACATTGTTTTTTCAATACAGTATGTAACAAATGATTTTTTAAAATGCAAGTTCCTATGTTTGCAGGGAAATTAACTTCTTGTGTCTTTAGTGAAAGCAAAACAGTAATTTCAAGCCACCACAGAGACCAAAATGTTTAAGGTTTTTCTCCAAGTGCTCTCCTTAACAGAAAGTGGTCCTTGGTATTGAAACTAATATAAAAGCTTGAGGGTATGTCTAGACTACATGCCTCTGTCGCCAGGAGCAGTTAACGAGGTTTACAGGAGCGGTCGACAAAGGTGTTCCCTGTCGACCGATCCGTGTCTTGACTGCCACGCTGTGCCGACAATCAGCTGAGCCGGCACAGCACAGTGGCTATTTTTATTTTAATGAAGCAGGGGATATTTAAATCCCCGCTTCATTGACTATGTCGGGTAGTCTAATTTACATGCCTCTGGCGGCAGAGGCATGTAGTCTAGACATACCCTGAGAAGGCTTCATTAAAAATAAACATTTACATCTTTCAAGGAAAGTGCAAACTTCAAATAAGTGTTTTAATGGTATTTATTTTGGTCTGTAAATTATTCTGACACTCCTTCACCTCATCTATGCACCATGGTAGAAAATATATGGCGCATAACAAGAATACTGTGATATTCAAACTTTCACACTGACATGAATAAAGTACCTCTCTCTTTCTACATCTGAAAACAGACTTCAGTAATGGTACCTATTTCCAATTTGCTATTTCCAATTTGCACTAAAGGCATAGGAAGGAGAAATATTTATCTACATTACAAGAAAAAAATCTACCTCTTTCTTCCCTGCTCTGGCTTTTACAAGCAACCACAGTTACATGTCATTAAAATTGGACCAGTGAGGTCCAGTCAAATCACAATTTAATATATATTTGTCATTTATTTTTCACCTAAGGTCTGTATTAGGGGTTTTTTTTAACTTATTTATTTGTTTTTAATGTGATCTAAAGCCCTATTTGGTGTGACCTTAGTTTGTTTCATCTTGGATTAAATGAACAAATAGCTCTTTCTACAGGTTGCTAAACTAGTTTAGAAAAACGTAACCCTACCATACCTAATCCTACCAAAATTTTTAACACCTTGGTCCCTCTGATGGTGGGGGGAGAGAACATAGGGGGCAGTTGCCCTGGGGCCTGGCAATTAAAAGGGACCCATAGCTCCATCTGCCACTGCTGCCACAGTAGCAGTGGCAGTGGCTGGAGCATCAGTCCCCTTTGAATTGCTGCCAGAGCACCGTTCTATGCAGCTTTGAGGAGTAGGGGGTGCACCACAGTCTGGGTGGCTTTGAAGGCTGCTTTCCCCAGCCCCGCACCTTCTTCCCAAGGCCCCCTCACACTTGCCCAGGGTCCACAGTGGCTGTCAGCCCCACTGGTAGTAATGCTGATGTTTGGATTTCCAGTGCATATTTTTGGATGAAGAGCATGAACATTAGTTCCTAATGGCTCTTCCTGTGATGTAGTAGATGAATCAATATCTTCATTCCCTGTTTGCTTTCAGTCAGATGCTGAGCACATTCAGTTCACATCTGAGTTGTATCACTTACCTTATTTCTGTTAAATATTAAAAATTAAAAAACGAATGATCAAAATCTCACATTGAATTGCTGCAAGATTTTGGTAAATTTCAGCCAACACAGAGTGTGTACTACAGCATATTATAGACATAACTTCCATATCAATTCACATTAAACTTCATATTTTAAATTGTTTTAATATAGATTTTTTTGTTGGTCTCTGCCCAGGAAAACATGTTTTTCAATAATCTCTTAATACCCAAACCTGACTCTTCCAGAAAATTTAAAAACAACACATGAGGTAACGGGCTACAGTACATTGTATTATCAGAACATTTATATGGAATAAATGTGACACTAAATAATATGTGTGGATGCAAATACTGCTTGATGAAATGATTGGAGAGAAATCTGATTGTTCATCTTTGCTCGCCTCCATGCCTTTTCTACTGTTACTGACTTGCAGTAGCACACTAAGACATAGAGTGTGAAGGGAAGCAATGACCGAGACAGTTATCTTTTTAGCAAACCAAAATAGAGTCACAGTCTATTTTATTTTGTCTCCTAAGGACTCTCCACTGAAAGCTGTGCAGATGCTGTGGGTCAATCTAATTATGGACACCTTTGCTTCTCTTGCACTGGCCACTGAACCCCCTACAGAGGCTCTGCTGCTAAGGAAACCATATGGCAGGAACAAGCCTCTTATATCACGTACCATGATGAAGAACATTCTGGGCCATGCTGTCTACCAGCTCACTCTCATTTTTACACTCCTCTTCGTTGGTAAGATAAACATATTTTTTGTTCACTGCTACAACTTGCTGCTGCTTCATTCACAAATGGTCTCTCTCTAGCTGTTTGCCCCCAAATGTACTGCAAATTCAAAGTACCAAACATTTGCAGCAAGCTTTAGTTTAGGCATGTCCCAAGTTTTAAGCCATGCAGTGGGACCAAGAGAAATAAAGGGAGATGGAATAGTCCCAGCTGAAGGATAATGGGATTTAGGGGATCTTGCTAGATCCTTTCATATCTTCCCATTAAGAATGCAGGATTTGCTTAATCTAGTTTTTTTGAATGTTAAAAAAGTGTAGGTTCAAGGCATTGGCAAATGTTTGGGTCAGTATGGGTCTTAACCAAACTGGTCATTCTGTTCCTAAGCTCACATTTCAAGCCTTGTCCTCTTCACTAGTAAACTAAATATTTTGTTTGTGTTTAATCTGAAATGTACAAAATGTATCAGAAGGACAGAACAGGTCATGCTAGTGGGGGAGTGGCACTATACATGAAAGAAAATGTAGACTCTAATGAATTAAAAATCTTAAATGAACCAAAATGTTCCATAGAATCTCTATGGATAATAATTCCATGCTCTAATAATAAGAATATACCAACAGGGATATATTATCGACTACCTGTCCAGGATAGTGATAGTGACTATGAAATGCTAAGGGAGATTAGAGAGGCTATCACAATAAAAAATAATAGTGGGGGATTTCAACTATCCCTCTAGTGAAGGGGTACACATCACCTCAGGGCAGAATACAGAGCTAAAATTTCTTGATACCTTAAATGACTGCTTCTTGGAGCAGCTGGTTCTGGAACCCACAAGGGGAGAGGCAATTCTTGATTTAGTCCTAAGTTATATTTACTAAGTAAGTATATATTTACTATATATTCATAAATTATATTTATCTCTTGGATCTGGTAAATATAACTGGACCACTTGAAAATAGTGACCGTAATGTACTAAAACACCTCAGCAGCCCAAAATTTAATTTCAGAAAGGGGAACTACACAAAAATGAGGAGGTTAGTTAAAACAAATTAAAAGATACAGTGACCAAAGTAAAATCCATGCAAGCTACATGGAAACTTTTCACAGACATCATAATAGAGGCCCAACTTAAATGTATATCCTAAATTTAAAAACACAGTAAGAGAATCAAAAAAGTGCCACTGGGGCTTAACAACCAAGTGAAAGATGTGAGAGATTAAAAAAAAAAGACATTGTTTAAAAAGTGCAAGTTAAATCCTAGTGAGAAAAATAGAAAGGAGCAAAAACTCTGTCAAATTAAGTGTAAAAATATAAGAAAAGCCAAAGAGGAGTTTGAAGAACAGCTAGCCAAAAACTCAAAAAGTAATAGCAAAATGTTTTTAAGTACATCAGAAGCAGGAAGCCTGCTTAACAACCAGTGGAGCCACTGGACAATTGAAATGCTAAAGGAGCACTCAAAGATGATAAGATCATTACAGAGAAACTAAATGAATTCTTTGCTTTGGTCTTCATGGCTGAGGAAGTTAGGGAGATTCCCAAACCTGAGCAATTCTTTTTAGGTGACAAATCTGAGAAATTGTATCAGATTGATATGTCATTAGAGGAGGTTTCGGAACAAATTGATAAATTAAACAGTAACAATTCACCAGCACCAGATGGCATTCACCCAAGAGTTCTGAAAGAATTCAAGTGTGAAATTGCAGAACTATTAACTGTGGTTTGTAACCTATCCTTTAAATCCGCTTCTGTACTAATGACTGGAAGATAGCTAATGTGACACCAATATTTAAAAAGGGCTCTAGAGGTGATCCTGGCAATTACCGACCAATACGTGTTACATCAGTATCGGGCAAATTAGTTGAAACAATATTATAGAGGAACATAATTTGTTGGGGAAAAGTCAACATGGTTTCTGAAAAGGGAAATCATGCCTTACTAATTTACGAGAGCTCTTTGAAGGGATCAACAAATATGTGGACAAAGGGGATCCAGTGGATATAGTGTAGTTAGATTTCCAGAAAGCCTTTGACAAGGTCCCTCACCAAAGTCTCCTAAGTATCATAGAATCATAGAACCATAGAGCTGAAAGAGACCTCAGGAGGTCATCAAGTCCAGCCCCCTGCTCTAGGCAGGACCAATCCCAACTAGATCAACCCAGTCAGGGCTTTGTCAAGCCGAAACTTAAACACCTCTAGGGATGGAGACTCCACTACTTCCCTAGGTAACCCATTCCAGTGTTTCACCACTCTCCTAGTGAAATAGTTTTTCCTAATATCCAACCTGGACCTCTCCCACCACAACTTAAGACCATTGCTCCTTGTTCTGCCATCCGTCACCACTGTGAACAGCCTTTCTCCATCCTCTTTGGAACCTCCCTTCAGGAAGTTGAAGGCTGCTATCAAATCCCCCCTCACTCTTCACTTCTGCAGACTAAACAGACCCAACTCCCTTAGCCTCTCCTCATAGGTCATATGCTCCAGCCCCCTAATCATTTTGGTTGCCCTTCGCTGGACCCTCTCCAATGCGTCCACATCCTTTTTGTAGTGGGGGACCCAGAACTGGACACAATACTCCAGATGTGGCCTCACCAGAGCCGAATAAAGGGGAATACTGACATCTCTGGATCTGCTGGCAATGCTCCTCTTAATGCAGCCTAATATGCCATTAGCCTTCTTGGCTACAAGGGCACACTGTTGACTCATATCCAGCTTCTCATCCACTGGAACCCCCAGGTCCTTTTCTGCAGAACTACTACTTAGCTGGTTGGTCCCCAGCCTGTAACAATGCTTGGGATTCTTCCATCCCAAGTGCAGAACTCTGCACTAGTCCTTGTTGAACCTCATCAGATTTCTGGTGGCCCAATCCTCCAATTTGTCTAAGTCACTCTGGACTCTATCCCTGCCCTCCAGCGTATCTACCTCTTCCCCTAGCTTAGTGTCATCTGCAAACTTGCTGAGGGTGCAATCCATCCCCTCATCCAGGTCATTAATAAAGATATTGAACAAAACCGGTCCTAGAACCGAATCTTGGGGCACTCTGCTAGAAACCGACTGCCATCACTAGAAACCAACCGCCATGGGTCATGGGATAAGAGAGAAACTCCTCTTATAGATTGATAACTGATCAAAAGGTAAGAAACAAAGCGTTGGAATAAATGGCAAGTTTTCAGAATGGAGAGAGATAACTAGTGGTGTCCCCCAAAGATCCGTACTGGGACCAATTCTATTCAACCTATTTATAAATTATCTGGACAAAGTCATAAACAGGGGGGTGGCAAAATTTGCAGATCATACTAAACTTCTCAAGATAGTTAAAACCAAAGCAGACTGTGAAGAGCTTCAAAAAGAGCTCACCAAACTAAGTGCTGAGGTAACAAAATGGCAAATGAATTTTAATGTTGATAAATGCAAAGTAATGCACATTGGAAAAAACAATCCCTACTATACATAGAAAATGATGGGGACTAATTTATCTGTAACCCTTCTGCCAGGTAGCACCAGCAGCAGCTGGGGCCGGGTTCAATATCTAGGAGTCCCTTTTCATCCATCTCACACACAACCGGTTCGAGCCCCCACCCAGTAGCCTGAGAAATTCACACACCCCTGGGCGCCTCTGAGAGGCAATACTTCCCCACTCACAAGCACAGAGTCTGAGCATAGAAAATAAACTTTTAATGAAAGAGAGAGAGAAGTCACATGGCATTAGCTTGGGAAAATACCCCAACCAAAGTTCATAACCAACCCATGAGTAACCATCCCAGCTCAAATGGATTGAGCAATGTCCTTTGCCTCTCAGGTTCACTAGTCCAACAATGTAAGGGTCCCATTCACCTACTCAAACTTTCTCTTTACCCCACTTCAAATGCCCCACTTACAGCTCTGTCTAGTCAGTGCAGACCCAGACATATCACCCTGATGACTCCACTTATTGAGCCTGAGGCCATGCCACCTTTGTGCTGCTCCTGTGGTCCGCTTGCTCCACCAGCCGCCCTGCTGGCTGCCTGCCACTTCTTCTACTGGCCAACCGCTGGTCACTCCCACCAGCTGCCCTGCTGGCTGCCTGCCGCTGCTCCTACCAGCCGCCTGTTGCTCTCACCAGCCACTCTGCTGGCCACCTGCTGCTGCTCCTCACCAGCTGCCCTGCTGGCCTCCTGCTGCTTCTCCTATCGGCCACCTGCCAGATGCTCCCACCAGCCGCTCTGCTGGCCGCAATGGGTCTGGCTCCAGGCCAAACCAGTGACTTCAGCTCTTAGTGATTTCAACTCTTTAGCCACCACGTAGGTTGGCAAAAAGGTTCTAGCTTTCACTGGCATAACAAAAAGACTCCCCATGGAGTCTGCTTTAGGTCTATCCTTAGAACAGGGGGGCAAAGAGACAGGTCGAACCAGTCTTACAGCTCACACCTGGCAGGCATGATGCAGGCTGGCTCAAGCTCTTTTCCCCCAACTCAGTTCACTCAGCTCTGGAAGGAGGAAGCTTGTTTATCTGAGATCCCTTACAATGATGGTGTCTCTCTTGCAAGCGCTGGTGTCCTATTTTACAGTTCCTACATTTAGGGGTAGCATGGTGTGTGACCCCACAACAGCCAAATTAGTTACAGTACACCACATTCCATTCTAACAATCGTTCCTCCATCAGCCCTGGCTGAATTTGATTTACATAACCACACCCAGGATTCCTTCCCCATCCCGGCATGAGCTGTATTTACATATCAACAGTTGTTTATCTTGCAGGGCTAAACAATTTGAGTGAGCATACCAACCCCCAGGACTGCTCTCTCCTTTAAGCTGGCTGATTGCAAGCAGTAGTTCAGCCCCTGCTTACATCCTCCCCCCAGCCAAAAATTTGTCGTCCCGGCAAAATACATTCCTGATTATACCAGCAACTTGAGTTCTCCCGAAAGGGTCTAAGGTACCCCACTATGGCCTCTACAAGCCTGTGTGCTAGGTGTATCACAAACCACTCCTGGTGCATTGTAAGTTAGCCTGTTCACTGGTTGTATAACCCTATCACGTCTGTTGAGTGCAGGCACAGCAGGAACTGTGGAGACTTCTTCTGGGGGTAGGTCTGATGAGGGTTTACATGGAGGCACCCACTCTACAGGCACAGGCCTTTGCACCTGTTGCTGAGATGCTGGGATGTCCAAGGCACCAGGGACACCTTCCCTTTGAACATTCCCTCTGTCCACTGACATAGGTGGGTCTTCACAAGCCTGTTCATCTCCCAGAAGATCTGGAGATGTAGATGGGACAAGCTCATCATCCAAGGTTGGTCTGGTTGCGGACAGCGGGTTGCCTTCCACAGGCCTAAATATATCAGCCACAGGATTCAGAGCCACAGAAGTGGATCTCTCCCCGTGTCTAACTGATGGAGTTCGGAATCTGGTCTGCATCCTAGTATACTCCATGGGATCATCTTCCTCTACAGATTCACTCTCAAAGGTGCTGGGTAAAGGCAGATTATCTTCACAGGGCCCACCACACGTGTTGGGTGGTTGACTTGACTGGACACCCCCTTTTCGCCGAGGTCCCATGTCATGGTCCATTTCGTAAGGGGCACCTACCAATTTTCCTATAGGCCCTGACCCAGTTTCCGGTTTAATCTTGTAGACTGGTAGATCTCTAAGTTTTTCCACCACCAGGTAAGGCATTGCCTTCCATCTGTCAGCAATCTTGTGCTTGCCAGCAACACCCAAATTTCATAGCAGAACTCTGTCCCCAGGTTGGAGCTCCTGCGGGCGCACTCGCACATCATATTGATGTTTATTACAGTCTGCATTTTTCCAGGCAGCTGCTGTAACCAAGCGATAAGCATTCTTCAGCTTTTCTCTTAGTTGGGAGACATACTGCAAGTGTGTCTCATAGCTCTCGCCATCCCCTGATACTCCAAAGCATATGTCTATAGGTAGTATTGGCTCCCGTCCAAACATCATGAAGTATGGGATGAACCCTATAGCATCATTCCTTGTAGCATTGTAGGCATGCACCAAAAATGCAACATGCTGGCTCCAGGATGCCTTCTGGTCCGGGCGTAAAGTCCCCAGCATATTTAATAGAGTCCAATTGAATCGCTCGGGCTGAGGGTCACCTTGTGGGTGGTAAGGTGTTGTTCTGGACTTCTTAACTCCGGACCATCGTAGCACCTCCTTCAAGAGGTGACTCTCAAAGTCCCGCCCCTGGTCAGAGTGTATCCGAGTTGGGAGACCATATACTAAAAATATCTTTCCCACAAAACTCAAGCCATGGTGGTGGCCCACTGGTCACATGTGGGATATGCCTGCACATATCAGGTATAATGGTCAGCCACTATAAAATCTTCCCCATATTTTTCCTGTCCACTTCTAAAGATAAGGAATCAATGCACACCAGCTCCAAAGGCCTGCTGGAGGTGAAATTCTCCAGATAGGTGACTCTAGTAGGCAGAGTTTTCCTCTGAACACATCGGGCGCAGGTCTCATATTTTTTCCGTACGTCTTCAGCTATCCAGGGCCTGTAGAACCTACTACAGATGAGTTCAAGGGTGTTCTCCATTCCCAAATGCCCAAAATCATCATGCAGGGCTCTCATGGCCAGGGCTCTGTACTCTGTTGGTAGCACTAGTTGTGTTCATCGATTTTGCAAAGGATCTATGGTGATCCGGTGCAGCACCCCCCATATCAGTTCCAGTTTGCACCACTCCTGCAACAGTAGCTTACCCTCAGGAGTGGAAGGGGCAACTGCACTAGGGCTTTGCCCTTCTCTTTTTGCAAGTAGTGTGTTGCGAATGTCAGCATCTTGCATCTGTGCTCTCTGCCAGTCAGAAGCATTGAGCCTCAGCAATGGAGATTGGTCCAACACAATGTAGTTCACTGAGACAGATGGCACACTTTCAGGTGGTAGGCCCAGAGTTTCTGCAACACACCCATGTGGACTCTCACGTGCCTTGGACTTCTAATAACTTCCATTGCAAATAGCTCTCACTCTGTCTACAGGAATCTCACCAATTTCTGATGGCTGTGGGTGCTGAGACAATGCATCTGCATCTACATTGCTTTTCCCTGATCAGTACTGTATGCTGAACTCATAGCTGGCCAAGGCGGCCACCCATCTTTGTCCAGTAGCATCCAGCTTAGCACTTGTCAACATATAAGTCAGTGGATTGTTGTCTGTTCATATTTGAAACTTAGCACCATACAAATAATCCCGAAATTTCTCAGTGATGGCCCATTTCAAGGCCAGGAACTCCAATTTGTGGATGGGGTAATAGGTTTCACTGTCAGACAACTCTTGGCTGGCAAAGGCCACCGGTTTACATTTGCCTTCCACTTCTTGGTACAAGACCGCTCCCAAGCCCTCCAAACTGGCATCTGTATGTAGGAGAAATGGCTTGCTTGGGTCAGCAAAACCTAAGACTGGAGCATGAGTTAGATAGCTAATGATCTTTCAGAAAGCCCTTTTACATCCCTCATCCCATCCTGGTCCAAAGGGCTCTAAGGGGCCATAGTGTCTTGGATCGGGAGGTCTTAGGGACCTCCCCTTATTCTTGGTCTTAGACTTTTTCTTGCTGGACGGGTATCCCCTGGTAAGATCATTCAAAGGCTTTACAATGGTAGCATAATTATTCACAAATCGCCGATAGTAACTACTAAATCCAAGATAGGTCCGAAGCTCTCTAGTTTCTGGGGCATGGCCAGGTAGTGAGTGCTTCTTTTTTATCCAGATCAGCACTCACACCTTCTTGGGACACAATGTGACCAACATACTTCACTGATGTTCTGCAGAATTGACACTTATCAATGGAAAGTTTCAGTCCACAGGCCTCCAACCTGTCAAGTACTTTAAGAAGTCTGTCTTCATGCTCCTCCAAGGTCCTTCCAAATACAATCAGATCGTCCAAACAGTCCAAGACCTGCAGTAAGTTCATATCTTCCACAACTTTCTCCATGAGGCACTGGAATGTGGCAGGTGCCCCAGAGATCCCTTGAGGCATGTGTTCAAACTGATAAAATCCCAATGGGCAGATGAAGGCTGTCTTTTCCTTATCCTCTGCTCCCCAGGGGATCTGGTAGTATCCACTTCGAAGATCCAATACTGAGAACCACTGGCTTCCCAGTAAACAATCTAAGGCATCTTCTACTCGGGGCATCGTGTACTGGTCAACCACCGTACGGCTGTTCAGAGTGCGGTAGTCAATACACATCTGAATTTTCCCATTCTTTTTGTGGACCACCACAATGGGTGAGGCATAGGGGCTACAGGACTCAGTAATGATGCCATTTGCAACCAGTTCCTGAAGATGATGTTGCACATCATCCATCTCTGAAAGTGCATTTTCTCTAGATCTCTCCCTGAAAGATCAGGGGTCATGTAGCCTGATGTTGTGCTCAACCCCTTTGGCACATCCCACATCCCACTGATGCACTGAGAATACCTTGGATCTTTCACAGAACTTCTTCCTCAGGCGATCCTTCCACTCCTCAGACAGTGGTGAATCTCCAAAGTCAAACCTTGCTGGATCTATAGTTGGAACTTGAGTTTCACACTGGGGTCCCACAATTGATTTGGGCTTGAAGAGGTCTGCTATCTTTTGCCCTCGATTCACAACAATATCACAACTTGTTTCATTAGCAATCAGTACAGTGACCTTATCCTGGGCTGCTGCTGGTAAGATTATAACTTCACTTCCCTTCAGGGACTTCTCCTTCAGCTGATTGTTCTACCACGGCAAACGTTCCTTTATTGCCCTTCAGCCAGGTACTCATGACAAGCACTTCCTACTGTGTCTTTCCTGGCACTACTAAGGGGGGTCATGCCCATGTATGTCAGTGCCCCCATCGGTAGCTCAGACATTTCCGTTTTAGCATCTTCAATTTTCCTATTGGCTTCAGCACAAAGGGCATGGATCATCAGAGTGTCCAGATATTGGTCCCCAGCCCGTCATCTGCAGTAATCTGCGAGCACCTTGAAGAGACTGGAGTTGGTCCCTATAAGCACAGACACATCAGAGGCCCCTTTAGGGTTGGGGCATATCAAGGCAGCTGTGTCCATCTCTTCCCTTACTCCTGCCACCTCCACTGGAAATTCCAGGTGCACTATGACATACCCTTCATAGGGGTATTCATTCATGCTGAGGCCACACAGGCCAAGGCCAGTCAATGGCTGGATAGGCAAGTACCTGAGCATCTGTTGGCAGAATGACTGGAATGTAATAGTCACCTGCAATCCGGTGTCAAGCACTGCTCTGCACTCTGCCCCTTCAATCCTCACGGTGACCTCTGCTCGAGGCCCTATCAGTCCTGAGGGGATCCCAGCTGAGCAGTCTTTTCTGGGGGCTCCTTCAAATCCTATGGGCCTGGGTGGCCCTTGTCCCCCGACCCTCTCGCAACTGATTCTCAGCTTTCCATAAACTAAGCTGGGGTTTTCCTTATTTCAGCAATTGGCAGCACTGTGCCCATCTTGACCACACCAGTAGCAGAAGAGCGGTCCTCTCCTCCTTCGCTCGGGTGGGATGGTGGCTCCAGGTGCTGACTTCTGCATCACACAGCCTTAGGCTCCTCATACCTGTGAATCCTTGCTTGGTCAATGACTCTTTGCAACTCAGCCATCTGTTCTGTCAGGACCTGAAATTGATGGGCAAGGTCTTCTCTGGTGTTCACCATCAGCACACTGGCTGTTTGTCAGGGTGCTATGCTGGCTGGCTCAGGAATCTGGAGTTCCCAAAACTCACTGGCAGCCTGCCTTTCTTCCTCCTCTATGATCTCCTTTATGAGCTGGGAGTAACTTGGGGAGTGTTCCTGTCGTTCTCTTAGCCGGAGATGAAGTAGAATCGGGTTGCAATACTGAGTTCCTCTTACAATTTGAGCCAGTCTGGTCTGGTCAATCTGCTCAGCAGTCACTGCTCCCCTAATGACAGCTCTTTGTAGCAGCCTCTCCAACCTCTGTATATAGGCTGAGATATTCTCCTCCCGGTGCTGCTTAGCATTAAGAAAGTTACAGTAACTGTCTTCAGGGCCCTCTATGATCCCAAAGGTGTGAGTGAGGGCCTCCAGGCAGTCCTTTACACTGATCTCAGGCTTAGTGAGCTTCAAGGTGCAAATCACATCTAAGGCAGAGCCCCTGAGACGCTTTACTAAACATCTTCTCTTTTCTCTGGTACAGCCCACTGCTCTAGCATTTCAGTGTTGTGTTCTAGCCAGGGTTCAAACTCCTCTTCCTCAGGAAATAACCTTATCTTGCAATAGGAACTGGCCATAGCATGGGATAGCACACACTTTTCCAATGTCTGCCCCAAGGCTTCTGCCCAGTCATTGGCTGAGGCTGCTGCCCCTGAGCTAGAGGCTTCTGAGCCAAGGCCCAACAAACCTGATGGATTAGCCATGATACAAACAGTAGTTTCCTCAAATACAAAACAAAATTATTTCCCACTTAGTAAATCCCTCAACATGTGCTTGCGAGGTGTACTGACCCAGGATCCCAGACGAGACCCCAAAATGTAACCCTTCTGCCAGGTAGCGCCAGCAGCAGCCAGGGCCAGGTTCAATATCTAGGGGTCCCTTTTCATCCATCTCACACACAACTGGCTCGAGCCCCCACCCAGTAGCCTGGGAAATTCACACACCTCTGGGCGCCTCTGAGAGGCAATGTTTCCCCACTCGCAAGCACAGAGTCTGAGAGTAGAAAAGAAACTTTTAATGAAAGAGGGAGAGAAGTCACATGGCATTAGCTTGGGAAAATACCATAACCAGAGTTCATAGCCAACCCACGAGTAACCATCCCAGCTCAAATGGATTGAGCAATGTCCTTTGCCTCTCAGGTTCACTAGTCCAACAATGTAAGGGTCCCATTCACCTACTCAAACTTTCTCTACCCCACTTCAAACACCCCACTTACAGTTCTGTCTAGTCAGTGTGGACCCAGACACATCACCCTGATGACTCCACTTATTGAGCCTGAGGCCATGCCACCTTTGTGCTGCTCCTGTGGTCCTCTTGCTCCACCAGCTGCCCTGCTGGCCGCCTGCCGCTTTTTCTACTGGCTGCCCACCGGTCTCTCCCACCAGCTGCCCTGCTGGCCACCTGCCACAGCTCCTACCGGCCGGCTGCCGGTTGCTTCTGCCAGCGGTGCTGCTGACCACCTGCCACTGCTCCTACCAGCTGCCCGTCACTCTCACCAGCTGCTCTGCTGACTGCCTGCCGCTGCTCCTCTCCAGCTGCCCTGCTGGCCTCCTGCTGCTTCTTCTTGCAGCCGCCCACTCCCACCAGCCGCTCTGCTGGCCACAATGGGTCTGGCTCCAGGCCAAACCAGTGACTTCAGCTCTTAGGCTATGTCTTCACTGGTGGGTTCTTGCTCAAGAATGGCTGTTCTTGTGCAAGAACCCGCAGAGCATCCACACTGCCCACCCGCATACTGCCTGCCCGCCCCACAAGAAGATTTACAGTACTCTTCTTGTGCAAGAACTGGCCTCCAGGAAAAAACACAGGTGGCCTCTCTGACACTCCATAAATGCAATCACAACTCACTGGTTCTCCCTAGCCGGCCCCCCCTTAAAGGCACAGGCATCCTGCAGAGCCACATGGCACATGCAGCCTGGGTAGCAGCGAAAGGGAGTCATGACAGCCACCCAGCCACCGCGACGTCCCGCAGGCCCCACCCAGGAGCCACCCCAGAGCACCCAGCAGGCCCACAGGGGCACCAAGCGTCAGGCCCCATGCTGGGGCATTGCCGAGGTCGAGGCCCTCCTGGACCTCAAGTCCAGGACGCGAAATGCAGACATCTTCGCCCAGATGGCCCAGGCACTGGCCACAAAAGGACACCTGTCCCAGACCCTTGAACAGGTCTGGGCCAAGGTCAAAAACCTGTGGCTCATGTATGTGTGGCCAGTGAGTGTGGGGGAGGGGGCGGAGCCACCTCCTGCCCCCACTACCACCGCCTGAACACCATCCTGGGAGACACAGGGGCCAAGGCCCTGCAGGCATGGGTCGACTCGTCAGTGGCCACCCTGGTGGTCGGGCCTCCAGAAACAGAGGAGGAGGAGGAGGGCAATCGGTCCACCAAGGAGGAGGAGGAGTTGGATGGCAACCAGACCCCACCGGCCCGGCCCAGCAGCCAGGACATGTCCCGGGCCTCCTCAGAGGCTGGCGAGGGATCCTCCAGTGAGTGTCGTGGCTGCAACACACAAGGGAGGTGGGGGGGAGGGAGTGGCACACAACTCCGCCTGGCCGGCATGCAGCACATGCAACCTTGTGCAGCTAGACTGAGTGGCACACGGACACAGCAGGCAGCCCCAGCACACGCCCAGGATGCTGGGGGTCACGCATGCCCAGCCTGGGGGCGGGAGTTCCGGCCGGGAGCAGCCCAGCCCCAAGGGCACAGCCCTGAGGCTTGTTTATCTGAGACCCCTTACAATGATGGTGTCTCTCCTTCAAGCACTGATATCATATTTTACAGTTCCTACATACCTCACAACAGCCAAATTAGTTACAATACACCACATTCCATTCTAACAAGCGATCCTCCATCAGCCCTGGCTGAATTGGATTTACATAACCACACCCAGGATTCCTTCTCCATCCTGGCATCAGCTGTATTTACATATCAACAGTTGTTTATCTTGCAGGGCTAAACAATTTGGCTACGTCTACATTGCAGGCTTTTTGCGCACAAACTGTTTTGCGGAAGAGTTCTTGTGCAAAAAATCTTCCACAAGAGCGCGTCCACACTGCCATGTGCTTTTTGCACAAGAGATGTGCTTTTGCACAAAAGCATCCATGGCAGTGTGGACGCTCTCTTCCGCAAGAAAGCTCTGATGGCCATTTTAACCATAGGGGCTTCTTGCACAAGAAATTCATGTTGCCTGTCTACACTGTCCTCTTGTGGAAGAGCTCTTGCACAAGAGGGCTTATTCCTCATGGGGAGAGGAATAACTCTTCCGGAAGAAGCCCTGTTTTCCGATGCTATACTGTAAATTTACTTGCGCAAGAACGCTCGTGCAGTATAGACAGTCAGCAAGTTTTTGCACTAGAACAGCTGTTCTTGCACAAGAAGCATGCAATGTAGACACAGCCTTTGAGTGACCATATCCACCCGCAGGGCTGCTCTCTCCTTTTAGCTGGATGATTGCAAGCAGTAGTTCAACCCCTGCTTACATATCTATAGCTACTCAAGAGAGAGATCGTTGTAGATAGTTCTCTGAAAAAATCTACTCAGTACGCAGCAGCAGTCAAAAAAGCAAATAGAATGTTAGGAGTCATTTTAAAAGGGATAGAGAATAAGACAGAGAGTATCTTATTGCCTCTATATAAAACCATGGTATGCCCACATTTTGAATATTGCATACAGATGTGGTCACCTCATCTCAAAAAAGATATATTGGCATGGGAAAAGATTCAGAAAAGAGCATCAAAAATGATTAGGGGTTTAGAATGGGTCCTATATGAAGAGAGATTAAAAGACTGGGGCCTTTTCATCTTAGAAAAGAGGAGACTAAGGGGGATATGATAGAGGTCTATAAAATCATGACTGGTGTGGAAAAAGTGAATAAGGAAAAGTTATTTACTTGTTCCCATAACATAAGAACTAGAGGTCACAAAATGAAGTTAATAGATAGCAGCTTTAAAACAAGCAAAAGGAGGTTTTTCTCCCTCCAGCACACAGTCAACCTGTGGAATAATATAGAGATATAATACCATCTCATAGAGCTGGAAGGAGCCTTGAGGGGTCATGGAGTCCAGTCCTCTGCCCTCACAGCAGGACAAAGTACCATTCCTAACAGATTTGCCCTAGATCCCTAAATGGCCCATTCAGCGATTGAACTTACAACCATGGGTTTAGAAGGCCAATGTGCAAACCACTGAGCTATCCATCCCCCCATATTTACAGATCTGTAAATACAGCTGATATCGGGATAGGGAAGGAATCCTGGGTTTATGATTATCTGTCCCATCCTCCTTTCCCATTTCTACTATAAGTTGTCAATAAAAATATGTTACAAGTGTGTTTGGACTCTGATTGCCTTTATTTTTAGTGTGTCAGAAATCTAGAAGCCATTGTCATGTTCTGTTAAACTAGTGCAGAGAAAAAGTGTATCTTGGTCCCAGTCCTGACCTACACATTTTTTAAAAACTGGTATGATTCTAATGGGCTTTGGAGAAGAGTGGGCAGTGGAAACGTAGTTGCAACCTTATCTACTTCTGTTCTATGGTAGCAACAGATCATGTTTTAGGAATGAAATAATGCAGTGAAATGGAATTTATGATGTCATAACTGTCAAAAAAACTATAGGCCAAAGTCTTTCCTTGGATGCATGTACACAATTCCCATTGATTTTTCATTTGAATTGCACAAACATCTAAAAGAAAAGTTCAGTTTTCTGATTACTTTGCTGGTAGAGTATGAACTTAGTGCGTTCTTTCAGACCTATACGTTGTTGTGGTGAGATGAAAGCCTCTCATTCAACCATAACACCAGAGAGAGCCTGGAAAAATGTTGTCTAAGTAAATAAATGTTTGTTGCAGAGCAAAAGTCCCCCTTTATATTTACTTTGCCTCTGTTCTTTACTCATACAGATTAATGTTCTGCCCCTAGTGCAAGAGTCTCTTTTTATATATAGGTATATGAGCATGAAGATTTCTGATATGACTATAAAATAGTGAAAAAGTAAAGTGGCCCTTGTGTGTAGATGTATTTCCACATGTTATATAACCATTGCAATTATTTCTCACTAGAAGATTTACCTGGCATTGCCCGGGTCCTTCAAGGCAGAGGGCTGGCGGTGTTGGGAGGTGCAGAAGTCAGGGCAGGGCCTTGATCCTGTACTTTTTCTCCTGCATCTCTCATGCCCCTGAACCCTCCACATCCCTAAGGTGCAGGAGTAAGGTTGAGGGTTAAAAGGGGCTGAGGACAGAAGGCTTGTCTCCAGGGATGGGGGTGTTTTCTCTCGCCCTTCCCCTGGCCCAGGAATAAGGGGGCTGGCAGGGAGCCAGAGAGGGCTTTCTCTTGTTTCTTGTTTTAACATTGATATTTTAATCATTCCTTTATTATTCTCATTTATCTAAATAGAGAGTATGATCCCCTATTAAATGCTTCTAAAATAGATTAACAGACAAATGGACAAAAATAAGCCATTTTAAAATAGGGGAGTAGTTGTGTTAGCTGTTGTTCTGTTTCGTTAATGTACTTGACTACTTGTCAAAAATATGGCATACTAGGAGGTAATCTGCAGTGACTGCTGAAGGAAGGTTGTTGCTAATTATTTATGAAATGGCAAATGCAGTGTAAACAAGTTTCCAGCTCTGAGTAAATTAAATGAAAGAAATTACTCTTTAGAGTAGTTCCTGCCAGGCGGGAGGGAAAAACATCAAAAATCATTTGAACTGGTATAATGAATCATTGGATTATAGTCAACAATATGAAGCTTCACAGTGGGAATTCTGTGTTTCTTTGCTCACTGAGTTGGGAACTATGCCTGTATTGTAGTAATAGTGGAAGCAATGCTGCTTAACAGTACAAAGGAGGCAGCCAATGAGAGGGAATGGGAATGCAACATAAATTCAAGGCTGAATATTTGATAACAGAAGCACACTTTTTTATTCTTTTTGCGATAAGGTGAAAAAATGTTTAAGATTGACAGTGGTAGGAACGCACCACTCCACTCTCCTCCTTCTGAGCACTACACCATTATCTTCAATACCTTTGTCATGATGCAGCTCTTCAATGAAATCAACGCACGCAAAATCCATGGCGAGAGGAATGTTTTTGATGGCATTTTTAGAAACCCTATATTTTGCACTATTGTACTGGGTACATTTGCAGTACAGGTAATTCATTCAAGAAATAGCAATTACTCATCAGAAATGTACAAAAAGGTCTTTTTTCTCTCTGTGTTCTTTGGAAAAATCAAATGCTTTGGTCAACAGAGTTCTCTATCCAATCCAAATGTTTATTCATCCTGATTCAGACCTATTTTGTTTTTAATCAAAATACTGCTTTGATCAGTAATGATAATTTGGAATATTTAATATTTACAAACATAGTAAAAGCAAGCTAAACTTTTTCACAAGAGCACTTATGGTTAAGATTTATAAGAAGTATGGTTAATCACAATAAGTAACTGAGTTGTTGAAACAAGAAGTCTCATTATTTTCCATGGCGATTATTAATAACTTTATCATTTAATACTAGAGTCTGTAGTGAGGATGAACAAGTTGGTCTCTAAATAAGAGGCACTCACTACCTTCATGTCAGCTGGGATCCAGAGGTCCATCAGAAATCCTTTGAGTATTCTTTGCTAATAGCCCAGCATGAAACAGTTTTGGCTGTGTCTGCAGAAAATTTCTCCATCCCGTAATCTGATTCTTTTAGTCTCACATCAGCCAATCATCACCTGGTAAGCCCTCTGTGGGGAATGCCACAATTCCACAACGTCATGAAGGCCCAGCTATTTAAAGATATTTAGGCACCTAATCTCCCATATCTCCAGAGATCACCCTAACCCCTGGGCTGTGAAATATTTTAGATCTCTCTCATTCTCTCCTGTTGAAGCATTTTCAATTTTATAAAAATAATTGACTATTTAATGGGCCAGAGTGTATAATATGATTCTATAGCCTAAGGAAGTTTAGGACCCTCACCTGCAATGTGGGAGACTCAGCTTCAAGTCCTTGCTCCACATCAGTTAGAGAAGGGATTTGAACCAAAGTTTCTCACATTTTGGGTGACTGCTCTAACTATGTGGAATGTTTTGCTCTTGAGCAAAAGGGGAGTGGCAGCATGATATTGCTGTCTTTGGGCAAGCCTCTGAGTATCCCTTCCAGATTGGGCTTAGCAGGTGAGATATGTGGGACACAGTCTAGATTGTGACTCCTACTGGACATAGGCATACACAAGGGCTATGTCTACACTGGCGGCTTCTTGTGCAAGAACATCTTGTGCAAGGGTTCTTGTGCAAGAAGTCTTGCACAAGAAAACATCCACACTGCCATGTGCGAGCTGTGCTTTTGTGCAGGAGCATCCATGGGCAGTGTGGCCACTCTCTTGCGCAAGAAAGCTCTGATGGCCATTTTAGCCATAGGGCTTTCTTGCACAAGTAATCCCTGCTGAGCATCCACAGTGCCCTCTTGCACAAGAGCTCCTGCGCAAGAGGGCTTACACCTGTTAAAAAAGAGTGTAGCTCTTGCGCAAGAAGCCCTCTCTTACCACGCCGTACTGTAAATCTTCTTGTGCAAGCGCAGGCGGGCAGTGTGGACGCTTTCCGGAAGAACGGCTGTTTTTGCACAATAACCCGCCAGTGTAGACATAGCCAAGGAGTTGTGCATCAGGACTAGGCTTGCCCATCAGCAAACATGTAGGTACCATGGGGATTTCTCCAGAAAACACTGAGATGCATAGGGACTTTAAGCAGCAGTGGGAGTTTTGAGGATCTAAATTTTGGCTGAAAGGGCTTAGTGTGGTTCTAAATCCCACTGCGGGTCTAGCCCTAAACAACTGTGTTATTGAAAATGAGACTTAGCCTTCTCAGTCACTTAGGCCTTACAACACTGAGTGGAGCAACACTAAATACACTCATAAATCTTGGCCTAATTGGTTTTAATTCATAACCAAATCTAAAGTCCTTGCCATGGAAGGGGCTTGAAGATGTTTTCCATACCCAGGTGTTACCATTCCTGGCCTGTGGCTGAGAGGAGAGAGGAATGGCAGCAGCTGCTATTCATAGACCTGAATTCTTGAGATAGATTCTGTCCACTCCTCTCAATCCTCTCCACTCACCAACAAAACCCCTTCAAAAATAAATATAAACCTTAGTCTATACACAGCCCAGAGCCAGCTTCTGCTCTCTGGATTCGCATACAACTACCACAGAAACCAGTGGGTGCTGTGAAAAATGGAAAGAAAAGGGGTAGCTTCTTCACCTTCCTCAGCTAAACAATCCCCCTCCATTGCCTTCCACATCATTCTTTTCCTCTTTCAGAATAAACCAAGGATTATGTTACAGTAAAGGATAAAGGGATAGAAACAGTATGAGTCCCTTTGAATACCCTTACTCCCAGCCTTGTCCCTTTGTGGTATTTTTTTCAATACCATATCTACAGTCCAGCATGCTTTTCTAAAATCTCCCCTGCTCAGAGCCCTACCTTATTTTTTCTTCTCTTTTTAATGCTTCACGCCTCCTAGCAGCAGTTTTGTGAATAACTGCACAGTTGAATCACTTGCAAAACCAAAATTTGTTTTAATGGTTTCAGGTTCAATAAGATGTCTCATTTGAAGTAAAATTGTAAGTTGTTCTGAAAAAAATACAAATTTTCATTTAAAAGATTTTACATTTTTCAGAATTTTGAGGGTTTTTTATCTGAAAAAATTAACTGAATTTGATGTGAATTTGTGAAACGGTTTAGTTCATCTAAATCAGTGTTTTTAGTGGAGAAAAACATGTTTTGGTCCAAATAATTCACCCAGCTCTACTCCTGAGCATCCTGATTGTAGCTTTTCTATGCTTGTGGTTTTGTTTCCTGATTTTTCTCTGCTTGATTCTCCTGTTTTTCTCTCTCTCTGCATTCTTCAATCTTCCTCCTCCTGGGAAACTGCCATTCTAGACATAGGTTCAGGAGAAATGAGGAGAAGCAAGGGCATTGACCCGTACTGTAGTGTCATTGGCATGACTGAATTGTTATTGTATTTAACGGTGACACTGATAGCTGCCCAGTTTTGAGTTACTGTTTTTAGTGTGCTACCATGTCCCATCTATTGTCTTATTTTATACTTCAAAAAGTAAGTTCTCTGAGATAGAGACAGACTTTTCTATAGATCTTTTTATAGTACCTTGCAGTGACTATTATAAACTCATTTTAAAAAGCAAAGCTATTGCAAGGTAATAGCATTAAAGCTATTAATGAAAATTAAGATTTATTTTTCTAGATTAGTCAGAATATACCTGATCAGCACTATGATGTGAAACATTTCCATGCCTTTATATCATATGCCACGTAGATAACAATGTATTCTTTTTCAGTCACATAACATATTTGAAATATTAAGGTGAGATATTTGCCACAAGATTAAGCTCTCCTGCAAGTCAACATGTCTTTTCAATAAATAACATAGTTTTGCCTTCGAATACAAATTATGCTAGAAACCTTAATCCAGTCCTGTGTTACCAATTTATTCCATAGATTGCATTTCCATCAGTCATTCACAGATCACTACTGAATGTGTTCATTTACAGCCACCCTAGGCTCAGACCATATCAATTATCAATAGAATGCCATTAAAAAAGACAATCTGAGTGGAAGAATATTGAAGGAAAAATGTTAGAATTAACATTACATGATCCAGAACATTAGATACAACGTGTGAATGTCAAGTTAATTTGATTAGAGGAATTTGTGTGATAACTAATATGGTTTTAGGCTTCTCTGATTATAGATACAGAAATAATATTTTCTCTGTGGTGTCCAATTCAGGGTATGTCAGTTTATGGGCACCCTGTTTAAAATAGTATGATTTTCCAGTGCTCCTAAAGCCCTGCCATCTGACACCTCAACTGATCACAATAGGAATTAGGTGCGCAGCACCTCTGTTTTGAATGGAGCACTTTTACTGACTTGGAACTAATGACACAGGACGTAAAGTGGCAGAATCTAGGTCTCCCTACTTCAGCACAGTGCTAAAATCTACTGGAGAATAAATGCCTAGACTGTAGCATAATTGCTTAATTGTGCCCAGTGGGGTCAGCAGACTCGACAGTCTCTGGGCAAGGCTGGGGGTGGGGCGGGGCCTCAGGCGGAAACGGGGCCCTCCCCAGTCAGTCCTCATACCACCCAGTCCGTGCCATGTAAAGCTCCAGTGGCAATTTAAAGGACCCAGAGCTCTGGCTGCTGCCACAGGAGTGGTAGCAGTAGCCAGGAGCCCTAGGCCCTTTTGAATTGCCAGGCTCACAGGCACTTGTCCTCTTTCCCCCTCCCCCATCAACGGGCCTAATTGTGCCACTAGCAATGTGCTTGCTGAATGAAAGTGAGATTAAAAACAAGCCTACCAAAAGAGGGAGCAAAAGCTCAAGTAAATGTGGGGAATATATATTTGCAGAAGAGAAATAAAATTATCTCAATTTTTCCTCTGCAGATAATAATTGTTCAGTTTGGTGGGAAACCTTTCAGCTGCTCTCCTCTGCAGCTTGACCAGTGGATGTGGTGTGTATTTATTGGATTAGGAGAACTTGTCTGGGGTCAGGTGAGTGTCATGTAGCAATGTATAGTTTTCTACTCATTATTAAAAACTGATGTAAGGTCTGGTTTTGCAAACACTTTGGCATAAAGTAATTTTATTCATAAGAATGTATGTAGGATTGCTGGTTAACTATCTCTCACTCTATCATATGTGGCATTTCACTGGATACAAGTGACACTTTTAAAAATACAGGGCTTTGCAATCAGGTACCACTATGCTTCCTTCTAACTTTTTGTTAATTTTCAAACTTTTTCTCCAATAGTGCACACTAGTACTACAACTAAGTATTTCCTGAGTAAATTTGTTTGTGACAGATGCCAGATCTGTAGCTTGTAGAACAGTAGTGCTCTAGTCACAGGAAAGGGCAAACGTAATGTAAGCTTATCTGTGTTGTCCAACTAAAATGTCCCTTAAATATGTTCCTCAATGACAAGCATTAGGAAATGTGTACATGCTTATCCATTTATTCTCTGTGCTGAGATTGTTAGCAATGGTGCAATTAATGCCAGTTACTTTTTCTGAGATGACCTCTTCTCTATCATGAATCAGACTGAGCACCACCAGCTCATTTAGTATAGACCACTGCTGACCTTGATCCCGTACTTTCCCTCCCATACCTTCAGTTTGCTGAGGAAGAAAACTGGTAGCTGAAAGATAGCAGCCTTCTTCAATGCATACAGAACAGCTGATAATTCATGATGTATTTTAATTCAGGTGCCATCAGTAAGGTCTGCTACAATCTTTGGTGCCAAGAGTTTATATGTAGATGAGTGAATCAAATATCTGAAACAGTGTAGAGGCAAAAGAATAAATTAATTCTATGATTAGTTGTCTGAAAGCGATGGCATAGACATTACTCAAATAGGTATTGTCTGGACACAAGGGTGCAGCATATAACCACCAATCTAATATGTAGATAGTGTTTGAATGGAAAATGAAGAGTATTTTCTCTCTAAATTTATTTTGTAAATATTAGCCAGTTGGTTTACTGATGCATTCTAAAGCTCACCGCCTCCCAAATAAACGATCCCAAAAGTATCTTACTGTCTCTGGGATAAAAATTAATCATAGGCAGAGATGATTTACCATTACCCAGAGAAGATCATGAGTTCTAGCAGAGAGAAGAAAATTGCCCTTACAAATTAGTTAATTAATTGTGACACCCATTAAAGTGATTCTGGCTGAACTATCTTTATAGACATTGAGCTTCTGGGTTGGATGACTATTGTAGTTTGAAAAAAATTAAGCAAGACACCTTGTGCAGTAGGCCCACAAGTAGTTTTGAAGAAAATAACTCAGTCTGGTGTCAGCAGATGCCTCCTGGTAATCATAGCTGGGTGCCATCACAACTTGATCATGCTGATGAAATTACCCCCAGGAGGCAATGAATCACAGATGTTGGGAAAATCTGAATGTCAGTTGAAAAGCAACTAATCATATGTATAGTAGCCCAATGTCTGAGAGTCTGTAACGCTGAAATGCTGGCTGTTCCCTCTGGGCGGCGCTGTTGCTGAAATGCTGGCTGTTCCCTGTGGGCGGCCCGTGCTGCATAGGGAGTGCAGGGCCCAAACAGCCGTTTGGGCTCCGCGGTCCCCTGAGTGAGAGGCAGGAGGGGGAGGAGAAGAGAAAGAGAGAGACAGAGAGAGAGGCAGGAGGCAGAGGAGAGCTGAGAGAGAGAGGGGGGAGGCAGGAGGAGGAGGAGAGAGAGAGAGAGAGAGAGAGAGACGGAGCGAGATACCAGAGGCTAAGGAGAGAAGACCGACGTGGAGGAAAGACCTGAAAATCCCGTCTTATGACGGGCTAATTGGCTAGTTAGTAAGAAAGGGCTTGTCCTCAGCATCTTCAAAAATCTTCATGGGTGGAAAAAAGTGGTGGTGAATATGTCATTTGTTGAACCACTCAGTTTTGATTTGTGGTTTAAAATGTGTAAAACAGGGCAGTGGGTTGCTTCTGGATTTTGTTCTGTGTACACAGTTATTAATATGACAACATAACCCCCTAAGATTAACAATTGTCTGATTTATACTCAAAGGTGAGATTGTTTCCTCAGCACTTGTAGCAGTAAAACTTCAGTATAAAAATGTGCTGATTTTAGCCCACTGATTTGTTCACTTGCCAGTGTATCATTTCAGATGTGTGGAGGGAAAACACAGAAGGCAAGGTTTGAAACACAGCAGCACTCAACAGTTGGGTAACCAGTAAATAGAATGTTAAAACATTATCTGTAGCCAGGCCCTATCAGAGTGAGTGGCAAGGAGGGCCATTTGATCCGGGCCTCAGGAGGCAAAGGGGCCTCAAATTTTGACATTTTTCTGCCAAGTTGTTTCCATTTATTATACACCTGGCAGTTATAACAGAGACAACAAAAATTGATTTAAATCATCGTGGAATCTCAGGCCTTCACCAATTTTTTGGTCATATCTGAGTTTTCATCTGCATGACTGGAGTAGCTTGTGTGATTAGTTATTCTATGTTATGAAAAGCTGCTTACAGTCTTTGCATAGTTTAGAGATTTTGAAAGTTGTAATTAATTCTGTTACTGCAAAATGATTTTGCTTGGTCTGAGGGTGAGTTTAACCTTTAAATTAGATGTTTATCTCTGCATAGAAGATTTTTGTATTCCTGTTTTTTCTTATGTGTCTTCATATACAATAACCATATCTGGCTCAGCTATAAGGTACCTCTTCTTCCAATTTTAGATTCACCTATAAAGGCTTTTTTGTGACAATTAACTTTTCATTCACGTTGTTTAATAAAATTTATGTATAATCTGGCAATTGCCCGTGTTCATATTAATGACAATACATTTTAGAGGAATTTAATAATAGGAACATGTTAGCAGACAAAATTTTAAGACTTTGAAATAAGGCTATAAGGACCATAATAAGGGCAGGAGGATTTGTTTTAAAAGGTGCACAGCACAGCAGATTCTTGGCTTGTGATGGGTCCCCCCTGCTGTGCTTTAGCCTGTTAAATGTGCTTTAGCCTGTTAAGAGCCAAAAGGCTCTTAATACATTTAAAAAGCAGCGGTGCATCTGGGACTAGGCATGAGCTGGGAATCAGCTGATTCCTGGCTTGTACCTGATCCCTGCTACCGCCCTACCACAGCTGCGCCCCACGGAGATGGTGCTGGGGGGCAAACTTTTAAGCCAGTTCCCTGCCCACTGGCTCCTGCTCCTGCCCCCCTTGCTGCCTCTGCTAGAGGTAGCAATGGGCGGAGGGAGGGGGGAGAGAAGTGACTAGTCAAGGAACTAGTTAACTATCCAATAAGCTTTTGCTTATCAGATAGTCAGCTAGTCCAGTGGTGCGCAACCCATGGGTCGCAACCCCCAAGGGTCTATTAACTCTTGGCCCAGCCCCCAGCCGGCTGGATCTAAGCTCCACGCTGTGGGGCCGCCAACAGCCGGGCCCAGCCCCAACCCCTAGCCAACCGGATCTAAGCGCCACATCACGCTGCTCAAATTATCTTGGGGGTCGCAACACAAGTCTATGGGGGTCGTGATTGAAAAAAGGTTGCACAGCACTGAGCTAGTTGACTAGTTGCTTACAACCCTAGTGCAAGTCAGAGATGGCAAAAGCAACAGAGTGAAGCCACAGTTAAGAATTTAAAGCCAATATCATCATTTCTCATAGAAAAGACGCCTCAGCCATTAGACAGTTACCATACTGACATTGACACTTCCAGTTCTGATGATGAAAACTTTGGACCCACAAATGATATTTGAAGGCCTCAAAATGAGGAAGTCGTTAATCAAGACACAGAAATGCCAACAGTAGCAATAGATGGGGAATCTATGCTCGATATATACGCTGTGCAGGCAGAAAATGAGGGCCTTGGAGATGCTGCACAGCAAGAGCAAGAACTTCTGACTAGCACAGGACACAGTGTAACAACAGTGGCATCAAAACCTGATATTGGACTTCTTGATAAGAACAATGTTGCTCAAATGTAGACATTTCTCAAAGTTAGTTGTTTTCAGATTCCAAGTAATAAACCGAAAGATGCTGAAAATCATGCTTTCCCCATTCATCTGCTGCAAATGGATAGATCTACACAAGAGACTAGCTCTGCTAGAGCATGGAAAAGTGGGCTCTGTACTGTGTACCCTTTTTTCTTTTTAACAGTAATACTTCAAAAGCATCAGTACTGTCTGATCCATCTGGTTGGAGCATCAGTAGAGGTTGGAGGAAGATGAAAGACCAAATACCTGCACATGAAACTTCAGTATTGCATAAAGATAACTGTTACATGGAAATCAGCTAGTAAAGCAGTGGTAGCTAATAGTTCAACTGAAAACCTACTTGTGAGTGAAATAAACACAGAAACTGATAACGGGAAAAAAATTCCTTGAGTGCATATTAAATGTTATTCTTTTTCTTTGTGAATGGGGATTGGCTTTGGTTCCAGTCAACATATCGGTGACCCTATAAACAGAAACGTTCTTGGTATACTTGAGCTTCTTAGCAAGTATGACCCACTTTTATCAGGCCATGTTAAGCATGTTTGTGAATCACAAGAGAGCAGAAAACACATGCAAGTCCATTATCTGTCTACTAGAATACAAAACGAGTTTATTGAGCTGTGTGGGACATTTGTGCAAACAACAATTCTTGAAGAGATATGACATGTGAAGTACTTTTTAATTATTATTGATGCAACTCCAAACTTCTCATAAAGAACAGATGACCTTGGTTGTTTGATATGTTAAAATTGCAGGAAGTTCAAAGGTTTCAGAATGATTCATTTTGTTCAATAATTTCACAAAAAAATGGAAAAGAAATCGCTGCTCATGTATTAGAAATTCTGGAAAGCTTCAAATTATATTTTCAAGTCTGCATAGGCCAAGTCTATTACAGTGGATCCAATATGTCTGGGAAGTTCAATGGAGCACAAGCTCCTTCTTGAGCAAAATCCAAATAGTATTTTCTCCAATTGTAGCAACCACACACTAAATCTTGTTGGCACACAAGGAAGCAATCACATACTTTGGAACAATCCAGCAATTGTACAACCTCTTCAGTAGCAGTCTTCAAAAGTGGGAAATTCTGATGCAGCAGCTGCCTGTTTCCCTTCATGGAATGTAGACAACAAGATGGTCAGCACGAATTGATGGCATTAAACCTATTGCACAGCATTTGGACTCTGTGAGAAAATCTTTAAGTGAGCTTGAATCTCTTAGGGTACGGCTACACTAGCTCATTAGTTCGAGCTAGGTAGGGTAATGAGGGCAAGCGGAGTTGCAAATGAAGCCTGGGATTTAAATATCCCGGGCTTCATTTGCATGTTCCCGGGCGCCGCCATTTTTAAATCCCCCTTAGTCCGAACTCCGTGCCCGCGGCTACACGCGGCACGGACTAGGTAGTTCGAATTAAAGATCCTAATTTGAACTACCGTTACTCCTCATTCCACGAGGAGTAACAGTAGTTTGAATTAGGATCTTTAATTCGAACTACCTAGTCCGTGCCGCGTGTAGCCGCGGGCACGGAGTTCGGACTAAGGGGGATTTAAAAATGGCGGCGCCCGGGAACATGCAAATGAAGCCCGGGATATTTAAATCCCAGGCTTCATTTGCAACTCCGCTTGCCCTCATTACTCTACCTAGCTCGAACTAATGAGCTAGTGTAGACGTACCCTTACTCTCACTGCACAGGCTCGCACTGATCTTAAGCCAATTCAGAAGTATACATCCAAAGTTGAATGCATTTTAATGTCATCCGTGTGGATGAAGCTGCTAAAAATGATTGCCGAAACTAATATTGTAATTGAAGCAAGCAATGCTACATTAGATGTTGAAAGGGATAACATTGAACGACTTCTTAAAGATATTCAAAAGTTTTGTGATCAATGGGACACAGTTCTTTCAGAGTCTAAATCAGTAGCACAGGATATGGACATTTCATCTGAGTTTTCCATCAGTTGCAGCCTAACACCTCAGCCTGATGCAAAAAGGCACTATCACGTCAATTTTTTTTGTTTGTTATTATTGACTCCATCAAATCTGATCTTACACATCAGTTTGAGTCACTGTGAGAAATTTGTACCCTTTTTGGATTCCTTTGGGAGTTCAGAGAACTAAGTGATGAAGATCTATATTCAGCAGCTGAACAGTTTCAACAAAGGTACAAGAGATCTATGTCTTACTGAAATGTATACATTCCACCAACTTTAAATAGGACTGCAAGCCAAAAGAACTGCTTCAAGAAATATTCGATCTCAGCCTGTGAAGTGTATTTCCTAATGTCACAGTTGTATTGTATATTTTTATCAGTCTCCCTGCATCAGTGAATCAGGTGAATGCATCAGATGAATGCACATTCAACGTGTTAAAACAAGTAAAGAACTATCATCGTTCTACAATGGGATAAGAGCGTTTGAACATGCTCGCAATGCTTAACATTAACAGTGATGTTGAACATAAATTAGATTTTTCTTCAATTATAAATGAGTTTGCACACAACAAAGCCAGAAAAGCATTTCTAAAATGAACAGTTTTGCTTGCAGTGGAAACTCACAATTAAAGTTACATTTTTAATATACATGCTATTGGTATAATGACTTAATTGTTAATGAATAAATGTCTCAAGTGTTCATTTTCGTATATTCTTTTGGTTTTAGTATGACCCTGTGGATGAGAAGTTAGATATGTCAGGGCCACTGTAATTCTTTGAGAAGGCCTGTCTGAAGCAAGACATCTCCTGCCCTTGCAGCCTTTTAATAAGAAGCTTTTTGTCTCTCCCAACTTCCCTGGAAGAGAAAGCCAAGCCCTTTCTCACCTACCCTGTTTCATTCAGGTTTAGCATGAAACACCTGTGTTTCCTTTTCCTTCAAGAACTTTTATCCCCCAGGCATCAAGCACACCTAGTCAGGATTCATGCTATGGGGATTTAGACCAACTGACTGTGGCTGTGTCTACACTGGCATGATCTTGTGCGAAAACTCTTTTGCGGAAGAGTTCTTCTGCAAAAACTCTTCCAGAAGAGAGCGTCTACACGGGCATGTGCTTTTGCTCAAGAGATGTGCTTTTGCGCAAGAGCATCCATGCCAGTGTAGACACTCTCTTGTGCAAGAAAGCTCTGATGGCCATTTTAACCATAGGGCTTTCTTGCGCAAGAAATGTATGTTGCCTGTCTACACTGGCCTCTTGCGCAAGAACAGTTGCGCAAAAGGGCTTATTCCTGAGCGGGAGCGTCAGAGTTCTTGCGCAAGAAGCCCTGATTTCATACATTAGAACATCAGTTTATTTGCGCAAGAACACGCGGCCAGTGTAGACAGGCAGCAAGTTTTTGCGCAAGAGCAGCCACATTTGCGCAAGATCGCGCTAGTGTAGACACAGCCTGTGTGTTTGTGTTTGGGGTTTTCTTGCTGGGTATTGAGCTTGTGTTTGGCTGTTTGGGGTTTTGGGTTTTTTTATCCTTTCCCTTCCCTCCTCCCTCCCGCCACAGAGTGAGTGCTGTGGCTGGAAGGTGGAAGCTGTGAGCTTCTAATCAGGTTTTGAAATCTAGAAGCCTCTGCTCATTGGTTGAGCCTTAATCAGGGGGAGGGCTATCAGGCAGTCCAGGACTTTATAAAGGAGTGAGTCACTGACCAGGGAGCTTGTGACCAGGGAGTTTGGAGAGGGAGTTGGGAAGGGGGTGAGATACACTCACCAGTCTTTAAAATCTTTTCACTACACTCCTGCCCTTCAAGGAGGCATTTCATAACAGCTGAGGAATCTCTCAGAAGCAAGCCAGGTATGGATGGTGATAGGTCTGCTGTTGTTACATGGACAGCATGTGCCATGTTTGTCTTCCTCCCAGAAGACAGAAGGGATTTCATCTGCACTAAGTGCAAACTGGTCACCATTTTGGAAGAAAAAATTAGAGGACCTGAGGGCCAAGTATCAACCCTATGTTCTATCAGAGAGGATGAAGACTTCCTCGATAGAGGGCAGCGTTTAATCCTGCAGGCAGAGCAGGCTGAAGAGCCAGTCAGGGCAGTACAGGACAAGGAAGAAAACTGGCAGCATGTAACCTATAGAAAGAGAAGAAGGCCAACTCAGGTATCTACCATCCCTGTAAAGGTAAGTAACCTCTATCAGGCTCTCTCCACAGGCACTGCGGTGGAGAATGCTTTATCAGGGACCTCTCAGGGAAGAAATCAGAAGGGAACACCATCTACCGGAAGGCATGGGGTGTGTAGTCCTAGGGATGGGGGTTCCACAACCACCACCCCCAAAAGAAGAAGACAGGTGGTGGTGGTCAGGGACTCCCTCCTAAGAAGGACTGAGTCATCCATCTGCCATCCAGACCTGCAATCTCGAGAAATATGCTGCTTACCAGGAGCTCACATTCAGGATGTGACCGAGAGTCTTCCAAAAGTGATTAAACCTTCAGATCACTACCCCTTCCTGCTTCTCTATGTAGGAACTAACAATACAGCCAAGAATGACCTTGAGCAGGTCACAGCAAATTATGTAGTGCTAGGAAGAAGGATCAAGGAATTTGAAGTTCAAGTGGTGTTTTCGTCCATCCTTCCGGTTGAAGGAAAAGGTCCGGGTAGGGATCATCGAATTGAGAAAGTAAATGTGTGGTTATGCAGGTGGTGTCGGAGACAGGGCTTTGGTTTCTTCAACCATGAGACTCTGTTCCGGGCACAAGGATTGTTCGGAAGAGATGGGACCCACCTAACCAAGAAGGAAAGAGTATCTTCGAGGGCAGGCTTGCAAACCTAGCAATGAGGGCTTTAAACTAGGTTCGTTGGGGGACAGTGACCAAAACCCCGAGGTAAGTGAGGAAGTCGGACACCGGGAAGAATCACAAGGAGGAGCAAGCAACAAAGAAGGACTCCCTGATCTGGATGGAGAAGGTAGGGAGATCAACTGGTTATCTAAGGTGTTTGTACACAAATGCGAAAAGCCTGGGAAACAAACAGAAAGAATTAGAAGCCCTGGTCCAGGCAAAGAACTATGATTTGATTGGAATAATTGAGACTTGGTGGGAAGATTTGCATGATTGGAGCACTGTCATGGAAGGGTATAAACTGTTCAGGAAGAACAGGCGGGGGAGAAAAGGAGGAGGAATTGCATTGTATGTAAGAGAGCAATATGATTGCTCAGAGCTCCAGTATTTAGAGGGAGAAAAGACTGTTGAGAGTCTAGGGGCTAAGTTTAGAGGTGGAAGAAATAGGGGTGATGTTGTGGTTGGGGTCTGCTATAGACCACCAGATCAGGTGGATGAGGTAGACAAGGCTTTCTTTGGACAACTGAGAGAAGCTTCCAGATCGCAGGCCCTGGTTCTCATGGGTGACTTTAATCACCCTGACATCTGTTGGGAAACCAATACAGCAGTACACAGACAATCCAGGAAGTTTTTGGAGAATGTTAGGGATAACTTCTTGGTACAAGTGCTGAAGGAACCGACCAGGGGCCATGTGCAGCTTGACCTGCTGCTCACAAACAGGGAGGAACTAGTAGGGGAAGCAGAGGTGGGTGACAACCTGGGAAGCAGTGATCATGAGATGGTAGATTTCAGGATCCTGACCAAAGGAAGAAAGGAGAGTAACAAAATACACACCCTGGACTTCAGAAGAGCAGACTTTGACTCCCTCAGAGAACTGATGGGCAGGTTTCCCTGGGATGCTTAAATGAAGGGGAAAGGAGTCTAGGAGAGCTGGCACTATTTTAAAGAAGCCTTATTGAAGGCACAGGAAGAAACCATCCCGATGCGCAGCAAGAAAAGCAAATATGTTAGGCGACCAGACTGGCTTACCGAGGACACCCCTTCCTTAAACACAAAAAGGAAGCTTCCAGAGAAGTGGAAACTTGGACAGATGAGTAGGGGGGAGTATAAATATATTGCTCGAGAATGCAGGGGAATTATCAGGAAGGTGAAAGCGCAATTGGAATTGCAGCTAGCAAGGGATGTGAAGGATAACAAGAAAGGTTTCTACAGGCATGTTAGCAATAAGAGGGTGATTAGAGAGGGTGGGGGGACCTTATTGGATGAGGGAGGTAACCTAGTGAGCTATGATGTGGGAAAAACTGAAGTACTCAATGCTTTCTTTGCCTCTGTCTTCATGGAAGAGGTCAGCTCCCAGACAAATGCACTAGGCAACGCAATATGTGAAGGAGGTTGACAGCCCTTGATGGGGAAAGAACAAGTCAGGAACTATTTAGAAAAGCTAAACATACACAAATCAATGGGCCCGGATTTAATGCATCTGAGGGTACTGAGGGAGTTGGCAAATGTCATTGTGGAGCCTTTGGCTATTATCTTTGAAAACTCATGGAAATTGGGAGAGATCCCGGATGATTGGAAAAAGGCAAATGTAGTGCCCATCTTTAAAAAAGGGAAGAAGGCAATCCAGGGAACTACAGACCAGTCAGCTTTATCTCAGTCCCTGGAAATATCATTGGAGGGGATCCTCAAGGGATCCATTTTAAAGCACTTGGAAGAGGGGAAAATGATCAGGAATAGTCAACATGGATTCACGAAGGGCAAGTCGTGCCTGATCAATCTGATTAGTGATGGATGGCAGAACAAGGAGCAATGGTCTCAGGTTACAGTGGGGGAGGTCTAAGTTGGATATTAGGAAAAACTATTTCACTAGGAGGGTGGTGAATCACTGGAATGGGTTACCTAGGGAGGTGGTGGAATCTCCATCCGTAGAGGTTTTTAACTCTCAGCTTGACAATTCCTGGCTGGGTTGATTTAGTTGTGATTGGTCCTGCCTTGGGCAGGGGGCTGGACTTGATGACCTCCTGAGGTCTCTTCCAGCTCTATGATTCTATGACTGATCTAGGGTGCTAAATCAGTTTTAGGAGACCAGTTGGAGGCACTTTGAAGGGCCTTACTTGCAAAATATGAGTGCTCAGCACTCCTGATAATTCAGCCCCTTTAAGGTGACTCAAGTTGGACTCCCAAAATCACTAGTGACTTTTGAAAAATCTAGTCCCGAAGGGTACATCTACACTGTGGGCTAAAGTTGAGTTAAGATATGCAACTTAATGTAGCTGAAGTCAAAGTATCTTAACTTGTCTTTTGTCACCATCTACACAGCAGGAATTTGAAGGAAGAACACTCTTCCCTTATTCCTCATGAAATGAAGGTTTCAGAAGTCAGAGTAAGAAGCCCATTATTTTGAAATTATTTCGAAATAAGAGGCTTGCTGTGTAGACACACACTGCTTTATTTCAAAATAACATGAGTCATTTTGAAATAAGCGTGTACGATAGACATAGTGAAACTGTTAAATTCAGTTTCCTGAGAATGGTATTTGGTTCTTTAGTCCCTCGCTAGTGGCTTGGACCTGATACTTCTGCGAGCTGGCTCAGTGGGGATCTGTCAAAGTGAAAAGTAAATTAAAAAACAAAGATTGGACAGAATATGTCATCCCAGCTGAGAGGAAACACTCATTGGGCCCTGCAGCATCTGTACACCCCCCGCCTAACATGTCTAAACATGCAATGCATTCTTGCTGGGCCAAAAATCACTTAATCCTTTTCAGTGCTAATAGAACCCATACAGAGCGTTTAGAAGTAGCCCCATTCCTTAGAATCTTAGAATCATTGGGTTGGAAGAGCTCTCAGGAGATCATTGAGTCCAACCTCCTGCTATATGAACTTTCTGAAAGCTATTAAGCTGGTCTTACAGAGGCCAAATGAATCAGTCAGTTGTCCCAGTGACCCTGAGTATAACTCACCATTCTTTCTCACCTCTGCCCCTTCACTATTTCACAGCCACACTGTTAATTTTCAAGTCCATGTCAAACTTTTAAACCTGCAACATTCAGCTGGGCTTGAAATTAGGGAGATCAAGTTTGCCTGGGCTCGGGTTGGAAAACTGACTCCTCATGTTTCTTTTTTAACTCCAACTTTAAAGTTGTGGATCATTCAGTTCAGGAACATCTCCAGCAAACTCCCTCCTAAAACATCTTGATTTTATTCCATCTCCTTCCTAGTGGCATACTCAGAAGTGGCTAGGCAAGAATAGGGTGTTGGGAGCAGCAGGACAAGAGGGATGGGGCAGAGTGGCATAAGCAGTGGCACCCAGCCAGAGTGCCACAGTGGAGTGGGGTAAGCCCCAGCCCCGCTCCCCAGCCAGCGTGCCAGAGTGAAGTTGGGTAAGCTCCAGCCCCACTCTTCGGCTGGCTTACCAGGTGGAGCTGAGTGAGCAGCAGGGGGTGGGCCTTGATGCAAAATGGGCCCTCTCAGGCCCATCCCTGGCTGTGCTCCGGCTTCATCCCAGTGCTCCCTACCACTGCCACTCCCAAAACTGAAGGTGGCATTCCTACAAACATTTTGTTTCATTCTTCACCTACCTTCCTACAACTTTTTGCCTCCACCTGATCCTATTTCTCAAGTCTCCACATCTCTGGCAGATTTCTTCCTTTAAAGATTGTTTATACAAGTCCAGTTGTGTTGGTTTGGTTCTTCTGTTTTCAGATCCTATTCAGCTTAATACACTGTGGCTTGAAGTGTTCTTAGCTGTATTGCACACCACAGCACCTAGAATCTGCATCTGGTGTCCCAGGCTCCGGCAGCAAAGCAGCACTGGACCTTGCAACATATCTCCAGATGGGGAGGTCGTGGCTGCAAACTTGGGGGATGCCCTTCTGCCTCCAATCCACAACTTTCCTATCTGCCAAAGCTTCCCATAGTTCAGGCATCCCATCTTTAGATTAAAGTTTGGCATCTGTGAAGGATTTTCCTAGTTACAGTTTTCCCCTTCCTGTTACTGTAGGGACACACATGCTCCCCTTCTAACCCTCATTCAAGGTATGAGGGATGGTGAGATCCCAGCAGCAGGATGGGTAAGAGGGAGGGCTGATGGAAGATTCACCCATATACATTGAAATGATTATGGAATCATCTGCACTGTACGCATTTATCTGCCAGGTACTCCCAGACCTTTAAGAATAAAATTGCAGCCTAATTAAACCACATCTAGTGTGTCCTGTTCTTTTTCCAGTATAGCTGGACAATGATCTTTGTCCTCTGCCCATAGTTGTTTACATATATAAACATGTAAAGTCCCCTGGGCTGAAAGGAATTGTATAAAGCAGTGGAGTGCAACCTTTTTTCAACCATGACCCCCATACACTTGACCCCCATACACCCAAGATAATTTGTGGTCCCACAGTGCCACGCTTAGATCCCAGCGGCCGGGGGCTGGGCCCGGCCGTTGGTGGCCCCCCCCAGGAAGACATCCATGGCCCCCTTGGGGGTCGTGACCCACGGGTTGTGCACCACTGGAATAAAGCACCATTATAAACATATGTATCCTGGTATTCCTGGAGCATTACAGGTCCTACTGAAAAATCTTGAACTTTTCATTGCAATGAGTAGATTATGATAATACATTTTCAGCACTCTTTTGTAATGTGATTTTTTTCAGGTCATTGCAACAATCCCAACAAGTAGACTAAAATTTTTAAAGGAAGCAGGGCGTCTCACTGAAAAAGAGGAAGTACCTGAAGAAGAGCTGAATGAAGACGTTGAAGAAATTGACCATGCAGAGAGAGAACTTCGACGTGGACAAATTCTCTGGTTCAGAGGGCTCAACAGAATTCAGACTCAGGTATGTTACAAGGACAAATGTAGAACCTCTGACAAAACTGTACACATGATTTTCAATTCAGAAAAGATAATGCCACAAAGTAGAGCGTATGATATGGAAAGGAATGTACCTAAATAACTACACTTTAACAATTCATAAAATGGTAAATCAGACAAGCTCAAAAGAGTTTAATTGCAAAAGAGCAATATATGAATAAAATAAGAGGCCTAAGAATGGTTTTCCTTGAAAAGTGAAAGCTAATATTAATTTTTTATTTTACAGGTCTAGCAACTGATAAGAAAGTAATATACTCCTATTTTAGAATTTTAAGTAGTGAGCAAATATATTATGCAGATTATTTTTAAATGTTTTATTTTATTGGAAAATGTAGGCTCTTTACTGATTCAGATTTATGTTTGTGAACACAACTTCTATAATAATAAAACAACTTAAAACTGATTTGACATCTTAAAGTATAAGGTCTGATTTGATTTAAAAAAATACCCTTTCTTCTCAGCAAAAACCTTCAAGTATTTTTTGCAGCAGAACATTTAGACATGTGTTTTCAGCTGAACTAGAATGTACAGCTTTGACTGTCAGTTACAAAAAATGTGATCCTGTATTTATTTTATATAACAAGAAATTAAAAATCCATCAAAAAGATGGATTAAGAAGTATTTATTTACTGTTATTTATTAACTTTAATATTTCATCTATATGTTTTTAAATATTTCACTAAATATGCAAAATATACATGTAAATTACTTCTGTGCATAGGTAAAGGAAATTAAGTTTATACATGTACTGATACCATAAATATGCAGAATAGAACAATTTACTAAATAATAAGGCCACAAATAAGCAAAATTTGTCTTAAAGCAGGATCCATATTTTTTTTCTTAGCAATATATACGGTCATTTCCATTGCAACAAAATAGCATGTTAACATAATAGTCTCAATAACAACAAGAGAGAAGAAAACACAATCCCCATGATAACAAATGAGTCAGCTTATACAGGGCTTTAGAAGAAAACATGCAAATACTTAAATACGTACAATACTTGATGCAAATTAAGAATACTTTTTCTCGTTTAAAGGGTCTTCAAGGGAATTTTCTTCTGAGATGCTTTTGTTACACTTTTTGAAATGTCACTTAAGACAGTGTTATGTATGTTCGGATAGTGTTTTCCCCTTTTTCTATTTTAAACATTAACAAACCGTTTTGAAGAAAGATAAATGTTTATATTTTTAGGAAGAAGGGAGTTAGTAGGTGCAAGAAGCAATGGTGTATCAGGTCTCTGCAGTGGCACAATTGTGTTGCTGTTATGGGAAAACAGAAAAAATAAAGGTGGCAATTGCTACAGAGATGAAGGATCTGATTAAATCCCAAAGCTCCCAGGGTAAGTAATTAAATACAGATCCCCAGTCTTGGGATTCTGTGTCCTGAGTGCATTGACTCAGGAGCACTCATCAAGAGAGAAAATCCAAATTGTTACAAGAACACCCCTTGATAAGCGTGACAAACATGTGCCCAGGTAAGGTCTATACATTGCAAGAGTTATTCTCTAAACATGCATTATTTTCTTCCTGCTGGCTGTAGGAGGAGTGTTGTCTGTTGGCATTTCTGTCAGGATGTCTTTCTGGTTGTGGTGAGTGTAAACAACAACAATAAAAAAAAGTGAATTACATCCTTTCAGTTTTCCTTCTAGCTTGAGAGGTATCTTGTAGTTCTTCTATATATCTTTGCCTTCATAATCCATGAAAAAATTATTCTTGTTTCCTATTTAAAATAAAATGAACATTAATTGTATTTTCTGGCTAACCCCCATCTACTTAATATCTTTTCTACTCTTAGTTGTAGAAGTATCTTTGGTAGGATGTTTTCTTTCCTACCAGTAGGTTTTGTGATTTTTCCCCTCCCCCTTATTTTGTTTATTCAGTTATTCTGATTTTACATTTATTTGACATCTGTGGAATGATATTGGAAAAAGGATCACAATCACAGGATGTCCCTTGGAGTGTGTCTTATTTCACTATGCAGGTCAAATTAGTGCAGGACCCATTGTTCGCCTCTGTCACATTGAATTTGGTGCATTTTGATGCACCAAATTTTTGTGCTCCATGCAAATGAATTCATACACTTGTACTACATTTCCCAGGAAGCCATCTAAAGAAGATTTGATGGAAGAAGATGAGGCTGTCTCTAGCATCCTTGTGGAGTTGGAGGATTTGCAGTAATCCTCCAATGTCTAATGTCTGGAGATGCGGAAGAAGAAGGTAGACCATCTTCTCCTTTTATATATGAAGAAGATGGCAATAAGATTGGGAATTGGATGTAGAATCTTTCACCACTAAATGGCTGATTCAAATCTGGACAAGGCCACTTTCCACCATCTGACACTTGTTTTGTGTTCAATGTGAAATAAATTTTTGGTTATTTTCTGTCCAGTGGACATCACATGTAATGAAAACGCTTTGTAAGTCCCACGAAGGTTCACCATGAATCCACATTTTTTTCTAGATAACTGGCAGGCATCTTAGTTGCATTGCTGCAAAGAATATTCATCCAAACTCATATTTGGAGACATCAATCCTGAGATGTTTCTTTCTCTGAAAATAGAGCATTCAAACCTGGGCAAAAGGGAAAGGATTCTACTATTGCTTCCTCATCCCAAAAAGTCAGGGTCATCTCTAGTGCATACTTGCAAAGACCTCAAAATAATTTGTTTTAAAAGAAAGATACAGTAAGAATCTAAGTCAAAAAGTCTGGCTATGTATACTTGATCTTGTCTTCACTACTTAAGTTCACTTAGCTTTTTGTGTTGGTATATTTATCTGTGAATACCGTTAGCCAGTATCTGAATGTGAAAGCCGAAGCATAAGAGTGATACCATATAAACTCTCATAGCTAATGCATTGCAACTAAAGAAGATTACATAAATACAAGGTAGTAATGTGAACTTCCATAAAAATACTTTGCCACCTATATCAATAGTTCAGCAACATTTTTGCAGTGTCTTTTATAACTGATGTGAGTACAGGAAATTTTAGTTATGAGAAATTCATGGAGTTAAGACAGGGCTGATCAGATAGCAATGATCTTTTACAAGCTAAAGCAGTCTGTCTTCAGACAAATTCCAGGGTAGAAAATCAAATGAAAAATATAATTAAAACATAATTCATGGGAACGTTGTTCTATATTTCTCTCACACCTAAGGGTAGACAAAAATTATGGACTCTGAGGTTCTGCAAATCTCCACAACTACTTTTCAGGTTCCCAAAACTGGGAGTTGTACCATTTTTTTCCTGTCTCATAAACCAAGTCAATGTTTATTTTCTCTAACAAGATTGTTACTTCCCTAACAAACAATGGCATTTTGAAAATAATTGCAACCCATGTGAAAATTAGTCATATGCTATGATGATTGCCACAGAAAAGCTTATAAATAAATACAACTTTAAAAATATCCTCATTTTTCTAGTTAGAGGGGAGCCTCTGCTATGCATGAAAGATAGAAGAGTTCAATATATCTTTGAAAAAGTTTATTTTAGAACAAATTGATGCCATTACAGTTATGAATAAAGAATGTATGCAGAATTTTTCATTAGACTTATTCTTTTACCCTGTGTTTATTTGTTTTGTTTTTCAGTTTCTCCTAGGGCCAATGCAAATTCAGTAGCATGAAAGTCAAACTTTCCAAGTGGTTTTGAAATTTAAGCAAAATAAGTTTGCCCATCCCATCTTACCTCATTGCATTGGAACATTTTACACCAAACATACACTAAAAATTTAGAAATGTACAAGGTCCTAACTTGGGTAGAATCTACAAGACTGTTCTTATTCTAGACAGAATGAAATTTTTAGAGTGCCTCGTGGACTTTTTTTAATTTTGCCATTTGGACAGTCTATATTTCCAGGAACTATGTACAATATAAATATTGTCCTTGCTATTTATTCCTCTCTCTGGAAAGCTATAGGGAAGTCTTTGTGTAAGATACATAGTGACTGCACTCAGAGAAGTGTTCTTAAACTACATAAAGGCCAAAATGGTCTTTTATTATGCAAAATTCCATAAGCACTGATTGGCAGAGAGATACAGCTATCTGAGACCCATTAACAGTTCTGACAGCATCCCAGCTTCAATTCCAATGTACTCCATTGTAAATATAGGAACACAAAAGCTTGGCTTATCAATCCCGTGAGGGCTATTCCAGAGTGGAAGTCTTTCAACCTGCTTTTTAAATATTTTTAATTGTGTGCAACTCACACAGACAACTCTTGTGGATTCACTTTTAAAAAGAGAACACTGAATGGATACAAAATAAGACAAAACAAAAGTGAAGTGATTGTGCTTATTTTTCTCTCTTTTAGTAGTTTCATTTGCTCTAATAATGTCTGTTTACTCACTTTTTTTAACAGTAACTGTTCATTCTTGGTTATTTCTGCTCTTTGCCATTGACCTGCTGGATCAAATTCCTCACTGTTTTGTATTTCATATAGTCCCTGTTGACTTCAGGCAAGACATGACCATGTACCTCAGCCTGTCAAACTCTGCAGGAGCAGTAATCTGTTAGATATTCCTGTGCACAGATTCCACAAAAAGAGATCTGTATTTAGTTACTTTCCTTAGGAGAAAGAGCAAATTACATACCTGTAATTCTTGTTCTCTGGAGACAATATTACATACAGATCTGCCCTCATCTTTCCACCTATGTTTATATTGAAGATCTTCTTTCCAGCTTCTTATGCAGGCTCATTGCAGGAATGTTTAAAGAAACTAGCGTAAGGTTTAGAATTTATCATCCTCTATGATGTGCAGTCTGTAGAGAGTCTTAATACCCTTTTAAATTGTCTCTTTTGGAGAGTGCTCCATGACTCTGGGTCAGAACATGGAAAGCCAGGATCTCTATTTAATTCTGCCTTTGGAGAATGAACATTTCAGGTAAGTAATTCAGTGTTCCTTAATGTGTGATTAATGTTGTCTTGAGCCACATATTGGCTTTCAGATGCATATATGTCCTATAGCTCATGACTCGTTCATAGTTCTCTCCACATACGGGTTCACCAGATACCCTGTTCTATTACTTTGCTATGTGTATCAGTTTTATAATCCAGAATCTGCCTGCTGAAGAAAACATGCACTGCAAAATGTCTTGATTTGTGTTTTTAAGAGCTAATATAAAGTTTATGCATTTTAATTCCATATTACCTGACTAGCTCTATTAACAAATTCATATGGGGAAACAGTGGAGCAGTGATTCTATCAACTGTGTATTATTTGCACATGGAATTTTTCATTGTGTACTATCCTGCACTTATAAGACGATATTCCACCAAAAACATTTACTTACAGTTTCTAGTGTCACTTTTTACAAGTACTTTTCAGATGGACATTCCATTTATAAACATGCAGATCTTATATAATACACAGAAATAAACAACTAGCTCCCTAAGGCCATGTCTACACTTGGAAACTATTTCGCAATTACTAAATTCAACTTAAGAACTCCCAATTTAACAAATTCGAACTAGCGTGTCCTGACTACAGGGAAGTATCGAAATTAGTACAAGGCAAGCTCCATTAATGTGGATACACTGTCTCAGACTTAGAGCCCCAGGAAGCACTCTGGGGAGCTGCGGAGGCCTCCCAGAGGCCCATAAGTTTGAATTAGTGGCACTGGAGCATCCACACTAATGTTATTTCAAAATTAATATTTCAGAATTAGCTTTATTCCTCGTTCAGAGTTCAAAGTCCATGGCCCATTATTTCAAAATAACGGGCTTGGTATTGTGGATGCAGTGTTTATAAATTCAATATTGGGGAGGGTTATTTCAGAATAAGGTCCTAGTGTAGACCCAGGTTAAGAGAGCTGAAGAGGAGGATGCTATTTCAACAAATATGCAGTAACGTGCATATCCCTAAATTTGGTATTGTAGACAATTTTTATACTTCTGACTTTGAATAACGATGGGGAGTTACATACAGATTTACAACAACTATCTAATCAGTAATCATGCGATATTACTATCCTGGTTGATTCATATAAGTTTCTCCAGTTAAAAGGGAAATTCCTTGATTAGTTTTAGATGTACTGCTTTGAAGTTGTATTTTAAATCTTTAAATGATGGGGAAACAGAAATATATTGTAGCTGGGGGCATGGTTATATTTAGTGGTGTGATATCTTGGGGCTTTCCTTACAATTTTAGGTCCACTTTTATGGCAGTTTGTTTTCAAATAGTAATATTAGTAGCAATTAATATGACTGAGCTAAAATAAGGGTATCCCTTCATGAGTGGTCTACTTAGGACATGCAAGATATCAGGATTCTAGTGTTCTTTGACGTGACAATGGGTTTGTTCTTTGGGTTTGAAAATACAATAATTTTTATAAAGCCTGTTTTTTACAGTGGTATTACTGAATCACCTAAATCATGAAATTTTCTCTGCACAGGAACATCAGAATGAGTTCATTTTGGTTAAAATAATCTTGTAAATATTTTATCAGGAAATGACATCCTGCATGTCAAAAGAGATTCAAACCAGTTATGCTTTTTTTCTGAAATGTGGGTGGGTGAACAGCCATTATGACTCTAGCTTTAGGAGTTCCTGGCTTTTCTTTCACTGGAAATTAGAATTAAGGATGGCAGGATCTTTAAAGAAGTGATGGCATGAATTCTCTTCTCATGTATGTCAGTACTTACCCCACTGCATTGTAGTTATACTGGTGTTAACTGAAAGGCGAATTTGGTGCATTATTCCTAAAAGGGCTTTGTTTCTAATATTCATCCTTCATTATCATCAGCTATAAAGAGGAGTTTAGTCCCTGTAAATTCAGAGCTCACTCTTTTGTAGTTTAAACTAATTAGGAAGTTCATTGCTGCAAACTCCCCTGTATGAATGACACACATGCTTGCAAAGTACAAGACTATATTTGTAATTTCAAGCTGTTATATTCTAATATAAACACAAGTAACTAGTCATTCAAAAGCAACTCAACTTTATTTTCTAAGTAATTATTATCTGCTCTGCAGTGCAAATAAAAATATTCTGCTTCAGAGAGAATTATTTTCTATTCAGCAATTACAAAATGCAATCGTTTTTATTGTTGTGCCTGATTTATATGATCCTTCAATAATAAAAATAAAAACACAAGACATATCAAAGCACCTTATAATTTTATTGAGCTACTATGTGAGCTTACCTTGACATTTCTAAAATGAAAAAGCAAATCCTCTGCTTTTGAACAGTTTTTAATATTTCTTTATTAAAAGAGAATTGGGAACTGAATTTTGTTTCCCTTCTGGAAGAAAATCTAAATGGCAGTAATCATGTAATATTTATTCTCAGTCAAAAAGATGGTGATTAGCATCATAGAATGTAGGACTAGAAGGGACCTTGAGAGGTCAGCTAGTCCAGCCCCCTGCCCTCACGGCAGCACTAAGTACTGTTGATTTATTCATCGGAATACCCTTGCAATTCACAGAATCACTATTCTCAGTTCTGTGTATTAACAGGGGTCTTCTTTCCCATGGGTGTGACGGGGCCAGGGAGCTCACCACAGGTACCAGGAAGGCTCACTACAGGGGTATTCACCAATTTCATTCTGTGGTGGTTGCATTCCCACAGCCGCTGCGAATGGCGAGGGTTCCCTGTATATCAGTTGTTATATACACATATGTAGGATGGTTAAATTTTAAAAATCATGGTCCAAAGCATGTACTAGTGTAAACTGGTTCAGCTTCCCTGACCTCCATGGAGCTGCTTCAGTTTACCCGAGACAAGAATTGGGGCCTATTTATTTCCACTCATTAAAAGAAATACTCATGGCTTTGATTCATTCAACTGAATTAAAACTATATGTATGATTATTTTTTTAAAATTATTATTCCTGTCAGTTGTGCAACTATGTCCATTTCTTAAGCAACTTGTCTCATTCTTTCCTCCATTTCAGATCGAAGTAGTCAATACATTCAAGAGTGGCACTTCCTTTCAGGGGGCTCTAAGGAGACAGTCCTCCGTCACAAGCCAGAACCAGGATGTAACCAATATTTCTAGCCCTAGTCACGTATCGTTATCCAATGCTCTTTCCTCTCCTACCAGCACATCTGCTGCTGCGGCTGGGCGTGAGTGTGTATTCTTAATGCATCAGATCTACAGAGATGCCAACTCATCTACTAGTCATTCAGATATTTATATTGCCCTTTTTCCACTTGCTACCTTGTGCAAAACACAACAAAAACCCACACACAACTCCAACCAACAGCACACCTTCATTGCTGAATTACTTTGTATACTGTAGATACACTTCTTTGACCTTTTCATTACAGGTCCTTATTCAGATCAGTAGGACACCCGTTTCTGGTCACCCATTATGCAGTAAATATAGATTCCTGTAACAGTGAATTTTCTCATCATGTTAATGTATATATTTGTAATACAAAATAGTTCCTTAAAATCACTCTTCTTATTGCTCATGATTACAGATTTTTTGCTTAGAGAGAAAGCTAAAAGGTACATTTAATATTATAGCAAGCATTAAAGAGACAACTTAAATATTGTCAGCAATCCAGCTTTAGTGCTTATTTTACCAGATAAATATATATATATACACACACACACACACACAGAGTCACATGCAATAGGTACCCATTTCATAGTCTGTTTGCCCTTACAGTGCTTCAAATTAGTGTCACCCTGCCTTAAAGCTCCATTCCTACAATGTTATTAATAGAAGATAACTCACCAAAGAAATATCTTTAAAATCCCCCTGTCAGTCTTTTTCCTGAATGCTAGGAGAAAAGTTGAGAAAAGTAGCATGTCTTAATATTTAATAAATCCCTACATAGTGACAGATCAAAGAGGGAAGTAAATTACAATGCCCTGGGCCTCCCTCCCCCAGGGAAAAAACCCTCCCCCCCCCATTTGTAAAAGGATTCAAAACAATATAGGACGAAAACAATCATACGTAAACATTCAGGGCTTTGAAAGGTCAAAACTAGCCACCTGATTTCACCTAGAAGCTCAAAAAGTGAAAGTTCCAAAGCAAAAACTTGTATGTGCTCTTCACAAAAAACTGCTTTCAGTAAACAAACAAAAAGTAGTTGACACTGGCTTCAGTTTCTGAATGGCCTCAAGACATAGAGAAGATTAGTCATCTAATTTTAAAGTGACAGAAGCATGGAGAATTTTGTCAAAAAGGAGTAGTTGTCTCACAATACAGATAAAAATGGAATGGTGTTTACTGAGACTGCTACCCTCTGTACCCAAAGTCACCTCATGTTTCAAATTTGTGTCGCAAATAACAGCAATATACCTGACTTGGATGCCAATGTATTTTTCTCAAAGTCTACAGTTCCTTCCCCAGCCCAGTGTTTCGCCTCATTAGGCTTTAGCCAGCTAGCTCCATTCAAACAGAGAGCAGTGGCAATACAGTGGTATCTTGCCAACATACTGAAGGTGCCTCATTTGGTAGCAGTGCCAAAGGCAGGATGACACTAGTGAACCTACGTAACCAACTTGTGCACATGTTGAACAAGCTGGGGACCAGAATGAACCTAGCAGCACCATGCATTCTTGTAATCTGGTGGACAATTCCTATAATAGCCCTCCAGGTTCTCTCAGACAAGTGGAAGAGCCATAATATCCCACTGTGGGTCACAAGCGTTTCGACTGCACCTCATAGTCAGTGGTCTCAGTCAATCCAAATTCAGCCCCATCCGTGCCCTTCCTAGCAAGCTCAGCAGATACACTAGGAACTAAAGATTAAATGGCAGGAAAACTAAATTTCCACCATTCCTTTTCACTACCGATGGAGCTCATCAGGACATGCTTGAGGCCCCTAGCAGCAGCATGGAGAAGTTGAGATTGTCTGCATTGTACTTGTTCTGTGAATAGAGTATGTTGGTCTCCAGTGCCATGAAAGTAGCTTTGCATTCACTTGAAAAAATAAGAAGAGAGTGTGTGTGGCTGATATTTCAAGGTAATCAGGGATGTGCATCTACCTGTCAGAGAGCAAATAGAGTCTGGTCTTTATGTAACAACTTGCATAGCCTGCATAGGCTTTATTACTGAATCAGAGTATCTGTTTTAAGATACTGTTTAAGTAGCTATTTTAAAGAGTATCTTTTTAAGGTAATATTTCAGTCATAACAGATACCATCCGTCTGTTTTGAAGTCAAAGTTAGGTATGGGTTATGAAAAGCCATATATGCAAAAATCATTAGCTATTTTCCACAACTGAATAACATTATTTTTGCTTCATGGAGCCAGATAGATCACTTTCTGATGCCACTTGGCACCGTACCCCCTTTCAGAAGGCCCAAATGAAATTAAAAAAAAAAAGATAAAGAAAATCCTTCAGCAGGATGATGTACACTCCCCCCGCCCTCGCCCCCCCCCCCCCCACAGCGCATATCAGCTTTCTTTTGCTTGAAGGTCTCCAATCTCTTGTTTCTAGTGAGCTGTTCCAGGACTGACCTCCATCTCACTGATTGCCTCGGTTAAATTAAAAGATAAATAACAACAACCCTTTTCTTCTGTCTATTGGATTAAAGGTACCTCAGTCTCTGAGAGGTAATATATTTCAACCAGCTAAGACACAGGAATGTTTCAGGCTGTTGTGAAGATATAGCTATATGAAAGGCATAACTGAATTTGAGAGGGGCTTACTTTTGTGTTGGGGTTATTTTGTTTGGTTTTAGATGCACTTCCAATTTTTTTTTTAATTTCTGAGAATCTCTTCGGGAATGTTTTCTATGACACTCATTAAAGATGACACTTGTTAAGTTCCCCAGGAGTCTAAAAATACTTGTCTAACATAAATGTACTGAGGTTGTAAGTGTAACAGGGGGCTGCCAATGTATCTATTAATGTGGCTCAGTTTATTGTGGCATATTTTGGGAGGCTAGCTTGAGATGTCTTAAAGCCAGGCCTGGCCAAAATACAGCCTGTGGGCTGCATCCAGCCTGCCAAGCCCCTGGATCTGGCCCACGGAGGCTCCCCTGCTTGCCTCATGGCTCCACGTGCTGTACAGAAACGCAGCTGCAGGGCTCCATTTCTGTTTTGAAACTGGAGGGGAGGGAGGAACTTTTAGGAGCTGCCCGCTCTCAGCACAGTCCCATTGGCCGGGCAGCTAAGAAGAATCTCCTGGGCTCAGTTATTCATGAAGCATAGTGCCAGGCAAGGAGGCTGGCTGGGAAACATTTTAAGCTCTGCAGGCTGGCTAGCTTGGCAGCTGACAGGTGGCAGCCTGCTTCTGGCACCCCAGCCCTTTCCTGCCCCAACTCTCTGCCTCCTCCCCCCCCCCCCCTCAACATACCCAAACCCTCTGTCCCCCCTCTTACAACCATACCCCCTCCCAGATATGGCACCCCATCTCCTGCCCCAGATCACAATCCCCTCCTACCCTAGGTCACATCTCAAACCCCTACACTCCAGTCCCCTGCCCTAGGTCACAACCACCAACTCCCTCCCAGACTCCAGTCTCCCTCCTGCACTCCAGTCCCTAACCCAAGCTCCCTTGTGCACCCAACCTCTATTCCAGACCCCGCATCTCCATTAATATCATGGAAGAGTGCAGCTTTCGACCACTTTCCAAAATCTTGGAGTGCCCCCAACCCATAAAAATTTATTGCCCACCCCCGGTCCAGGAGGTGCTTACCTGTGCAGCTCCCAGCCACCAGTCCATCAGATCCCTCAGCCATGGCCATTTGCACCAGCTGCAGGAGCCATGTGCTTTTCTGAATGCTGTGAGCTCTAGGGAGGGGTACTTTGCACACTACGGGTACGTCTAGACTACATGCCTCTGGTGACAGAGGCATGTAGATTAGGCTACCCAGCATAGGAAAATGAAGCGGCGATTTAAATAATTGCCACTTCATTTAAATTTAAATGGCTGCCGCGCTGAGCCGATCAGCTGTTTGTTGGCTCAGCATGGTAGTCTGGACACTCCGTGGTCGACATCAAAGGCATTTGTCGACCTCCCAGGTAAACCTCATCCCAGGAGGCATACCTGGGAGGTCGACAAATGCCTTTGATGTCGACCGCGGGAGCGTCCAGACTACTGCACTGAGCCGACAAACAGCTGATCGGCTCAGCGCGGCAGCCATTTAAATTTAAATGAAGTGGCGATTATTTAAATCGCCACTTCATTTTGCTATGCCGGGTAGCCTAATCTACATGCCTCTGTCGCCAGAGGCATGTAGCCTAGACATACCCTACCTGTCCTGCAGACAGTAACTTCCATTGTCTGGAAACTGGCCAGTGGGAGATGCAAGATTATACTAGCGGGAGAGTCAGTGCATGAAGCCTCTCACCTCCATGCCTCTGGCTCACAGCTCTCACAGAAGCACATGGCCCCTGCAGACAGATGTTCTGAGCACCCTATAGGGGCAAGGCAGTCAGGGCGCCTGACTGAGGCTGCTGCTGAACTGTGGTGACTTGGCAGGCCGGATCCGTCCTGCAGCTGTATTTTGCTAGCCACTGTTCTATATGCAACATTAACTTGGCCATGTTATGGGTTATGTCCAGGCCTACCAATAGGTATATAATTTATGGTATAGATTATATACTATGAATATTAATATACTAATAATTGGAAATCTACTCAATTTCAAGAAGTTGTTTTAAGTTCAGGTACCACCCTTTCATAAGAATGGCCATACTGGAGCAAGGGTCCAGCTCAGTATCCTGTCTTCTGACAGTGGCTAATGTCAGGTGCCCCCAGAACTGGTAAGCTTTAAGTGATTCTGTCACCCATTTCCAGCCCTGACAAACAAAGGTGAGGGACACCATCCCTGCCCATTCCATTAATGGCTCTATCCTCCATGAATTTATCTAGTTCTTTTTTTTAATGCTATTAAAGTCCTGGTAATCACTTGGCAGGGAGTTCTTCAGGTTGACTGAGCCCTTGCCAATTTGCGTGGTTTTACAATAATATTCTTCAATGTTATTACTCCTTGTTACGTTGGGAAAACCAAAGCATAAAGTGAATTAAGCCCTGATCCAGCAAAGCACTTTAAATATGACCTTACTGCAGATGTAGTGGTGGGGGCTCTTGTCTGGCTGGTTGGAGAGGGCCTTTAAGGACTAGAGAGTGACTTTCTGCTTCAGCTGCTGAAAGAGGTAAGAGAGGAGGGGCTGTATAAATTCATGCCAGTGCATGGAAAGCCCCCTTTGACCTGGACCAGGTAGAGCAGGGAGGAAAGCAGTGTATCTAACTGTACACAAATTAATCAAGCTCTTTTTTGCTAATCTTTCACTTGATTACCCATATTATTAGGTATATCATCTCACTACACCTCCCTCCCCCACACACACACAATTAACAAAACAGACACACATGACCCAACCCAACATTAAAAAAAATCCTTTAAGAATAAAAACATTTATATAAGGCAGGTGTTACATAAAGTTGCTGTCTGAGTGAAGACAAGTTTTCTGTTCATGCTGACTGTAGGTAACACAATTTTCTGAAAAATTCTATGCTCAGAATCCTATGCATGAGTTCCTGTACTTGCAGGGGAGGTTTATAGGGGTGATGTTAGTGCTATTATATTTGGATTATTTTTTTTGTGTTGATTTCATTGAAATGTTTTCACTGTCTCTTATGTAAACTATGCAAGCAGCAGCCTCAACTGAGGCCAGATGGCACTATACCAGTATGTATAGTTTTCATTGCAGACTCAACTTACGCTGGCAAAACTGGACTTTGATGGCATAACTTATTTCAGTCCCACTCAAGCAAAATCAGATATGCTAGCAAAACCACACTATAAATGTATTTGTTTTGCTGGTATAGCTATGATCGTCAGGGCTCATACTTCTTTACACCCTTGAGTGACCAACCTGCAAAGGCAAAATACTGGTATATACTGGTCTTTGCCAACCATGAAGGGCAAAGAGGGAAAATCCACAATGATATCACAAACCAGAATTATTAGTTTCTGGTGGCCACTGAATGTGCTCAGAAGTGTATCTTCAATCACATATCTTTTAGGGGGATTAATTGGCTATAGCCAATAGCCTTCAATTTAAGAGCTAGTACATGCCAAGTTTCAACCTGCAGCTGTCTGATTCAAAAGTAGTGTTAGATTTCTTTATTCTGATAAAGGATAGGGGCTAAATTGTCATTTTTTTCCCATAATTTCAAGCTGTGTCAGATTTTGATCAGCTTTGTCAGAAAAATTTATCCACTGGCATGCATGCAACATTTTTGACCCAAAAGGTGACTGTTCTGGGCTCTATAAGCATATGCAACCAATTCTAACCCTAATGAAAATTTACCTATAGTGTATCCAGAATTTGGTGCTAAAAATAGTGTTGTTTCTTTGACACAAAATTAATTTTAGTTTTCACTAGCCGTTTTTCAACTTTAGTATGGCCACTGTATCATGTATGTAGTCTGGCCTTCTGTCCTGTTTGAAGTGAGTACTGAACATTTTCCAGCTCTGTTGTTACATGTTCTGTACATGTATAGCTTTCTATAATTATGTCCATTGTGCAGCCAAAGAAGTGTACACTTTCTGGGTGCATTTTATATCTAATATAAAATATTCTAAAAGTAAACTGAAGTCTGATGCTTGATGGGCCCCAGCAGGACTTTCTGACTTTATAAATTAAATGTCAAGGCAGAGTTTTGTCAAAGCAGCATCAAATCATATTCAGTTAATAGATCAAATCTTGCTCATTTAACTCATGAGACTGCCATCCTTAGTCGCATTGATTTCTACAAGGTAAATTATATAAAGGCTTTTCAGATGAGTAAAGGAAACATTATTCATACAATCACCGGACCTAGATTTTAAAATGAATTCAAATCTCAAAGCTTGTATAGAAATGTTGCACAATTCTAGACTCCACCCTGTTAAAGGTCTTAATTTACCTTTGCAAAACTAGTTTTTAACAAAATTAAGCCTGGTATTGATCGCACTTGCTCTGCTTTTAGATAAGGGGTACTCTGTTGACTCCAATTGATTTATACTTGTTTACCTGAGATTAGAAGCTGGCCCTCTGTGTTCCCCTTATGGTGAAACGAAGTAGGTTGAAAAATTAATTGCACAGCAAAATCTTGTCAGCTTATTTTGATATAAAGTGTCAGAGAGGTAGGTACCATGGGCTTGGTTCAGGTTTCACACCATTAATATCAGTGGATTAACATCAGTATAAAACTGATGTAAAATCAGACTTAAGACCTTCTCTGTGTTTATATTAGTGCACCCTTTGTTCTGTTCTCACTGCCAACATATGTGACTTTGCAAAGCGCTAATTGAAATTACTCTATTTACTCTAGGGTTTTGGATCCGTTGTGTTCGTTTAATAGTTAAAAATAAATAAATAAAAATAGCTATCTAAAAGTTACTGCTTCTAATTTTCACAACTTCTACTGCATGTGATACAGAATGTATTATTCAGACAATTTACAAGATGACGTCCATATATACATCATCCCAATTTATGGACTTATTTCGCTCACCTTAAAAATGCAAGCAGCCACAAGAGAACACATACATAAGGTCCCATACGTGATTTGTGTTCTGCTGCAAAGCTTCACACCAACTACAATTCTTAACCAAACACCAGCACTGTGACTTTTGACATTTTTAGGTACACCTAAGAGTTGGCATCTCTTTGCAAAATTGACCTCTTGTTTACTTTTTTATGCTAATCACCTTACTGACATTTCAGTAGAATTGAATTTGTTTGCTTTTGCAGTAACCTACTCTCTACTGTCTGAATATTAAATGTGTTTGTTTTCCCAGAGGGCTAGAGATCACTGGACAAAAGGGTTCAGCAGGAGAGAGTGAAATAAAAAGAGGTTGTGAGTCTTTAACCTTGAGCCTGACATGAATGTGAACCAAACTCAAGATACTTGGCTTATCGGAAGCTGGGTAAACATTCGAGTATAAGCCCATACTCTACCAACCGTACCACACCTGTTGAGCTTAAAACAGGTCCTATGTATTTCGCCTTTATACTGTTGTACATAGGGGTGAGATTTTTCTCTATTTAATCTTTTCTTCTGCTGAGAAAAAATTGGTAGTATTGAAAAATTGTTTCTCTTATTTTTCTTGCCTGATGCAGTATTTAAATCTAATTTTCAGGGTGGGACGAAACTGAAGAGCTTTTTTTAATTACAGCTACAGAGAAGAAAGAAGTGGAAACTTATAGCTCTGTCAAAATGTCCAGAAGTGTTGTCCCCACAGTCTTCTGTTAAAAACAGTTCATTTTTTTCTGTTGTCTCCATTACTGTGAGAAGAGTATCTCATTGTTTGTCTTCCCTTGGCATTGTCGGCATCATAAAAAAATCATTATATGAAGTCTATGTAGTTCATAACATATCAACAGCATAACATATCAACAGCAGATGTGTCACCACACATTGCACAATGAAAACAAGCTAAAAGAGAGCTCTGTAGCATAATGTGAAGCTTAAAAGATTATATACAATTATAAACAATATTTACACGGGGGGGAGAGGGGGTCTTATTCAGCAAAGTACTTAAATGTGCCAGTAATCTGATGGGACTATAATTCTTAAAATTAAGGACGTGCTTAAGAGTTTATTGAATTGGGACAATATAAGCAAATCATTTTAATTAGCTTAGTGCTAGTTTAACTGGAAGTGCAATTACAATGGCATCAGACCCACCATCTGTGTATAGTCAGATTTGTTGCCATTGACTTCAATATTAAACATATTTTTTTCTGTTGCTAGCACCAGAGTCAGAATAGCTCTGGGATAGTATGATGTCTGTTATGTCTCACATGTATTAACAGGAGTTTGAATTACTCTTATACTGCAGAATCTTTTACTGGTACACGCCAGAAAGCTCCCAGCTGATGGTGCAGGGCTGGACATCAGGGAAAAAAAATTCTATTTCTGTCTTACAAGTAATCCAAAAATAAGTATTTTATGTTACATGTTTATTTTAAAAAAATCATATTTTTTGTATCTTAACACCTCTTTGATGGGGGTGTACGCGTATAGCTGAGTTATTAAAATAGGCAACACATAAGTTTAATGTTTTGTGTTGCTTCTGCTGCTGTTGATTGTTACTACCAGAAGAAAAGCAGAGAACTTCATTCCAAAAGTATTGCATTGCATTCCAGAAGTATTGTATTCCAGAAGTAGTGTGGCAGGGCTACCACTGAGCTCTGAACTTGGGTCTTGACCTACAGTAAAAGAGGTGATGAGATACAAATACTTAAGTATAGGTCTCACACACAATATCCATTGAGACCAAAACTTTGGTATGGACTGCAAATCGGACACATTCTATTTCATAAATTCCAAGGCCAGACATGACCTTTGTGAACATCCAGACCGACCTGGACAAGCCACAGAACTTCCTCAAAGTAGTTCCCAGAGAAAAAATCTAATCTTGATTATTTTAAATTGCCATGATGAAGAATTTGCTTGGCAAATTGTTCAAAAAGTCACAAAGTACATCTTATTTCCAGTCTGAATGTGTCTAGCTTCAGCTTTCAGTTGTTGCATTTTTGCTATACCATTCTCTGATAGACCAAAGAGGCCATAATCCAATATTTGTTCTTCATGTAGGTGCCTCTTCCTGTAGCTACCTCGTTGGTCTATCAGAGACTGATATAGCATGAGCCAATGGCTGGAAGCTGAAGCTAGATCAAGTCATCCCTTACAGTGAGGCTATAAACCATATTTTCTAATGATTTAGTCAGTTCTGTAGCTCTTCTCTAAACCCACAATTTAAAAATGGCTCAATATTTTTTTCTACACTCAAGCATATGCTAGTCTGTTTCAGCCAATCCAGCACAAAGCCCATTGACCATAGCAGGCAAGTTTTCCCTAAACTAAAGGTTCTTCAACCTCTGGGTGCTGCAGTTTGGAAATCTGTTCCTTCTTTGCTAAGCTGTACAGACTTGAGTGCAGATTATTTTGATTCAATAAAACCATTTCCCGAGAAAAGGCTGCAAGTTTAAAAAAAATCCACTTGACAGACTAGAAGTTAAATTTACTAGCTTAGAACATCTTTTTCACTCCACTAGATAAAGTGCCGAAAAAATGCTTTCACTTAATTTATAAAAAGATTATTTTATTCAGCTAAAGTATGGTATCAAGAAAATATAAACTAAATCATAAAAGCATTTTAAAAAGTAAATATTACATTATGAAGAAGTACAGGGGACGTGCCTTAAAAATCTCTAGTTAACATATATCAGATTCCTGTTTTAAAGAATACCATAAGAAATTTGTGGATAATTAGTGTTAGGCCATCCATCCATTCAGTGCTTTAGAAAAGGGTAGACGGGCTGAGCTGACATAGGGGAATGCGTTTACCAGCTTTTCTGCTCTGGCAATGTTCAAATACTACCTTAAGTTATGAGTGCAAATGTGTTTCTTAGCCTACTCTCCATTTCTGTGCATTATAAATTCATCATGTACCATGGCACAATTCAATCAGACGTTGCTCAGATCAAACACAGGTCTCTAATACCAGGATCTAGGCATGTCAAATACTAGATGTTGTATACTGGCAGAAGTTGTCATGTCCTACATAGAGTCCTGGCTAGCTATTCTTCATCCTGATTACAAAGCTGTTAGCGGACTTTCTCTTCCTGCATCCCAAAATTGCTCAGGCCATTCTGTGCCAGTCTATTTCCCTTCCCCTAAAACACAGCCACAGCAGGGAGATGAGCACATTAACAGTCTTTTTTGTGCTTATTTCCCTGGTGCTAAGTAGGGGCTATCTCCTTGCAGGTGTCTGTAAAGCTATGCTATTGATAAAATTGCTAAGACTGCAAAGCAAAAATCTGATTTAATTCTGTCCAATTTTTCCAGTACTGCTACACAGGCAGAAACCATTGGTTGAAGCATTGAAACTCAGATCGGCTTTCTTGGTGAAACTGCTGGCTGAGCATACTGAGAGAACCATTCCACGTCTAAGACACAGGCATCTGCCAACTAGAAGAGAAATTAAGGTTATTATTCATAACAAAACCTTATCATAGAATCATAGAACCATAGAGCTGGAAGAGACCTCAGGAGGTCATCAAGTCCAGCCCCCATGGACTCCATGATCAAACATAGGACATATGTAGCAAACCAGTAGATTTCAAACTTGTGTGAAGAAGCGCGAAGTGCCTGCTCACACGTTTTCTGTCTGTGCCATTGGTGTGTCACGCTAATAAACACTAAAAAATCACTTATAAATTAAGGGATGAGTGAAAGAATACAACTCATACTGAGGCATACAACATTGCCAAGCAGTTCATATTTTTGCCATTTTTTTTCTTTTACTTTTCCCTCCCTCAAAAAGCAATGTCTTCTTACTAGCACCACATAGTGCAACCCTTCTTTTCTGAACTTTTCTATAGCTAGCGTCCTCTTCTTTCCCACCCCCCCAAAACATAGATCACTCCCCTCAGCAATGCACTCTCCTTTTGCTCCACTTTCTCCTGACAGACCAAGTCAGCACAGCTGCCTAGAAGCCTAGTTGCTGCTAGTTGTAGCTTTCTTCCTGCTGTCTTACTGGGGACTAAAACGAATAGTCATCGTAGCAGAATAAGGACTGCAAACATGGCATAAAATTTACACGTTTCAGAATTTAAACTCATGAAGGGTGTTCACAACTGAGACAGAAAAAGAAATCATTTTCTTTTAACTATAAAATACATTATTTTATTGAAGGTCTCTGTATATTTTTAAAAAGTTAAACGGCTAAAACAGTGGGTCTATACTCGAGTGTTTACTTTACATATGCATGAAGGAAAAATAACAGTTGAGTCAACAATTATATGTTCACATTATCCAGGCTTCCAAGTGTAGTTGTGTGCCAGTTATCTGTGTTTGTGTGGTAACTGTGACTTCCCCCTTCTGTGGTAGCATGATCTTGCCTCGTATTTTGTCTGCTTGGCTTTTTGTGCTCCTGGCTGCCTTTATTTCACGTTTGCATTTTTTTTCTGTGTGTATCTTTGGCTCCTCTTTGTGTGTGTCTCATACATACTCTTTGTGCGTTTGTCCAACTGTGTCTGAGTTTTTGTTTTCTTGTTTGTAAAGTGTGATATGTTATATGTCTTACTATATAAATTAGACATTTTTTAAAAAAGCCTTTCTACTTACTCACTGCAAAACTATCAACATGCATGGTTCTACATTTGCATTAAAATTAACATGGCTTGTCTTTTACTAGGGATGTACCACATGAGTGGACGCTCGCTTTCTTTAACCAGTGATTCCCATCATTTCTTTGATGGCTTTAAACTCAATTTGTTTTAATATTTCAGTTGGTACAGACACGCTAAATGAACAAAACTGAGCCACTCCTTTATGCATATAACATCAAGAGACTATGGACTTCAGCTGCCTGCACTGCCCTAACCATATGCTACATTTTCCAAAAAGTATTCGCTATTATAGCAGTGTTGTTCTCTAAATGTTCTTATCTCTGACATCTTTCCTCTTTTTCCCTTCAGATCCGCGTCGTGAAGGCATTCCGTAGCTCTCTCTATGAAGGGTTAGAAAAACCAGAATCTAGAACCTCCATTCATAACTTTATGACTCATCCTGAATTTAGGATAGAAGATTCCCAGCCCCACATCCCCCTCATTGATGACACAGACCTAGAAGAAGACCCTGCTCTCAAGCAAAATTCTAGCCCACCATCTTCGTTGAACAAGAACAACAGTGCTATCGACAGTGGAATAAATCTTACAACTGATACAAGTAAATCAGCTACCTCTTCTAGTCCAGGAAGCCCAATACATAGCCTGGAAACATCACTTTAGCTGAAATTTCACTGCAAAAAATATAAATAAAAACAGCAACTGAAGTATATATACATAGCGAGCGAGAGATTAAAAAAACTGTACTAGCTGAGAAGAACTTTTATTCACTTTATGACGAGTGAATGAATTGCTGATCACAGTGGTTTTGGAGAAATAATGAATGGCTGATTTACATACCCAATTTTCCTTACTTGCAGAAAAACAAATACACCCTCCTGCATGAATGTGCATCCCAGAGCACCCAACCCTCTAGCTCTCATGTGCGCCATCCCCTCTCACCTTTTTTTAAGCAGAAAATACAGAGGACTTTTTTCTGAGGCTATTTATCCAATTCAATTGTCTGTGAGGGGTTTTTTTTGTTTGTTTTTTTTGTTTGTTTTTTGAAATGCTTGTGTGGCATGGATTCAGTTGTATAGATTAATTTAAATAATGTTTTTGAAGTTGCAAAGCTTAACTTGCACAGTAGATATGCACCAGTTGGACAGAGGAACTTAATAAACATTTATGAGATTATATAGACAGATATATACATATAAATATATACATAATTAACTATATATATATATATATATATGTATCTATCTATCTATCTATATATATATAGATAGTTATATATAAAATTTCTTTGTTGGCATGTTGCCTTGTTTCTGCTCAAATTGCTCTATTTTAACTTATTTATGTCCTAAAAAAAGAATGTAATTTGTTTACAAACCTGTAGATAATATCCTTAACTATTTGTAGGATTACGACAGCACTTCCTGCCGAAGTAGTATAAAAATTGCTCAGCTCTTTGAAAACTACTGTAATATTGCACCTTGGATGTTTTATTACACGTGTTCTGATTTTGCCTGCCTTTTTTTTTCTTAAATAATGTAGCTACTGCTAGCAAATAACAAAAGAAGCCAAAATATAATACATTGGATGTAGCATTGTTAACCTATATTACAGGGCAGTGAACAGGCTTCCTTTGTTCCATATACAAAGTTGAAATGATCAGGTGTTCTTTACCTTTCCCCCCTTTTTATTTTAATAAATTGCTTGAACTTGTTTTGGTGCAACACTCAATGATGGAGGCCATTTCATTTTTAAAGTGTATTGCAATGGCTTCTTTAAAGTATTTTTTAAAAGTTGTTATATGAAATGCAGTTTAGTTTATGAATAAATAGTCAAAGATAAATTATATTTGGCTTTATGTACGGAGATCAAACTAGTGTTGAAATATTGTGACATGAAGTGTTGATCCCTTTCAGTTAGTAATTTAAACATTCATTTCCTTAGAAGCTTCTCGGCTGTTGGCACTCACTATGGGTTTGTTGCTGTGACTTAAAAAAAAAAACAACTCATTTCTGCACCTATCTAGATTGACTGCCATTTTAAGAAGTGTATGTATATTGAGTATCAGAGGGGTAGCCGTGTTAGTCTGGATCTGCAAAAGCGACAAGGAGTCCTGTGGCACCTTATAGACTAACAGATGTTAGTGGGCAAAGACCCACTTCGTCAGATGCACGTAGTAGAAATTTCCAGAGGCAGGTATAAATTTCTGGCCTGCATATTTATACCTACCTCTAGAAATTTCCACTACATGCATCTGACGAAGTGGGTCTTTGCCCACGACAGCTTATGCTCCAATACATCTGTTAGTCTATAAGGTGCCACAGGACTCCTTATCGCTTATGTATATTGAAATATTCTTTGCGTGGGTTTTTTTTTTTAATGAAGAGTGTCTTCCTTGTAGTCACAAAATATACGGGAGCTAATTAACAATGTTGTTTTACCTATGTATGCTAAAAGGAAAACCATTTTGAAAACTTGCAGTAATCATGAGTCAGAAATATTTTTCAAGGTGGTAACTGCCCTGGTAACGTAAATTTATGAGCTTATATAATTGCTATGTCAACCACTTGAATGCTAAGCACTTTGTGGGTCACAGACTTTTCATAAAAGTAATTTTGTATTTAATACAAACGTTTGCTTCAAGATTCACGCATATGCTCTTTTCCATAATCTTGTACAGTCCAAAAGACATTTTGAATAACATGATCGATTATGCGAGGGGGAAAAAAGGACTTTCAAACTAACTTGATAAATTGATTTCTTCTTTTGTGTTGTTTGAAAGCTGGCTAAGAAATTGGTGTACCTCTGTAGTTTTACGAACTAGTCCAACTCAATGAACTCTGCCAACTTATGGCCAAACTGAAGAGTGTAGTTTTAAGATTTTTTCAGGTTTCAGAGCAGATAAAATTCTCATCAGCTTGAAATGCCAGCTTTCTGACTTTTGTGCAGCAGCTTAAATTTTTTTTTAACTCAGACTCACAGCTGACTGATTCAAACTTTTCACTTAAGAACAGATCTTTCAGAGCTTAGCGAATTGTTTTCAACAGCTAGTTTTGCCCATTTCTTAATAATAAAACTGGCAGGAAAACATAATTGGATGCTAAGTCTTGTTAATTCTTAGTAGCAAGGTGATTGCAGCATTGTTCTTAGGCTTGTAAATGCAGGGACTGACATTAGTAAAATAGGTATTGTGTTTAAAGGCCTATTTGGAATTCCATGGTCACAGAAAAATTATTCTATTTATAGGGAAGAGCCTCTGTCATTACATTGGACCTGAGCAGCTGCAAAAATCTTTCAGTACTGCACCATAATAATAACTTAACAATGATGTTTGTCTTTTATGTTCAAGCTTTTTCTTCAGAAATTTTGTTTCATTCTAGTGGAAAGAGTACCATTTGCATACTTGAAAAAAAGTTTTAAAATAAATTAACACAGCACTCTGTGTGTATATAGTAAAAACATATATAAACTGAGATGCATAGAAAACTGGGGCTTCTGTGAGGAGAAGCTGTGCTTTATGTATATGATAAATGATACACCTTTTTTAAATAAAGCAGACTAGTTATGCCCTTTAAATTACAAGTCATGCATCACAATTCTTTGGTTTTTTTAATTGCTTGATGGGAACAATGGATCAAAAAAACCCAAAACGATCAGTTTGTTACAATTCACTGCAATATATATAAATGCTTGCTTTCTACATACGGTACTTAGCAGCATGAGATTTGTGGAAAACAATACAGTGGCACATTTGGCAATCTGTCCCATTAGGGGGTTAATAATTCAGCTGTTTTTATGAATTTTTTTATCTAGACAATAATTGTAAATAAATATCTTACTGTCTCTGTTCATTTATTACTATGCAAAAGGTTATGCTTTCTATTGTTTATTCTTATTCCTACAGTGTGATGCTGGAATGTTTGTGGTTTAAAAAAAACCCAAAAAAAACCAAACAAAAAAAGTAAAAAAAACTAAGTAAAATATGTGATGTAAATTATTTTATAGTTTGAAACAAAATGATAACGTTTTATTCTTGCTGCGGTCTAATAGATATCTCCTGGCAGGAGCACACAAGTGGAAAATTAAATAAAAATAAATTCACAAAGCAGCATGAACAAAAATGGTCTGAACGTAACAGCCGTCTTTATTTCCCCTTTACTTCAACAAAACATGACTTGAACCCCCATGAACACAAGGGGGGAGGGGGTGTATTTACACACAGTCATGCTGCATTTCAGCATAGAGTCTTACAATGACAAACTTAGCTCTGCACCAGACACCTATGACCTGAGCCAGCCCACAGCACCCTTGGTCTGACCCACTGTGAGCCAACCAGGGAATGACAGTGAGTGTAGCTCTTAAAGGAGGGTTTTCAGTTTGGTTCCATTACTTTCTCCATGTACAGGTGACTTGAAGTGCTGGGAGTCCCAGGAAAGAAGTAGCTGTTGTTTCTATTGTATTTGTATTGCCAGTGATTCTGGAGGTCCATATAGTTTAACATTAACCCTGCATTTGAGTAATACAAATTAGATGCATTCTACCCTTAGATACATTCTACCCTTTTTTGTATTCCTGGTCGTAGGTCTGTGTCATCGTTTCTTCATGCCTTGTATTCCGCTAATCAATTTAAACCAAGCACCAATTTTTTTTCCAAACCATGGATGGATTTTAGCATCTAAATCTGTCTTTTGCAAGAAAGTGGCTCAAATATTTGGGATATGCCCATTTATGGATGGTGGGGGGGACATCAGAATTTGCTAGGTGGGGAGGGTTCATCTACCTATAGAATAAGTGCCTTTCTAACAAAACTCTATGATGGTTGCTTTCCCTATTAACAATAAATTTAGCATTACTGACATTTCATTAATTAGTAAAGAATTAGCTCCTGAAGTTCAAGCACTGAGAAACTTATTACATTCATAACCAGTTGTGCTAGTGCAATGAACAGCATGGTTTCCTAAGCTGTGCCCTTCACTAGCTTATATACCATACTTGTCAGGAAATATAATGTTTGTCATTCAAATGGAGTTACTTCGCCTGACGCAGGTTCAGCTCTCATCCCATTTGTATTTTGAGTGTCAAACATCCCTAGATATAGGCGACTCCACTCCTACGTTTAAAAAAGTAGTTTTTCATTACTGGTAGATTTTTTTGACATAGTGTGAAATAGAGCTAAACAGAAGTAAGCACAAGAAATGAGAGAAGATTGGGGAAAGCGTTAAAAATTATACGTAACACGTGTTGATAATAAACAGGTTTTTTAAACATATGGTTTCATATTTGGCACTAGATTTGTTAGCTACTTTGAAGTTCAATTTGGGGATGGGAGATATTTTGGTGTGAAGTAATACTGAGGCACTTATAATACTCTGGATGACGTGATCAAGAGATCTTCCGTCCCTTGGACACAGAAGCATTGGAGTTGTATCTTTGTTAAAACTGCAATAAATAACTGCATTCTATCTTCACTTACTATGTTACTCCAATTTTTACTAGATTTTTTTTTGCTGGCGTTTTAAATCCATTTCATATTTTGCTGTAGTGCATTGGGAGGTCGGGGAAAGAGACAAAGAGAAGTTTCATCTCCTGGAAAAGCATTTAGTAGTTTGTCCATTAAATCAAATGCCTACTAAGTTTGAAATCTTAGTCACACAATTCTTTCAGCACTTGCTTATGTATAAAGAAAAACATAGTATGCTGGTTAAGAAAAAAACCTAGTCTATGATAAAGAGTATAATTATTTAAATATAAATATGACTAGTAGTTTATTTTAGGCTCCCTTTATAATTTAGCTGTTGTAAAATATGAGCCAACTCATCAGTACAGTAACATGGAAATAGACCATTATTAAATCCTAACTATGCATCACCACCACATACTACTTTTCTATACACCAAAGGGCTGTGTCTAGATTGGCCAGTTTTTCCGCAAAAGCAGCCGCTTTTGCGGAAAAACTAGCCAGCTGTCTACACTGGCCTCTTGAATTTGCGCAAGAGCACTGACGTTCTAATGTAAGAAATCAGTGCTTCTTGCACAAATACTTTGACGCTCCTGTTCTGGCAAAACTCCCGTTTTGCGCAAAAGGGCCAGTGTAGACAGCTCAGTTTTGTTTTGCGCAAAAAAGCCCCGATGGCTAAAATGTCGATCGGGGCTTTCTTGCGCAAAAGCGCGTCTAGACTGGCCACGGACGCTTTTGCGCAAAAGCGTCCGTGCCAATGTAGACGCTCTCTTGCACAAATACTTTTAACGGAAAACTTTTCTGTTAAAAGCATTTGCGGAAAATCATGCCAGTCTATTCATAGCCAAGCAGAAAAAGAGCAATATATATTTTCCTCCATGCTTCTATATACATTTTATTTCTAAGATTTCTAAGATTTCTTTGGCGATATATGTGATACTGATATTTCAGGGGGAAAATGATGATGAGAGACTGAAACTACTATATTGGCTGATTCTACTCTTCATATCCTTACATCTCACATGCTTCTAAGGCTAAATTGGCTGCATGTGTACCATTCATGAATTTTTGTATATGAAAACGTAGTTTTTCTATTTTACCAGTCACAAAAGGAAACTGAACAACAAAGCAGAAATCTATCCAATTCATTTGACAGGATTTCTTCTTTAGAAATCCCTGCTAGCTGTTACCTTATATTGCTGCGATTTGCAGCTGAGGTCCTTAATTGTGTGCTGCATTATTTCATGGAACAGAAGTTAAGCTGGTTGGTCTTTGGTTCCCTGCTTTGTCATTATTTCCCATTTTATTGAAGGCACTATATGTACCCCTTTCCAGACTTGTGATGTAGCTCACAACTTACATGACCTTCTCAAAGATGTTCGCTAATGACTCAGATACCACCATGATGATTCTAAGATGTATTTCTTATGACCCTGGTGATTTGAAGACATATAATGACGCTAAATAATAGTCGTCTTCTTTTCCTATTTAATCTTCGAAACCACCCGTTTCCACTATTATTCGTTCACCAACATTGTTTTCTGACTACAGAAACATCGACAATATTCAGATGCTCTATGGTTTCTTATTTTTCTTTTTTAAATTGTTTCACCTTCTCTTAGTCTCTTAGATCTGTTCTTAGTCTCGCCCATGCTGCCAAGAGAATCATAGGTTTTTCTTGTTATCTTTTATGTGCCTCACTAGATTAACTTCCTTTTGTGCCCTCTCATCTTACTGCAATATTGTGTTATAAGATTCCATTTTTTTATACAACGTCTTTTTATTTTTTTATAGACAATTTAACAATTCCTGCTTATGCTGAGGTAGTCTCGTGTCAGTCTTCCTCTCTTTTTTCAGCTGTTTTCCTCTTGGTTTTTCTACACATGTTTTGACCTCTTCTCGCTTCATAAGCAATTCCTCATCTCTCTCATCCAAGGCAGCATACTGGGTCTCCACAACGAGAGTAGGAAGGTAGGAAACACGGTTTCAGACTGCCTCCTCACAGAAATGACTAGCTACTAGTTTCCCTCCTGCAACAGCGCCAGCTCCACAAACGCTTTGTGTGCCAGGAGTCTTTCAGAGCTGGATAGGGTCCTCAGCCTTGTCTGAAATTATTAATTGGCGCAGATGTATCACCTCTAATTCTTCCATTGGATGATCTAGAATCATAGAATCATAGAACCATAGAGCTGAAAGAGACCTCAGGAGGTCATCAAGTCCAGCCCCCTGCTCTAGGCAGGACCAATCCCAATTGGATCAACCCAGTCAGGGCTTTGTCAAGCCGAGACTTAAATACCTCTAGGGATGGAGACTCCACTACTTCCCTAGGTAACCCATTCCAGTGTTTCACCACTCTTCTAGTGAAATAGTTTTTCCTAATATCCAACCTGGACCTCTCCCACCACAACTTAAGACCATTGCTCCTTGTTCTGTCATCCGTCACTACTGAGAACAGCCTTTCTCCATCCTCTTTGGAACTTCCCTTCAGGAAGTTGAAGGCTGCTATCAAATCCCCCCTCACTCTTCGCTTCTGCAGACTAAACAGACCCAACTCCCTCAGCCTCTCCTCATAGGTCGTATGCTCCAGCCCCCTAATCATTTTGGTTGCCCTTCGCTGGACCCTCTCCAATGTGTCCACATCCTTTTTGTAGTGGGGGGGGGGGCCCAGAACTGGACACAATACTTCAGATGTGGCCTCACCAGAGCAGAATAAAGGGGAATAATGACATCTCTGGATCTGCTGGCAATGCTCCTCTTAATGCAACCTAATATGCCATTAGCCTTCTTGGCTACAAGGGCACACTGTTGACTCATATCCAGCTTCTCATCCGCTGGAACCCCCAGGTCCTTTTCTGCAGAACTACTACTTAGCTGGTTGGTCCCCAGCCTGTAACAATGCTTGGGATTCTTCCATCCCAAGTGCAGGACTCTGCACTTGTCCTTGTTGAACCTCATCAGATTTCTTGTGGCCCAATCCTCCAATTTGTCTAAGTCACTCTGGACTCTATCCCTGCCCTCTAGCGTATCTACCTCTCCCTCTAGCTTAGTGTCATCTGCAAACTTGCTGAGGGTGCAATCCATCCCCTCATCCAGGTCATTAATAAAGATATTGAACAAAACCGGTCCCAGAACTGAACCTTGGGGCACTCCGCTAGAAACTGACTGCCATCCTGACATTGAACCATTGATCACTACCCTCTGGGCCCAGCCCTCTAGCCAGCTTTCTATCCATCTTACTGTCCATTTATCCAATCCACATTCCCTTAACTTGCTGGCAAGAATATTGTGGGAGACTGTATCAAAAGCCTTGCTAAAGTCAAGGTATATCACATCCACTGACTTCCCCATATCCACAGAGCCAGTTACCTCATCATAGAAGCTAATCAGATTGGTCAGGCATGACTTGCCCTTTGTGAATCCATGCTGCCTATTCCTAATCACTTTCCTCTCCTCCAAGTGCCTCAAAATGGATTCCTTAAGGATCCCTTCCATGATTTTACCAGGAACCGAGGTAAGACTGACTGGCCTATAGTTCCCTGAATCGTCCTTCTTGCCTTTTTTGAAGATGGGCACTACATTTGCCTTTTTCCAATCATCCAGGATCTTTCCCGATCTCCACGACTTTTCAGAGATAATGGCCAAAGGCTCCTCAATGACATTTGCCAACTCCCTCAGTACCCTCGGATTCATTAAGTCCGGACCCATGGATTTGTGTATGTTTAGCTTTTCTAAATAGTTCCTAACCTGTTCTTTACCCACAAAGGGCTGTCAATCTTCATCCCATCTTGCATCACTTAGCGCATTAGTCCGGGAGCCCACCTTGTCCGTGAATACAGAGGCAAAGAAAGCATTGAATACTTCAGCTTTCCCCACATCATCTGTCACTGGGTTACCTCCTTCATCCAGTAGGGGCCGCACACCCTCTCTGATCACCTTCTTCTTGTTAACATGCCTGTAGAAACCTTTCTTCTTATCCTTCACATCCTTAGCCAGTTGCAATTCCATTTGCGCTTTCGCCTTCCTGATAACCCCCCGGCATTCTCGAGCTATACATTTAAACCCCTCCCTGGTCATTTGTCCAAGTTTCCACTTTTTGTAAGCTTTCTTTCTGTGCTTAAGTTCACCAAGGATTTCCCCTGTAAGCCAATCTGGTCTCCTACCATGTCTGCCTCTCTTGCTACGGATCGGGATGGTTTCTTTCTGTGCCTTCAATAAGGCTTCAATAAGGCTTCTTTAAAATACTGCCAGCTGTCCTGGACTCCTTTGCCCTTTATCTCTCCTCACCCTAGCCAGACATTCTGTAAGTGGGAATTGTAAGACACAGGCTCTACAAAGCTACACCAGCAGGAGCCATGGTAAGTCAGGCAGTAGGTCTTGATAGAGATGGAGAAGGCTGACACAGGTGAGGTGGAGTAATTTAGGCCAAAATGTTACAAAAATACCTCGCAAACTCCTTTCTCTGCAGCATCCTGTCCTCGTCCTTTCTCCGGTCACTCTTCCTCTGTGTCTTAACCCCTCTAGCTCAGTCCTAGTTCCTTATTGGTAGGTGATCACAAGGCTTAGCACGGATAATACAGGGAACATACTCAAACACACAATACCAACTCTAGGATTCCTGAGACAGAAACAGTTGCAAATAGTCAAGCAAATGCAATCACCTCCAAGCTAGTTCTCTCACAGTGTTATTCGCTAGCAAATTTTCCTCTATGCAAAAGCCAGAATACTAATTAAATAAGGCTTGACAAATGAGAACGTTGCCGTGTAAAAACTTTTAGGATTTTTGTGGTAGCCGCATCTATAATTTATTTACTTCACAGCTCAAAGCATGGTACAGTATTTTGTAGTAGATATCTAATTGCACTTGGAGTGGATGATGGCTGTTTGGTGTGGTTCTTAATTTAGGTGGCTTTTTTAAAATATAGTTTAAAAAGTGAAAGGAAACCATTGCTTCGTATTCAAAAGAATGCTGTTGATCAGTGTACTGCAGCATGGTTGTCTGAATGCAAGTGTGTCCTGAATACATTATGAGCCTGTAAAAAAACTATACAGCCTTTGGTAGCTGAAGTTCACATCCACTCCCAACCTTAAAGCTATAAAGAAATAGAGACTCTATTGGAGCTGCCACATGCTGATTTCTGTGTACTAAGTTGTTTTAGAGGTAGCGTAAATTTTAAAAAGAGCCAAGACTGGACCTTATTTTTATGTCCAAATAAAGAGATTTACAATAAAGAGATGTGACAATGGCTAATTACAGTGTTTGCTAATGTTCAATTTTTATTGTGGCAATAAATAATTCCTACAGTTTCCACTAGAACCCTCCCCTCCACTCCCCCCCCCCCACACACACACACTGGAGCTGGGCATAACAGGTTATGTAGCTGTTGGCAGCATGGCTTGGAAATATATCTGGGTTTTTCCACAAACACCCCCAAACATAAATAGAGTTAATATTAAACGGGAAACAGACCTCACAATTTTTATGTCTCACAAGTAAATGACCAGCTAAAGTATCCGTTTTTTGCATATTAGCGATGAAATAATTCATGGGAGAACTTCCTAGATGAGAACCTGACAACCGTTCCAGATAACAGTTGCCCCCGCCTTAAATATTAAAGGTACCATTTCAGTATGCTGCAGAACAGCTAAGATATCAGTTAACAAACTGGTTTTCATTAAAGAGCATTGCACCCCTCCTACCTTTCTTAGCGAGGCTGATTTGAAATCCTTTACCGAACTCCCCCGTGCTCTGTATGCCATTCTTAAATGCCAAGCTTAGTGTGGTCTGACAACGTATGGTTTGAATAACACCATTTTCTGGGGAACCCAATAAAGTGTTTCAAATCGACCTGGCTAAGACAGGAAGTCAGTACTTTTTCGTTGCCCAACTCCTGAGCTGTGTTCTCTTTGTGTTTGTGCCGTTCTGTGCATTTTGTTTCCAACACTTCCCATCATTTGTGAGCCTACGGTTCCTTAGACATTCTTGCAATACCTATATAATAAAATCCATGACAACTAATGGAATTTCTGACTCTCTTTAGCTTTAACATATACGTCCACTAAGTTCACAAATTCTGCACATCAGCCTTCTAAGCTAAGCAGAAGAAGGATCCTTGGTTCCTTGTGCATTTGTAAGAAAATTAATGACATCCGAAACTCCAGTATGTAGGAAACCATGAAGACTATGGAGAGTATTAGCTTTACAAAGTTGAGTATAATGATTGCCCCATTTATTGGCCGTTCTATTCTGAGGCCACAAGATGGTGCTGTTGCCTCATAATGTCTTATTCGCTAGAGATCTTCTGGATTTGCGCTCATCATAAGGTGGTGGATTTACAGGTGGAGGAACCCAGGTAGACTGAGGGCTACAGGGAATACAGACAGAGGTAATACAACCTGTACAGACTGCACTGCATAGGTCCTGTGCAGCAATAAATCAGGGTTAGACCACATTATAACCATCACGGGGAACCATCATCACTCAGCACCAGCTAAGCCTAATGGTAGCTGCAGGTTATTTATGGTGTACTGGAGTGGCGCATTTACAGTCCTGCCCTCCGAGGCATGTCAATGTAGCACGTGGGAAATCAACGCCCCCCCCCATAGTATCGAAAATGTGATATGTATCCAATACAAGTGTTTTCTAAATATTCTGCAAAGCAACATCCCAGACATGAGCTGCTCAGCGTCCTGCAAATAAACTACAGCCCTTTCTTTATGATATACTGACATGATTTGCCTTTTATCAGTGATCTTAGTGACTCTCAGCACTTTTGTAATGAGAACTTCCCCCCCCCCAAAGGAATTGGCCAAAGCTGTCTCTTTTCTCAGTGTATTGTTTGACCACTGCACATTCAGCCTCTAGTTGTAGAGATATTAGTTCAGCAGTACAAATAATAACCAAGGATGTGACAAATTCTACAAATTATAGTCTGAGAAAAAGTTAGACTCACTACATTCTTAGTAGTATTTATGAGTTTTAGTCCAGTGAGACTTGATAAGCTGGGGGATGGGTCACAGGGACCAGCTGCTGGAAAATAATTTGGTTGTCAAAGACAGCATCCCACTCACAATGGAAAGAGTACATCTTGTGGCTTTGAGCTCTATTGCTCCTCCGTGCGATAACACCATTGGTGACATTAATGAATTGTGATATAAACATTAAAAAACACAACTGCAATAATGGATATACTTTTGCATCAAATCTTGAACAAATTCACTTATTCTGTTTATACCTGTCATATGCAGGTATTTTTTTTAAGTTATGCATATTTGGTTGTATGCTTGCACTTCAAACATTTGCTTCTGGGAGCTATCTGGCAGGCTATTGGGAAAGGGTTGCTTAGATAAATATAGCAGTGTTTGACACCATTACAGGAGGTATCACTGCACGGCTGTTAAGTTTTGATTTAGCCATTCAGATGAAAGCTTGCAATATATGAAAATATAATATGCTCAGTTGACAAACTGCATTTTATACCATGTCCCTGGCCAAAAACAATTGCATTCCTTCACTGGAGGAAGGGTATGAAAATAGTGACCATAATAATATAAAAGCTCTGTGGTGGGAAAAAAATCAGTTTGAAAATGAGTTTCAGCCCAATATTGTGGCATTTCATTTTAAAAAAATGAAATGACATAAAAATGAGATTCGTTAAACAGAAATTAAAAGATATAGTGACAAGTAAAAATCCCTGCAAGCTGCATGGAAACTATCTACTGGTTGTTTAGCAGAGGGTGGCTTCCTGTTTCTGATGTACTTAAAATATTTTTGCTGTTATTTTTTGAGTTTTTGATTAGAAAAGTTTACACACTTTTCTATTTTACTCACTAGGCTTTTACTTCCACTTTTTCAATAATGCCGTTTTGTCTCCCATGGCATTATCTACCGTGGTGCATGGGAGACAAAACGGCATTCGTGAAAAAGTGGAAGCAAAAGCTTAGTGAGTAAAATAGAAAAGTGTGTAAACTTTTCTAATCAAAAACTCAAAAAATAACTGCAAAAATATTTTAAGTACATCAGAAACAGGAAGCCACCCTCTGCTAAACAACCAGTGGGGCCACTAGGATCGTCATGGTGAAAGAGCATTCTAGGACGATAAGATTATTGTGGCTGAGGCATTGTCCCAGATTATCTGGAGTATTGTATCCAGTTCTGGGCCCCCCACTACAAAAAGGATGTGGATGCATTGGAGAGGGTCCAGCAGAGGGCAACCAAAATAATTAGGGGGCTGGAGCATACGACCTATGAGGAGACGCTGAGGTAGTTGGGTCTGTTTAGTCTGCAGAAGCGAAGAGTGAGGGGGGATTTGATAGCAGCCTTCAACTTCCTGAAGGGAGGTTCCAGAGAGGATGGAGAAAGGCTGTTCTCAGTAGTGATGGATGACAGAACAAGGAGCAATGGTCTTAAGTTGTGGTGGGAGAGGTCCAGGTTGGATATTAGGAAAAACTATTTCACTAGGAGAGTGGTGAAACACTGGAATGGGATACCTAGGGAAGTAGTGGAGTCTCCATCCCTAGAGGTATTTAAGTCTCGGCTTGACAAAGCCCTGACTGGGTTGATCTAATTGGGATTGGTCCTGCCTAGAGCAGGGGGCTGGACTTGATGACCTCCTGAGGTCTCTTTCAGCTCTATGATTCTATGATTATTTCTTGATCAATGGTGAAAAAGTCCCAGCCATGATTAGGCTTTGAAGTGATTTGAGTTTCACACCGGACAAGCTCAAGCTAAGCCATATTAGTGGTGCATGTGGTCTCTCAAGTGAACGCTCCTTCTGCGATGCGTAGCATATGGACTTCAGCTTGAAATCTTCCTAGATCTCTGGGTGTGGCTTGAGAAGTGTGCATAAAGAAATTGTCAGACTGGAAATTGTACTAGGAGGAGCATCAGATAGGAACTATGCAGTTCCGTGCTGTACGTTTGTGAAAGATGTTGTCGAGACACAAACGTCTTTGGAAGCTAAGTTGGCTACTGTCTAGACCTGTTTTATGGGAGCGTGGCATTGACAATTGAAATACTTGGTGGGTACCATCAAAATGTGAAATGGGTCCACATGTTGGAAGTTTGCTATGGTGAGCTCTCCGGATTAATGCTGTCAACATCCCCAAGATGTGGTTGGGCTGTGGACAGATTTGGAGATGACTATGATAAGGCTGATTTAAGGCTCAGTGTGGGAATCCTATGTGAGGCTTGCTGTCGACTGGTCTTGGACCCTTCATAGGAGCGGTTTGAGAGTGACTGTGACAATTTTCTCAGCGTTCAAACTGAGATATGAAGCTAAATGAGGCTTCTTTTAAAAAGTATTCAAAAGCTGTTTCTCCCTCAGAGGGTACTTGAAAGAGTCTCGGCATATTTTCTGAGCCTTGACAATGAACCGTGAGCAAATTTAAGGATTCGTGAGGAAATGTCTGAGAGTACAATGTAAAGCAAATGTGAGAGTTCATGGGGAGTGTATCATGTACTAGCGTCAGGTATAAGATGATTTAATGATCCCTGTGGAAATCATTTCAGAGTTAAAATTGAATTTTTAGAGGACATTAGTAATGTGTGTCGTCCATGCAGCGGATATTTGGGGCAGTTAGCGGCTGCCAAGTATGACCATGGCTTCTGTCACAGAGTAGAAATTGAGACAAGCAGAATCCATGCGAGTGCCAGATCAGAGATTTTTATATGAAGATGTTTCAGGACATTGAAAGCTATGATCCAGAAATGGGGAGACGAGAAGTTTACAGTAGAAACCTATCTGGGATGAAAAGGAAAGATAAAGCCCTAGGTGACCTGTGTTTCAAAAATGGCAGACATACACAGAGGTTTGGCGTTGAGTTTAGCACTTGTTCTCAGCCTACAAAGAAGGAACTGTTGGCATATTCTTGCAGCTTTGAAATGTCAATATGAGCTGATTTCAGGATTAGTGAGCTTGAGGTGGTTATAAGTTTCACAGAGGAAGTAGTCTTGGAGCTAAACATGAGCGATGAGGCCAAGTGAGGTGTGTGCTGGACACTGAGTGAAAGCTCTTGCAGAGGGGGACAGTGGTCAGGCCTTGAGCTTCGAATCTACCTAGAACTGGCCGTGTGGCTTGAGAGGTATGAATGCGGATAGTTTTCAGACTAAAAACTGTGATAGCAGGTGACTTTTAGATTGTTAGTTCTCTTGACATTAGCTATTAGTACGTGTTTTTATTAGCTGGTTCACGCAAATTTTTTCATTTTAAGTTTTGGTATTTATGCAAATTTATTGACAAAGGACAACAATACAAAATGAGGGGTTTTTTTTGGTCAAGCCCTGTTTAAAGTAGAAGAGAAACAATTTTGTAAATTTTAATATTATGTTAAAAGTTAACACGGGAGACAGTGGCATTTGAAAAATAATATGCAGAATTTTTCAAATCATACTTCCACTTCCACTTTTCTCTAGGACATTAGCTGCCAATCTGTCAGTGGAGAATGTACTTGACCAGCGTGCCCACATCAACAGAGAGTGGGGTGGAGTTTTCATAGCTGTAATTTCTCATCAAAATATTAGCTAGCTTTGAAGGCATGACAATCAATGGGGTTTTTTTTTAGACCGGTCCTCTAATTGGTTTTGGACATACTTACAGAATGGATCATGAGACTGACTGTGTGGCAAAATCTAAAAGGAAGGTTGCAAATGCTAATAATTCAATTTACCTCAGTCTCCCCCAGTGTAATATAATGGTGTAATTCAGGAATAGCTACAACCTCTAAGGTACACATTTAGGCTGTGTCTAGACTGGCACGATCTTGCACCAGAGCTATGCAAATGAGGCTCAGCGTGGAATATCGCCGAGCCTCATTTGCATAACTAATGAGCTGCCATTTTTGTGGAAGAGGCTCTTGCGCAAGATGGAGCTGTCTACACTGCCCCGTCTTGCGCAAGAAAAACCTTCTTGCGCAAAGCCGTTATGCTGATTATTTTCAGGCATAACGGCTTTGCGCAAGAGGGTTTCCTATGTCTAGCAAACTCATCTACATGGCTCCGTTGACGGAGCCATATAGTCTAGACATACCTTTTTATTTGACTTGATGCTATAAAATTCCACCTATACTTTTTTTATGATAACCAACATAATTCACGCTACAGGGAATGCCTCATGGCCAGACTCAAGGACCCCACTAAAATATGTTGAATATAAAATAATACTATAGAAGGGATTTCACATAAAACCCTTATGAGGAAAGATTCTGTCTATTAGACAGGGCATCAAAATGATTATCGGGGAGAAGGGGTTCCCTTCTGGCCTTGAAATATTTGAACCTGTTAAGCCTCTCAACTAATGTATAAAACAGATAAGATTACAAATAACGTATCTACGCATCGCACCTAAGAGCCATAGCTGTGGACTTTGCTCCAATTCTGTTAGGCAACATGCAAACAAAATAAACTGTCCTCTGCCCCTAAGAGTTCACAGACAACATGTCATAGATGCAGTACATACTTCTGAAAGCTCCCGTGTTTCATAACATATGAGGGGCGGTTGGGGGTTTGGGAGAGGGAAGCTGATACAGACAGAAAATTAGGGGAGCACAAGAAAATGATCAGAAAGTACTCGTCAGTGTGATACTTAGCGGGCTCAACACACCATTGTCCCAATTTTTTTGTTGTTGCCATTGTGGCAAAAGTGTTTTGAAGAACTTGCAAGAAGATGATGTCGTTTTGTAGATATTTCTAAGAGATTCTTTCCTGGTGTGAGATTCCGATTTATTGTAGTTCTCTCGTTTAGGTGCAGGAGCGAGCAATGTTCACACTAGCGGTTTCTAGTCTATGACGCGAACATTTGTGATGCTTGGAATCCTTTTGTTTTAATCCTAATGGTGTTAATTTATCTGTTCTGTTGGTATTCCTTTCTTTTGTACTGTAAAGGTTAGGTGCGGGAATGCCGGCAGAGACTTATGTAAGTGATTAAACTGACCCCTTAGAGAGGCAGGTTCCCTTTAATTGTATTCTGCCAGTTCTACCAAGAGCAGTATCAGGATTGGGCTAAATTGCTGTGTGTTTGTGAACATGGTTTGTTATGACTTGGCATGGCCAAACTTCCGGGCTGTGTCTAGACTGGCATGATTTTCCGCAAATGCTCTTTACGGAAAAGTTTTCCGTTAAAAGCATTTGCGGAAAAGAGTGTCTAGATTGGCACGGATGCTTTTCCACAAAAGCACTTTTTGCGGAAAAGCATCCGTGCCAATCTAGACGCGCTTTTGCGCAAAAAAGCCCCGATTGCCATTTTCGCAATCGGGGCTTTTTTGCGTAAAACAAATCTGAGCTGTCTACACTTCCCTTTTGCGCAAAAGCTTTGCGCAAAAAGGACTTTTGCCCAAACAGGAGTGTCATAGTATTTGCCCAAGAACACTGACGATCATACATTAGATCGTCAGTGTTCTTGCAGAAATTCAAGCGGCCAGTGTAGACAGCTGGCAAGTTTTTCCGCAAAAGCGGCTGATTTTCCGGAAAAACTTGCCAGTCTAGACACAGTCCCGAAGTGTAGTCTGGGAACAATATGTCTCTTAGTAACAATAAAGTTGGCAAACACTGGCTATACTGTGTGGGGATGCCCTTTGTATGGGTCAGTAAATGTGCCAACTTTAGGAGCAACCGACACCTGTAGAACAACGAGAAGGCTGTGCCCTAACCTAACATTGTAGCCCCCCCTATTGGAAAAACACCACCTTTGGGAGCCAAACCGAAGGCTTGATGACTTGGTAAGTATGAATTGCTCTTCATCTGGCAGTACCCCTTTGTTGTTCCTCAAAACACTGATAAGGTAATAATTACATTAAGACCTGTGACTTCTTTGAAAGAAAAGACATGTTATATAATGTCAGCTAGGGAGAGGTACACAAAGGAAAGGACATCTGAAGAATTCTCTGACTCTGCTAGCTAGAGTAATCAAAACTCTGTGGGCTTGAGTAGGACATAAATCCTAAGAGCCTCAAGACATTCAAGGCCCTGTTTCAAGGGTCTCTGGGACAGACTAGTTGACAGAGGAATAAGGTACTGCACTGGGGATCTTTTCCCCATTTCTGTTTCCCTGTTTCCCAGGCCTGCGAATTCCATCCAGGGTCCCCGATGGAGGATGACAGTGACCCTACTGTCCAGAGTGCTGAGGGCCGAGCTGCACCAGTTCCTTGCAGAACCTGTGGGGCCAAGAACACGTTGCAGCTCACTTTAACCCATAAGGACCCTTTTGCAGGATGGGAGTGGGACCAAGAGGCAGGACATTGTGGCCTCAAGTGATCCCACAAGTTCTGCAACAGTCTCCTGGCTTTCAGGTCAGCATGCAGGCTGCTGCTGGACCTATGGGAGGCTGACGTTCACCCTCTCTGTGAGGCTCCACCCCAAGCCCTCATTATGAAATGCACTATCTTTGCAACACTAAATAGCTGGGACTGTGGGGCAGGTCTCTGCAGGAGCCAGATGTTCTCCTTCCTTCCAGAAATATGCAGTGGGTTTCCTGCAGGAGACCCACACCACCCCTGTCATCAAGGCTGGTTGGCAGCTGCACTTGGGGGGACAGGCATTCTAAGTGGAGGCCTTTGCATTTGTCCTTATTAAACTTCATCATAGTTACCTCCAGTTGTCCAGATCATTTTGAATTACGACCCTATCCTCCAAAGCAGTTGCAACCCCATCCAGCTTCGTATCATCTGCAAACTTAATAAGCGTACTCTCTATGCCAATATCTAAATCATTGATGAAGATAGTGAACAGAACCGGTCCCAAAACAGACCCCTGCGGAATCCCACTTGTTATGCCTTTCCAGAAGGATTGTGAACTGTTAATCACTACTCTCTGAGAATGGTTATCCAGCCAGTTATGCACCCACCTTACAGTAGCCCCATCTAAGTTGAATGTGCCTAGTTTCTTGATAAGAAGATCATGCGAGACCGTATCAAATGCCTTACTAAAGTCTAGGTATACCACGTCCACCTTCTCCCTTAGCCACAAGACTCGTTATCCTAGCAAAGAAAGCTATCAGATTGGTTTGACAGGATTTGTTCTTTACAAATCCATGCTGGCTGTTACCTATCACCTTATTGTCTTCCAGGTGTTTGCAGACTTTTAGTTTGTGAATCTGCCATTCACTGCCCCCCCCCTTGATGTTCCCCTATTTCTCCTGTGGCCCAGTGCAGCCGGAGGAGCCGGCACCCCCACCCTGTACCTATAGCCTCACCCGCTGTCCTGTCCCACTAGTGCCCTCCTCCTCCAGCCTTGCAGGGAGGAGTGGTTCCATTTCCCACCTTCCCCCTCAATTACCCCATTTACACCCTTCCCCCCCATTGGCACCCTCCCTCACTGCATACACTCTAGCAGGAGAGAGTAGTTGCTCTGCCCACCCGCATAGTCATGTGCATTCCCCTTTTTGTATCCCTGTTCCTCTCTTTAAAGCCCTCCTCCTCTGCCTCCAGCCTAGCAGGGAGGAGTGGTTTCTGCCCTCCCTTTCCCTCGGTTCTGCCCCACTCAGTGCCCTCCTCCCCAGCCTTGATTCCCTCTTCCCCTGCCAGCAGCTTGGTGGGGAGGAGTGGTTGGCCCTTCCACTCCCCCACTATCTATGCCGCCTCCAACCCTTCCTCCCATGATGGAGGAGGTCCCTGCCCCTCTCCCTGTTGATCCCACAGTGCCCTCATTGCCAATGGCTCCAAAGACCCCTGTGGCTGGCCCTCCCCAACACCCAGTTGAGACTCTGCTGCTGCCATGGCCGACACTCCCCCCCCCCCCCCCAAGGCTGGAAGAGCACACACTCATTCAGTTAAAAAGGCCAGGAGAGGAAGAAGGGCAAAGGCCAAACCTCCCATGGCCCAGGCCACCCTGAGCGCCATAACTCTGATACCTACCATGACCCCGCCCCTCCCCTGCCATTCCCCCCCACCAGTTCTGGGGGTGTCCTACCTGCGGCCCCCGAGTGTGCACCTAGGTGGCTGCCGCCCCTCCCCCCATGCACCACCGCATCCCTTTTGGCTGTATAGGGACCGGGGAGCCACCCACTCTCCTCCAAAAGTTGAGGCCAAGTTTTCTTGTTAACCTTCAGCAGGTTTATGCCAACAAGAGTGGTTGCAGTTCGTGGCCAGATTATCTAAAATTGTTTTCTTGTGCAACTGTGGTCTGTAGGTTCTTGGGGAGTCATAACCAACCCTCCTACCCCTCCCACTTTCAAAACTCACCATGATCACAGTGTCGGCAAAGATCTGTGTTCCCTGCCAAGCTAATTAAAAAGTTTTCTTTAGAAGTGCCCACCAGCAGACAGACTGTGTCAACTGAGGGGGGAAAAAAACAAAACCAAAGGACATGTGAAGATTTGGTGAAGGAATTGTGTCACTCAACAAATCTGGCTGAGAAAAAAGAGCAGAGACGAGCTAGGGACGGGGAGCATAGAGAGCAAAGACAAGCTATGGACAGGTAAGCCAGAAATAAGACCACTGAGTACATGCTACAGCTCATGCAGGACCAAAATGATATCCTAAGGAGTATAATCCAGATTACTATTGTGACCAGAACCAAAGGCCTCCTATGCAATACACAGAGAACTCTTTTTTCCAACAACCGCTCCTCTACCCCTCCCATCCGCCCCCATCATCACTCATGGCTTCAAAGCCACACCTTAATTCAGCAACCCTTCCTCTACCGCTACACACTCACAGTCTGGTAATGGTTACTTTCGCCTTACACTCCACTCCCTATGAAAGCAGCAGTCACAGCTGGACATTAGCACAGCTATGAAGTTTCCACTCCCTACCACAAGACAAATGCCATGAGACAAATTTCCATGAGTTTTTATTTTGTGTGAAACCACCCACACCAATCCCTCTGGCCCCTGCCAAAGTTGATGCTGACCCTTTGGTTTCAGGGGAATGCCTCGCTTAGAGGCAGGGAAGCAACCCCAACACACAGAAATCTCAAACCGCCTCATTGTTAAAGTGGTTCCTCAGAGCCTCCCTGATATGATGGTCATCCTATGCACTCCTCTGACAGCACGAGTGTCTGTCTGTTCAAACTGTGCACCCAAGCCTCAGTGCTCCATCCGGGGGCAAAAACTTCACCCTTAGGCTACATCTAGACTGCAAGCCTCTTTCAAAAGAGAAAGAGCCTCTTTAGAAAAAGAGCATCTAGACTACAACCAGTACTTTCGAAAAAGCAAGCCGTCTGGATGCTCTCTTTCGAAAAAGCACGGTTTGCATTCAATAGCGCATTTTTTCGAAAGAGTACTTTCTAAAAAAGGCTTTCGAAAAGAGGCGTTATTCCTTGTAAAACAAGGTTTTCCACAGTCAAAAAAACTGCCGCGTTCTTTCAATTTACTTTCAAAAGAACGCGGCAGCAGTCTAGACGCAGGGGAAGTTTTTTCGAAAAAAAGGCCACTTTTTTTCGAAAAAACCCTGTAGTCTAGACACACCCTTACTCTCACACAAATTGTGTAATCAACAGCGTGTGGCCACCACTTGGGATATATGATCCCAAGGGTCTAGTCTCTGAGAGGGACATCTCCATCTCCCTTTCAATCTGCCATAGGCACACTCAACAACTATTTAGCAGTGGCTTAGCCTGTTGTTGAACTGCTGCTTACTGCAGTCCAGGTGCTGTGTAAGGCTTCATGAGTTAAGGCTCCAAAGGGTAGTTCGTGTCACCTAGGATCACTGTGGGCATTTCTACATCGCCCACTGTCATTTTATGGTCTGGAACGAAAGTGCCAGCCTACTGTACAGACCACTGTTCCCGAAGATGCATCATGCACCTTTCCAGGCCAACCCACCATTTATGGTTGTGAAACGCTCACAACCACAAGATGCACCATGGAGAAGTACCCCCTTGTGACTGATGTACTCTGAAGCAACATGGGGTGGCGACAGAATAGGGATGTGTGTCCCACTTATTGCCCCGCCACAGTTAGGAAAGCTCTTTCCAACAAGCCATCCACATTGCCAAGAGTAACAGTCCTATCCATCAAAATCAATTTATTCCCCATCACACTTGCGGAAGTGTTGCTCCAATCGTAGACTTTCCCACTCCAAATTGTTTTGCAACTTAGTGGTAGCAATCCTGGGTGGCCAGCTTCCACAAAGCAAGTGCCACACGCTTCTCTGTCAAGAGAGCAGCTCTCATTCGGGTGTCTTTGCGTTGCAATTCAGGGGCCAGCTCAGCACAGAGCTCCTAGAAGGTCGCTTTATGCATGGGAAAGTTCTGTAGCTATTGCTCTTCGTCTCACACCTGCACGACAATGCTATCCCACCACTCAGAGCTGGTTTCCCTAGTACAAAAGTGATGCTCCACTGTGCACACCAGGTCTGTCATAGTCCAGTGCAGTAACAATGTATCATCTTCTACTTCTGAATCCAATTCCATATCCTCCGCTAGTGGGATAATTGGTACCATAATATCATTAGGAACTGTAACTAGGTTCCGTATTCTCTGCTAGCACCATTAGGCATGCTGCAATGCATGATGTCTTCTGTACACTCCTCACAACAAGGGCCAGAAGTCTGAGATCCATTTTTGTCTCACCATAGAGGCTTGAGTTGGCGTGAAATAAGCTGAAAGCCCAGAGAAGTCTGGGAAGAAAAGAGGTGGCTGTCAGGTCATTCTTCAATTTCCTAACATGCCTAGCACTATATTGTGCACTGTCACATGGCATAGTGAGTGATGGTGACACAAGGCACAGTGGGATGCATACCCACAATGCTTTACTCTTTCTGTCGACGAGGGGGGACTACAGATGTGTTTATAAGTTGCCAACAGCAGCTACCAGAAAAAACAGTTTGGAGCATTCTCAGTTTTGGCAGCTTTTGCATGTTGACAGCACTTCCATTGCCAAAACTTGCAAGTGTAGACATAGGCTAACTCTTGTTACTTGTCCCAGGATTTAAAAGGCTTTTCTGTGTTGGAGGGTTTTTCTGAACACTGTGAAGCCCTCATTCCTCTAGATTTTCTCTTCCTCAACCCTATACCAAGAGCAGTGACCCTCACTTTGGTGAAAAGGGGCCAGAAATGTTTCTCTCATGCATCGCTTGCTGCAGGCAGAAGGGGGTCATGAGAGTATGATATAAGGTTTTCACCTCCTTCCCAATTGGCTGACATGATTGGCTGTGTCGTAAGTCTAGGAACAAGGGCCAAATTCAGATCCAGTTAATTCCACAAGGTTCTGCTGCTAAGGTGTTCCAGAAAGCCACACCCGCACCCAGCCTCAGTGCCCAAGCTGCTAGGCTCCACCTAATCCAAACCCTCTGGCTATGTCAACACTACAAGGTTTTTGCGCAAAAACAGCTGTTTTTGCACCAAAACCTGCAGCACATCCACACCTCAAATGAGCTCTTGAGCAATTAAATGGGCAGTTAAATGGCAGAACAGAGGGCTTTTTCCGCCATAGGTAAGCCTCCTTTTCTGAGGCATAACTGCTTTTAGCGCTACAGCCATTGCTCAAGAAGGCAAGTGTGGATGCTCCACAGGGGGTTTTGCGCAACAATTGCTTCCAGGGAAAAAAAATGGTGGCTGCTGGGCCACTTTGGCCAACTCAGTCAGAACGCTCTTGTTCCTGTCTGCTGGCACCCTTTAAAGCTGCAGGCACCCTGCACAAGCATTGTGGCTGCAAGTTGGCAGGAAGCAGGAGTCTTCAGGATACTGCTCTGCTGCAGCCACCAATGTCCTTAGAGCAAGCTCCCCAAGACTGACCTGGCCCTTCAATGGACCAGCCACAGGGGTCACAGGACCCCCCGAGGGGGATCAAGAGGTGTGCCCCCACCTGGAGCAGGCCAGAAATAAAAACCCTGCTGGAACTGTGGAGTGAAGAGGACTACCTGCAGGACCCCTGGCAAAGCTCTGCAATCCCATCATCTACTCCTGCAGGGCCGTATCCCTGGCGGAGCGAGGTCACCCTGCCCGGACCATGGAGCAAGTGTGGGCTAAGGTGAAGGAGCTTCGTCAGGGATATGTGAAGGCCAGGGAGTGGAGTGGGCGCTCAGGGGCAGGACCACAAACCTGCCCCGATTACCAGGAGCTCAACCACATCGTTGCGGGGAGGGGGGGGGAAGAGAACCCTCTTCCCACTCCATTGTGGTGGATGCCGGGCTCAAGCAGCCCATCCTCCAGTGCCCGGAGCCTGTCCCCAAGCTGGAGGAGACAGTGGGGCAGGTCCAGCCACCGACAGAGGCAGAGGATGAGCAGGACATTGGCACCGTCACCCTGTCCCAGGAGCCAGTCCCTGCCAGTCTGGATGTCTCCCAGGCCTCTGAAGAGGCTTGAGAGGGAACCTCAGGTACATTGGCACACGCGCACGCGCACGCACCACACACACACACACACACACACACACACACACACAGAGGGCGGGGGAGGTGGGCGCACAGGGGGCGGCTGCTAGGCCAGCACATGCTGCTGTAGTCTTGGCATGTGCAACCTCATTCAGTGGGAGGGTGTGGCATGCGGCCACAGCAACCAGTCCCTCTACATGCCTGGGAGCCTGCTGCCAGCCTCATGCATCTTGCCCCCAGGAGGGAAGGGGAGAACACAGTCAGCTGCAAGCAGGCTACTCGCAAGGGCGCAGGCACAACCACCACCCCCCGCCCCCGCACATGCCCTGGAGTGCCTGCACGTGAGAGGCAGCAGCCGCTCCCACCTAATAGCCCAGCCAGCCACAAGAGTGTGTGAAGACCCCAGGGAGGGGCAGGCTGCTCACTGCTCCTCTGCCTCCCATGAGGGGATCCACTGTGGCCCTTGCCTGTCCTTGCCCGGGATCACTGCCCTTGCCTGCCTGGCCGTGGTGTGTGTGTGGGGGGGAAGGGGACAGCATGGTCTTCTGGCCACCTCAGGGCCCCTGTGACACAGGGTGTGCTGTGCATACCACACATGGCCTTGCAACTGCTGCTCACAAAGGAGGGCACAGCCTCAGGGACTGTGTGTGCAGGGTGGACTGACCGCCCCTCTTTCTTGTGTCTTTTCCACAGCCAGACCAACCGGGATGGAGGGCCCAGCCACACCACTGCTGCAGCCACCACCCAGAGTCCGGACAAGCCGCAGATGAGCCGGGCCTGGGGAGGAGCTGATGCGCCAGCACGTCGGGGTGATGTGTGACATCCAAGCCACCCTGTCGTGCCACCTGGAGTGGCGGCAGCAGGCGTGGAGTGACCTGATGGTGCGCTGCGATACTCTGCTGGATATCCTGTCCTACCGGGAGGAACAGGCGCCTGCTGTCACAGCTCCTGCCTTCCACCCTCCTGCCTCCTATCTCCATGGCCCACCCGTCTGCCCACCCTGCCATGCCTCTGTTCCCTCCTTTCCCCATGGCCATGGATCCTCCTATGGCTCCTCCTCTTGCCCCCCCGCCGACCCTGGCCCCGCTCCAGCCGCCCCTCCCTCTGCCCAGCACATCGGGGCCCCCATAGCCGCCCGCCCTGACAACGTGACCGCACATGAGGGGGCTCAGCTATTCGCCCCAGTACTACTCCCAGTTCTCATCCTCCATCCCAGTGATGATCCCCTCTCCCATTTCACACAGCCCCCCTCCCCCTAATTTTTGTTAAATAAAAAGACTAATTTTGATTGAAAACCAAACAGGTGTGTTTATTGGGAGGTCAGGGGAGGGAGTGAGAGGGGGGAGGGAGAAAGAAGGAAGCTTTACAGTGGTTCCTGTGAGAACCTCTCCCTCAGGGCCTCCTGGATGCACACTCCGGCTTCATGGGCCTGGAGGATCACAGTTGTCTGGGGGCTGCTCAAAGCCCCAGCCCTTGCGGGCGGCCTCTGCCACTCATGCTGGGAGGAAGGCCTCCCCCTTGCGCTCCACCAAGTTGTGGAGCACACAGCAGGCCGGCACCACCTCGGGGATATTCTGCTCCCCAATGTCCAGGCGAGTGAGGAGGCAGCGGAACTGTCCTTTCAAACGCCCAAAGGCGCACTCTACCTGGAGGTGGGCTCTGTTCAGGCAGGAACTGAAAATGTCTTTTGTGAGATCCAGGTGGCCAGTGTAGGGGCGCATTAGCCAGGGCAGGAGTGGGTCTGCCGCATCCCCCACTATGCACACTGGCATAGTCTGGTCGCCCACAGGGAACTCCTGTGGGGGGAGGGGGGGAAGGTGCCTGCCTCCAGCTGGGCACACAGGCTGGAGTTGTGGAATACTCGAGCATTGTGAGCCCTACCCGACCACCCCACACAAATGTTTGTGAAGTGGCCCCGGTGGTCCACCAGGGCCTGCAGGACTATGGAGAAGTAGCCCTTTCGGTTGACAAGCTGGGCCACTCGATGTTCCGGGGCCCGGATGGGGATGTGCGTGCCGTCGATTGCTCCCACGCAGTTGGGGAATCCCAGCACTGCAAAGCCGCCCATGGTGGCGTCGAGGTCCTGAAGCCGGATGACTCTGCGCAGCAGCAGGGAGTTGATGGCCCGGACGACCTGCAGAAGGAGAGAAGAGAACACATACAGAGGAGAGGAGCTGTGTGCTCCAAGTCGGATGTGGCTGCCCTCCCTTCTTGCCCCCACCCCGCAGGAGCCCTCCCATTAGCCTGTGCCTGCCCTCCCCCCAAACCAGGCCAGTGTGAGTGTGAGAAGGCACCAGCCCACAGAGCCAAGGCTTTCTCCCCACCCCGTACAGTGCTTAGTCCCCCCTGTCCTGAGGGTCCCCCTTATGCAACATCCACCTCCCCCCATACAGGGGCTGCATCCTGTGATGTCCTTACCTGCATGAGGATGGCCCCGACGGTGGACCTGCCCACCCCCAAAGTGGTATGCCACTGAGCGATAGCTGTCAGCGGTGGCCAGCTTCCAGAGGGCGATGGCGACCCACTTTTGGAGTGGGCTGACGGGCCGCAGGTGGGTGTCGCATCGTCAGAGGGCAGGTGCCAGCCAGGTACAGAGCTCCTGGAAGGTGACCTTCTGCATGTGGAAGTTCTGTACCTCTTTCTGGTCGTTCCACCTCTCCATGACCAGCCAATCCCACCACTCCGAGCTGGTGTCCAGCCTCAAAATTCTTCTGGGTATGGTGGGCTGGAGCACCCATAGTGGAGCACCCACAGCTAGACAGAGGTTAAGGAGGAAGATCTCGGGGTCCACCTCCATGAGGAAGAGGGCCCCTGCTTGAAGCAGGGAGTGAAGGAAGTGCAGCGTGGCCCTGGGGTTCTGTGGCATGCCAGGGGCAGCTCTGGCTCCATAGCGCAGGGCAGACTGGTGGAAAGCTGTGTGGTCCCCACAGAGCAAAGGGCAAACACAGAAGGCACTGCTGAGGCTTAGCTTTGCCAAAGAGGCTAGCAAGAAGGCAGCAGAGACAGTGTCCAAGGGGTCCCTTTAAGCGCGCGTCTCTGGAGGGCTCTGGCAACAGTACTCAAGAGCAACTGATGACCTCTAGCCCAGCTACAAGTGGTTCTGGGTGGCTTTTATATGTGGGAGAGCATCTAATAGTATGGACGCTCTCTTGAGCAAAAAAGCCTCACAAAAGTGAGGTGCTTTGATGTGTGGACGTGCTCTTGCGTAAGAAGCCTTTGCGCCAAAAAAACTAGCGCTACAGACTTCTTGAGCAAGAACACTGTAGTGAAGACATAGCCTATGTATACCGGCCTCCTCCACACTAGGCCTTTGTATGCAAACTGCTGGAATTCTTCATTTTTCTTCCTCCTTATGCCCCTCTGCATCTTTACCATAGCCCCATGGCAACACACTCTCTCCTTGCCCTCATAATTCTACCTCACAATATGCCAGAGGGTGGGGTGGGGCCGGGCTGAAAGAGGATTTGGAGACAAAGGAAGGGAATACGGGGCTAAAACTTGTATAGGACAGCTGGGGTAAATGTCTCAAAAGTCACGAGAATTCTGATAAGAGAAACAAAGTAATTGAAAAAAATCCAACCCAGTTACCTAACAGAGGTCAGGATTACAAAATGTTCAAATACCTGTTATGTGTCAAAGGTTACCATCTGGTGACTCCAGTGGTTACTGGAGTCCTTTGAGTTTTTTTAAAATCAAATGCAAATAAAACGTAAGAAATACCAACTGTAAACACTCACTGGAAGCTGTGCCCTTCAAATAGAAACATTACAAGGAAGAGTGATATTTAAGAACGACACTTTTCATACAGTTTATTGCGCGTTAATTTAGCTAGCTATTTTTCACCTGCAATTTTCTGGTTAATGGCTAAAACTGTTTTAATTATTTTCCCTTCTGACTGAAAGAGGTTTTTCTGTCTAAAAATACAATAAGCTCTGTCTGATTTACCTGTCAGCCAGAAAATTGTCAGGTTAAAAAACAAAACAAAACAGATTTCTACCCTCTTGATAAATGAGCTCATAAAAACGTTACATTTATGAATAGTGTTAGAGGTTCAGAAAAATACTTTTGCTTCAATAAAGCACAAACAAAAATATTGCAAGGATATACATCAAACCACTCCCTTGTATTTAACAGGCAAATAATTACCCAGGGATTAATCCTTGGTGGCTGAAGAAGTTTTCAGAACAGAAACTTATTTTACAGAACCTGTGAAAATCATTATTTTCCTCCTCAGCCTGGTAAGTGCACTGGGCAATTAGATTCTCTGAAGCACCTTTAATGAGAAACTATTAATGTTATTAGCTTGATAAGGGTATAGAGATAGAAGCAAATCAAGATTCCATTAAATTCTTCCTGGTAAAACCTCATACGTAATTTATAGACGTAAGCAGGATCTGAATCAATGCTTCCATTACAGACATCTGGAATGGGTAGGACATGCTGGGTGTTGTTATGTGAATACTCAGTTTGCTTAGGATACTCAACTGCTTGAAAGTGTTTTGCTCATTGTCTCCGATTTGGCTTTTGTGGGGTCACAAAAATGTGCAGAGAAGGGGTGGGCGTGTGAAAGGGACACTTAGATTGCTGGACTTTGAGAGCTTGAGAGGATAAGAATATTGCTCAACCTACTTGAGCTGGGACATTTACACATGATTTTTGGTTATGAACTTTGTGATGTTTTTCCCAAATTAATGCCACGCTACTTTTGTCCCCTTTTAAGAACTGTTTCTTTTCCACACTCAGACTCAGCATTGCCTCCCAGAGGTGCCCAGGGGTGTTGTGTGAAATTCCAAGGTTACTGGGTGAGGGTTCAAGCCAGTTTTATGATGGATGGATGGATGGAGAGGAACCCCTAGATATTGAACCCAGTCCTCGCTGCTGCTGGCACTACCTGGCAGAAGTGTTACATAGGGTAAATAGCAGGCCAGAGACTACAAATGCTGCCTATTTATTTTCAATAATATATTCAGAGTCTGGGAGGGGAGGGAGGAAAGCAAGTGGAACAGGTAAGATGGCAGTGATAAGATGGTACTTTATGCATCCGAAAGTTCTTCATCCCAAACCTGCATGATAATGTGATCCCGCCACTCAGTGCTGGTTTCCCTAGCCCAAAACAATGATCCACTGAACTGTGCATACCAGGTCTGTCATAGCCCAATGTAATAACTATAGTTTTAAGTCATGTTTGCACTTTGTTGTATAGTTTATGCAGTACTTGGCATTAGTTAGGGTACGTCTACACTAGCCCCCTAGTTCGAACTAGGGAGGCTAATGAAGGCGACCGAAATTGCAAATGAATCGCAGGATTTAAATATCCCGTGCTTCATTAGCATGTTCCCGGGCGGTCGCCATTTTGGAAACTGACTAGCCCGGAATAACTGCCCGCGTCTACACGCGGCAGAGAAGCGCGCTTCCGAGATAAACCCCTTCGTTCGAATTAATTCCATGAGGTTCCATGAGGTTTAGCTGTTAATTTGAATGAAGGGGTTTATCTCGGAATCGCGCTTCTCTGCCGCGTGTAGATGCGGGCAGTTATTCCGGGCTAGTCAGTTTCCAAAATGGTGACCGCCCGGGAACATGCTAATGAAGCGTGGGATATTTAAATCCCGCGCTTCATTTGCAATTTTGGTCACCCTCATTAGCCTCCCTAGTTTGAACTAGGGGGCTAGTGTAGATGTACCCTTAGAGTAACTTACCGTCTGCTGCAAAAGTCCCCTGAGCCAACTGAGAATAGCCAGCTCACAATCATGCCCTGTTTCATCACCCCCTTTCCTCAGGAATCATGAGGGGTGTGCGGTGGCATGCAGTCATCCAGTCAGCTCTACACCATCCAAGGAAATCCTCTGATTCTGTGGCTATTACTTGAAGACTGGTTCCCTCTACATCAGTGTTTTTCAAAGTTTTCACCTGGCTTGAAGTGGTTTCCATAATATAAAGGATTTACGGTTTTGTTCAATAGCTCTCAGCAACCCCTGTATGAAAATTATTCCAATGCCACTGCTTAAACTGCTAACAGGCCACTCCAGTTTGTTTATTTACTGGTTTTGCAGCCATGGAGCCTTGCAGCTCCCATTGGCTGTAGTTCACCATTTGCTTCCCCTGGCTCCAGCAACATGGGACAGCCCACTTCACACAGCTCCTCTTGGCTGCAAACAGCGAACTGCAGCCAATGGGAGCTATGAGGCCAATTATTTTCAGGAATAATGGCATTGTGCAAGAGGGGTTTTCTTGCTCAAGAAGGGGCAGTGTAGACAGCTCCTTCTGCCGCAAGAGCTTCTTCTGCAAAAATGGCGGCTCATTAGGTATGCAAATGAGGCTCAGCAATATTCCACACTTAGCCTCATTTGCATATTTCTGGCTCAAGAAGGTACAAGTGCTGGTCATACCACTGAACCCAACCTACCTGCCTTCTGGGGTGTCCCACCACCCCGTACTGGAGAGACAGAAGCTCTGGTCTCCCTTAGCCAAGACACAGAGCTGGGGTAACAGTCTCCCCCTTCCTGCAGAGCAATAGAGGTGTTGAACCAGCTCAGCTCTGGGAGGGCTCAGCCATTAGGCCCTACTATACTAGAAAAAATGTTTCACAGGATGTTTCCACTGGCCACTGTCGGCAGACAGGATACTGGGCTAGATGGACCTTTGGTCTGACCCAATACGGTAAAATCTTTCAAGGCAGAGATGTTCTTTCTCTATGGCTTGAGTCTACTTAACTGGTTAAACTCTTACTTCCCTAGTCTTGACTTACCATCAAGGTAATCTTTTCTAACCAAATGAGTGTCCCTTTACAGAATTTTATTCAGTGCACCTGAGCCCCTTATTCTAGGCAAAAACCTGCAGTTTAGTACTTAAACATCTAGCTGTCAACTGCTCACGGCTCATCGTTACTAGTCAACAATTTTTGAAAGAGCACCACATTAGAGATCTCAGTTTTGAATCCATTCTTCCACAAGCACTGCACTTCTGTTTTTCAAAGGGTTCATCGGATGTCATGGAATGTTTACCATTCTGCCCTCTCCAGGCAGAAGTCTATTTATTCACTTTGTCTGAATTATGTTTCATTACTTCAGGCCTCCAAGTTTCTCAAGTGAGTCTTTGAAGGCTTCACCGATAGCAGCGGTGGAGAACCTACATCCCAGGGGCCGAATCTGGCTCCCAGCTTGCCTAGATCCAGCCCCTGAGGCTTGGGGCTCACCCCCCAGTATTGGGGACCTGGTGCTCCATCCCTGCAGCATACCCCCTCCATGGGGCCAATAGGGGCAGCAGGGGGCAGTGCCTGGGGTGATGGGGGACATGGGGACTGTGTGGGCCAAGTAAGCACCCCCATATTGTCCAGATCCCTCACTGCCAGCTTGCTCCTGCACCCGCCTCTTGCCCAGACACCCCCTTACACCTTCCTCCCAGCTAGACCTCCACACTCCACGCCTACTTCCTGGCAGCCCCCTCCAACACACTGAACCCCTCATTTTTGGTTCTCAGAGCCTGGGAGGCCCCCCCCCCCCAGGCTCTGGTGTGCAAGATGAATGTGGGGGAGGGTCTTTCTACTTCTCAGTTGGGAACCACATCAGTCAGGATTTTTTTCCCCCTCATTTGTGTAGCCCCAACTGATTTTTCTGTGGGTCAGTGGCCCCCTGAGCCAAAAAAGGTTCACAACCCCTGGTCTACAAAAACCTGATTACTTTCCATTCCTTACATAGACTTTCCCCCAGGACAGGGAACCCTTTTTAGTCTCCCCATCCCCTGCGTAGATATAAAACTGTGGAGCCTCATCCAATCCAGATACACTGGAAACAATGTGCATCTGAGCTGCAATCCGCTCCCCACCTTTCATGTATATCTGAATCTTGGCAGCAGCAAGTGGTCTCACAATGCCTTGTTCTCAGGAGGTGTGCCTCTGGATGGGGATGTTTGCACAGCTCAAGATGATGCTTTGATCACACATAGAAAAAAACTCCCAAGTATCTCTGGGACCTTGAGTTATTCAGGTTCTGTCCTTCCTTTGAATGTCCATTGTCATCTCTCCCCATGGTACAGCTCATTTGAACCCCAGTGCTGCAAGCCCAATATAGAAACCCACAATTCACATTTGTGGATATTGGAGTGGATGTGGATACTACAAAAAAGGGCTCTACACAGGTGCTTGTCCCATTCTGCCCCAACCTACCCCCACTTGGTTACAGTGCCTGGTGGGGCAGAGCAGAACAAGCACCCGTGCCCTGACCCCTCTCCTCCACAGGAGCCCCCGATCCCACTGGCCAGGAATGTGCTGGGCAGAGAGGAATAGAAGAAGCACCCTTTTCGTAGTTTCCACATCTTCTCCAATATCTGCACAAATGAATGGTGACTGTGGAAATGATATCTGCCGGTTTGCGGGATTCTAGGACTTGTGGCACTGGGGCTAAACTGGCCGTGCCATGGGAGGGCTGACAATGGACATACAAAGGAGGGACAGAGTGCACAAATCAAGGCCCCAGGACTACTTGTTTTCTTCCAATGTTTATCACCTTCTTGAGGTTATGAAAAGCCCCCAGAAGACAAACCAAACATGCAATATGGGTAAGAAATATTTTCACGTTTCTTTTTTTATACTATAAAACTTGTATTATGTGTGAAAAAGGCCACATGAAGCCTGGTGCTCTTACACTCGGGTTAATAAATCCATAGGTATATTGTTGCTTTTAAAAACTTGTGAGAACAAGCAGACTAATTACTGTTTTCCAGTAACATTCAGTTACTTGTAAAATATGGTAAACACAGAAGCAACCTGTCAGCTTCGGAATACAGCAGGGTTAGGCATGATTGAGCAAAGGGTACTCTCTGTACTGTAACTCAGCACACAAAGCCTGTTTGAATAGCAGTGTACCTACCCGCAAAGTGTTTGGGAATGTTAATGACTTTTGGTCAGTTTCCTTGCTCGAATCTTACAGCGCCTGTCAGTTATGCAACAGATGTTGGTTTCTGTTTTTATAACCAATTCCCACTGACAAGTTGATGTAGCAACATCTTAGGTGGTCCAGCATTTTTGTTCAATTTGCATTGATACTTCTATCTTCCTAGCGAGTAGGAAAGGTCAAACAGTTAATGAACTTATTTCAGGGAATATCCTATTCTAATCAGATTCTTGGCTCTCACAACATTAGGTTCCTGAGCCAGGGGCCCATTTTGTTGCCATTGCTTTCCTGCTGAGAAACCCATTTTCTGTAATAAAGCAAGCATTCATGTGTAGAAGGGAAGAAAAAGGCTTCAGTATTAAAAGCCCTATCACAAGAACACTGTTAAATACCAGCATGTGGCTAGTTATTTCTACTGCAGTCACTAGCATTCCATTCTAGCTTTTAATATTCCAACAGACAAGAGGGATAGGACTTATTTTATAGCTGCTAAAAAACAATTACTTTTTAACATATAACTGCTGCAAATAAAGCATTTCCAGATAAAAATTGGACTTCTCCAGGAATTTCAATCTGTGACAGCTTGAATGTGGGAATTTTTTTTAAAAAAAGCTTAAGGTGAATAGAATTTTAAATATCCAATCATAGAGCAAAACCCTTCGTCAAAAGACAGATCACCTTTCAAACTGCTTTACAATTAATTCATAATGGCTGCGTCTAGACTGGCAAGTTTTTCCGCAAAAGCAGCTGCTTTTGCGGAAAAACTTGCCAGCTGTCTACACTGGCCACTTGAATTTGCGCAAGAACGCTGAGGATCTAATGTATGATCATTAGTGTTCTTGCGCAAATACAATGACTCTCCCGTTCGGGAAAAAGCCCTCTTGCGCAAATGCTTTTGCGCAAAAGGGCCAGTGTAGACAACTGAGAACTGTTTTGCACAAAAAAGCCCCGATGGCGAAAATGGCGATCGGGGCTTTCTTGCGCAAAACCGCGTCTAGATTGGCACGGACGCTTTTCCGCAAAAAGTGCTTTTGCGCAAAAGCATCCATGCCAATCTAGACGCTCTTTTCCGCAAATGCTTTTAATGGAAAAACGTTTCCGTTAAAAGCATTTGTGGAAAATCATGCCAGTCTAGATGTAGCCAATGAGTATGGGTTGTTCCTCCCCACCCCTCAATGCACATGAGAGAGAGATGGTAGCTAGGTTTTTCCTCCTATGGAAGAGGACCCATCCAGTCACAGAAGCAAGGTAAGCAGTACTTGCCCTTGAATGTGGAAAGTAAACACCACAAGATTTTTGTACGTGGAAAAAAATCTCTCATTTCAGCCACAAACTTCCATTTTTTTGAAACAACAAATGGCTGTTGACTGAAGAGATTTATTTCTTCCTTCGCTTTTCAAAATAAAACAAAGGCAAAACAGCACAGTAAGTAAAGTGGAACGACTCTGTAGACATACACCATCTTATGTCATACTTTCAATAAGGCATTTGACTTGCATTACTATGATGCAGCAAGTGTCAGAAAGTAATGGAGCCATGTGAAACTTGGAGCCTTCATTTCCCAGGAATTTGTATAAAAGTTGTGGACCAGATCCTTGGGATACTTTGCAGCTGCATCGTATATGCTATTTGAGATTGTAGGTCATAAACATTACCTAGACTAGATTAGAGGTGGCATTCATGGAAGAGAGAAATGCCCTGCACATCTTCTGTGTAACACAGAGAAGGAGCCTGCTTTGAAAAGCTAACCATTATGCCAAATGCTAGGTTCCTTCTGTGTGCAGCATAGCTTACAATAGCCCTCATTTCGTTACGAGTCTAAGTGACCACACATTTCAAAATTTGGTCACCGTTCCAATGACAATTTTTGCTGATGGTGTAGTGGTGAGAAAAGCTGCTTTAAATACCCAATCCTATATTACAGCGTTTCTCAAACTGTGGGTCCCGACCCCCCGGGGGGTTGTGAGCAAGTTAGAGGGGGGTCGCGAGCAACTGAGAGAGGGGTCACGGTATCACAAGTTTGAGAACCCCTGCTATATTATGTTCACAGCATACAAACAGATAAATTAGATAAAAAGCATAACATGTTTTCTTGAAAGCTGCAACGTAAAACAGCTTCATTTCTTAAAAACCAGAACCTTAATGAACAAGAACCAAAAAACTGAGTGAGAGAAAGCAGGCTGCTCCCTAAGGTAGAGACACACAAATCAGCTCACCTTGCTCAAGGCTCATTGCAGACGGATTGCTACTGGCTTGACCCAGATTGCACCTTCCCTACTAATAGGACTTCCTGCTAATAGGACCAAAAAAAATTAAAGTGATAGACAACAATTTTAACACACGACAAACTAGAATAGACTACCTTTAAACATTGACTGATAAAGATTACTTGAGATAAGAACTGTCAGTAGTTATTTTAACAAACAAAACCTGCTATGAAACTCTTGAAGGGATTCAAGTAGCCCTTGTCAGCAGGTAGAAGATCTATATCATAACCCCTATCACTCTGGCTTCAGTTTTCTGTTCCATCTTTGATTTGCCTGTGGTGGCCTGTGCATATCTGTGCACCTTTGCTACACAAGACATCTCTAGCATTCAGTAGGATGCTGAAATCAGGGCCAGCTAATGGGAAAAGTTATAGTGATCAAATTAGTCACTGCTATGCCTAATGTTAGTAACATTGGCTGGGTTTTCAGAAGTTGCCAAATTTGGCTATGTCTACACTGTAGCCTTCTTCCAGAAAAAAAAGTGAAATATCACCATGCTTCATTTGCATGAGCTTTCCAGGAAGACGGCTACAGTGTAGGCATAGCCGAGTTTTAGATGCGCAGTTCCCATTCATTTAAGCAGCTTTGAACATCTTACTCGCTTATCTTTGAGGTACGTTGAAAGCTGGTAATTTTTTTTTTTAGTTCTCAGTGGGTATGGTCTTACATTGTCATTAAAACCCCCTGCCAGGCCTGTGCCATCTGATTCAGACTGAGGGGCTTTTTCATTGCAGTGGAGGTGTTCAGGCTTGGGCTTCAGCCCAAGCTCTTGGATCCTGCAAGGTGGGAGGGTCCCAGAAATTGAGCTGCAGCCCCTTAGCCTGAGCCTTGGAAGCCAAAGACAGTGGCATGGGCTAATTGAAGTGTTGTCATTCTAGCGGGTCTGTGACTTTGATAAGTCCATGATGAACGTCCACTTGTTCAGTTTTACGCAGTACAGCAAGCTCTCCAACTATGCTGACAGCTGGTTCATGGTCCATCTAAATGTTTATTGTCATCACACCCTGGTTGCTAGAGGTTGACCAAATGTAAAGAATTTGCAGGTTTGTGGCTACATGCTGTGGGCAGGGTTGGCCATATGCCCCAGTGTGGATTATTGGAAGACATGCTAATGAATTTCCAATTCAGCCCAACTGGAGAAGGAAGGCGCTGACTTTAGCTGCAAGCTCCCATCTTCAGTCTCTCACTGGTGAACTGGAGAGTCCAATTTGACATTTGTTTTCATGTGTGTGAGCTTTTCAACTCACTACATTTCAAGTTTGATTTTTGGGGGTGTGAAAACAGCCACAGACTCGAAGCAAAACTCAAGCCTAAATTGGTGAGTTTCATCTGGTTTTGACAAAGGATTATTAATCAAGTCAGTTCCATTGAAAGGAAGTCCTCAGCAAATCTTGTCAGAGTTTAGAGTTTGTAATGAAACCAGAAAAGTTTAAACAGGTTTCCAGTTTCATTGCCAATATTTTGCTTGGCTCTTACAGCAATTAGCAATGGTACTTACACGTTTACTACATAAATTAACACGGGGATGATGAGGACTGGACTTTCCATTCATTTGCACTTTAATATGCATACGTAGAAATAGTGAGATGTCTCATTGAGAGCCTCTGATTGTACTGCTAAACTCAACTGAAGTTAAGAATGAAAAACTAGTGTAATTGAGGGTGAGGGGGGGGAGTGCTTGGTATTAATCCGAGAAAAGTTCAAGCTGTATAACTCAGATCTAGATACAGACCATATCATGCAACAGCACTCCCCATCCACACCGTGACTATTTTTCGTATCTGTGAATTTGATTTGGCCAATGACTAAGAAAGGGGGCTGATTGCAAAAGTGAGCTATTCCCCACTTGAATTTGACTCGTTCAAAAGCATTCAGACTGAAGGAGTTTGTTATTACTAGTGCACAACATGAGTTTGGCCCTACCTCTGGCACGTGGGCAGGCATGTTAATTTGCTGGTTTGAAAGGTTTTGCTATTGTTCTTTTAATTGCAATATGCAATATACAATCTGCAAAGTAGATTTCAAAGTATTTTGTAACCTTGACAGTCTGATATTTAGCAAGTTACCTAGCACAAAAAAATGCAAAGTAGCATGGATATATATGTGTCATCATGTTAGAATATGCAAAGTAAAGTGGAAAGGTCGTCAGATGTTCAAGAACCTCAGCAATCTGGAGTGTTAACTGAAATGCAAGGAATACGACAGGGTTGGACTAGATGACCTTCTGAATTCTCTTCCAAACCTAATCTTCTATGGTGAAATACTTTTAACAAGTTTAATTTAAAATTGCATTAGAACTATACAGTGAGTATAAAATGAAAGATTTTTTTCAGCACATTAAATATTAAAATCTCCACAGGAGTCCAGAAAGCATTTTAACTTATTTAAACCAATATGTTGAAAATATATACTGCCTCTACCTGTGTCTGCAAGGCATAATTATCTGAAAATAAAGTGTTGCATCCATTGGGCGGATGCATGGAATATGAGCCAAAAACAGTAATTGGGGTTTTTGGTGGGGTGAGTAAGTCTGAGAGCCTCATGCTAGGTATAGTCATTATTTATTATTATTCATTTTATGATAGCCCCGAGCACATCATGTGTTCTTTCTCAATATTCCTAAAAGGGAATAGGATGTTCCCTCAGGAATTCATTCTCTGTGGAGACAGAGGTTGGGGAAGTGGAAGAGTATATAGGGAAAGAAGTTGGAGTTACTAGAACCAGTAAAAAATTTTTCCCATGGAAAATTTGACTTTTTGGAAAATTGAGGAATTTTAATTTTTCATCAAAAAACAGATAAAAAACAAAACAAAAAAAAAGTTGGGATTTCAGTCTTCCAACAAATAATAACAAAAATCAAGGAAAACAGACAATTTCAATGGCATTTGTCATTATATCAAATACTCAATTTTTTCCATAAAAAAGTTTTGATGGATTTTTTTTTGACCAGCCCTACTTTTTATACATAGCCCAGGTGCCATTGGAGAAACAGATTTTAAGAAGTCACTGATGTTGTGTCCATGCTCTTAACATATGATTAAGCCACTGAATACTACCTAAGCTATCTGTTGAGTTGTTGTGTTGGTTTATTTAATTGGGGAGTAGAAGAAGCCCACAAATGTTTTTGTTTTCCCATTTCAACTCAGGGTACGTCTACCGCCAGTATCCCGAAATAGCTACCCAGCGTCTTCACAAGCCACCAGTTATTTTGAGATATTTTTCAAAATAATGGGTGCATTATTTCACCATCCCGGTAAACCTCATTGCACGAGGATTAAGGGATGGCTCAAAATAGCATGTTATTTTGAAATTTGGTGCTGTGTAGAGGCGTCAAATTTCAAAATAAGGTAGTTCAAAACAGATTCGAGATAAGACAGGCAATTTGCGTAGCACAAATTGTGTATCTTATTTCAAGTTTAGGGTGCTGTGTAGACGCACCCTCAGAATGGAGCTTTGTTGAAAAAGTTTGTTAAAATCCAGACCTGGTTAAAAAAAAATGGGTGAAAGGTTTCAAGAAAGGCTAGACCCTTTATTGATTTTTTAAAAATATATTTTTATTTATTTTAAATAGCAATTTCAAATTTGGTCAAAAAGTGTATTTTTTGGGCCTATTTTTCAATTTGAAATTTCATTTCTTTAATCAGCTATCACTAAAACATAGCTTAACTATGGCCCCATGATTAGGTCAGTTGGAATGGATGGAATCAAAGCATGTTCAAACACTGTTATTTCCTAAATCTTAGTGAAGCATCATGCTTTCACTCAGGTATAAGGTGGCTGCGTTATCTTAGGAAAATTTTCAGCAGGAGCCTGTTAGAGCAGTATGTTTAAATGTACATTGATTCGAGTGCAGACAAGATATAGTTTCCATTTGTCACAGCTTGTAACTGGCTGGGATGCACCACCATGGGCTCCTCCTGCTGGGCACTCAGGAATTAGCTCATTCAGTTCTGGAGCACCCTCCCCGCCCCCGCTTTTCGCTGATGTCTTACCCACGGTTACCATTTTTTTCTCTACCTCTAAGTACTGCCCTATCACAATGCTGGGGTCTTCCACTCCTTGGGAACCCCAATTCCCCTATACCCACCTTGCCTCATGACCCATTGCAAGTCATCATCTAGCTCCTTACTGCAGGGGCAAACTGCAGCCTGAAACGGTCATTCATTATTGGGAAGGCGGTATTGACCTGCTGCCTTTTCCTACTCTGGCTGACTCTCTGCAGCACTAGTAGCCTCAGGCCTTGTTTCAGGCCCTGCAGACCTTGCCTGGCCACAGCTTCCCAGCTCTTTCTGCCTTTCCCCAGCCCTGCTCTAAGTCAGGAAGCTTCTAGCTTCCCTGGCAGCTAGGTTCCTCCTGCTCCACAGCTATAGCAAGAGTGAGTCTGACTCATCCCCTCAAGGAGCCTTTAGCTGGGCCCTAATTAGCTAGTACCTGTCCCAGCCTTGTGGCTTTGCCTTCTCAGCCCTCTCCCAGGGTATGTCTACACTGCATCCCTCTGTCAGCAGAGAGATGCAGATTAGGCAAGTCGACATTGCAAATGAAGAGGGGATTCAAAAATCCCGCACTTAATTTGCATAAAAATGGCCACAGTTTTTGCTGACTCAGCACTTTGTCTGCAAAAAGAGGCAGTCTAGAGGGGGATCTGTTGAGAAAGAAAGCCTTTTTCGACAGATTCTGTAAACCTCCTTGCAGGAGTCATAAGGGATCTGTCAAAAAATGCTTTCTTTCTTGACAGATCCCCCTCTAGACTGCCTCCTTTTGCAGACAAAGTGCTGAGTCAGCAAAACGCGGCGGCCATTTTTATGCAAATTAGGTGCAGGATATTTAAATCTCTGCCTCATTTGCAATGTCGACCTGCCTAATCTACATCCCTCTGCCAACACAGGGATGCAGTCTAGACATACCCCCAGAGATGGGTTTTACCCTTAAGGGCCAGATGCCCCATCACACAACTCAACCACATTCCTATGTCATTACCAGATTAAAGGGCAATATTATCTTGGCTTTTTTGATTAAATTCAATTACACTTTCAGCAAACTTTCTCTGAAGTTGCTCAAAGGATGCTTTCATAATTAGACAAAACAAGGGGGTAAATTTCTATCAAGCTTTTGAAAGTGAAGCTGAAATGCCTGTTCCAATTGTGGCCTACATGACTCAGTTGGAGGAATGGATGAATATTTTAATATTTAGGCCAAGTTTTTAAAATATAATTGTTGATTTTGGTTTCCCAACTTGAAATGCCTTGTAGGGGCATGATTTCTGGAGGACAAGTGCACAGTGAGTGCTTTTTGAAATTAAGATTTTCCCTGAACCCAAAATCTTTAGTTATTTTAAAAAATCTTAGCATATGCATACAAAAGTTTGGATGTTTAGTTAAGGCTTTTCAAAATTTCTTCTTTGTTCTAGACATTAGAATGAAAATGTCAGAAATAAAAATATTTTGAACCAATGTTCTGACACTCATAAGGCAAGCTGGGGAGAGAACATAGATATTTTTGAATGTAGGAAAAAAGGAGGGAAATAGAAGATATCTGAATGCAGAATGTGAAAGAGGGTGAGATGGTATAAAAATAATTCTGTGTGAACATGCTGCTTTTAAGAGATCATAAAAAAACATTTCATGCCAAGTCATAGCACACATTACAGTTTTTAAATGTTTTTTTTTTTCTCCACTGAATTACCAAAGATACCAAGCCTGAACATCTGAGGATTTATTCTTTTACACTTTTCTGGGGGGAGTCCAAAACAATAGTTCAGAAGAATATGCAGCAGTGGTACAACTTGTTTTATCAAATCTAGAATCCGTACTGAAATCCTGGATGTACTGGAATTGGGCTTGTTTAGTTTGGAAAAGAGAAGACTGAGAGGGGACATGATAGCAGTTTTCAGGTATTTAAAAGGGTGTCACAGGGCAGAGGGGGGAAATTGTTTTCCTTGGCCTCTGAGGATAGAACAAGAAGCAATGGGCTTAAATTGCAGCAAGGGAGGTTTAGGTTGAACATTAGGAAAACTTCCTAACTTGTCAGGGTGGTTAAACACTGGAATAAGTTGCCTAGGGACGTTGTAGAATCTCCATCCCTGGAGATATTTAAGAGCAGGGTAGATAGACACCTGTCAGGGATGATATAGACCATGGTTGGTCTTGCTGTGAGTGCAGGGGTCTGGACTTGATAATCTCTCGAGGTCCCTTCCAGTTCAAGTATACTATGATTCTATGTCTGACTATGGGCAATAGCAGGAACTCTGAAGATACAAGTTTCCTTTATGTCTTGCAGAATGGGCATGTGGAGGTCTAGCAGTGGTGGTGTTCATTTATTATTTTATTTTCACAGTAGTCCTAGAGGCAGAGGGAGAACTATCTTTCAAAAAATACTTTTCCCATAACAACAGCTTTCATACCATTGAAAATATAAGCTGCTTTACAACAGGTAAGGAAATGGTTCCTACTTTAAAAATGAAATGGGCATTGTAAAAATATTTTTCTTAAATTGCGAAGATACTCTTTAATGAAACTTGTAAAAATCCTGTGTACTTCAAAACGTAAAGACAAATGCTGCAGGTTTCTGATGCCAGATGTTCCTATCTCTTGAAATAGATTATTTTTATGCTGAATATTTAAGTCATGTCTCTGGGGCTACATCTACACTGCAGGCTTCTTGCACAAGAACTGTTTTGCACAAGAACTCTTAAGAACATAAGAACATAAGACTGGCCATACTGGGTCAGACCAAAGGTCCATCCAGCCCAGTACCCTGTCTGCCAACAGTGGCCAATGCCAGGTGTCCCAGAGGGAGTGAATCGAACAGGTAATGACCAAGCAATCTTTCTACTGCCATCCATCTCCACCCTCTGACAGACAGAGGCTAGGGACACCATTCCTCACCCATACTGGCTAATAGCCAGTAAAAGTACAAAAGTACTTGTGCAAGAGCACGTCCACACCACTGAAAGCTTTTGAACAAGAGAGTGTCCACACTGGTGGGACACTCTTGCACAAAGACCTCTCCCCGGAACCACTTAGGACAGGGCAAAAGGGCACCAGGACCTTCTGGGAGCGGAGGTCGGAGCCCTGCTGAGACACGTGCTTAAAGAGATCACCCTGGACAGCCGTGTCTCTGCTGCTGCGTGCTTTGGGACCTCTCGTAGGGGCTGAAAGCAGTAGCAGTGCCTGTTGTGGTTGTCCTCTGCCTCATTGGACACCACAGTTTGTGTCCTACTGCCTTTGAGGACTTTTGCCTTCTTCTTGCTGTGCCATGGAGCCAGGCATGGCCCCGTGCCTGCTCTGACCCCACACATCCATTGTGGAGTGTGTGCAGCTGCTGCTCTATGCTGTCTTGCTACTCCTGCACAAGCTCGACGCTGAGCTCAATCTGCAGTCCCTCTCCCTGGATGCAGCGGCTTCGCTGGGCATCCCTACCCGACTATGGAGAGGAGATACTGAAGACTCAACACCAGTTCCGACTGGTGGGATCGGCTGGTCCTGGAGCAATGGGATGACCAGCAGTGGCTCCAGAATGCAGAAGCAGACATTCCTGGATCTGTGTGCCTGGCTTGCCCCTGCGCTCCGCAGACGTGACACCCAGCTTCGGCCAGCCATCCCTGTCAACAAGACGGTCGCCATTGCCCTGTGGAAGCTGGCCACCCTAGACAGCTACCGCTTGGTGGCAAACCAGTTTGGGGTGGGCAGTTCCACAGTGGGTGCCGTCTTGATGCAGTTAAGGCCCAGGGGAAGGGACAAGTCCAGGCTTGGGGGAGGGAGGCAGAGGTGGTGGGGGAAGCCCCATCACCCAGGGGTGTGTCCCTCACATAGCCCTGGTGGGGGGGGGGCTCTAGGGTGAGGGGGCCCTGGCGTGTTTGGAGGGAGAGGGCATCAGAGGTGGGGTGGGCACCCCAAGAGCTCATGCACCTGCCCTGCCCCATTCTGTATGTTTCCTGTGTTTCTGTGTGCCCTTCTGCAGGTTGTCAGAGCCATCAACCTGTGTCCCTTGCAAACAGGGACTGCAAACAGGGAGTTTGAGAGGGAGTTCTCCAGGTGAAGGAGGAAGCTAATACAGGGCCCTTGAGAGAAGTGGCTGTCTGTAGTGTGTGTTTGTGTTTGGGGGTTTCTTGCTGTGTGCTGAGCTTGTGTTTGGCTGTTTGTGTTTTTTCCCCCTTTCCCTTCCCCCTCCCCCCCACGGAGTGTGTGCTGTGGCTGGCAGGTGGAAGCAGAGAGCTTCTAATCAGGGTTTGAAATCTAGAAGCCTCTGCTCATTGGTTGAGCCTTAATCAGGGAGGGGCTATCGGGCAGTCCAGGGCTTTATGAAGGAGTGAGTCAGCAACCAGGGAGCTTGCAAACAGGGAGTTTTGAGAGGGAGTTGGGAAGGAGGCGAGGGACACTCGCCATTCTTTAAAATCTTTTGACTACACACCCGCCCTTCAAGGAGGCATTTAATAACATCTGAGGAATCTCTCTGAAGGAAGGCAGGTATGCATAGTGATAGCTCTGCTGTTGCTACCTATACAGCATATGCCATGTTTGTCTTCCTCCCGGAAGAAAGAAGGAATTTCATCTGCACTAAGTGCAAGCTGATCACCATTTTGGAAGAAAAAATTAGAGGACTTGAGGCCCAGTTATCGACCCTTCGTTCCATCAGAGAGGATGAAGACTTCCTTGATAAAGGGCAGTGTTTAATCCTGCAGGCACAGCAGGCTGAAGAGCCAGTCAGGGCAGTACAGGACAAGGAAGAAAACTGGCAGCATGTAACCTCTAGAAGAAGAAGGCGGCCAACTCAGGTATCCCCCATTCCTGTAGAGATAAGTAACCGCTTTCAGGCTCTCTCTACAGGCACTGCGGTGGAGAATGCTTTGACAGGGACCTCTCAGGGAAGAAAACAGAAGGGAACACCATCTACCGGAAGGCATGGGATGTGCAGTCATAGGGATGGGGGTTCCACAACCACCACCTCCAAAAGAAGAAGACGGGTGGTGGTGGTCGGGGACCCCTGATTCAGATGGAGAAGGGAGGGCAATCAACTGATTATCTAAGGTGTTTGTACACAAATGCGAAAAGCCTGGGAAATAAACAGAAAGAATTAGAAGCCCTGGCCCAGTCGAAGAACTATGATTTGATTGGAATAATGGAGACTTGGTGGGATGACTCGCATAACTGGAGCACTCTCATGGAAGGGTATAAACTGTTCAGGAAGAACAGGTGGGGGAGAAAAGGAGTAGGAGTTGCATTGTATGTAAGGGTATGTCTACACTACCACCCTAGTTCGAACTAGGGTGGTTAATGTAGGCATTCGAGGTTGCAAATGAAGCCCAGGATTTAAATATCCCGGGCTTCATTTGCATCTTGCTGGGCGGGTGCCATTTTTAAATCCCCTTAGGTCGAACTCCGTGCCCGCGGCTACACGCAGCATGGAGTAGGTAGTTCGAATTAGGATCTCAAATTCGAACTACCGTTACTCCTCGTGGAACGAGGTGTACCGGTAGTTCGAATTAGAGATCCTAATTCGAACTACCTGCTCTGTGCCGCATGTAGCCGAACTAGGGTGGTAGTGTAGACCCTAAGAAAGCAGTATGATTGCTCAAAGCTCCAGTATATAGAGGGAGAAAAGACTGTTGAGTCTAGGGGTTAAATTTAGAGGTGGAAGCAACAGGGGTGATGTTGTGGTTGGTGTCTGCTATAAACCGCCGGATCAGGTGGATGAGGCAGATGAGGCTTTCTTCAGACAATTAAGAGATGCTTCCAGATCTCTGGCCCTGGTTCTCACGGGGGACTTTAATCACCCTGACATCTGTTGGGAGACCAATACAGCAGTACATGGACAATCCAGGAAATTTTGGGAGAATGTTGGGGATAACTTCTTGGTACAAATTCTAAAGGAACTGACCGGGGCCATGCGCAGCTTGAGCTACTGCTCACAAATAGGGAGGAACTAGTAGGGAAGTAGAAGTGGGTGACAGCTTGGGAAGCAGTGATCATGAGATGGCAGATTTCTGGATCCTGAACAAATGAAGAGAGAAGAGTAGCAAAATATGGACCATGGACTTCAGAAAAGGAGACTTTGACTTCCTCAGAGAACTGATGGGCAGGATTCCCTGGGATGCTTACACGAAGGGGAAAGGAGTCCAGGAAAACTGGCAGTATTTTAAAGAAGCCTTATTAAAAGGCACAGGAAGAAACCATCCCGATGCACAGCAAGAATAGCAAATATAGTAGGCAACCAGAGTGGCTTACTGGGGAAATCCTTGGTGAGCTTAAACACAAAAAGGTAGCTTACAAGAAGTGGAAACTTGGACAGATGACTCAGGAGGAGTATAAATATATTGCTGGAGAATGCAGGGGAGTTATTAGGAAGGCGAAAGTGCAATTGGAATTGCAGCTAGCAAGGGATGTGAAGGGTAACAAGAAAGGTTTCTAAAGCATGTTAGCAATAAGAGGGTCATCAGAGAGGGTGTGGGGCCTCTACTGGATGAGGGAGGTAACCTACTGACAGATGATGTGGGAAAAGCTGAAGTACTCAATGCTTTCTTTGCCTCTGTCTTCACGGACAAGGTCAGCTCCCAGACAAATGCACTAGGCAACGCAATATGTGAGGGAGGTGGACAGCCCTTGGGGAAAGAACAAATTAGGAACTATTTAGAAAAGCTAAACATACACAAATCCGTGGGTCCAGATTTAATGCATCCGAGGGTACTGAGGGAGTTGGCAAATGTCATTGCGGAGCCTTTGGCCATTATCTTTGAAAACTCGTGGAGATCGGGAGAGATCCCGCATGATTGGAAAAAGGCAAATGTAGTGCCCATCTTTAAAAAAGGGAAGAAGGACAATCCAGGGAACTACAGACCAGTCAGCCTTACCTCAGTTCCCGGAAAAATCAAGGAATCCATTTTGAAGCATTTGGAAGACAGGAAAGTCAACATGGATTCATGAAGGGCAAGTCGTGCCTGACCAATCTGATTAGCTTTTATGATGAGGTAACTGGCTCTGTGGATATGGGAAAGTCAGTGGATGTGATATACCTTGACTTTAGCAAAGCTTTTGATTCGGTCTCCCACAATATTCTTGCCAGCAAGTTAAGGGAGTATGGATTGGATAAATGGAGTGTAAGATGGATAGACAGCGGTCTAGACTGTCAGGCCCAATGGGTAGTGATCAACGGCTCTCATCCTCTGAAACTTTCTTCCCCCAGTGGGAATTGATGGTTGGAGACGTCTGCATGCCACTGTGCCTCGGGGGGACGGGGCCTATCCCTTCATGCCGTGGCTGATGCGGCCGTACACTGGACGCATGGACCCAGGCCAGGAAAGATTCAACCTGCACCTGAACTGGGCCCGCAACCAGGTGAAGGGTGCCTTTGGATGGCAAAAGGCAAGATGATGTTGTCTGCTCACCCATCTCGACATGGGTGAGCAGAACATTGCAGAGGTTGTTGCAGCATGTTGTGTGCTGCAGAACATAAAGGAGCAGAAGGGGGAGGCCTTCCTCACAGGGTGGATGGCAGGCGAGGGCTGGGCATTCAAACAGCCCTGGACAGCTGCCAGCAGGCGCACCACAATGGGGTGCGCATCTGAGAGGCCCTCAGGGAGATGTACTTCCCGGCCCCACAGTAAGTCACTTCTCTCTGGCGTCCACATCTCCCTCCCATCTCCTACCCTTCCCTCCCACCCCTTTCCTCACCTTCCATAAACACAACTGTTTTTGTTAATCAAACAATAAACTGTATTTTTTATTTACATAGGGATGAAGGGTGGGCAGTGGGAAGGGGCTCTGAACTGGGAGGGGGAGGAAGAAGGAGCTGGGAGAGGCAGCTCCTTCCAGCACCTCTGCGGGTGCGGAGGCCTTGGCGCCCTTCAGGCCGGGTTAGGGCAAGCAGCACAGGGAGGTGGGCAGGGTGGGGTATAGAGGGGGGGCACTGTCATGGCAGGATGGGCAGCAGGAGGGGCCATAGTCACGGCAGGAGGGGCAGCAGGAGGGGCATGGGCATGGCAGGGAGGGCAGCAGGAGGGGCCATAGTCATGGCAGGAGGGGCGGCAGGAGGGGGCATGGGCATGGCAGGGAGGGCAGCAGGGTGGGGCAAGGCCATGCCATAATGCATCGCATGCCGATGTGCGACGTGAGGGTGGAAATGCTGTTGCACATGCGGTCGCAGCGCTGGAGGAACTGGCCCCACACCTGCTGCCACCACTCCAGATTGGCCCAGACCTTGGTGCTGACTGCCTCCTCCATCCGCTCCACGGCCTGGATGTGCTGCTGGAGGAGCTGGTCGCGCTGCCTGGCCCACCTGACTGGTGCCTGGGTTGTTGGTGCCGCCGGTGCAGGGCTGAATGGTCCCTCACTCCCAGCTGGTCCCGCTGCAGAGAACATAGAAGACAGCGAGGCTGTCAGTCAGCCCTGCCCCTGAGCCCCGGGCCCTCCTCCCTGAGCCTCACGTGACACCACACAACTGTGGCTTGGGCCCAGTCGGTGCCCTGTGTGTGTGTTCACATAAGGACTAGATCAGAATCCTAGGAGTAAAGTGATCCTCCATGGATTGTAGCCCTTGGGAGACATCACTGAATGAAGACCCCTTGTCTGTGTCCTAGCCAGTGGGCATGCTGTGTCCGTCTGCCTGCACTGTGCACACTCCCTCCCCAAGGTAGAGCATATGGCTTTTACTCTTCTCACTGTCTGTGAGCATACACCGTTGATGCTGTAGTCACGTTTGAGTATACATCCACATTGCATGGGATCAAATGTGGCAGACGAGCTCTGGGTTCTTGGACTACTGTCAGTTGATTTCCTCGGAGACGGAGCCAGGGCTACTGGGAGTGTACTGTCCCTGCACCAAGACTCATTGGGCCAGAGGCCCAGGCTGCCCGCTTCCCCGCTCCCTCTCCCCCCAGCCCTCAGACAAGTCGTCCAGGGAAGTGTGTGGCCACAGTGAAGGGATTCCCTCGGGGGCAGCAGAGGGGCTGGGAACAGCTGAGGGGCTCCGTGGAGGTCGCGCTCACAGCGGTGGCTCACTGTGCTTTTCCTAGGAGCAGCTGCTGTGTCACACGGGCAGGCATGGCTCCATGCTCTCTGTGTGTGGCACCCTTTGAGATGTGTGGGGAGGGTCTGGCCTGCATGCTTGGGGCTTGGCTGCTTCCAGCCGGCACCCCCCTTCCCTCCCCTGGGCAGGACGTGTGTGAGCAGCAGGGTCCCAGGCATGCCCTGGAGTGCCTGCCACGTCCACGTGCCACACAGTCAAGCTACACGAGGTTGCACATGCTGCATACTGCTGCATGGCATGCAGCTCAAACTGCCTGAGTGACACTCTCCCCTCCCCCGGGCACCCGCCTCCCCCGCCCTTGAGAGTGAGAACTGCAACACTCACTGGAGGATCTGTCACTGGCCTCGCTTCTGGGCACTGGCTCGAGGTGGAGGGTGATGGGGTGGTCCTCAGCCTCATCCTTGGAGCCGGTGGTCAGGTCGCCCTCCTCCTCCAGGTCAGGCAGCCTGACCACCGGGTGTGCAGTCCTGTATAGATCATGGGAGAGGGCTCTTGGACCTCCGTCTTCCCTAGGATGGCGTGCAAGTGGTCATAGTGGGGGCAGGTGTCGGCTCCTGCCCCCCCCTGCCCTTAGTGGCCCTCACGTAGCACAGGCACAGCTCCTTTACCTTGGTCCAAACTTGTTCAAGGGTTCAGGCTGGGTGTCCCTGCTTGGCCAGTGCCTGGGCCATGTGGCCAAAGATGTCCGCATTGCAGCGACAGGACCAGGGGTCGTGGAGGGCTTCCTCTTGTGCCCACAGGTTCAGAAAAGCCTCGACCTCAGCCCGCTTGGTGCCCCTCCATGGCTGCTGGGAGCCCTGGTGTGGCTCCTGGGATGGGGGTGCAGGTTCACGGGGTGGCTGAGGGGCAGACATGCCTGCAGAGCTGGAATGCAGAGCTGTGTGGTGGAGCTGCCTGGGAGGCCAGTTCTTGCGCAAAAACTCCCTGCTGCCCGTTCACACTGCCCTCTTGCACAAGAGCACTTGCGCATGAAGCCTTATTCCTCGTACGAAGTGTCAGAGCTCTTGCGCAAGAAGCCCTCTGTTCCGATGCCTTACTGTAAATTTACTTGCACAAGAACACGCATACAGTGTAGACGCTCCACAAGTTTTTGTGCAAGAACAGTCATTCTTGCGCAAGAAGCCTGCAGTGTAGACATAGCCTCATAGTAATGCAAAATAATGAAAAAAAATACAGAATATGTGATTTAAACCTGCACGAGCTGGGGATAAAACAATGCAGGAGATATTGGAGATAACATTGCCTCCTAACAGCTTCCATTCTGAAATAGTATAAAGATCTGATGCCATTCTCTGTAGTACTTCATTGTTCACATAAGTTTCTGAGTGTAGCTCAGAAACTTTCTTTAGTGTGTAACCCCCTTTTTCCTCCCTGGGTTACTCAGGAGCAGGTCACACTCACAGGTATGCCTGGGTGCCTGATGGTTTTAACATAAAAGGAGATCCTGAGTACCCCAGTAGTGATGTTGTTTAGTTGGGGATTCCCTATCTACTCCCTTGCTGCAGTCCCTTGCTCAGAAAGAATATACAATGGCAGTGCCTCTACCTTGCTGGCCCTGTACTCACTTAATGGTGTGCCTTGGGAGCCTTCAGGAATAAAATTATTCCAGCAATAATCTGGATCTAACTCCAGAACAACAATTACAAATGATAAATAATATACATCTATTTGATTACATTAGAATGAACACACCTTTACTTAATTAAAGAAACAGCATTTAACAGATTAACAGTGAATAAAATCAATTAACAAAGTACACAGAAGTAATAGGAATGTATCTAGCTGGCATTTGCACTGCCACCATTTATCCCACCCCAGAGTGTGCACTCCTCTGGACTGAGAGTCCCAGACGCTTGCGTGGGCGCACTTGAAGATCTGCAGCTGGAGTGGAGGTTCTCTGTAGGTTGTGTGTGTGTTAGTCCAAGCTGTGCAGCCAGCTGCAAACTCCCTCTGCCACTGGAGCAGGCTCCACCAAATGCCAGCAGTTCTGGTTCCCGGGGATGGACACTCTGCCTCTCTTTGGACCCAGAGTTAGTCTAAATCTCTGAGGTCTGTCCCAGGCAGCACTTCCTCAAAGAGCCCATTTACTTACAGCCTCCTCCTGTGTGCTGGTTGTAGTGCAGTCCTTCTGAGCCACAGGCACAGCCAGAGTCTCTCCCTTCTAGGGCAATCAGCTGCCTCAGAAGCAGCCTGCTAGATCCAAGTCCCAAAGGCTCTCAGTCCCAGGCTGTAGATGCAGCATAACAGCTCCTGGACTGGATAAGGCTCCTCCACAGCAGCCTGGCTCCTCTGTCCTCCTCCTTCCTGCCCAAAATGAAGAATCCCAGACCGCTGAGACCCTCTCTCTACATGCCTGGACAAGCCTTCCCTTCCTGGTTTCCTCAAGGGCTAATGGGAGTTGTAGTCTCTAGGGCTAGATTGCAGCACACAGGATCCTTCCAGAAAAAGCCAGAGGCACCTTTAGTAAGGGGACTACAAGTGCATTCATTCTAATGCAACACAAACACTTCCTAAGCAAGTCATTAGTCAGCTGCCGAATTTTGTTTCAATCAAGTGGACACATAGATAGGTTGTTTTGTGTCTGGCCAGTCTTCTGACTGGTAAACAGAAAAGGGGACTTTGAACTTCAGGATGCAGAGCAAAGTAGCAGTGAAGCAAAGGATTAAGAAATAGTGTGAACATAGCTCTTTATATGAGCTATGTGAACAGTACAGCACCATTGAGAAGCCAACTCAGAGGGGCCAATGGATGTCTTGCCTTAAAGCTGTCACAGAAGTCCCACTAAAGGCCTTGTCTACACTGACATGTTTTCTTGCCAAAAACACCTTTAGTTGACAAAACAGTGACAGCGTATACACTAAAATGTGACTTTTGTTAGTAAAACCACCCAGTTTTGGTGACAAAAAACTTCCACCTCTCTTAGACTTTTGTCTTTTCCCTCTCCCTTTATGGTCAGAGAGCCAGGGTGGATTCTGTTTTTTGTTTTGTTGAAAGAACTGGCTTCCGCCAGTATCCCACAATGCCTGCCGTGATGGCTGTGCTCAGTGTTTTGTGACTCTGCTAAGTGTTTTGATCTTTGCTGCCCTGTAGACATGTGTCCCTTCCCTTTCAAAGGTCCAGGAAACATCTGACACATGAGTGAGCTACTCTGTTTGGGGAACAAAAAAAGAGCAACTCATTGGAATGCTCCCATTCTGTCTGCTAGAAACACAGCAGCAGGCAGATGGCTGCTGCAGGGATAGGGCTGGAGATACTACTGTGCTGTTTTGACATTCCTCAACATAGAGAGCTCCCAGAGCTACTCATGATGCTGCTCTCAGCCACTGAAAATGCTGTGGGAGAATTTGGAGAGAATCCCAAGAAGCACAGGGATCAGCTCTGCCTTCCCACAACACTGCACTGAGGGATGCTTACCCACATACTTTACTCTATCTGTCAACAGGGCAGTTAGCAGTATGTCCATGAAATGTCAACAAGGGGAGGCAGAAAAACCAGTTTTTCACTTTAGCATGTCCACAGCACTTCTGTTGCCAAACTTTCCCAGTGCAGACATAGCCTAAGTTCAGGCATTGCAGCACAATTACAGGTCAGTGTTACAAACCAAGACTGTCAGTATGCTATAAAATTGTGCTGAGGGGCCACCTGTGTTTGCAAGTCAAGAACAGAAGCATAACAAGATGGAGACAGACTGGCCTGGTTCACTTGACCACAGATGGGAGTTTCAACTCTTAGCAAGCAGGGTAGAAGAAACAGCTCCAACACAATTAACGTAAGAACTGGGGGTATGTCTACACTAGCCCCCTAGTTCGAACTAGGGAGGCTAATGTAGGCATTCGAACTTGCAAATGAAGCCCGGGATTTAAATATCCCGGGCTTCATTTGCATGTTCCCAGGCGCCGCCATTTTTAAATGTCCCCTAGTCCGAACTCCATGCCCGTGGCTACACGCGGCACGGAGTAGGTAGTTCAAATTAGGATTAAGTGTAAAAATATAATAAGAAAAGCCAAAAAAGAGTTTGAAGAGAAGCTAGCAAAAAACTCATAAAGTAATGCCACTGATGTTGTTAAACATTTTGCTAAGAAGCCTACTAAACAACCAGTGGAGCCACTGGACCATTGAGATGCTAAAAGGAGCACTCAATGACAATAAATCATTGCGGCGAAACTAAATGAATTCTTTGCTTCAGTCTTCACAGCTGGATGTTAGGGAATTTCCCAAACCTAAGCCATCCTTTTTAGGTGACAAATCTGAGGAATTGTCGCAGATTGAGGTGTCATTAAATGAGGATTTAGAACAAATTGATAAACTTAATAGTAACAAGTCACCGAGACCAGATGGTATTCACCCAAGAGTTCTGAAAGAACTATTAACTGTGGTTTATAACCTATCCTTTAGCTATCTTCCAGTTGTTAGGTACAGAAGCTGATTTAATGTGATGCCAATATTTTAAAAAGGGCTCTAGAGGTGTTCCTGGTAATTACAGACAGGTGAATCTAACCTCAATACTGGGCAAATTAGTTCTATAGTAAATAATAAAATTGTCAGACACATTGGCTATGTCTACACTACAGAGAAAAGTCAGAAAAAGATACGCAAACCACAATTTACATATCTTTTTCTGCTTTTCTTCCGAAAGAGTCTTTTCCGCTATTTGGCCCTGTGTAAATGATTAGGGATTTGGAATGGGTCCCATATGAAAAGAGATTAAAAAGACTGGGACTTTTCATCTTAGAAAAGAGAAGAGTAAGGGGGGGGATATGATAGAGGTCTATAAAATCATGACTCGTGGAAAAAGTGAATAAGGAAAAGTTATTTACTTGTTCCCATAAAATAAGATCTAGGGGTCACCAAATGAAGTTAATAGGTAGCAGGTTTAAAACAAACAAAAGGAAGTTTTTCTTCACGCAGAGCACAGTCAACCTGTGGAACTCCTTGCCAGAGGATGTTGTGAAGACCAGGACTTTAACAGGGTGTGTACAATGTGTTTAGGATGTGTTTATGATGAGTTTAGGATGAGTTTAGGATGTGTGCGATGTGTACGATGTGTACACAGCTTAAACTCATAACTCCGGTCATCTGAAGAAGTGGGCTGTGCTCACGAAAGCTCATGATACCATCTACAGGTTTTGTTAGTCTATAAAGTGCTACCAGACCATTTGTTGTTTTTTCCTCCCCTTATAGGTATTCATTGAAATTAACAGGAGAGATCTTTGTGTTGAGAAGCTCCAGAAATGCCCTCCCCTGCCCTCACACACAAAAGATTCACTGGGTGAAAACTGCAAATGCAAAACTACACTAGATCCTGCAATATGCTAAATAAAGATGTTACCAACTAATCACTCAAGCTGTCACCTTTGGTCAATTAAATTCTCTGTCTCATTGGGTCTTTGCCCCTTCTTTTAACAAATTATGTTTAACATCTGTAATTGATGATGACATTGGCTTTACAGTGTAAGATACAGGTTGGACCTTCCTGGTCCGGCACCCTCGGGATCTCACTGGTCCTCAATGAGAGAATTTGCTAGACCGGGGAGGTACCCTAGCATACCCCTCCCCCAGATTGCTGATACTCCCTTGCCACTGGCTCTGCTTCTGGCCTAGCCAGCCCTCTGCCTCTGGCGTGGCTAGTCCCCCAGCCCTGCTACTGTTAGTGCTGGCTGGAGTTTCTGCAGGGTCCCAGCCTGGGGCTCCCTAGACCAGGGGCATCCGCGATCCTGCCGGACCTCAGATGTTGCTGGACCAGAGAGTCATGGTTTAGGGAGGTACAATCTTGAATATGAATTCCAGTGCTGATACAATTATAAATAAAAGTTATTACTGCTTTTCTTCAAATTAATTTAATTGTTATTCTTGCATAAAAGAAATGCCTTTATTGCCCCTTTTACTGAAGATCGTCTTTTTTACTGGGGTAAGTAATAAGGTATGGCATCTCACAATGAAACCTATTGATGCCAAGGTTCATCTGTGCTTCATGACTTCGCTAGCTAAAATACAGTTCTGAGCAGGATGCATATACTGTATTCTTTTAGCTCTCCAATTGATCTTAGCAGAGTCAACATTAGTAAGTAGTAACTACTGCCTCCACTGGTGGTAATTTAGTATCTCCATCCTATATACATAACATGCTGCTGCAAGTTAAAAGTGTTTGAGATATAACGGACACAAAACTTCACATCATAGGCTGTATACACAATTACATTTTTAGCAAGTAAAATTAGTTAATTTTCAACCAAAACACAGTGATGTTGTTATTGTAGGGCATAGCATGGTGAACCATTACTGCAGAATAATGTAGTCATTTTGTTTTATTTTCTAATGAATTTCAACTCATGTTTCTCAGGTCTGTTAGCAAAACATTTCTTATTCCTTGTATCACTGAATATAAATGTACAGGTACTGAAGCAGTGCTGAGTCAAATATTAGGAGAATGTTTTAATAAAGGGAATTTATGATCCAGTACTAAGGAGTTTTCTATGGGGAATATAGTTAAATTTAGTCAGCATTACTACAAAAACATAGTTCCATAATTTTGACTAGAAGTATGCAGGAATGAGATTTGGCAGAAGAATCCACAATATCACATTCCATCTTGTTGAAGGCAATTAATTCTTAAATAGCAATGCTCCTTCAGACAACAGAAGAAAGGCGTATTTGTAGCCTTGTTCTGTGATGTCATCTATAATGTATATTAAGGAACAGATGCAGTAGCAGAACATCAGTTGAGGCACATCAGGCCAACTGTATACTGCAGGAGTCCTGTGGCACCTTAAAGACTAACACATTTATTTGGGCATTAGCTTTCATGGGTATGAAATTTGAATTCTATAGGAATTCTCATTCATCATTCTAACGTAGCTGCAGCTGGTTCCTAAAGTGATAAAAACCAATTCCATTAAAGTTGGACTAAGTATTTCTGAATATATTAGCACAACAGTGCCACACCTTCTCTTTCAACCACTGCCATTTCAGCACTGAATGCTGCTTCTCTAGCATGGCCAAAACGGAAGCATTTCCACCAAAAGTTGTTTAACTTTAAACACAAGGATAGCCTTGTAGTAAGTTGAGGGTCAGTAACATGGAGTCAGCAGGCCTAAATAGAGGCCTGTAACATGAAAACAGCAACAGGCCTGCAATCTAGTGAGCAAGACTTTGGTTCAGTAACACAGGAGCCAAGAAAGAGGTCCTACTGATAATTGTGTAAGGGTATGTCTACACTACAGCACTAATTCGAACTAACTTAATTCGAATTAGTTAATTCGAACTAAGCTAATTTGAATTAGTGCATCTAGACCTAAAAACTAATTTGAATTAGCGTTTTGCTAATTCGAACTAGCATGTCCACATTGAGTGGACCCTGAACCGAAGTTAAGGCTGGCCGAAACCAGGACTTAGAGTGTGGAGCTGCTGCCTCAGGCTAGCCGAGGGCTGTGCTTAAAGGGACCCGACCCCCCACCCCAGACAGACAATTCTCAGGGTTCCCCGCTTGCTGGTCTACCTCGATAAGGGACAGCAAAGCGTTTGTGTCTCGGAGTGCTCTGCTTGCCCTCACTCGGGGCACCACGGCACTCTGCAACATGGAACCAGACCTGCCCCTGGGGACTCTGCTGCATCTCGTGGACACGTTGCCGGCAGCCTGGCTGCACTGTCTGCAGGCTGCCATCTGGGAGGACCATCGAGGGGATGTCAGGATCCAGGGGGCCCTGCGGGAGAACTTCCAACCTGAGGAGCGCTAACAGTCTCCCCAGTCTGCCCCACCGGGGGCTTGTGCCCCATTCCTCCCTCTCCTCCTTCCACTTCCCTAGCCCCCCCTTCCTGATGTCAAATAAAAGACACGTATTTTCAAAAATAACAATTCTCTTTATACAACACAACTGGGGAGGAGGAATGAAACTGTGGGGAGACGAGGGAAAGGAGGCGGGAGAGGGCAGGAGAGAGGGTGGGAGAGGGGAGGGGGAAACCTGGGAGAAGGGAGCTGGAAGGGGGAAGCAAGGGGAAGGAGGGGGAGGGGAAACTCAGGGATCAGGGGTGGGGGTCTCGCTGGGCCAACTGCCTCCCAGCACGGCGAGGGAGGGGGCCTCGGCGTCCCCAGGAGGATGGGGTGGAAGGTGCGGAGGTTGAGGTGGGGGGGGTGTGGACATTGAGGAGGAGGGTATGGGGGTTGAGGAGGAAGAGGTGGGAGGGGGGGCAGGAGTGGGAGGAGGGACAGTTGTTGGGGGGGCAGCAGGCGCAGGACTGGCACAGGGCAACATGCTCTGCAGCAGGGCCTGCAGGGTAGCGTTTCTGGCTCGTTCCTCAGCCAACTGCTCCTGGCGGAGCTGCAGGTCTGCCCGCATCCAGGCCTCCGCGGTGTGGTTCAGGGCTTGCAGGGACTCCAGGTGCTGGTCCCAGTAATCCTGCTCCATGGTGGTGGTCCGGAGCAGGCCGCGGGTGCGGGAGCATGTCCTGGGCGGGGTGGTGCGCCCTGCATGAGCAGCTGGTGCAGCTGTAGAGGAAGAAGAGAAGTGGTCAGTTCTCCCTGGGGACACAGTGGATGATGCCCAGCTCCCCCGGCCCCCCCGGCGATGTGAGGGGGAGGGTTGTGCATTCCTGCCCTCTCACAGCCTTCCCCCTGGGGTGTTTGGGGGAAAGGAGGGAAGGAGAGGGGGTGGGCACTTCCCAAGGGTTCAGGCACTCACTCTCTCATTCTCTGTTTTGTGTGTTTGTCTCCTTCTACAGGTGGTGAGGGCCATCAACTTGATTCTGCTGCAGAAGGTCATCTGCCTAGGAGACCTGGACTCAATTGTGACCAGATTTGCTGCCCTGGGGTTCCTGAACTGCAGCAGAGTGATTGATGGGACCCACATCCTGATCCATGCACTTGAACATCAACTGGCCCTGTACATTAATTGGAAGGACTTCTTCTCAATGGTGCTGCATGCTCTGGTCAACCACTGTGGACAGTTCACAGACATTTTTGTTGGATGGTCGGGCAGGGCACCTGATACCCACATTTTTTGGAAGTCCAGCCTCTTTGGTAAGCTGGAGGTGGGCACTTTCTTCCCCCACCATGAACTTGCCATTGGGGACGTGCAGATGCCACTGTGCATCGTGGGGCACATGGCCTACCCCCTGATGCCGTGGCTAATGAAGCCATACCTGGACCCTGCAGTGACCAATTTAATGCCCACCTCAGCCAGGCCCAAATACAAGTTGAGTGGGTCTTCGGCCGCCTCAAGGCACGGTTCAGGTGCCTGCTGACCCACCTGGATGTGGGGGAGCACAACATCTCTGAGGTGGGTGTGGCATGCTGTAGAGAGGAAGGGGGAGGCCTTCCTCCTGGGGTGGGGGGCAGATGCCAGCCATGAGGGGAAAGCCTTCCAGCAGCTGTGGACAGCTGCCATCTGATAGGCCCATCAGGCCGGGGTGTGCATCCAGGAGGCCCTGATGAAGAGGTTCTCTCAAGGACCCCAGGAACATTCCCCAGGGCCTCCCCAATAGGGGCCTCTGGCTTGCTGCGCTATCCCTTCCCCACCACAACCCCTCCTTTCACCCCCTTCCCTGACCTCTCAATAAAAAAACCTGTGTTGTTTCCAACGAAACAAAGTCTGTATTTATATTACAGTAAAAAAAGTTGTGCAGGAGGAGGAGGGCTCAAAACCTGGAGTAGGAGGGGGGCAGCTAGATGTGCCACATTGGATGCGGGGACCTAGTCAGAGTTGGAGTTGGGTGGGTCCGGGAACCACAGACGGGGGAGGCTGGAGTGGGGTCAGGGATGGCAGGGGTGGCAGGGAGATGAGGCATAGGCATCACTTGGGGAGGGGGCATGCACATGGCATGGGGAGGGGACATGGCATCAACTGGGGAGGGAGCAGAGGCATAGCAGGGGGGGCAGGCGAGGGGGAAGGGGCATAGCAGGGGGGACAAGAGGGTGGAAGCCAGGAGCAGCGACAGCAAGCGGGTGTGCCATCAGGCATGACATGATGGCACACATGTTATCACACCACTGAATGAGCTGGTCCCATGCACAGTTCTGCCACTCCGAGTCCTTGCAGACCTTCTGTGCCAAGGTCTGCTGCATGTCATGCAGGACACTGACATGCTGGCGCATTAGGTCTTTCTGGATCCTGGTGCGCTTTCGGATCCCCCAAGCTCTGGTGGCTGGCTGTTGTGGGGTGGCTCACCCCTCAGTTCTGGCTGTGGAGAACACAAAGAGGGAGAGGAGGTCAGTCATCCATGCAGACACTGTCCCTGAGGCTGTGCCCTCCTCTGTGAGCGCGACCAACAGTCCTCAGGGCAGAGGAGGAGGATGTCCCGGGAGCAAGGCCATGTGTGGCCTGCACAGCAGGCCCTGCCTCACAGGGGCCCCGAGTTGCTCAGGGGACTGTGCTGCCTGCTTCCAACTCCCCTCCCCCAGCTCACCGACAAGCAGGCAAGGGAAGTGTCCAGCCACAGTGGGATCCCATGGGTGGCAGAGGAGCCAGGAGCAGCCTAGCCCTCCCTGGTATGCACACACACACCTGCAGCTTGCAGCACTGCCTGTGGGAGCAGGTGGTGCCTCGCACATGCAGGCATGCCCACATGCTGTGTGTGGCACTGCTCGGTGTGTCTGGGGTCTTGCCTGCACCCTTATGGCTAGCCTGCTTCCAGATGTGGCAGGTGCTGGGAGGCCCCCGCTTCCCAGGCTGGATGTGTGTGGCATCCCCCTGAACTTGGCAGTAGGATCCCACCCGTGCTCAGGGGCTGCATGCTGTATGTGTGACAAAGTGAGAACACTCACCTGAAGATCCCTCCCCGGCGTCCGAGGATGCCTGGGAGATGTCCTGGCTGACCGGCACTGGCTCGAGGGACAGGGTGATGGTGTCCGTCTCCTCCTCCTCCGCCTGGCCCTGGTCCTCCTGCTCCTCCTCTGCCGTGACCTCTGGCTGGCTGATGATGGGGGTCTGGAGGCTAGGGTCCACCATGACGGGTGGGGAAGATGTTTCCCCACCCCCCAGGTTTTGGTGCAGCTCCTGGTAGTAGGGGCAGGTGTGGGGTCCTGCCCTGAGCGCGAGCTGCGCTCTCTGGCCTGGACATATCCCTGATGGAGCTCTTTCACCTTACTCCAGACCTGTTCCAAGGTCTGGGGGGGGGGGGGTGTCTGCTCTCCTCCAGGGACTTGGCCATGCACTCGAATATCTCAGCATTGTGGCACTTGGAGCGGAGATCCTGCAAGTTGTCCTCCTTGTCCAGAGCTCGAGGAAGGACAGGATCCGCTCCAGACCAGGAGGGTGCATGCCACTTGGTCCCTCTGGGTGGGTCCTGGGATCTGTGGGACTGCTCCCTGCTCGGGCATGAGGGATCGCAGGGGGCTTGAGGCTCTGCCATGGTTGGCAAGGCTTGTGAGGTGCTGCTCTCCAGCCGGCTTCCTGCCACAAAGCTTGTCCAGGGTGCCTGCAACTTTAAGAGGGGCCAGGAAACAGGAACTATACAGTTCTGATTAATTTGGATGGAGTGTCCACCAAGGCACCTGTGTTATTTCCTGGAGGCCTCTTCTTTCGAAAAAAACCCTTCCTCCCCATCCACACATGCCTTTTCCTGAAAGAGCTCTTTTGGAAAAAGGCTTCTTCCTCATAGAAAGAGGATTACCAATGCCAGAAAAACCCCTCTGTTCTTTCAATTTACTTTTGGAAGAACATGATTGCAGTGTGGACGTAACGCAGCTTTTGTTGGAAAAAAGGTTGTTTTTCCGACAAAACTCTGTAGTGTAGGCATATCCTCTGGCTGTTTATTCAGGAAATAGAAAAGCATTCACCCAGCCCCCAGTATGTCTGTCCACCACCAAACTATTTTAGCCAGCTTCCCTGGGTCTGTCACAGAATGTATGTATATATTGGAAATGCTATTTGAGGAGTGTAACAGATTTTCACAGATTACTGATAGAAAACAAGTATGATTTTTGAATAATGCTTAAGTAAAAGAGCTTCGGTGGTAGAAGCTTTCTCTGGATGTCTTTTGGGTTTTGAGTGGAAGTGTTCCAGGATGTATCCTGTCTCTTGAGTATAAACTACATTGCTATGTATAATGAGGAGGCAGAATGATTTAGACTCAGATAGGTGGGTTCTCTTCCCAGAACTGCCGCTGAGCTGCTCTGTGATGTCAGGAACTTCTCTGTGCCTCAGTTTGCCCTCCCAACTTTTCTTTATTTAGACTGTACACTTTTGGGGGCAGAGGGACTCTCTCTTAGGATGTATTGATACAGCTCCCTGGGCAGTGGTTAAGGGCATTCATATTCAAGACTCAGCTATGACACTATGTGTCTGGGCTGAAAATGCTGGATGGACACTTATTGGGGTAGAAGGAGGGAGTTCCTCACATCGTTGCATAGTAACGTTTCTGGGAACTCTGGTGTGGTGATATTCAGTGAGGAAGAAAGATGAGTCCAGCCCTTTTTCACTGGATTTGGTGTGTTGATCAGACTTGATGTACTGGAAGGTTTGCTGTCTGAAAATTTTACCCTGCTGGACATTATACCGTTGATCCCAAATCATATACAGACTAATACAATACTGAAGTGACTCAGAGTAGTGCCACTTTAATTAGGAGGCCGTTAACTTTCATGTAATCACCAAGTGAATTAGGAACTGGAATGGGAGACAGAAAAAGAGTTTTGTTCCAAGCTTTGCCATTGACCTTGAGCTTTATGACCTTGAGCATGTGCCCCGTGCCTTGATTTACCCAGCTAGAAAAATGAGGATGATGCTTATCCCTCTCAGAAAACCTCTTTGTACATAACAATACTGTATCAGGGCTAGTAATTGCTATTAGATGCAGCGTAGTATATTTAAGACTAGTTATTAATTTTTAAATATTTGAAATGGCATTTGAATTTTCTAAATTTTGATTAAAAACTGACTTAAAGTTCAGTGATGCTCAGAAAAGTGACTTGCTGTCACACTCTTTCCATACGTGCAACTTCTATATTCACTTTCTTTCAATATCATTAAGTAGCTCAGTTTGCAAGCCAGAATATTTTGTTCCAGCTGCTAGTATTACAAACTCAGTCTGAGTTCTGAAGATCAGCATGAAGTAAATGGGCTTTGCATAGAGGAGCTGCTTCTCCCTCCACTCCAGAAAAGAGGGCCCTGAGACTTCATCTGTGACCCCTTGGTTACGGTAGATGCTGAGGCCCACCTTGCCCACTCCCCCCATTTGGAGTCAATAGTTTCTCTGGAATGGGTTGATCCACTCACCATGCTCTAATGCTCTGCCCACATGGATCCCAACCCTATGGTGCACAAAGAATCTCTGCTTTCCTTCTTCCTCCCCATGCAATAGGAAAGAGACATTGTGGTTGGATCTGGGATCTAACGTTCCTGCCAAGAGCAGCCACTGTATTCTGGCCTTTACTTTTTTGCTTTCTTGCAGCATTGGCAATATAGAACACTGTGAAATCTGCACCTGGCTGAGACTGTGTGCAGAGGATTTAGTCCTGAGTGGAGCGCAGGATCAGGTCCAGGAGATATCCATTACAGGACCGCTTGGGAATAGTGACCATAATATAATAACATTTAACATTCCTGTGGTGGGAAGAACACCTCAGCAGTCCAGCACTCTGGCATTTAATTTCAAAAAGGGGAATTACACAAAAATGAGGAGGTTAGTTAAACAGAAATTAAAAGGCACAGTGACTAGAGCCAAATCCCTGCAACCTGCATGGAAACTTTTTAAAGACACCATAATAGAGGCCCAACTTAAATGTATACCCCAAATTAAAAAACATAGTGAGAAACCTAAAAAAGAGTCACCGTGGCTTAACCACCATGTAAAAGAAGCAATGAAGGGCAAAAAGGCATCCTTCAAGAAGTGGAAGTCCAATCCCAGTGAGATAAATAGAAAGGAACATAAACACTGTCAAATCAAGTGTAAAAATGTAATAAGAAAAGCAAAAAAAGATTTTGAGGAACAGCTAGCCAAAAACTCAAAAAGAAATAACAACATGTTTTTTAAGTACATTAGAAGCAGGAATCCTGCTAAAAAACCTGTGGGTCCCCTAGACGATCGAGATATAAAAGGAGCAATCAAGGACGATAAAGCCATTGCGGAGAAACTAAATGATTTCTTTGCTTCAGTCTTCACGGCTGAGGATGTTAGGGAGATTCCCAAATCTGCACCGTCCTTTGTGGGTGATGAATCTGAGGAACTGTCCCGGATTGAAGTGTCATTAGAGGAGGTTTTGGAACAAATAGAAAAACTTAATGTCAACAAATCTCCGGGACCAGATGGCATTCATCCAAGGGTTCTGAAAGAACTCAAATGGGAAATTGCTGAACTATTATCTGTCGTTTGTAACCTATCCTTTAAATTGGCTTCTGTACCTAATGACTGGAAGGTAGCTAACGTGACACCAATATTTAAAAAGGGCTCTAGAGGCGATCCTGGCAATTACAGACCGGTAAGTCTAACTTCAGTACCGGGCAAATTAGTCGAAACAACAGTAAAGAATAAAATTGTGAGGCATGTAGAAAAACATAATTTGTTGGGCATGGTTTCTGTAAAGGGAAATCATGTCTTACTAATCTATTAGAGTTCTTTGAAGGGGTTAACAAACATGCAGACAAGGGGGATCCAGTAGTTATAGTATACTTAGATTTTCAGAAAGCCTTTGACAAGGTCCCTCACCAAAGGATCTTGTGTAAATTACATTGCCATGGGATAAGAGGGAAGGTCCTTTCATGGATTGAGAACTGGTTAAAAGACAGGAAACAAAGGGTAGGAATAAATGGTAAATTTTCAGAATGGAGAGGGGTAACTAGTGGTGTCCCCCAAGGGTCAGTCTTGGGACCAATCCTGTTGAACTTATTCATAACTGATCTGGAGAAAGGGGTAAGCAGTGAGGTGGTAAAGTTTGCGGATGATACCAAACTGTTTAGGATAGTCAAGACAGAAGCAGACTGTGAGGGACTCCAAAAAGATCTCACCAAACTGAGTGATTGGGCAACAAAATGGCAAATGAAATTTAATGTGGATAAGTGTAAAGTAATGCACATTGGGAAAAATAACCCCAACTATACGTACAGTATGATGGGGGCTAATTTGGCTATGACAAATCAGGAAAGAGATCTTGGAGTTATCGTGGATAGTTCCCTGAAAACTTCCACACAGTGTGCAGCGGCGGTCAAAAAGGCAAATAGGATGCTAGGAATTATTAAGAAAGGGATAGAAAATAAGACACAGAATATCTTATTGCCCCTATATAAAACTATGGTACGCCCACATCTTGAATACTGTGTACAGATGTGGTCTCCTCACCTCAAAAAAGATATTTTGGCCTTGGAAAGGGTTCAGAAAAGGGCAACTAAAATGATTAGGGGTTTGGAATGGGTCTCATATGAAGAGAGGTTAAAACAACTGGGACTTTTCAGTTTAGAAAAGAGGAGACTGAGGGGGGATATGATAGAGGTACATAAAATCATGAGTGGTGTGAAGAGGGCAAATAAAGAAAAGTTATTTATTAGTTCCCATAATAGAAGAACTAGAGGACACCAAATGAAGTTAATGGGTAGCAGGTTTAGAACTAATAAAAGAAAGTTCTTCTTCACACAGCGTGTAGTCAACCTGTGGAACTCCTTGCCAGAGGAGGCTATGAAGGCTAGGACTATAACAGAATTTAAAGAGAAGCTAGATAATTTCATGGAGGTTAGGTCCATAAAAGGCTATTAGCCAGGGGATAGAAATGGTGTCCCTGGCCTCTGTTTGTCAGAGGCTGGAGAAGTATGGCAGGAGACAAATCGCTTGATCATTGTCTTCGGTCCACCCTCTCTGGGGCACCCGGTGCTGCCCACTGTCAGCAGACAAGCTACTGGGCTAGATGGACCTTTGGTCTGACCCAGTACGGCCATTCTTATGTTCTTATGATCTCAACTGCAGCTTTCCTCCAAGATTTATCCTTTCCCCCCAGTTGTCCAGCTCTCCCATGAGACCTTATAGCAAACACAGGCTCAGTGCATTGACACTACCTACCTCTGTCTCTGGCTGCATGGACACTGCAAGTTCAGCCTTTGCTCTGGAGGAAAGTTTGAACAGTATTGCCAGCTGGATGCATAGCAGCTACTTTACCCTGAATTAAGTGTGGAGAAACTGAAATCTTCCCGCTGGGTAAAGCTCTATCCCGTTGTTTCATCACATGTGGAAGGGATTCATTAGCCATATATAATGAGAAGAGACCTCAAGGCACCACGCTCAAGCTCCCTCTTCACACACAAAGCTCTCTATGTTGGACGTGGTTCAGCAGTGTTTCTTTCTTTTTCCGGTTGTACCAGACTGCCCTATTATTTGGCACACCAAAACCTCACAGAAGCAACATTCCTGAATGGGAGCATAGGCCTGCATTGTTGTAACTACCTACTAATCAGACCTCTCCATGCTTTGGCAGCCCATGTGTCCCATCAGCTTGAGCTACAGTTTCTATATGAGGCCTATACTGTATTCTTGGTACCCATTGATTTTTAAGTTGCCCTGTTGATTTTTGAATGATGTAGGCTATGGCTATACTTGAGATCTCCTTTAAAAGTTGACCCGATACATATCTGACTCTGACCATTGCTGAAGGGTCCAATAATTGCATTTCACCCTATGTGAATAGGTGTCAGGGCCATTGCTATGGTCGAGTCTAGAAGAAAGAACCCATTTCCCCTGAAATCCATTTTTCTCTCTTCCTTTAAAAAAATCATTTTCAAATATGTCTAGGATGCTTTCTCCTTTTGATCACTGTTGCTTATATGGATAGCTCTTTTCCTCCCTCCCCACTCTGCACTGCCTTTTGCCCTTTCTCACCTCATCTTTGTGGACACCCTTGACTGCAGGATTTCTTTGTTGGTCTTCTAAAGGGTGGTCTTTTAGACGATGGCTGCAGCGCTATTTCAGAATTCTGGAGGTAACCCAAAATAGCTATTCGGGCTCGCTATTCTGACATCCCTGTAAACCTTATTCCACGAGGAGTAAGGGATGTTTCAGAATAGTGCTTTATTTTGAAAAAAATAAGTGCTGTGTAAACAGCGCCAAATTTTGAAATAAGCTATTGCATAATTAACTCGAAATAAGTTATGCAATTTGCATAGCTCCAGTTGCATAGCTTATTTTGAGCTCCAGGTGCAATGTAGACACACCCTTAGATAACTGTTTTAGTGCTTTTTAGATTGTCTTACTGACAAGGGAGCTTGGTGACGCTTTATAAATAGCCTTATTCTTGCTTGTTGTTTATTATTCTAGCTGTTGTTTCTGGCTCTGAAGTGCTAACAGAAGTAAAAAAACATGCCTTTGGTAGTCAAGTCAGCAGATATGACTCTGACATGCCAGGGGTAAGTTCCTCCTAGGAGAAGTGGCTGCTGCTCCCATGGAAGTCCTGTGGTAGTCCTGCTGCCCTCTGGACCCTACTCCTAAAATCCATATTAAGATGGTTTCCAAAGAATGGAGAAACAATCTCTGTTTTGTCAAGGGCTTGTGTCTTCCCCTCCCCACGCTAGGGTTTGCCAAGATTGTATTTCAAAAATACAGGACTGTTTTCTTAGCACCCCATGGTGGAGAATTACTCTGTACCCAAGGGAGCCAGGAGTGGGGTGCCCAGTACCACAGGGAGGGGGAGGAACTAACTAAGTAGCAGTTGAGGAATCCCAGCAGTCTGAGCGGCTTGGACCCAGCTCTGAAAGTGAACAGAGCAGCACCGAAGGGTCAGGGTTGGTAAAGGAGTGGGAAGATGCACCCATGAACACTGGTCACCTGCTGAGCACAACCCCCTGTTAACTTGAGCCCTTGAGTGCAGCCCCATCTACTTTCCCTTCAGGTTGTCTCTGGAAGAACAAGTGGATGGGACTTCCTGGAGCTGCACTGAAGAGTCACAGTCAGGAAGGGGCTGGGGGCTCAGTACTCCCGGGGTGTAACCTGCTTGCCGAGTTTCTGCCAGTGTCCCCAACAGAGCAGCATAACTGCTGGTTGGTGGCTGCTGTAGCTGCATTGGTTAAATAAATATATCATGGGACGGACTGAGTCAGCATTACTTCATTGTCTAATTGTTACAAATGTTATATCTTTGGAGGGTAAGATAATGAAACTGGCTTTGCACAATGATGATATATGTAACATGCCGAAATCTATACTATTATAAAAGAAGAGGTGTCTGTCACAGAGAACATTTGAGAATACACTGGAAGACTTGAGAAGTATGGGTCTGCGGTGTGTCTGCCAGTAGCTTAATGGATAAGGCATCAGTCTCTGGGCCCTTGCCCCAGGAGCAGCTGGGCAGCTGCCTCCAGCTTCCCCAGGGCTAGGGGTGAGCAGCTTGTTCTGGCTGCATCAAGAGAAGTGACTGACTTGGGTGGGGGGTGAGACTGTGCATGTGGGAGGGTGATGCCAGCACATGGGGGCTCCCAATCTGAGGGGTTGGGTAGTGGAAGCTTGGTGCTCCCTCCTTTCTATGCCTTGCCTGAAAGACTAGGTACCTGGCTCCCTTCCTTTCCCCCCCAACAGGAAACAGCTCCCTTCCACTCCCAGCGCCTCCCCTCTAGGCAGTGCCCAGGCTCCCAGACACATCTTCCCCTGCAGCTGGGGACAATGCTGGCTCATGTTGACCAGTCCCCTGGCTGGGACAAGAAAGCAGCCATTCCCCCTTCCTGGCCAGGCTGATCCCAGTGGGGCAGAGCTCTGCCTGCAGAGCAGGGATCCCTGAATCCCAGCTCCAGTGTCTGTAACAGGGTTTATTTGTTGTAACAGTCACTCCCACATACCACCCAGACAAAGAAGTTAGCAGCCCATGGGCTGAGTGTGGAATGGAGGCTGTGCCTCACCAGAAGTGCAGGGAGTATAGCCAGTGGGTCCAGGCAGGCTGGCCAGGATCCAGCCTACTGGCACCTGGATGACAGACTCCAGCTCTCTGTGCTCATTGTGCTCTCTGGCAGGTGTGAGAACATGGCATGTGCGGATGGCATGAGGTGGGGCATGAGGTGGGGGCAAAGCAGCAGGAACACAGACATGGCAGTAGTGGGTCCTTCATGGGCAAGATGGCGGCCAGGTCTGCTTTTGCCCCCACATGCACCAGGTCAACCTGAGTGTATGTCTACCATCACAACAGGATGGGTAATGCTAGTACAGGATAAAAGGCACCCTATACAGATTTAGTGTGGGGCAGACAATTTTCTATTTAAATGAAGGATGTCCCTGGTAATATGCGACTGTTGGCAGCCCATCCCACACCCTGCCTCAATCTGCAGAGCAGCAGTCCCATGAAGAACACTGGAGAAGACTCTCATTTTTGGAAGGAAGCAAGAAGTTTGAAAGACCCGTGTGTGGTTTGGGTTTTTGTTAATGGTTTATTAACACTGGCTCAGTGAATTAAAATAGAAATGGCTGTTGCAACATGTTCATATTTTTAAAATTGGAAAAAATGGCCCGCTTTGTAGCACAGCATGGTATTGAGCTGCCATACACAGGAACCGGGGCTATCTCCTGGAAGAGGGGGTGCTACGGAAGCAGTCCATTTGGAAAGGGTGCTCAGCTGAGACTCCTTTTGCCAGTCAGGCTGATAATGGAGTTGCATCTAGTTCTGCTCATATGATATGATGGTGCAAATAAGGCAGGGCCTTGAGGGTGGAGAGTGTGAGTAGGAGGAAAAGGGGAATCTTTTAGGCTGTGGGAGCCCACAAGAAAACAAGATGAAACAGAGATTTTCCTGGCTTTCTAGAACTCTAGATTGAGTGTCCTTGCAATTGTGATGAATGGATTAGAGATGGAAAAGATACTTATCTACAATAATAGCTATTAAGCTTCTGGAAATAGAATGTTGACAATCAATTGGTGCTTAATTTTAAATGGCTGTTATCCAAGGCAGTGATACATCCTCTTATTTTTCATTGTGCAAAACTGTTTGGATACAAATCAAACAGGTTATCTTAAACATAATCTGTGATGGTTTTACCAAAGAAGCTCAATCACATTGTAACCCATGCTCTTAAATTGCCTCAGACTTTTGATCCCACATAATTTGTCAGATCAATATCATTAATGAAATTCCTGTTCTACTTTTCCTTACCACTGAGTAGCTATTTACACACTAAGAGCCTGATCCTGCAAGATCTATGACTGGACTTTCTGACTATTTTGTTCAGACCAAGTCTAAAATGAATCTTTTAGAACTTGGGGGAGGGGAGGGGATTTAATATTCAGTTATGAACAGATTCCATATTCTCTGGTCATTGAAGCCAATAAGGTTGCACTAGAAATCCTAGTAATAGAGAGCAGAGTTTGTCCCAAACAGGCCAACTCTCTTTAATTCTAAAGTTGTGTGACATGACCAGTAATCTCTTTCTGCAGACAGCAGTGCTGACACATGAAAATCTCTCTGAACTCCCCACATTAAAGATGGAATGCTGCTCACCCTGTGATTATTCATACTGAGAATATTCCTTTGCACAGGGACAGACTGTTGATCTATCTCATTTCTATCTCTGATTATCTCCGAGATCCTTCCCAGCAGAAATAAAAAGGTCTACCTATAGATGTGAGTATAGTGCAGAAAGATATCTCTGCTCTCTCTCCTAAAAGTGCAGTGTTGTGCTGTGTCCTAGGGATGGAGGCAAGGCTTAAAAACAAGGGAGTTGAGCTCAGGCTGAAAGAAGCTGCACTGCCTTCCTCCCCCCTCCAATACAATTGATGCAAAAATGTGTGTATTCACAGTACACAAGGGAAGCCAAATATACAGCTGCCTCCATCAACTTTAAAATGTGTCACCTTTTTTCATTTGTAGAGGCAGTACACTGAGATCAATTCATAGTTCAGATGAAGTGGGGGTATGTGTCCAGGATGGGGAGCAGGTTTCCTTGATGGTGTAGGATGGAATTGAACTCCTGTTTTGATGCATCATTTTAACAAAGGCATTAAATGAACCCACTAGCCCTTTTTCCTGTGGAGGGGAGGTGGGAAGTAACAACAGCTGTGAAGGCTCCTGCAGCCTTGAGTTTCAGCTAGCAGATAGGGGGCAAGAGGAATTCTCTTCCTCCAGCCCTTCCTTGGGGTACAGCTGGGTTGCTCCAGGAGTGTGTTGGGCCCAACATCTGCCATGGCATAACAACCTTTTATAGTGTAGATGATCATTTTGCTAGGAGCAAGCAAGATTGTAAGACAAATCAAACCAGTTTCTTGTCTTATGGTACAGCTTAGTTCCAAGATTTGCTTTCATGCAGTTGGTGAGGTCAGCTGTGATCACACGTCACATGTGCAAAGCTCCTGATAAACTTGGGTATGAATTCATCAGGAGAAGAGTGAGGGAATTCTGGCTCAGTAGAGGTAATGAGCTTCAATTTATATTCTATAGGGTTCTCCCCACACACAAAGGTTACGTCTAGACTACATCCCTTTTTTGGAAAAGGGATGTAAATTAGACGTATCGCAATTGCTAATGAAGCGGGGATTTAAATCTCCCCCGCTTCATTAGCATAAAAATGGCTGCCGCTTTTTTTCCGCACGGAGCTTTGCCGGAAAAAAGCGCCAGTCTAGACGCTGATCTTGCGGAAAATAAAGCCTCTTCTGAAAGATCCCTTATCCCTTATTTCCGAAAAAGGGATGTAGTCTAGATGTAGCCAAATAGTTTTCAAAAAAGCCAGTTAAAAATCAGTTTAAAAATGTAGGAAGCTTTGCCTTGCAAGTACAGAACAGTGGTTGCACAACAGGGCTGAGCAAAATATGGCCTGTGGAGCTGGATTCGGCCCACCAAGCCACTGGATCCAGCCCTTGGACCACCCTGCTGGGATGCTGAAGCACACACAGCTGCCGTGATTTAAAATACAGTTCCTGTGGCTCTCTGCACTGCAGGGAGGGGGAGGCTTTGTGCAATCTCCACACCCCCAGCCCAATCCTCAGCTCCGATTGGCCAGAAACAACTGGCCAATAAGAACTGACCTCAGCCAATCTCTCAGCTCTGACTGGTTGGAAATAACCAGCCAATTGGAGCTGAGAGATTGATCTGGAGAAACTGAGGCAGCACAAGCCTCTTTCCTCACCCAGAGTTGAGTGCCATGTGGAGGGACCAGCCTGTATTTTCAAGCAGGCTGGGGCTGCAACAGGCAAGGAGTCCAGCCTGCCTTGAGGGTGCTGCAGCCTGCTGGCCAGGAGACACTTAGGTAAACTCCACCCAGCCAGCTCCTGCCTCTGGTAATCCCAGCCCCTCCTGTACCCCAACTCCCTCCCCCAGATCACCAACAACAGTGGTCAGCAACCAGTAGATCAGGATCTACCGGTAGACCTTGAAGCCTCTGACAGGTGATCCTGACTGGTTTGGCCAAGAGGCTATCAAGTGCCAGGTCTTTAGCTGCCCCTCTCCCTCCCTCCCCCACCTCCCCCTGCTATGCATCTCCTACACTTTGCCTTGGAGCTGTCCCCTCAGGACCCTCCTGCTTTCTGTGCAGGGCAGGGGAAGCAGAGGAAGGGTGTTGATGTCAAGGTGCCTCCTCTCCCACCCTGTATCCTATCTCCACAGAGCAGAGAGGGGACACAACAAGACTTGGGATGGAGTTTGCTGGTTGCTTTTGGGAGTGGTGCAGGGCCAGGACAGGGGTGAGCCTGCCTTAGCCCCACCACGCAGGAGCCACCTCCTGCACCCCATGTCCCTGCCCTAGCCCCAAGCACCACTGCATCCAAACCCTCTCCCAAAGCCTGCACCTAGAACCCCCTCTGACACCCCAACTGCCTACAGCTCAGAGCCCCTCTCACACTCAAAATCCCTTAATCCGAGGCCAGACCCTGCCCCCCAACCTGCTGCCCCAGCCTAGTGAAAGGGAGGGAGGATGGAGTGAGCAGGGGTCGGGTCTCAGAGAAGGGGCACAAAGAGGCGGGACAAGGGTATTTGGGTTTGAGGTAAATCCTGGATTGCACTTACATTCAAAAAGTGATGTCAAGCAGAAAAAGGTTGGAGACCACTGACCAACAAAAACCTCTGCACCTCATGCCCCAGGTAACAACTGTACCCCACAGACCTTGTACCCCCTCCTACGCCCCTCCCCCAGGCCAGAATCCTCTTCTGCACCCACAGTCCCTCCCTGACCCTACACCCCAATCCCCGACATGGGTCACAACTCCCTCCTCCACTCATACACCCTTTCAGACCCCACACTGTCTCCTGCACCTGAGTCCCTTACACCGTGCACCTTCTGCACCCAACCTCCAACCTATACCCCACCAGGTATAAGTGCGACCCTTGATGACTTACCAAAATCTTGGAGTGGCCCCCCCCACCAAATATTATTATCCACCCTTGTTGTATGACAATATTAATTGGGGCAAGCTGCTAACTCACTCTTTGAACCCTAAAAGCTCAGACTTGGGGAACAGCACCTACCACTGAGAAGCCACCAGATGAAATCTTACCTACTTCAGTTGTGAGTCTTCTTGTTGCCTTCAGTGGGCACTGGTTCAGGCCCCTGATGCTGACTATTAGTCCAGTTCTTAGTGGAAAGCAGCCCACATCATATTTTACCCTAATTGGAACAGTGAGATCACACTGTCTTTAGAGCCTTCAGGGTGCCCTATCCAAGATAAGGTGGAGCAGCTTGCAGTGCAGTTCTCCATGCGGTGTCTGCTCTATGGATAAATAGGCTTTGTTCCCTGAAGCTGCCAAACTGGTATCTTTCACAGGCATTCCCTTCAGCTGGAGTATGATGGCTAGGCACCAGGAGAAGGAACAGAACTCATGGGCTGTCATTCTTCATTGGCTTTAGCTATTAATAAAAGGTGTATTTGGAGAGATACAGAGGCAGGGGGATGGCCATGACTCAGTGTTGGAGTGCAGATAGCAATGATGGATGGCGTACCCACAAGGAACAAGTTTTGAGGAGAGATTTGGAGAAGGAACAGGGCCAGCAGCTGCCATGTAGGCACTCTGAGGCCATGCCAGGCATAAGAGGTGGCAGAATGGTAGTGGTGGAGGATCAGAAAGAGATGAAGGCTATGTTGGATACCAACAGCCCAGGGCCAGAAACCCCTGGTCTATAGAAGGGGATAAGTGCAAATTAAGATATGCATCTTCAGCTGCATTCATTGTATAATTGAAGTCAAAGTATCTTAACTCAAATTTTGACATCATCCATGCTGTGGGAAGTCAAAAGGAGAACATGCTCCCTTTGACTTTCCTTGCTCCTCATGGAAGCAGGGCTACTGGCATCAACCCCAGCGCCCTCTCAGTTTGAATGAGTTGTTTTCACTCCTCCCGCGAATTCGAACTCCGCAAGACCAATTGCGGAGGCTGCTTAGATCTTCTGTGTAGTGTAGACATGGCCAAAGATACTGGGTAGGAGCGGCCTGACTGGCCGTGGTGTTCCCTTCAACCAAGCCCATTGATAAATAATAAACAGCAGCTGCTGCCAGGGAGGGACTCTGAGCCCCTCACGCTGGGTTTGGCTGTGGGCCCCCCCCCGCCTGCGCACAGTTCCCTGCTCGCCCGGGCTGCTGGCTGCCTCCACTTCTGTCCCCCCTCCTCAGAGCGGCCGGGGGGAGGGGGCTGATGGTCAGTGGCAGGGCGGGAGCGAGCGGGCTGGGGCTGCCGGGCGGAGGCGGTGGGCAGACGGCGCGGGGGGAGGCGGAGGCGGAGGCGGAGGCGGGTGTTATTCCACCGCTCCGGGGAAGACCGAGCAGTTGCGAATTCGCCGTCGCCGCGTGGGTAGCAGGGAGCGTCCCGTCCCCTGCAGCCAGGCAGCAGCGGCAGCAGCATCTGACAGAGGCGGGAGAAGGCGGCTCCTTGCACCGGCGGCCCCCGCCTGCGCGCCACAGGGCGGACAGTGGCAGCCCGCGGGGATCCGCTTAGAGCCCAGCCGGAGACTCAGCGCCCATCGGCACAGGCAGAGGCAGAGCCCCGGGTGAGTAGTGCGAGCCTAGGAACCGCTCGCCCCCTCCCCCAGTGTATGTGCTGCGCTGGTAGGTGCGTGAGGCTCCAGGCGGCTCTCTGTGATGGCTGAGAGGCTTGTAGCGCCGGCTCCTAGCTAGGTAGCTCGGGGAGGGTTTTACTGCACCTAAATCACCCCATCCCCCGTACCGCCACATTTTTCTGGGGTGGGGACACTTGTCTGGACCAGCAAAGTTGGCATCTTGTTCACTTTTTGCACCTTCTACCAAATCCATGTATGTTACAGGTCATGCAAAGCCAAAGATCAGGTGAAGGATTTGAGAGTGGTTGAGAGAAAGTGATTTAAAAACCCACATGCCTCTTGTATCCTTCCCTCCCTCCTCCCAGGCTGGACAAAGCCATGACGGCTGAAAAGACTATTCCTATAATTAATGGCAAGCCAGAAGATACTTTGGACCCTGAAGCCTCAAGTACCAACCTATTCCACAGCAACGATAAGAAAGTGCATGAAAGAGGCCACTGGAACAATAAGGTTGAATTTGTGCTTTCTGTGGCAGGGGAGATTATTGGGTTGGGAAATGTGTGGCGATTCCCATATCTTTGCTACAAGAATGGAGGAGGTAAGATGACATTCACAGTTTACCATAAACACATAGTAAATAAACAGTAAACAAATGCTTTGCAATGACTTAGTGCGTTGACTGCAAAAAATTGAGTGTTTATAAGAGGACTTTGATGCTTATGCTGCCATGGTAGCATTAAGCATTTTGTGAGTGTGCAAAATTATGGACTGTTTTACTTTTTTTGCAAAATGTTTTGCAATTTATTTTCACAAGTTGTTTTTGCAGCTGTGAAACGTCATGTTTTTGTGAAGACAGTAATGCATTTACAAACACTTGTGAATTAACTGGAAATCACATTGTACAGACATGGCCAAGGTGGCTCAAAACTATTTTCACCCAAATGGTTCCCTTTTTGATACAACCATTTCAGGAAAAAGTGATTAGTACACTATTAAAATGGGACTATATATTGTATGTTTTTATGCATGCAAATATATACACATGCTTATGCTTTCAAAAACAAAACAAGGACAAAACCCCCACTACACTATGGAGGAACAGCTACAATATAAAGTAATTGTGTACTTTCCAAAATAACATATTTTGCAAAGTACATTTAAAAAAAAAATGATTTAAGGGGTATATGGAAATCAATACCTGAACTTTCAAGGAGGGTTTTCTGCTCATACCTGCTTCATTGGTTTAGTCTCTGTCAAATCAGAATCACTTTCAATCTCTTTGTTTTCTCTGGAGACGATAAAAAAGGAGATTGGATTTGACACTTGCAGGAAGGATGCTAGTCCCTTCATTAAATTTTAGAAATAACATTAGATACATGAAGTTTTGGAACACAATAAAATAATTACTTACTGGAGAAAAGCTACATCTATGGTGGAAAAATAATCAAATCAAATCAAATCAAAATAGAAATATGGTCAGCTGGACACAGACACTCTTCCACTTCAGGCCTAAACAGTAGTACAATCAGATAGCTTAGGAAGAAAGCAGTGCGCTTGGTTGCTGATATGCACACGTTCACAACCTCTTTATCAGTATATTCTCTCTGCCAATATTACCAAATTTATCTCCATTGTCACTCCAGTAAGTAACACCATTTTGTTGGCCACATTTCTGAAGACTGCTGCACAATAGATAGGTTTGATTTGTAACTTGGCTTTAGTTCCTTTTACTTCTGCACATTGGCAAAAATGAAATGAAAAGAACTCTGATATTCTTAAGTCATTGCTTGTTGATTTCTAGTAATGATTTTATTATCTAAAGAGAACAAGCTAGTCATGAAATGTAGATAATCTACATATTCTTGCTCGTCAAAATGTGAAATTGCTATTGTCACCAGTGTAGAAAAGCACTTCAGTCTTCAGTCATGTCTGCTATAGTTATAAAAAAATTGAATTAACAAACTTCAGCATCCTAATGACTCAATGGAATGAAAAAAAAATTATAAAATTTGGCACTGCTAATGCAAGTGGTAACATTTGTTCCCTTCAGTGACATCAGGATTTCACCCAGTTGGCTCTCAGCTTTTTGTGCAACCCCACTGAGCCTAGGGGCAATGTTGGAACTGAAATCAGATTTGGGCTAATTTTATACATAAGAATGTCTTCTTCTGTATGTAGAGCACAAGTCAGGTTCTGTGAAATTATCTCCGTCTGTTTTAGGGTAATCAAATAGAAAGTGTGAACAGTCGGGATGGGGTTTGGAAGTAATAGGCGTCTATATAAGAAAAAGACCCAAATATCAGTAGTATCCCTATAAAATCAGGACATCTGGTCATCCTAGTTTGTTTATGAGCATGGGAATGGGCTTATTGGTGGTGGTTGATCGTCTAGTAAGATAAATGGCCTTTTATAATTTCAGGTCAGTGATTGTTTATTTAGAGGGTGGAAAGCCTGGTTCTCCTCTCAGTTACACTGGTATAAATCTGTTGAAGTCCCATCACTGGAGTCAGATCAGCATAAAACTGGTGTAAGTGAGAGGAGAATCAGTCCCAGAGAGTTCTCATACTCCTGACTTAAACAGGTACCTACTAAGGATGTAAAAGACTAGTCGACTAGACAACTATCTGATAAGCAAATGCTTATCATATAGTATTTGACTAGTCGATATCCCACCTCCTTTGCTGCCTCTATAATATAGAGGCAGCAAAGGGATGGGGGGGAAAGGGTACTTCAAAGTGGCAGCACAGCATAGCGGCGCTGCCACTTTGAAACCCCAAGGTGGCTTTTCAAAGGGTCAACCACTGCACAGCTGATCTGTAGATCAGCTGTACAGCGGGCTACCCCTTTAAAACACCGCCTCCATGCATTTCAAAGGGGCAGCTTCCGTGGAGCTCCCCGTGGCATTTCCCCAGAACTGCGGGCTCCCTGCGGCATTTCCCCGGAACCTGGGATCAGCTGGGGAGTCCCCAGCTGACCTGGGTTCCAGGGAAGTGCTGCGTGGAACCTGGGGTCAGCTGGGGACTCCCCAGCTTATCCCGGGCTCCTAGCGGCATGGAGCCCGGGGTCAGCAGGGGACTGTGAGTCAGCGGGGTCAGCGGGGGACTTGTGCATTTCAAAGAAGGCACTCCGCATTCAGCCCGGAGTCAGTGGCACTTCCCGCTGGTCCTAGGCTGTACGCGGTGTTCTTCATTCCTCCTTTGAAATGTGGAAGTGCCTGTTGACTAGGGGATGGAAATTCCATTGACTATTCAATTAATCACATTTTAACATCCTTAGTACTTACACTAAAGTCATCAAGACTCTTCATGTGAGTAGGCCAAATGGGACTTGACCTAGACCAGCATTTCTCAAACTGTGGAGGTTTTACTGGAGGGATCTGGAGAAGTAAATATTTGCAGAAACCATTCATTAGAGAGGAAGTGGTCCTTGAAGAGACCTCTCTTTAATTATGGGTTTGCAGACTGAAATTGCAGATCCATATGATGCCATGCTGTACTTCTGAAAAGCTGGAATACTTTATCTCCTGTTCTAGGTCTAAATGACTGAAACATAATTCAATGTTACACTTTTCTCTGGTTTTTGATCATTAAAAACAACACCCCAGAATCCTTGGTTATTTATACAACTAAAAAGTTGTTCTAAAACAAAGTTTAGAAACATTTGATTGGCTATGAAAATTCAGAAGGTAAACACACGTTATTGCAGCTCAAGTTCTGAAAAAAGTTAGCTATTAAAGATACTTGTATTTTCAGAGAGGTGGTTCAGGGAGATGTCATTGCCACTAAAGCTCTGCATTGCTTAGGAGAAATGGAGTAGTGTGTCTTGTGGTGGGAATATTTTGAAATACATAACAACTGTGACTGTGAACTTAACTTTATTGCTTTGAAATGGACCTTATGGGAAATTTTAAATGAAGTTCTGATTAAAGTATGCCAGGGTTGTATGTTCCGGAACAGCCAGCATTATGCTGAGGCCTTGAGTCTGCCATTCTAGTTCATGGAGAGTAGCACTTTATTCTGCCAATAGTCCTCCTGAAATGAATGGAGTTTTTCAGAAGGTAAAGCACCACACAATATGAGTAATGGTGGCAGAATCAGGTCCTTTATGATTATTAGTTTATCTGGTTTGAATATAAATTTTCTGATCCATCACTGCATTTATTAGCCATCTTTGGTATCTTGTTGTCTTCCAGATGTATTTCCTTTTTTTTCTTGCTTGGGTCTCAACCTGCAGTGGATGTGTGCTGTAACTTATCCTTGGATTCATTAGCAGAGTAGTATTCTGGAAGGAGTTCTTTTTCCATGTCTTTTCATCATACTTGTTCTCTTTGCACTGACAAAGCTTCATCTTGTTCATAGCTACATGGATCTAGTCTCAATGGAAATTGGACTAAATGCAACTGAAATCAGAATTTAACCTCTCTCACCTTTTTGTTAATGTATAACCCATTCCAACAATATTTATCACTCCATTTTTCAGGTGTTGTTTGTAAATATTTGGCAATAAGATTAAACCTTAGAGGAGTGTTTGTTTCTAGAGTTTAAATGACAAGTAATATCATATAATATTTCTGTTATACCTTAGCCAAAAAAGGAAAGAATGGTATTTATTACTGTGCAACTCTTTGGCAGTGGACTGTATTTATATATTTTGTATTCGAACTTGGGTGCTTTGTTGTTTTCCTACTGCTTGAAGTTAAAAAATAACTTCTGGTGTATATCTTCTGATCAAAGGCTAAATCCTGTAAATAGTCCCATTGGTTCTCTGTCTGTCTATATGAACCTCATGATCATAGTACCCAAGTGCCTCACGGTTTTATCCAATGGCACTTGGGTACGATAAGATTTTATCTTCACAATACCCTTGTGAAGCAGATAATAATTATTCCCATTTTATAGATGAAGAAACAGGGCAGGGTAAGTGACTTGAAAAGGTGGGTAAGTGACTTGCCCATGATTATACAAGAAGCGTGAGGCTGAGCTTGAGATTGGATGCAGGTGTCTTATCTGCTGGATAATACTGTAGGAGTAAACTGAATGGACCACCCTATAGGAATGAATTTTCAGCTTTTAGGTCCTGATCCTTCTCCATTAGTTGTGCTTCCTCTATTGGCTTCAGTGGTACTACTCAAAGTGTAGGATCCTTCCTTTGTTAAGGAAAGCATATTTCTTATTTTCTTTCAAAGAGCTTTGTTTTGACTAACCAGCTCCCCATTTATGTTTGCTTGTAGGTGCTTTCCTCATTCCATATGTGGTTTTCTTTATTTGCTGTGGAATACCAGTTTTTTTCCTGGAGACTGCCCTGGGGCAGTTTACTAGTGAAGGAGGTATTACATGTTGGAGAAAAGTTTGCCCGCTATTTGAAGGTAACAACAAGCTTTTCATTTTTTTATATACATTGTATGTTTCAGCAAAAATAATGCTAAGATATGCAGATAAAAGAATGGTTTTGGTTTGAAAAGGAAATGGATACTGTAATTACTTTCTTTTCTTTATTTTTTTCTCCAGGCATTGGATATGCTACTCAAGTTATTGAAGCACATTTAAATGTTTATTACATCATCATTTTAGCATGGGCTATCTTCTATCTATTTAACTGCTTTACCACAGAACTCCCTTGGGCTACTTGTGGACATGAATGGAATACAGGTATGCCCCCAACAAACTTAACAGCTACAAAAATTATTTAAAAGTAATTGACTGCTATATTAAACTGCAGGGGTCATTTTTTTGCTGGTAGAAATTTGCCCATTTCTACTGATGTCAATGGGAATGTGAAAATCACATAAGCGGAGAATTTAGCCTGCAGTATTTACCATTGTTTATGAAAGAGTCCTGGTTAGAACCTTGCTCGTGCTTTTGGGGTGTGTTGTTTTTTCCTCTGCATTATATAGATGCTTGTTCTCTTCAAATATGATACCAAAGAGGATCAGAAGCCCTAGACTTTTCTTAATTCTGAAAGGTGCCGTGGGCTAAATTCTAGTATCTCCATTCAGCACTGTGTTGTACTTTCACTTTTTTACACTCAGGGAGTTCAGCTTAAAAACTGCTGGCACAATATGACTCTGTTTTTCATCAGTCCTTATTCAGAAAAACTCCCAGTGAAATCAGTTGGTGTCTTGCCTGCTTAAAATACAAAGGGAAAAATTGGGTAAGGTGCTTTGTATCTGAACTTTCTATTCAGAAATCAATATCTTTGTTGTACTGTATTTTTCTAATGGCACCTGGGCTCAATTCTGCAGAAATAGTCCTTCCGTGTGTGATTTGAAGAGAAGTAACTAGTGGTGTCCCGCAAGGGTCCCTACGGGGACCAGTCCTTTTCAACATATTCATAAATGATCTGGAGAAAGGGCTAAACAGTGAGGTGGCAAAATTTGCAGATACAAAACTACTCAAAATAATTAAGTACATAGCAGACTGTGAAGAGCTTCAAAAGAATCTCACAAAATAGATGACTGTGCAACAAAGTGGCAGATGAATTTTAATACTGATAAATGCAAAGTAATGCATATTGGAAAACATTAGTCCAACTCTATGTACAAAATGATGGGGACTAAATTAGTGACTACCACTCGAGAGATCTTGGAGTAATTTGAATATTTCTCTGAAAACATCCACACAATGTGCAGCAGCAGTCAAAAAGCAAACAATGTTGGGAATTGTTAAAAAAGGGATAGAGAATAAGAGAAAATATTTTATTGACACTATATAAATCCATGGTACCACCCACATCTTGAATACTGCATGCAGGGATATGGAACGGCTGCCATATGAGGCGAGATTAATAAGATTGGGACTTTTCAGCTTGAAAAAGAGACAACTAAAATAGGATATTATAGAGGTCTATAAAATCATGACTGGAATGAAGAAAGTAAAATAAGGAAAAGTTAACACAAGAACTAGGAGGCACCAAATGAAATCAATAGTTAGCAGATTTAAAACAAAAGGAAGTACTTCTTCACACACCACATAGTTAATTTGTGGAATTCCTTGCCAGAGGATGCTGTGAAGACCAGAACTTTAACAGGGTTCAATAAAGAGCTAAATACATTCATGGAGGTTAGGTTCATCAATGGCTATTAGGCAGGATGGGCAAAAATGATGTCCCTAGCCTCCCTCTGTCAGAAGCTGGGAATGAGTGACAGGGTGGGTCACTTAATTATCTGTTCTGTTCATTCCCTCTGGGGCACCTGGTATTGGCCAATGGCAGAAGACAGGATACTGGGCTAGATGGGACCTTGGGTCTGACCCAGTATGGCCATTCTTATGATTTACTGCTTGTGTGAGTGAGGGTTTTCAGGTTAGGGAGGCTTTGCAGGATATTTGGAAGGTTTGCCCTAACATGGATATTCCTTTATCATTCTGAATGTTTTAAGTACTGTATTTCATTCAAAAAGAAGATCATAACTGAATGCCCACTAATACTTTCATTCTCTGGTACAGTGAATTGGTTGTAGTTTTCATGCCATTGATTTTTTTTTCTTCCACCCACTCCTTGTAATACTGTTTGCCCTTATCCTATCCTCTCACCATACTGTGGCTTAGACTCATTCCTGTTGAGCCCAATCCTGCAGTCCATGTACATCAAAAACACTTTATTGAAATCCATTTGCATGTGTTAAGAATCTAGGATCAGGCCCATTGATGGTGGTAGGCTTCATTGTCCTTTTTCACCTCCATGCAGTGATACTTGATCATTGTTTGAAGTGTACGTGTCAGCTTAATAATGCTGAGCTGCTTTGATCTTGTCATCTTTTCCCCCCCTACACCAGAGATAACAGCACACCAGAGAGTAACTTTCTCACTCTCCTTATTAAGGTCAGTGGACTCAAGTTGCTGACAGAAAGTGATTCCTGAGCCAACTGTTGGCATTTAGAATAAAACCTTAGTTAGCCAGTTGGAGTACGTATACACTGCAATGCTATTTTGGGATACCAGAGTATCCCGAAATAGCTATCCCACATCTTCACAGCAAGCCTGTAATTTTGGACTTGCTATGCTGACGTCCCTGTAAACCTCATTCTACAAGGAGTAAGGGATATTTTGAATAGCGCTATATTTTGAAATTTGGTGCTGTGTGTAGACAGTGCCAAATGATGAAACAAGCTAATTCAAAATAGCATAAAAATAAGATATGTAATTTGCGTAGCACAAATTGCGTGTCTTATTTCGAGTTATGGTGCCGTGTAGACGCACCCTTGGAGTGGGCTGCATATTTTAACTCTTCAATAATCACACCAGTTCAAAGTTTGTTTCTTCTACCTGAAACACTGCATTGGCTCTTGTAGTTGTAGCTTCTCATTCAAAAAGGACTACAGATGACTGTAACATGCTCTGCAGGACTATCTTCCTGGGTTGAGTCTGGGTGACTTGATCAAAGTAACAGAAGTGACAATTCCATACGACTTTCAAATGCCTGGAAAGTCTTTGTTAAGGATCAGTTAAATTAGACTGGTAGCAGGACACAATGAACATATTCTGAACAGACAAGTGTATTGCAAACATCATAGCAAACTCTTTTTTTTTCTTTTATAGAAAACTGTGTGGAATTTCAAAAGCTTAATATGAGCAACTGCAGTCAACTGTCTTTACAAAATGCCACGTCTCCAGTCATGGAATTCTGGGAGTAAGTCTTCATAAACTTTCCTTTCAATTCAAATATTGACTAGCTTCCAGTATTTTTTGATCATGCACAGCTAAGTCATGTGGCAGCTTAAGATAGTTGATAATCTGATTCAATGGCTCTCATTACTCCTATGATACAGATTGTTTCAGCAATCCTACCTGCAGCCTGTAGTGATGTGAAAAGCTCAGTTGGGAACTCTTTTCATATATAGCAAGAAGGTCAGAATAAGAGTTTAACCTGTGATGGGGTAATGGAAAGGAGGCTTTCTGTTCTGTAAATAACACTGTTTCCTGTAGAGGCATTTTTTGATATAGGGTTCAATCTTGCACCACTACAGTGCCTGGGAATTTTGCCACTGACTTTAGAGAGAATAGTATCAAACCCATATTTGCTAGAAGATGGGGGAGAGAGTGGGTGACTTAAAATATTTATTATGCAATTCTTCTTTTTCTTGTAAGAGACTCCCAGTGTACATTCCTTGATACAAGATTCTCATAAAGGCAAAGTTATAATAATCTGTTAACATGCTATATCATACATTAATTATTCTAGTTCTGGTTAATATTCTAATAACCTACCATCTTGGGAGTCCTCCTCCTCTGAGTACACTAGAGAGGATAATTGAATTTCTAAACATCTATCCTCTTTTTGGCACTTCACTTGCACTGGTACTTAGTGTGAAAACTTTTCCATTACCAGTGCACTTTTTACTATACCACAATTGCATGGGAAGAATCCTCACATTTTTTTCTAGTAATATGCAGTAGAGAATTTAGCTGATAACATTAAAAATAAATTAATGCATTGCTCTATTTAAAATGCAGATGCTTTATGGAGCATTAAGTAAGCAGATCAGAGGATCTTTAGGAAGCTGGTATGACAATTAGTATTTTAGCTATTGTCTTTCATTATTTTGCATGTAGACAAGCCATTGATAATGCTAACACTTTGGTAGCCAAAGAGCTTAATGAAATTAAACTGATATTTATCTTCCCTGGCCAAGTAAAACTGATGTGGTGTAGCTTTCCCTCTTGGAATCTGAATAGGCTATAAACCTATTGAGCAAGATGGTTTTTCTAGTTAACATTTAAATAGGTGAAGCTTTACATGCTTTCACAATTAGCAGAGATATGATCAGGAACTGGATAAAAAATAAACCAACTAACAAATTTAGGAATATATTTGTTTAAAAAAACCAGAATTGTGGTTATTTTTGAATGGTTGGACTGAGTGATTAGATTTACAATGACCAGATGATTGCAGTTCCATTATGTGCTTTGTGTCTCAGGCATTTAATTAAAGGGGTTTAGAATGACCTAGAGGTCTACATATACAAAATCTCAGTGCAGTTTGCCATGAAAGTAGTTTATAAGTAGTAAATCCATAACCAGGCTGGCTGTTTTGTGAATCCCACTGGAAATGTAATTGGACTTAAATAGAGGTCTTATTTACACAGTACTGATTGGCTTTGTAAATGTTAGACTATCAGTGCTTCTAAAAAGAATTGTATAGATTACTTACAGGGCTATAGTCCTGCTTTGAACTGCTACAGTTGGCTTTTTGTTTTGTGTTTGCACAACACCTAGCACATTGAGGTCCTGGTCCATGTCAGGAGCTTTTAGTTGCCATCACAATACAAATAATAAATACAGTTTGGCTCATTCATATGCTTCATTGTGTTCTGGAAAAGCCACCTCTTGGAATGACGGTTGTTCAGTCTTTAGTCATCCAGTCCTGATGCATGTCATCAAGAAGGATGTCAAATAATATTCACAATTAGAAGATTTACCCAGCGTGCTTGGGTCTTTAACTGAATTAATGTTTGTTATTGGAAAATAAAATGAAAATGTACATGCTTCATTTAAATCATTGCTCTGGGGGTGGCTGGGGATTAGGAGTTCAGTATGCAGGTTGCCCTGGGGAGAGAGGACAACCCCAGACCTCTCTCACCATAGCAGCTTGGAGCCATGGGAGAAGCATTTCTCCATGGTCACTGCATCTCCAGCAGGCGGAGGTGAAGGAGGGGTGCATGTCCCCCAGCTGGGGCAGGCCCAAGTTCATCTGCCTCCTGTGCCCCTTAGCCAGAGTGAGGAATGCAGCAAACTGCACTTCCCCTTCATCGGGGAGCAAGGGGAAACAATCAGTAATGCTCCTGTACAAATCGCAGGGAGCTTCAGCCCCTCCCACCCTTCCTAAAGGATGACTGGGGGGGGGGGAGGAGGCTTGGGGCTGGGGCAGTCTCAGATGGGGAGGGGGGGGTGCACCCCAAGCCATCCCCTTTCACCTGCCTGGTGATTCTGTCTATTTTCTGTATGGTTTATGAGAAGCAATCACATTCCAGTCATATCCCATTTTCCTGGCACAACCAAACCCTGATCTTCCTCAAGTTAAGATAAGAGGAAGCTGTATACTGAATTTGGTGGTCTGAGCTCTTACTGTATAGGAGGAGTTCTTCAATAGACCGACAAACTCTCTCAAATATATAGTAGATGCTGCTGCTGCTTTCTTGTGGCGTGCATTTCCAACTCATATAGGGTAGCTGTCATATGGAATTTAGGTCCATACTGACTCAGGCAGGATTCATAGAATCATAGAATCCTAGGGCTGGAAGAGACCTCAGGAGGTCATCAAGTTCAGCCCACTGCCCAAAGCAGGACCAATCCCAACTAAATCATCCCAGCCGGGGCTTAAAAACCTCTATGGATGGAGATTCCACCACGTCCCTAGGTAACCTATTCCAGTACTTCACCACCCTCCCAGTGAAATAGTTTTTCCTACTATCCAACCTAGATCTCCCCCACTGTAACTTGAAACCATTGCTCCTTGTTCTGCCATCCGTCACTACTGAGAACAGCCTCTCTCCATCCTCTTTGGAACTTCTCTTGAGGTTCAGATTAGAACTTTAGAAGATAGAGATTCCTTATCCAGATACTGTCTCCTAAACAATCCTCTGTTTTAAAATAACTAAGATGATGCAGGACCTTTTTCACTAAGAAGGTTTTCTGCTCTCCCTCAGGCCCTATGGAGTTTAATCCTGTGCTCATTCAAGTAAATAGGAATATGCCCATTAACTTTAAAAGTGCAGGATCAGATTTTGTCAAGCTGCATTCAGCATGTCATTTTTCCATGAGGCAGAATTAGAGTATTTCCTTTTACAAGCAGCATGATAAATGTACAGACGTAGGAGGGACAGAAAATGGACATAGTACAATTTTCGACTCACAGGTAGATGCTCCAATGGTCACCCTTAAGCTATCCTTTGGTAAGTAGCTCTCCTTACCACAATGTTTTTATTATTCTCTATATTTATAAGGGTTTATATAAGAAAAAAATTGTCTTGAAAAATTAGGTACAGAGATTAATATTTGCATAGTGCTGTATATTTCTCAAGTTGCTGTAGGTGTAACAAATATGCTATATACACAAAAATCCTAGGGGGCATTGGTGCTTTGGATTCTTGGGAGTGCTGGGGAAGGCTTTGCTTCTGGTTTTGCAAAGACAACTCCCTTAGTTTAAGCAGTGGTGGGCAAATACTGGCCTGTGGGTTGGATCCATTTCATCAGGGCAGGTCATCACTGCTGTGTTTACCTGTACCTCTGCAAGTACAGGAGATTTCAGCTCCCATTGCCCGTGGATTGCTGTTCTTGGCCAATGAGCGCTATGGCTCACTTAGTTTTTAGAAGTCCCCTAGGGAGCACATTAACACATGGCCTTGGACTTTGCAGATAAATCCCTATTTCAAAGAGGTTGCAAATAAGGTCTTTATCCTACAAAGCATCTAACACAGTCAATGGGAGGATTTTGAAGAGACAGAATGATACCAGCTAGAAAGGATCTGGCCTTAATGGTTTCCAGTGTCTCTCTCCAAACAAATTTGGGAACTTAATGGAAATCACATATTGGGAATCAAAGTCATTTCCATTAAGAGAGGCATCTCTCTTGTCTACTGTAACCCCAGAGTTAGGGCTGGGACATGACAGGAGAGAAAATACAGGCGAAATACTGCAAATCAAACTTTAAAGCTGTAATACATATTCCTAGTCAAAGCTAAATCTAAACATTTTAGACAGCTGTTGGAGGTAGCATTCATTCATTAACCCATGTGCCATTAAAGCAATTTTGAAATGCCATTCAATGCAAAAGCTCGCCATAAATATCTTGCCATTTTTGTGATTATAAAAGAGTTATAAAATGTGGTTTTTAATGACAGTTTTGGGGAGGAGAAGAGATGGGAAGTGACTGTCTAGGAAGGGGTACTGCAGAAAGAGATCTAGGGGTATGAGCAGACAACAAGCTAAATATGAATCAATAGCGTGATGTTGCAAAAAAGCAAACATAATTCTGGGATACATTAATAGGAGTGTTGTGAGCAAGACATGCAAAGTAATCTTTCTGCTCTACTCTGCGCTGATTAGGCCTCAACTAGAGTATTGTGTCCAGTTCTGGGCACCACATTTCAGGAAAGATGTGGAGAAGGTCCAAAGAAGAATCAAAAAATGATTAAAGGTCTAGAAGACAGGAGCTATGAGGGAAGACTGAAAGAATTGGGTATGTTTAAAAATTATTCTCCTTAAACTCTGATAACAGCATAAGAACCAATGTGTGTAAATTACAGCAATGTAGGTTTAGGTTGTACATTAGGAAAAACTTGCCAACTGTCACGGTGGTTAAGCACTGGAATAAATTGCCAAGGGAGGTTGTGGAATCCCCATCATTGGAGATATTTAAGAGCAGGTTAGATAAACATCTGTCATGGATGATCTAGATCAGGGCTCCTCAACACATGGTCCATGGGCTGCATGTGGCTCGCGGCCTGTTGGTTTGCAGTCCGCGGTGCAGTTTGGGTTTGCGCATGGCTCAACACACAGCCCATAGAATAATTTTTCTCCCTCCTACTTGTAACACCCTTTTAGTAATGTGAAAGCTGCCATCATTCCCCTCTCAATCTTCTCTTTTCCAAACTAAACAAACCCAATTTTTTCAGTCTTCCCTCATAGCTCATGTCTTCCAGACCTTTAATAATTTTTTTGGTTCTTCTTTGGACCTTCTCCACATCTTTCCTGAAATGTGGTGCCCAGAACTGGACACAATACTCCTTGAGGCCTAATCAGCGCAGAGTAGAGCAGAAAAATTACTTTGAACATGGCCTCCACTGGGAACGCACTCCATAATGATGAGTTAATATAATGGTCTCCTGTTGATATGCATTTTAGTAGTTCAATTCCTGGACTGTCATTGCTCATTAAAAGTGTTGTCATATGGGTGGAAATTTGGTAAATATTGCATTTTATTAATATCAGCAGAACTGACTTAAATGGGGCCTGGCTGTTGAGTAGTCTTGCCTTAATCATTATATTGATGCCCATCAGTGTGAAAGAATCTATTTGCATATATTTGCATATTTATTTGCATGTACATGCAACCACGCTTAAGTTGCGGCCGTTGGTATGTGTTGTGAGTATTATTGTGGCCCCCGGGGCTTCCAAAGTTGAATAACCCTGATCTAGATGGTGCTTGGTCCTTCCATGAGTGCAGGGGACAGGACTTGATGACCTCTCCAGGTCCCTTCCAATTCTAGTATTCTATGATTCTGGTTTTTTTACTTCAGCAGAAGTCTCTCCTTATTTCCACATCCCAGCTAGGACTGGGAGAAACGGACTCTCCTCATTCTCAGGCCTCCACCCATCTGGAGAGTCATTGGAATAATCATTCATTCACTCTTCTGCATGCTCACAAAGCTTTTCCTGATCTGCCTAATTGTCCTGCCTTTCCTTAAGTTCATCCAGTTACTCCTAATAACTCCCCCTAAACACTTTGCCACATTAAGCATCCCACTCAGTGGTGTAACCTGGGCAGTCTTGTGTTTTCCCTAGGCATGACTGAGCTTAAGTGATATGTACCAAGCTTTTCCAGTCATCCCCTCCTAACACAGCCCTTGGATCATTTCTGTCACTCTTTTTCAAGTGCCCTCTCATCTGTCAGTACCTTGGTGTCCAGAACTGAATGCACTGCCTAATTACAGCTCAGGAGGAGACATTAAATTCTTTTCCCTCCTGCCCAGCATCCCCCAAACACAAATAAAAATATGAAAACTTACTTTGGGTCCAAGACCTCACCACAGAGAAGAGTCTGGAACCAGCCTATGGCTGCCAGCCCCTATAATTGGATTAATGCCCCCCAGTTCCACCCCCCAAATCAGTTCATTTCTCATCATTGTGGGGAGGTCACTCTCCCCTCCCCTCTCCCTGCTGTGAGCTGGGCTCCTGCTTACACAGCACAGCTAGGCTGCACAGGGCTGCTGGGGAAGTCCCCTCTCTCCCTGAGATGTCACCTGTATTTGTAGTCTTCTTCCTTTAACTTTGACCAACGAAGTCAGAACTGGCACACTGGGGAACTCTAAGAGCTTGAGGGGGGTTTTATATTCTTTCCATTTTGAAGTACTTTGTAAACCATGGTCTTGTGTTTTACACATTGGTTTTAGTGTTTTACAACTGGTATTCATCCAAGCTGGGCAGTCAACTCAGTCCAAATTCAGGGGCCCAATCCCTACAAAACTCCAGCATCGAGCAGTGAAAGATCACAGGCAGTGTTTGTGGCCAGTGTTTTGAAGCTCAGATGCTTCTTTCAAAGTTTTAGGTTTCCCAGTAAAGGTGCTCCAGAGAACTTGTTTTCTCGCATCTCTGAGGTAGTGATATGCATAGTTTCTGGTGCCTGCTCTTCCTCCTGGTAGCGATAGAGGAGGGGATCATCTCAGTCATGTCGGGAAAGGCCCACAGGAGATCCTAAGTAAGCCTGATCAGCGATGAGATTCAGAAACTGAGGTGGGATTCAGTTTGCTTGCTGAGTCCCAGCAGGCAAGAAAATCACTTGGCAAATATAAGGGAGAGTTGGGGAGAGTCAAGAGAACCTGTGAGAATTTTTACAGGTCCTGGGAAGAGAGCTGTACAGACAAATCCCATGGTACTGAGGTTAAGTCCACTGCAATAATTTACATTATTGGCTGAGTAACAGTGTAGACCTCAGTCAAAGAAGGCTTCTTGTTAGCTTGTCATTCTTTGGAAGGGGTGGCACATCCTCAGCATTTCCAAGTCAAGCCTAGTGAGAAAAAACCCTTTTTTGTCAAGGGGAAAGAAAAGGAGCTGCTCTTTGCAAAAGGGAAAATGAAGGAAAAAATCTGCAGAAAGTCAAGGCTTTTCCTGTTTCTTTCAGGGTGCAAATAGTGGCAGCAGTAGCATTGTTACTAATCCCCACAATTTAATGGAAAGTCATTAGCAAGTTTGGGCCTGAAGCTGAGGTGCTCAGTACCCATCAGCATTCAGCACCTCTCAGGACTAGGCCTGTACATGTCTTGGAGGACATTATTCTGTCCACTTCACAGGAAGCTGTGTGAAAATGGTCTTTTCCTTTTGAGTCACATCTGGTTTTGCCTTGAAACCACAAGCTCTGCCTGGTTTTGTTTGAGAACAATAAACAGGTGGTAGATTTCCTTGAAGGACTAAACCAGCTTCTCAGTGATGGTGGGCAGAGTTCTGAATTGTAATGAGACCTTAAACTGATACGTGAATTTCCCATGGTTTTAGGATTTATTGTGAACATTTTGCATAGCTGTATTTATAACAACATACAAAATCTACAAATTTCCCAGAGCAGCGTGCAATTGTCTTGATAAGGCCATCCCGTCTCTTGCTGCAATCCCCCTCTCACCAGGCTTCCTGTCCCAATGTCTTTCTTGCCCTTCCCCGTTAACACGTGGGAACTGTGATGGAGAATGCTCAGTGAAGATAGAATCTGAAGCAATTTTAGCTGTTAAACTTTGATACATCTCTATTAAGCATGTCTGAACTCAATTTTTAAACACCTTATAATCTGCCTACATTGAAGTGGATTTTCACAATAATGGCAAATCACTTCTCTGACAGTCTTCTCACCTTGCCAAATTTTAACTCCCTGCTCCAAATTGTGAAGTCTTCTCAAAGAAAAGGTCACCAGATTTTTTTAACATCGCAAAACAGCTATATTTTCATACCTTCTCTCCCAGAAATGTCTAAACTGTTTTGACTGAAATATTCCAGAAAATGTTATCCTGAGTCCGACAGTGAGCATGGAAATTTTCCGTCAAAATGGTTAAAGTTTGGTAAAGGTATTAGCAAGTTTTGTTCAACTTTAGCTTTAAGTGGTGCTTCCAGACGTGCCTACAGTACATAAAAATACCATTGAACTGTTAGCTAGAGCTGAACAATCAAATCAGAAAATTTAGCTCCTTTTTCCAACTGCGAATGGTCCACAAACTGAGTTATACTCCTTTCTTATTTATTCATAACTGTCACAAATTCTTCATGCAATAATATTTTAGCCTAGATGTAGTTCATAAAATAGTTACTTTGACTATTCATTATTAGCAAGGCTAAGATTTTTGTTAAGGATATTTTTAGTAAAAGTCACGGACAGGATCTGGGCAGTGAATAATAAATCACAAAAGCTGGAGCACTGCTGCCTGGGACTGAAGTCATGGGGGAGTCACAGCAAATCACAGAATCCATGACTGATTTGTAACCTTAATTATCTGTAATATCTGATTGCAATTCCCAGTGTCTGGATGGTCCCCATGGGGAAGTAGGGGGAAAGTTGTGCCTTTGATCTTGTGGAAAAAAAATTAATAGAATTGTTTTATTTTCATTTGCAAGCATGGTAAAATGCTTGTGATTATATAATAATTCAGCCACATGAACAGAGCGCAGAACCTCCCCTGTGAGGTCCCGCCTGTGCTGCTCACTGCCCCAGCTCTGTCTGCAGAGCCCAGGGCCGCCCAGCTGCCTGCCAGGAGTGGAAGGGAAGGAGCAGATAGGTTGGTTCCATGGTTCCCCTGGGCAGCTTGGGAGTGCTCTGGCAGCTGTGGTAAGTGTAGCCACTGCGGAGGGGATGACTCTCCGCGGGGGCAGCCGGACTCTGGGTGGCTGGGCACTGCATTCCAGCTCCCCAAGAGCCTGGCAGCAGGGAAACCCCTGAGAGCCTGCTGCTGGCACATAAGCCTGGCTGGGAGCCCTGCTCCTAGTGCCTGTCCTTGAGCTGCTGTCCCAAACTTTGCAACCCTCCCACCCCTCAGACTGTCATTGCTACTATGCCATGTTTCTTGGTGTTGAAAGCCTTGTGGGGTGGGGATGGAGGAAGAGGAGTAGAGGCTTGGTTTAAAATAGCAATTCCAAGGGGCAAGGGGAAGCAGGGAGGTCAGTCTTGAGCTGCGGGAGTGGGAAGAGAGGTGAGGAGGCAGATGGGACCCAGTGTGACACGCTGATGTCACTCTGTCGTCCCACAGGAAATACTTTTTTTAATATATAGAGATACAATAATTCCTAGAGACCTCAACTGAGAATCCCATTCTGCCTGGTACTACCCAAACATGTGAAGAGATAGTCATATTTTTGTTATGCACCTTGATTATGTTCCTGAATTTAACCAAACCCAATGGCTACATCTACACTGGCCAGTCTTGTGCAAGAACATATGCAAATGAGGAGTGGCGATGAATATTGCCGTGCCTCGTTTGCATACTTAATGAGCCGCCATTTTTGTGCTGGGGGCTTTTGCGCAAGAAGGAGCAGTTTATAGTGCTCCTTCTTGCGCAAAACCCCCCTCTTGCACAAGAGCCGTTTTGCCTGAAAATAACAGGTAAGAAGGAGCAGTATAGACTGCTCCTTCTTGTGCAAAAAGGAGCAGTATAGACTGCTCCTTCTCGTGCAAAAATGGTGGCTCATTGAGTATGCAAATGAGGCACAGCAATATTCATCACCATGCCTCATTTGCATATGTTCTTGCGCAAGACTGGCCAGTGTAGCCTAAAGCTTCTAAAATTGCTGACTTTTTTTCCTTCCTTTCTTTCTGAGAACCTAAGGATAGTGTGTATTCTGCAAGGTTTGATTAAGTGCTGCCCAAAACTAACTCTTCCCCTTTTAGTAGATCACACGAAGGCTGTCTTTTAAGAAAAGAATGGGCCATTGCCTTTAGTATAGGACTAGTTGAAAAATAACTGTTAATAGTTTCTGCTAGGTTTCCCCCCTTCCTGTAAATGTTTTTTCTCCATTGGTCTCTCTTGTGAGTAATAGTACTGTGTATGTTACATGAATTGACTGTAGAATGGGTTTTAACGATCTTTTGGAGTGCCTTCAACATGTGGGTGGCATTGTAAGATATAAAAATTTGATACTTAAAATTACACACAATGTGTTGGGGCATCTACCACAGTTTTGCCAACTCTTGAAATTAACAGACTCAGGAATATCAGTCAGATAGGAGTGACGCAAAGGTATCCCAACTAATTTAGCAATAAATATTAGGCAACATAGTCTTGTTCAAAACATGCTTGTCCTCAGCATAATTTGTTCAATTTTATAACAAACAGTCCTGTGTCATTAAATAAACTTTATCTGCTTTGTGGCTCTTGAAAAACTGCGGACAAAGACAGGAGTCTTTCCCAAGTATAGCGTCTGGGTTGGTTGATCCAGGAAGTTAATTGGCATAATTGTCAGGATATTGTCCTCAGTCAGTTTGAACAGCTCAGCATTGGGTTCCTGCTGTGCAGAAGAGGTAACCAACAAATGCTGAGCAACTGTTTCTTTTTTGGTAAGTTTGGTAACATTTTGAAAGCTTGATCCACCTTGACTTGTGTTGCATCAACCAGATATTTGTCATGAGCAGCTTACCTACAGGCATATTACAAGGAAGGCAGAAGTGCATTCTACCCCCTCATTCCTGCAGAGCATTCTGCATTATGCCACTGTCATCTATGAAGTTCTGCCACATGGGGAAAATGTTGCATGTATTCTTCCATGAAGAATGAAATAAAAAACAAATTAACTTCTTAAAATGTTAACAAGATCTCAAATATTTCAGTGGGTTGAGGGCAAGTGCCATTTGATTTGTAAATATGTTGGTAATATTAATTTACAGCACCCACACATTGGTCTCAGCCCTACATCTTACCAGTTTCAAAAAACAGATTAATATGCACCTCCTTTGGAGATACCTAATGCACCAACATAACGTTATGGTTTATTTTTTTATTTTGATTATCCTCTTGCTTTTACATATATTTTATTATACCTCCATTGATTTAATGACTTACACCAGTGTAAGTGTAAACAAAATCAGGCCAGTTTCTCTCCCCCATACCTCCTGCCAACACTCTCAGATCCTTTACTAGCTATTTCCCTCCCTAAGCAGCTACTGACCTGTTAAGCTCCTTACCGGCTGCTTCTACTGGTCAGTCTTCAGCCTGTTCAGGGAGTGACTTCATCCAAGTTCATGGAAACAAAGGGCGAAAATGCTTTTGGTCATGGAGCGTGTGTGCTGTTCTCCTCCACAGTTAAAAATACGCTCTTCTGCTGCAAAACTGTGCTGGTTAGGTGTGGAGATCAGAGACATGGAGTGAGCCTTAGTGACAATCCCTCCCTGAACTACCAGGCTGTGTCTAGACTGGCCAGTTTTTCCGGAAAATCAGCCGCTTTTGCAGAAAAACTTGCCAGCTGTCTAGACTGGCCGCTTGAATTTGCGCAAGAACAATGATGATCTAATGTATGATCGTCAGTGTTCTTGCGCAAATACTATGATGCTCCTGTTCGGGCAAAAGCCCTCTTGCGCAAATGCTTTTGCACAAGAGGGCCAGTGTAGACAACCCAGAATTGTTTTGCGCAAAAAAGCCCCAATGGCTAAAGTGGCGATCGGGGCTTTCTTGCGCAAAAGTGCGTCTAGATTGGCACGGATGCTTTTCCGCAAAAAGTGCTTTTGCGGAAAAGCGTCCGTGCCAATCTAGACGCTCTTTTCCGCAAATGCTTTTAACGGAAAAACTTTTCCGTTAAAAGCATTTGTGGAAAATCATGCCAGTCTAGACGCAGCCCCAGACTGTAAGGAAATGGACCTTCACTGAGACTCAAATTCCTAGGTGGTAAAATAAGGCCAATGATACCACCCTAAGTACCTGTTGTGATAAAGTGCCTATGAAACTCAGTGGGTCCTGTGCTTCCTGGTGGATTTGCTTTTTTCAGAGGCTCACAGCAGCCCACAGTTTTAGGTACCCCACCCAGGCCTTTAATTTGCTGTTTGTTGAGCACTTTTCATCATTGGCCAGTGTATGGTAAAACAGAGAATAAACTCCAGAATCCTTTTCCCTGAGGCTATGTCTACACTGCAGGCTTTTTGCTCAAGAACAGCTGTTCTTGCACAAAAACTTGGAGCGTCTAAGCTGCATGCACATTCTTGTGCAAGTAAATTTACAGTAAAGCATCAGAACAGAGGACTTCTTGCACAAGAGTTATTCCTCTCCCCACAAGGAATAAGCCCTCTTGCGCAAGAAGGCAGTGTGGATGGACAACAGGGGTTTCTTGCGCAAGAGAGCGTCCACACTCCCCTGTACGCTCTCGCGCAAAAGCACATGGCAGCATGGACCCGCTCTTGCGCAAGACCTTTTGTGCAAAACAGTTCTTGCACAAGAAGCCTGCAGTGTAGATGTAGCCCCAGCGTAAATGGGGAGGTAGGTGTTGGGGGAAACCCAGCTCACCCTCTACCTAGGGCCCTGTGATAATAGCTGTTTGTGTGAATCCCCAACACCTGCTATAATATAGCTCCAAGATGCCTTGGCTACTTCCCCCACACCTTCCTTCTCTCCTGTTTGTTCTCCTAGTTGTGCTCTCCTTTTTACCTACTCCCAGCAGTGCTGTCCTCCTTACTCCCAACTGCATGCACCCTACCACTGCAGGCAAGCTTCTTTTATAGCCAGTCTGAATTGCTTTTCTTAATTACCCCCAGGTGTCCTAATTGGCCAAGGCTGGCCTGACTCTGCAAGCCTGGTCAATTAGCCCCAGGTGTTCCACTGCCCCTGATTGCCTCTGCTGGTTCTAAACCAGCCCCTCCCTATTACTCTGGGGGCAGGGATCTCTTCAGTCTGAGACTTGTAGCTCTCCCCTCCACTCCTTTTTTTAAATAGCCTTGGCTACATCTACACTGCAGGCTTTTTGCGCAAGAACGGCCATTTTTGCGCAAAAACTTACAGAGTGTCTACACTGCACGCGTGTTCTTGTGCAAGTAAATTTACAGTAAAGCATTGGAAAACAGGGCTTCTTCCGGAAGAGTTATTCCTTTCCCCACTGGCTGTGTCTAGACTGGCCAGTTTTTCTGGAAAATCAGCCGCTTTTCCGGAAAAACTTGCCAGCTGTCTACACTGGCCGCTTGAATTTCCGCAAGAACACTGACGATCTAATGTATGATTGTCAGTGTTCTTGCGCAAATACTATGACGCTCCCGTTCGGGCAAAAGCCCTCTTGCACAAATGCTTTTGCACAAGAGGGCCAGTGTAGACAACCCAGAATTGTTTTGCGCAAAAAAGCCCCGATGGCTAAAATGGCAATCGGGGCTTTCTTGCGCAAAAGCACGTCTAGATTGGCACGGATGCTTTTCCGCAAAAGCACTTTTTGCGGAAAAGCGTCCGTGCCAATCTAGACACTCTTTTCCTCAAATGCTTTTAACGGAAAACTTTTCCGTTAAAAGCATTTGTGGAAAATCATGCCAGTGTAGACACCAGTGTAGCCACCAGGAATAAGCCCTCTTGCGCAAGAGCTCTTCCACAAGAAGGCACTGTAGACAGGCAACATGAATTTTTTGTGCAAGAAACCCCTATGGCTAAAATGGCCATCAGAGCTTTCTTGCGCAAGAGAGTGTCCATATTGCCATGGATGCTCTTGCACAAAAGCACATCTCTTCCACAAAAGCACATGGCAGTGTGGATGCTCTCTTGTGCAAGAACTTTTGCACAAGAACTCTTGCGCAAAACTATTTTCGTGCAAGAAGTGTGCAGTGTAGACGTAGCCCTTCTGTTCTGACCCTGTTACAGTCCTTACTCTGCTTCCCCCTGCACAACTCTCCCTTCCAGGATGAGTGAGAGTGAGTGTGTGTGTGGGGGGCGCTGGCTGGCCGGCCGTGGCTGTTTTTCATATTGGGCCAAGCTGCCTCCTCTTCTCTCCTGCTGTTTGCTGGCAGCTTCCTCCCCTGTCACCTCAGCTAGCTGTTGAGGCTGCTGGGTGTGGGGATGTGTGGGGGGCCTCTGCTGTGCTGCCCTGCCACTGGGTGGGGGAGGGAGGAGGACCCCTTCTTCCATCTTCTTGGGGGTCTACCTGGCCCCATCTTCATTGCTGAAGGCCTGGACTCCCCTGTTCCTGCTGTTCCCTCTGACACAGAGGAGGTAAGGGGGCTACCTTAGATCATCTCCTGGGGTCCTCTCTCCCCACAGCTTGCTCTGTGGTGGAGGTGTTGGGGGCAGTTTGTAAGGGACCATCTGGGTCCCTAAGTGGTGGCTAGTACAGCTCTTGTGGGGCACTGGGGGTGGGGGGTGCTTCACTGCCTCCTGGTTCCCCCTCCTCCCCTGCATTTCTACTAATGCTGCTAACGCCACTGCTGCTGCTGCTGCCTCCCCAGCCTCTGCTGCAGGGGCCTTTTTCTGTTCTTGGGCCCACTGCTTGCCCTCCCCCTCCTCTGCTCCTTTTGCTCTACTGGGCCCTGCAGCAAATGCTTTGCTACTCAGGCATTGTGGGCACACTTGTCCTCTCCCCCAACTAGCAGCGTCTAGCTGCCCTCTACCCTTTCTAGCAGCAAGCCCTTCCTTGCTGCCTACTTTCCCTCTCCATTGCCTTCCCTCCACTTTTCCTGTGTGCCCATGCTCCCTTTTTCTCTTGTTTGGTGCCTGAGTCTCTCCTTTTAAGTTACTCTCCCCCAATGCACAGTTTCACTTCTCCCATGTTTTTGTTAATATAGTCTACCTCCTCCTCACCTCAGTGCAGCCAGAGGAACTGGTCTCACCATCTTGTGCTGGGAGTTGTACCTCTTATTCCTTTATCCCCTTCTTCTAACTGCAAGCGTCGTTAGTCCTGCTCGGGCTCCGCTGAACCCAGATGAGCATGCAGGCAGTGTGGCAAGGCCAGACCCATGGAGAAGAGGGTGGTGGGGTCAGTGATGGGACTCGAACAAGTTCTCCCTTCCCCTGCTGTCCAGCCCATGTCTTCCCTCACCCTCCCACCCTGCCTTTGTCCCCTGGTTCTTCTTCCTCTAAAGTCTAGCCCTCCTTCTCTGAGGGCTGGGAGCTCACCATGGGGAGGCACCGCAAGCATGCCTGGCACTCCATGCCACCTACTGAAGGGGAGGATACCCTTCTTGTTCCTCTGGGGTGGATGTTGGAGCTAGGCCTCCCTCTGAGCTCCCAGATGCTTCACAACACTGCTAGGTGGCTGAGGTGACTGCCGTTTGCAGAGGGGGTAAATGTCTCCCTCTCGGAGTCCCTGCATGGGGAGGCCATGAAGGATACTCCCACTATGCCCGCTTCCACTGTGCCCTCCTCCTGTGTGGAGGCAACCACTGACCCTGCCATCGACAAGGGCCACCACATGGTGGCAGGCAGTGGACTCGCCTTCCTTTCGCAGGAGGTTGAGGCCCTAGGTTTTACTCCAGCTGCCTCAGAGGGGGATCATCTTGTCCTGGAGGCATGACAGCCGCCCTCTCCTTCTCCTTCTGACCCGCTATCCTCCCCTCTCCCTGCCTCCAAGTTGCCTCAGGGTGCGACCATCTGCCTGGCTGTCAGTAGCGCTTCAGCCGTGGCCACTGAGCCTCTGGGTGCTTCTAGTGGGTGGGAGTTCCCATTGTTCCCCATCACCCCCGATGCTGGGGCCTCCGGTGCTGCACACCCTGTGGTACTGGGGAGGCACTAACCACCCCTACCACTGCTACTGATCCCCTGCCCTGCGAGGAGGGACCATGTCTCAGTGCCTCTTCCACTGAGGCTGCTGACCCTGTATCCACTTCAACCCCTGTTCTACCGCTGTTCCCTGCTCAGCCCCTCTCCCAACTGAACTTCTCACTCCTCCTCCTATTCCCTTCCTATTCTCCCTCCACCACTGCCCCATCTGTCTTCGCAGAAGGAACTTCAGGTTCCCTGCTTTCCTATATCAGTCGGTCGCGGGGCCTACAGGGGGGTCTGGCCCGAGGACATTCGGGTGCCTGAGGCCCAAAGCTCAGTGTGCTGAAGGACAAGATGTGCGGCTTCTAGGAGGACATCTGTGGCTCCAAGAACAAAGTGGCTCTTGCCCTTCAGCCACTGGGGAGACTTCCATCTCGTCCTCCAAATCGTAAGGGCCATTTTGGGGGAGGGTAAAGGGACTGGGTGGCAGGGGGCTGTGGCCTACCAGTGGGCTCATGGCTTCTGTGATACCCTGCTCACATTTGGGTATGGTCACGGTTTGCTGCGGGGCCCAATGAGGACTGACAGCACTCCTGCCAGTGAGGATCTTCCCCAGCTCTCTCAATGCTGCTGTTCATCCTTGCCACTCTGAACATCTGGGGCTGTAGATGGGGTCTCTGCAGGTGTCAGGTGCTCTACTTTCAGGAGGGGGCACTCTGTCATTTTCCTGCAGAAGACCCACACTGCTCTGGCCACCGAGACTGGAGTAGGGGAACAGTGTCTATTTCAGCCATCTGTCAGCTTGTCAAGCCAGAGTGGCAAACCTGTTCTCCCTGAACCTACAGCCCAAGGTGCTGGGGACTGCCAAGGTTGTGCAGGGTCGCCTGCTGCACCTCCGGGTTCAGGCGGAGGGGCTGACATTAACTCTTATTGACATCTACGTGCTGATGTCTGGCCCAGAGAGACTCTGATTCTACCAGCAGGTGTCTGCTTTCCTTGGTTCTCTGGATCCTCACAAATGCCTGGTCCTGGGTGGGGATTTCAACTGCACCCTGGAGGAACAGGACTGAGCAGTGCCAGGCTGCTGCAGATGTCCTTAGGGAGGTAATAGACCAACAATCCCTGGTGGATGTCTGGTGTGACCACCACCTGGACAAGGACATGGCATTCACCTTTGTCCAGGTGGAGGGTCAATGGTTATTTCACTCCTGGTTGGAATGCATTATCTTTCTTGTCATCTTTCTCGGGCCTGCTCCTCCAGCATTTGGCTGGCCCCATTCTCAGACCACCACTTGGTGGCCATGACGGCCTCTATTTCTTACTGGCATTTCAACTATAGCTTGCTGGAGGACATGGGCTTGCTGAAGGAGTTCTGGCTGACCTGACGTGGGCAGTGGTGCACCTTTGCCTCAGCAGTGGTGGTGGGATGTGGGGAAGGTGTGCACATGGCTCTTCTGCCACGACTACACCCGGGGGATGGGGGAGGGGGCAGCGGGATGTGGTGATAGAGCAGTTGGAATGGGAGGTTTTAGAGCTAGAGAGGTGGCTGGCCACCGGCCCCGGAAATCCATCACTCTGAGGAACATACTGGGAGAAGTGGGAGGAACTCCGTGCCCTCAATATCCTTTGGGCCTGGGGTGCCTTTGTTCGTTCTCACGGCTCCTGCTGCTTCTACACCCTGGAGAAAAAGAGGGGGGATTAAAAGCACATCATCTGCCTTCTGGCAGAGGATAGCACCCCCTCCCTCACAGATCTGGTGGAGATGTGCGAGAGGGCTCGAGCCTCCCTGGATCTGACAGACGCCAATGCCCACAGAGTTCTCTGGAACAAACTCCCAGTGGTCAGCGCAGGCGACTGGGACCGGCTAGAACTGCCCCTCTCTCTGGTTGAGTTCTCGGAAGCCCTCAGTCTCATGCACGCCAAGGCTGACAGTGGAGTTCTACCATGTGTTCTGGGGCATTCTTGTCTCAGTCCTTATCAGTGTCTGGGCTGAGTCCTTGGAGAGCGGGGTCCTCCCTTTATCGTGCAGGTGAGGCGTGCTCACCTTGCTGCCTAAGAAGGGGGACCTCCGGATCTAAGGAATCAATGTACCGTCTCGCTTCAAAGCATGGAGTATAAAATCATCACCAAGGCCATCTCACTGAGACTGCAGTCCATGCTGGCAGATGTGGTCCATCCAGACCAGAGCTACACCATCCTAGGCCCCTCCATCTTCGATAACCTTCATCTGGTCTGGGATCTCATAAAGTTTGGGTATAGGGATGATCTGTCATTCGCCATCCTGTTCTTAGATCAGGAGAAGGCATTCAATCGGATGGACCATGGGTACCTCCTGGGCACTCTGTGGACCTTCAGCTTCGAGCCGCACTTTGGGGTTTCTCTAGGTACTGTAAGCTTCCACAGAGTGCTTGGTCAAGCTCCACTGGATCCTGACCGCACCAGTCAGCTTTGGTCAGGGAGCATGTCAAGGCTGTCCACTGTCAGGTCAGCTGTGTACTCTGGCCATCGAGCCCTTCCTCCATCTCCTTCATGAGAGGTTGACGGGGTTGGTGCTCTGTGAGCCGGAGATGCGGCTGGTCCTCTCAGCGTATGCCGATGACGTGCTCCTCATGGTGCAGGACCTGGGCAACCTGGCATGGGTGGAGGCCTGCCACGCCGTTTACTCGGCAGCCTCCTCCACCTGGGTCAACTGGGTCAAGAGCTCTGGCCTGGTGGTCGGGGCTGGGGTGGCAGGCGAGCTCCCTCCCACCCATGTGTTAGACCATCCGGTGGAGTGTGGGTCCACTGCTCTATCTGGGTGTTTTTCTCTCTGCCACGCATCCCTCCCCACCAGAGAACTGGCAAGGTTTAGAGTCCAGGGTGGCTGAGCAGTTGTGGAGATGGACGGAACGGCTCCAGTGCCTCTCCCTGCATAGGAGGGCACTGGTGCTTAACCAGCTGGTCCTGTCCATGCTCTGGCACTGTCTCAACACCCTGGTCCTGACCCTGGGTTTCCTGGCTCAGATGCAGCAGCTGATGCTGCAGTTCTTCTGGCCAGGACTGCATTGGGTCTCTGAAGGGGTTCTCCATCTCCCCCTGGAGGAGGGAGAACAGGGCTTGACATGTTTGCACAGATGAGCTTGTACAGATGACTCTTTCCGTGGTTCAAAAGGGTGGTTCATGTCCTCCGCCTCCAGGCCCAGCAGAGGCTCCTATATGATGCAGGTAGTCTGGCATGGAGCATGTGGGTGCACACTTTCCTTTGCCACTTCTGAGGGCTCTGATATGAGCGGCAGCTCCTTTATTTGAGAGGTCTTCTGCAAAACCTCTCTGAGCTGCCGGCCTTCTACCAGGACCTCCTCCGGACCTGGAAGCTGTTTTCAGTGACTAGGTCCTTGGAAGCCACCCTAGGGGCAGACCTCCTCACGGAGCCCCTGCTACACAACCCCATCTTTGTGTGCAGGTGATGGAGTCCCCTTGGTGCACCAGAGGTTGGTCCTGGCAGAAGTCACCAGGATTGGTGATCTAGACTACGAGCTTGGAGACTGGGTGGGTTCTCTGGCTCTTGCCCAGTGCATGGGGTTCTCTACCCTGCATATTCCCCAGTGCGTACTTTAGGAGGTAGGGGACGCTTTGCCACCCACTGCTCCGGTTCATCTCGACAGGATCCTGTGAGAGGGTGCACCCTACCCGTCCCTCACCTCTAGCCCTCCTGATCTCTCCAGAAGCCCTGCATGCGTTCCCAACCACCCTTTTGAACCATGGCAAGAGTCATCTGTACATGCTCGTGCTTCACACTCTTCACTTACCCACTCTTGTGTCCTGCCCAGATACCCAGTGGTGGGACCTTTTACCACCAGTAGAGGGCGGGGAGCCCTGGTGGGCCACTCTCTATCTACCTTGGTTCCGTGGCCCACCAGGGACATCAGCTGGAGAATCCTCCACGGCTCTGAGAGCACGGGCATGTACTTGGCTGGTTCACCCCTGTTCCCCTTCTGTGGCGTGAGGGAGACCCTGGTGCACATTTGTCTCAAGTGTGCCAGGTTACAGTCCCTCTTTCAGCTCTTCCAGAACCTCTTGTTGAGGTTCTGGCTGCACTTCCCCTCTCCCCTATTGATTTATGCACACCCCATCCGTGGCCCCACAAAGTTGTGGGACCTCCTCGTCAACCTCCTCCTGGCTATGGCCACAATGGCAGTTTACAAGACCAGGGAGTAGAGATTGACTGAAGGAGGGGCCCGCGACTATGGAGTATATTTCTGCTCTTGTATCCTTTCATGCATTCGGGCAGAGTTCCACTGCTCGGTGTCCGCATCAGCTCCCTTGTTTTGATCCTATAACCTCCCCACCCATCCCTGTTTTCTCTTTATTTGTCCCCAGTAATCATTTGGCATTCTGGGCTCTATGGACCCTCCCTGTAGGCTGCGGGAAGGTCCTTTAGATATGGGCAGCTTAATGCTTGCCTGCCTCCCAGAATCTAATAGACTACTTTTTTTATAGCCTTCTGTTCTGACCCTGTCACGCTGTGAACACAACATGAGCTAGTGTCTTTAGATTTTGATAGCAGCCTTTAACTACCTGAAGGGTGTTCCAAAGAGGATGAAAGGAGCTGTTCTCAGTAGTGACAGAACAAGGAGCAATGGTCTCAAGTTGCAGTGGGAGAGATCTAGGCTGGATAGTAGGGAAAAACTATTTCACTAGGACGGTGGTGAAGCACTGGAATGGGTTACCTAGGGAGATGGTGGAATCTCCATCCCTAGAATTTTTAAAGTCCTGGCTTGACAAAGCCCTGGCTGGGATGATTTAGTTGGGATGGGTCCTATTTTGGGCAGGGAGTTGGACTCAATGACCTCCTGAGGTCTCTTTCAAACTTACGATTCTAGGATTTCACTGTACTTCAATACTGAACCCAATTACAAATGGAAATACTGAGGCAGAAGGGTTGAGTGATGTTTGTCTAATGCACAGTAATGTTGTAAAAGGTAGCCAAAGTGTTAAAGAAATACAATATTTTCTTAAAGCCAGTCAGTGTCAGAAGCGAGGCCAGAGCTCAGGATTTTCCAGCTCTCTGCTGTCTGATGGATCCACTGGAATAGGGATAACATTTCTGTTTTTCTTTCTCCTCTTCTTGCTCATCAGCTCTTCTTCATTCCTGCCTTTGGCCATACCTCTCAAGATTCCTGCATGACATGGGACATCCCACATCTGGTCCCAGGTTTAACAGTTGTCCAAAGGTCTCTCATTTCATTGCCTCAGGGATCTGGACACAGGATACCTTCTTCCCTGCTTCATGCAGCAACGCTTCCACCTGCTTCCTTTCAGGGTTGTGTGCAACTGAGAGATTGCATGGGGCTGTAGGGGATTAGGTCCGGCTGCAGCAGTCATTAGTTTGTGCAAGCTCCATGGGGGAGGGCAGGGATGTCTGTGAGGGAAGAGGAATGGGAATGGGGTCTCTCTGACACAACACAACAGTGAGCATGACAGTAGATTGGGCTTTATTTTATTGTGGCTTTCAACGTAAAATATGTTTCAGTACACACAATCACTATTTAGTTTCATTATAATAAATTCCAAGTAGTTTACATGCTTGTACATAAAACAGTGTGTGCAATAAAAAAAATTGATGTCCCTCACTGTGCCCTTCGTTTCAAGGAATACTGTCCCTCATTGCCACTTACTTTGAGAGTCACTGGCCCCTCCTTTCAGAGTCCTTCGACTGAAGTATGTTAGTGCTCTTGCTCTAAAGTTTGACCCATTATCTTCTTGTTGCAATTTGTTTGTTTGATGCTTTGTTGTTAGGATTCCTCTTAATGCAGGTAGGACCTGCTGGTACGATGGATGTGAAAAGAGAAAGATTCTTGGCCAATCATAGTCAGCTTCCACTAGGGATGTTAAATATCGGTTAATTGAATAGTCGGGTCACCTCATGAATTCTTATCAGTTACTCAACTATTCTATAGTCCCCGGGGGTGGGCCTGGTAGCCAGTGCTCTCTGGCCCCACTCCCAAAGAGTCCCCTACCACTCCACGCTGCTGCCTCTGTAGTGTGGGGTGCCAGGCAGGAACTGGTCTGCGAGGAGAGCCAGTTTAAAAACCGGCTCTCCTCGTGGACTGGCTGCCTGATACAGAGGCAGCAGCGTGGGGTGGCAGTAGCCCCTATCCAGGGGATCTGAGCTCCCGGACCCAGTGCAAACCAGAACTCAGCCAGGCTGCCTGTCCGCCTGGCTCCTAATACACTTTAAATGCAGAGCTGCAGCAGGGGTAGGTCCTGGACCCATCACAAGCTAGGACTGAGCTGGGCTGCTGCCCAATCTGCTAAAATATTTACTGGTGAGGGCGGGGGGAAATGCATGTAGTCTATAGCATTAACCTATAAGCTTTTGCTTATTGGTTAATCAATTACGCTATTACATCCCTAGCTCCCACATTGGTGTACTATGCTTGTGAAAGATAAAAAGCTGTTGTTAATGTGTGGTTATTGTAGGAGGCTGGAGCCCATTGCTTGGTGGCTCCCTGGAAGGTGTTTTAGAAAGTTACAGGATGTCATACACCTACTTGAGAGAATTTTGCTCTGGTCTATGTTTCCCATTAGGTGGAATCATTCCTAAGTAGAGGAACACTTGGGGGGTGAGGTTCTGTAAATTCCCTAAGAGCCACAACACAGAACTTACAGGCCTGACAGAGGTCAGATTGCTTTAAGCCACTTTGGTGTTCTCCCAATTCAGCAGGTCCTGGGGTAACTTAGATTACCCAGGGAAAAGATGTGAGGAGGAGAGTTAAGCTCTCAGGGATTGCTTCAGAGAAGGAAATGGGGAAGAAGAGGAAAAGCTAACAAATATTGAGAGAGCATTGGGAGAGAACCAGTAGTCCACAGGGTGTCAATGAGCAAGGAGGGAGCAAGGTTACATGCTGCAGGGAAATGAAAGAGGACCAGGCTTGGAGAAGTGGCCAGGAAGATACTATAACCTTGGTGAGAACAGTATAAGAAGTATGTCAGCAAGTTAAAGAAGTATGAATTGGCTAAATGGACTACAAGGTGCATAGAAAGCTGGCTAGATTGTTGGGCGCAACGGGTAGTGATCAATGGCTCGATGTCTAACTGGCGGTCAGTATGAAGCGGAGTATCCCAAGGGTGGGTTCTAGGGCCAGTTTTGTTCAACATCTTTGTTAATGACCTGGATGGGGGTGGATTGCACCCTCAGCAAGTTCACAGATGACACTAAGCTAAGGGGAGAGGTAGATATGTTGGAAGGTAGGGATAGGGACCAGGGTGACCTACACAAATTTGGAGAATTGGGCCAAAATAAATCTGATGAGGTTCAACAAGGACAAGTGCAGAGTCCTGCACTTGGGACAAAAGAATCCCAAGCATTGTTACAGGCTGGGGACTGACTGGCTAAGCAGCAGTTCTACAGAAAAGGACCTGGAGATTCCAGTGGATGAGAAGGTGGCTAGGAGTCAACAGTGTACCCTTGTAGCCAAGAAGGCTAATGGCATATTGGGGTGCATTAGGAGGAGCATTGCCACCAGCTCTAGACAAATGATTATTCCCCTTTATTCGGCACTGGTGAGACCACATCTGCAGTATTGCGTCCAATTCTGGGGCCCCCATTGCAGAAAGGATGTGGACGCACTGGAGAAAGTCCAGCGGAAGGCAACAAAAATGATTAGGGGGCTGGAGCACATGACTTACAAGGAGCGGCTGAGGGATTTGGGCTTATTTAGTCTGCAGAAGAGAACAATGAAGGGGGATTTGATAGCAGCCTTTAACTACCTGAAGGGGGGTTGCAGAGATGATGAAGAGAGGCTGTTCTCAGTGGTGGCAGATGACAGAACGAGGAGCAATGGTCTCAATTTGCAGTCGGGGAGGTCTAGGTTGGATATTAGGCAAAACTGGAGTGGGTTACTTAGGGAGGTGATGGAATCTCCATCCCTAGAGGTTTTTAAGTCTTTGCTTGACAAAGCCCTGGCTTGGATGATTTAGCTGTGATTCTGTTTTGGGCAGAGGATTGGACTCAATGACCACCCGGAGTCTCTTTCAAACCTAGGATGAAACCCAGACAAGATGGATCAGGAGCAAAACTGTGGCTTAAATCATATCTTTAGGGACTCAGGTATATTTCATCTTTAATTTCCATTTGCTTTTCCTTTGGCTCTCTGTATTGCTCCGTCTTTTTCCCTGGCTGGTCCCTCTGTCTCCTTCATGCCAACCCTGCACTTGAAGCAGCTCTTTAAATGCTATGCATAAGCATAATTTGCAAAGCCTTCACCAGATGCATTCCTTTGAGTAACTGTCAGCAGTGACAGTTGTGGCTTCTCCCCATTTTGTCTGGATTGCAGTTGTGTACATATCATATCTGTCTGTATGAGTTCACTTTCCTTTTTGGTTTTTTATCCTTCCCTCAAGTCCGATGACAATTTGGGGATTGAGAGTAGCTCTAGTCCAACTCCATCCATCATCATCAACAACAACTATGGGCTCAACGCCCGTTAGTGTCCGATGCCTCCCTCACTGTTTCCTTCCATCTTTCCCTGTCCAGTGCGGAGTGGCTTTGGTGCGGAGCTAGTATGCAGTGTGGAGTGGCTTTGGTGCAGAGCTAGTCTACAGAAACTAGCTACTATATCATCTACCCATTCTCTGTGGGGTCTGCCTCTCCTATTCGGACCATCCATTATGCTGAATACCAGGGTCTTAACTTTTTGCTCGTGTTCATTCTGCAGATATGCCCAAAGAGCTGTAACTTCTGTTGTATAACCTTCTGCAGTAGGTTCTCTTTCAGCTGTATCTTCCTATGTAATTCCTCGTTGGTGCCTTTCTGCATCCATCCTATTCTCAGGATCTTTCTATAACAACTCCTCTCAAATGCCAATATCCTTCTCTTCGAATCTTTCGTTATCACCCATGTCTCACATCTGTACAGCACGCTGCTAAATACACGTTTTCAAGACGCTCAGCTTCATTCCTAAGCTAATCCCTTTACTTTTCCAGATCTTATCCATCGCCTTCAAACTCATTCTTGCTTTTGCTATTCTAGTCGCTATTTCCTTCTTACAGTATTGATTATACGTCATGTTGCTTCCCAAATACGTGACCTTCTCTACGTTCTCTAGTTCGATCCTATCTACACTGATCTTCCTTCCTATTTCCTTATCTCCAAATACCATTGTTTTTGTTTTATCAATATTCATAATCTGTCCATACCGCTTCTCTTCCTCATTTAGCACCTGCACCGTTCTCGCTAGCTTCTCTTCATCTTCCTCAATAACTATGTCCTCCGCAAACCTCAGCTTGTTAATTCTTATCCCGTGCACCGATATCCCTTTTACCTCTTCCTTGATCCCACCGTTAAAGCAAGACTAACGAACTCATGTAGAATGGCATCCAAGTAAATAGTGCTAATCTTAATGAGACCCAGACTTGCATAAGAACTGTTATTTTGGCAAGTGCCATGAATCTTTGATAAGAAGCACTGAAATGAAAGTTAATCTTATCTGTAAGGTTTTAAATGCTGTAAAAATAAAAACAGCAACATACTGAGCTCCATCCTAGCTAGCCAGAAGACGGAAATGTGCTAACTGATAGCAAGGGCAGCCCAGTTTAAATATTTCATTATATTCATGTTTGTATATATATGACATGTGCAGGTTACAGAGATATGCAGGGAAGTACATTTTTCAGAGCTGTACATGATGCTGTAGCCATGTGACTGCCTCCCATTAACGCTACCCCGGGGATTCTATGGTTCATGCTCTTTCTACCACTTTAGAAAGAAATGTACAACTGAGTGGCTTTCCAAAAGAGAATTCATACATTTTGGATGGAATTATATTTGCAGCTTCTTATCCATTTCTAATTAATACCATGTCATGGAGTACTGACACTTGGAGGGGGGCAAGTATGAGGCATTTGAATTTTTGAGGTTTGGCAAACATCTAGTTTCATTATATATTTGTTTGCATTATTTTAAGTTTAGACTGCTATAGAATAATGAAACACACAATCTAAGGATTAGAGTTGTAAGCATTTTCCTATTTAAAATACATCTGGAAATTTCATGTAGAGGAGACTGTTCCATTTCCTTTTACTGAAGTCATGTGTCACGTATTATTCTGTAGCAAAATAGTCATTCCATCCATACTGAAGAGCACTCGGAGATAGTGACCCATCATTTGCCTTTTTTTTTTCAACACATTAACAGCTACTCTGTTTCTAGATAGGGCATAGAATCAAATGAAAAACATCTTTTGACTTAGGTTCTCATAGATTCCATAGCAGAGAGATATCAGGTTTGCAACAATCACTATAGTACTAATCACTATAGCACTATTGTACTGTATCATTTGTTTTTGTTAACAAGTAGTTATGAGAGTTGACATAAAAAAAATGCCCTAAGGTAAAGAAATTACAAGAAGTGACATGAATGCAATTATAACCTGGGAAATATAGACAGCTGTGGTAATAATAAGATCATATTAGTTTTACTAAAAGGGTTGCATTTTATGTGTATTTCATTGCCACTGAATGTATCTGCTATATAGTACAAAATGCACAGCCAAAGATATTCCTTTTACCTAGTATTGTCACCTTCAAAGGATTGGGGCCTGATTCTCAGTTATGCTAAGGCCACATAATGCCACTCAGACACTGTACAAGATGAGAGGGTGAGAGGAAATTTACAACCTCTTTTTAACCATTGTAAGGCTCCTTTATACCTCACAAGCAGCATAAAGGACCTTAGCAGTGTGAATCAAGCCCCTAAAGTTGGCATTCCAAAGGAAATTACTGCATCAGATCACAGTAGAGGCTAAAGCAGGAACCATCAGAAACAGAGTTTAGTTCTTCTTAACGTGCTACTTAAGTTCCTTTTTTCCAACAACAAAAATGAATAACATTGACAGACTAGGTAAAAATTTCTTTTCGTATCTCTGCCAAAGCATCTCAGTCCTGACTTGCAGCCTCCTCTGCTTTTTCATCCTTTGAGCACAAAAAGAGATAGCTACTCTGAACTATTCCACATGGCAAACCAGATCTCCGTGTCTTGCCAAATTGAATTGTGGGCAAGATGTGGCCAAGGAGCAACAGTATTAGGAAGGGTCTGTAAGGCATTTTTCTGTCTCTCTCACTGTGGAGCTGTCTGGGGGGGCAAATTGACCTCCTACATCAATTCCACTAATTATATGCCTTGGCATATAATCCCCAAACCCATCAATGGTCCTGTACCACCTTAGAGAATCTGGCTTGGCCAGATTCTTCCTTGACTTGCAGTGCAAAGTGAATGTAAATTGCTGCCATTTCCTGTTAGTAGCATTTGACATCTTAGCTCACATGCTTGTGGACTGGTTCATGTGACTCTTCAATGTGCTAGCAATGGAGAATCTGACCTCTAATGTTAAGTATTTTTTAACATGCTGATTAATACCTAAAGCACACGAGCCGTTTTCCATTAAACAAGATACAGACCCCAGAATCTGACAATTCAGCAATGTGAAATTACTCTTCTCCTAGCCTATGTTTTGAATAGGCTATTCTGAACTGTTTGGTTTGATTCAGTTTAACTAACATAATTAATGGAACTTCCAGTTTCATTTGGGCTCCCCTCATGTTTTCTAACAGACCTGATGGCTAGGAAGATTCTTTTGGGCATACATCGTTCAGTTCCCTTTGCTCATTTTCATCCTCTTACTCGTAGCAATACACTTCTGGGTCATCCTAGACTATTCCCATTGCTCTCTGTGGTTTATGCTCTTCAGTTCCGTAGAGTTCCCTTTAGTTTCCTATTGGCTTGCTCTCCTGTGCAGAGAAGCTCCAATGCTCTTTAGGAGGAAATGTTCTGGTAGGACTAGCAGAGCACCACCAAAGCCTGAAGGATTCCCTGATGCTGCTTTTAGTCATCAAAACAGTTACCCCCAAAAAGGTAGTGAAAGTGTGAGCAGAGACGGGGGGAGGGGCAATGTCAAGTGGATCTCTGTTTCTAAGTGTTGAGAGTTTTGTTGTGAGAAGGTAAGGTTTTTTTATTACACCTGTCTGTGCTTGTGGAGTAAGCTGATCCCTCTTTTGTCAATAGCCTGGTGCAAGTACCCTGTGTGAGGTAAGTGTTTGCTTGGGAGCTGTGTAATGCAATGAATGTCACTTTCTCATTGGTGGTGTTGGCAAATGTTTTCACTGGACTTGGAGTGTTTGGAGTTCTTGAAACCATCCAGGTCTCTGGTTTACTATTGGGCCTTCTCATCAAGGAGGAGTTGTTGTATTGTCTAACTAGAAAGTTGAATGAGAAATTTAAAGCCTTGTGAAGCTTGGGCTTTGATTAAAATTTTGTAGATGACAAGGAGAACATGAGAACATAAGAACATAAGAATGGCCATACTGGGTCAGACCAAAGGTCCATCGAGCCCAGCATCCCATCTGCCGACGGTGGCCAATGCCAGGTGCCCCAGAGAAGGAGAACAGAAGACAATGATCAAGTGATTTATCTCCTGCCATCCATCTCCTGCCCTTGTTATGAAGGCTAGGGCACCATACTTTATCCCTGGCTAATAGCCATTTATGGACCTAACCTGCAAAAATTTATCAAGCTCTTTTTTAAACCCTAATAGAGTCCTGGCCTTCACAGCCTCCTCGGGCAAGGAGGAGCATGAAGCATGTGCATGAATACATAAACCAGAAATGCATTTTTATATGCTGTAATCAAGTTATATTTAGATTGTTATTGTTTATTTACAACACAAGTACCTAGGCTCTAGAGAGAGAGCAAGCAAGATATGGAATTAGCAATGGGAGAAAATCCTGCACAGGCACAGAGGGTCATGTATTGTTCTGATGAATGGGCAGGGCAGGCTACACAGTTCATGAAGAGTAACACCCAACTCCATTGTGGCTCTCTGGGTATGTCTACACTGCAGCGTTTTTCCGGAATAACAGCCATTATTCTGGAAAAACAATACTTGCGTCCACACTGCAATTGCATTCTTTTGACAAAGTCAAAAGAACGGAGAGGTTTTTCCGACGGTGGTAAACCTCTTTCTATGAGGAAGAACACCTTTTCCGAAAAAGCTTTTTTGGAAAAAGGTATGTGTGTGGATGCGGAAGAGGGAGTTCTGTCAAAAAAAAGAGACCTCCAGGAAATAACACAGATACCCTGCTGGCCCTCCATCCAAACTCATCACAACTCTATAGTTCCTGTCTCCTGGCAGTTCTTAAAGCTGTAGACACCCTGGACAAGGCTGGTGGCAGGAAGTCGGCCCTTGGAGCTGCACCTCACTGTGCCACTGCCACACTTCTGGGCACCCACGGCCCAGCCTCAAGCCCCCGAGAGCCCTCTGGCCCTCACACAGGGCATGCCCAGGGCTCCCAGGAGCCTGCCGGGACACAAAAAGGTGTGTGCTGGCATGGTCTGGGGCAGAGATTCTGGCCCTCCTGGAGGTCTGGGGCGAGGAGGAGACCCTGCAGGCTCTCTTCTCCAGAAGGAACAGACATCTATGGCTGCATGGCCAAGGCCCTGGCTACGAGGGACCACCACCCGCAGGAGCTTTGAGCAGGTCTGGAGTAAAGTGAAGGAGCTGCGGCAGGGCTACACCAGGGCCAGGGAGTGCAGCTCTCGCTCTGGGACAGAAAGAGATTCCTGCTCCTATCAGAACAAGTTGCACTGCACCCTGGGGGCCAGGTCAGCCTCTTCCCCACTCTTGGTGGTGGACTCGGGCCTGCAGACACCCACTGTTGCCTGCCCGGGGGTCCAAGGTGTTGAAGAGGAGGAGACAGCCAGTACCATCACCCTAACCTGGAGCTGGTATCCCAGGGCCTGGATGTCTCCCAGGCATCCTCTGAGGCTGGGGAGGGATTATCAGATGGGGCTCTTAGTTTTTCACAGACACCTCAAAAAAGATATATTGGCATTAGAAAAGGTTCAGAAAAGGGCGACTAAGATGATTAGGGGCTTGGAAAGGGTCCCATATGGGGAGAGGCTAGAGAGACTGGGACTTTTCAGTTTGGAAAAAAGGCGATTGAGGGGCGATATGATAGAGGTATATAAAATCATGAATGGTGTGGAGAAAGTGATTATAGAAAAATTATTTACCTTTTCCCATAATAAAAGAACTAGGGGACACCAAATGAAATTGATGGGTAGTAGGTTCAAAACTAATAAAAGGAAATTTTTCTTCACACAGCGCACAGTCAACCTGTGGAACTCCTTGCCCGAGGAGGCTGTGAAGGCCAGGACTCTATTAGGGTTTAAAAAAGAGCTTGATAAATTTTTGCAGGTTAGGTCCATAAATGGCTATTAGCCAGGGATAAAGTATGGTGCCCTAGCCTTCATAACAAGGGCAGGAGATGGATGGCAGGAGATAAATCACTTGATCATTGTCTTCTGTTCCCCTTCTCTGGGGCACCTGGCATTGGCCACCGTCGGCAGATGGGATGCTGGGCTCGATGGACCTTTGGTCTGACCCAGTATGGCCATTCTTATGTTCTTATGTTCACAAGGCAGGGGAGGCAGGCGCTGAGGGGCTGAGGTGTGATCATCGCTCAGCCGTCTCAGCCTGGCCCTTGCACTGCAGTTCGTGCACATGAATGCATGTGCAGTGCCAGTCTGCGCCACACAGCCCAATGCAGCAGCCCTAGAGCTCCTGCTCACAGGCTCTGGGGAGACCACACACACCTCTGACCCCCAAAAGGGTACACCCTCCCAACACCAGCCACTGCTGGAAGCAGGCTGGGGACAAGGGTGCCCCTACACAGACCAAAGAGTGCCGCACATGACTCATAGACTCATAGACTTTAAGGTCAGAAGGAACCATTATGATCATCTAGTCTGACCCCCTGCACAATGCAGGCCACAGAATCTCACCCGGGCGCCACTTGCTCCCGGGGACAGCGCTGTGAGGCGCAGGTGTGTGTGTGGCCCCCCATGGAAGGCTCCAGGCCTCTCTCCTGCCCATGGGATCCCAATGTGGCTGGACACTTCCCTTGCCAGGATGATGACTAATGGCGGACCCCAGTGTGGACCGAGCTCATGCCGCAGGGCAGCACCATGTGTGCCACCATCTGGGAGATGATGGCATACCCGGCTCCTGTCCCTGCCATGCCTGCCCCCACTTTCCCTGCCATCCCTCCCTCTGCTATGCCTGACCTCGCTCCAGCCCCCCTCCCTTCCCCTGCCTAACTGGAACACAGAATGCACATACCTGTCTTGGCCCCCGACCACCTTGCCTCAGAGTACATCAACCACAAGGGGTACTTCTCCATGGTGCTGGTGGACCACAAGGGCTGTTTCACTGATATCAACATGTGGGCACGATGCCCACATCTTTAGGAACTCGTGCCTCTTCTGAAAGATGCATGACAAACTTATTTTCCCAGACCAGAAAATACAGGAAAATTACCATTACAGATGTGGAAATGCCAATTGTGAGCCTTAGTGACCCAGCCTACCCCTTGCTTCTGTGGCTCATGAAGCCTTGTTATGCTTATAAGAAGCACACGGGTCCTTTTTCAGGGGGATAAGGCAACATTTATTGATAACATAACAAAGTAGCATATGTATACACACACATACACATCCCGCTGATGGAATAGTTACCAGTCGGTTGCTCGGCCCGACTTATTGGCCAGATAGGTAAGGTGCGAGGGAGGGAGCTGGGTTCTTGTCAGTCCAGACTGATGCTTCTCTTGGTCTTGATCTTAGCAGGACCAAACCTGAAGAACCATACAAGACACCCCTTCTTTTATAGTCTTTTCCTTCCATGCAAGTCTATGTATTTTGCCTTGTCAGGCCTTAATCAGTCACTCAGCATCACGATCAATCTTCCTACAACATATGCTTATTGGGAAGAAGTTGTTCTCACAGTCATTTGATATCCATATGCTGACAACCCCTCGGGGGTGTTGTCCTTCCACCAAAAGTTATCGGTTACCTATCAAGGGGTGCTTGCCACTAGCTTCAGGGTTCGTCAGTCTGCCCTGGTAGTCTGTATCTTCAGTGTGCTTTCACTTAGTTAATAATTATTTGGTGCTTCTGAGTCTCCGGCCCCTCTTCTGACCATTTGAGCATGCAGTGGCCTTCACACTTATCTCTCCTAAAATATTCTCTCTCTCGTTCACACAAACAGTACATTTACAGAATTGCAGCATAGAACAAAGGGTACTTCTAATCACTTTAATAAATTTACAAAGTCTTTCAACATTAAACTTCTTTCTGTCTACTTCAAGGCCTTGCCTAATATTAACATCACTATGTATTACAATATTCCATCTCTTCACTTCAATATGCTAACATCAATCAGAGCTGGAGCTAAGTTAACAAAGCTGCCTGGCCTATCTGAGGCCTACATCTTGTATTTAAGTTTAATCCAAACCTTTTGCTATAACATACATTTATTATAACTGACTGATTAGCTACAAAATTCCAATTCCAGTGCCACAGCCTTACACAGGCAACCTGGACCCCAACAAGGAGGGATTCAACAACAGGCTGAGCAGGTGCAAAATGGTGGTGGAATGAACCTTTAGATGTTTAAAGGGGAGGTTCAGGAGTCTCCTTACTCAGTTGGACCACAGCGAATGCAACATTCCCAAAATTGAATCCATTTACTCATAGAAGCAGCATGTGTGAGGTGCTGCACCAGACTGTCTGCTCTCCTTCTTTGCTTTATGGTAGGACCAGCGCAGCTCCTTGATTTTTACTCTGTACTGCTTGGTATCCTTAGAATAGCCTTTAGCCACCAGACAGGCTTAGTAGTGTGAACACATCACTTGGAAGAGCGACCATATGTGGCTAAAGTTGATGGAAAGTTCTAGTGTAGACCATGCCTAAAGGATTTTCCCAAATAAACTGAGTGTTTATCAGCTTTTCCAAACCATGAACTAATGCAGTAAGTGTCCTGGAACATTCCTTTCAACAGTGTGCTGTCTGCAGCTACATCTCCTGCTATTCAAGAGTGCACTGAAACCCTGCACACTGGAAAGCTTTACTGAAGAATCCCTTTTCCAGGGAAATGCAGTGTTCTCCCAGCCCCTGGGAAATATAGTGCTCTGAAGAAGTACACTCTTGGAAGCTGAAGTAAACATATCATCCTCTTTCAAAAACACAAGAATGGTCCCTCTTAGACATTTTCTTGTGCTTGAAACATGCTCTTGTTGCTGACAGCCCCATCCTCCCTCTGCCACTCTTCTGCTCATCACTTGTTTCTCCCACATGTAACATCCTGACAAGTTAATATTATATACTCTTGGGAGGCAGTTGGTCTTTAACTCTGTGCCTATACAGTGCTTAGCACTTAGTTGCCTGGACCTAGAGGGAGCCTTTTTGTGCCACTGTGATACAAATGATTGTAATTTTTCTCAGTTAAGTTTTAAATATCCCAGCGTCAAGTCATCCAACATTCCTTTTGGGATGCTCATCTGCAGCATACAGGATTTCACCATTTATACTAATGTTCATTCTTCATTTACCTTATCTTAATTTAATTCCATTACTTTTACTGATGTGCCTGGACAATTCTTTTCCTTACTTGAAGTTTACACCTTTCATACACTAAAAAGAAAGTAGAGTCTTCCCTCTATGCAGTTTAGCCAAGTTATATACACATAACTAGTGATGGGAAAACCCTGCGTCTTCACATTTTTGGATTTGTGTGTTTGGATGCAAATAAAAGGATCTGAGTCCACCCCGATTATTTTGATTCCGAGTCAAATTTCAATCAGGAGAGACCTACTGAAATCTTCAGAGTAGTACTCTTAAGTCTCCATGAACATTGAATTCTAAACCCACACCAATCTCTGATTTGTGTTCAATCTGCAGCACCAAAATTTAGCCTAATCCTAATCCAAACGTAGAGGAATCTTCATTGGCACATCTTTGGTTCCTCTGATGTGCCAAATGTTCAAAATCCCCTGGTTTCTCTCCCCAGTCATTAATAATTTGAGTTATGTCCTATATAGAAATATAATTTCCAAATCCCAGTTGATGTCTATTTTAGAGGGGGGAACTACTGCACAAAATATAGTTAATGATTTCACTTTTGCTTTTAATTATTGCAAGTGATATCTATTTTAGACAATGCATTAAACTCTTGTGGCAGAGTATTTCAAGGGTTCTTGCCTTAGAAATGGCTCATTACTATCAGCGCTCAACAACAGATTATACATGATTTTGGGCATTTTCCACTCAATTTTTATTTATGGTTGAATACTAGTTTCTTGTCTAGAACATTAATTTGAGAAACACCTGTCATCGTATGATTCCCTTTTAAACTTGACAAATGGTAGCTAATGTGGTATACACAAGAAGAGAAGTAGTCTTTGAAGTAATTAAGATCTAAATCATTTAGTGCTTAGATGAGTGAAGAAAATACCTTGGACTCTGGAGAATGCTGAGGAGCATAGATTTAAGGTGTTCTCTTTGGGAAAGTTTGCAGGCACAGAGGAAGGCAAATGCTGGTAGTCATAAATAGTCATTTACTTTAGCCAAAACAATGATTTAAGTGAATAGATCCTTTTGCCAGAAGCTCTCACAATTACCTATTGGAGATGTGAGCATAGTTAAATTAGTATTCTGGGCACATTCAGTTTCATCATATAATGAAAAGGAAGACTAGTATAATGAGATAACAGTGTTACATCATATAACAGAAAGGAGGCTAAACTTCAACAGGTGTCAGTCCCTATGCAGTCAGACAGTATCAACAGCAGAGAATCCTCCTTTGCAGCTTAGTCAGTGATTGATTCCTACAAACTGATCTATGGAAGCAAAGCCTAAAGAAACTCATTGATCGTGTCTGCCATTGCAAGCTATATCTGGCATGGCACCTCTAGTAACCTGCTCCCTCCTGCAAAAAGCCAGATTGAAATATGAAAACTCCACAACAGAGCAAGCCAAAGTAATATAAAAAGTGGAAACAAGGTCAAATTACAAAGGATGAATATAAGCAAACAATACAGGTATGCAGGAGCAAGATTAGAAAGGCAAAAGCACAAAACAAAGCTTAGACTTGCTAGAGACATAAAGGGTAACAAGAAGACATTCTATAAATAAATTAAAAGCAAGAGGAAGATCAAAGACAGGGTAGGCCCATTGCTCAGTGAAGAGGAAGAAACAATATAACAGGAAACTTGGGGTATGTCTGGACTGCAGCCTTTTTCTGGAATAATGGGTGTTATTCTGGAAAAAAATACTTGTGTCCACACTGCAATTGCGTTCTTTTGACAAAAAGTCGAAAGAACTGAGAGGTTTTTCCAGCGGTGGTAAATCTCTATGAGGAAAAACACCTTTTCCAAAAAAGCTTTTTCGGAAAAAGGCATGTGTGGACACAGAAGAGGGAATTCTGTTGAAAAAGAGGCCTCCAGGAAATAACACAGACTCCCTGCTGGCCACTCCATTCACAATCATCACAATTCTATAGTTCCTGTCTCCTGGCAGCTCTTAATGCCACAGGCACCAGGGATAAAGCTTGTGGCAGGAAGCCGGCCTTGGGAACTGCACCTCACCGCGCAGCTCATATTGCCACACTCCTTGGCACCCATGGTCCAGCCTCAAGCCCCCTGAGAACCCACTGGCCCTCCCAGGGAGCATGGCCAGGGCTCTCAGGAGCCTGCCAGGGGCACCAAAAGGCATGCACTGCCATGGTCTGGGGCGGACATCCTAGCCCTTCTGAAGGTATGGGATGAGGAGGAAAACTGCAGAATCTCTGCTACAGACAGCGCAATGCCAACATTTTCGGCCAGATGGCTAAGGCCCTGGGTGCCAGGGGCCACCACCCCAGAAGCCTTGAGCAGGTGTGCAGCAAGGTCAAGGAGCTGCAGCAGGGCTACACCAGGGCCAGGAAGCACAGCTTTCGCTCCAGGGCAAAATGACACTCTGCCCCTACTTTAATGAACTGCACTGCATCTTGGGGGGTGGGGCTTCCCCACCCCGGTCATGGACTGGGGTTGGAGCCATCTGTCGTCACCCGGCTGGGGGTCCCAGAGGAAGGAGGAGGAGGACACTGAGCTGGAGGAGGAGGAAGAGATGGCCAGCACTGTCACCCTCATCCTGGAGCGAGTACTCCAGGGCCTGGATGTCTCCACCAAGGTCAGGGAGGGATCATCAGGTGAGTGCTCTTAGTTTTCCATACACACAGAGCGGGGGTGGCTGGTGTTAAGGGGCTGTGAAGCAATTATCGCTTGGCCTTCTTGGCCGGGCCCTTGTGCTGCATTCTGTGCACTTGGAAGCACATGCAGGGCCAGTCTGTGCCATGCAGCCCTAGGAGGCAGCCCCGGAACACCCTGGGCTCATGCTCACAGGCTCTGGGGAGGCCAGACACACTTCTGACCCTTGGGGGGGGATGCCCTCCCACTGGCAGCCACCGCTGGAAGCAGGCTGGAGACAAGGGTACACACATGACCCCACACAGACTGAGGAGTGCCGCACATGGGCATGCCAGCCCGCTCAAGGCACCACCCGCTCCCGGGGAGACCACTGCCAGGTGCAGCTGTGTGTGTGTGGCCCCAATGGAAGCCCAGGCTGCTCCAGGCCTCTCTCCCGTCCATGTGATCCCAGTGTGGCCAGACACTTCCCTTGCCTGCTTGTCCATGGGGCGGGGTGGGAAGCATGGTTCCCTGGGCACCTCTGGGTCCCTGTGAGTCAGGGCCTGCTGTCCAGGCCACGCATGGCCTTGCTCCTGGGACATCACTGTCCTGTGCTCCGAGGACTGTTCCTCACAGCTAACAGAGGAGGGCAAGGCCTCAGGGACAGTGTCTGCATGGATGACTGACCACCTCTTCCACTTTGTTCTCCACAACTGGACCAGCCATGACTGGGGGGCGATCATGAGCAGGTGAGCCAGCCACTTGACCCGGTGAGAGCCGCAGGTGCCGGAGGGTCCACAAGGACCTCATGAAGGAGTACATGGCCATCCTCCAAAATATGCAGCAGATCCTGGCCCAGAAGGTCCAGGATCACCCCAATGGTGGACCCAAATGTGGACTGAGCTGGTGCAGCAGGGCAGCAACATGTGTGCCATCATCTGGGAGATGATGGCATACCCGGCCCCTGTTCCTGCTCCTGTCCCTGCCCCCCCACCACGTCTGTCCCAGCCCCCCCCCTCCTCCTGCCATACCAGCCTCCCCTCTCCTCCCCCTGCCATGCCTGACTCCACTCTAGCCCCCTCCCCCCATTCCCCTGTTGTCCCTGGCCCTCCCAGCCCCAAGGTTGCTGAGGACTTTGGACCTGAGGTGGAACTTTTAGCTGCACTACTCACCACTCCCAGGTCTGAGCCTCCCTCGTCCCCCCCATCCAAGTTCTCAGCCCCCCCTCTTCCCCAGTTTCTTTGATTATAAAAACATACAAAGATTTTGGTTTAACACAAACTGTTGTATTTATTCAGTGTACGTGGAAGCGGGGGGGGGGGGGGGGGGAGGGGAAGGGAAGGGTTGTTGTGGGAAAGGCATACAGAGGCAAGGCACAGGCCCCTGTTGGGGAGGCCCTGGGGAGAATTACTGGGGTCCTCCAGAGAAACTCTCCATCAGGACCTCCCTGATGCGCACCCTCCGTTGATGGGCCTGGTGGATGGCAGCTGTGCACAGCTGCTTGAAGGCCCTTTCCTCCCAGCTAGCCTCTGCCCCCCATCCCGGAAGGAAGGCCTCCCCCTTGCGCTCCACAATGTTATGAAGAACACAACAGGCCAAGTTCACATGGGGGATGTTGTCCTCCCCGACATCCAGGTGGGTCAGGAGGCACCTGAACCTCACCTTCAAGCAGCTGAAGGTGCATTCGTCCTGGATGTGGGCCCTGCCCAGGCAGGCATTGAAATGGTCCCTGCTCGGGTCCAGGTGGCTGGTGAAGGGCTTCATAAGCCATGGCATGAGGGGGTAGGCTGCATCCCCCACAATGCACAGTGGCATCTCAACATCCCTGACTATGATGTTGTGCTGGGAGGAAGAATGTGCCAGCCTCCTGCTTTGGTAGAGGCTAGAATTTCTGAAAATGCAGGCGTTATGCACCCTCCTGACCACCTGACAAAAAATGTCTGAAAACTGTCCACAGTGGTCAACCAGGGCCTGCAGGACCATTGAAAAAATATTCTTGCGGTTAATGTACTGGGTGGCTCCATGTTCTGGGGCCCGGATGGGGACGTAGGTTCCATCTATCGCCTCCTTCCCCCCTGCAGTTGGGGACGTCCAAGAAGCAAATCTGGCCATGATGGGGTCCAGCTCTCCCAGGCGTATGACCCTGCACAGCACGACGGAGTTGATGGCCCTCACCACCTGCAGAAGGAGACAAACAAAGACACAGAACACGGAATCAGAGGGGGTGCCTGAACCCTTGGGAGGTCCCTGCCCTCCTCTATGTCCTCCCCCCCCCCAAACACCCCAGGAGGCACCTCCTATGAGGCCACCCCCCCCCCTCAGGACTGTGTGAGGGTGGGATTGCAGAACCCCCCAGGGACAAGGCTTCCCCCCCAGGCCACCCTCTGCACCTCAACCCCCCTTTCCCTAGGGTCCCCCTCTCCAGTATTCCCAGCATCTGTGCTTTTTTCCTCTTTCGAAAGAACTCCCTCTTCCCCGTCCACACACTCCTTTTTCTGAAAGAGCTCTTTTAGAAATTGGTAAACCTCTTTCTACGAGGAAGAAGCCTATGTTGGAAAAACCCCTCTGTTCTTTCGATTTTTTTTTTCGAAAGAATGCAATTGCAATGTGGACGTAAGTGAAGTTTTTTCTGAAAAACAGCTGTTTAAAATAAAAAAAAAAAAAAAAAAAAAAACACACACACCACAACCCTCTGCAGTGTAGACATACCCTCAGTTCTCTCATATGCTACAGGATTATTAGTTACTTCTGAGCTGCAGAAAATGAGCCTGTGCTCTTTTTCCCTTCCTAAATCCCCCATAAATGATTGCTCCAGATTTTACTGTATAGCTAGCTTGTCAGTTCAGGAAAAAAAAAAAAACGCAATAGTTTCCATCTTGGCTTTTTAATATGGTCTCATAATAGCTAAGAAAACATTGTAAAGGATTATCACCTCTACCTTAGTCAGTCACTCCATATAGTACCAGGGCAGTGGCTCTGTGTAGATCTGTGATGGGGTGTACCAGCCCCACATTGGGGAGATAGGTCTAACCAGGCTCACCTGGTTGAGAAAGTCCGACCCCTACAGCCCTACTGGCCATGCTCAGACTGCAGCCCAAGTATAAAGGCCTGGGGAGAGGTTCAATCTGGGCTGGCTGCTGAGGAGGAAGGAGGTACTGCCTGAGCTCATGGAGGTGACCTGCCAGTGGGACTGGACCTAGAGACCAGCCAGCAAGACACCAGAGATACTGCCAAGGATCTGGAGGAAGGACCCTGGAAGTAGCCCAGGGCAAGAGATTGTATCCTGAGGAGCTCAGCATGTTGTGGTGGGATTCCCTGCTGAGCGAGCAGTGGTGAGTCCACACCACTGCTAATAGGGCCCTGGGCTGGGACCGGGTGGAATAGGGAGAGCCCTGCCCCTTCCTCCATTCCCAACTTGTGGGTGCTGCTACAGACTCTGGCTGCTAGGCTGCATTGTCCCAGTGGGAGGGGCATTTCCTAAAGACTCCGGCTGCTAGGCTGCATTGCCTCAATGAAAAGGGCATTTGCTATTGACATTGGCTACTAGGCCGCACTGCCCCAGCAAGAGGGGTATGGGTTTAGAACTGCAGTTGAGTTCCAGTACATGTGGGGGTTGAGGCATGGTTCCAAGAACCCCAGGGACATGACAGCTTCCCCCTTGGGGAAGGACGAGTACATCACCCCGTGACAGGATCTAAGAACATAAGAACAGGTGTAGTCACAAAAGACCCCACAGAATTATTCTCTGGTGTGCTGATTATGGCATTTGACACCTGCCTTCTTGTTTTGAGGCTCCTTACCACTCTGTCCTGCTGGGCCAGATCCTCATCTCCTCCAAATAAGGCACAGAGTTGGGGTTACTGCCCCCACCCCCCAATGAGCAAAGCAGACACTGAACCACTTCAGCTCTGGGGGGATGCAGTTCTATAACATGGCATTCAGTAAACCAACCCCTGAAAGATCAAAACCACAAATAAATCCATCTTTTTGGCTGTGTCTAGACTACACCTCTCTGTCGATAAAGAGGTGTAGATTAGGTACATTGAAATTGCTAATGAAGTGGGCATTTAAATATCCCGGGCTTCATTAGCATAAACATGGCCACCGCTTGTTTGCTGTTTTTTTCAAAAAAGCTCCGTTTCGAAGTCTAGACGCGGATCTGTTGAAAAATACACTCTTTTTTGAAAGATCCTGTAAACCTCATTTTGAAGAATACAGGATCTTTCGAAAAAGGGTTTATTTTTTGACAGATCCGCTTCTAGACTGCCATTTTTTTCAAAAAAGCTCCATTTAAAAAAAAAAGCGGTGGCCATGTTTATGCTAATGAAGCCCGGGATATTTAAATCCCTGCTTCATTAGCAATTTCAACATGCCTAATCTACATCTCTGTGTCTACAGAGAGGTGTAGTCTAGACTTACCCTTTCTGTGTAAATATTTTACACAGTGAAAGCTCATTTAGGTAAGTCTGTTTTAGCAATAAAAAGAGGGACATGCACACTGATTGTCTTTCCCCAAGTAACAACTATTTACACTGTCTGATAATAAACAAAAGGGTTTTTAAGTATAATCAGTATGGTTTAAGTGGTGGCAAGTGAAGACAGGCAGCTCAAAGCAAATTACTAAAAATGTAACAAAAATGCATAGCTAGTTCTAATTCACTAAAAAACTTATTGCAAGCAGATTTTTACCCTAAAGAGATGTTCTTATTTCAGGCAAGTCAAGTCAAAGATCATCTTTTATTCTAACTTGGGTCTCCAGTTCTATTTGTTTCCAAGCCAGATGAAGACCTAAAAACTTCCCCTTGCTTAAATAGACTTTCTGCTGTCAGGGAATCTTTTTTTTTCCTACATCCCTCGCCCTTCCATGGAAAATCACTAGCTCAAAATGGAATCCCAGTATAGTATGGTCAATGTTTCTCATTAGTCCAGTGATTCTTGAATTTTTTGGCCTGTGGACCACCTGGCTCAATGCATACCTTTCTGCAGACCACCAGTTGCTAATGGAAACTCACTTTTAATTACATCTGAGCCATTTTGCTAATGCTCCAGTTAGGAAGAATGATTTAATTTAAATCATAAGACAGATTAAGTGTTTTAACTTTCTCATATTAGTTTATCAAACTTTGTTTTAAATAAAGTAAAATATTAATTTATGTCCAACATACAAGGCTTCAGTGTTTTCTTTATGGCAGGGGTGGGGAACTTTTTTGGGTTAGGGGGGCCACTAACCCACAGGAAAATCAGTTGTGGGCCACACAAGTGAAAAGCAAAAGCAAAAACCCCCAATCCTCACTGATGTGGCCCCCAACTGAGACACCTCACTCCTCTGTGTCGTTCCAGCCCCATGAGGTAAGGGGAAGGGACAGGAAGGATTGAGGTTCAGGGTTTCCCATAGGCCAGATTTACTCTTTGGCATTCCGGGGTTAGTGGATTGTGAGGATCTCCTTAGGCTCTGGGTTAGGGACAAAATGAGGGGTTCAGTGTGTGGGACAGGGCTGCCAGTGAGTGAAATAGAAATGGAGGTGCAGGATCTGGGCAGGAGGAGGGTTTGAGGTCTGGGTGGGAGGTAGGGTGGAGAAGCAGGCTGGGAGTAGGGTGTCTGGACAGAGGGAGGATGCAGGAGCAAGGGAGGGTGTAGGAGCAAGCTGCGGGGACGGGGACTGAGTGAGAGGGAGTGGGGTGCAGGGGTTAGGGCATGGGGGAGTACTTACCTGACTTTGCGCCCCCATTGCTCCTGCCCAATGGCAGCAGTCTCTGGGCAGCGCATCGCTGCACTGCCATTCCCCTAGCAGGGTGGGGAGGGGGGGAACTTGGTCCCTCCCCACCTCCCCCATGCAGCGGGGAGCTCTCACTACCACTTCAGCCTTGCAGTTGCTGCACAGCCACAAGGCTGGAGCACCAGCTGCGGCTTCCTGTTCAGAGTCGCCCTCTTCCCCCAGCTGGCCAGAGGCGCAGAACTGCAGCAGCCTGGCCCCAAGGGTCCCAATGTGGATAGGAGGGACCCCCAAGGTGTCAGTTACCATGGAAACATTGTGCACGCTGCCACCTGCTCTGAGGCCCAGAGTGGCTGGACTGGGATGTCACGAGGGATAGGCAGGTGGCTAGAGTGTGCACTCTGGGCTGCTGCAGCCCAAGGAAGAGGCTAAGTCTGGAGCAATGAGACAATGATTCATTCTATCCCTCCCTCACCTCCTGCTCCGGTGTTAGCAATGCCCGCGCCTTGTGCTCATGGGTCCAGCCATCATTGTGACGCACTTCCTGAGTCTGCCATCATCCTGGGCTTCACTTCTGCTTCCTCTGCCCCACACTCATCCCACTTTTGTGAGGTGTCACTGGGCCGGGTGGGAGTGGGGTGCTGTGCTGCGGTATGAGCTATAGCCGATAATGAGGGATCGTTGGTGGGGGTGGGCTGCCATTGGGAGACATCACACAATTTTTTAGATATGTGATTTTTATAATCTTCAACACCACACTAATGAAATAGTTTTAAACCAAATTTTTTGTTGCCCTTTTCTGAACCTTTCCCAATGCCAAGATATCTTGGAGATGAGGATGCGGTATTCAAGATGTGGGCATACCATGGTTTCATATAGCTGTAATAAGATGTTCTCTGTCCTATTCACTATCCCTTTCTTAATGACTCGCCACATTGTTTGCTTTGACTGCTGCTGCACATTGAGTGGATGTTTTTAAGAGAACGATCCACAATGACTTCAAGATCTCTCTCGAGTGGTAACAGCTAATTTAGTCCCCATCATTTTGTACATATAGTTGGGATTATGTTTTCTAATGTGTTACTTTGCATTTGGGTAACAAAATGGCAGATGAAATTCAGTGTTGACAATCACCTAGGCTACGTCTAGACTGCAGGCTTCTTTTGCAAGAAGCTTTTCCGGAAGAGATCGTCCGGAAAAACTTTTCGAAAGAGAGTGTCCACACAATAAAAGCGCATCAAAAAAGCCATCAGCTTTTTCGAAAGAGCATCCAATCAATGTGGATGCTATCTCACATTTAAGTTGTGATTACTATGGATGGAGTGGCCACTGGACATCTGTGCTTTTTCCTGGAGGCCTCTTCTTTTGAAAAAAAGCCCTCTTCCCTGTCCACACATGCCTTCCTCGTAGAAAGAGGTTTACTGCTGTCATAAAAACCCCTGTGTTCTTTCAGCTTTATGTCAAAAGAACGCAATTGCAGCATGGACATACGTGTAGTTTTTCCTGGAAAAACTCTGCAGTGTAGACATACCCCTAGTTTTGTGAGATCCTTTTGCAGCTCTTCGCTGTCTGTTTTGGACTTATCTATTTTGAACAGTCTGTATTATCCACAATTTTTGCCACCTCACTGATTGCCATTTTCTCCAGATCATTTATGAATATGTTGAATAGGACTGGTTCCAGTACAGACCCCTGGGAGAACACAACTAGTTACTTTGCTCCATTCTAAAAACTGAACATTTATTCCTTCCCTTTGTTTCCTATTTAACTTTAGCTGTTATAAATCCATGAGAGGACTTTCCTTCTTATCCCATGACAGCTTACATTACTTAAGAGCCTTCGGTGAGAGACCTTCTCAAGGACTTTCTGGAAATCTAAGTACACTGTGTCCACTGGTTCCCCTTTGTCCGCATACCTGTTGACCCCCTTAAAGAATTCGAGTAGATCAGGCTGGGCAAAATACGGCCTGCAGGCTGGATCCAGCCCACTGAGCTGCTGGATTGGGCTTGTGGGAGCCTCAGTCAGGCTGCCTGCCTGCCCTTTACCCACTTGATGGTCAGAAAAGCTGGCTGCAGGGCCATGTGAGTCTATGAATGTTGGAAGCCCAGGGGTACGGGGAGAGAGGCTTCTCACACTGTTCCTGCCCTCAGTACAATCTTGCAGCTCCCATTGGCCAGTTTCTAGCCAATAGGAGCTGCCTATTTGCAGCTCCCCCCTTCCCTCCAGCTCACAGGATTCAGTTCATATATGGCCCTTGCAGCAGTTCTGACCATATGTGGGGCTGGACTCCTGGCCAGGAGCTGCCCTGCTAAGCACTTCCCCGCCAGAGTCTGCCTCTGGCACCCCACCTCTCCATTCCCCCAACCTTTTGCCCCCCTTCCTGCATCCCTAGCCCATATAAACCAAACCTTCTACACCCTTGCTCCTGCACCCATATCCCTTCCCAGATACTGTGCCCCCTCCTATACTCCTCCTCCAGGTCACAACCCCCGCACAGATCTTGCACACCAATCTCCTACCCCTGGTCACAACCGAAATCCCCTACTCTTGGTCACAATCCAAATCCCTGCATCTCCCTTGAACACCTATCCTAGGTCACAGTGCCCTCCCAGAAATATCACAGCCGTATTGTATCACCATGTGCAATTTGCCAAAATTTCTTACTGCTCCATTACATTGCAGTGGAATAGCACAAGGCATTCATAGAATCATAGAACCATAGAGCTGAAAGAGACCTCAGGAGGTCATCAAGTCCAGCCCCCAGCTCTTGGCAGGACCAATCCCAATTAGATCAACCCAGTCAGGGCTTTGTCAAGCCAAGACTTAAATATCTCTAGGGATGGAGACTCCACTACTTCCCTAGGTAACCCATTCCAGTGTTTCACCACTCTTCTAGTGAAATAGTTTTTCCTAATATCCAACCTGGACCTCTCCCACCACAACTTGAGACCATTGCTCCTTGTTCTGCCATCCGTCACTCCTGAGAACAGACTCTCTCCATCCTCTTTGGAACCTCCTTTCAGGAAGTTGAAGGCTGCTATCAAATCCCCCCTCACTCTTTGCTTCTGCAGACTAAACAGACCCAACTCCCTCAGCCTCTCCTCATAGGTCATATGCTCCAGCCACCTAATCATTTTAGTTGCCCTCTGCTGGACCCTGTCCAATGCATCCACATCCTTTTTGTAGTGGGGGGCCCAGAACTGGACACAATACTCCAGATGTGGCCTCACCAGAGCCGAATAAAGGGGAATAATCACATCTCTGGATCTGCTGAGTGCTCCTCTTAATGCATCCTAATATGCCATTAGCCTTCTTGGCTACAAGGGCACACTGTTGACTCATATCCAGCTTCTCATCCACTGTAACCCCCAGGTCCTTTTCTGCAGAACTACTACTTAGCTGGTTGGTCATCAGCCTGTCACAATGCTTGGGATTCTTCCGTCCCAAGTGCAGGACTCTGCACTTGTCCTTGTTGAACCTCAGATTTCTTGTGGCCCAATCCTCCAATTTGTCTAAGTCACTCTGGACTCTATCCCTGCCCTCCAGCGTATCTACCTCTCCCTCTAGCTTCGTGTCATCTGCAAACTTGCTGAGGGTGCAATCCATCCCCTCATCCAGGTCATTAATAAAGATATTGAACAAAACCGGTCCCAGAACCGAACCTTGGGGCACGCCGCTAGAAACTGACCGCCATCCTGACATCGAGCCGTTGATCACTACCCACTGGGCCCGGCCTTCTAGCCATCTTTCCGTCCATTTATCCAATCCATATTCCCTTAACTTGCTGGCAAGAATATTGTGGGAAACCATATCAAAAGCCTTGCTAAAGTCAAGGTATATCACATCCACTGACTTTCCCATGTCCACAGAGCCAGTTACCTCATCATAGAAGCTAATCAGATTGGTCAGGCATGACTTGCCCTTCATGAATCCATGTTGACTATTCCTGATCACTTTCCTCTCCTCCAAGTGCCTCAAAATGGATTCCTTAAGGATCCCTTCCATGATATTTCCAGGAACCAAGGTAAGACTGACCGGCCTATAGTGCCCTGGATCGTCCTTCTTCCCTTTTTTGAAGATGGGCACTACATTTGCCTTTCCCTCCCCCCCCCCCCCCATCATCTGGGATCTCTCCTGATCTCCACGACTTTTCAAAGATAATGGCCAAAGGCTCCTCAATGACATTTGCCAACTCCCTCAGTACCCTCGGATGCATTAAGTCCGGACCCATGGATTTCTGTACGTTTAGCTTTTCTAAATAGTTCCTAACCTGTTTTTTACCCACTAAGGGCTGTCGATCTTCATCCCATCTTGCATCACTTAGCGCATTAGTCCGGGAGCTCACCTTGTCCGTGAATACAGAGGCAAAGAAAGCATTGAGTACTTCAGCTTTCCCCACATCATCTGTCACTAGGTTACCTCCTTCATCGAGTAGGGGCCGCACACCTTCTCTGATCACCTTCTTCTTGTTAACATGCCTGTAGAAACCTTTCCTGTTATCCTTCATCCTTAGCCAGTCGCAATTCCATTTGCGCTTTCGCCTGCCTGATAACCCCCCCGGAATTCTCGAGCTATACATTTAAACCCCTCCCTGGTCATTTGTCCAAGTTTCCACTTTTTGTAAGCTTCCTTTTTGTGCTTAAGTTCACCAAGGATTTCCCCTGTAAGCCAATCCGGTCTTCTACCACGTTTGCCTCTCTTGCTACGCATGGGGATGGTTTCTTTCTGTGCCTTCAATAAGGCTTCTTTGAACCATGCTGTCTTGCTTTATTGTGTGTTATTGCAGACAATGAATCAAAGCCAGGCTCGCTCTAGCTGTGTTTGTACCTTGTAATTAAAGGCAGAGTTCTAGCTTGGATTACTTGATTAAAGTGCATGGTGGGTTTTTTTTTTCCCTGAGAACTGGTCTTGTTGTGGATTTGCAAACTATGGTCCACAAGCTAAGGAGGCTATGCTGTTTAATGTGGATTTTATCCAGTCCAGTCTCCCTAAATTTAGATAGTGGTGGTAGATATTTCTGTAGGCTAGTCTTGCCATGTATTTTGACAAAGCTCCTCCTTGACCTTGGTGCTTTTGTACCGATTGCTTGCCTCAGAGGCTCACGGCAGCCCTTAGCTTAGGTACTTTCTCTAGGGCACCAGCTTGCTGTTTGTTGAGCCAGTCTCATCATTGGTCAGCATGGGAAAGAGAGGGGAGACTCAATTCCATGGTCTCTGCTGCCCCTCCAAGTGGTATAGGGCAGGACAGACTCCTTTACCAAAGCTAGTCCTTCTCCAGTGCTGAATTATAGAACACTAGAACTGGAAGGGAACTTGACAGGATATCAAGTCCAATCTCCAGCCCTCACGGCAGGACCAAGCACCATCTAGATCATCCCTGATAGATCTCTTAAATATCTCAGATGATGGAGACTCCATAACCTCCCTAGACAATTTGTTCTAGTGCTTAACCACCTTGACAGGAAGTTTTTCCTAACGTCCAACCTAAAGCTCCCTTGCTGCAATTTAAGCCCATTGCTTCTTGTCCTATTGTCAGAGGTTAAGGAGAATAATTTTTTCCCCCTCCTTCTCCTTGTAACACCCTTTTAGGTATTTGATAGCTCCTATTATGTCCCCTCTCAGACTTCTCTTTTCCAAATTAAACAAACACAATTATTTCAGTCTTCCTTCATAGGTAATTTTTTCTACACCGTTAATCATTTTTGTTGCTCTTCTCTGGACCATCTCCAAATCTTCCCTGACATGTGAAGTACTGGACACAATACTTCAATTGAGGCCTAATCAGTGTAGAGTGCAAGAATGACTTCTCGTGTCTTGCTCACAACACTCCTGTTAATTTATCCCAGAATTATATTTACTTTTTTTGCAACAGTGCCACATATTTAGTTTGTGGCCCACTATGACCCCTAGATTCCTTTCAGCAGTACTCCTCCCTAGAAAGCCATTTCCCATTCTGTATGTGTGACACTGCTTGTTCCTTCCTAAGTGGAGTACTTTGCATTTGTCCTTATTAAACTTCATCCTACTTACCTCTGATCATTTCTCCAGTTTGTACAGATCATTTTGGATTATGACCCTATCCTCCAAAGCACTTGCAACCCCTCCCAGCTTGATATCATCTGCAAACTTTATAAGCATACTGTCTATGCCATTATCTAAGTTGTTGATGAAGAAATTAAACAGATCCTGTGTCAAAACTAACCCCTGCAGAACCCCATTTGTAATGCCCTTCCAGCATGACTGTTTACCATTAATAATGAATTGGAGGGTTGTTGGTGGGAGGAACCCATGCCAACCCTCTACACTGGATTCCAACCCAGGGACCCTGTGATAGCAGCTGCCTACAGTGTCAGCTGCATGGCAGCCAAGATTCCCTGGGCCACATCCCCAACATAGGCTTATCTTACTGGTACCTACATGCTCTTGCTCCTCCCAGATCCTCCACAGCACCTCCTCTGTTCAGCTCCTTGTGCACAGAGACCTAACAGAAGGGGAGCCCCTTTTAATCAGTCTCAAATGGTTCTTAATTGGCTCCAGGTGTCCTGATTAGTCTGTCTCTCTTGACTCTGGAAGCCTCCTAATTGGCTCCAAGTGTTTTAATTGGCCTGACTGCCCTAATTGGTTCTGGCAAGTTCCTGATGGTTCTGGATTAGCCCTTATTAGTTTACCCTGGGAACAGGGACCTATTTACTCTAGGGCTAATATACTTCCCTTCTACTACTCTCCTGGGGATGGTCAAGACCAGCTGTGGTTGGTCTTATGCCACCCATTTCCCAGATCCTAATAGTAGGACTCTCCTGTAGCCCTCTGGCCTGATCCTGTTACAGAATGTACGTCATGGATTAATTGTTCTGTGCTTGTTGCTCATGACTTTCTAGGGGGAGGAATCTCTGCTTTGCTTAAACAAAGAAAAACAACAAAAAAGGATAGTAATGTAACTTGAAAACATTTGAATACTCCTTTAAATCCTAGAAACTCAAGTTGATTGGCATCATGTGTCATTTTAAAATGGGAGCAACATGGCTAATCACACTGATGCCATACATTTGCTGTTTGCTCTCCATACTCTTCTGCATAAATGACAGATGCCAAATGATTAAGTGATTTTTAGATGCCTCTGTTATGGGACTTAAATTGAGATGCCTTGCAGCACCTGATATTCAGAAAGTGTTGAGCACCTACCCTCAGGAAACAACCCTTTTAAAGTATGTCTAGTTGAGAACCCAAAAGTAGCTACTTTTGCAAATCGTTCTCTCATTGCAGCAGTTATTTCACCAGTGGTGATGCTAGGCATAAGCAGAGCAAGCAATTTCCTAGAGTCGCAAGCAGCTGAAGGGGCTCACAAATCAATATAACCTCCAAAATACTGTACTGCTGATCCAATGAGGACTTCTTAACAAGTGCAGTATTGGGTTGCTCTAACTTTTGGTTGTGGAAATAATGTAATCACAGTAGTATTTATAGGGAGTGGGTGAGGGATAAGAGAAGGCCCCAAAATATTCCTGTTTATTGCCTTCATAGGGCTAGCACTGCCTCTGCATTTTGTGACGAGGGATTTTGTTTGCAAAAAGAAATCACTTTTTTAGTATGTGAAAAGTTGGTCGCGGAAATACAGAATGGCATCATTAGTTTTTAAAGATGCTAAAAAAAGTCTTCAGAGCCAAAGAACAATTTAATTTTGAGGAATTGCTTTGATTTGTTCCTGACATTGATACAAAACAAAATAGCAACATTTGCATGATTAAACTTACCCCAAAAGGCCATATTTAGACTTAGTGTGAGAGTTAGCAACTCCGTTGGTTCCATGGTGCTGGTTTCTCTCACATATGATCTGAAATTGCTTCACAGGGCTCCAGCTGACTATAATGAACATGCAATCACAACAAAATCAAGCCCATGCTATTGAGCCCTTGCACATCTATTTTGCAATAACATTTGTTACTAAATTTGAAAAAGTAAGAAATGAAAGCTTGAGATCAGCTAGCTTGTAGATGCCTTTGTTACACATTTGTACAGCATGTAACAAAGCAGGGTCCTGGGTTATGGCTGATGTGCCTAGGTTCTGTCACATTACGAATGATACACAAGGATTATTGAGATAGAGATGGAGGAAGAGTCATTGCAGTAGTATGATGACACAGATAATGCTTTGTGTCACCAAAGGCTGGTCCAAGCAAATCTGGGGCTCTGGAATAGCCCTGCAGTGAATTACAGTCATAACCAGAATGGCGGAATCAATTGTGGGTGAAGTGCAACTAAGCACACCATTTGTAAAGGGACTAATGCCACTCCCATTTTATTCAGTGTATTACTACAGAGGGGGTTCCTTGGCTAGATCATTTTAAACACATGGCAGAGCAGCATCAGGATGCTGTGTAGGTCTTGCAAAGTCAGTCTTGGCTCTGGAGAGATATTACCAGCTGGATGTGTCAGAGCTACTTCCTCCTCAACCTGGGAAAGCAGCAGGTTAGCTGGGGGGAGAGATTGTTGACACGAGGGGGTCTCTGGATGAAGGCAATGAGCAAAGTTTAAGAATGTTTAGTATCGCTATAGTCCATCCCTTCTCCAGCAAAAGGAATATGTTCAAATGTACTTTGTAGGTTTTCACCCTCATTTGCAGAAACCCCACAATGACAACAGAAGGCCTTTTGACTATGAGGCTATATTCCAGGTGTGGGGAACCATTTTTGGGTCAGGGACCACAGACCGACAGAAAAATCAGTCAGGAGCTGTACACAAATGAGAAAAAAAACCCAATCCTCACCAGCCTGGTTTCCCCAATGCTGGGAGGAGCTCCGAGCCTCAGGGGCCAGATCCAGGTAAGCCAGGGGCTGCATCCAGACCCCAGGCCTTATATTCCTCACCCCTGCTGTATTTTTAGTATGATTTTCTGTGTGCTTAATCCATACTCTGAGGTATGTTCAGCATGAAGCAGGTGTTTGAACATTTGTCGTCATATTGAATCTAATTCAGCATTCACCGCAGTTGTTCTTAGAATCATAGAATCATAGAGCTGGAAGAGACCTCAGGAGGTCATCAAGTCCAGCCCCCTGTCCAAGGCAGGACCAATCCCAACTAAATCAACCCAGCCAGGGCTTTGTCAAGCCGAGACTTAAACACCTTTAGAGATGGAGATTCCACCACCTCCCTAGGTAACCCATTCCAGTGCTTCACCACCCTCCTAGTGAAATAGTTTTTCCTAATATCCAACCTAGACCTCCCCCACTGTAACTTGAGACCATTGTTCCTTGTTCTGCTATCCGTCATTACTGTGAACAGCCTTTCTCCATCCTCTTTGGAACCTCCCTTCAGGAAGTTGAAGGTTGTTATCAAATCCCCCCTCAGTCTTCTCTTCTGAAGACTAAACAAACCCAAATCCCCCAGACTCTCCTCATAGGTCATGCGCTCTAGCCCCCTAATCATTTTGGTCATCCTTTGATGGACCCCCTCCAATGTGTCCATATCCTTTCTATAGTGGGGAGCCCAGAACTGGACACAATATTCTAGATATAACTTCACCAGAGCTGAATAAAGGGGAATAATCACTTCTCTGGATCTGCTGGCAATGCTCCTCCTAATGCACCCCAATATGCCATTAGCCTTCTTGGCTACAAGGGCACACTGTTGACTCATATCCAGCTTCTCATCCACTGTAATCCCCAGGTCCTTTTCTGCTGAACTGCTACTTAGCCATTCAGTCCCCAGCCTGTAACAAGGCTTGGGATTCTTCCGTCCCAAATCTTGTTGAACCTCATCAGATTTCTTTTGGGCCAATCCTCTAATCTGTCCAGGTCACTCTGGACCCTATCCCTGCCTTCCAGCATATCTACCTCTCCTCCTAGCTTAGTGTCATCTGCAAGCTTGCTGAGGGTGCAATCTATCCCCTCATCCAGGTCATTAATAAAGATGTTGAACAAAACCAGTCCTAGAACTGATCCTTGGGGCACTCCGCTACAAACTGACTGCCAACCTGACATCGATCTGTTGATCACTACTTATTGGGCTTAACAGTCTAGCCAGCTTTCTATCCGTCTTACAGTCCATTTATCCAATCCATACTCCCTTAACTTGCTGGCAAGAATATTGTGGGAGACCGAATCAAAAGCTTTGCTAAAGTCAAGGTATATCACATCCACTCACTTTCCCATATCCACAGAACCGGTTACCTCATCATAGAAGCTAATCAGATTGGTCAGGCACGCCTTGCCCTTTGTGAATCCATGTTGACTATTCCTGATCACTTTCCCCTCTTCCAAGTGCTTCAAAATGTATTCCTTGAGTATCCGCTCCATGATTTTTCCGGGGACTGAGGTAAGGCTGACTGGTCTGTAGTTCCCTGGATTGTCCTTCTTCCCTTGTTTAAAGATGGGCACTACATTTGTCTTTTTCCAATCATCCGGGATCTCTCCCAATCTCCACGAGTTTTCAGAGATAATGGCCAAAGGCGCCGCAATGACATTTGCCATCTCCCTCAGTACCCTCGGATGCATTAAATCTGGGCCCATGGATTTGTGTCTGTTTAGCTTTTCTAAATAGTTCCTAACTTGTTTTTTCCCCGCCAAGGGCTGTCCACCTCCTTCCCATATTGCGTTGCCTAATTTGTCTGGGAGCTGACCTTGTCCATGAAGACAGAGGCAAAGAAAGCATTGAGTACTTCAGCTTTTCCGACATCATCTGTCACTAGGTTACCTCCCTCATCCAGTAAGGTCCCCACACTCTCTCTGATGACCCTCTTATTGCTAACATGCCTGTAGAAACGTTTCTTGTTACCCTTCACATCTCTTGCCAGCTGCAATTCCAATTGCACTTTCGCCTTCCTGATAACTCCCCTGCATTCTTGAGTAATATATTTATACTCCTCCCTGGTCATCTGTCCAATTTTCAACTTCTTGTAAGCTTCCTTTTTGTGTTTAAGCTCACCATGGATGTCCCCGGTAATCCAATTTGGTCACCTATCATATTTGCTTTTCTTGCTGCACATTGGAATGGTTTCTTCCTGTGCCTTTAATAAGGCTTCTTTAAAATACTGCCAGCTCTGGACTCCTTTTTCCTTTATGTAAGCATCCCAGGGAATCCTGCCCATCAGTTCTCTGAGGGAGTCAAAGTCTGCTCTTCTGAAGTCCAGGGTGTTTTGCTCTTCTCCTTTCTTCCTTTGGTCAGGATCCTGAAATCTACCATCTCATGATCACTGCTTCCCAGGTTGTCACCCACCTCTACTTCCCCTAGTAGTTCCTCCTTGTTTGTGAGCAGCAGGTCAAGCTGCACATGGTCGCTGATTGGTTCCTTCAGCACTTGTACCAAGGAGTTATCCTCAACATTCTCCAAAAACTTCCTGGATTGTCTGTGTATTGCTGTATTGGTCTCCCAACAGATGTCAGGGTGATTAAAGTCACCCACAAGAACCAGGGCCTGCGATCTGGAAGCTTCTCTAGTTGTCCAAAGAGAGCTTCGTCTACCTCATCCACCTGATCCGGCGGTCTATAGCAGACACCAACCACAACATCACTCCTGTTGCTTCCACCTCTAAACTTAACCCATATACACTCAACAGTCTTTTCTCCCTCTATATACTCGAGCTTTGAGCAATCATTCTGCTCTCTTACATACAATGCAACTCCTCCTCCTTTTCTCCCCTGCCTGTTCTTCCTGAACAGTTTATACCCCTCCATGACAGTGCTCCAGTCATACGACTCATCCCACCAAGTCTCCATTATTCCAATTAAATCATAGTTCTTCGACTGGGCAAGGGCTTCTAATTCTTCCTGTTTGTTTCCTAGGCTTCTCACAGTGGTGTACAAACATCTTAGATAACCAGTTGATCACCAGGGGTATGTCTACACTACCACCCTAGTTCGAACTTGGGTGGCTAATGTAGGCATTCGAAGTTGCAAATGAAGCCCGGGATTTAAATATCCCGGGCTTCATTTGCATCTTGCCGGGCGGGCGCCATTTTTAAATGTCCCCAGTCCGAACTCCGTGCCAGTGGCTACACGCGGCATGGAGTAGGTAGTTCAAATTAGGTTCTCTAATTCGAACTACCGTTACTCCTCGTGGAACCCTGTGTTCTCCTGTGTTCTCCATCCAAATCAGGGGTCCTCCTATGTTGCTCGTTCCTCCTTGTGATTCTTCCCGGTGTCCGACTTCCTCACTTACCTCATGGCTTTGGTCACCATCCCCCAACGAACCTAGTTTAAAACCCTCCTCACTAGGTTTTCAGGCCTGCCCGCAAAGATGCTCTTTCTTCTCTTGGTTAGGTGGATCCCATCTCTTCCTAATAATCCTTGTGCCCAGAACAGAGTCCCATGGTCAAAGAAACCAAAGCCCTCTCTTCGACAACTGAGCAACCATGCATTTACTTCCTCAATTCGACGAACCCTACGCAGACCTTTTCCTTCAACTGGAAGGATCTATATGTCAGATTCGAGTGTCTGTACTTGATGTTGGGTGCCCGGGATAGGTTGGGTATTCTGCTTGTGTACCGCCCACCTCACTATACGGCAGATGCTCGAGCTGGCCGACGTGGTCTCGGACGTGGCATTGAGGATGCCGAGGCTTTTGGTCTTGGGGGACTTTAATATCCACTCCGAGGCTGTTCTGTCTGGTCCGGCCTGAGATTTTATGGATACCATGACCACCCTAGGATTATCCCAAGAAATAACTGACCCAACACATGTTGCAAGTCATACCCTCAATTTGGTTTTTTAGAATAAGGGTGATAGAGTTCTTGGGATAAGGGATGTGGCTACACTCCCTTTGTCATGGACTGATCAGTACCTGGTCAAGTTTAGACTATCTGCTGACCTTCCCCTCCACAGAGGCGGAGGACCAATTAAGATGATCCGCCCTCGGAGGCTGATGGATCCAAAGGGTTTTCTGAGGTCCCTGAGGGATTGTTCAGCCATTATGGCAAATGGTCCTGTAGATACCCTAGTTGATACATGGAACACTGAGGTAGCCCGGACAGTTGATATGATTGCTCCTAAGCGCCCTCTTTGGACCAGTCGAGCCAAGTTTGCTCCCTGCAAATGCAGATGACACCCAACTCTATTTCCCTGTGACATTAGAAACAGGTGTGGCAGTGACTGATCTAAATCGGTGTCTGGAGGCAATGATGGTTTGGATGAAATCAAATAAGCTGAAGTTGAACCCAGATAAGACTGAGGTCCTGTGTATCAGGAGGCCATCTGTTCGTGAATGTGGCATGGCACCTGTTCTAGACGGGGTTACTCTCCCCCTGAAAGAACAGGTATGCATCTTGGGAGTCCTCCTGGACCCTTTTTTAATATTTGAAAATCAGATTTCTTCGGTGGCCAGGAGTGCCTTTGGGCAACTTCGTTTCATCTGCCAGCTGCGACCCTTACTGAACAAGCATGACTTGGCCACAGCGATCCGTGCTCTTGTTACATCCTGACTGTATTACTGTAATGCACTTTATGTGGGGCTGCCTCTAAAGAGCCTTCGGAAACTTCAACTGGTCCAGAATGCGGCTGCTCGAGTTTTAACTGACACTAGTTATACGCAGCACATTATGCCAGTGCTTCAGCAGCTGCACTGGCTTCCAGTATGTTTCTGGGCACAATTTAAGGTTTTAGTTATGACCTATAAAGACTTAAATGAGTTGGGTCTGGGGTATCTGAAGGACCGTCTTCTCCCATATGAACCTGCCTGGGGATTGAGGTCAGCTGGGGAGGCTTTGCTTTGTGTTCCCCCACTTGTGGAGATAAGATTAACATCTACGTGGAACAGGGCATTCTCAGCTTTTGCTCCCAGGTTGTGTAATTCTCTTACTCGGGATATTCGCATGGCGCCAATGCTAGCGTTGTTTCGGCGTCAGGCTAAAGCCACCCTTTTTACTTGTGCTTTTATTAATGTTTGCATCTGTATGTGTGTGTTCCTCCTCTCTATATGTTTTTAGCTGGTTATGTCCCTCTGGGGTCTCATATTTTAAATTTTATATATATTTATATTTTTTTTGTTTGTTTTTGTAAGCCGCCTTGAATATTTTAAATAGAAAGGCGGGGTAAAAATATTTAAATAAATAAATATAAGGATGGACGAGAATACCACTTGCGCTTCAAATTCCTTGATCTTTCTTCCCAGAGCTACATAATCTGCTGTGACCCGCTCAAGGTCATTCTTGGCCGTATTGTTAGTTCCTTCATGGAGAAGCAGGAAGGGGTAGCGATCTGAAGGTTTAATCACTTTCAGAAGACTCTCAGTCACATCCTGAATGCGAGCCCCCGGTAAGCAGCACACTTTTCAAGATTGCAGGTCTGGACAGCAAATGGATGACTCAGTCCCTCTTAGGAGGGAGTCCCCAACCACCACCACCTGTCTTCTTCTTTTGGAGGTGGTTGTTGTGGAACCCCCATCCCTAAGACTTTGAATCCCATGCCTTCCGGTAGATGGTGTTCCCTTCTGATTTATTCCCTGAGAGGTCCCTGACAAAGCATTTTCCGCTGCAGTGCCTGTTGAGAGAGCCTGAAAGCGGTTACTTACCTCTACAGGAATGGGGGATACCTGAGTTGGCCTTCTTCTCATTCTAGAGGTTACAGTTTTCTTCCTTGTCCTGTACTGCCCTGACTGGCTCTTCAGCCTGCTGTGCCTGCAGGATTAAATGCTGCCTTTTATCGAGGAAGCCTTCATCCTCTCTGATAGAATGTAGGGTCGATACTTGGGCCTCCATTCCTCTAATTTGTTCTTCCAAAATGGTGACCAGCTTGCACTTAGTGCAGATGAAATCCCTTCTTTCTTCTGGGAGGAATACAAAGATGGCACATGCTGTGCAGGTAACAACAGCAGACCTATCACCATCCATACCTGCCTTCCTTCTGAGAGATTGCTCAGTTATTAACTGCCTCCTTGAAGGGAAGGAGTGTAGTGAAAAGATGTTAAGGAATGGTGAGTGTATCTTATCCCCTTCCCAACTTCCTCTTCAAACTCCCTGTTAACAGCCCCTGCTTGCTGACTCACTCCTTTATAAAGCCCTAGACTGCCTGATAGCTCCTCCCCCTGATTAAGGCTCAACCAATGAGCAGAGGCTTCTAGATTTCAAACCCTGATTAGAAGCTCACAGCTTCCACCTGCCAGCCATAGCACATACTCCGTGGGCGGGGGGGAGAGGGAGAAGGGAAAAAAACCCAAACAGTGAAAGACAAGCTCAGCACACAGCAAGAAAACCCGAGACACAAACACAGACTACAGACAGACCACTTCCCTCAAAGGTCCTGTATTTGCTTCCTCCTGTATCTGGAGAACTCCCTCTCCAAACTCCCTGTTAACAGCCCCTGTTTGCAAGGTCCCTGGTTGCTGACTCACATGCAGTTCTGTGCACTTCTTGTGCAGTTGTGAACTGGATACGTTGAAATGGCCTTTAATTGGTACATAGACATTACACTAGAGCCATGGAGTGCTAGCCTCTTTTCAGTTCCTGTGTGCTGATAAATTCCTTACCTTTCCCATGTTCTTGCTCTTGATTTCAACATTCTCTCCTTGATTGAAATTCATCAAGTACCGGTTCTTCAAGAATTTTTTTTTTTCGTGAGAATTTTGATGATGTTGTTCGTTCTGTTAGATTTTGTGAAGATCTTTGTTAATTGCTATGACTATACCTGGAATGGCTTTCCCCTTATTATATGGTATCAGAAGATGCTTGTGGAACACTCTCTAATTTCAGAGCCACTGATGGAGGGTATGCTTGTGCACACATCCACACACTTATGGCAGTAACCCCTATTTTGGTAGCCTAACTCTTGCCGTTATGACAAGTTTCAGGGGTAGCCATGTTAGTCTGTTTCAACAAAAACAAGTCCAGTGTTACCTTAGGGTATGTCTACACAGCAAAGTTATTTCGAAATAACAGCCCTTATTTTGAAATAACTTTCCTAGCGTCTACACAGCCAAACCACTCCTTCGAAATAAATTCAAAATAGTGGAGCGCTTATTTCGAATTTGATAAACCTCATTCTACGAGGAATAACGCCAAATTTGAAATAGCTGTTTTGAAATAAGACACTTATTTCCAAATAGGGGGCTTCCAGCCTTCCCAGAGTGCCCTGGTGGCCACCCCAGCCTCAACCAAGAACACTCCACTCCCTGCCCCCCTCCCCGGAGCCCTTAAAGGGGTAGACTCTGGCCACAGTGCCTGTGCCAGCTCCAAGCCTGCCAGCCCAGAGCCAGCAGTCACTGCCCCTGACCCAGTGGCCCCAAAACATGAGTCAGCAAGCCACTGGCAGCCAGCCCTCCACCACTCCCCAGGAGCAGTCTGCCAGCTCCCAGGAGCCTGACAGAGCCTGGAGAAGGTGGGCGCCTTCCTGGTCCAGGGTGGAGATCATGGACCTTATTCAGGTTTTGGGGGGGATGCCCCCAACATCCATGATCTCCACACTAGACGGAGGAACGCGGCTGTCTATGGCAGGATAGCTGCCAGCCTGGCCACCAAAGGCCACATGCGAACCCAGGAGCAGGTTTGCATGACAATCAAGTTGGTCCGGCGAGACCCCCAACCCTGAACCCTGAGCTTCCCCTCTCCCTTCTTCCCCTTGCTTACCCCTTCCAGCTCCCTCCTCCCAGGTTTCCCCCTCCCCTCTCTCACCCTCTCTTCTCTCCTCTCCCGCCTCCTTTCCCTAGTCTCACTAGAGTTTCATTCCCTCCCCCCCAGTTTTGTTAAATAAAGAGAGTTTGTGTTCATGAAAATACGTGTATTATATTTGACATGAGGAAGGGGGGTTAGGGAGGGGTAAGTGGAAGGACGTAAGGGAGGAATGAGGCACAAGCCCCCAGGGGGGCAGACCAGGGAGGCTCTTAGTGCTCCTCAAGGTGGAAGCTCTCCTGCAGGACCTCCTGGATACTGACAGCCCCCTGATGGACCTCCTGGATGGCAGCCTGCAGAAAGTGCAGCCAGGCTCACAGCAATGTGTCCAAGAGAAGCACCAGAGTGCCCAGGGGCAGCTCTGGCTCCATGTTGCAGAGTGCTGTGGTATCCCGAGTGAGGGCAACCAGAGCACACAGAGACAAAATGTTTTGCTGTCCCTCATCGAGCAAGCAAGCAGGGAAACCTGAGAACTGGCTGTCTGGGGGGGGGGGTCCCTTTAAGCACAGACCTCAGATAGCCTCAGGCAGCAGCCCCACACAGTAAGTCCTGACCTGGTGCCCTGCCAGAACTGGTTCCGGCCAGCCTTAAATGCAATTCAGAGTCCACTCAGTGTGGACGCGCTATTTCGAAATAGCAAAATGCTATTTCGAAATGCATTTCATGTGTAGACACATTATTTTGAAATAAGCTATTTCGAAATAACTATTTTGAAATAAGATATTTCGAGATAACACTGTAGTGTAGACATACCCTTGAAGACTAACCATTGTAACCATTGTAATAAAATGGTTGGTCTTTAAAGTGGCACCAGACTCCTTGTTTTTATTTTCCAGTGTGAAAGTCCTTGCAAGTTTTCTGAGAATTTCAAGCTTTGTTTTCAGCAAGACTTTAAAATTCAGCAGGGAGAAAGCCCTGGAAAACTTACTTTTCTTGAACTCCAAAAACTCCATTCAAACCTAGGTGAATTATAAAAATTGCCATTTCCCTTCTCTCTCTTGAGTGCCTCAGGAAAATTTTGTTGGTGTGCCAAAATAACTAAATGGGAATATTCTAAGAAGCCAAGTCCACTTTGCTATCGAAGTGGTGGCAGCAGCAGTAATAGCAGTATAATGCTGCACTTGAAATACCACACACTGCAGCAGTGCAAGGGGTGGGATGGGTGAGTGCTTGGATAGGCTTTTGTCTCCCCAACCATAGCACCTGACCCAGTACATGGCTCCAGCATCTTGTCTCCCACTTCTGAGGGTGGAAGGGAAGGGGCTAGGAGAAGCAGAGGTACCACATGGGGCAGGAGCTGCCATCTATTGTGTGTGGGTGGGGGGAAAGAGTCCCAGCTTTGGTCCTGCCCATTGATGACTGGGGCTTGCTGATTTTACTGATAGTAATTAAAATTAATAATAATACATTGTATCTAGCATCTTTAACCACAGGAAATGAGAATACTTATGAATATTAGCTAATGAATCTTCACAGTGCCACTGAGAGGTAGACTAATGTGTGGCCTGTGTCTCTAAGGGTATGTCTACACTACCACCCTAGTTCGAACTAGGGTGGTTAATGTAGGCATTCGAAGTTGCAAATGAAGCCCGGGATTTAAATATCCCGGGCTTCATTTGCATCTTGCCGGGCGGGCGCCATTTTTAAATCCCCTGAGGTCGAACTCCGTGCCCGCGGCTACACGCGGCACGGAGGAGGTAGTTCGAATTAGGATCTCTAATTCGAACTACTGTTACTCCTCGTAACGAGGTGGAACGAGGTGTACCGGTAGTTCGAATTAGAGATCCTAATTTGAACTACCTACTCCGTGCCGTGTGTAGCCGCGGGCACGGAGTTCGAACTAAGGGGATTTAAAAATGGCGCCCGCCCGGCAAGATGCAAAGGAAGCCCGGGATATTTAAATCCCGGGCTTCATTTGCAACTTCGAATGCCTACATTAACCACCCTAGTTCGAACTAGGGTGGTAGTGTAGACATACCCTAAGATAGCAAATAACATTGAATACAGATCCCCCAATGAAGTTTGGTTGAGTACAATGCGTAGAAGTTTTAGGGCAGGAGACAAGAGGTATACATAGAAAAATGAAAAACGTTAGTCTGTCCATTCCTTTCCACTTGGCAAATTTAATCTCCCTGGTCCTGATACTCCAATATCATTCCAGTTTTACATCACATACAACAAGCTGCAGAACCCCATATTGTTTCTGTGGCCAGAATCAATGGAAACTTAAAAGGGACCTAAGTGATTGAGAGCAATTATTCTGCAGGGCACATGGCTAATTACTTGCAAGAAGCAGTTTAGAGTTCACTAAACACTGTGGTATCTATGGTTATGTAATTAATACAATATGCCATTTTAAATCAATCTCAACTGCTAAATTCAGATACTGCTATAGTAAGCCTCTCGACTGCCCTGGTAAATTCAGCTTCTTTTAGAAATGTCTTTTAATTTCCCATAGATGCTCTCTTAATTTTAAAAGGAGATGAAATCCCTTAAAGGGATTCATAAATGAATCAGTTGTGCAGAAGGCAATTCTTGTTCCTACTCATGACCTCCTTATTCAGTGCATCACAGAATGTTATGTTTTATTTACAGGGGGCTGGCAAACAGAGAATTGACATTTGTGATTCCATTATTGTTGAAATATTGTTCCATTATTGATACTGAAAATCAAAGCACATAAAAAGAGCAGCTGCATTCCCAAGATAAGAAAGGAATTCTTAAGTGGAGAGGGAGGAGGATGGGGGGGAAGGTGTGGTCCTGGGGCTAAAGTACTGCACTGAGATTTAGGAGACTTAGATTCAATTTGTGGTTCTGGCACAGGCTTCCTGTATGAACTTGGGCAAGCCATTTGCTTTCTTTCAGTTTCCCATCTACAAAATGGGGAAAACTATACTGCCTTTTCCCAGCCTTTGTCTGACTTGACTATTTAGACTGGAAGCTGTTCTAGGCAGAAGCTCTCTGTCACTATCGCTTCGTCTTCACTGCGAGTTCTTCTGGCAGAAAATATGCTAATGAGGGACTCATTAACATAAGTCGCAATCTCATTAGCATATTTTCTGCCAGAAGAACTCACAATGAAGACATAGCCTATGTTGGTATAGTGCTTGATGCATGGGTTTGGGCTAGGTTGGGGCTGCTTGGTGCTACTGCAATACATTATAATAACAGCAATGAGAGATAGGAATCGCATTGCACTTAACTGCTTCTAAACCTGTCTTTCTCAGCAAGGTGCATTTTCAGTAGACAGTTGCCAGTTATGTATTGAATTGAAGCAGCCTTTCTTTTACCCAAATGTTGTACAATTATGTTGTTCATAGTTTTGCTAATATTCTAGCATTTCACTATCACAATTTTTTGTAGACGCAGGGTATTAGCCATATCTGATGGAATTGAACATATTGGAAATCTCCGCTGGGAATTAGCATTGTGTCTCCTTGCTGCTTGGACTATCTGCTACTTTTGCATTTGGAAAGGAACAAAGTCAACTGGAAAGGTAAGATTGAAAATGCTCTGTGTCCTCTGAGGCACTACAGGACTTGCAGTATCAGAATATATGTGAAAACTAGGAGTACTTGCCTGGAGAGGAGGAAAGGGAAAAGACTTTCCTCTTCTAAAAAGGAAATCTGTCAATGCGTCTGGCTTGATTCTCACCTATCCTGTGCTGTGTGATGTCATTTACACCTTTGGGTCAGGTGATCCAATCACACCTTCTACTAGGGTGAAAGTAATAAATTTCTTATAGGTACTGTCGTATTGCAATCTCCCTGTGAGGCGCCTCAGGCAGGAGGTTGGGGGGTGGTGTTGCGATATGTCAGTACCTGTAAGAAATTTTAAGGATGGGGTGGAGTGTGGGAGGGTCAAGACAGAGTGTTGGGGAATGGCAGGGGGTGAGAATGTGGGAAGCAGGAGGCAGGGCTTGGAGGTGTGGGAGGCTCAGGGCAAGAGGCTAGGGGTGTATGGAGTGCAGGAGTCAGATTGGGGTGTTTGTGGGGTTGCAGGAGTCAGGTTTGAGGGTGAGGAGGGGCTCAGGGCAGGGGGTGGGTTGGGGAGATATGCAGGAGTCAGAATTGGGAGTGCAGGAGTGGGGGGCTCAGGACAGGGGGTTGGTGTATGTGAGCCTAGGGGATGGGTGTGCCTGTAGGGTAGGAGGGGCTGAAGGCCCTCCTCCCCCCAGATTCATACCAGGGCTGCTTCCTCTTTCTTTCCTGTAGCTAACAGGGAATGACAGGGAAGTTCACAACTTGTCTGCCCCCTACACTGCCCAGCCAGAGGGAGAGGACTGCCAGTGATGGGAAGGGGAAGAGCCAATCAGAGTCCTGGTGCAAATCTGATGGGGGAGATTCAGCTCCTCCTGCTCTAACTAAATGGTGCCCTGGAAGGGTTCGGGGCTGGGACTGACTTGGACTGGTGAGTGGGCCTCTCTCCCAGCCAGCCCTTTCCTGCATGGCTGCCTGTTGCTTAGCGAGGCAGCCTGCAGAAGAGCCCCAGGAGCCTGACTGGAAGTGCGCAGTGCCTCCTCCTGCAGCCGAGTGCCCCAACCCGCTGGTTCCTTCTTGCTAGAGAGGCACACTGGGGTTCACTGGCTTACTTTCACCTCTGGGCCTGCGGTAGCTAAGGGAGAAACCTGGAGAGAGAAAGTGCTGCAGATGGTTGCTGGCAGATTCCTGTAAACATTGGAGAGAGTAGCAAGGCTCCTGCAGATTCCTGAGTCAGCAAGATGAAGACACCAGTGGGGAAGGAAGCTTGTGAAAAAGGCAAAGAAATCCAGACTTCAGGCTCAGAAATGCTGTGAGAATAGAAAGATGGATGTCAGGGTGGAAAGTTTCTACCCAGCAGGGACTAGGGTGAAAGACTTTATTTTTCAGTTTATTTTATGTTTGTTAATAGACTGAATCCCAAGAAGAATGGTGTTATTGGACACAAGCCTTTGTAGAAGTTACTGAGGAGTGTGAGTGAAGGGAAACTGAGGCAGGACACCACAGAGCTATCTCAGACTGTGAGGGGGCACTCAGGAGATGGCCAAGCTCATTTCAGATAGCATTTTACACCCACCTTGCACTGGTGTAAATGTCAAAACAAGGTGCAGGCAATAGATAATCACATCCCTCTTTCCTTTTACTAGTTCTGTTTTGTGTGAGAAAGTGCAAGCCATGATCTCTCCTGAACACTGTATTCCAGACTAGACCTTTTCTTCATGAAAATCATAAATGACACCAATGCCAAATTCTGAATCTCAAATGCAAGGCTTGGCTGCATTTTAATAGGGATATGGCAAACAGCATCCAAGTTCTCAATTTGATCTTAAATTGGAAGGTGCTCCAAGCATCAGTGATAAAAGAAATAGAAGAAAGATACCTACATGATTTAGAAACACAGTTTTCATTTTTCCAGATGAATTCAATTTTATCACATGCTGTCTAACACTTCTGGAAATAACAAAATCCTCAAGACAGATATCAGGAGGGAGGAAGAAATTAGAAAGCAGTCTTAGGTTATGTCTACACTACCAGGTTATTTCGAAATAATAACTCCCCAAATAACTATTTTGAAATAAGCTTATTCCTCTTCAGAAGCAGGAGTTGTTATTTCAAAATAACCAGCTCCTTATTTCAAAATAACAGGCTTGGTAGTGTGGATGCTTTGCTTGTTATTTTGAAATAAGGGGAGTTATTTCAAAATAATTCCCCAGTATAGACATGTCCATACTGGAAAAGACTCAAGGGTGCTGACCGGTTAGATGAGAACTTATGATACCATATAGTGCCTCAAAAGCCAGAACAAGACTGCTAACTGTGCAACAGAGGCATCTCTTCCCAGCCTAGGAAAGCCATCTGGCGTGGGTGAGATTGTGCATCAAATAAGGCCTGCAGCACTACATAACAGACGGATAGTGAGGAATGGTGGATGGAGCTTCCAGCAGCGAGTGTCAAGGCACAGTAGAAGCAAGGGCCTTAGAGCCAGGTGTGCTGGAGACAGAGCAAAGCCAGTTCCTGGGAATCGTGGGGTGCTACAGCACTAGACCAGTGAGTCTACACTGTGGAGACCGGCGGGGAGATGGCCTACACCCAACTCCTGAGGGCAGACCTTGGGAGGCTGTGCAGAGAGAGAGGCCTGCCCGTGGGGAAAGCAACCAAGGCCCAGTTGATTGCCCGACTGGAAGAGAATGACCCATCCAGGGGCCTGGATCCTGTCCCAGCGGGGAGCAGCCAGACACCCCCTGGGAGCGTCTCAGGCTCTCAAACCGGACAGAGGACTGGAGCCCACCAGAGAGATGCAGTATATATTGTAGGGAACAGACATGGACTGGCAGGGAGAAGGTAAACTCAGAGCAGATTTTTTCATCTCTCCATTCTATAATTTTTCCTACACATGCCCGGGTATGTTTCTTTAGCTTCCTTTATATCTCCAGAAATGGATGGATCTCAAAGTTAAACTGTGAAAATGATTAGTCTAACTCAAGAGACAAGAAAGCTGTTCTAATATTGAGATATATTCTGGAGCACAGTAACAAAGGAAGAAGTAACTCTAATATGCAGAAGGAAAAAATTGTTTTATTTAGGAGACATTTTGATAAGCAAGTTTAGGGTGAGATGAGTGTAGGAGGGTCATTCTGATGATAGCCCAGTGAATAGTTGAGTCTTTTCTATTCAGTTGAAATGTTTTGATAACCTGTTAACTGAGCAAATAGCCATTACAAAGATATTGGGTAGTAATGGGAATTGAACATCCATATCCCCTAATAGCTTTAGAAATCTCATCCTGAAACAAAGCAATCATACCAAACCAAACAAAAAATTTTAAGCTAGAGTTCTCTAGGAATTAGGAGGAAAGGCTTATTAAAGACTCACAACACTCATTATTGTTGCTAAGTGGAAAAACAAGTAGGCACACATAGTTGTATATGAAAAGTTAATTAATGATATCAAAAGTCCAGCTCTTTCCTTATGACAAAATAGTGTTCTTTGTTGCTGCTTTATTAAAAGAATGGACTGTGTTTTAGGGTCTCTTTCCATTTATGCAGCAGCAGGTTAGCACTGTAATTTCCTCGGGAGTGCTAGGTTTTAGGGCATCTACAGCATGGCTGATATATTGCTGCCACAGGCAGGTACATTCTGGTGCCTTTACGGTATGTTCGGATGCTCTGCTCCTGAGTGCATTTGCTGTAGTTTGTGGTGCTCTCTCTTGGTAGGGGTGCTCACTGCTATTTGTGAAATGGGCAGTAAAGCACTGTAGGAGACTAGCCACCTAAGAGCCTGAACTAACAGAATGTCTGTGGGATGCAGCTCACAGCCAACACTGCCTCTTGCCCTCCACTGCTACTTCTCTTACTCATAATGGAAGTATTTCACCTTATGAGTTTTCAGTATAGCTCAATTTTGATTAATAATTAGGTCCTTTACTGGAGAATGTTTTCCAGTGTCTTCTCTAGGCTAGTCAGAAAGGGAGTACAGAGGGGCCAAGTGCAGCAGCTGGAGTCTGGGCCCTTTAAATCATTGCTGGAGTACTGCGCAGTACACTCTGGGCAATGCTGAGGGCTGCCTGGGGAAGGATAGCCCCAGCCCCCATTCTGAGGCCTCGCCCCTTCTAGGAGCGTTGCTGAACAGCCTGGCAAGTCTGTCGGCCCCACTGGGATTACTGATGCATTTTTGCTCTGGGGTAGGTGAAGGATTTCAGCCCTCTAAGAATTGTTCGTTCTTTTGACACAGGGGTGTGGGAATGTATGTCTTCTGACTGCCTCCACTAACTGGTTGACCACGTTGGTACACCACAATAATGTGCTGCTGTAGGCACTACATAATGATGCTATAGATTAGGGATCACAGAGGAATGGTGTTTTAATAGTTTCTTTCGAAGATCTTCCATGTTTAGTAACAGACCTAAGCTTGTGCATTATCCAAACATGCTGGAAAAATTTAGAATGCTTCCAAGTTCTGTCAATAATAACGGGTCAAAAGAGGCCATCTAGTCCAGTCTCCTGCCCTCATGGAAGGTCTAAGTATTACCTAGACCAGGGGTGGGCAAAAGGGCCTCTACGGGCCAGATCCCAGTCAAAATGACGCTTCTTCTACTGGACGGCTTGCCTAGCTACAGTTCCCATCCAGTGCAGTGGAGTTTCACTTAACTTTTCTTGATTTCACACATCTTTCAATAGAGAACCACACACCCTTGCCAAAAAGGTAATCAGCATGTTGCAAAAGCCCAATGGGAAAAGACCACACCAAGTAGGTAGGAGAGAGCTGTCTGAGGCTATTTCATCTATGGGAAGGCCGGTAACACATCACAGTGGGAGGAAAGGACTCCAGTGCATCTTAAATTGCAATCGTCCTTCCCTTGGAGGCATTCTTGACTGTAGCGTCCCAGCCTCATCATTATGATTTCACTTGTGAATGAATCAGCTGACTGGCAAGAGAAAAGCTTCTCTTTTCCATGCAAACATCCTGGACATTTAAAACGTCCAAGTGAAAAATGCATGATTCATATTAAACAAACATTATGGTTATGTAATCTTTTCAGTTTATCCCAATTAGGCTCTGGGGGCAGGGGAAGCACACGAAGTTTCCTCCGCCCTGCCAGGAGCACGTAGCACTTTGAAGTGCTGTGCGCTCCTGGCAGGGTGGGAGGAGACTTCATGCGCTTCCCCACCACCAAGCCCTGATTGCCATGGGGGCGGGAGGAGCATGCGAAGTTTCCTCTGGCTTACCCCCACCCTGCGAGGAGCATGTGGCACTTTTCTAAGTGCCGCATGCGCCTTGCAGGGCAGGGGCAGGACGGAGGAAGCTTCATGCACTCCCCCGCCCCCAAGCTCTGATTGGCCTGGGGGTGGGGGAACATGCAAAGCCTCCTCCCACCCTGCGAGGATAGGGCGGAGGAAACTGCATGCTCCTCCCTCCCCCAGGCCAATCAGGGGTTGGGGGAGGGGAAGCACATGGAGTCTCCTGCTCTGCCAGGAGCATGCGGCACTTCAAAGTGCAACATGCTTCTGGCAGGGCAGAGGAAACTTCGTGCGTTTCCCCTGCCCCAGGTCCTAATTGGCCTGGAGGTGGGGGAATGTGTGAAGCCTCTTCACGCCCTACCAGGGGCATGGGTGCTTAGTGGGAAGGGAGGGCAAAGGGGCTCCCCCACCCCCAGACCAATCATGGTCGGTGGGGGGAAGCCTGGAAGCATCCTGGCCCCGCCCCTTCCATTTTAGGCTCCGCCCCGGCCAAAAATTATTGCCCAGCCTGACCTAGACCGTCTCTGACAGGTGTTTTTCTAACCTGCTCTTAAAAATCTCCAATGATGGAGATCCTACAACTTCCCAAGGCAATTAATTCTAGTGGTTAACCACCCTGACAAGAAGCTTTTCTTAATATCCAACCTAAACCTCCCTTGTTGTAATTTAAGCTCATTGCTTCTTGTCCTATCATCAAAAAGAACAATTTACCTCCCTCTTCCTTGTAACAACCTTTTATGTACTTGAAAGCTGCTATCTTGTTCCCTCTCAATCTTTTTCCAGACTAAACAAACCCATTTGTTTTTAATCTTGCCTCATAGGTCATGTTTTCTAGACCTTTAATCATTTCTCTTGCTCTTCTCTGGACTTTCTCCAATTTGTCCACATTTTTCCTGAAATGTGCTGCTCAGAATTGAACACAATACTCCAGTTGAGGCCTAATTCATACACAGAAGAATGGAAGATTTACTACTTATGTATTTACTACTTTTGTCAAAGAAAGCTATTTGGTTGGTTTGTTCTTCACAAATCCATGCTGACTGTTTATTACTTATCACCTTATCACTTTATCTTCAAGATGTTTGCAAATTGATTTGCTCATTATCTTTCTGGGTAGAGAAATGGTAGAATTTTCCATCAGCCTAGCTTCTGTCTCTTGGGAGAGTCCTTCCTGTTCTCATAGCTATTGTCTACAGTGAAGTGCTACAGCTTTGCTGCTGTAGTATTTTAAGTGTAGACACAGCCTTTGTAAGAGAAGGGCAATGTCCTTTCTGCCTGAGGCAAGGAGTTGATATTTAGAATAGTGCATCATAACACTAACATCTAGGATTCTGAGAATGCTTCTTGAGAAACATCAGAGAACCATATCATTAATTGGACACATGGCTAGAATGTGTTTTCATCATACACCAACACTGAGATACATTCGCTTTAGGGAGGAGGAGAAATAGCTAATTGGTGTGCAGCCTGCTGTATAACCTTGGGGGAAGTGAGAAAATTTGATCAAAGACATTTAGAAACACTTGTCTTCTGAAATATGCCACTGTTTTTAATGCCGTGTATAAAGAGCTTTTCTTCCGCACACTATAAGTGAACTTGTAATGAGAAAGGGCTGAATCAGTTCTGCGAAAATGAATCTGTGGTTCTAGGGATTCATGTTGTATTAAGCCTGAATCTTAGAGCACTTAGACACCACTCCAGCTTTGCAGTCTTATCTGTATTTGAAAAGCAATAAGAGGGGAGGAAAGGGACAATTTAGAAGTGAATCAAGTACAATAAGGAGCAGTAGCTTGGGTAAAAGGATTATATATAGATGGTGATGACTAGAGACAATTTAGCTCTTCAGGTAATTAAAGCAATCCATATCCCTCAGTCACATGGAAGATCAGTTTATGGAATCTTGTAGAATTGTTCCTGCTTGCTGAAATGGCTCATCTATCTTTGCTCCTTGCATCTCTAACAACTAGTTCTTGAAATGCTTCTGAGGAAACCTCAGGAAATATGTGATCTGGTCCAGAGTCCACTGAAGGTTCCCATTCATGTAAATGATCTTCAGATCAAATTCATAAGGCAGTTCTGTATCTGTAGCTATCCTAGTAGACAAGGCTTTGACAGTGGAGGATCTCGGTTTCAGATACTAATACCATATCAGTTTGCTTGTTGTTGGGTTGGCTAATGTCTCAGTTTTTTATTTTGATTTATTATTGATTATTTTAATTACTGGGCTCACCAATTAAAAGGCAATAAATCATATGATCAGCGAAATACTAAATTGCTAAACCAATGATCAACACACCCATAAGAACATAACACTGGCCATACTGGGTTAAACGAAAGATCTGTCTAGCCCAGTAACCTGTCTTCCAACAGAGGCCAATGCCAGATGCCCCGAAGGGAATGAACAAAATAGGTGATTCCTCCACTGTACCCATTTCCAGCCTCTGACAAACAAAGGCTAGGGACACCATTCCAACCAATCCTGGCTAATAGCCATTGATGTACCTAACCACTGTGAATTTAAAGGGCTCAAAAAAGAGCTAGATAAAGTTCTGGTCTTCACAACATCGTCAGGCAAAGAATTCCATAGGTTGACTGTGCATTATGAGAAGAAATACTTTCTCTGTCTTATTCTCTATCTCTCTTTTAATGCTTTTTTACTGCTACTGCACATTGAATGGGTGTTTTCAGAGAACTATCCACAATGACTCCAAGATCTCTCTCTCATGAATGGTAATAGCTAATTTACTCCCGATCATTTTATACATATTCTTGGGATTATGTTTTCCAGTATACATTACTTTGCATTTATAAACATTAAAATTCATCTGCCCTTTTGTTGCCCAGTCACCTAGTTTTGTGAGATCCTTTAGAAGCTCTTCACAGTCTGCTTTGTTCTTAACTATCTTGAGCAGTTTGGTATCATCTGCATATTTTGCCACTTCACTGTTTACCCCTTATATCATTTATAAATGTGTTGAATAGGATGAGTCCCAGTACAGACCTCTGAGGGAGACCTCTCTCCAGTCTGAAAACTGAGTATTTATTCCTACCCTTTGTTTCCTATCTTTTAACCAGTTATCAGTCTATGAGAGGACTTTCCCTCTTAAACCATGACAGCTTCCTTTGCTTAAGAGCCTTTGGTGAGGGACTTCGTCAAAGGCTTTCTTGAAATCTAAGTACACCATTTGTACTGGATTCTCCTTGTCCACACGCTTGTTGACCCCCCTCAAAGAATTGTAGTAGATTAGTGAGGCATGAGTTCCCTTTACAGAAACCATGTTGACTTTTCCCCAGCAAAGTCATAGAATCATAGAATCCAAGGGTTGGAAGAGACTTCAGTAGGTCATCAAGTCCAGCCCCCTGCCCAAGTAGGACCAACCTTAACTAAATTATCCCAGCCAGGACTTTGTCAAGCTGGGACTTAAAAACCTCTAGGGATTGAGATTCTACCAATTCACATTAGCTATCTTCCAGTCATTTGGAACAGAAGCTGATTTAAAGGATAGATTTAAAGGACACAGTTAGTAGTTCCGCAATTTCACATTTGAGTTCTTTCTGAACTCATGGGTGAATGCCATCTGGTCCTGGTGACTTTTTACTGTGTATCAATTTGTTCCAAAACCTCCTCTAATAACACCTCAGTCTGGGACAATTCCTCAGATTTGTCACCTAAAAAAGATGGTTCAGGTTTGGGAATCTCCCTAGCATTCTCAGCTGTGAAGACAAGCAAAGGATTCATTTAGTTTCTCTGCAATGACCTTATCATCTTTGAGCTTTCCGATCTCAATCATGCAGTGGCCCTACTAGTTGTTTAGGAGGCTTCCTGCTACTGATGTGCTTAAATTTTTTTTTTTGCTGTTACTTTTTACATTTTCGGCTAGCTGTTCTTCAAACTCCTTTTTGTCTTTTCTTATTATATTTTTACACTTCATTTGACAGAGTTTATGCTCCTTTCAGTTTTCCTCACTGGGAAGACTAGCTCCTTTGTATTTTTCTTACCCCTGCCTGCCACAAAAATAAATGCATAAAAATCTAGTATTCATTCCAGTTTTTTCTCTTAATATGCTTAAGAGAGCAATTTGGGATGTGATTGACCATGTCCATTATGGTCTTAATGGTACTTGTCTGGAGAAATCTTGATGGTGGGTAAAAACTGCTTTTGGGCAGAGAAACCTTTTTAAAATAAGTTTTAAAAGAACAAAAACACACAATCTGTCTGTAAAATTATGGGTTGTATTTTTGCCACATATAATTTAGCAAAGGGTCAGAATTTCCCAATGGTAAGTATTAAATTAAAAATGTATTATTGTGTAACACTGAGATCTGAGGGTGAGTTACATAACCAGCATTATGACCCATAAATTTGGATGGATGAAATAAGGTACTACTTCTCCTATTCAGTGTTCCCTCTAAGCTGCGCAGCAATGTGGAGCCACAGATCCTTAATCACCCCTGCCCAGCCAGGGGCTCAGAACTTGCGCGTGGAGCTGCCTAGCAGGGGAAAGGGCACTTCTCCCTCAGCAAATAGCAGTGGTTCCCTGCTGACAGAGCAGCGAGTCTCTCCCAGCCAGTAGAGAGAGGACGTGTCCATACTGGCTGGGAGAGACGTGCTGCTCTGTCCTCAGCAGGGAGCTGCTGCTGTAGCCGAGGGAGAAGTGTCCCTCCCCCTGCCAGGCAGCTCTGTGAATGAGTCCTGAGCTCCTGGCTGGACGGGGCTCATTAAGCAGCTGCAGGGCTGTGCTGCCGTGCAGCTTAGAGGGAGCCCTGCTCCTATTCCTTTTGCTCCTAGACCATAACTTGAGTCAAACCAAATGAAAAGTATTCCTTTCTTGGTTTGTAGTTCCCCTGCACCTCTAGTTTCTCACCAGGTTTGGAACTGGTGAAGTACAGTAACTTGTTAAAACCTTTTATGGAATTTCAGGGGCCATCTGGAAGGTACAGGAATCTCACAAAAGAGCATGAACCTATGAGTTCATTTGTCCTATTTTACACACTGAAATGGTTTGAATAAGTATCTGAATGTTTAGCTGCTAATCCAGACTGAATTTAACCTGAGGTTTTGAGGTTCTCCCACTGCTTGTCTAAGGTTTCCAAATGTTAAACACTATCTTAATCCCTGAGGCAGTGCAATCATGCACCATAACAAATTGAAGAAAGAGGCAGTAGATTACCAAAATCATGGCTGACTGAGAGATTAAACTAAATAAAAATAGAAATGTTATGCTATCCCAAGAAAGGCAAGGGAAAATCAACTCTTCAGCAGGCAGCAAATGTCTACAAGAAAAACCTTCATCATCCACACTTGTGAAACATTTGGGTCATGTCTACACTAGGAAATTATTTTGAAATAACTAGATTTGAAATAACTCCCGAAATAACAATCAAAATAGTGTGTTCCCACTATGGGGGAACCTCGCAATTAGTCTGAGGCAGGCTCCATTATTGTGGACATGCTACCTCAATTTAGAGCCCAAGAAAGCAGTGGGGAGTAATTACTTCAGATGATTTTGGGGAGTAGTTATTTCAAAATAGCAGCAGCGGAGCACCACACTGCTGCTATTTCGAAATAACTATTTTGAAATAAGTGTAATTTCCCGAGGAAAGCAGGAGTACAGATTTTGAAATGACCAGCCCGTTATTTTGAAATAACAAGCTTAGTAGTATGGACACGCTCTGCTTATTATTTTTAAATAAGGGAGGTTATTTTGAAATAACTGCCTAGTGTAGACCAGGGCTTAGTTTCCTATGAGATTATCTGAGATTTTTTGGTATTATTTTATACAGTTGATGCATTCAGATACTTAGTGATGGGAGCCAGATAACAGCTTGCTAGATAAGATCTTCACATTAGTAATGTGAATTGATTGATTAAAAAAGCCCCAGAATTCAAAATATGGAATAATAGAATAGATAATTATTGCACAAATACCTTCTTATTAAACATTTATGACACTTTTTCCTAATTATCGTTAGTTACGTTGCTATTTTGCACTGCAATTTTAAAAAGGATCCTGCTTGGTTAACAATTGTTTGCTACCCATTTTAATAAGATCCCTTAGGGTATGTCTACACTAGCCCCCTAGTTTGAACTAGGGAGGCTAATGTAGGCATTCGAAATTGCAAATCAAGCCTGGGATTTAAATATCCCACGCTTGATTTGTATCTTCCCGGCCAGTCGCAATTTTTGAAATTTACAAGTCCGGACTAACTGCCCGTGTCTACACGTGGCAGGGACCCGGTAGTTCGAAATAAAGCCCTAGTTCAAACTAACTGTTAAACCTCATTCCAGGAGGAATAACAGGTAGTTCGAACTAGGGCTTTATTTTGAACTACTGGGTCCCTGCCGCGTGTAGACGCGGGCAGTTAGTCCGGACTTGTAAATTTCAAAAATGGCAACCGGCCGGGAAGATGCAAATCAAGCGTGGGATATTTAAATCCCGGGCTTGATTTGCAATTTCGAATGCCTACATTAGCCTCCCTAGTTCGAACTAGGGGGCTAGTATAGACATATCCTTAGAGGCTTATTTTGCAGTGCAGTTACCAGGCAAAAACTTAAAGGCAGGAGAACTGCTGAATTTTTTATTCTTGATCTTTATTAATCATTCTTGTATTTTACTTGTGTTAATTGTTCTTGTATTCACCAAAGACTCTTAAGCAAAGTAAGCTGTCATGGGATAAGAAGGAAAGTCTTTTCATGGATTAAAAAAGGATAGGTATAAATCAATGGTGGACAATGGGCAGCCTGTGTTTTATGAGTGGCCTATGAGACATGATGTTTTCTGTTGACCATGCACAGGGTTGCCACATTCTGCTGGTTTCCAGTCACATTTTTTTTCCTACTGGTATTACTAAAGAGACATGCATGTAAAGCAAGGGTACGTGATTGCACACAACATTCATTATAAGAGCAATGCTGCATTGAATGAAAATGCTGCTATGATTCAATTGGCACACCCCGCAAATTCTAGGCACACAAATGTAGTTAGCGAAACTACCCTATCCTGGGAGATCATCTTGGGTGCCCATCACTGGTATAAATGGTCAGTTTACAGAATGGAGGGAGGTAACTAGTGCTATGCTGCAGGGACATGTTCTGGGATGAGTTCTATTCAATATAATTCATAAATGATCTGGAAAAAGGGGAAAATAATGAACCAGTAAAATTTATAGATGATACAAAACTACTCAAGATAGCTCAGTCCCAGTAAGTGTGAGAAAAACTACAAAAGGATCTTTCTAAACTGAGTGTCTGGGCAAAAAAATGATAGATGAAATTCAATGTTGATAAATGCAAAGTACTGCATATTGGAAAATATAATCCCAACTACAAAAATTATGGGGATCTAAATTAGCTGTTACCACTTAAGAGAGGGATCTTGGAGTCATTTGGATAGTTCTTTGAAAATATCCACTCAATGTGCAGTGGCAGTCAAAGTGAATAAATGTTAGGAATCATTAAGAAGAGAGAGAAAAGAAGACAGAAAATATCATATTGTCTCTATATAAACCCATGGTATGCCAACATCTTAACCACTGTTTGCAGATGTGTCTCCCCATCTCAAAAAAGATATATTGAAATTGGAGGAAGTTCAGAAAAGGGCAATAATCTGATCAGGGGTATGGTACAGCTTCTGTATGAAGACAGAATAATAGGATTAGCACTTTTCAGGTTGTAAAAGAGAGATCTAAGTTGGGATATGACTGAGGTCTATAAAATCATGACTTGTGTAGAGAAAGTAGGTAAGTATTACTTATTACTTCTTATAATACAAAACGTGGGGGGGGCATCACCAAATGAAATTAATCAACAGCAGGTTTAAAACAAATAAATTGAAGTATATCTTCACACAGTGCACAGTCAACCTGTGGAACTCTTTGCCAGAGGATGTTGTGAAGCCCAACGCTATAACAAGATTCAAAAAAATTCATAGAGGATAGATCCATGACTGGCTATTTACCAGGATGGGTGGGGATGGTGTCTAATAGCCTCTGTTTGTCAGAAGCTGGGCATGGGCAACAGGGAATGGCTCACTTATAGAATCATCGAATCATAGAGCTGGAAGAGACCTCAGGAGGTCATCAAGTCCAGCCCCCTGCCCAAAGCAGGACCAATCCCAACTAAATCAACCCAGCCAGGGCTTTGTCAAGCTAACACTTAAAAACCTCTAGGGATGGAGATTCCACTACCTCCCTAGGTAACCCATTCCAGTATACCCTCCTAGTGAAATAGTTTTTCCTAATATCCAACCTAGACCTCCCCCACTGTAACTTGAGCCCATTGCTCCTTATTCTGCCATCCGTCACTACTTGATGATTCCCTGTTCTGTTCACTCTCTCTGGGGGTAACTGGCATTGGCTATTGTCAGCAGACAGGATACTGTGCTAAATTGACTTTTGGTTTGACCCAGTATGGCTGTTCTTATGTTCTTATATTTTACTTCTTACCACGGCATTACTGAAAAACTAATAGAAACCCTAACAGGGCAATTTCATCTACTGTGAGAACATTGTCTATTGAGTTGCATAGTTGTGAGAGCAGAGTTTGGCATTTTTACCCTTTAAAATACAGACTTTCTCTACTGATTTCTGTATACATAAATTATTCAACCTTTACATTCAGTTTGGGCCTTCAGAAGCAACTCCTCAGATTAATGACTGTGATTGAAGCTTGTGATGTTCCGCTTGACTGGGGTTGGCAAAGTTCATCTGAGTCTATAAAATTCACTAATCGCATCTCGTTTGGGGGAGTTTCTCACAACATGAAGCTCAGATAAGGATCTCATTAAATTCACAAATCACTTAAGTGGGCTTGTTTGGATGGTTTCAGGTTGGACGTGGTGAAATTTACACTTTCTAGCAGCCAGACTGTGGCAATTTTCTCATGCTGAATAATGCCCTATTCCTCAAGAAGTCTCACTGATTAGCATTATCTGGCTCTAGGTAGATTTTCAGTCCATGTAGCAGATCCAACAGACCTAGATAATGAAGTTTCATTCTTGTTGACCTTTCAAGTATTTATCCCAATAAGTTATATTCCAAACCTATAAAGACTCTCAGATCACTAGAAAAATGAAGTTGCAACCCCAATTGCAACTGGTTAGTTTTATTTTCTTGTCAAGGGGAATCCATGAATTTGGACACACAGTTTATTAGTACCTATCAACTTTCAAAGGCAATACTTAAGCTGTCAGACTCTGCACTGGATGAGTATAAATCCATCTCTAGCTACAGAATTCAACAAATTCCTTCCAGTCCTTTCCACAGTCTCTCCCTGCCCTCGTTCACAAGCACAGCTGGGTTATGTGAAGTGATTTATGGGCGTCTTTCTGTTCCTCCTGTCTTATTATGTCATTATCCAGGTTGGATGAATAAAACAGAGGACACAGTGCTATGAAATGATTTTTCTTTCTCTTCGCTTTCTCTCTTTTTTCCTTACTTTTTCAAAGAAGTGACATTGTTTTCAGAGGCAAATGTGACATTTTACTTTACAGTACTGAAGGATCTGAAAGCTCAGCTGCATTTCCTATGGCCCAGAGCTTGGAATAGGTCTCCATGGATATAATCTAGCTCTGTACTAGTGTTCTTTTAAGGAAAGACCTTATGCAGCTTTCCCAACACACACAGGAGAACACCCACTATTACATCCATTTCTGTTGTCCAGCATACTCCGTGTTTGCATGCTCATCTCATTCTGAGTGCCGGTGAGGGCCATTGCTATATTACATAAGCAGCTTGACTAGGTTGCTGTGCTTGAAGTGGGACGTTCAGAAGAGGAAGTTGCCTTTTACCTTCTCCCCAACTGTACGTATACCTGCATAAGGCCATGATGTGACCCCTAATTTACTGCAGGGCAACGAATCCTGTTAAGATGCGTGCAAGGCTATATTGATCCCATTAGAAAGGTTGGAAACAGACTGCAGTGACTCTACCCAATGTTTTAGTGTCTTTGAAATTGTTGTCCATGATATCCTGATGTGCAAAAAGGCCTTCATTTTGAGAAGACAGTGATCCCATTCTAATCTCACATTAGTTTTAAACTGGTCTGATTCCACTGCCTTGGTAGGATGTGTAAGAGAGACCTGAATTCAGACAAAGCAAGAAGAAAATTGAAAAGTTGATTCAAATTTGCTGGGGTTTGGAGCAAAATATTTAACTAAATAAACTCTGTGAACTGCTTTCCACTGAGCCTAATATCCACTTGGCTTTCCCTGAAGACTCCTGGCAACCTAGCTTGTGTGTGCCAAAACATAAAGTTCAGAAATAGCTTGCCATACCTTTTGGTTTATCATTCAGCTGCCCTCCCATCAGAAGGAGTTAAACACTGCTTGCCAGCACTTAAGACTTTGTCAGTACATCCACACAGAAAATGTATTTTTCAATAGCAGACTATATAAAGACTCTAATAGATTCAATGAGGCAGAAAGAAAGTAATGGGACAGAAGAAAAAAAATAAAAGAAAAAGATGTGTGGAAAAAAAAAAAAGAACTGGGGCCAATTGCAAGGGCCCAGGAAAAGGAACTAGGCAGCAATGATTATATCTCCTAAAGTGTCTTTTGTTTCAGCCTGAAGTAGTAGCAAAGAATAGTCCTTCATGGTGAGGCTTTAGCACTCGCTCCAAGATTGATCTCTGTATTCAAAGGAGGAAAGTGGAACGTTCATGAGATGCATGCTGAGTTTCTGCTTTCCAGCCTACGCTGTGGAAAGTTTTAAAACAGCTACTAAGATTTGTTCTCCCTCCCCTGAGCATTTAAGGACATCTCTAAGCTGTTAGCTGAGGAAGTCTGTATACAGTGGTGGAGGGCACATTTTACAAATTGTGGCTGGTGGTTGTGGACAGCTTTAAATTGAAATATTAAATCAAAATAATGTAATATTTGTTTTGCTTGTTTGCCATTGACTTTCAGTAGCAGAGGACCATCTCTATGAGGAAGTCTGGCTTGGAGCATGCTGATACTTCAGAGACTATATTAGCATAACTACTTTTCTATAGCTATGCCATTTTGGTCCAGAACAGGTGCAGCCTACACTGCCAAAAGGGTGTTTTTCATTGGTGTAAGCATGGCATAGCAGCATAGCTTTTTCAGTCAGCAATGAGGTTTTTATATTGCTCTGACTCAAGGAAGCTATGTCAACCTAACTTAAGTGTGGATCCAGCACAGAGTAGATAAAAATCAATTATTTAAAAAAAAAATAAAAAAAACCTGGATGTTTTAAAATTTTAAATCAGATTTTTTGATTTTTCAAAATTATCAATATATACTAAATTTCTCATTTAAAAATAAATTACAATTAAATCTCATCACCTACCCTTACTGTCTCATAAAAATGAATTAATGGCACTAGTCTGTCCAGCCTAACTACCAGCTCTTGATTCTTGAAAATTCTGGACTGTCAGTTTCTGTTTCTCAGCAGACTAAAGTTGCATGTGCAAAGAAAGACACAGGCTGGAAAGGACTGGTTTTTGTTCTTTGCTTAGATAGTAATGGACCTGGGCGCAAGCATGGCAGAGGAGTTAGTTAAAGACACAGATACAATAGAGAGAAAAGGACAGAGGTAGAGCACAAAGGAGCAGTGGAGTGGACTAGAAAGAAAAGGGAATATACATTATTCAGCACACACACAGGGTATGTCTCCACTACACTTGAGGAATGTTCACACTGCAATTGTGTTCTTCCACAAGAAAATCGAAAGAAAAGAGGGTTTTTCCATCATTGGTAATCCTCATTCTACGAGGAAGAAGTCTTTTTGGAAAAGAGCTCTTTCGCAAAAAGGCATGTGTTGACAGGGAAGAGGGAGTTCTTTTGGAAGAAGAGAAAAAAGGAAAAAGCACAGGTGCCTTGGTGGCCATTCCATCCATAGCAATCATAGCTTACATGCGAGAGAGTGTCCATTCAGTCTGGACGCTGTCTTTTGAAGAAGCAGATCGCTTTTTCGATGCACTTTTGCAGTGTGGATGCTCTTTTTTGGAAGAAGTTTTTTCAGAAGATCTCTTCCAAAAAAAGCTTCTTCCAAAAGAAGTCTGCAATCTAGATGTAGCCACAGCTTCCTATATTCCCCCACACTTTTGCCACAAGGAAAACAGTCATGGCTTCTGGGGCTACGTCTACACTACAGAGGGTTTTTTCGGAAAAACAGCCATTTTTCTGTAAAAACTTGCGGAGCGTCTACACCTCAAGCACCTTTTGTGCAAAAAAAATCAAAAGAACAGAGGGGGTTTTCCAGCACAGGTATTCCTCATTCTACGAGGAAGAATTAGGGTTGCCAGGTGTCCGGTATTCACCCAGACAGTCTGGTATTTTAGCCTCCTGTCCGGTAAAAAAAATCCGAGGATACCGGACACCTACAATGTCCGGTATTTTCTGATTTTTTCCCTGGCCAGGAGGCGAAAATGCCGGGCACCTGGCAACCCTACAAACACTCAGCGCCAGGCCTCCCCCCCCCCCGAACCCCTACCGGCTCCCAACACCCCCAGGCCCCCGACCCCAGACCCCATGCTTACCTGGTTCCGCAAGGCACAAAATGGCTGCCGACCAAGGGGAAGCAATGCTTCCCCTGGGTCTTAGTGCTCAACTGCTCCCTGTTCTTATCCCTGCACTCACTCTTAAAGGGTACATGCTGTTTTAATGCTGTTTTATTTTAATTTTTTTTTGCTCAACAGCTTTGGTCTCCCCCCCTTTTTTTTCCCTTCAACAGAATTTTTTCCCTGTTTTTTTGGGGGGGGGCGGTGTTTGGTATTTTTGTTTCAACCATCTGGCAACCCTAGGAAGAACACTTTTTTGCGAAAGAGCTCTTTCACAAAAAGGCGTGTATGGGTGCGGAAGAGTGTTTTTTTGCGCAAAAAGAGGAAAGAGGAAAAAGTACAGGTGCCCTGGTGGCCATTCTGTGCATACAATCAGAGCTTACTTTCGAGAGAGCGTCCAGGCAGTCTGGATGCTCTCTTTTGCAAAAGCGCATTGCTCTTTGTGGATGCACTCTTGAGCAAGAAGTTTTTGCGGAAGATCTCTTCCAATAAAAGCTTCTTGCACAACAAGCCTGCAGTCTAGACGTAGCCTGGGTATAAGAAAATTTGCGGATATTCTGAAGAAATTCTTTCCCTGGGTAAAAAAAGGAAAACAAGTAAAGCAGTGCAAGATGGACAGGAAAGGCCCAGTTGCAATAATTATTTATTTAGCTTGTGCACCATCATCTAGCCAAATGATGGCATCTTCAGTGGTGTGACACAGATCTTCTAGAGATCACTGCTGAATTTCGTTAGTGGGCATTTATCGACAATGTGTGTCGTCTTCTGCATTGCATCACAGTTGCAAGAATGAAACATTATAAGAAAAACTGCTTATTGAAAGAAAATGATGTGGCTGAAAATATGAATATGTCCGAAAAAGAATGTGGTTAGTAACTTAAATAATCCACTTTGCAATGCATCATTCTTCAAAATTTTTTCTTTGCTTTTTTAATATAAATAAATTCCCAAGCTGTTTGCTATGTTGTATGTTAGAGGGAAAAAATGTGTATCTTAGCTAATACTTATGTCTTATTTAATAACTTGACTAGGTTTAGAATCTATCACCCTAGTATATAGAATCCTAGGGCTGGAAGAAACCTCTGGAGGTCATAAGTCCAACCCCCTGCCCAAAGCCAGACCAACCCCCAACTAAATCATTCCAGCCAGGACTTTGTCAAGCTGGGATTTAAAAATCTCTAGGGATGGAGATTCCCTCACCTCCCTAGGTAACCCATTCCAGTGCTTCACCACCCTTCTTACTGAAATAGTTTTTTCTAATATCCAACCTACATCTCCCCACCTGCAACTTGAGACCATTGCTCCTTGTTTTGCCATCTGTCCTCAGTGAGAACAACCTCTCTCCATTCTCTTTGGAACCCTCCTTCAGGTAGTTGAAGGCTGCTATCAAATCCCCCCTCACTCTTTGAGCTGCAGTAAGAAATATATAGAATTGCCAGTTGCAATTAAGTGTCATTTTTCTTGTTTTATGTGACCTAACACATGCCCCTTAATTTGGAACGTCAGGGCCACAGACTATAACGGTGATGCCATAAATCTATTCTCTATTTTATTTCAGCATAACCAGCTTTCCCAAAGAAACCTCATCCTATACTTGTTTTCTCAGAAAGCAGCAGTGCCAGTGAGTTTAATGGGGCTTACGCTAAAATTAAATGCATTCTAAGTGCAGTCAGTCTTAGCTTTTTTGTTAATTTGGAATCAGATCTGCATTCTTGCTGAAAATAAGTTAATGAATAACTCAATAACAGAGTGAGAAGATCTCAGAAGACCTACTATTCAAAATCATTTTTGAATTTTGTTTCAGGATCCCATTTAAGCCTAAGAGACTTACACTGTCTATCTGCAACATCTTCAGAGTCATCCATTGGTACTTTTAGCAGCAGTGCTGCAACTAAATGTATTTCAGACAGTGAAATATCAGTATAAGCAAAAGATTTCTATCATCCAGTAAAACCAATGCCATGGATGGATTTGTAGTAAGGACCAGCAAATATCAACAAGACACCATAGATCAGTGGTCACCAACCAGTAGATCAGGATCTACTGGTAGATCTTGGAGCCTCTGACAGGTGATCCTGACTGGTTTGGCCAAGACGCTATTGAGTGCCAGGTCTTCAGCTGCCCCTCCCCCCGCTATGCATCTCCTGCACTTTGCCTTGGAGCTGTCCCCTCAGGAGCCTCCTGCCTTCTGTGCAGGGCAGGGGAAGCAGAGGAAGGGTGTTGATATCAAGGTGCCTCCTCTCTCACCCTGTATCCTATCTCCACAGAGCAGAGAGGGGACACAACAGGACTTGGGATGGAGTTTGCTGGTTGCTTTTGGGAGTGGTGCAGGGCCAGGACTGGGGTGAGCCTGCCTTAGCCCCACCACCCAGGAGCCACTTGAGGTAAACAGTGTCCATCTGGAGCCCACATCCCGAAACCCTACCCTGCCCTAGCCCCAAGCACCCCTGCATCCAAACACCCTCCCAAAGCCTGCACCTAGAACCCCCTCTGACACCCCAACTGCCTACAGCTCAGAGCCCCTCTCACACTCCAAATCCCTTAATCCGAGGCCAGACCCTGCCCCCCAACCTGCTTCCCCAGTCTAGTGAAAGGGAGGGAGGATGGAGTGAGCAGGGGTGGGGTCTCAGAGAAGGGGCACAAAGAGGCGGGACAAGGGTATTTGGATTTGAGGTAAATCCTGGATTGCATTTAAATTCAAAAAGTGATGTCAAGCAGAAAAAGGTTGGAGACCACTGCCGTAGATGAAAAGATTGCCAGTTCATTTGTGCCACAAATTCTTCGTTTTGTGTGGTTAACAAAACACTTCATTGACATGGATGAGTCATTGCGACCAGGTAGAGTGTATGAGAAGGAATTTCAACAATGTGCAAGAAATACTGAGGGGAAATTTGTCAGTTTAAACCTTGATGGGTGGTCAACATACACAATGATCCAGTAATATGTGTCTGAGTGACAACAGAAAATGGGGTTATATACTTTTCAGAAACAATAGATAGATCAGGAAATTCCCACATACCAAAATATTTAAAAGAAGTGGCAGTGAAAGCTGTAATAAAAAATTTAACTGGCACGTGCACAGTTTTGTCACAGATAATGCTGCAAATGTGGCAAAGATGAAAAGATACTTAGAAGAAGAACTCTAAGTTCTTCTTAATAAAATAGGCTGCAGTGCCCATGTAATATATCTTTTAGCTCAAGACTTCACTAACTCTTCTTCAGGAATAAAAGAAAATGTGGTTTAAGTTGCAAAATACTTCTGTAGCAACCATTTTGCTTCAGCTTTACTTAAGAGAGCAGGAGGATCCAAACTAATTTTTCCTAAAGATGTTTGATGGAATTCTGTGGTTGAGTATTTTGAACAATTCATTAAGAACTAGCCTATTCTCAGAAAACTCCACCTTGTTTTCTTGTGAACATTCTAAATCCCAGATCTAAAGGTAGATGCTTAACTTCTGAAAAAGATACAGCTGCCATGACCTGTGCACCTCAAAATCACTCCTCAGTGATGCCAGTCATAATAAATGTCAGGGCTGGAGCAAAACCATCTAATCAGAATGTTTACTCATGGGATTGTGACCAAATCACTCCCTGAATTGGTGGAAATCATGGTAGATAAAAATAGATTATTTTTTAAAATTAAAAATCATGTTTTATTTTAATCAGATTTTTTTATTTGTTTAAATCTATAAAATGACCCATAAAAAGCAGATATTTCTCATTTTAAAATAACAATTACAATTAAATCTCATCACAAACATGCTACACTTATACTTAGGGTGTGTCTAAATAGCAGCGCTATTTTGGGATACTTCTGGTATCCCGAAATAGCTATTCTGTGTCTCTTAAACAAACCCATTATTTCAAAACAGTTTTTGAAATAACGGGCTTGCTATTCTGATGTCTCTGTAAACCTGGTTCCATGAGGATTAAGGGACTTTTCAGAATAGCACTCTATGTCAAAATGAGGCACCGTGTAGAGAGCACCAAATTTAAAAATAAGCTATTTTGAAATACACTCAAAATAAGCTACTCAATTTATGTAGCTTATTTCAAGCTATGGGTCAGTGTAGACACACCCTTAGAGTCTCATAAAAATGAATTCATGGCTCTAGTCTGTCCAGCCTAACTACTAGCTCTTGCTTCTTGAAAGTTCTGGGCTTTTAATATTTCTGTTTCTCAACAGAAGAAAAAGTAACACATGCAAAGAAAGACACAGGCTGTATAGGATTGATTTTGTACTGTGCTCATGTGATGGTAGACCTTGTCCAAGCATGGCAGAGGAGTTAGTTAAGACACTGTCTTAAAGTCAGAGAGATAAAATATAGGAAAGGATGGAGGCAGCATAGAAAGGAACTGTGGCGAGGACTGGAAAGAAGACATTGTTCAGCATACAAACAGCTTTATGTATTCCCCCCACTTGTTTGCCTCAGAAAAACTGTTGTGGCTTCTGGGCGTAGGACAGACCCTATTTGGGAATATTTTGAAGAAATTTGTTCCCTGGGTGAAAAAGGAAAATGTGCCAAGTGTAAGCAGTGCAAGAAGAAGATGCAGGGCCTAGCTGCTAGAATGAAACATCATAAGGAAAACTGCTTATTGGGAGAAAATTATGAGGATGAAGATCAGGATATGGCTGAGTGTACCAACCTCAATAATTTAAAAAACCAACAACACGGAGTCCTGTGTCACCATAAAGGCTAACAGATGTATTTGGGCATAAACTTTTGTGGGTAAAATCCTAATGCATCATTCTTCACATCTCTTTCTATGTCTTTAAGTGTGATTTGACAAGTAAATACCCAAGCAGTTTACTGTGTTGGATGTTGCTAGAAAAATGGTTTAGCTTAGCTAATCTTTTTTAATTAGTTAACTAGGTTTAGAATCAATTGCTCAAGAATACACTACAGAAAGCTGCAGTAGGAGAAATCTAGAGTTGCCAATTGCCATGAGTGTCATTTTCTTATTTTTTATGAAATAATACATGCCCTTATTTTGGAACATTGTGGCTATAGATGATAATGGTGATGCATATGTATATTCCCTATTTTAATTCAGGCCCTGGTTCTTCTGGGGAACTTTAATCACCCTGACATCTGTTGGGAGATCAATAAAGCAGTACACAGACAATCCAGGAAGTTTTTGGAAAATGTTGGGGACAACTTCTTGGTACAAGTGCTGAAGGCACCAGCCACGGGCCATGTTCAGCTTGACCTGCTGCTCATAAACAGGGAGGAATTAGAAAGGGAAGTAGATGTGGGTGGCAACCTGGGAAGCAGTGATCATGAGATGGTAGATTTCAGGATCCTGATGAAAGGAAGAAAGTAGAGCAGCAAAATATGGACCCTGGACTTCAGAAAAGCAGACTTTGACTCCCTCAAGGAACTGATGGGTAGGATTCCCTGGGATGCTAATAAGGGGAAAGGAGTCTAGGAGAGCTGGCTGTATTTTAAAGAAGCCTCATTGAAGGCACAGGAACAAAACATCCTGATGTGCAGTAAGAAAAGCAAATATGGTAGGTGACCAGCTTGGCTAACAGTGAAATCTGTGGTGAGCTTAAACACAAGAAGGAAGCTTGCAAGAAGTGGAAACTTGGACAGATAACTAAGGAGGAGTAGAAATATATTGCTCAAAAATGCAGGGATGTAATCAGGAAGTCCAAAGCGCAATTGGAATTGCAGCAAGCAAGGGATGTGAAGGGTAACAAGAAAGGTTTCTACAGGCATGTTAGCAATAAGAGGGAGGGTATGGGACCCTTACTGGATGAGGGAGATAACCCAGTGACAGTGATATGGGAAAAGCTGAAGTACTCAATGCTTTTCTTGCCTCTGACTTTACAGACAAGGTCACCTCCCAGACTACTGCTCTAGGTCACACCGTATGGGAAGGAGATAGGCAGCCCTCAGTGGAGAAAGAACAGGTTATGAACTGTTTAGAAAAGTTGAAGATAAACAAATCCATGGGGCCGGATTTAATGCATCTGAGGGTGCTGAAGGAATTGGCTGGTGTGATTGCAGAGCTAATGGCCATTATCTTTGAAAACTTGTGGAGACCAGGGGAGGTCCTGGACAACTGGAAAACAACAAATGTAGTGCCCATCTTTAAAAAAGGGAAGAATGAGAATCTGGGGAACTACATACCGGACAGCTTCACCTCGGTCCCTGGAAAAATCATGGAGAGAATCCTCAAGGAATCTATTTTGAAGCACTTAGAAGAGGGGAAAGTGATCAGGAATAGTCAATATGTATTCACCAAGGGCAAGTCATGCCTGACCAGCTTGATACCTTCTATGACAAGGTAACTGGCTCTGTGGATATGGGGAAGGCAGTGGACATGATATACCTTGACTTTAGCAAAGCTTTTGATATGGTCTCCCACAGTATTCTTGCCAGCAAGTTAAGGAAGAATGGTTTGGATAAATAGACTGTAAGATGGATAGAAAACTGGCTAGATTGTCAGGCTTAATGGGTAGTGATCAATGGCTTGATGTCTGGTTGGTGGTCAGTCTCAAGCGGGGTGTCCCAAAGGTCAGTTCTAGATCTTGTTTCGTTCAACATCTTTATTAATGACCTGGAGAAGGGGATGGATTGCACCCTCAGCAAGTTTGCAGATGACACTAAGCTAGGGGGAGAGGGAGTTACATTGGAGGGTAGGGATAGGATCCAGAGTAACCTAGACAAATTGGGAGTATTGGGCCAAAAGAAATCTGATGAGGTTCAACAAGGACAAGTGCAGAGTCCTGCACTTGGGGTGGAAAAATGCCAAGCACTGTTACAGGCTGGGGACCGACTGGCTAAGCAGCAGTTTGGTAGAAAAGGACCTGAGGATCATAGCAGATGAGAAGCTGGATATGAGTTAACAGTGTGCCCTTGTAACCAAAAAGGCTAATGGTATATTAGGGTGCATTAGGAGGAGCATTTCCAGCAGATCTAGAGAAATGATTATTCCTCTGTGTTTGGTACTGGGGAGGCCACATATGCAGTATTGCATCTAATTCTGGGGGCCCCATTACAGAAAGGATGTGGATGCATTGGAGAAGATCTAGCGGAGGGCAACAAAAATAATTAAGGGGCTGGAGCACATGATTTACAAGGAGAAGCTGAGGGATTTGGGCATATTTAGTCTGCAGAAGAGTGAGGGGGGGATTTGATAGCAGCCTTTAACTACCCGAAGGGAGATTCCAAAGAGGATGGAGAGAGTCTGTTCTCAGTAGTGACAAATGGCAGAATGAGGAGCAATGGTGTCAAGTTGCAGTGCGGGAGGTCTAGGCTGGACATTAGGAAAAAGCTATTTTACTAGGAGGGCAGTGAAGCACTGGAATGGGTTACCTAGGGAGGTGGTAGACTCTCTATTCCTAGAGGTTTTCATGTCCCAGCTTGACAAAGCCCTGGCTGGGATGATTTAGTTGTGATTGGTCCTGCTTTGGGCAGGAGCTTGGACTCGGTGACCTCCTGAGGGGTCTCTCAACTCTATGATTCTATGATAATTCAACTTTTCCAAGAAACGCCATCCAATAGTTTTCTCAAAAAACAGAAGTGCCAGTGAATTCAGTGGCACTCACTCCAAAATGAAGTGCACTGTAAGCACAGCCAGTCTTAGCTTTTTTTATTAGCTCGATTTAAATCAAGGTTGTGGGGGTCTTTGGTGATTTAAATTGTGATTTAAATCAATGATTTCATGGTAGGAGACCGGATTGACTTATAGGGGAAATCCTTGGTGAACTTAAGCACAAAAAGGAAGCTTACAAAAAGTGGAAACTTGGACAAATGACCAGGGAGGGGTTTAAATGTATAGCTCAAGAATGCTGGGGGGTTATCAGGAAGGCAAAAGCACAAATGGAATTGCGACTGGCTAAGGATGTGAAGGATAACAAGAAAGGTTTCTACAGGCATGTTAACAAGAAGAAGGTGATCAGAGAGGGTGTGCGGCCCCTACTGGATGAAGGAGGTAACTTAGTGACAGATGATGTGGGGAAAGCTGAAGTACTCAATGCTTTCTTTGCCTCTGTATTCACGGACAAGGTGGGCTCCCGGACTAATGAGCTGAGTGACGCAAGATGGGATGAAGATCGACAGCCCTTAGTGTAAAGAACAGGTTAGGAACTATTTAGAAAAGCTAAACGTACACAAATCCATGGGTCCGGACTTAATGCATCCGAGGGTACTGAGGGAGTTGGCAAATGTCATTGAGGAGCCTTTGGCCATTATCTTTGAAAAGTCGTGGAGATCGGGAGAGATCCCAGATGATGGGAAAAAGGCAAATGTAGTGCCCATCTTCAAAAAAGGCAAGAAGGACAATCCAGGGAACTATAGGCCGGTCAGTCTTACCTCGGTTCCTGGGAAAATCATGGAAGGGATCCTTAAGGAATCCATTTTGAGGCACTTGGAAGAGAGGAAAGTGATTAGGAATAGTCAGCATGGATTCACAAAGAGCAAGTTGTGCCTGACCAATCTGATTAGCTTCTATGATGAGGTAACTGGCTCTGTGGACATGGGAAAGTCAGTGGATGTGATATACCTTGACTTTAGCAAGGCTTTTGATACGGTTTCCCACAATATTCTTGCCAGCAAGTTAAGGGATTGTGGATTGGATAAATGGACGGTAAATGGATAGAAAGCTGGCTAGAAGGCTGGGCCCAGCAGGTAGTGATCAACGGCTCAATGTCAGGATGGCGGTCGGTTTCTAGCGGAGTGCCCCAAGGTTCGGTTCTGGGACCGGTTTTGTTCAATATCTTTATTAATGACCTGGATGAGGGGATGGATTGCACCCTCAGCAAATTTGTAGATGACATTAAGCTAGGGAGAGAGGTAGATACGCTGGAGGGCAGGGATAGAGTCCAGAGTGACTTAGACAAATTGGAGGATTGGGCCACAAGAAATCTGATGAGGTTCAACAAGGACAAGTGCAGAGTCCTGCGCTTGGGACGGAAGAATCCCAAGCATTGTTACAGGCTGGGGACCAACCAGCTAAGTAGTAGCAGAAAAGGACCTGGAGGTTAGAATGGATGAGAAGTTGGATATGAGTCAACAGTGTGCCCTTGCAGCCAAGAAGGCTAATGGCATATCAGGTTGCATTAAGAGGAGCATTGCCAGCAGATCCAGAGATGTGATTATTCCCCTTTATTCGGCTCTGGTGAGGCCACATCTGGAGTATTGTGTCCAGTTCTGGGCCCCCCACTACAAAAAGGATGTGGACGCATTGGAGAGGGTCCAACGGATGGCAACCAAAATGATTAGGGGGCTGGAGCATATGACCTATGAGGAGAGGCTGAGGGAGTTGGGTCTGTTTAGTCTGCAGAAGTGAAGAGTGAGGGGGGATTTGATAGCAGCCTTCAACTTCCTGAAGGGAGGTTCCAAAGAGGATGGAGAAAGGCTGTTCTCAGTAGTGACGGATGGCAGAACAAGGAGCAATGGTCTTAAGTTGTGGTGGGAGAGGTCCAGGTTGGATATTAGGAAAATCTATTTCACTAGGAGAGTGGTGAAACACTGGAATGGGTTACCTAGGGAAATAGTGGAATCTCCGTCCCTAGAGGTGTTTAAGTCTTGGCTTGACAAAGCCCTGACTAGGTTGATCTAGTTGGGATTGGTCCTGCCTAGAGCAGGGGGTTGGACTTGATGACCTCCTGAGGTCTCTTTCAGCTCTATGGTTCTATGATTCTATGAATTGCCTTGTTAAATCCACCCTGGTCAAATCATTAGTCAGGCACCTTGAAACATTGTTCCTTCAGCTTCTAAGCCAACTTTTCACAGCAGTAGCTTCCTCTACAGGCAAGAGAGAATATTTTCATTGTTTGGTATTATTCACTCCAAGTTAAGAAATCGACTGGGAGTTGAAAAAGCAGGAAAACTCTTATTTCTGTTTCAGTCTATGAATCAAAATCACAGTAGGAGTGAGGAAGATGAGAGTTAGTTGTAGACGTTTTAAGGGCACCATGCATTTAGTGCTCTGAGGATTGTCTGTTAGAGTTAATAAAATTTGAAAATTAAAAAAATAAGAGCTTAAGGACAGCACTCAGCTGGCAACTCTGGGGACTGCGGCAATTGCAAATGTAAAACATTTATTTAACAGTTAAAATTTAGTTTAATGAAATATAAGTGCTATTGTGTGTGGGTGTGATTTAATTCTTACCATACCTAATGTACTGCTGACACAATAATGAGTATTAGGTACTATTTCCTAACTTGATTTTTACTAATTTATCTAAAAATATATACAAAGTAAATTTTGTAAAACTCCGCACTGAGTTGTAAATTGACATGTTTTAATGATCAGATTTGCACCATTGTTTAAGAAATATGTGAAGAAGAATCAGTGGGAAACTAGATTTGAATCAATACATTTCTCTTGGTGATTTAAATCAATGATTTAGATCACCTTCATTTAAATCAACCCACCTGATCAAAGCCTAAGGCTGTAGCTTTTCTCAGCCATGTCTATACTAGGAAACTATTTCAAAATAACTAAATTTGACTTAACTCCCAATTTTACAAAATCAAAATAGCATGTTGCCACTATGGGGAAACCTTAAAATTAGCCCCAGGCAGGCTCCATTAATGTGAACATGCTACCTTGACTTAGAGCCCCAGGAAGCACTGGGGAGTAATTAGTTTGAATTATTCTGGGGAGTAGTTATTTTGAAATAGTGTGGATGCTCCGGTGTCACTAACACTATTTCAAAATAAGCGTTATTCCCCAAAACTGCATATGCAAATGAGGCACAGATTAGCATATCACCATGTCTCGTTTACATAATTTATGCAAGGCATTTTTGTGGGGGGGGGGGAAGTAATGTGGATGTTTTCTTTTTGTGCAAAAACCCCTTTTCCCGCCAGATCGGTAAACCTCCTTTTTGGGGGCATAAGGATCTGGCGGGAAAAGGGGGTTTTGCTCAAAAAGAAAATATCCACACTACTTTTTTTTCTGCAAAAACCCTTTGCTCAAAAACACCTTACATAAATTATGTAAATGAGGCATGTCAATATGCTAATCTGTGCCTTATTTGCATACTCACTGCCGGCAAAACCGGCAGTGTAGATGTAGCCCAAGAAAAGGAGGAGTCCAGATTTTGAAATAAGCTGCCCCTTAGTTTGAAATAACGGGTTTGGTCGTGTGAACGCTCCGCTTATAAATTTGACCTCAGGGGTGTTAGTTATTTCAAAATAGAGCCCTAGAGTAGACCATGGCCTAGAGAGCTCACAGTGCCATAGCTGTACCACTCTAAGCTCTCCACTGGAACTACTGTAAGTCAACAGGAGAGAGCTATCTCATTGTCTTAATTTAGGCCTCATGAGCAGTGGTAGATTCATGAATAGGAGAAGCTCTCTGCCGACATACCATTGTCCACCTGGGCACTTAAATTGGCATAATTTATACTCCCACTGACATCAAGGGACTTGGAGTAAACCCTTATCTAGCGATCCATACCCTAAATGGGAGAGGAGGATACCTTGGAGTCCAGTGCCAGGTAAGAAGGCTGGAGTAAAGGTATAATTCAATGTACCAAGCCCACGCATGATATAGAAACAACTGTTAAAACAAAATGACCAGTATTTGCTGAAAATATTAAGATGTAGACAAATGCAATAAATTAAAATCAGACACCCATCTCAAGGAATAGCATATCATTTTAGTAAAGGTACAGTAAATGGTCTTGTGGCTGGACTCCCTATAAAGCTTTCAGACACATTAACATTTGTTTAAAAAATAAAAATCAAGCTATTAAAAAAAGACTTCAGTATCTGAATCACTTCAATCCATTTCTTCCTCACATTATTTCTTTGTGTTTATCATCTTCCTGTCCAATCAGTCACTCTTCCCCTCTCCTCCACAAGCAAGCAAACAGAGAACTGAAGATAAAAATGTCAGTCAGCAGATGGAAGCCCAACTATCAAATAAGAAAATAAGGTCTCGGAAGGGGTAGGTGTGATGTATAGATAGCATGGCATTTCAGGTGTTAAAGCATTGTTGTTAGTGGTTGTTTTGGGGACTGCATTTCTTGTATTTCTGCTGGGGAACTCTCCGTTAGGTTCTAAAAAGTTAATATATTTACCTTTCAAGATTTTATGTTCTGAACTTCTCAGGGGAATTCTTACTGTTTCTATTAAATGGTTCTAATAATCCTACTATGTAAACTGAAGGCTATGGGAGGTACTATACTCAAGGATGCTGCATGTGCAGAGCGAGGGCTCTCTATGGACCTAATGCTGCAATCTTCTGCAACCAAAGCATGGGTGATTCGGAGGTTGGGAACAGGAGCTACTTTTCAGGCCGTCCGTTGATACAATAAAGGTGTGACAGAAAAGAATACCATGGGTAATGTAATAGATGCAGATATTTGTTTATATTTTAGTGGTGAAGCTATTGAGGATACACTTGCTGTTACAAACATTTTACAGTAAATACATCTCACAGAGGTCAACAGGTGATAAGGACCTGGTTTCCTAAGGGGAAGAAACAAGATCATTTTTATTTCCTCCTTTGGGTACAAATGTTAATGTCTATGGGCCATGACTTTGAGACCTTGTCATCAGTTAGTATTCCTAACTTCAGATAAAAAAAATGATACATACATACAGAAAAGAAAATCCTATTCAGTAAATCATGTACCATACAAGAGGTATCTTGCATAAAATACATCTCAGTTGTCATATTCGTATCATAAACATATTTTCAGAAAAATATGGAGTGTAATGTCACAAATGCCCTTTCTTTAAATAATAAAAGAGTGTATATTATGTTGTGAAGCCAGGAATCATTTTGACACATAACCCCTTTTCACAATCACAGAAAATATAGAGAGGGAGAGGATTTATGAGATACTGTAGTAATGTCTGTGTTATGTGCAGAGGATGACATTAACATAGTACTCTTTGCCAACACTCCTTACACAGCAGCCATTGAGATATTTCCTCTTGTAAAGTATTTAGAAACACTGTGATATCTAATGGCACATTTACACTTCCAGGAAGATCGACACTCCAGAGGTTGATCTTCTGGCGTTCAATTTAGCGGATCTGATAAGGACCCGCTAAATCAGTGGTTCCCAAACTTGTCAGCATCATGCCCCCCTTTCGGATTTTTGAAAAACCCTCATGCCCCCCCCTGCCCAAAAAAACGTGTTGAGCAAAAAAAAAAAAAAAAAAACTGAGCGGGGCAGCGCAAGTTGTTAAGGAAAAAAAAAGGAACTGAGCAGGGCAGCAAAACTTAATGGTGGGGAGCTAGGTAGCCTTGCACCCCGCCTGGAATTTCTTCATGCCCCCACCCAGGGGGGCACGCCCCCCAGTTTGGGAACCCATGTGCTAAATCGAATGCGGAGGGCATCCCCGTTGACCCTGGAACTCCTTGCAGTCACAGTAGTGTGGAGTAAGGAAAGTCAATGGGAGAGTTTGACCTCCTAATGTAGGCCCCCAGAAAATCAATGCAAGGTATGTCGACTCCAGCTACACAATTGACATAGCAGGAGTTGTGTGTTTTGCATCGATTTTTCTCTGTCAGTTTAGATCTGTCCTCAGAGAAGATGGTTGGCAAGAGCTGAAACTTTAGCTTGGATGTCAATCTGATTGCTTAGAAGATTGATGAACGACATAAAAAAAGGTTGAGCATGAGATTATGGTTCATGCAGAATTACAAAGAAAACTCCTTGGAGTGGCAATGTTCAAGCTTTTAATATTTGTAGCTATACTGAAAATATGAAAATGATATTTATGTGTTCGGTTAATCACATACCACTTTCGTTCCAACATAAACTGGCCACATTTTATGCTGTGGCCAGGGACTGCTTAGCATAGAGGGGGATGAAGGGAAAGACTGTCAAGAAGCTGATTGTGGCTTGCTGGCTCCACCTTTGTTAAAGCCCCCTGAATAGATTAGAATAGCTTGGGGCTTACATGCCAATTGGCAATGGTTCCCAAGAGACCCTCCACCAAGGGCTATCCCTAGGGGAGTGCAGGGCCTAGGACAGTGGTCTCCAACTTTTTAAAGCATGAGCTCTCTTTTTGAATTTAAGTGCAATCCAGGATCTACCTTAAACCCAAATACCCTTGCCCCGCCTCCTTCGTGCCCCTTCTCCAAGGCCCTGTCCCTCTCACTCCATCCTTCCTCCCTTCCCCATCCTTCCCCCCTTTCATCAGGAAGGGGCAGAGGGTTGGGGCACAGGCTTTGGTCTTGGGCTAAGGGATTTGGATTGTGAGAAGGGCTCTGAGCTGAGCCTGGGGCAGGGGTTGGGGTGCAGGAGGGAGTTCAGGGTAAGGCTCTGTAAGGGAATTTGGGTCTAGGGGTGCTCAGAGCTAGGGCAAGGGCTTGGGTGCAGGAGGGGGTACATGACTGGGACAGGGATTCAGGATGCAGGCTCCAGCTGGACACTGCTTACCACAGGTGGCTCCTGGGCGGGGGTACAGTGAGGCTAAGGAAGGCTCACCCCTGCCCTGGCCCTGCACCATTCTCAAAAGTAGCCAGGAAACTCCCTCTATCCCAAACCCTGTTTTACCTCCCACCCCTCTTCTGTGGAGACAGAATAAAGGGTGGGAGAGGGAAACAGCTCCAAGGCAAAGGGCAGGAGATGTGCAGCAGTGGGGGGAGGGGCAGCTGAAGTGCCGCACTCAATAGCCTCTTGTCCAGACCAGTCAGGATCACTGTCAGAGGCTCCAAGATCTACCAGTAGATCCTGATCTACTGGTTGGTGACCACTGGCCTAGGGTAACCCTCCTTCCCAACCCCTGCTCCACCACTTCCTCCAAACCCAGCTTCTATCCCTTCCCTCCCTGCCCCTGCCCCATCATCTTGCTAAAGCTCCCCCAAGCAACATGAGCTGGAGGATTACCTGGGGGGAGGACCTGGTGTGGGGTAGCCTGCCCTGCTCCACCCTGTCACCTATGCCCAGTTTGTTGCACCCTCTTCTCCACAGTGGCAGGAAGTGGAAAGCCCTGGGGCTGAGGTGCTCTGTTTCCCACTGCCTTGGTGAAGCCGAGTGCAGTGGGCTGGGAGAGGGAGGGATGGGGTGGTGCAGAGCTGTGACTGGGTCCAACCCCTGCTGCCATCCCATGCCAGGCCCCTCCCACCAGGTTATTTTTTCAGAGTATATGATGCTGTAAGACACCTTTGAATAGTATTTCACTTGCACTTCTACTGTAAAACTTCCAGACTCTCATTGATGGGGGCAATAATTTTTAATTTAACTGAGCAGGATAAAACTTTGTGATTTTTTTATTTGCAGTGATAAATCTGCACCTGCCTACCTAGTCATGAGGCTTCCTCTTGCTAAAATTCCCACTTCAAAATTAGAAACGTTATACCACAGCAGTACTTTTGCACCACAGGTTTTGCATTAGGAGCCCATGCCATTTGTGAGAGTACAGTAGTTTAATAATTTAGTAATTCCCTCTGGGGCAGATGAGTGTTTGCAGCATAGGCGTGCACACGGGGTGTGCCAGGTGTGCCCAGGCACACCCTAATGTCTCAAAGGGCTTTGTGAAGGGAGCGCAAGCCCCCGCACTAGAAGGAGAGCTGCTTTGGCACTCTGGGGAATGGGCTGAATTACTGCACGTGTGGCTGCGCGGTCAGAACCGGCAGGGCTTAGGACCCCATGGAAAGAGGCGGCAGGGAGGCAGCAACATCACCCCGCCGCCCCGTCAAGTGTGGGGAGTTTAAAACCTGGGCGGGAAGATGGAAGCGGAAGAGTAGGAGAGCCAGGAGGGGTGGAGGCTGGCTGTGTTCTCCCTGCTCCTCCCCCCAGCAGGAACCAGAGGTGGCGTGGGCGAGCCCAGCGATGCACCTCATGGCCCAGCATGTGGTCTGGAGCCCTGGAAGCAGCTGGGGCCAGGGCTGCAGGGACTTCTGGGGCCCGACCACAGACTCCAGCCCTGCAAACTGGAAGGCAGAAGCCGAAGGTAAAGTAAGGTAGGGTGGGGAAGGGGGAAAATAGGGGGAAGGGTGGGAGAGGAAGGGGCTTGTGCTAAGGGGAGGGGGACAGATCAGGAGAAGAAAGGGGGAGGCACCAAGAGATAAGGGGGAGGAGAGAGACAAATGCCAGGGGGCCAAGTGGAGACAATGAGGAAAAGGGCAGGAGGGGAGGTGTCAGTGAGAGGGGGGACAGGGTGATGCTGGGAGAGGAGAGGGGAAGGGCATTGGGGGCTAGAGGGAGGAGGAGGAGGTGCTGGGAGAAGGCTTGAAAGAAGGGGTGGGCATGAGGAAGGTGGGGATGGAGCAAGGCATGTATGAGTACACAGGGGCATAAGAGGAACGGGGGCAGAGGGTGGTGAGGGGTGTGGGCATCAGGGAAAAAGAGAGCAAAGGGGGCAGGGGCAGTGAGGGAAGGGGGAGGCACAAGGAAGGTGCAGGTGCCAGGGGATTCTGGGGGTGAAGCAGAAGGGCAGACACCTGCAGGGGAGGGACCAGCACCAGAGGAGAGAGGCAGGGCAGGTGTGTAGAGGGAGGTGTTAGGAGAGGGGATAAGGAGGGGTAGCTCACATGATCAGCATGGGGCTACTGGAGGAGTGGGCACAGGGGGGAGAGAAGGGCTGGTGGAAGGGGGCAGGTCTCAGGAAGGCTGAGGGCAGTGAGAAGGGCAGGAGTCAGGACAGCAGAGGTGGGTGAGGGGTTGGGGGGCAGCAGGCACCAGGGGAGTTGATGGAGCAAGGGAAGGAGACATGGCTGCAGAGGGAAAAGGTAGAGGTTTCTAAGATATTTATTAATAACTTAGGTGCCACAGTGGCACATCCAAACAAGCCACATGAACTCAGTACTGGTGCACAACACAAAATCCATTCTGCTCATGGGAGGAAACTCTTAGAGGGAACACTTCCTCCAGCCTCTCCGCCCCTGAGTTAATGTCACACACATTGGGTTAATGCATTTGCAGGATAGTTGCATGAAGGGGGGTTGGTGGGGGCCAAACTAATCCCTATTGATAGGAGGATGGTGGGAAAAGTCCTTGGGGGGGGTCACATGACACGTTTTACTTCTAGGTCATGTGTCCATCTTGCCCCGAGAGTGTTACCTCCAGAGGCATGGCTAATGGGAGTCAGGGGGTGTGGCTAATGGGGGTCAGGGGAGTGGTTAACAGGGGTCAGGGATGTGGCTAATGGGGGTCAAAGAGTACATTTTAAAAAAATTCTTTGGGTGCACACCCTAATGAAATGTGCTGCACACGCCTATGGTTTGCAGTGAGCTGCACTCATGCCTTTTATATTCAACTCCAGAGGCTCCTGAGGTAGGTATATGCTAAGCGCCAGTTTTCCAGACATTATTTTAAAAATCAAGGAAGGGGAGTGCTTGATTGATTCCAGTTGGTATGTGTGTGAGGATGGAAGCTGTGCCCTGGGCAGTACTGAAGACTTGTATCATGGGACAGCTAACACCCAGTTTATGGCCTGATGCCCTCCCCAGAGATTCTGACAGATTTCTGTCACTTTTGGGGCTCCACAGAAGCAGAGAATGTTGTCTGGGGTACATCCTGCATCATATACCTTAATTCATGAGCCCTGCATCTTCCTGGCCTTTCTGGTGCTAGGCTAGCACGATCTTCAGTCAAACATGCGTTCTGGGGACCTTGTACCATTTTTATTTTCCCCACTACACTCTGGGCAGACCTTCTACTGATGGACCTCAGCTAGGGCTACACCAGCAGAAGGCAATGACCTGTAAGTCAAGGAAGACTGGAGCTCTTGTGCTAATAATATACAAGATTTTCTTTTAAAATCCAGCCAGCTCTCCTGGACTCCTTTCCCCCCCTTATGTTAGTGTCCAAGGGGATCCTGCCCATCAGTTCCCAAGGGAATCAAATCTGCTTTTCTGAAGTCCAGGGTCTGTATTTAGCTGCTCTCCTTTCTTCCTTTGGTCAGGATCCTGAACTCGACCATCTCATGATCACTGCAGCCAGCTTTCAGTAGCCAGAGTGAAATATGTTAATTGTGTCAATCCAAGTATAAAGGGAGAGGTGTCTACAGTACACCACAAAGAGCACTAAGTAGCACCCCTTTTTGTCATTCTCAGGAGAGGTAAGGACTTAGCAGACAGAGCCAATGTTGCCCTTAAAGATGCACCTCTCAAAAGCAAGTTTCAGGCATATTAATGGGAATGCTTTCCCTGACACCGACTGTGCTATAGCTGCTGTTGATGGAGAGTGAAGTGTCTACATCGTTGATTAAAATGAGTTGTAGGCACCTAAATCAGTTAGGTATTGAAACATTGTTCTCAGTAATACCTAAAAAGATTTAAAAATCTGGACCTAAGTGAACTCGAATACTTTCGTTTTATAAAAAGCTTGGTACTGCAGAGTAAATAAGAAACAGAACACAGTTAAGGCAGCCTTGTTTCCCGCTAGCTGGCATATCATTTAGTGGTCTGTATGATCCATCCTGCAGTGAGGGCCAGTAAGTATTTACACAGGAAGCAAATGGAACCATCAGAAGTTTTAATGTCATTGCCATCCTATGAACATTATCTTCTGGTGACAGGAGTGTGACAGGTTTAGTTACAGAGATACCCTTGAGACGGTCACTTGATGTGCTGAAAACACCACCAAGCCCATCTACCTGCTCTTTGGGGGTACCCCATGACCCTGTTCTGCTGAACCTAGCCCTCTGGCCTCCTCCAGCACTGGCACAGAGTTGGAGTCACAGATCACAGTAATACACCCTCTGAGATCAGCTCAACTCTTTCTTCGAAGGCTCAGTCAAAAGGGGAGATTTATCTGGGGTTCTGATCCCATTGGGACTGTGCACTTAGTGCTGTGGCCAGTGAGATCAGAACCCCAGATAAAACCATCTTATGCTTATAAAGTTTTATACAGATCAAGCTCATAAAATGGCCACCCTCTTTCTCAATGAAAGAGAGATATGCACAGCTGTTTGCTGCCCCCAGGTAACAATTATTAACAATTATTTACACTGTGATTATTTACAAGTGATTTTATTAAAGATTTAAGGGGCTATAGGGAATGGCAGACAGAATAATGTAGACTACTAAACAAAATAAAACCAGACATACAAGCTAAGCCTAATACACGCAAAGGCTTGTTACATGCAGTATTTTACCCAAACAGTAGTTCTAATCATCTTTTCTTACTGGTTGGAAAGTCTCCCAGCCTAGGTTTGAATCTTCTGCCTGTTCAGTCTTAGATGTTTCCAGCAGTCATTTTGGGTTGTAAGCAGAAGTGTCTTGATGTCTGGCAGCAGCCCCTATTGTTTGATTTCTCACCTTTATATAGATTTTGCCAAAGGTGGGAATCCTTTGTGTTCAATTTAAACTTTTTCTCACTTTCAGTGGAAAATTATAATGTCTAATATGGATCCTAGGATTAAGTGACCTAAATACATGTCCTTGTGGGGACTTTGAGCCCCTCCTACTGTCTGTTTCATAGGAAAAACAAAATTTATGGATCATTGTCCTTATCTATGAGCCATCGAGTTTCCTGAAAAAACCATAAATGGCCCTCACTTAGCATGTTTGGATTAATAAAACAAGTTTATACTTCATATTTCTAACTTCAAATACAGAAATGCACACAAATAGAATATGCATTCAGCAGATTATAACTTTTCAAATAACACCTTACAATAAATATTTTGCATAAATCATCTTCCAGTTATGCACATTCATATTCATAAGCATATTTCCATAAAGAATATGCAATGTACCATCACAAGGAGGTAATGCAACTCACCTGTGTATGAAAATTCCAAAAGGCTGTTCATAGCAAGAACTAAGCAAAGTATTCAAGTTCACTGCAGCCAGTTCTCTATTTAGGATTCATTCTGGTAAAAGTTGGTGTGATATAGCATGTGAACATCAAGCTGACATGTTCCATTGTAGCTGCAGCCTAAGCAATCTATTTTTATCTTTTCTGGCCTTGTGCTTAAATTCGTTGTACTCCTTCCTCTCTCTCAACAGGTTACTGATGTGTTTTATGTTTCCTCCTGGGGTTAGTTCTACCTATTGCCATCTCTCACATGTTGAGCCTGCTGCCTTCCAATCTGTGTGCTGTGGATGTTGGATCTCAAACACTAGCTTTTCACTTAGGCTATGTCTACACTGCAGGCTTTTTACACAAGAACGGCTGTTCTTGCGCAAAAACTTGCAGAGCGTCTACGCTGCACGCACGTTCTTGCGCAAGTAAATTTACAGTAAACCATCAGAAAAGAGGGCTTCTTGCGCAAGAGTTATTCCTCTTCCCACGAGGAATAAGCCCTCTTGCGCAAGAGCTCTTGTGCTAGAAGGCAGTGTGGACAGGCAACAGGGGTTTGTTGCACAAGAAACCTCTATAGCTAAAATGGCCATCAGAGCTTTCTTTCGCAAGAGAGCGTCCACACTGCCATGGACACTCTTGTGCAAAAGCACAGGTCTTGCGTAAAAGCATATGGCAGTGTGGACACACTCTTGTGCAAGAATTTTTGCGCAGAAACTCTTGCGCAAAACAGTTCTTGCACAAAAAGCCTGCAGTGTAGACATAGCCTGTCAGGGTACAATATTCAGAGTAGTGGAGGACCAGATTTTCAGAGGTATTCAGGCACCTAAAAGTGGAGATAGATGCCTTGTGGGATTTTCAAAAGCTTGTACGTGCCTAAAAACATTGAGTTCAATAGGTGTTGAGCATCTAGATGCTTTTAAAATCCCAGTGAGGCCTACATACATTTAAAAATGTGGTGATATATGTATAACTACCACTGGAAATCTTTAGATGCCTAAATACCTTTAAAAATCTACTCTACGAGATTTAGAAATCCAAGACCCATTTTCAAATGAGATTTAGGCACTTAAGTGCTTAGGGTATGTCTATACAGCAGGGCTAAAATTGAATTAAGCTATGCAACTTCATCTATATCAATTGCGTAGCTTAAGTTGAAATAGCTTAATTCTGTTTTTGGCACTGTCTACCCAACAGGAAGTCAAAGGAAGAACACTCTTCCTTCGACTTCCCTTACTCCTCGTGAAATGAGGGTTACCATGAGTCAGAGTAAGACATCCTCCATGTTGACATTATTTCAAAATAACCAAATAACGTCAGTTATTCTGATATAACGCTGCTGTGTAGATGTCTCATAAGGGCTTGTCTATTTAGCCCTCTGGTGCAGACTGTGGGAGAATGAATTGCAGCACATGCCCCATGTGGACACTGCTGGTGTGACAAGGTTGCTATTCCAGATGACTACTGAACATGAATGAGGCACTTTTTAGTTTGCACCAACAGTGTCCATGCAGGCAAGGCCAGATTTCCAATCAGGCACAGTAGGCCCATGTCTAGGGATGCCTAAAAGTAAAAAGTGGGTAAAAAGAATCTGAAGATTAGCTAAAGGCGGGGGGGCACTGAAGATATGTGCTTAGGGGTGCATCAGGTTTAAGTCCAGAGGAGTCACAGTGCAGCATGCTGGTGCACCTAGCAGTTCATCCCCATCCCACCTCTTATCCCATAGTCTACACTGCAGAGCTGTGTAGACACAGCCTGAGTCCCACTGACTTTCAATGGGAGTTAGTTGCCCAACTTACATAAGAACTTTTAAAAATTCCACTTGATGACTAACTGCATCTTTGGGTGCTGCAAAATTGTTGTCAGTCTGGCCCTTAGTCGTATCGTAATAAAAGAACTTGGTGTGGGCACTTGTGGGTCAGAAACATTTATTTTGATCCCAAGTGCTCACACAATAGCATGGCTCTGACATTGCAAAGCACTAGAAAAAGTATTCTGAGTATTGGTGTGCTAATTAACACACCAAGCAATTAAAGTAAGTTAAAACAGGGTTCAATGTAATTAGAAACAGTTGTGTTCACATTTATATTCAAAGAGGTTTGACATTTTGAAAGAAAAGAAAAAACTATTTCAGGCAAACTTTTAATGACTACAGATGTGGTGATAAAGCTCCATCTCACTTCTCTTGGTGCTGTAGCACATGATAAATAGGAATACAATGAGAATTCCAAAACAGGAACCCCAAAGGATCTGGAGGCTCTACAGGTCTGGGGACTCTACCTGAAAATCTTACAGAGCCTAAAGGAAATTAAGTTTGAGGGTACCCATTGCACCCTCCACTTCAGCACGTCACAACTCTAATATCTCTTGTTGGCCATTTCAGCTCAAGAAGCACACAGAACTCCAGCAGCTGCATTGCTTCACGAGCACCAAAGTTGCCCTTTTATTTTAATGTTAATGCCAAGTGGCACAAAGTGCTGTCACAGCCTGTAAACTCTCCAGATCCTTCCCACCTGGCCACAGGCCTTGCTCTTGTTTGCCAGTTCTTAGCTTTATCCTCTTACTTGTGGTTTGGATTCATAGCCATGCGGTAGACATGCTGTGCTTTGGTATTCCTCCCTCTGCAAGGCTGCAGTAAAGGGAGGAGAGAGAACAGAGAACCCTTCCTCCCTCCCATCATGCTGCTTCACAGGCAGGATGGCTGACTGACTTGCCAGGCTCCTGGGCAAGATGGGGTGGCCTGGCTCCACACTCTAGAAGGACTAGGGCAGGAGTGGGCAATAATTTTTGCAGGGGGACCACTCTAGCTCAGGGCTTTTGGAAGAAGGGTGGGGTTGGAGGCTACACAGAGAGATAAAGTATGTGTGAGTGTGAGAGATACTTTGTGTGTGAGAGACAGACTATGTGACGCAGATTGAGGGTATGTGGCAGTGTGTATGTGACAGTAACTGTGTGTGGCTCAGAGATAGTGTGGCACAGACTGTATGTGTGTGACAGTGACAGAGAGTGGTGTGCTAGTTGCTGCTGGGTAAATTTCTGAACATATGCTGCCGGCTGTAAATATGCATGCGTTGCTAATCAGTTGGGTGGGCCAGAGAGAAATGCTTGGCAGGCTGGATCTGGCCCCTGAGCCTGATTTTACCCACCCCAATGTAGCCTATGCATGCATTGAGCTGTCACTGAAACCAGGGAGAGAGCTGCAGGGCCAGCCTTATTCACTGTCTTAAACTGAGTCCATCCCATGCATTTCAGCACATTGGTTACACACATTCTGGTCCTGCTTTGGGGAGGGGGTTGAACTCGATGAGCTCCTGGGGTCTCTTCCAAACCTATGATTCAATTATTCTCCAGGCTTGCTTATCAGCTGCCATCTGACCTAAGTTCTCCCATTTCAAATTACAAATTTTGATGCCATTGATAATCATATGTTTTCAAGTCTTCCTACGTCTATCCCCTCTTTCTTTTTGGATTTTCTGGGTTCCAAATGAGAAACACGATCAGTAGCTGGTTATGATACATGTATAACACATGCCCTAGCCGTTGATTTCTTCTCTTACAAATTATCATTCACTGTATTTTATCCTTATTTCTTTTTATTCAACTTGTTTATATGGCAGCCTCATTGTGAAAAGCCAGTTCTATGGAATTTTCCCCTTAAGGAAAGAGGTGGATAAATTCGGGAGAGTCCAGAAGAAAGCCAAAAAAATGAGAAAAGGTTTAGCTAACTTGATCTATGAGGAAAAGTTTTTAAAAAACTGGGCATGTCTAGTCTTATCTTGGGGAAGGACCAGATAACATTCTTCAGATATGTTTAGGTCTGTGTTGTGGGCAATCACCCTGCTCTAGAATAAAAAGGGTTAAAACAGACCTAAGGGAGAGGACTGTGGCTAGGAGCCAATCAAGAGAAGGCTTGTGGCAGCCAATCAGAGCGCAGGAAGGCTGTAGAATAGAGATGGCTGACCAGGCTAGAGACACTCTCACTCCAGCTCTCTGGGGAGAAGGGTCTAGCTGCTGGGTAGCATAGATACCATGGGCAGACCAGTATTGGGGAAAGCCAGGGTGAACAGGAGCAGCTAACAGGGAGTTTGGAGAGGGAGTTCTCCAGGTAAAGGAGGAGTAAATACGGGACCCTTGTGGTAAGTGGCTGTCTGGAGTGTCAAGTATCAGAGGAGTAGCCGTGTTAGTCTGAATCTGCAAAAGCGGCGAGGAGTCCTGTGGCACCTTATAGACTAACCGAAGTGTTGAAGCATAAGCTTTCGTGGGCAAAGACCCACTTCATCAGATGCATGTAGTGGAAATGCATGTAGTCCTCATCCTCCCTGATTGGATCCACCTCGTCATCTCGAGCCTGATTCTGGCCTGCGTATTTATACCTGCCTCTGGAAATTTCCACTACATGCATCTGACAAAGTGGGTCTTTGCCCTCGAAAGCTTATGCTCCAATACATCTGTTAGTCTGTAAGGTGCCACAGGACTCCTCGCCACTTTTCTCTGTAGTGTGTGTTTGTGTGTGTGTGTGTGGGGGGGGATTACTTGCTGTGTGCTGAGCTTGTGTTTGTCTGTTTGGTTTGTTTGAAGGAGCTTCTAAAAGGTTTGAAATCTAGAAGCCTCTGTTAATTGGCTGAGCCTCAGTCAGGGGGAGGGGCTACCAGGGCTTTATAAGCTGTGAGTCAGCGACCAGGGAGCTTGTGAACAGGAGCAGCTAACAGGGAGTTTGGAGAGGGAGTTTGGAGAGGGAGGTGAGAGGGGGAGGTTAGAGGGCGCTAGTGACTTCTGACCTTCTTTAAACATAACTTTTATAATAATCTATATTCCAGATATTTAATAAGAAGCCCAGTTTATACTTAAACTTATTCATAAGAAAAATGGAGACAGAAGCCCAGCAGCAGAGTGTGGGCTATCCTGTTTATTGCATCGACTGTAACATGTATGATTACCTGCCCTGTGGGCGAGTGGCGTATGTGTGCATCCGTTGTAAGGAGCTCCTGACCCTCAGAGACCGAGTTCAGGCTTTGGAGGCCAGGGTGGCTGAACTGGAGGAGCTAAGGGAGGTAGAGAGCTATGTTGATGAGACTTTCCGGGACACTGTAGTACTGTCCCACCTCCAGTGTGAGAGCCCCAGTGCTCTTAAAGAGGATGAAAGTCTCAAGGGAACAGAGCATTCAATGGGAACAGGGGGAAACCATCCCGTAGTTGGGACCCTCCTTCCAGAGGATGTTGCGGTATCCTCTCGCACTGAGGATATCTCTGAGGTGGAGGGAACGCCAGTTGTTAGGAAGAGGCAGGTGTTAGTAGTGGGTGATTTGATCATTAGAAACATAGATAGTTGGGTTTGTGATGACCGGGAGAACCATATGGTCACTTGCCTGCCTGGTGTGAAGGTTGCGGATCTCTTGAGGCATCTAGATAGACTTATGTGTAGTGCTGGGGAGGAGCCAGTGGTCGTGGTACATGTAGGTACCAATGACGTAGGGAAGGGTAGGAGTGATGTCCTGGAGGCCAAATTTAGGTTGCTAGGAAAGAGACTGAAATCCAGGACCTCTATGGTGGCATTCTCGGAAATGCTTCCAGTTCCACGCGCAGGGCCAGGTAGGCAGGCAGAGCTTCAGAGTGTCAATGCCTGGATGAGACGATGGTGTAGGGAAGAGGGGTTTAGATTTATTAGGAACTGGGGACACTTTTGGGAGAGGGGGAGCCTATACAGGAAAGATGGGCTTCACCTAAACCAGGGTGGAACCAGATTGCTGGCACTAAACTTTAAAAAGGCTGTAGAGCAGTTTTTAAACTAAGAGATGGGGGAAAAGCCGATTGGTGTGGAGATGCACATAAATCGGATGGAGACGTTTCTTAGAGGAGAATCCATTGATAGAGATTCTCTAAGCTGCAGTCAGAAAGAGAGGAGGGGAGAGGAAAAACCATGGGCCAGAGCAGACAAACAACCGCATATAAAGGAATCCAATGCATCAGGGAAGGGCAGACAAATAAACAGTGGCAAATTTTTAAAGTGCTTGTACACAAATGCTAGGAGTCTGACTAATAAGATGGGTGAACTAGAGTACCTTGCATTAAAGGAGGAGATTGATATAACAGGCATCACTGAAACGTGGTGGAATGAGGAAAATCTGTGGGACACAATCATACCGGGATATAAAATATATCGGAAGGATAGAGCAGGCCGTGTGGGTGGCGGAGTGGCACTGTATGTGAAAGATAATGTAGAATCAAATTAAATAAAAATATTAAATGAATCAACATGTTCAATAGAATCGCTATGGATAGTAATTCCATGCTCCAATAATAAGAAATTAGCAGTAGGGATATATTACCGACCACCTGACCAGGACAGCGATACTGACATTGAAATGCTGAGGGAGATTAGAGAGGCTACCAAAATAAAGAACTCTATAATAATGGGGGATTTTAATTATCCCCATATTGACTGGATACATGTCACCTCAGGAAGAGAAGCAGAGATAAAATATCTCAATGGCTTAAATGACTGCTTCTTGGAGCAGCTGGTACAGGAACCCACAAGGGGAGAGGCAATTCTCGATTAGTCCTGAGTGGAGCGCATGATCAGGTCCAGGAGATAACCATTACAGGACTGCTTGGGAATAGTGACCCTAATATAATAACATTTAACATTCCTGTGGTGGGAAAAACACCTCAGCAGTCCAGAACTCTGGCATTTAATTTCAAAAAGGGGAATTACACAAAAATGAGGAAGTTAGTTAAACAGAAATTAAAAGGTACAGTGACTAGAGCCAAATCCCTGCAAGCTGCATGGAAACTTTTTAAAGACACCATAATAGAGGCCCAACTTAATTGTATACCCCAAATTAAAGAACATAGCAAGAGACCTAAAAAAGAGTCACCGTGGCTTACCCACCATGTAAAAGAAGCAGTGAAGGACAAAAAGACATCTTTTAAGAAGTGGAAGTCCAATCCTAGTGCGATAAATAGAAAGGAACATAAACACTGTCAAATCAAGTGTAAAAATGTAATAAGAAAAGAAAAAAAAAGTTTTTGAGGAACAGCTAGCCAAAAACTCAAAAAGAAATAACAAAATGTTTTTTAAGTACATTAGAAGCAGGAATCCTGCTAAAAAACCTGTGGGTCCCCTAGACGATCGAGATCTAAAAGGAGCAATCAAGGACGATAAAGGCATTGCAGAGAAACTAAACGATTTCTTTGCTTCAGTCTTCACGGCTGAGGACATTAGGGAGATTCCCAAATCTACACCAACCTCTGTGGGTGATGAATCTGAGGAACTGTCCCGGATTGAAGTGTCATTAGAGGAGATTTTGGAACAAATAGAAAAACTTAATGTCAACAAATCTCTGGGACCGGATGGCATTCATCCAAGGGTTCTAAAAGAACTCAAATGGGAAATTGCTGAACTATTATCTGTGGTTTGTAACCTATCCTTTAAATTGGCTTCTGTACCTAATGACTGGAAGGTAGCTAAAGTGACACCAATATTTTAAAAGGGCTGTAGAGGCGATCCTGGCAATTACAGACTGGTAAGTCTAACTTCAGTACCGGGCAAATTAGTCGAAACAATAGTAAAGAATAAAATTGTGAGGCACGTAGAAGAACATAATTTGCTGGACAAAAGTCAACATGGTTTCTGTAAAGGGAAATCATGTCTTACTAATCTATTAGAGTTCTTTGAAGGGGTTAACAAACATGCAGACAAGGGGGATCCAGTAGTTATAGTATACTTAGATTTTCAGAAAGCCTTTGACAAGGTCCCTCACCAAAGGCTCTTGTGTAAATTACATGGCCATGGGATAAGAGGGAAGGTCCTTTCATGGATTGAGAATTAGTTAAAAGACAGGAAACAAAGGGTAGGAATAAATGGTAAATTTTCAGAATGGAGAGGGGTAACTAGTGGTGTCCCCCAAGGGTCAGTCCTGGGGCCAATCCTGTTGAACTTATTCATAAATGATCTGGAGAAAGGGGTAAGCAGTGAGGTGGTAAAGTTTGCAGATGATACCAAACTGTTTTGGATAGTCAAGACAGAAGCAGACTGTGAGGGACTCCAAGAAGATCTCACCAAACTGAGTGATTGGGCAACAAAATGGCAAATGAAATTTAATGTGGATAAGTGTAAAGTAATGCACATCGGGAAAAATAACCCCAACTATACGTACAGTATGATGACGGCTAATTTGGCTATGACAAATCAGGAAAGATCTTGGAGTTATCATGGATAGTTCCCTGAAAACTTCCACACAGTGTGCAGCGGCTGTCAAAAAGGCAAATAGGATGCTAGGAATTATTAAGAAAGGGATAGAAAATAAAACACAGAATATCTTACTGCCCCTGTATAAAACTATGGTATGCCCACATCTTGAATACTGTGTACAGATGTGGTCTCCTCACCTCAAAAAAGATATTTTGGCCTTGGAAAGGGTTCAGAAAAGGGCAACTAAAATGATTAGGGGTTTGGAACGGGTCCCATATGAAGAGAGGTTAAAACAACTGGGACTTTTCAGTTTAGAAAAGAGGAGACTGAGGGGGGATATGATAGAGGTATATAAAATCATGAGTGGTGTGGAGAGAGCTAATAAAGAAAAGTTATTTATTAGTTCCCATAATAGAAGAAGTAGAGGACACCAAATGAAGTTAATGGGTAGCAGGTTTAAAACTAATAAAAGAAAGTTCTTCTTCACATAGCGTGTAGTCAACCTGTGGAACTCCTTGCCAGAGAAGGCTGTGAAGGCTAGGACTATAACAGAGTTTAAAGAGAAGCTAGATAATTTCATGGAGGTTAGGTCCATAAAAGGCTATTATCCAGGGGATAGAAATGGTGTCCCTGGCCTCTGTTCGTCAGAGGCTGGAGAAGGATGGCAGGAGACAAATCGCTTGATCATTGTCTTCGGTCCACCCTCTCTGGGGCACCTGGTGCTGGCCACTGTCGGCAGATGGACCTTTGGTCCATCTAGAGGGCTAGATGGACCTTTGGTCTGACACAGTACGGCCGTTCTTATGTTCTTATGAACCAGGGAAGCCCCGGCCTGAACAGTCTGAGTAGGGGGCAGCAGGTCCACACTCCCTTGCCTTCAGTGAGTGGCCATTTCAGACTGCAATTTGACCCTGAGGTAAGGCAGTGGGAGTGGGTCCCTGAGTCAAGGTGTGTATAAGTGTCGAAGACCCCAGAGTGTGGCAGGATAGTACCCTGAGGGAAGGATGCCATGGTCTGGGAGCATTGTGGGTCCTAATGTAAGGTGGCAGAGACGTTAACAGACAACCGGTAACGGCAGGCGAGTCACTGGCTCCAGTGCTAGGTGGAGAATTCTGGAGTGACCAGCAGGAGGCACTGGAGTGGTTATTTCCATGGTATTAGTCTGTTACAAAGAGGACAGTGATCAATTGTTCTTCATATCTGAATGAGAAGCAATGGGCTTAGTCCACAGCAAAGGAGATTTAGTTTAGATCCTAGGAAAGCTCTGAAACAAAATTCCAAGGGAGGCTATGGAATCCCCTGTCCCTGGAGATTTTTAGGAACAGCCTGGACAAATGCTTATCAGGGATGGTCTAGATTTCCTTGATCCTGCCTCAGTGCAGAGGGCAGGACTTGATGATTTCTCAAGGTATAGTCCAGTCCTGTATTTCTATACTGGTGCTATGGTGGCCCCTGCTTATGTGATAGGGTATGATACTGAGCTCATTTCACAAGGAAGCCGAGGCTTAGTGCATCCCTCAAAGCTCAGAACTGGAGCTTTTAAGAATACTCTATATAGATCCTGTAGGTGTTTGTCTCTAGCTAGGAGTGTTAGGGTCTTCTCTATGCTACCAGCACTCCTAGCTATCTTCAAAACACCACCGACTTCCTGTGGAAACTAGAAAACATTTTATTTTTGTTGAAAAAGGCAGATTCAGCAATAGTTTGTAATATCACCACAATATTTCAGTAAAACAAGCATTAAAATCTAAAAAACCTGAAATGTTTCATTTCAATAGTGTTACTGGAACAATCACTTTTTGTTTTAAAATGTTCTTTATATGTATTTTTTTTAAATCAGCAAAGTTTTAAAATGGACAAATTTCAAACAAAATATTTTGTTTTGATCTGAAATATTTCTTCAACTTTGATTTTTCCCAAAACAACAACAAAAAAAATCAGTTTGACTCAAAACTATTTTTTCCCCAGAATTGCCCTGTGAACCAAAAAATCCATTATTCACCCAGCTCTATTTATGAAGTGTTTGACCTTTTCCCTACTAAGTCTAAGGCTATGTCTACACTGCAAAGATTTTCCGGGATACCTCTGGAAGCTCTGCCACATCCGAGGAATGCGTCTGCTTTTCCGAAAAAAATTTCGGAAAAGCAGATGCATTTTTTCGGCATCCCTGTAAACTTCGTTCTATGAGGAATAAGGGATGTTCCAAAAGAGGGGGTTTTTTCCTGATAGTTGTCCCCGTGTAGATAGGCCAAATGTCAGAAAAGCCAAAAAAGATACGTGAATTGAGGTTCACAATTTGCATATCTTTTTCCAACTTTTCCCTGCAGAGTAGTGTCAGCCGGTGGTCAGGGCAGTGAGTGGTGTGTGTGTATTATACACCCGAGACTTCAACTGCTAGGACTGGGGTCCTTTAGCAGCGGGCAACCTGGAGGAGGTTGACGGGCGCCCCAAAGAGTTACAGGGAGAGCTTATTACACCTCAGATTTTGACTGCTAGGATACACAATCCCTTCGCAGCGGGCAGCCTGGGGAGGCTGAGAGGTGCCCCAACGGATCTGTCCCCTGGAAGCGACACGATCCAACGCTCAAGCTCTCCCTATATCTGTCCCTTAAGACCGGCTGGAGTTCTTTTAAAATTGTGCTTGGTTCTGTTACAGTAACTGAAGGAGTCAGGTCACAGCTTAAACAGTTACTATTTTATTGTTACAGGGTAAACTTAGCTGTTAAATGCTACTACTGTGTCACAGATAACACAGCCACTACAAAGGACAGGACAGAAATTACACTAATAAGTCACTTACAGGTACCATGAAACCCTTTTGGTTCTCTGAGCTCTTATTAAATGCATGCAAAATAGACACCTAGCAGGTATATATTCTCACCCCTGCGTTCCAGACTTGGCGTGGCCAGCGTCTTTCTCTCAATCCCTCGGGAAGAAGTAGGGCGAGGCTGGGCGTCCCACAGACCTCGGGAGGCAACCAATACCTGCCAGCAGGTATAGATGATTGGAGCTCAAATGGGGTGGGCTACTAAACCCCTCTTTATACCCCTTGGGTCACGTAGGCTTCTTCCTGGTCTCAAGTGGCCAATTAGGGAAAATGGCTTTGAATGCCAAGTTTCCCACGAAGGGTGCAAAGCATAATTCACACCTGGAAAATGCAGACAATGGGCACTTCTAGTATGTGATGGGCGAAGATTCCTCTCCTGGGACAGTGTAGGCGTGTCAATTACTGGTACTAGCCATCAGGGCAGCAGGAGGCCCTGGGTCGTCAGCTAGCCCATTTACTGTCTGGTTTCTGTTTATTAGAGTCAGGGACAAGCAGCACCCCTGCGTTCCCAGGGCATCAAAGGCTGACTGCCTTTCTCTTGCTCTCTGGGGGGGGGGAGGGGAAACAAGATGGGGTTCATGTCTGGCTACAAGTAGACATAGCCTAAATTTTTGAAGAAGGAATATTGCTGGGGATAAAATTCAACCTTCTACAGAAGAGCAGGCCATGTATTAGATATCATAGTAGGACTCGGATGATGCATTTCTATATAGATTACTCCCAGTGAAACAGATGAAACAAACTCCTTTTAATTGCTGCTGTTTTTGTTGAAAAAAAAAAATTCTGATGTTTTACTTTTTCTCACTAGGTGGTCTATGTAACAGCTACATTCCCATATATCATGCTACTGATTCTTCTGGTTCGAGGAGTAACGTTGCCAGGGGCTTCTGAAGGAATAAAATTCTATTTGTATCCTGACCTATCCCGATTGTCTGACCCACAGGTAGGACCAAATAACTAATGTTCAAAACTTGCTCCATGTTCACTTTATTTCTGAGGTGGAAAATCTTTGGTGCTTTCAATTTTTCATTTAATTTAAAGTTGGAATGCACAAAAGCGTAGCCAATTGTGTACTGATATTTGAACCATACACCTCAAAAAATGAGGTTTACAGGATCTTTTGAAAAAGGGTTTTATTTTAAAAAGATCCCCATCTAAACTGCCTTTTTTCTATCAAAAAGCCCTGTTTTGAAAACAAATGCAGCTGCCATTATGCAAATGAAGCACGGGAAATTTAAATCCCGGCTTCATTTGCAATTTCGAAGTGTCTAATTTATATCCCTTTTTCGAGAAAAGGGATGTAGTCTAGAGACAGCCTTAACTCCCCAGTGTAAACATGCCCTCACAGAAGTTGCAGTCTATTCTACTTGTTTGGAGGGCTTGATAGTTTGTTTTCATTTCAGAGATACCTTAGCATTTCACAATTGGATCTTCAAAAGTGTTCAGCACTGGCCTAACTCTACCCCCGGAGTTTGATGAAGGCTGAGCACTTTTGACATTGTGAACCATTCGTTTATGTTCCAAGTATAAATCTCAGTGGAATGGTTCAGGTAATTTGCTTTTACTTTAAAATAAAAAAAGAATAACAATGGGTTAACATATTTGAAATTGCAATCTTTGCAAACAAAACAACATAGAAGAATGAAAAATCTGTAAACATTTTAAAGTAGCAATAAATTCTTAAAAGAAGAATGTGCCTTTTTAGTCATTTCCATAGCAGAGGTCATCATACAAATGCTGGATTAAATGGAGAGTTTGTTAGGGGGGAGGGATAGTTCAGTGGTTTGAGCATTGGTTTGGTAAACCTAGGGTTGTAAGCTCAATCATTGAGGGGGCCGTTTAGGGATCTGGGGTAAATCTGTCAAGGATGGTACTTTGGTTCCCCCTGTAAGAGTAGAGGACTGGACTTGATGACCTGGCAAAGTCCCTTCCAGCTCTATGAGACAGGTATATCTCCATATATTACATTAATATGTCGTCAATTACAAATGTCATTTGCCTGGTATCTAAAGAGAGAAAATGACACTAGCTCAACATAGCTGATGCATTGCAGACAGTGCTTCACTTACCATGGTTGACAAAATAATAAATATTAGCCTATGGTACCCCTGGAGGCAGGTATGACATTAGATAGACCCAAAGATGTCATGGAGTTGAAAAAGAGGTTTGGGAGTATTTGTCAACATTAATTTTTTGAAGTACGCCCCTTTGTCCGATGAACTGTAAAACATTTTTAGCAAAAGTATATTTTGACATGACAACACAGTGAGCCTTCAAGTTATTTCCCTATAGCTTTTGAATCATGTAAAGATCATACTAATGAAATAGTATGGTTAGGTAAGAACATGCCATTGATTTTGATCTTCTTGTCACTGAAGTGTTACTTGTTGCTGTTAGAAACACAATTAATTTATATTGCTTTCCCTTTAAGTGTGACACCTCTTATTTGTCTGAAGTAGGGCAGACTACCTAAGAAGGCTATTAGGATTCCTTGATGTTCTGGTCTTGTTGTTCTCCAGCATATATAACAGACTCATGTACAGCAATGACTGTAGTAAGCTCAAGGGAAAGTCAGGTCACAAATCTGACCATCAAACATTAATCTGTGAATCTGGAAAGTTTGCTATGTCCGGCTTCGATTAGCATTGTTTTGCCTTCCTGCATTTTTTTTGACAACTGATATTATTCAAAGAGTCTTCATTATGAGGGAAGATTTTGCATTCTTCTCCTGCAATACATCACAATTACATTTCCTCGCTGTCAAATTCCACAATAAGCTAGTTACCAACCTCCAGGGCTGCACACATCTACTGAGGAGAGGAATCAGGCATGCTGCTTGAACATTGCTACTTCTGGTTTCCAAGTGGTGCATGAGAGGCCTGTTAACAGCATATGTGTGGATTTCTCACATGCTACTGTGAGCACACATCCTCCATCCCTTGTTAATTCATGGAAAAATTAATAGAGGGTGAACAAGCTCTTTTAAACCAGAGCATCAGTACTCTGTCAGTTTGCAAGGGGTTTTTACATGCCTATTTGATATACTACTTCTATTTGTAAAGAAACCCATTGTTGCCATGGTGATTGTCACACACATGATAGTATGACTCTTAGGCAGCCTTTGAAATACAGAGCACCTTAAAAGGCCCATGTGAATCACTAGCCTCCCTCTCATTCTGTCATCTATGGGCTAATTTTAGAATTAGGAGTATTCAGTGTTTTGCTTTCATAGGTGAACTTTTTCCCTCATTGCAAAGTGATCACAGTAAATCCATTTCTATGCTACATCCCTCATTATTTTAAAAATGCTGCCTCCTCCGCCCCAAAGATTAGTAGAAAAGGGTGAATTTGAGATTGAGATGTAATGAGAAGTATGACAAGATGGTGTAATGTAGTAGAGCTGGCTGGAAGTTTTTGAAAAAAATATTTTTTTCACTGAAGCATGCTGTTTTGTCAAAGCCAGAACATTTCTCAGTGGAATATCTGCTGCGGCAGCCTTTAGGAAAGGGAAGGTTTCTGGGGTCCTCACTGAAGTCTCTGGCCACTTCCTGAGGAGTAGAGAGAGAGCGGGACCCAAATTAAAAGCTGAACTTTTCACCCCAAAACAGATGTTTTGACATAATTCTCTTTCACTAAAGCATTTGAAGGGTTTTGTTTCATTTCTAATGAGGAAAAAAGACAGACATAGAAACCTCAAGTTGTTGTGTGATGAAATTGTTGTTCTCCAGTTAGTTCTACGATGGAGTGTGTGATGGCTCCCCATGATTTCTGAAAATTGGCTGAGGGATATGAATATGCATAACTTGAACATGCTTTATGCAGAACAGGTCATGTAACATATCAATTTTACACTTACAATCTGCTGAATCTTCATGTATCATTCCTGTATATGAGGTTAGAAGTATGAAATGTGAATCTGTTTATATTTCTGAATGTGCTAATGAAGGCCATTAGTGATAATTCAGGTACTTAATGACTCAATACTCAAACCAACAACCTGTGAATGGTCATGTTTGTCCTGTAAGCCCAAACTATGAGTAGCCCTAGATAGACATCTGTCAGGGATGACCTAGATGGTATTTGGCCTGCTCTTCCAGTTCTAGTATTATGTGATTCTATTATTCTAAGACATATGACCATGGCACCTGGTACTAGAATCCATCTTGAACCAGGTATTTTCCCATGGAGATGGCGGGGGGATGCTGAACAAAGAATTCCTGCCCTGGAGGAAAGTCTGTTTAAGCAATGAGAAACAATGAGCCTTTGTCTTCAGCTGGTTTTTTAAACTGCCTGTCCTGTTCTAAGAGGATATTTGAACTCTGAAAAGCTGTAAAACCAGGCCAGAGCAAAGATCAACTCTGATTTGAAGCTTTACCTGAGTAAGACCAGCTGTTTAGGGTAAGAATTTGCATGTAACATGTTTCTTAGGGTACATCTACACTGCAGGCTGAAAGTCGAGTTAAGATATGCAACTTCAGCTAAGTTAAATTGCGTAACTGAAGTTGAAGTAGCTTAACTCAGCTTTTGGTGCTGTCCACACAGCAGGAAGTCGAAGGAAGAACACTCTTACTCCTCATGAAATAAAGGTTACAGGAGTCGGAGTAAGACTTTTCAAAATTATTTCAAAATAATGGGCTTGCTGTGTAGATGAGCTCTCTATTATTTCAAAATAACATAAGTTATTTTGAAATAAGTGTGCAGTGTAGACATAGCCTTAGTGAATTAGAACTAGCTAAACTCTTTTTGTTCATTTTAATTCAGTAACTAATGTTGATCTGTTTTCACTTGCAATCACTTTAATTCTATTTTTCATACTTAATAAACACTTTTTTGTTTATTATCAAGCCCAGTGTAAATATTTGTTACCAGGGGGATCAACCATTGTGTACATCTCTTTCATTGATAAAGGGAGCTGACCTTACCAGCTTTTAGTGTTAAACTTTTGTACAGAGTAAGACAGATTAGTTTGGAGTTTTGGTCCCTTTTGGATGTTGGTTTCTTGGGTGCTGCACCTTAGAACTGAGTCCTCCCAGAACTGAACTGGTTCAGTTCCTGCATTACTCTGTAATCCCAACTCTGTGCCTTGTCTGGGGGAGACCAGAGGAACTGGCCCAACAGGATAGAGTGGTGGGGAGCCCCAAAGAGCAGGAAGGCGGGTGTCAGTGGCATGATTAACACACCAGGAGGATAATCCTAAAGGGATTTCTGTGATTAAATCTGTCGGTGTTTTAAGTGGAGTTTGAAGTGTCATCCAGTTTGGACATGCTGCTTTGTTGCAGCCTCTTTAGTAGTAAAAAATTAGAGATGTATAATTAATGAATGTTTGTATTATGAAATTTTTGCATTGTGAAACAAAGTGTCATAAACTTGATAATTATGGATTTTTTTCCAAGGGGGCAAGAGGAAATGAATGGAACTAAACCTCGCATTCATGCTTCTAGTTTTCATCTTTACTTTCTTAAATTTGGATTTACGCCACAATTTCCAAGCATAATGCATGTGTACTTGTAAACATTGTTTTCCTCATCAACTGGAGGTCTGTTTAAATACTGTTCCAGGGAGACTACTGTATGTGTTCAGAGAGCAGTATTTGAACCACAGTGCCAAGTATGTTTACTGTGGATTAAATAAATTAAGTTTCTTTTCAAGGCACAGTTTAGTTTGAAGTTCTTGCACCTTTTGTCTTTGTGTGATTTGCATTCCATGGTTTGTTATAGCTTTCTAAGCAGCTATTCATCTATCTTTTCAGTTCCTCTGAGCTTTGAAGTATTGAATTCTCTACCTCATTTTTATATTCTGTCTATTCAATATGTCTGGGTCCTCATGATCTGAAAATGTCTGCTTTTGTTCCTTCATCTGTAAAGCTTATACCAATCAGTTTTATGTTGTCCTAGTGGAGTGCCAGCTCTACTATAGTTATGGTTGAGGTGCACTTTCTCTTTAAAGATGACTCTAAATTGGCAGTTCTCAAACTTTCTGGCCTGCAGCCCACCCACTCAACATAGATCTTTCTGTGGATCACCAACCAAGCACCTGTGATGACAAAATAGGTGCAAAAGGGGGCGGGGTGCAGGTCTGGTTGGGAGGTTGGGTGCAAGAATGGTCTGGGAGTGGGTGGGGATCTGGGCGGGAGGGAGATGGAGGGTGCTTACCTGGCTTTGTGCCTCCTGCTGCTCCGAGGCACCACACCCCACTGCTCCCATTGGTCGTGATTATGGCCTATGGGAACAGCGGGGAAAGCCTTCAGGCAAGTGGTTTCCTGCATTGCCATTCGCCCGGGGTAGGGAAAGCAGCAGCACATGGAGCTGCTTCCTTCCTCCACAAGCCATATCATTCCCCCCCAACCCTGCTGCGGGAAGCTGGTGCTAGCACTTCAACCTGGTAGGGGTGGGTGCAGGTCTGGAGTACTAGCATAGGCTCCTCCTGGGGGTGGGGCGAGCCCCAAGCCTGCAGCCCTCCTGCAAGACAGTCACAGGCCACTAGTGTCCATGGCCACAGTTTGGGAACCACTGCCTTAATCCCTCCACATTTCAGTACAGCTGCACCTCGTACGGTGAGTGAAGCTGAGTGCATGCAGATACATGACAGAATTCAACTTTATGGAGCGCAACGTAAGCAGTGGTGCATACCCTTTGAGCTTCCTCCTCTCTATTTGTCATGCCACATGGCTTCTTTAGTGAACTCTTCCCAGAAGCTATTGCCCGCTCCCAGGGGTGGAGATCAGATTGCATTGTGGGGCAGGTGACATGTACTCGTATTTCCTGATTTTCAGAGGTATAAGTTTAGGCACTGTCTGCTTCCTGGAAGGCCACTAGACTCCACTGGACAATATCAACTCTGCATTAATGATTTTTGGGGGCATTTAATTACCAGTTGTGTCCCTCTGCTTTGTTGCCAGTTGCTCAGGTGTTTTTTATAAAGAGAGAAGTAGATCCAAAATATGGGCTCTCTGTCCCATGAAATAGTGGTGGAACTTGATGTAGATGGCTGTAGTAAGGCTATGGGATAAGTGGTCTTTATCTCAGATTTTACATCATTGCAGTTTCTGGTTAAGCATCTTGAATAAACACAAGTAAGATGAATTTTGAATGCCAACGGGCAGCAGAGAAAGCCCTGTGGGGTGACAGTTTTCTATTAACTGAGGCAGCACAAGTGCAAATTGCTCAATCTTCTTCTAATGTGTCTGAGGCCTGGCCTATGCTAGAAAATTAGGTTGGTTTCACTATTGTGGTCAGAGTGTGAAAAATCCACATCCTGAGCAGCGCATTTAGATCAGCCTAAATCTTCCATAGACCTAGCTGCTGCCTCTCTTGGAGGTGAATTACCTTTGATGATGGGAGAACCCCTCTTGTCAGTGTAGTTAGGCCTAGTTTATACTAAGCCCTCTCCCCAGTCGATCTAACCTACACAATTTCAGCTTCGCAAATAGCATAGCTATTTTTGTTAGTCTCTAAAGTGCCACAGGACTACTCGTACTTACCACACCATCTTCCACGCAATAAGGTCAGCAGGAGTTGCTCTTGCTGCAATGTCATTGATTCACCATGTAGTGGAGACAAATCCTTAGTGTCTACTCTGGAGTGCTATAGCATTACCTTTTAATTGTTTACAAGCCTTTAATGCTTGTGTTTGAGGATTTGCTTCCAGGTAGGCAGAATGTAGTTTGGTCTGTGTGAATTCATTCGGTCCAAAAACTCTTCTGAATCTGCCAGCAAAGATGGTAACTGGTAGAAGCTATAGACATGGATACTGGGAACTGGAATAAGACCACCTGCTCATTCCACTAGTGTCAGACAATTTTGAATTTAGCTTCTAATAGTGTCTGGCAACCCAGAAAATGTTTGCAGTCCATTACTGAGCCTGATAGCCATAAAGTCCCCAAACATGCACTGTTATATTCAGCCTAATAATAGACTGAATAGGCACAAAAATCATACTTTCTCCATTCATTTTTCTTTCAAGTGATACTATAAGCTATGCTCCCTGGGCAGGGTACGTGTCATTAAATGAAAACATAGACTCTGCTAAATTGAACAAGAATTGGTAGTCATTTAGCTCAGTGAAGCCTTTGTTTTGAGCAGTAGTAGATCAGAATCTAATTTTTTTTTAAAACTCTGGATCTTCTATATGTAAAGGCATCCATAACAAAATGTGTATTGGTGACCATCCACACGTGTTCTGACCTAATATCTGTTATGGATAAGAAGTACTAGGCAGAGTTCTAGCTGAAGTAGAAGAGGGTGCACAGTACATACTGAGCACTCTGACCCTGATACACTTAACTTTAAACCAGTGAAGCTCCTAACAGGCTGCTCCAGTTTGTTTACTTACCAGCTCCACAGCCAGAGAGCCTCATGGCTCCCCTTGGCTGCACACAGTGAACTGAAGTCAATGGGAGCCAGGAGGCTCCATGGTGCGGAGCCAGTAAGTAAACAAACCAGAGTGGCCCGTTAGCAGCTTTCTCAGAGTGGGCCTATGGCCCACTTTGAGAAACACTGCTTTTAGCAATGAGTAGTGCCCTTGAAGTCTGAGCTCAGCACACAGCCTCTGAGATTCAGGGCACTTTAAGTAATCTCAGTTTGGCCACTGAAAAACACTTGCCGTGTCTGAAAAATTTGGCCACATCTTAGACTAGGAGTTTACATTAGCACCAAAGCTGATGATTTCTAAAATAAGAGAAGCAGAGAAAAACAAATGCCACTTGTTTACTGTATGCTTGCATGCTAATTACTAGCTGTCCACCGGCTGTTTTATTCATTCTAATTGCTATTATTTTTAATGAAAATATTAATTATAGAAATTAGCTAACTATATCTTTAGGGAGGAACATATCAGCATACCTTAGAGTCACATAATCATCTCTGACCGTCTCTGACCAGCAAATGCATCCTACAATGTTGAATTTATTTAATTAACCCTTGATTTTCGAGTTTCAGAGGGGTGGCTATGTTAGTCTGTAACAGAAAAAACTTAAAAAACAGGTAATAGTCCTGCAGCACCTTAGAGACTAACAAAAATGTAGATGGTGTCAATGAGTTTTCATGGGCAAGTGGGTTGTGCCCATGAAAGCTCATGATACCATCTACATTTTGTGTTAGTTTCTAAGGTGCTGCAGGACTATTCATTTTTGTTTGTTTGTTTGTTTTTGTTTTTCCTTGATTTGGGAGTGCAGAGTGCATACTTGTCAGTGAGAGGGAATGTATTTTGTTTCCTGCCTCACATTTAAATACATGTAAATATCATGCACATGAAAATAAATGAATGGCAGAGTGATGTATTCAGGAAGAGAACAGGTGTCAATGTAGATAAATCTATATCACCTGAACTGTCTCAGTGCAGCTAACATGAATTTTAAAATTCATCTAATACTTCTTGAGTGATGGGAAGATATAAATCTTGCAGTGAGACAGAGGTATTTCTAGGCTGAATGGTCATCTGCTCACTATCATGTTTGATAGGAGGGGGCCATATAGTAAGGGGAGGAGGCTATGTTCCCTCTAATCTTACCTATCCATGGGCAGAATACATTTTATGTGCACCGAGGCGTGTGTGAATGTGCAGCATCAATAGAAACACAAAACTTAGCTGTGCGTGTTTCTGCTAATCAGCTGGGCAGCATTTAAGTCTCTCCTGAGCAGACGCACAAGATCACAGCTAACAGGGAACACTGGAAGGGGACCAATAGATCCCAGTGTCCCCAGTTGACTTTCACTGTTATTTCTTTGTCCCACTGCTGTTTTCCGCCATGGGCCTTCTGAAGAGCAGACATCAAAGCCTCAGCACCAGCTCATACTCTGTAAAAAGCAGCAGACGGGTAAAAATGACAGATGGTACAATGCCATTGAATAGCAAGTGGATTATTTATTAAGAGTGTCTGGGAGCCTGATCCAAAAGAACTGTACTTCATGATATCAGAAAGCCAGACTGACAGGAAAGTCCAGAATATTGAGGGAGGAGCGACAAGAAGGAAAAAGGAGAGTAAATTGACTTAATCCAGAAACAGTAATTATAATCACAACAAAAGTTTGGGTGGGTTGTATAAAATATATTCATAACATCCGTGTATGTATGTTAGGGTATGTCTATACTAGCCCCCTAGTTCGAACTAGGGAGGCTAATGTAGGCATTCGAACTTGCAAATGAAGCCCGGGATTTAAATATCCCGGGCTTCATTTGCATGTTCCCGGGCGGGCGCCATTTTTAAATCCCCCTAGTCCGAACTAACTGCCCGCGGCTACACGCGGCAGTTAAAAGTTAATTCGAACTAAGTCCTTTGAAACATTAGCATACAGAAGAAAAATGCTGCTTTTAATAATTATTTAAATGAAACAAGCACAGAAGCAGTTTCCTTACCTTATCAAATTGTTTAAAAACTTTCCCATTATATTTTAATTATTTAGATTTAACTCAGTAATCAGTAGTGTACTGTATAATATTTGCTGCTCTTTCTTTTTTATTTTTATTCTTTTCTTTTTGTGTAGGATGTAGTACAAAAATAACTCATAGGACAAACATGAGAGAAGCAACAGACAGTGTCCCTACTGTTCAGATACAGGACCATGTCTTTGGTGCTCAGTGACCAGTCATAAATAAAAATAATACTAAACACTTCAGGCAAAACAAATGTTCAAGTGAAAGCAAATTTAGCATGAAGTTTTTACTTTAAAGATCCAGTGCTTAATTACAAAATTGGTCCGATAGTTTTTAGTTTCAGGTTTTTATTATCCTGATAAAAACTTTGTCCTCTCCCTCTATTATAAATAATGTATAATTGCTATTTCAAGACTCCATAGAGTTAAAAATGTCTTCCCAAGCAATATAAAAAAAAAAGATTATGTAGCACAGTTGTTAATGGTGTTATCTAATTACATGGGTTATAGTGAGGGTTAATGACAGGTTTTTAGGATCTTGTATAGATGTACAGAGCTATTGTTCTATTGTACTAAATCACGTATTGTACAACTGGGTATTTAGTAAAACTTCAGTATTTATTTACCTTCTTTTAGCTGTTAACATCCAGATTTTTAAATGCTTCTATGTTTTTGGGTACAGTATTTGCAGCAATCACACCATTATTGATATCCATCTATAGCCCTGGAAAAGACTGCTGGAGATTGAGAGTCAGCTCCTAACACTGGAAACAAACAACTGTTATGACTGTATTGCCATCTTGAGGCTGAATGTGAGATGCTTTAAATGACAGAAGCAAATAACAGAATTCCCTTCTTGCCTCAAGGGTGAGAGTATTTGAATATGTGTTTCTAGATGATTATAGGAGGGTCTCTGTTTTGTTTGATCGAGAAACAGTGTAAGAAAGGTAATGAAAGAAAAATAGCGTCTTTGTATGGCAACAGCATTTATACAGACTTATTTACCAGTCCTGATGCTCTGTATGCACTTCTATGCCTACAGACTTCCTGCTTCTCAGTTGTCTAATATGTTGCCATGGTTAGCAATAAAGCACGAGTGGATCCTAACTTGACAAACCAATGACAATTGTTTGGAATGTGTTCTCAGTCCTGTCCTCTCCTATAAAGAAAGTACTGATGGAAAGGACTCAAAATCCTCTGTGCTCTAAAGTTTTTAAAGGGGAGACCCCCCTCGAAAATATCCAGTGCTTAATCATCTAGGATATTAAAAGAGAAATTTGCACAAAAAAGAATACTTTGAGGTGGTAAGAAAAGATCCTACAGTTGGTGAGGTAATGTCTTTTATTGGACTCAGTTCTGTTAGGGAAAGAGACACATTTTCAAGTTTCCAATAAAATACATTACCTTACCTGCCCTGTCTCTGTAATATTCTGGGACCATCACAGCTGCAGCACCCCTGCAAAACAATATTGTTTTTTGTTAGCCTTGAAGCTAAAACTCTCCACTCCCCTGGTTTGTTTGTAGAAAATATATGCTAATGCAAATGTATATGCTGCTCAATACTATTTAACATGGAACAGCTCTTTTTAAAATCCAAATGACAAAAAAATTGTCACTATTGAACCTTATTCAACTTTCAGTTATACATTTGCCACCCCCCGATACCCAAGGGCTATGTCTACACTCGCGGTTTCTTGCGCAAGTATGGCCGTTCTTGTGCAAGAATCTGCAAAGCGTCCACACTGCCCTCCAGCTCTTGCGCAAGGAAATTTACAGTTCGGCGTGGTAAGAGAGGGCTTCTTGCACAAGAGCTACGCTCTTTTTTAACATGTGTAAGCCCTCTTCCACAGGAACTCTTGCGCAAGAGGGCAGTGTGGATGCTTGGCAGGGATTTCTTATGCAAGAAAGCCCTATGGCTAAAATGGCCATCAGAGCTTTCTTGCGCAAGAGAGTGTCCACTCTGCCATGGATGCTCTTGTGCAAAAGCACAGGTCACACATGGCTGTGTGGACGTGTTCTTGCTCAGACTTCTTGCACAAGAACCCTTGCGCAAGATGTTCTTGCGCAAGGAACCACCAGTGTAGACATAGCCTAAGGGTATGTCTATACTACAGAGTTTTTTCGGAAAAATGGCCATTTTTCCAATAAAACTTCAATTATGTTCACACTGCAATCACGTTCTTCAGAAAGAAAATCAAAAGAACAGAGGGGTTTTCCCGACATTGGTAATTCTCATTCTATGAGGAAGAAGCCTTTTTCTGAAAGAGCTCTTTCAGAAAAAGGCGTGTGTGGACAGGGAAGAGGGAGTTCTTTTGAAAAAAGAGGAAAGAGGAAAAAGCACAGGTGCCCTGGTGGCCACTCTGTCCATAGTAATCACAGCTTCAGTGTGGACGCTATCTTTCAAAAAAGCAGATCACTATTTCGATCACTTTTACAGTATGGACGCTCTCTTTCAGAAGAAGTTTTTCTGGAAGATCTCTTCCAGAAAAGTTTCTTCCGAAAGAAGCCTGCAGTCTAGACATAGCCTATGAGATTAGAACTGAACAGTATGTTATGAAATTTATAGTGCAGTTTATCCTATGTTATATTTGTGTATAACTTGGGTGATGCAAAATCATTCATTCTCCTGGTTTTGATCCCTAATATTACAAATTCTGCTTTTAACTACACAACAGAACAAACGTGTGATGTGAGTAATGCAGAACTTTCATGCTCAAAAGGACAAGCCATAGTACAGACATGAGGCAGATTGTTCCCAGCATACCTAAGGAGGAAGCCCCCAAAGTAAGCCTATGAACAGATTTATAGTACCTGAAATATTCAGTTAGTGCTGAAGGAGAATTCTTTTGCAAATTTAATAACCTTGTGTTTTAACGTAAAGGTATGTGGTATATCCAGTTGTAAAGAACTTTTAATTATATTTAAGTATATTTGAGAGTTTACAGTATAAAGGCATTCTAAAAAACTAACTCATTATTACTGTTTCATACATTTGTATGAATGACTAAATCTGTTTCTTAGACTCATAGGATCATAGGATTTCAAGAGACCTCAGGAGGTCATCAAGGCCAACCCTCTGCCCAAAGCAAGACCAGCCCTAACTAAATCATCACAGCCAGGGACTTAAAAACCTCTAGAGATGGAGGTTGTGCCATCTCCCTAGGTAACCCATTCCAATGCTTCACCACCCTCCTAGTAAAATAGTTTTTCCTAATATCCAACCTCGATCTCCCCCACTGTAATTTGAGACCATTGCTCCTTATTCTGTCATCTGTCACTACTGAGAACAGACTCTCTCCATCCTCTTTGGAACCTCCCTTCAGGTGAATTCTCCTCCAGGGTTACCCAAGCTCTTTTGCCCCAAAAGAGCTTGAAAAAAGAAAAGAGAAAAACAATCTGCAGTCTCTGGTAGCTGACCTCTTAGGTTGAGACATGGAGACACAGACAGACAGACAGACCTCCTATACAGTTCAGGACACAAGAATCAAATCACATTAAAGTGATTTTTATTAACAAAACAAAAGATATACTTGATAAAGCATATTTGGTTGCTAGATGTTATAGAGCAACTAATTAAAACATGGGAAAATCTCTGGGAAAAATTCTTAGATGGTAAATGGGGAGGGAAGGCATAGATTCACACAGAGCAATTCAAACTAAGCTGAAAAATACCCTGACCATGACTGGATTCACTTTTTTCCCTTTATTTACTCACGATCTTCTCTTTGTTCAATCCACTTCCATGCCCTGAATTCCTTGGAGGAATCCTTCTTGGATTTAAATCATTCTCTGTCTCTGAACTCCTGCTTTAATTCTCCCACACAAAGAAAACAGGCAAGGAATCTTATACAATTCAAATGTTAGCACTTTATTCCTATTGGTTCTTCTGGCTTCCTGCCAACCCCCTTGCTAACTACCTGAGTTTAACCCCTTAGCCAGCACTATTCCTATCCATCATACCACCCTTTCCCTTTTTTGTCATGATTTTTTTTGCTATTGTTGTTCCTGGGGAACACATACAAATGGAGATTGAGAAGAAGCCCTCGGTGGAGAAAGAACAGGTTACGAACTATTTAGAAAAGCTAGACATACACAAATCCATGGGTCCAGATTATATGCATCTGAGGGTACTGAGGGAGTTGGCAAATGTCATTGCAGGGCCTTTGGCCATTATCTTTGAAAATTCATAGAGATTGGGAGAGGTACCGGATGACTGAAAAAAGGCAAAAGTAGTGCCCATCTTTTAAAAAAGGGAAGAAACAATCCAGGGAACTACAGCCTTAGTTCAGTCTCCAGAAAAATCATGGAGGGGATCCTCAAGGAATCCATTTTGAGGCACTGGGAAGAGGGGAAAGTGATCAGGAATAGTCAACATGGATTCACGAAGGACAAGTCATGCCTGGCTAACCCGATTAGCTTCTGTGATGAGGTAATTGGCTTTGTGGACATGGGGAAGTCGGTGGATGTGATATACCTTGACTTTAGAAAGCTTTTGATAAAGTCTCCCACAGTATTCTTGCCAGCAAGTTAAGGAAGTATGGATTAGATAATTGGACTGTAATGTGGATAGAAGACTGGCTAGATTGTTGTGCCCAATGGGTAGTGATCAATGGCTCAATGTCTGGTTGGCAGTCGGTTTCAAGTGGAGTACCCCAAGAATTGGTTCTAGGGCTGGTTTTGTTCCACATCTTTATTAATGGCCTGGATGAGGGGATGAATTATGGATGACACTAAGCTAGGGGGAGAGGTAGATATGTTGGAGGGCAGAGATAGGGTCCAGAGTGACCTAGACACATTAGAGGATTGGGCCAAAAGAAATCTGATGAGGTTCAACAAGGACAAGTGCGTAGTCCTGCACTTGGGACGAAAGAATCCCAAGCATTGTTACAGGCTGGGGACAGAGTGGCTAAGCAGCAGTTCGGCAGAAAAGGACCTGGGGATAACAGTGGATGAGAAGCTGGGTATGAGTCAACAGTGTGCCCTTGTAGCTAAGAAGGCTAATGGTATATTGGGGTGTATTAGGAGGAGCACTGCCAGCAGATCCAGAGAAGTGATTGTTCTCCTTTATTCGGCACTGGTGAGACCACATCTGGAGTATTGCATCCAATTCTGGGCCCTCCACTATAGAAAGGATGCAGACGCATTGGAGAGGGTCCAGCGGAGAACATCCGAAATGATTAGAGGGCTGGAGCACATGACCTACGAGGAGCAGTTAAGGGATTTGGGCTTGTTTAGTCTGCAGAAGAGAAGAGTGGGGGTGGGGATTTGATAACAGCATTCAACTTCCTGAAGGGAGGTTCCAAAAAGGAGGGAGAGAAGCTGTTTTCAGTAGGGACTGATGGCAGAACAAGGAGCAATGGTGTTTAGTTACCATGTGGTAAGTCTAGGTTGGATATTAGGAAAAACTATTTCACTAGGAGGGTGGTAAAGCACTGGATTGGGTTACCTAGGGAGGTGGTGGAATCTCCATCCCTAGATGTTTTTTAAGTCCCGGCTTGACAGAGCCCTGGCTAGGATGATTTTGTTGGGGTTGGTCCTGCTTTGGGCAGCAGGCTGGATTCGATGACCTCCTGAGGTCTCTTCCAACCCTAGGATTCAATGATTCCATGACTCTAAAATCCTAAAATGGCTGCTGGAGAACCAGCAATAGCAGGCAGCCCAATAGCAGCAACGATTACTGCAACAATTGGTGGTCTAGCAGTAGCAGCAATTGGTCCATCAGCAGGAATTGCAGCAGCAATCACTGAGGGAGATGTCAGCCTTGCATCAGGCCCAGCAAGAGTGCCTGATATAGCAAATGTTGATGCTGTTGCAGCCAGTGGCCCCACTGGATCCCCAGACTTAGGGGGCAGAGTAGCCTCTAATGGATCTACTGGTCCGACTGATTAAGATGGGGCCCAGGAATGACCCTGCAGCATTTCTGTTAGCATTTTAAAAGGATCGCTACTGCTGTTAAATTACTGGAGGAATGTTTGACTCTTTGTTGGCTCTGTATTTGATGGGCCCAGCCAAGGTTGCATAGCACAATCTAGATCCCGCCCTCCAAGATGCATTAGACTACCAGATGATCAAGGATGCCATCCTGGACCAGACAGGCATTAGCTCTGAAACTTACCAGCAGCAATTTCATTGGGAGTGATACCCCCAGAGGGCAAGACAATTGAGCATGTTTCAATGTTAGTTACCTACTTACTTTCAACTGCTGGCTATTTATCAGGATAATATGAAATTTGCAAGCCTTTCAGTTTTGTTACAAAGGTTTTTGTAAGGTTCATGAATCATTCCAAGGATCCTGACCTGAGTTCGAGAGAATTGAAAGTCCTGGCATGGTCAAGGAACTATGATGTCATTGGAATAATAGACTTGGTGTGATGACTCACATAATTGTAGCATGTAGTGGGACGGAGTGGCCGCCCACAAACCCCGAGGGGGAGGCGCCCTCTCTGAGCCTTGGTGGGCAGCACCTAACAACCCCCCTGACCAGAAACCAGGAGGTGGGGCCAGGGATATAAAAGGCCTGACAGAGAAGTCAGTGAGGCCCCAGCGACTGAAGGAGCCAGAAGCCTCTCCTACGCACCAGAAGGAGGAACTGGACCCACGGGAAACTGAGGACTGGCCTGGGCCACCGGGCCCACAACAGAGTGACTGCTTTGAAGGACTGCTTACCTCACCAGAGGTTCCAGAGTGACGGAGCCCAGGGAACTTGCATTGGACCCAGGTACAGCATGAGGGGGAGTGTGGAAAGAGCCATGGGATAGCCGACTACCTTTGGCTGGGCCAGAGCCAGGTCAGCGTGCTACCAGGGCCCTAGGCTGGGATGCAGTAGAGCGGGTGGGCCAGAGTTCCCCCTGCAACTACACTCTTGGGTGGCAGTCTCCCCCCTTGACTGTTCCAGAATCTCAGCCTGCATCTACTGGACCTCTGCCTAAGCCAGAGGATCCAGCTGGTGCGCATATTAAGACTAGCTGTTTATTTGTTTGCTCGCCACCCCACCCTGAACCTTGGTCAGGCTCTGAACTGTTTATTTTGCTGCCCCGTCCTGAGCAAGGGTTTGTACCTCAGAACTGTTTGCTTGACTGCCTTGCCCTGAACCGAGGCTTGGGTCTCTGAACTGCTTGTATGCCACCCCGCCCTGAACTAAAGGTCCGGGCACAGAACTGTTTGTTGCTGCCCGTCCTGAACAAGGGCTTAGGCTCTGGACCATTTATTGGCCTGCCGTCGTTAATTCCCCAAAAGACTAAACAGGGTGTATGAAGTGGAGTGGCCGCCCACTGACCCCAAGGGCCTTACCGTCTCACAGTGCACAGTCATGGAATGGTATAAACTGTTCAGGAAGGACAGGTAGGGGAGTTACACTGTATGTGAGAGAGTTGGCTGATGTGATTGCAGAGCCATTTGCCCTTATCTTTGAAAACTTGTGGCAATCAAGATTGTAAAAAGTCAAATGTTTCCATCATTAGTGGATTCACTAAGGGCAAATAAGAACATAAGAATGGCCGTCCTGGGTCAGATCAAAGGTCCATCTAGCCCAGTAGCCGACAGTGGCCAGCACCAGGTGCCCCAGAGAGGGCGGACCGAAGACAATGATCAAGCGATTTGTCTCCTGCCATCCCTCTCCAGCCTCTGACAAACAGAGGCCAGGGACACCATTTCTATCCCCTGGCTAATAGCCTTTTGTGGACCTAACCTCCATGAAATTATCTAGCTTTTCTTTAAACTCTGTTATAGTCATGCCTGACCAACCTGATTGCCTTCTTTGAGGTGACTGGCTCTGTGAATATGGGAAAAGTGGTGGACGTGATACACCTCGAGGTTAGCAAAGCTTTTGATACGGTCCCCCGCATTATTCTTGCCAACAAGTTAAAGAAGCATCACTTGGATGAATGGACTATAGGATAGTCAAGCTCAATGGGTAGTGATCAACAGCTTGATGTCTGGTTGGCAGCTGGAATAAAATTGAGTGCCCCAGGGATCAGTCCTGGGGCTGGTTTTGTTCAACTTCATTAATGATCTAGGTGATGGTTTGGTTTGCACTCTTAGGAAGTTTGTGGATGACACTAAGCTGAGGATGGGGCTAAGGTCCAGAGTGACCTACACAAATTAAGGTTCAACAAGGGCAAGTACAGAGTCCTTCACCTGTGTCAGAAGAATCCCAAGCACTGCTACAGGCTGGGGACTGACTGGCTAAGCAGCAGTTATTTAGAAAAGAGGACTTGGGAATTACAGTAGCTAAGAATCTGGATATGAGTCAGTGTGGTCTTGTTGCCAAGAAAGCTGTAATGGATAGGAGGAGTGCTGGCCAGAATTTGGTAATTAAAGGATTAAACTCAGGTAGCTCGGGGGTGTTGGCAGGGAGCCACGAGAGCCAATGGGACAGGGTTTTGAAATTTGAATTGAAAAGGTATACCTACCTGCTGTTTCGTTTGTGAGAGTTTTAAGCTAAAAACTGGAGAAACAAGATGAATTAAACCAGGCTGAACTACCATGCCCACATGGAATACTGGGCATGGAAGTGGACTGGACCTTGAAGCACGGATTTATAAGTAGATAAGAAAATGTCTATTTAGTCGCGATCAGGTTATTTTCTTGGTTTTGTTGTTTGGTTAAACTCCTCTGTGCTAAGTCCATGTGCCCCCCATGCACTGCATTTTTAAGCTGTAGCCCAGAGATACCATCTCTCTGGCTATGTCTATACTACGAGTTTTTTCGGCATGAGTTGCAACTTCATTATCATATTTTTTGCTGTTTCTTTTTGCACAAGGGGTTTTTGTGCAAAAAGAAGCAGTGTGGATGGGGTTTTTTTGTGCAAAAACCCTGCTTTGCACAAGATCCTTATGCCTCTCCGGGACAGGCATAAGGCTCTTGTGTAAAACAGGGTTTTTGCGCAAAAAACCCAAACAAACCACATAGCCTCTGTGTTTTAATCTGTTCTTTTCTCAGTTGCTCTGTAACACCTAGCAACCAGTATGCTTTATCAAGTATTATCTTTTTGTTTTGTTAATAAAAATCACCTTTTTTAAGGTGATGATTTGATTCTTGTGTTTTAGAAAGTAGCAGGAGGTCTGTGTACACAAGCCTAGGACTGAGAGGTCAGCTATCAGAGATTGTAGTTTGTTTTCTTGCTCTCTCTTTTTTTCAAACTCTCTTGTGGTAAAGGAGTTTGGGGGTACCCCTCTGGAAGAGGTTCAAGTGTTTCTTCCTGGGTCTAAGAAGAAGGCGGTTTTAACACTTCATGGTGGCAACTTATCTCCCAAGGCCAGGGAATCCATGACCTTGGGGAACTTTTAAGCAAAAACGTATAGAGTCAAGGTATTTTTATGGTTTCTTGTGGGCCCCCAGCTTCTGCATTTGGAGTGCCAGAATGGGGAACAGCCTTGGCAAAAGCTAATGGCATATTGGCGTGTATTAGTGAGAGCATTGCCAGTAAATCAAGGGAAGTGATTATTTGGCACTAGTGAGGCCACATCTGAAGTATTGAGTCCAGTTTTGGGCTCACTACAGAAAGGATGTGGACAAATTGGAGTCCATTAGAGGGTAATGATTACTCTATGATATGAAATTATGCTCAATCACAGCAAGTGATTGATAATCTGCCTGACAGTTTCCTGATTACTTTGTTAAAAGCTATAAATTCTAACACTGAAATCCAGATCCAGAAAGGGCTCACCAGACACAACAGATTGCAGCAGCAGTTCCCTGGAAGATTCTCATAAATAAATGCATTAACAAGTCATAAAGCTATTGCTGTAGGGCAAAGCTTGCCTATCGTATTTTAACTTTTGAGAAGTAAATTTGGAAAACTTACATTGTAAGAAAGCTAGGGTTCATTTTAAATGTTCATTTATAAAATTGGAAAAAAAATCGGGCAAGATTGTGTCTTTCTTGGTGCACAGCCTGGAGCATGAGATGATGCAAAAGCTGCATTAATCCAGAAAAAGCTGAGGGAACCACTGTGCCACCAAGACACTGCTCACTTGCTCACCTTACACTGAAGATGACATAGGTCTCATAAGGCAACAGAAAATTACTATCCCCTCATCAGTGCGAGGGTAGCAATTGAGCAGTTTTTCTGAGGCGCAGTGCTTCCCTCTGCTTTTTGTGAGGTGGTGGGTCAGATCTATGATAGCATCTTTGCATCACAAAACCAGCTGTAAAAACATTGCACCATCAGGCTACTCTGATTTCCTGCATGGATTGCACTCATCCCAGAACACAGCATTTGCACAGTGGCTAATAGAATCCAGGTCCCAGAGTACAATAGCCTCATCGACAGAGTTCTTTAAAAATGGGGCTTTCAGTGGCATTTTTTTTCCTAGCAAGTCTAACTTTGTTCCTCCATAATCCCATGGTGCCCTCCTGCCCAGTACTCGGAATGGAATAAACGTTGATTTATGATTTGAGGCTTTGCAGAAGGGGCAAAAGGAGAGGGACACATCAACGGTGCACAAGTACCTGGAAAACATAATTCAACAAATACAGCAATCATCCTTCGCTAATCCATTGGTGTCAAGGCTGATTCCCCACTCTGGCACGATGAATACAGAAGTGGGGCCCCACAAAAGTACCCCAAACCTTATCTTTCCAGGCTTTGGTATAAAACCTCCCCCAAAAATCCTAAAAAATCCAGATTTTGGGGATAAAAATCCCCTGACACCATCAAGTGCTTTTGAACCCCCAAACAGGGGTGAACACTTGAAACCAACCCCAGGGGTACCCCAAGCTCTTTTCTCCAAAGAGCTTGAATAAGAAAGAGAAAATACAAACTGCAGTCTGTGGCTGTTATCCCCTAGTCAGAGGCATGCAGATCCCACAGACAGATTTTCTAGGACACAGAACTGAACCAATACCAGGTTAATAAAAAAGAAAGAACTTTTATTATCACAACAATACTCCTGTTACAAGCATAGTTGGATTGGCTAGATGGTAAGAGCCACCAATTAATAAACTAATGGGGAATTTCCCCATGGGAACAAAACTTAGTTAGAAAAGAGAGGAAAACCCATTTCTAAATGCACAGACATCAGAGTACCATTCCCAAACCATAAAACAATAAAACCTAATGGATTTATCTAGACTTTGCCCTACTTTCAGATGGTGAAGAGTCTTTTCTTGGAGAGGGACATGTTGTCTGTCCCCCTCAGTATCTGGAGAGTCAACTGCCCAGGGACAAAGGATGGAAAAACCAAAAATTCCTTTGTCCCAGTTTGAAATTCCTATCTGCATTTCTATTGGCTGACTGCTACCTGGGTAGGTATAGTTAACCCCTTAGTCCCCAGGCTGCTGGCCATCCCTCATGACCATGACAATTGGGAAGAGCAAGGAGGGTTGGGGAGTTGGCAGATGAGGGGTGGAAAAGAGCTGAAGAAGCCATCATGGTTGCAGCCTTGTGGATGGGGGATGGATTCACAAAGAGTTTAGGGTGTGGGGATGGTTAGTATCACCACATCTAATTCTTAAGCATGTAGAAAATCCATGTGATTTGCAAACCCTAAATTCAGTACGTTGGCTGAATGAGTGAGGAGAGTTGGGAGCTTTACATCAGGAGTCACAAAACAGCAAGTTGGGAGGCTCCCTGACTAAATTAGACAGTGGGAGGTGCCAAAACTAAGGTGTGTCCTAAATCCAGCCCTTAAACCCAAGGGCGGGCAAAACATGGCTTGTGGGTTCGATCCAGCCTGTGGACCTGCGTAAGCATTGGGCAGGCTCCCCATACCTTGTCCAAAACAGCTGACTGCAGGGGCTATGTTTCTCTAAGCACCGCGAGCCCTGGTGGGAGCCTTCATGTGCTGCGCCTGTCCCCAGCACAGTCTTGCTGCTCTGGGTAATGGAACTGCCTGGGCCATGTATGAGGTGCAAGTGGCATATGAAGAGTCCCCCTGAGGGGGAGAAAACTTTTATTTTCACCACAATATTCCTGTTGCAAGCATAAAGACTAGATGGAAAAGTAACAAAATAATATACTCATGGAGAAACTCCATGGCCCTAGAACTTAGTTACAAAAGAAAGCCAAAACATCAGATCCCATTTCCCAAACTATAAAATAATAAAACAGATTTATCTAAACTTTACCCTACTTACAGAAAGTGAAGAATTGTTTCTTGGAGAGAGAGACATGTTTGTCTCCTTCAGTAGCTGGAGGGAACTTTCAGAAAAGAGGGAAAAACCAAAAATTCCTTTGTCCCAGTTTGAAATTCCTACCTACATTGCCATTGGCCACTCCGCCTGGCTAGGTGTAGTTAACCCCTTAGTCTCCAGGCTGCCAGCCATCTCTCATGATCATGACAGCCTCCCAGCCAGAACCTGCACTAGCCCCTCCTTTCCCCAACCCTCTATTCCCCCCCTTCCCGAGGTCACAACCCAAACTCTCTGCACCCCTGCTCTTTCACTCATACCCCCTCTCAGACTCTGCACTCCAATCTCCTCCTGTCCTAGATCACAACCCAAACCCCTGAATCCCCCACCCCAGGTCACAACCCCCTCCCAGATCCTGCACCCCCTCCTACACACCTTCTCCAAGTGAGAATTCTCTCCTGCACTCATACCCCTTCCTAACCCTGCATCCCAATCCCCTGCCCTAGGTTACAACCCCCTCTTTCACCCAAACTTCCTCCCAGACCCCTCATCTCTTCCTATACTCCATTCCCCTACCACAACCTCCATCTCAGACCCCACACCTCCTCCACTAATATCATGGAAGAGTGTAGGGCTTGACCACTTGACAAATTCTTGGAGAGCCCTCCCATCACAGTTTTGTTGCCCACCACTGCCCTAAGTCCAAGTAGGCACCCACCATTTTTTTTTCAAGAGGCAAGGAGGGAGAGGAACACTATAACTTTTAGTCCAGTGGTAGAGTGCTCACTGGGACATGAGAGATACCCAGCTCAATTCTCCCTTCAACCTGAGAGGAAGAAAGTATTGGAACTGGGATCTGTTACCTCTTGGAGCATGTGCTAGACACTGGACAATAGGATGTTCTGATTCTGTTTTTCCCATTGAAGCTGCTCCACTTTGGATAAATAATTAAATTCATTAGAACAGGGAGATTTGATTCTGGGTCTCCTACTTCTCAGGTGACTGCTCTAATTATTAGGAGGCAATCTTGTTTGCTGATTTGCTGGCCTGTAGTGCAAATTTCTCAATAATGATTAAAATGTATATTAATACCATTATAAATTATGTTTATAAGGATGTTGTAGGATGCTTAGAAATACAACAATGCATATGTTCGGCTACTTAGGTTACAAAATATTCAAGCTAATCAAGGATGTGCCAGAAGGTTTCTGCTCTTTGCTAAGGATAAAGCAGTCAAGAAGATAAGTAAAACATTGATGTGTTAAGATATTAATTATAAAAAGCGATGTAGGTTGTCAAGTGCCCATCCCAGCCTTCTTTTTTTAAAGGAAAACCTCTGTGCTTGTGGTTTTGAAGGTCCAAGAAAAATGTGTGGTTGGAAGTATTTTAAAATTCTTTGAGTGCTTGCTCATGTCCATTCCAATTAGGTGTGTGCATGCACAGATTCTGGAGCTTTGTCCTGTAGCAGTATCCATTGGGCCAGCCAGAGAGCCCCCTGGAGTGGCGCCTCTATATTGGCGCATATATACCCCTGCTGGCCCTCACCCCCTCAGTTCCTTCTTACCGCCTGTGACGGTAGCTGGAGTGCTGATTAGTGCTTACCCTTAGTAGTGTATATAGTTCTCTTATCCTTTGAGTGGTTCAGTATTTAGTTTTCATGTTTAGCTTAGTGTAAATAGTTTCTGAAGTTAAGGGAGGCTTCTCCCTTCTAGTCTCTCCCTGGCTTGGGAGGGGATTCCAGGGCTGCAGAGGTTCAAGCCATGTGCAAACTGCTTGAAACATATGCCCTGCAGCGATCCACATGACTCTTGCTTAAAGTGTCTGGGAGAGGCCTATCGACAATTGTAACATCTGCAAGAGTTTCAAGCCAAGGACAAAGCATGAGCGAGACTCTAGACTCAAGCTTATCCTCATGGAGTCCGCTTTGCAGCTGCCAGCACCAGAGTGGGCACCGTTGGTGCACAGTGCACCGGCTTCAGTGTGGGAGGCCAGTGGCACCAGCCAGGCAGATGACCACCTCCTCGAAGTCCTCAAGGCACCGGTCGTAGTCCCCGGCACCGAGGAGAGGAAAGGACCTCTGGGGCAGGTCTCCGGAGAGGTGTGGCCACAAGGTGTGCCCTAAGGAGAGATACTCGGCCTCGAAGGTGCTCTGGGAGGTCCTGGTACCACCAAGGTGATGGCATAGCCCTTCGCAGAGGGAGAGTCTGGTACTGGCGGTGATAATTGAGGAACTCCATCAACCCCTGAAACTTTCTATGTGGCACAGGAGCTCATTGAATTGACCTCCCGGCACACCAAGGCCTCTGCACTGCTGGTGCCCAGAGCACCATCCCCGGCATGACCTGAGGGACCTCATGGCGTGCCAGTCCCTCAGGCAGCTGTGGCACTGCCTGAACTGGCACCGGGACCATGGTTGGCACCGGTATCATTACCGGCACCAGGACCGGCGAGAGGGCTGGCACCCATGTATTCTTCAGTGGCTCCAGGAATGCCGGCACCGCAGAACCATCCGGCACCGTCAGTGTATGCGGATTCGCAATTGGGACTTTCGGTGCTGTCTTATACTGTTCGAGCGGCACCCTATTGGTCGGTGCCATTGGATCCACTGCATCCGGCCCCGATGCTGATGTTGCCTCTGCTGGCACCGGGCCCAGTGCATAGGGGGAAACCGGTGGCCATGGCCCAGCAGCAATGGGAGCATAGGTCAACAGCTCCACTGTGGTCGGCTTCTGATTATTCGTCCGAATCAGAGGCTGAATCGGTACACTCGAGGAGGTCCTCATATAGGTTGAGATCCCAGCACTGCTCTCACTCTGACCACAGGACTCAGCACAAGAGTCCATCGGCTAGCTGAACGTGGCCATCCCAGTGGCAGCTGCAACCTCAGTGGCCATTCTGAACACCGTGGGCCTACCACCAAGCCCAGGGTCCGCCTCCCTCAGGGTTGCTGTCAGTGTCATTGCACCAGGGGAGTGTCCAGTCAGCAACCCCTCTTCACAGGGCCTTCTCATTGGAGATGGGCCATTCCTGTGACAAGGCATTGGTGAGACCCCCTGTCATAGGGGAGGGCCCTAGACCTGCGTCAGTGATATTGGAGTCAGGCCAGGAGGCCCCTCCTGTGGTAGCCCAGGCACAGGTGGTAGAATTGGTGAAGGAGCAACTGGGGGTCAGGGAGTTGTCATCCTCCTCGCCTGACAAGGCCCTGGTGGACCCTGCCCCATTGCTCCTGTCAGTGGATGCCAGGGCCCACCAAAACCTGCTCAGGAGATTGGCAGCCAGCCAGGGAGTCCAGGCAGAGGAGGTCCAAGAGGAGTCCGTCCCGATGGTGGACATCCTAACAGCAACCACCCCAGGCAGAGTGGTGCTGCCACTTATCAAGACTGTGAACAAGATGTCTAAAATCTTGTGGCAGACCTCTGCCTCGATCCCTCCCACACAAAAAAGGGTGGAGGTGTGCTATTTTGTTCCACAAGCGGGGCATGAATATCTCTTTACGCACCCTCCCCCAGGCTCATTGGTGGTGCAGGCTGTGGGGCAGAAGGAAAAGCAGGGCCTCCCAGGGCCTATGCCCAAATCTAAGGAGCCCCAAAAGCTTGATCTGCTGTGGAGAAAAACCTGTACCATGGTGGGTCTGCAACTCCGCATAGCCAATCAACAGGCGATTCTGGGCAGATACACCTACAATACCTGGGCGGCCATGGACAAGTTTAAGGACCGTCTCCCCCAAGATTTGAGGCAAGAGTTTGGTGCCATCACAGAGGAGGGTAGGGTAGGACAGTGCTGCGGACAGCACTCAGGCAGCTCTGGATGCCGCAGACTCAGCGGCCCGGACAATGGCCACAGGCATAGTGATGAGGAGGAGCGCATGGCTGCAAGTGTCTGGCATCCCTCCCAAGATCCAGAACACTTTACAGGACCTTCCCTTTGAAGGGTTAGCCTATTTTTGGACCAAATGGACTCTAAGCTACATAGTGTTAAGGACTCTAGGGCTACTTTAAAGTCTTTGGGGATCCATACCCCAGCCCCACAGAGAAGGCCTCTCACCTCCAGGCCAATCACAAGGCCCTTCCAATGTGGGTTTGGCCTGTATAGAGGTAGAAGGAGGGACCGTAACCATGGCCAGAATGACTCCAATAGGAGCAGGTGCAGGGGTTCGAGATTGGACTTGGCTAGAGGGTCTGCCCCGCCTTCTAACCAGCAGCCTAAGTCCTTGTTTTGAGGGTATGCTCGAGGACAGCATTACAGTCTCTGCTCCATCACCCCCTTTTGGTTGTCCACTTTCCCTTTTCTACTGGGCCTAGTTCCAGATAACGTCCGATCAATGGGTTCTGAACCTAGTAGGGAAGGGTTATGTCATTCCCTTCCTTTCTCTCCCTTCTTCCCACCCCCCTTTCCCCATCCCTCTTCAGGGACCCCTCTTACATCCCTCTTCAGGGACCCCTCCTGCTAAGACAGGAAGTGTCTGCGCTTCTGAAGTTGGAGGCGGTCGAACCCGTTCCAGAAATGTTCAAGGGCAGGGGTTTTTATTCCCGATATTTCCTTATCCCCAAGGCCAAGGGGGAACTATCTCCCATTTTAGACCTAAGGGAACTAAACTCATTTGTAAAGAAAGCAAAGTTCAGGATGGTCACCCTAGTGTCTATTATCCCTTCCCTGCAGAAAGGAGACTGGTACGTTGCCCTCAATTTAAAGGATATGTACTTTCACATTTCAGTGATCCCCGCCCACCAAAGGTTACTGAGGTTCACAGTGGGTCAGGATCACTTCCAGTTTGTGGTCCTACCATTTGACCTTTCCATGCCCCGAGGGTTTTTACCAAATGCATGGCCATGGTGACGGCCTTCCTGAGGAGGCACAGGGTCCAGGTTTTTCCTGACTGGCTGATAAGAGGGTCATCCCGAGAACAAGTATGAGACCATATAGCACTGTCCAGGAGGTTGTTCTCCAATCTAGGACTCCTCATAAACTAGGAGAAGTCCATGCTCGGACCCCAGACAGATAATAGAATTTGTGGGGGCACGCCTGGACTCTACTGTCAAAAGGGCATCTCTTCCCAGGGCCAGGTTCATGACCATGAGTGCCATGATCGTGGACCTCCAGAGGTCCCCTAGGACAACAGCAAGGACATGCATGAAACTGTTGGGCTACATGGTGGCTTGTACCTATGTAGTGAGTTACGCCAGACTGACGCTCTGACCTTTACAAAGGTGGCTGTTGAGCATTCACAACCCGGCACGAGTGTCCCTAGATGTGGTGGTCATGTTGCTGGAGACAGTGCTCTGCTCGCTGTACTGGTGGCAGTAGGAGAGGACACTCTTTACAGTTGTTTACAGATGCATTGGACACGGGATGGGGGGCCCACCTGGGGACCCTCAGGACACAAGGTATGTGGTCCCCCAGGGAGAGTTTCCTGCACATAAATATCACAGAGCTCAGGGCCGTCAGGTTGGCATGCCAGGCCTTTCTTCCCCAACTGGAGAGCAGAGTAGTTTCCATGTTGACAGACACACGACAACCATGTATTATATCAACAAACAGGGTGGAACTCATTCCTCTCCCCTTTGCAAGGAAGCCCGATGGCTGTGGGAGTTGTGCATCACCCGGAATATCCATCTTGAGGCAACCTACCTTCTGGGCACCAGCAACATTCTGGCAGACAAACTCAGCAGGTCCTTTTGGGCCCATGAGTGGTCCATCAGAACAGATATCATAGTGGAAGTCTTCCGGAGGTGGGGTTATCTCCATCGGGACCTGTTTGCCACACGAAGGAACATCCAGTGCTGGAGCTACCTCTCGTACATGGGCCAAGGGCTGGGATTTCAAGGAGATACGCTGCACATTCAGTGGCCTCGAAAGCTACTGTATGCATTCCCCCTATTCCCGCTGATTCACGAGGTTCTGATCAGGATCAGGAGATTCGGGGCTACGGTCATCATGGAGGCGCTAGCATGGCCCCGTAGGCACTGGTTTACCACCCTGTTAGATCTGGCAGTGGAAGACCCAGTGGTGCTGTTCCAGACTTGATCACTCAAGACTTGGGGGAAGGGAGGCTATGCCACCTGAATCTGGTGGCCCTCTACCAAGCAACATGGAACCTGCATGGTTAATGGAGGTGGAGCAACTTTGCTCGGAGTAGGTGCAGAAGGTACTTCTGGAGAGTAGAAGACCTTTTATCTGGACAGTGTATGAGGCTAAGTGGGGGCATTTTGGCCTGTGGGCAGAACACAGGAGGATAGAACCAATGCGTGCCACAGTCCCAGTTATTTTGGACTACCTCCTGCACCTCAGACACCAAGGCCTTGCTGCATCTTCCCTAAAGGTTCATTTAACAGTGATCACAATCTTTCACCCTGGGGAGGGTCATAGGTCTGTGTTCGCCAATGTGATGGTGAAGCACTTCCTGAAGGGGGTGGACAGATTGTTCCCCTACACGCGTCCTCCAGTGCCCCCCGGGATCTCAGTTTACTCCTGATGGGTCTCATGAGGGTTCCCTTCGAACCATTAGCCGCCTGCTCTCTGAAACACCTGTCGTGGAAGGTGGCATTCTTGATTGTGATTACCTCAGCGAGGAGGGTCTCGGAATTGAGGGCCCTCACTTTGGAGCCCCCATACACAGTTTTCTTTAAGGACAAAGTTAGGCTATGTCCTCATCCGCCTTTCCTCCCTAAGGTAGTCTCACACTTTCATATGTCCCAGGATATTTACCTGCCTGTTTTCATCCCAAAACCCCATTCCTCACCTCGGGAGCAGGTCCTACATTCCCTGGATGTTAGAAGGGCTCTAGCATTCTATATAGAAAGGCCAAGGGAGTTTTGTAAATCTCCACAACTTTTTATTTCAATAGCAGAGAGGATGAAGGGTTCACCAGTATCGGCTCAATGCCTATCCTCTTGGATCACCTCCTGTATTAAGGAGTGCTACGACCATGCAGGTAGACCCACACCTCCTCTGATGGCCCATTTTACAATGGGCACAGGTGGCGTCCACAGCATTTGTCACGCAGGTGCCCATTCTTGACATCTGTAGAGTAGCTACATGATCCTCTGTACACACATTCTCCAATCACTATGCGATTGCTGAGCAGGCCAGGGGAAATGCGGCCTTGGGGAGGGCTGTGCTGCAGTTTATTGTGAAGTAGGTGCTGACAGGCTCCAACCCCACCTCCTAGGGTACTGCTAGGGAGTCACCTAATTGGAATGGACATGAGCAAGCATTTGAAGAAGAAAAAATGGTTACTTACCTTGTAACTGTTATTTTTCGAGATATGTTGCTCATGTCCATTCCAAATCCCACCCACCTCCCCTTCATCGGAGGACTCTGGCAAGAAGGAACTGAGGGGGTGGAGGGCCAGCAGGGGTATATATGTGCTGATATAGTGCACCACTCCAGGGGGCTCCCTGGCTGGCCCAACGGATACTGCTAGGGGAAAAGATCCAGAATCCATGCACGCAATGTGCACACACCTAATTGGAATGGACATGAGCAACACATCTCGAAGAACAACAGTTACGAGGTAAGTAACCATTTTTTTTGCTTATTTCTTCAGTGTTGAAACTATGAACACCTTTGTGAAATGAAGATGTTAGCTAAATGTGAAGCTCCTAATATAACTTAATATCATTTCTCTGTGTGCTTTATGTACGAACGTGAACTTTGGTTGTTTTGCTAATCTAATTATTGATATAAAAGCCATTTCAATATGGAATATTTATATTAATGGGGAATTAATTACTGGCAGTATGCAAGAAAATCCTTGCCCAATTCAGTAAGACACGAAAAATTGTTTCAGACCCAACAACTTAACCTACAAGACTTTCTAAAAGTTATTTAATTTTAAAGAACTGTCTCAAGAACTAATTTTTTTTCATAAAGAACAGGAGTGTTTGGTCTTTTTGAAAACAGAATTGCATTTCCTGTTGAACTCCAGTAAAATTAAAAGAGCATTTCTAAGAATAGACTGAAAGAAAAAAAAAAGAACTTAGAAAGCTAGTTTTAACTCTAATTCAGCTTTCCTGCCACAAGAAGAACAAAGGTAATAAAATAAATGTTGCTTTTAATAAATTGCATAGTCATGAGATGTAGAGGCTCCCGAAGACTACCCACGAAGACATGGTACCAGTGAGTGACTGCAACCAACTTGAATCCAAACAAGCCTTAAAGAGGTGTGTGTTTCTATAATTTCATGAAAACAGGAATGAACAGTGTATAAAAGATTCTCAAGTGAGTACACACACACTGCTTTGACAATAACAGCAAGCATTCCGCAATATTTCATGTCCATATCTACAAGCAAGTTTTTGAGATGGGGTGACCACCTCTGCATGCAGTATTTAAGATGTGGGCATGGCATGAATTTATGTTTTGGCAATGATATTTTCTGACTTATCTATCCATATCTTAATGATTACCAACATTCTGTTGTTGTTGTGGTGTTGTTGGTTTTTTATTTTTTGACTGCCACTGCACATTGAGTGGATGTTTTCAGAGAACTATAGACAGTGACTCCAAGACCTTTCTTGAGTGGTGACAGCCAGTTTAGACCCCATCAATTTGTATCTATAGTTGGGATTATTATTTAACATATAAGTAAACTGAATTCATCTGCCATTTTGTTGCCCAATACATTCATTATTATTGTCATTCGTTTATGCAGTGTTATAGTTTCAAGATTAGACCACAGGGAGGGATGGGAAGGAGAGCATAAACAAGCATGAGAATGACTCAGTAGCCTGGTGATTAGAGCAGTTACATGGGAGGCCCAGATTTTCAAAGATATGTACGTGTTGTCACACCTAACATTCATTTTCAAAAGTGATTTAGGCACATAGGAATCCATTGACTATCAGTGAATCTTAGGTTTCTAAGGGCCTAAGTCACTTAACAATGAGAGTTAAGTGTTGTCTCCTAAATCAAGTAGGTGATGTGATTCTTAGAGGATATGCAAATGGTGTGCTCATTTGCATATCTTCTTCCGATTCTTTTTGCGGAAGAGGTTTTGCCGCTAAAAAGCCCCATGTAGATGGGGCCATTTGTCAGAAAAAAACCCTTTTTCGCAAGATCCTGTAAACCTCGATTTTTGAGGAATAAGGGATCTTGTGAACAAGAGGGTTTTTCCAACAAATGGCCCCGTCTACACAGGCCTTTTTAGCAGCAAAACCTCTTCCGCAAAAAGAATCGGAAGAAGATATGCAAATGAGTGCACCATTTGCATATCCTCTTCTGCAAAAAAACCTCAGTGTAGACATAGCCTTACTGAAGCAATACCTAAAGACATCTGCAAATCTGTGCCTTAGGACATAGGTCCTAAAGAAAGTCATTTAGGAGCCTAAGTGCCTGACTCTCTTTTGAAAATGGAACTTGGCTTCTAAGTCACTTAGGGTTTGAAAATTTTACCCTAAATTTTAGGTAATTAAGTGGCTATAAACAACTAATAAAGAAGTTAACATAGTGTGCAGCATTTCTAATGAACATAAGAGCTTATCTGACCATTACATATAGAACAGGTCTTCTCAGGGCATGTATACATTAACAAGATTGATCCTCTGAACTAAGGTTAATCTTCTAGCATTTAGAATAGCAGGTCTAATGTAGACCTGTAAATTGAATGCTGAGGGCAGCCCCTGCTGTCATCTGGTATTCCTCATTTAGCTGGAGTTGCATATCTTAAATCAAATTGCCTGATCTAGTATAGACCAGGCCTTAATGCCTACTATGTTGCTGCCCTGATAATTCACATCTGACTAAATGTCAATAGTTTAGTTCAGATATTGTCTTTGGGAATGTCTACCCTATGATAAAATACCAGCAGCTCAGTCACAGCTGGTCTGGGTTTGCTCACTTGGGCTCACTGGGCTTGGGCTGTAGGGCTATAAAATTGCAGTGTAGACATTCAAGGTACGTCTAGACTGTGGGGGGGTTTCAGCATACCGAAAAACTCCGCCGTGTCCAGGGAACGCATTTGCTTTTCCGCTTTTTTTGTGCAAGAGCAGACACGCTTTTTTGGAACCGTGTCTTCCTCGTTCCATGAGGAAGAAGGGATCTTCCGAAAGAGGATTTTTTCCCAAAATTTGGCCCAGTGTAGGTGGGCCAAATTTTGGAAAAGCCTCTTCCAAAAAAAAAAAAGGTGAGCGCATTTTGTGTACCTTTTTCTGAAAAAAAGTTGTAGTGTAGATATAGCTTCAGTTGTACTCTGGAGCCAAGGCTCTAAGACCGCCTCCTCACACATTTTTCATTCCAATGTAGACATACCCTTCCTGGTCAGTTGTACACAATTTTAATTGTTGGGTGAAACAAGAAACAAAGTCTTAATTTCCATTATTATAATTTTCAGAGAGGAGCAAATAAATTATTATTCAAAATTATTTGCCAAAAAGTAACATGCTACTGTGTGTTAACTTTTAGTATTGTTAGTTATTTGATTCAGTAGTGTGATCCCCAGAAATATGTTTCCAGTGCAAGTACTTCAGTAATACTCTAGTAAAATCAATAAATATCATGTTTTCCTCCATCTGCCTACTCCATTTCACATTTTGTTTCTGTCTAAGTTCCTCGGTTATGTTGTCATTCATCATTGGTGCTTTAAAAATGCCTAGCTGAAGAAATTTATAAAAATCCTTTTGTGAAAAACTATATTCAGTCTGCAAAAGCGACAAGGAGTCCTGTAGCACCTTAGGGTATGTCTAGATTACATGGCTCCATCAACGGAGCCATGTAAACTAGTTTATCCAGCATAGGCAAAGAAGCAGGGATTTAAATAATCCCTGCTTCATTAAAATAAACATGGCCACCGCGCTGTGCTGACGATCAGCTGATTCGGCACAGTGCGGCAGTCTAGACACGGATCTGTCGGCTGGGGAAGCCTTTGCCGACCGATCCCTTATGCCTCGTGAAACGAGTCTTACAGGATCGGTTGGCAAAGGCTTCCCTAGCCGGCAGATCCATCGACGGAGCCATGTAGTCTAGACATACCCTTACAGACTAACAGATGTATTGGAGCATGGGAGTCTGTAAGGTGCTACAGGACTCCTTGTCGTTTTTGCAGATCCAGACTAACACGACTACCCCTCTGATATATTCAGTCTGTGGTTGTATTCAAAATTAGTGAACTATAAATCAGAGCTTTATGCTTTGGGGGGCGGGTGAAAATTAATAGCTTTGGAATGGCCTTTTTGCATTAGTGGTTCAGGATTCAACCACAGCGTTACCCTTAAACATGCTTTTTCCTTTTGTTTTGTAGTTTGAGAAAGATAGGGATCAGCTGAGACCAGTATTACCTTTGATATATATCCTTGCTCTTTCTCTCTGTTCTGTAGCCTAGGAAACCAGATAAGTATGGAGCTGCTCTACTTTGTTGTGTCTCTTGTTTATCCTCATTGGCTCTGCATAACATCTTCAGGGTCAACTTCCTAGTAATCTCTGTAACCTGTTAGTTCGTAGTATAGGAAATTGTTGATTTAATTAGAAATTATATAAATAGTAATTAGGGGTGGGTATAATTGTATTCATTATTTGCTTATTAATATTCATTTTATGGGAGTTAACATTACTAAATAAGATTTTAGGAAAAGTAGTGATAGACATGTGAATTAACATAATAAAATAGATAAAAGGTTCTGACTACTGACAATTTGGAGCCACTCAGACATTGATTTAATATCCAAGGTACATGTGCGTAGGCAATAAAGTGGTTCCATTTACCCCATCCCCTCCTGAGTTGCCTGTTTCTTCTCTAACATATGCTGTTGTATCTCTGCTTTATTTCTGTTTTGAATTCTGGAGAGTTTAGGCATTTGAAAGATGAACTCTTCCTAAACTAAGCAGGTATGTTTAAGCAGTTGGATTAATTAGCAAGTTTTTATGTGAAACGTCTACTTAATTTCTGGGACTATTTTTTTTTTCATTTGAATTGCAATGCATGAGTTATTTATTTGCAATTTTTAAAATTGTTTGAAGCTGGATGTATTCCTTTATATATTTCCCCTGCCCCCTTCAACAGCCAGGGTGTTGATGAAGAACCTGCAAAAAAAGGCACTAATTGTAATGGCCAAGGAGACAATGTTTCTTTAGCATAATCAACATGCCACTGGGACATTCTCTAAATTATCACCAAAATAGGATTTGCTGCATTGGTATTGTATCACAATTGGCATTTGTGTGTTTGATCACAGGGCCTTTGAAAGGAATAAGTAGGGGTAGAGATACTCTAACTCTGAGACTTCCAACACATTGGCCTGAAAGTAATCTTCTAGCAGATAAAATAAAATAATCCGGGTTTACATGTTGTTGAGTACAAAAGGCCATGGTTTGGTTAGGTGTTTTCAGTAATGAGTCACCATAACATTTGGCCAGAGTGGTACATCAAAGACACTAAGGCTACGCCTAGACTGCACCTCTCTGTCGACAGAGAGATGTAGATTAGGCACATCGAAATTGCTAATGAAGCAGGGATTTAAATATTCAGCACTTCATTAGCATAAACATGGCCACCGCTTTTTTCCGAAATGGAGCTTTTTCAAAAAAAAAAGGCAGTCTAGACGCGGATCTGTCGAAAATAAACCCTTTTTCGACAGATCCTGTATTCCTCAAAAAAAGAGTTTTACAGGATCTATCGAAAAAGGGTTTATTTTCGACAGATCCATGTCTAGACTGCCTTTTTTTTTTTTTTAAAAAAAAGCTCAGTTTCAAAAAAAAGCAGCGGACATGTTTATGCTAATGAAGCACGGGATATTTAAATCCCTGCTTCATTAGCAATTTCGACGTGCCTAATCTATATTTCTCTGTCGACAGAGAGGTGTAATCTAGACACAGCCTGAGCGTATCACAGGCCTCGCAGTATACATAGGAACAGAGAAATATCTTGTGCATTAAATGTACATTTCCAGATTAATAAGTGCAAACCTTGATGTTGTCCAGCATAGCCGAGATAAGAAATTACCCATTCTGGAAACTAAACTTCATGTCACAATTGTGGGAGGTGCCAAACTCTGTACTATTTTAATTTAAATGCCTTTGTTAGTCTCCCAGCCTGTATCCTCAGCCCTAGGAGGACTCATGCCACACCAAGAGTCTTTTCAAGCCCTTCCCTCCAAGCACAGAACAGTTCAGCATAAATTCCACATGGAAACCCAGTCTTTTCCCCTGACCTGGGATGGTCTGCCTGGACCCAGAGACCTTTCTCCTTGTGTTTTTCCCTTCACTTCAGAGCAAACCACAGGAGCCAATCTTCCTCCTGCAATACTCCTTTCCACTCACTGTAATCACTTAATCAAACTCCGCTTGAAGTGAGACTGGGCTTAAAGGGTTAAACTCAGGTAGCTAGCAAGGATGTTGGCAGGGGTCCAGAAGAACCAATGGGATACAGTGCTGAAATTTGAATTGGATATAGATAGAATTGGATATAGATAGAGCTGGTCTGCTTTTCCTTTGTGGTGTTTAAGTTAAGAGCTGGAGGGAGCAGATGCAGTAATCAGAATTACCATGACAGTAAAAAAATATCGGACATGGGAGTGAACTGGGACTTGAAGTATGGATCAGCACGGATTGTGAGCAGAGGGAAAGGGTGTATTTAGTTGTGTCAGGGTATTTTTCTTTGTTTTGGTTGTTTGGTTAAACGTCTCTGTGTGACTCTATACCTTCCCTCCCCCATTCACAATCTAAGAATGTACCCAGAGATGTTCTCTGTATGTTAATTTGTTTTACTCAGTTGCTCTGTATCACCTAGCAACCAAGTATGCTTTATCAAGTATATCTTGTTTGTTTTGTTAATAAAATTACCTTTTATTAGCAGTTCTGCAGAAAAGGACCTGGAGATTACAGTGGATGAGAAGCTGGATATGAGTCAACAGTATGCCCTTGTAGCCAAGAAGGCTAATGGCATATTAGGTTGCATTAGGAGGAGCATTGCCAGCAGATCTAGAGAAGTGATTATTCCCCTTTATTCTGCTCTGGTGAGGCCACATCTGGAGTATTGTGTACAGTTCTGGGCCCCCCATTATAGAAAGGATGTGGACGCCCAGCATAGGGTGACCAAAATGATTAGGGGGCTGGAGCACATGACCTATGAGGAGAGACTGAGGGATTTGGGTTTGTTTAGTCTGCAGAAGAGAACAGCGAGGGGGGATTTGATAGCAGCCTTCAACTTCCTGAAGGGAGCTTCCAAAGAGGATGGAGAAAGGCTGTTCACAATAGTGACAGATGGCAGAACAAGGAGTAATGGTCTCAAGTTACAGTGCGGGAGGTCTAGGTTGGATATGAGGAAAAACTATTTCACTAGGAGGGTGGTGAAGCACTGGAGTGGGTTACCTAGGGAGGTGGTGGAATCTCCATCCCTAGAGGTTTTTAAGTCTTGGCTTGACAAAGCCCTGGCTGGGATGATTTAGTTGGGATTGGTCCTGCCTTGGGCAGGGGGCTGGACTTGATGACCTCCTGACGTCTCTTCCAGCCCTATGATTCTATGATTTGATTCTTGTGTCCCAGAAAGAAACAGGAGGGGCGTGTGTGTGCGTGTGTGTGTGTGTGCGCATGCATGCATGCCTAAGACTAAGAGGTCAGCTTTGTTTTTCAAGCTCTCTTTCTTTTTCGAGCTCTCTTGCAGAAAAGGAGCTTGGGGGTACCCCTCTTGAAGAGGTCCACGTGCTTTCTTTCTGGGTTCAAGAAGAAGGGGTTTTTTTTTTTGTTTTACTTGGTGGTGAATCTGTGACTGGGGAGTTTTTGTAAGCAAAGCCTAGCCAGCAACTGCACCTGCACAAGAGGCACTACCAGAGCCTACAGTGCAACCCAGTGCACCAGGAGAGAGTAGTTCACAGCCAGCAGAGACACCCACCTACTTGCATCATTTTCAGGACAAGCAACTCCCAGTAAAGAATCCAGCGGGGAGCTGATGTCTTCAGCATCAAGGGAGCAGTTCCAGGTAGAGCAGGAAGCTGGTGAAAGTCTTAAGGGAGCTTGCATGGCGGCCCGGAGCGAGCCCCCAACTCTTAGCTCTTTTAACAGCTCCAGGTTTGTGGTAGAAAGAGGACTTTTATACAGATACTCTTTCTAGTAGGCACAAGGAGGACTGGCATCCTCAGAGACAGTTGGTATTTCCAACTAAGTACAGGGAAAAGCTCTTGCGTTGAGCCCATGATCACCCTAGTGGCCACGTTGGGGTAAACAGTACCAAAGACCGATTGGGAAAGTCATTCCACTAAAAGGGAATGGGCAAGGATATGTCTACTTATGTCTGGTCTTGTGAGGTGTACCAGTGGGTGGAAACCCCCAAGATCGGCTCAATACACTTCTCTGGCCACTCCCCATAATAGAGATTCCATTCCAGCATGTGGCTGTGGATATTCTGGGTCCTTTCCCTAAAAAGACACCCAGAGGAAAACAATATATCCTGAATTTAATGGATTTTGCCACCCGATGGCCTGAAGCAGTAGCTCTAGGGAACACCACTGCCAAGAGCTTGTACCAGACACCAACAGATATTTTTGCCAGGATAGGCTGGCCCTCTGAGATCCTTACGGATTCAGAGACTAACTTCCAGGCAGGGACCAGGGAACTTCTTTGGGAATCTCATGGGGTGAACCACTTGGTTGCCTCCCTGTATCACCACCAGACAAATGGCTTGGTGGAGAGATTTAATGGAACTTTGGGAGCTATGATATGCAAATTCATAAATGAACATGCCAGTGATTGGGACCTGGTGTTTCAGCAGTTATTGTTTGCCTACAGAGATGTACCCCATCCCAGTTTGGGATTCTCTCCCTTTGAACTTGTTTATGGCCATGAGGTTAAGGTGTCATTGCAATTAGTGAAGCAGCAATGGGAGAGAACTACCCCTTCTCCAGGAACTAATGTTGTGGATTTTGTAGGCCACTTGCAAAACACCATCAAGGACTCATTAGCTCTTGCTCAATAAAACTTACAGAATGCTCAGCAAGAGCAGAAGGCCTGGTATGATAAACGTGCCAGCAAGCCTTCCTTCAAGGTAGGTGAGGTCTTGAAGGCACTCCAGGCCAATAAGATGGAAACATCCTGGGATGTACCATTCACGGTCCGAGAACACATAGGAGCAATTAACTGCCTCATAGCGTTATACCTAAGGTATATCATGTTAATTCTCTAAAGCCCTTTTATGCCTGAGAATTTAAGGTTCTTCAGTTCACAGCCCATGAGTGGCCTGAAGGAACCTACTACAACGGGAAAGGCAAGGGTGGCGTGGAAGAGGTCAGTTCACCCTAGACTTAACCAAGGGATACTGGCAAGTTCCACTAGACGAGTCAGCCTTCATTACACATGTGGGGCTGTATGAATTTAATGTTCTCCCTTTCAGGCTATGCAAGGCACCTGCAACCTTCCAAAGACTTGTAGATAATCTGCTAGTCGGATTTGGAGAATGTGCAATAGCCTATCTAGACAATGTGGCTGTGTTCTCTAATTCATGGACAGAGCACCTAGAACACCTCCAAGCTGTCTTCCAATACACAAGAGAGGCTAGGCTGACTGTTAAGACTAGGAAGTGTCAAATAGGCCTAAACAGGATAACTTACTTGGGGCATCAGGTGGGTCAAGGCACTATCAACCCTCTACAGGCTAAAGAAGAGGCTTTCTAAGACTGGCCTGTCCCTAAGTCAAATAAACAGGTCCAATCCTTACGCTTGGCAGGATATTACAGGCGATTTGTATGGCACTACAGTGAAATCACCATACCATTGACAGACCTGACTAGGAAAAAGCAACCAAATGTGGTTAAGTGGACTGAGAAGTGTTAGGAATTTTTTAAGCAGCTTAAGGCTGTCCTTATGTCTGACCCTGTCCTAAGGGCCCCAGACTATGACAAACGTTTCTTCATCACCGCAGACGCATCAGAGCATGGTGTGGGGGCAATATTGGTGCAAACAGGACCAGATCAACAATTCCACCCTGTTGTGTTCCTCGGTAAAAAACTCTGAGAAGCAAAGCCACTGGTCTGTCTCAAAGAAGGAATACTACGCCATTGTATACACTCTAGAAAAGCTATGACTATATATTTGGGGACGACACTTTCATCTGCAGACTGACCATTCTGCTCTGCAATGGCTTCACTGTGACAAAAGGTATGTCTACACAGCAAAGTTATTTTGAAATAACAGCTGTTACTAGCATTTACACAGCCAAACTGCTATTTCAAAATTAATTCAAAATAGCAGAGCGCTTATTCTGAATTTAGTAAACCTCATTCCATGAGGAATAACACCAAATTCAAAATAGCAAAATGCTGTGTAGACACTTATTTCGGAATAGGGGGCCTCCAGCCTTCCCAGGGTGCCCTGGCGGCCACTCCAACTTCAACCAAGAACATTCCTCTCCCTCCCCGGAGCCCTTAAAGAGGTTGAGTCTGGCCACAGTGCCTGTGCCAGCTCCAAGCCTGCCAGCCCAGAGCCAGCAGTCACTGCCCCTGACCCAGTGGCCCAAAACATGAGGCTGGGCGCTAAGTGTTTGTAGGGTTGCCAGGTGCCCAGCGTTTTCGCCTCCTGGCCGGGGAGAAAAATCAGAAAATACCAGATATCTTAGGTGTTCGGTATTCTCTGAATTTTTTTACCGGACAGGAGGCAAGAATACCAGACTGTCAGGGTGAATACCAGACACCTGGCAACCTTACTAGAGACTGCAGTTTATTTTCTCTTTGTTTTTCAAGCTCTCTTATGGTAAAGGAGCTTGAGGGTACCCCTCCTGAAGAAGTCCACGTGCTTTCTTCCTGGGTTCAAGAACAAAGGGGTTTTTTTTTTGTTTCACTTGGTGGCGGCAGCTCCCCCCCCAAAGTCAGTGAATCTGTGACTCTGGGGAGTTTTTGTGAGCAGAGCCTTATAGAGGCAATGTACTTAAGGTCTCTTTCAGGCCCCCATCTTGCACCAACGTCACAGGCAGGGTGGGTGATATATAAAAGGAATTCAGCAGCTTGGGTCTTCTCAAGATGCTGTAAGATGACAAATGTTAATCAGTTGAAAGTGCTCATGCAGAAATCAAAGGAGAGCTGACATGAGACACTGTGTTATCTGCCTGATAGCTCTGCTTTGAAGAGCCTGTGGTCCAGTTGTTTTCAATGTCATATGCCATCCAGCCTCCTTAACCTTTGCTAGCCCAAATAGTGCATTTGCTGAAATCAAGAAAGCAAGCAAACCATAGAAAGCCACTGCTGAATGAGGAAAGGCTTTGTCTTTGTTTCAGTATTTCTTTAAGTTTTCTTCAGGCAGCTAGAAAAAGTCCCATGAAGGTCATTTGCTTGTCATTACAAATCAGTTGACTACTTGAGTGAATGTAGAGCTGAACTAGTCTCATCCTGATCCCTGAGGAATGAAACTGGTGATCCAAGCTATAAGGCTTTGGATGATGCAGTGAAAGGAGCTGATGTCAGTAAAGACCAGATTCTGCACTGGTGTTTGGGTCCAATGATGCATCCCCCTTTCATCAACACTCTCTCGTCTAACAATATTCTTCATTTACAGAAAATCTAAAATGTTTCTTTCCAAAGATAAGAATTTTTTTGTTTCATATCCCTGTAACGCCTTTGTCAGTTCTGCAACAGCCACTCAATGAATCTTGCATTTTCAATTCATTTAACATAACGTCTTAAATATTTTTGTAAGAATATTTGCATCTTATATGTCTTAGAAATTCCCCCAAAGACCATAGATCAGTCATGGCGCCCATCTAATGAGCTCATGCTACAGAAAAAACAAAATCAAACAATGTAGGGTGAGATTCCACCCTGATTTTAAAAATGCATATTTACTGGGGAAATCTGCATCCACTTTGCATATGAAGCAACTTGCCTCCACATGCATTCTAGCTAATTATATGACCATTGGCTATAAAATAATGTGTGTGATGATGAAGCTGTATGTAAAGATCAGTTTACCATTGCTGAGAAGGGTGTTTTCCCTGGGAGTTGTTTGGAAATGTAAAATGGCAAGGAAGTTGACAGACTTGAGGTATTGACTTGAGGTATGGCCACAATTCTAGCGAGGAGTTGTGGCAGGGTCAGTCCCACTCCTGGGCCCCGACCCCTGTTCAGCCCACTGTCCCACAGTCTAGCAGTCACAGTACGTGGCTCACTTGGGGTTTGTTGTCTCCCTGTCGTCTTTAACAAGGTCGATGCTGCTCTCTTGGCTCCTCCGGCGTCTTTCTCTCTCCAAACTCCTCCTCCACTCTCCAAAACTCCTTCACAGCTCCCCAAAACTCCTTTTCAATTCTCTCCAAACTCCTTCTCAGCTCTCTCTCTCTCTTCTCACCCACAGGGAGAGTTCTTAAATAGGCCTCCAGGCAGCCCCAATTAGTTTCACCTGGGCCTTAATTGATTTTGCAGCCGCCCTGTCTCAGCTGCCCCTGTTTAGCCAGGATTGCTGACTCTCTCTGCAAGAGCTGCGTCTTTCCCCTTCCACCAAGCTCTTTCACCTGCTGTATCGCCCCGGCTCTGTCTCGTGACCTGGAGGTGGAGAGAGGAACCACTCTTCCACTAAGCACAGCAGGCTGCTGGTCTGGGCTTGTTGTGCTTTTTTTTCCCCCTGCACCCCTCCTCTCCCCTTTTTGGGAGGGGTGTGTGGGGGGGGGGCTACTGGGGTTGAGGCAGGCAGGCCCTGGCCACATTCTGGGTCAGGTCCCCTTTTCTCTCTGCCTGCTCCGTTTGCAGGCAGCCTCTTTCCCACTCACCCCTACCCTCAGCTGGCTGCAGGAGCTGCTGGGGGTGTGGGGTGGATAAGGGGGCCTTTGCTGCCCTCACCCTGGTGGGGGGAGCAGGACCCCCTTTTTCCATCTTTTTGGGGACTGCCTGGCCCCTTTCTTCACTGCTGCAGGCCTGGACTTCACTGTTCCTGCAGCTGCTACTCCCTCTGGAGTGGAGGAGGTAAGGGGGCTGCTTTACACCAGCTCCTGGGGTTCTTCCTTCCCCTCCACAAGTTTGGGGGGGGTGAGTGTTTGTGAGGGGCCTCCTGCCATCTGGGCCCCTAGGTGGCAGCTGGCACAGCTTTTGTGGGGTGCTGGGGCTGGGGGGTGGTTCCCTCTGTTCCCCACTGTCTCCCCTGCATTTCTGCTGCTGCTGTTGCTGCTCCCTCCCCAGCCCCAGGTGCTGCAGGGGCCATCTCCATCCCTGGCCCCACTGCTTGCCTCTCCACCCCTCTCTTGCTCTGGTGGGTCCTGTGGCAGGTGCAGTGAGCCTGCCACTCAGGCACCCGTGGGCACACTAGCTTCCTCCCCCCCCCCCCCCCCCCCGCCGCAGTGTCTTGCTATCCCCCTGCTTTTTTGAGCAGGCCCCTCCTCACAGCCTGCATTCCCCTCTCCTCTACTCGTGTGCCCATGCCCCCCTCTGTCATCTCGTTTGGCGCCTGAGCCTTCCACTCTTCTTTAGTTACCCTCCCCCCATGCACCACTTCACTTCCCACATGTCTTTCAAATAATTGACCCTCTCACATTCCCAGTGCAGCCAGAGGAGCCGCTCTTTCCATCCTGTGCTGGGAGCTGTATTCCTTACTCCTTTTCGCTTTCCCGTTTCTCAATTGTCGCCCTCCACCCCACTTCCAGGCTAGTGGGAGGGAGCGGTGAACCTCTTTCCTCCCCTCCCTCTCCCTCCTTGTTCCCTCCCCTGGTGGTTTTTTTTCTTTGGTTCTCCCCTAATTGTTTGGTTTTTTGTCTTTCCTTCCCACCTATGACCACAATGGAGGGGTTGTCCAGCGACACCCCTTCCAAACCTTCCCCACTCCACCCTAAAAACAACAACCCCTCTGAGGCTGCCGGGCCCCCCGTCACTACGGCAAAGGGGACGGACATGGACGAGGACACTGGGGCCTCGACCGCCTCTGCCGCGGCACCTCCTGTCACCTCCAAAGAACTTCCCCTGAAGGGTGGGAAGGGCCGGGGGACCAAGAAGGGCAAGAGCCCCGCCCGGAAGGCAAAACCTCCTGAGGCGAGAGCTCACTCCCCGGTTGCAACCCATCTGCTGGCCGCGGCCTCCCCTCCTTCCCACTCCCCTGTTCCTTCCACCAGCTCTGGGGGCAACGGTGTCCCGGGCCCCAGGGCATATGCCCAGGTAGCCGCCACTCCCCCACCTGCTGCCTCCCAAGCCACCTCCCGGAATACCATCCCCGGCGGCCGCGGCCCCTTACCCACCCTGACCAGGAGGCACGGGGTCCGTTTTCTCCTGGTGGCGGCCTCGCCCCACGTGGAGACCTACGTGCAGGTGTTGGCATGCGTGGTGGGGCCCGCGGCCGTGGTGGTGGCCTCTAAGATGTTTGGGAAGGTGGTATTCTTCCTGGCATCGGAGGCCGCCGCCCAGGAGGCGGTGGAAAGGGGTTTGGTGGTGGGGGGAGTCCACGTTCCCCTCGAGCCTTTGTAGGACCTGGGTGTATGGGTGGTTTTGTCCTCCGTTCCTCCCTTCCTCCCCAATGCCACCCTACTGCCTTTCCTCTCCACCCTGGGGAGGCCTCTGTCAGTCCTGAGTCCCCTTCCTCTGGGCTGCAAAGATCCTACCCTCTGCCACATCCTTCCTTTCGCCGGCAGGTACAAATCCAACTACTGCCAGCGGGATGTGGCGGAGAAGCCCTCGAAGGGTCATTTCTGGTGCCCCATCAAGGGGCCCGGTACTGGGTGTACTACACCATGGGGGAGGCCCCGTATTTTCTCTGTCGGGCGACAGGGCACTGTCCCCTGGCCCGGTTTGGAGAGACACCCGGGACCCCCGACGCCCGGGAGGGCACCGGCCATACCATCACCGGTGGCCCTGACGGTCTGGACCCTGGGGTCACCCCTCCTCCAACCGTGACCATCGTCAATCCCGCTCGGGTTCGCAGGGCCCAGACGAGCGTGCGGGTGCTGTTGCTGCCACCGCCAAAAGCGGCAAGGCCGGGCCCGTGGAGGAGAGGGTGGTGGGGTCAGTGACGGGAGTCGGGCAGGACCTACCTCAGGGGGAGGTATCCCTTTCCCCTGCTGCCCAGCCCTCATCTACCCTTGCCCTCCCACCGCTGCCCTTGTCCCCTGGCTCTTCCTCCATTCAGGCCCAGCCCTCTTCCTCCGAGGGATGGGAGCTTGCAATGGGGAGGCGCCGAAAGCGTGCTCGGCGTGCCACCCCGCCCACTGAGGGGGAGGACAACCTCCCTGCACCTATGAGGATGGACGCTGGAACCGTCCCACCCTCTGAGCCCCCGAACGCTGCACAGCACCATGAAGCAGTTGAGGTGACCGTGGCGGTTGCAGGAGAGGTGAACACCTCCCTCCTGGGGTCCCTGCAAGAGGGGGCGTCCATGGAGGATGCTCCCACTGTTCCCACCTCCACTGAGGGGGAAGCCGCTGACCTTGCCACCGACAAAGATCATCATCTGGTGGCGGGCAGCAGGCTCGCCTTCCTCTCTCAGGAGGTGGAGGCTTTGGGGCTGACCCTGGCTGCCTCAGAGGGGGATCATCAGGTCCTGGAGGGACAACAACCGACCTCTTCTTCCCCTTCCGACCCGCTGCTGCCCCTTCTCCCTGCCTCTGAGTTGCCCCAGGGTACGACCATCTGCCCAGCCATCGGCAGCACTTTGGCCGCAGCCGCCAAAACCCTTGAGGATCTCAGCGGGTGGGAGCTTCCATTAATATCCATCACCCCCAGCGCTGAGGCCTCTGGTGCTATACTCTCTGTGGCACTGGAGCCCAGCGCTGGGGAGACTATTACTAACCCTACTGCTGCCACCGATTCTCTGCCCTGCGAGGAGGCACCGTGTCCCGATGCATCTTCCGCTGGGGCTCCTCACCCTGCTCCTTCTCCTAGCCTCTGCCCCACTCCTGCTCCCTGTTCAAACCCCCTCCCAATTGAGCTTCCCACCCCTCTTCCTCCCCCTCATCCTTGTCTTTTCCCTAATCCCTCACCTCTTCCTCCCCCTACTCCCCTTCCTCATCTCCCTACTTTTCCTGATCCCCTCCCTGAACTCTTTTCCTCCCCTTACTCTGTTACTGCCACCCCTGGGGTTGCCACGTTTAGCCCAGACGTTGGCCCCCAGGAGGCGGTTTTCATTTCTCCTGCTCCCGGCACATCTGGGGCTGGTCTCCCTCCGCCACTGTCCTCTCAGCAGGGACCTCAGATGCCCTGCATCCCTGTGTCGATGGGTCACGGGGCTCACAGGGGGTCTGGCCCCAAGGCGTTGGAGGGCCCGAGGCCCCGACACCAGATGCGCTGAAGGGCGAGATGCGTGCTTTCTTGGAAGACATCTGTGGCTCCAAGAACAAAGTCGCTCTCGCCCTTCAGTGCTGGGGAGATTTTCATCTCGTCTTAGAAACAGTAAGGGCCCTCTTGGGGGAGGGTAAAGGGACCGGGCAGCAGGAGGCCACGGCTTACCAGTGGGTCCGCAGCTTCCGTGACGCCCTGCTCACTTTTGGGCATGGTCACGGTTTGCTGCGGGGCCCAATGGGGTCCGCTGGCACTCCTGCCAGCGAGGATCTTCCCCAGCCCTCTCGATGCCGTCGCTCATCTTTACCACTCTGAACACCCGGGGCTGCGGGTCAGGTCTCCGTAGGTGTCAGGTACTCTGCTTCCTCCGGAAGGGGAGGTACTCTGTCGTATTCCTACAGGAGACCCACACAGCTCCGGCCGCCAAGGCTAGCTGGCGGCTGGAGTGGGGGGACAGGGTTTATTTTAGCCACCTGTCAGCCCGTCAAGCTGGGGTGGCTACCCTGTTCTCCCCAAACCTGCAGCCCGAGGTGCTGGGGACCACCAAGGTCGTGTAGGGTCGCCTGCTGCATCTCCGGGTTCGGATGGAGGGGCTGACACTAAATCTTGTCAACATCTATGCCCCGTCGTCCGTCTCGGAGAGGCTCTGCTTCTATCAGTGGGCATCTGCCTTTCCTCGGCTCTCTGGATCTTCATGAGTGCCTGGTCCTAGACAGGGACTTCAATTGCACCCTCGAGGACCGGGACCGTACGGGGCTCGAGCAGTGCCCGGCCGCCGCGGACGACCTCAGGGAGATAATAGACCATCACTCTCTGGTGGACGTCTGGCAAGACCTCCACCTGGGCGAGGAAACGGTGTTTACCTACGTCCAGGTGGTGGGTCATCGGTCTTTCCACTCCCGGTTGGACCGCATTTATCTGTCTCGTCATCATCTCTTCCAGGCCCACTCCTCCAGCATTCGGCTGGCCCCATTCTCGGACCCCCATTTAGTGGCCGTGAAGGCCTCTCTTTCCTTGGAGAGGCCGGGGCCGGCCTACTGGCATTTCAGTAACAGCCTGCTGGAGGACATGGGCTTCGTAGCGTCCTTCCAGGAGTTCTGGCTGGCCTGGCGCAGGTGGCGGTGCGCCTTTCCCTCAGCACGGCAGTGGTGGGATGTGGGGAAGGTACGCATGAGGCTCTTCTGCCACGACTACGCCGGGGGGCCAGCCGGCGGAGGGATGTGGCAATAGAGCAGTTGGAATGGGAGATTTTAGAGCTAGAGAGGCGGCTGGCCACCGGCCCCGATGATCCGCCCCTCTGCGGAGCATACCGGGAGAAGTGGGAGGAACTCTGGGCCCTCGAGGACCTTTGAGCCTGGGGTGCCTTTGTTCGTTCTTGCATCCATCTCTTTCGGGAGATGGATCGAGGCTCCCACTTCTTCTGTGCCCTGGAGAAAAACAGGGGGGCTAAAAGGCACATTGTCTGCCTTCTGGCAGAGGACGGCACCCCCCTCATGGATCCGGTGGAGATGCGCGAGAGGGCTCGTGCCTTCTACGCCTCTCTCTTCTCCCCCGGATCTGACCGATGCCGACGCCCGCAGGGTTCTCTGCAACGAACTCCTGACGGTCAGCACGGACGACCAGGACCGGCTAAAGCTGCCTCTCTCCCTGGCCGAGTTCTCGGAAGCCCTCCTTCTCATGCCCACCAATAAATCCCCAGGCATGGACGGGCTGACCGTGGAGTTCTACCGCATGTTCTGGGACGTCCTCGGCCCGGACCTTGCTAGCGTCTGGGCCAAGTCCTTGGAGAGTGGGGTCCTCCCTTTATCGTGCAGGCAAGCGGTGCTCGCTTTGCTGCCCAAGAAGGGGGACCTCCGCGATCTGAGGAAATGGCGTCCCATCTTGCTCCTCAGCACGGACTATAAAATCATTGACAAAGCCATCTCCCGAAGGCTGAAGTCCATGCTGGCGGACGTGGTCCATCCAGACCAGACCTACACCGTCCCGGGCCGTACCATCTTCGACAACCTTTATTTGGTCCGGGATCTCCTGGAGCTAGGGTGTAGGGACGGTCTGTCGTTCGCCCTCCTGTCCTTGGATCAGGAGAAGGCTTTCGACCGGATGGACCACGGGTACCTCCTGGGCACCCGGTGGGCCTTCGGCTTCGGGCCCCATTTTGTGGGGTTTCTCCAGGTGCTGTATGCCTCCGCAGAGTGCTTGGTCAAGCTCAACTGGACCCTGACCGCACCGGTCAGCTTCGGGCAGGGAGTACATCAAGGCTGTCTGCTGTCAGGCCAGCTGTACACTCTGGCTATAGAGACCTTCCTCCGTCTCCTTCGCAAGAGGTTGATGGGGTTGGTGCTCCATGAGCCGGAGACGAGGCTGGTCCTGTCTGCGTATGCCGACGACGTGCTCCTTGTGGTCCAGGACCCGGGAGACCTGGTGCGGGTGGAGGCTTGCCTAGCCGTTTACTCGGCGGCCTCCTCCGCCCGGGTCAACTGGGTCAAGAGCTCTGGCCTGGTGGTAGGGGCCGGGTAGCAGGTGGGCTCCCTCCTACCCGTGCTTCAGGTCATCAGGTGGAGCTCAGGTCCACTGCTCTATCTCGGCGTTTTTCTTTCTGCCACGCATCCCTCTCCGCCAGAGAACTGGCAAGGTTTAGAGTCCAGGGTGGTTGAGCGGTTGCAGAGGTGGATGGGACTGCTCCGGTGTCTCTCCCTGCGTGGGAGGGCACTAGTACTTAACCAATTGGTGCTGTCCATGCTCTGGCACCGTCTCAACACCCTGGCCGCCCCCCGGGTTTCCTGGCCCATATCCAGCAGCTAATGCTGCGGTTCTTCTGGCCAGGACTGCACTGGGTCTCTGCAGGGGTTCTCCATCTCCCCCTGGAAGAGGAAGGGCAGGGCCTGACGTGTTTGCGCACGCGGGTTCACGTCCTCTGCCTCCGGGCCCTGCAGAGACTCCTATTTGATGCAGGTAGTCCGGCGTGGAGCACGCTTGCGCACGCTTTCCTTCGCCGCTTCCGAGGGCTCCGATATGACCAGCAGCTCCTTTATTTGAGAGGTCTTCCGCGAGACCTCTCCAGGCTGCCAGCCTTCTACCAGGATCTCCTCTGGGCCTGGAAGCTGCTAGAGGTGACCATGTCCTTGGGAGCCACCTTGGCGGCAGATCTCCTCGCGGAGCCCCTGCTACACAACCCCCATCTACGTGTGCAGGCGGCGGTGTACCAGAGGTTAGTCCTGGCAGAAGCCACTAGAGTCGGAGACTTCCTGGACTACCGCCGGGGAGATTGGGTGGATCCTCGGGCACTCGCCCAGCGCATGGGGCTCTCCACCCTACGTACTCCCCGGCGCATACTTCAGGAGGTGAAGGAAGCTTTGCCGCCCACTGCTCGGGTTTATCTCGACAAAGTCCTGCGAGAGGGTGCACCCCGCCCGCCCCTCACCCCAAGCCCTCCCGATCTCTCTATCGGCCCCCAACCCCGCGTACCTTCCCGACCACCTTCCCCTCGTCATCCTCGCCGGCTGCATGCGATGCAGCCGGTCCCCTTCCGAACTTTGCCAAAGAATCACCTGTACACGCTCATGCTTCACACGCTCCACTTCCCCACCCTCGTGTCCCACCCAGACACCAAGTGGCGGGACCTCCTACCACCAATGGAGGGTGGGGAGCCCCGGTGGGCCAGTCTCTATTCGACCTTCATTCCACGGCCCACAGGGGATATCTGCTGGAGAATCGTCTATAGTGCAGTGAGCATGGGCGTGTACTTGGCGCGGTTCACCCCCACCCCCGAAACGTGCCTCTTCTGTGGCGTGAGGGAGACCCTGGCGCACATCTACATCAAGTGCGCCAGGCTACAGCCCCTCTTTCGGCTCCTCCAGAATCTCCTGTTGAGGTTCTGGCTGCACTTTCCCCCCAATTGTTAATTTACGCACATCCCATCCGTGGCCCCACAAAGTCGCGGGACCTCCTGGTCAGCCTCCTCCTGGCTATGGCCAACTTGGCAATCTATAAAACCAGGGAGAAGAGGTTGGCTGGGGGAGGGGCTTGTGACTATGGGGCCTATTTCTGTTGCTGTATTCATTCACGTATCCGGGCAGAGTTTCAATGGGCAGTGTCCGCTGGCTCTCTTGAGACCTTCGGAGAGTGGTGGGCGCTGTCCGGGGTTCTCTGCTCGGTATCCCCATCCAGTTCCTTTGTTTTAGCCCTTTGACCCTCACACCCATCACTATTTTCTCATTATTTGTCCCCAATAATTAGTTGGTTCTTCTGGGTTCTATGGACCCTCCCCACAGGCTGGGGGGAGGTCTTTTAGATGTCTGTCTCCCCCCGCTCCTCCATCCATGAATACAATGGAGGGGCAGTCGTGCAATGCCTCTGCCACCCCTTGCCCACCCCCCTCACTGCCTCTATGAACCCTGAACCTTCTGAGGCTGCCGGGCCACCCGCTCATGCAGTGGAGGTGGTGGACATGGACAGGGATTCTGGAACCCCGACCACTCCTGCCGCTGCACCTTCCACCCCCAGTGTCACCACCAAGAAAGCCTCCCTGAAGGGCAGGAAGGGCCAGGGGACCAAGAAGGGCAAAAGCCCAGCCCAGAAGGCAAAACCTCTGGTGGGAAAGGCTAACCCCCCTGCTGCGGCCTTGGCCGCGGCTTCCCTTCTCTTCTGTCCCGCTGTTCCTGCCACCAGCTCTGGGGGCGAGGGTGTCCCGGCCCCCAGGGCATATGCCCACGTAGCCTCCACCCCCCCGGCCTGCTGCCTCCCGATCCACCGAAGCCGCTTACCGGAATTCCATCCCCGGCGGCCGCACCCCCTTCCTTACCCTGACCAGGAGGCAAGGTGTCCGTTGCCTCCTGGTGGCGGCCTCGCCTCACGTGGAGACCTACGTGTGGGCGTTGGCACGCGTGGTGGGACCCGCGGCCATGGTGGCGGCCTCCAAGATGTTCGGGAAGGTTGTATTCTTCCTGACGTTGGAGGCCGCTGCCCAGGAAGCGGTGGAGAAGGGTTTGGCAGTGGGGGGAGTCCATGTCTCACTCGAGCCTTTGGAGGACCTGGGCGTACGGGTGGTTTTTTCCTCCGTTCTTCCCTTCCTCCCCAATGCTGCCCTATTGCCTTTCCTCTCCACCCTGGGAGGCCCTTGTCAGTCCTTAGTCCCCTTCCTTTGGGCTGCAAGGACCCTACCCTCCGCCATGTTCTTTCCTTCCGCCGGCAGGTGCAAATCCAACTCCTGCCAGCGGGACGTGGTGGAGAAGCCCTCGAAGGGTCATTTCTGGTGCCCTATCAAGGGGCCCAGTACCGGGTATATTACACCTTGGGGGAGGCCCGGTGTTTTCTCTGTCAGGCAATGGGGCATGTCCGAAGGGACTGCCCTCTGGCCCAGCTCAGAGATGCACTCGGGACCCCCGACGCCCGGGAGGGCACCGGCCCTACCATTGCCGGTGGCCCTGACGGTCTGCACCCTGGGGTCGCCCCTCCTCCAACCATGACTGTCGTCAGTCCCGCTCGGGCTCCGCAGGGCCCAGACGAGCGTGCGGGCACCACTGCCACCACCAAAAGCGGCAAGGCCAGTCCTGCGGAGGAGAGGGTGGTGGGGTCAGAGACGGGACTCGGACATGGCCTACCTCAGGGGGAGGATTCCCCTTCCCTAGCTGCCCTTGCCCTCTGGCTCTTCCCCTAATCGGGCCCAACTCTCCTCCTCTGAGGGATGGGAGGTCGCCATGGGGAGATGCTGCAAACAAGCCTGACGTTCCACCCCACCTAGTGAAGGGGAGGATACCCTCTTCGTGCCTCTAGGGGTGGATGTCAGAGCCATCCCTCCCTCTGAGCCCCCGGATGCTTCACAGCGCCGCGAGGTGGCTGAGGTGGCCGCGGCGGTTGTGGAAGGGGTAAATGCCCCCCTCCCAGAGCCCCTGCAAGAGGGAGTGTCCACGGGCGAATCTCCCACCGTCCCCACCTCCACTGTGAGGGCGACCGCTGACCCTGCCACCGACAAGGGTGACCACGTGGCGGCGGGCAGCAGGCTCGTCTTCCTCTCCCAAGAGGTGGAGGCCTTAGGGTTAACCCCGGCTGCCTCAGAGGGGGATCAACATGCCTTGGAGGGACAACGGTTGGCCTCTCCTTCCCCTTCTAGCCCACTGCTCTCCCTTTTCCCTGCCTCCGGGTTGCCCCAGGGTGTAACCAACTGCCCAGCCATTGGCATCACTTCGGCCATCAAATCCCTGGGGGATCCTAGTGGGCGGGAGCTCCTGTCATTCCCCATTACCCCTGGCGATGGAGCCCCCGGCGCTGCACTCTCAGAGGTGCCGGAGCCTGGCGCTGGGGAGATACTAACCTCCCCCACCACTGCCACCGATCCTCCACCCTGCGAGGAGACACCGCATCCTGGTGCCTCTTCCGCTGAGGTTTATGACCCTACTCCTGCTCCTAACCCCTACTCCACTCCTGCTCCCTGTTCAGCCCCTCTCCCAACCAAATTTTCCACTCCTCTTCCTGCTCCCCCTCCTCCTTGTCTTTTTCCTAATCCCCCACCTCTTCCTCCCCCTACTCCCCTTCCTCTTCTTCCTCCTTTTCCTGATCCCTTCCCTGACCTCTTTTCCTTCCCTTATACTGCCGCTCCTGGGGCTGACACGTTCAGCTCAGACATTGGCCCCCGAGAGACGGTTTTTGTTTCTCCCGCTCCCAGAACATCTGGGGCTGTTCTCCCTCTGCCACTACCCCGTCATCATCCCAGCAGGGACTTCATAGTCCCTGCTTTCCCACATCAATCAGTCACGGAGCCCCGACACCCGACATGCTGCGGGATGAGATGTGCAACTTCTTGGAGGACATATGTGGCTCCAAGAACAAAGTGGCTCTCGCCCTTCAGCGCTGGGGGGATTTCCATCTTATCCTCCAGACCGTAAGGGCCATTTTGGGGGAGGGTAGAGGGACTGGGCGGCGGGAGGCTGCAGCCTACCAGTGGGCCCACAGCTTCCGTGATGCCCTGCTTACGTTTAGGTATGGTCACGGTTTGCTGTGGGGCCCAATGGGGACTGCCAGCACTCCTGCCAGCGAGGATCTTCTCCAGCCCTCTCAATGCCGCCATTTGTCATTGCCACTCTGAACACCCGGGGCTGCAGGCTGGGTCTCCGCACGTGTCAGGTACTCTCCTTCCTTAGGGAAGGGGGTATGCTGTCATCTTCCTGTAGGAGACCCATACCGCGTCGGCCACCAAAGCTAGCTGGCGGCTGGAGTGCAGAGACAGAGTGTACTTCAGTCACCTGTCGGCCAATCAAGCCGGGGTGGCGACCCTGTTCTCCCCGAACCTACAGCCTGAGGTGCTGGGGACTGCCGAGGTTGTGCAAGGCCGCCTACTGCACTTCCGGGTCCGGGTAGAGGGGCTAACATTAAATCTCATTAACATCTACGCCCTGACGTCCGGCCCGGAGAGGCTTTGCTTCTACCAGCGGGCGGCCGCCTTCCTTGGCTCTCTGGATCCTCAGGAGTGCCTAGTCCTGGGCGGGGATTTCAACTGCACCCTCGAGGAACAGGACTGCACGGGGACCGAGTGGTGCCCGGCTGCCATGGACGTCCTCAGGGGGATCATCGACCAACACTACCTGGTGGACGTCTGGCGTGACCTCCACCCAGGTGAAGATGCAGTGTTTACCTTTGTCCGGGTGGAGGGTCAACGGTCGTTTCACTCCCGGTTGGACCGCATTTATTTCTCACGTCATCATCTCTTTCGAGCCCACTCCTCTAGCATTCGGCCGGCCCCGTTCTCGGACCACCACTTGGTGGCCACGATGGCCTCTCTCTCCTCGGAGAGGCTGGGGCCGGCCTACTGGCATTTCAACAACAGCCTGCTGGAGGACGTGGGCTTTGTAGTGTCCTTCCAGGAGTTCTGGCTGGCCTGGCGCAGGTGGCAATGCGCCTTTCCCTCGGCGCGGCGGTGGTGGGATGTGGGGAAGATGCGCAGGCGGCTCTTCTGCCATGACTACACCTGGGGGGCCAGCCAGCAGAGGGATGCGGCGATAGAGCAGTTGGAACGGGAGGTTTTAGAGCTAGAGAGGCGGCTGGCCACCGGCCCCAGAGATCCACCCCTCTTCGGAACGTACCAGGAGAAGCGAGAGGAACTTCGAGCCCTTGATGACCTTCGGGCCCGGGGTGCCTTTGTTCGTTCCCGCATCCACCTCCTTAGGGAGATGGATCGCGACTCCCACTTCTTCTACGTCCTGGAGAAAAAAAGGGGGGTGAAAAAGCACATCGTCTGCCTTCTGGCAGAGGATGGCACCCCCCTCTCAGATCCAGTGAAGATGCACGAGAGGGCTCGCACCTTCTACGCCTCCCTTTTCTCGCCAGAACTGACCGACGCTGACGCCCGCAGAGTTCTTTGGAACGAACTCCCGACGGTCAGCGCAGACGACCGGGACTGGCTAGAGCTGCCTCTCTCTCTGGCCGAGTTCTCGTAAGCCCTCCGCCTTATGCCCACCAATAAATCCCCAGGCATGGACGGGATGACCGTGGAGTTCTACCGCGTGTTCTGGGACGTCCTCAGCCCGGACCTTACCAGAGTCTGGGCCGAGTCCTTGGAGAGTGGGTTCCTCCCTTTATCGTGCAGGCAAGCGGTGCTCGCTTTGCTGCCCAAGAAGGGGGACCTCCGCGATCTGAGGAACTGGCGTCCCATCTCGCTCCTCAGCATGGACTATAAAATCATTGCCAAAGCCATCTTTCTGAGACTCAGGTCCGTGCTGACGGACATGGTCCATCCAGACCAGACCTATACCACCCCAGCCCGTACCATCTTCAACAACCTTTATTTAGTCCGGGATCTCCTAGAGCTAGGGTGTAGTGATGGTCTGTCATTCGCCCTCCTGTCCTTGGATCAGGAGAAGGCATTCGACCGGATGGACCACGGGTATCTCCTGGGCACTCTGCGGGCCCTCAGCTTCGGGCCCCGCTTTGTGGGGTTTCTCCAGGTGCTGTATGCCTCCGCAGAGTGCTTGGTCAAGCTCAACTGGACCCTGACCGCACCGGTCAGCTTCGGGCAGGGAGTACATCAAGACTGCCCGCTGTCAGGCCAGCTGTATACTCTGGCCGTCGAGCCCTTCCTTCATCATCTTCGCAAGAGGTTGATGGGGTTGGTGCTCCGTGAACCGGAGATGTGGCTGGTCCTGTCGGCATATGCCGACGATGTGCTCCTCGTGGTCCAGGACCTGGAAGACCTGGCACAGGTGGAGGCCTGCCAAGCTGTCTACTTGGCGGCCTCCTCCGCCCGGGTCAACTGGCTCAAGAGCTCTGGCCTGGTGGTAGGGGCCGGGTGGCAAGCAAGCTCCCTCCCACCCGCGCTTCAGGCCATCAGGTGGAGCGCGGGTCTGCTGCTCTATCTCGGCGTTTTTCTCTCTGCCACGCATCCCTGTTCGCCGGAGAACTGGCAAGGTTTAGAGTCCAGGGTGGCTGAGCAGTTGCGAAGATGGATGGGACTGCTCTGGTGCCTCTCCCTGCATGGGAAGATACTGGTGCTTAACCAACTAGTCCTGTCCATGCTCTGGCACCATCTCTGCACCCTGGTCCTGTCCCCGGGTTTCCTGGATCAGATCCAGCAGCTGCTGTTGCAGTTCTTCTGGCCAGGACTGCATTGGGTCTCTGCAGGGGTTCTCCATCTTCCCCTGGAGGAGGGAGGGCAGGGCCTGACGTGTTTGCTCATGTGGGTTTGTGTCCTCCGCCTCCAGGCCCTGCAGAGGCTCCTATTTGATGCAGGTAGTCTGGCGTGGAGCACGCTTGCGCACGCTTTCCTTCGCCGCTTCCGAGGGCTCCGATATGACCGGCAGCTCCTTTATTTGAGCGGTCTTCCGCGAGACCTCTCCGAGCTGCTGGCCTTCTACCAGGACCTCCTCTGGGCCTGGAAGCTGCTAGAGGCGACCAGGTCCTTGGGAGCCACCGTGGGGGCAGACCTCCTCGTGGAGGCAGGCCCCTGCTACACAATCCCCATCTACATGTGCAGGCAGCGGAGTCCCCCTCAGTGCGCCAGAGGTTGGTCCTGGCAGAAGTCACAAAAATCGGAGACCTCCTGAACTACGACCGGGGAGACTGGGTGGATCCTTGGGCGCTCACCCAGCGCATGGGGCTCTCCACCCTACGTACTCCCCGGCACGTGATTCAGGAGGTGAAGGACGCTTTGCTGCCCACCGCTCGGGTTTATCTCGACAAGGTTCTGCGAGAGGGTGCACCCTGCCCGCCCCTCACCTCCGGCCCGCCTGATCTATCCATTGGCCCTAAGCCTCGCGTACTTCCCCGACCACCTCCCCCTCGTCACCCGAGCCAGCTACACGCATTGCAGCTGGTCCCCTTCCGAACTGTGCCAAAGAGTCACCTGTACACGCTCGTGCTTCACACGCTCCACTTCCCCACCCTCGTGTCTCGCCCAGACACCAAGGGGCGGTACCTCCTACCACCAATAGAGGGTGGGGAGCCCCGGTGGGCCAGTCTCTATTCCACCTTGGTTCCACGGCCCACCGGGGACATCAGCTGGAGAATCCTGCACGGAGCTGTGAGCATGGGCGTGTATTTGGCATGGTTCACCCCCATTCCTGACTCTTGCCCCTTTTGTCTACCTCGAGTGCGCCAGGTTACAGCCCCTCTTTCGGCTCCTCCAGAACCTTTTGCTGAGGTTCTGGCTGCACTTCTCCCCTCACCTGTTCATTTATGCACACCCCATCCAAGGCCCCATAAAGTCGTGGGACCTCCTGGTCAACCTTCTCCTGGCTATCGCCAAGATGGTAATTTATAAGACCAGGGAGCAGAGGTTGGCCAAGGGAGGGGCCTGCGACTTTGGGGCCTATTTCCGTTCCTGCATCCGCTCACGTATCCAGGCAGAGTTCCACTAGGCAGCATCCGCTGGCTCTCTCAAGACCTTCGAGGGGCAGTGGGCACTGTCCGGGGTTCTCTGCTTGGTGTCCCTGTCTGGTTTCCTTGTTTTAGCCCTTTGACCCTCACACCCGTCCCTGATTTCTTTTTATTTGTCCCAAGTAATTACTTGGTTTCCTGGGCTCGGTGGACCCTCCCCATAGGCTGCGGGAAGGTCCTTTTGATGTGGACGGGCTAATGCCCGCCCACCTCCCGGACTCCAATAGGCACAGAGTGTATCTGTGCAAGCTGGGAATTACACCCCTAGCTTCAAGTCTTGACAACTCATGATATCAAGTTCTTAGATATGTTACATTTTGGTGGATGGATATTCGACTGTCTAGAATTCGCTGCTGTTAAAATATGCTGTGCGTGGAATGGAACTGGAACCTCTGGAGCTTAGTCTCTGGAGCCAGTAGCCTCTACCATATGAGCCAGAAGCCAGCTAAGGCTGTAGAGCAGACCTATTATTCTCTCTGTAAGCAGTCTGGGTACATCTAGACTACAAGCCTCTTTCGAAAGAGGCTTTTTCAAAAGAGATCGTCTAGACAGCCATGCGACTTTCGAAAGAGAGCACCTAGGCAATCTGGACACTGTCTTTCGAAAAAGCCCTCTTTGCGTTCAAGAAAGAGCTCTTTCGAAAAAAGGCGTTCTTCCTCGTAAAATGAGGTTTACCACTGTCGAAAAAACTGCCGCATTCTTTTGATTTAATTTTGAAAGAATGCAATGGCAGTCTAGACATAGGTGAAGTTTTTTTGAAAAAAGGCCACTTTTTTCAAAAAAACCCTGTAGTCTAGATATACCCTCTTAGTACTACTAGTTAGGACAGTACAAAAAAACTAGAAGATATGTGGGTTACATATGCACCCAATATTTTGTGACACCCCTCCATCTTATCGTGGCTCCCTCCATGGGGATTCCTCAAAAACATGCTACAACACACTGCATTACAACACCAACAAGTCATCCTAGAAATAAAGTGGCTGCCATACTGGATCAGACCAATGACCCATCTACTCCAGTGTTCTATGTCTGACACAGGTCAGACACAGTTATTTCAAGAAACCCCTGATCTATGAATAACTTAGGGTTTGGCTCCATATTCCTTATTGCTGGTAGAGGGGTATTTCCTCTGTCAGAAACAGAAGTGCCTAGCACATATAGCTGGTTCAATATTCAAACCTTCTGGTACTGCATTATTATTGCCTACAGAGGTGCAACGATCATCATGCAGTGCACTGTATGCTATGTTGTTTGGACTGGGCAGCAACTGCAGCCCAACAGAGATACTTCCACAAGTGCTAGACTCCACAGCACTTGGGGAATAGATGGATCCCCAGGTCTGTGGGCTTTTCAACTTCCCTGCAATGGGAAGGAGATTGGGGATAGATAAATGGACTTCCCTGCATCTCTAAAAATGTTTAAATTTTGTATGCTTCAAAATGTGAGTAAAAGTTATTTCAGGAGACTATTACTTAAATAACAGTTTGCCCATCACTAATTCTAAGAAATTACCCATATGAAGAGAGACTTTTGTAGTGGTGTTGAGTTCTGAAAGAGAAATTGTGCAGCGGTGTAACTGGACAGTTGTAGAGGTTGTTCTTTGTAAAGCTAGCAGCACAAGATAACGCAGGCTAAGGAGAGACTAAGGATGTGTCTACACAGCACAGTTTTTGAAATAACTGACATTATTTCGAAATAACAATGCGAGCGTCTACCTAGCAATTCTGTTATTTTGAAATAATTTTGAAATAATGGGTGGCTTATTTCAAAATCTGTAAACCTCATGCCACGAAGAATAATGCCTAGTCCGAAATAGCTATCTCAGAATAGCAGTAGTGTGGACACTCCACTGCTGCTATTTCAAAATAGCTTCTCCCCAGGGCCATTCAAAATAATTACTCCCTAGTGTCTTCTGGTGCTGTAAACTGAGTTAGCATGCCCACATTAAGGAAGCCTGCCTCGGACTAATTTTGAGGCTTCTCTGTAATGTAGATGTGCTATTTTGAAATAGCACATTTCAGAGTATTTCTTATTCTGAAATAAGTGTGCAGTGTAGACATACCCTTAGATACCTAATATGCGATTATTCCCTCTACCAGGGGCACTGACAGCCGCTGTGGGCCCCTGGGCAAGGTGGGGGGGGGGGGAGGGGATGCGGCTCCCTGCTCTTGGAAGGGATAGAGCCATGTATGGAAGGGGTGAGTCTGGGGGTAGCCAGTCCTCTATGCCACCTGAAGCACAGTGCACCGCCTACCCTCAGACTCACTCAGAATGTGGTTCATGGTGCTCCAGGTGGCATTTTAAAGGGCTTAGGGCTCTGGATGCCACTGCTGCTGCAGTAGAAGCAGCCAGGAGCTCCAGGTCCTCATAGGCGTGCGCAGCACATTTCATTAGGGTGTGTACCCAGGGAATTTTATTTTTTATTTTTTTTAAAGGCGAACATTTATTGAATACTCAACCAAAAAGGACATGCTGTGAGCGAATGCGAGCTTTCTATACATTTCTACAATATCTATATTACCCAATTCAGCGCTTATTGCATAATACAACAATCCATACTTTAAAACTAAAAGAGCGTATCATGCGATTAAATTAAAATGCAAAGCCACTTTTTTTTGAGACATTAGGGTGTGCCTGGACACACCCCCTGTGCACGCCTATGCAGGTCCCTTTGATTCGCCAGGTCCTTGAGCAACTACTTCCTTTGCCCTGCCTGTCAGTGGGCCTGTCCTCTATCATACTTATCAGTCTTTTCCTTCTATAATCCTACGGTATAACTCTATTTACCCGACAGTGATTATATATAACATATTAGTAAATCATAACCATGCAATGAATAAACAAACTAAAATCATGGGCTACAACTGGAGGATGCCCTAAAGCTTCAGATCCTTGAAGGATCTTTTAATGGGTGGATGCCAGTTCTGCAGACTTTGAATCTTGTGCTCAGGGTTTGATTGATCTGATTAAAGAATTCAAAGCTTAGAGGTTTTCTGCCAGCTCCTGTTGTGCCCTGATGAGATAGCTAGACTTTGTTGATGTCAACCAGCATGTCCATAATCATATAAAATGAACTTCAAGCACTGAAACTTGCAATCAGTGCTTGGAAACCAAAGACTTTCATTTCGAAGTCTGTTGAGCCAGCTCCCTTGAGATCAGTGAATCTTAGTTTACAAGCTCTTAAACTGTCCAAAATGAAATTTCTGTCATCTTGATGATCTTAATGACTATCATAACAAGAAAGGTGATTTTAGATTATATTTTTAAATGAAGCTGCCCCTTAAGCCCATGTGCATCCTGTGTTTACAGGCTGACCAGTAGGACAGCATTTTGATGGGGGCAGCTTTCAAATTATACTAAAGCCCACTGAGACCACCCTGTTAGTTCCAGAGAGAGCTTTGGCCTTCTGAGCACCAGCAGCTGACTTTTAACACTGGTTGGCACCATAAAAACATACTACCACTATGACTTCTATACCAAAAAAAGAGTCTGTTCATTTAAGGGGAGGTACTTTGCCACCAATCATGCCTAGACAAATTAGCATTTAAATATGTGTAAAGTTAGATGAACTATAGTGTTGGCCTCTGAAGGCAGAAATGAATAAACAAAACCTTGAATATTTGGGTTTTTCTCCCCCCTCAGCTCCCCTTTCTGCGAAATGAATATACTGTATTCATTGGCGTCTGCAAGTAACATTAGCAGAAGTTGGAGAGTGACTGCCTAGCAACCCACAGAAATCCCAAAGAGAGGTAGAAAGGAAGTGATTTTCATGTAATTATTCACTTCTACAAAAGCTGTTGTCAGGTAGACACTAGAAACATAGCTGTTTCATTATTCTCCTAACCTACTTTTAATCTTTTGAGAATCACTCCCATTAAAGAGGGGAAAAAGAAAGAGCTTAATTCAGCCATTTTATGCCTGGCCATTTATGTTCTATTCTGTTCTCTAATGAAGGCTCTGCTTACAGAAACTGTGTTGTTAAAAACCTCTGGGTAGTAAACTTAGGAAGTAAATTCAATCCTGTATCCAAAACTCAGCACTTTTCCTGACGTTTATACACAATACATAGTTCATATTTTGTCTTGTTTTATTTTCAAATTTAATGATTCCTCCTGAGAGTTAAAAAGGTAACAAGACAACATGCTTGTTTAAAAAAGCCATTAATTGTTTTGGTGGAGGATTAAATGAGTTTATTTCTGTTTGGAAACATGGTTGGATTGGTATTAAGTTGACGGGCAAACATCGCTCTGGGCTGTTCCTTCACAATTTTGTTGGATCAGTTGCATAGCTACTACTGAAGCCCCAGCGTGAATTCTATCCTCAGCTTCTAGGTGAAGCTTAAAGTGTTACGTTCCACCTATAAAGTTTTTTGGAGCCTTGCTGAAGTGCTTTGAAGTGCTTTGAACTGATAAGCTTGCAGAGAGGGTTTGGTGGTGGCAGGGCAGTTTCAGTGAATGACCTTTGATTTACACATGTGCCCACTTCATCGTAGACCTAACAGAACTTTTGTTTGATTACTTTGGGGCACATTTCAAGGCCTGGTTCCCAGGCTTGCCTTATACTCTATATATTTTGGTTAGTCTCTAAGGGTGTCTCTAGACTACATGGCTCCGTCGACGCAGCCATGTAGATTAGGCAAGACGGCAAAGGGAAATGAAGCTGCGATTTAAATAATCGCCGCTTCATTTAAATCAAAATGGCCGCCACGCTGTGCCAATCAGCTGATTGTTGGTACAGCCCGGCAGTCTAGACGGGGATTTGCCGACCCCAGAACCCTTTGTCGGCAGATCCTGTAAGCCTTGTTTCATGAAGCATAAACAGTTATTTCTGAGAGCAGAACAGTGCTTTCATTCATATCAATTTTAGTTCTGTGTGTTTGCATAGGTGCAGCTGAAGGCGGAATTTCAGATAATTTCAGTGGATTGTTTGGGTGAAACTGAAGGTAGAATGTCAGTTGATTTCAGTGGAGATATCCATGTACAAAACAGAAGAATGAAGAAAGAAAACCTGGTTTACTTTTCGTGTTCAGACCTGTAAATAGGATTTCAATTGGTGTCAGCATTGCATTTTTCTGAGACCCATGCAAATAAATCCCAAAGTACCTGAAACTTAGCTTGTGTCAGGTCTGAATATGGAAATGTTGCCAGTTTTAATTTCTTCCTAACTTGCTCCTGATCAGAGAAAAAATGGATCAGGACTTTGTTTTTGAAATTGTCTGTACAAACATCTAACACACAACTTAGTAATGGTAGTATTTGCAGCCAACAATTCCAATATACTTCAATGTGGCCCCGTTAATGCACCCGTTGTTCTTGTCTCATCTGCAACTATAACGCCGACTTCTGGCATGACCTCTGGAGCTTAATGGATGAGCCTCTACTGTTTGAGTTAAAAGTGAGCTGGCTCTCAGCTACAGCTATAGAGGAAACTCATTCTTTCTCTCTGTAAGCTGTCTAAGTGCTAGTAGGTGTATGGATTACACAGAATACATCACATGACAGTGGCTAGACTTAGGGCTAATGTAGACGCAGAAAAAAGAAGAATTTCCTTTTTCCTGTTCTAATTAGAGTAAAAGAATGTGAGAATGGCCATGCTGGGGCAGACCAAAGGTCCTTCTAGACCAGTACCCTATCTTATAACTGTGGCCAGTGCCAGGTGTTGTTACTCAGGCAGCTGTTCAGCAATGTTATTAGTTAGCAGGGGCCAGGATTGACTGTTGTGATATCCTCATGCATCTCTGACTCCGTTGATGATACCCAGAAGGCTGCTTGCATGTGTGCTCAGTGATGTGTGCCGTGTAGACTAGTGTACTTACCCTTGGAGTCTGCTGTGAAGACTATGTCTAGACTGTATCCCTCTGTCAGCAGAGGGATGCAGATTAGGCAGGTCGATATTGCAAATGAGGCAGGGATTTAAATATCCCGCACCTAATTTGCATAAAAATGGCTGCCACGTTTTGCCAACTCAGCACTTTGTCGGCAAAAAGCGGCAGTCTAGAGTGGGATCTGTCGAGAAAGAAAGCCTTTTTCGACAGATCCCTTATGCCTCCTGCAAGGAGGTTTACAGGATCTGTCGAAAAAGGCTTTCTTTCTTGACAGATCCCCCTCTAGGCTGCTGCTTTTTGCCGACAAAGTGCTGAGTCGGCAAAACGCGGCGGCCATTTTTATGCAAATTAGGTGCAGGATATTTAAATCCCTGCCTCATTTGCAATATCGACCTGCCTAATCTTCATCCCTCTGCCGACAGAGGGATGCAGTCTAGACATACCCCAAGAGAGCTCTCAAAGACCACAAACCAGATAAGGATCGAAGGCGCCAGGCTAGGTTTATTGTTAAGCGAAGTACAGTAATAGTGTCAATAGACTCTACTGAACCACTATGCATTTGTACCCTGTAACAATGGAATGGCTCAACACAATGAAACACTTCCATTGCCCTCCTAAGCCATTTAAAAACTATACCCCAAGACACCACCCTATATACAGGTACAAACACATCACTGCTGATGTGTGAGGTTGTCACCCTCTGATGTTGCCAGGCTCCTACCAATCACCTTGTGCCTCATGATCTGATTAGACCATCTCCATCCATCATGTATCAACCTCGACCCTTTCCTGACCCTAAGTTGGTATGTATGGGGAGTAATCAGGTTGTTTATCTTAGACCCCTCTTCCTGAACTGAGAAGCAGACTTCGAGGCCCCTCTCCGTGAGTTATGTGCCTATAACTCACGATAAGCCCCCAATTACTGCTCTCCACCTGGGGTTATGCTGTCTCAGCCTTGGACCTATTACCAATTAGTTTCAGCCCTGTTTGTGCCAAGGTCTGTGAGCAGAGGTCTGCTTTTGCTCACAGCTTAGCTTTGCTTTATGTTTGCCATGTTTTGTCCATTGTTAGCTAGGCCTCAGACCAGGCCTGAGATGCATTGGCTTATGTCTCATGCCCTCATCTTACTACACCAGGTAATTCAGAGAAAATGAACAGAATGGGGCAATTTTTAGAGTGATCCATCTCCTGTCATACATTCCTGTTACTGGCAGTCAGAGGTTTAGGGACACTCAGGCATGTCTACACTATGGCACTACATCAGTGCAGCTGTGTCCCTGTAGTATAACTGGTGGAGACACACTATCTGATGGGAGAGCACTGTCCCTTTGGCATAAATACACCACCTCAGTGAGAAACAGAAGCTATGTCAGTCAAACAGTGTATCCTGCTGACAGCATCAGTGTGAACAGCATGAAACTTGCATCCCTCAGGGGGGACTTTTCACACCTTAGAGTGGCATAAATTAGATCAATTTAAGTGGCAGTGTAGACCTGCCCTCAGAGTATGGAATTATCTTCTTGACCTTCTTGGCTAATAACCATTCACAGATCTTATCCTACAAGATAAGCAGCTCTAGACCTCTAATAATTTTTGCTGCCATTCTCTCTGCCTTTTTCAGTTCTAAAATATCTTTTTTTTGAGATGGGGCAACCAGAACTGCACATAGTATTGAGAATGTGGATTCATATAGTGGCAGTATGACATTTTTTGTCTTATTAGCCATCCTTTTCTAATGGTTCCTAACATTCTATTAGCGTTTTCGACTGCTGCTGCACACTGAGTGAATGTGCTCAGAGAACTGTCCATGATCATTCCAGGACCTCTTTCTTGAGTGATAACAGCTAATTTAGATCCCATACTAGCTAGGATTTTTTTTATGTGCATTACTTTACACTTATGGCCATGTTTTGTGAGATCCCTTTGAAATCCTTTGCAGTCAGCACTGACGCCTTTCCTTCTCTAAAGCTTATCCTGTAGAACTTGTTCTGAATGATATAGAGTGATATTTGCATTGATTTCAGACAGCCAATTAAAGCTGCATAAATCAAGGACTGAAGATCACACTTTCAAATTTATCATACAGGACTCAGCGGGTTAATTGCATATGATATAATGCTTGCAGTTTTGTATATGCTTCAACAAAACAGCAAGACTCCTATTCTTCCAGATATAGATCTGTCATGATGTGAGCTTTATCTGATCATTTCAGATTCAAATCAGGGGCCAGAGTCAAGTCTCCCTAATTTTTCCAGTTTAAGAGGTCAGATCTGACGTTCTTGTATATCCAATTGTAATAATCATGGATGTTTGGGATTTTGGTTTAAGTTTTAACACCTCTTAGTTCATCATGCACAGTTCACTGCCATCATGTGTGTAATTCATTTATGTTGTGAAATTTAACATGTATGTCCAGATGACATTTTTCACCAAAAGAATCTAAAAACAATCCAGATTCCCACTGTGGTTGTGGCACACAAGCCCTTTAACTCTGGGATTGAATGAGATGAAGAAAGATCTTGTGGCTAAGATAAGACACGGCAGATATGCTTTCAATTCTTGGCTTTGCCACAGAAACCTGAATTTTGGAATACCACTGTGCATTTTAAAGACACTTAGCTCAGGACCTCAGGCCAGTGTTTGATAGGCTATTGGGTTGTGTTGTGATGGAATTGTAAGGTGTTCTAGCTGGTTTACTCTCAGAAGCTTTTGGAATAACACTGAAAGGCACAGGCCTGGTAGCTCACCATACAAGAGAGAAGAGAACAGGTCATCAGTCTGCTTTCCAAGGAGCTGGGAGGATAGTAGACTGGCTGGCTATGCTTTATTTGTTATTTTATTCTCTACTATCACATAGACAGGGACTGTACAACCTTTTGAAATTAACATAATTAAGTCTGTGCACAAAATTATAAGTGTTTTGAGCTTATCCATTTGGAAGATGAAGTCAGAATTCTTAAGAACCCCTTAATTTGAGCTAAAGATTCATGTGTATGGTGGGAAGTTAAATTGGGGATAACACTTGTGTTATGACTAGAGTTAACTGTGCCAAAATTTAAAAAAGAGTAAACAGGATGACATGGGTAATGATAGGCTGTCTATCTGACATCGATGCTGGGCAAGATAATAGACTGGCTGAAGGGGAATTGATTAACAAACAGTTAAGAGAAGGCAATATTATTAATGTCAGTCAAAGTGGATTTGTGGAAAATAGATCTTGTCAAACTAGCTTGATTTTTTTTATGAGATTACTAGGGATGACTACAAGGCAGCAAGGAGGAGAAGGCTCCCCACGAGCACCAGATCCCATGGAACTGCCTCCCCCTCCTCCCCACGCTACTGCCTGTGATAGAGAGGCAGCAGCGCGGTGGGTGAAGGGAGGCAGGTGGGAGCCAGTACATGTGGGAAGCTGGTTTTCAAACCAGCTCCCCGTGCATATTGACTCCCATTGAGCCACCTGCCCCCCTGCGCTGCTGCCTCTCTATCAGAGGCACCAGTGTGTGGAGGGAGAGACTGGAGCCAATTCGTGTGGAGAGCCAATCTTTAAGCTGGCTTTCCATGCGTGCCAGCTCCACGGAACCATCTGTCCCACGTCACCTTGCTGCCTCCCAATCCATTCAGTCCTGTAATGGATTAAGTATAGCTAATGAAAGCTACAGAGCATTGTTAGGCATGTCTAGTGCTTCCCATCAAATAGTATTTTCTTATAGTCATCACACAGTGATTTCTGAGGCACTGCAGTATTTGCTGTTATCAATGAAGGAGACAATACTGGGTTACAATTACATGGTAACTGTAGGTAGAGACTTTGTAATGACTGCTACTGTTCATGACATGTGAAATAGCTGTTGAATGGTTAATGGTATAAAGTGCAGGCTGTTGGAATTTGTTCATGCATTGAACAGCTTTTTAGAATCCTCATTTATTTTCATTATTATAAATCATTATCACATTACTGTAGGTGCTACTGTAGGTGCTACAATACGTTCTTCCAAGTATTAATATTACCAGTATTTAGAATAAAGCAAGGTTCCTGAGGATTAAGAATGCAATAAAGAAATCTTTTATACAGTTGTTAAAACTAGTTGAATAGATTTTTAATAATAGACTTGTATCCAATTAAATGTTAACTATTATAAAATCTTCTTCAGTGCCTCAGAAAAGGCTTTGTGTGTTCTATGATTTTATGACGGCAGAATCTGAAACAAAATGCATCACTTGCATTTAAAATAATTAAAGTTTTTAACCTAACAGTTATAAAAATAATCTTAAAATGTGAACCAAGTGTGCACTGATGTAGTGTTGCCTTCCTGAGTCTGCAGACACCACAACCTGAGATTCCCTGTTCATTTCAAAGGCTGTTGGCTCTAAAACCTAGATATTGCAATTTTCAATGGTGACATTGTTAACACTTTTGCTGCTGATCTTAGTCTTATCCCACAACTCCAGTCTCCCTCTTCTGTATTCCTACGTTCCAAAAGCCCTAGCTAAGCTCCCCCATTTTCCCACTGGTAACATCTACTATTCAGTTATGCATTTTCAATACCCTGTTCTGCAGTACATTGAACATAGCTGATTTATGCACAGAATAAATCAAAATGAGTTTAATATCAAATTGTATAACTGAAGGGAAACTGCATATATTATTCAATTTAATATTTAAGTCAATAAAAAGCTAATTAAAAATACCCAGAGCTATTATAGAATTTGCTGTCTGTTCCACCAAAGGAGTACAAAAGCCAAGGGGCCTTGTGGTAGAATTTAGGTCAAGCTTTCCACAGACTACACAGAGTCCATCTTGTGCAGTATACTCCATTGAAAGTGTTCCTCAATAGTTCGATGTTGACTCAATGTTAGCTGTCACTGTCTATATTGTGTCATTTTAGAAAACAGGGCTGAAGCTGCTACAAGAGAAGCCCATTACCATTAAAGGCCAGACCTTGACCTATGCATGATGTCTCTCAATACTGCACATTCTAATCAGGCCTAGAGCCCTCAATTGACCTCAAGAGGGATGTTCTCCCGAACTCACTTTCCAAGCATGTCTGTGGTCCTAGTTTCATATTCTGTGCCCATTTGTCCTTCTTTCTTATCAGAGCTGGGCAGCCTCAGGAGCAGTGAGGCCTGTTGAGATGAGCCTTTTGCAGCATTTTGCCCTAACTGAGTAATATTGTGCAACAACTAAAGGTGCGTCTACACTGCATGCTTAGCTCAAAATAAGATACACAATTTGCACTATGCAAATTGTGTATCTTATTTCGATTCTTTTCCAAAATAGGCTATTTTGAAATTTGGCACATCTACACAGTGCCAAATTTCAAAGTAAAATGCTATTTCAAGACATCCCTTATCACATGTGCCATGAGGTTTACAGAGATGCTGAAATAATGTGTTTGCTATATTTCACAATAGCAGACGCTTTCAAAAGACGTAGGGTAGCTATTGCAGTGTAGACGTACCCTAACACAGGGGGAAAAGGTAATGGTTAGATCTGATGTCTGCTGATCCAGCTTCCTAGGTTTTGTTTAGACTTAAGAAAATTGTCCTTTTTCAGTTCACTTATGTTACTTTCAGTTTTCTGGGATCTTCCAATCTCATTAAATAGCCTGTCTGTCAAAAGACTTTTTCTGTGCAGTTTTTTTCCATACCAAGTGGTGGAATGTTGAGATGTAATCAGCTGTATCTTATATAGCATGACAGCAGTGAAAGCATTTAAACCACTGATGCAAACCAAATGTGACCCTAATGTTCCTAAACAAAAATTGTTTCAACTTCTAACAACTCCAGAAACCAAAACCTCCCTCAATCACATATCAAATAAACATGTCCCTTGTATGTTTATATATTTTTGTGCCTTTGATTGAGGCAGTGCTAGCCCATTGGGGGCCCTAAATAGGGTTGCCAGATGGTTGAAACAAAAATACTGAACCCCTCCCCCCCCAAAAAAAAACCCGGGAAAAAATTCTGTTGAAGGGGGAAAAAAAGGGAGGGAGACCAAAGTTGTTAAGCAAAAAAAAAGGACTCCAAGGACTTAAGCCAAAAAAACCCCCCAGCATGTCCCCTTTAAAAGTGAGTGCAGGGATAGGAGTGGTTGAGCACTAAGACCCAGGGGAAAGCATTGCTTCCCCTAGGTCTTTTGGCCAACAGCCATTTTGTGCCAGCAGCCTTGGGGAACCAGGTAAGCATGGGGGCTGGGGTTGGGGGGCTGGGGTTGGGGGGCTGGGGCATCTGGAGGGGGCTCGGGGGGGGGGGGAGGAGGCTGGGCACTGAGTGTTTGTAGGGTTGCCAGGTGCCCGGCATTTTCGCCTCCTGGCTGGGGAAAAATTCAGAAAATACCGGACATTTTAGGTGTCCAGTATTCTCTGAATTTTTTTACCGGACAGGAGCCGAAAATACCAGACTGTCCAGGTGCATACCAGACACCTGGCAACCCTAGCCCTAAGCAGGAATATTTTTGGCCTCCTCCCTCACACAACAGACTAAGCAATTTCTTGGGGCCCTTGAGCTGCTCGGTGCCCTAAGCAACTGCTTAGTCTGCTTATACTTAGTGCTATCTCTGTTACTGTGACTGGCTTGGTTCATAAATGAAATCTTTGAGGATAATTTGAATCATTTCTTGCCTCAAACTTACAGCCCTCAAAACATAATAGCCAACATTTATTCTCCCCTTTTTAGTCAGGTTGCATTTCTGCAAAACACTTCAATTCTTGTGAGTAAAAAAACATTGCAAACATCATATAAAACACTTTGTCCCAAGTATGCAGGAGATTTCATTGGATTGGAAACAGGAGCCCAGATCAGCTGATGTGGCTCCTTTGCCTAGCTCTGCTGACAAATTCTAGAATAATATCTGCCACAGATAGATGCCCTGCTGATGTAGAACCAGAATAACAGGGCTCCACCACAATTGACAAGTGACCAGGACTTCCCTCTGTGCCGTGATCTTGGGCTGCCATTTTGCTGCCTGGAGGCTACTGGAAGTCTGACAACCTGCCCTTTAAACTCCCCTTTAGAAGTGTTCTATGTTAAGGAAATGACCCAGGATAAGTAGGCTTTCATTTGTAGGTCACCAGAGCAAATCCAGCTCATATTGGTAGTGATGAAACACCTCTCTCCCAGATGTGGGGCTAGTGGCAGTGTTGCAGTTTTAACCCCTCTATATGTAACTTCTTCTTTAAGGCTGGAATGCTACCCAGTGATGTTAATTCTGTTTGCTGATTTCCAAGTCCTAATTATTCCTCTGGCAAACTTGCTGCCTTGAAGAGGAATGATTCCTGCATCTAATTAATACTTGGAACATTTGCTGTCCCTAAGGTGAAGAGGTTGTGCTCAGCAAGATCTACACTTAAATTAAATTGTCTTACTACATCCTTAAGGAGAAACATGAAGAGAGCCCTCCCATCCAATCCACATTTCTGATTGGTCTGGTTATTGCATGCATTGGGCCTGAGCATTCTGTCCCATGAAATGAATAGCTGTCATTGGGGAATTAGGGGCTTAGTGATGTAAAGAAAAAGATACAATAGGACAATAGGAAGTTCCATAGGCAAAAAGTAAAAATCATGTCAAGAATCCTATGAGACTAAATATTCTCTCCTGTTTACATCATTTATGAAACCCAAGCATTCAGAAGCAAAAAATGGATAGTTTGGAGCATGATAAATCTTATATTGCCCACATAATAAAAATATTTTTATCAGGCATACTGGGTATATGTACAACCAAAGAAGTTCATAAACAATCAAAGTTTGTATGTATGAATACATATTTTTTGAAAAAAATTTGCATTATGTTATATTTTGAGATTATTCGTGAAAAACTCTTGGGGTTAGAGTTAAGGTTGGCTTGAGATTCAGTGTCAATTATTGCTTGAGTTTGGGAGGTAATATTATTCATGAAAGGCAAATGAGTCATCTCTAATCAGTGCTGATGGCAACTTGATATCATGCCTCTAAAGTATTTTGAACATGCCACATTTGTTATAGAAAGGATTTTTGACATGTATTAATAATACTTATTTTATGTAGCACTTTTCATTCTTCCATAAATTTTAAGCACATCTCATTTTTCCAAATGGTGAAACTGAAGCATAGAATAGCCCAAGTCCCATGATTTGTGAAAGCAACATAGCAAGCCAGTAACGTATTCAGGAATAAACACAGATCGACAGACTGTCAGCCCATTATCCTATCTGCTGGATAACACAGCCGTCTGTTTTTGAAACTTCAGTGGGTAGCTGAGTTAGTCTGTACAGGATAAACTTAAAAAACAACAAATGGTCTGGTAGCACTTTTTAGATTAACAAAACATGTAGATGGTATCATGAGCTTTCGTGGGCACAGTCCACTTCTTTAGATGACCGGAGTTTTTGGTTTTTTAAGTTTATTCTGTTTTTGAGACTGTGTTAATTTCTAAGTGGGCAAGCAAGCTATTTAAAGCTACTTAGACTTAGACTACGTCTACACTGCGGGGTTTTTGTGCAAAACGGCCATTTTTGTGCTAAAACCTGCGGGAGCATCCACACCTCAAGCGCATTTTTGCACAAGTAAATTTACAGTCAATTGACAGAACAGAGGACTTTTTGCGGTATAGGTATGCCTCTTTCTCCGAGGAATAACTCCTTTTTGCACAAGAGCTCTTGCACAAAAAAGGTGTGTGTGGACAGGCAGCAGGGGGCTTTGCGCAAGAATTGGCCTCCAGGAAAAAAAAAACAGGTGGCCTCTTGGCCACTCTATCCAAGTTAATCAGAACTCTATAGTTCCTGTCTGCTGGCCCCCCTTAAAGCTGCAGGCACCTTGGGCAAGGCTTGTGGCAGGAAGTTTGCAGAGAGCAGGTGCCTTCACCGAGCGGCTCTACTTCAGCCACAATGGCCGACCAGCAGGCTCCCCAAGACCCCCCTGGCCCTCCAGGGGGACAAAAAGGCATTCCCAAACTTGGTCCAGACCTCCTCGAATTGTGGGGAGAGGAGGAGTCACTCCAGGATCCCTGGGCCAAGCTCCACAATGCAGAGATCTTCACCCGCATGGTCGTATCCCTGGCAAAGTGAGGTCACCCTGCCCGGACCATGGAGCAAGTCTGGGCAAAGGTGAAGGAGCTCCATCAGGGGTACGTGAGATCCACAGAGCACAGCGCACGCTCAGGGGTGGGACCCCACACCTGCCCCTACTATGCTGAGCTCCACTACATCTTGGGGGCTTGGGAAACCTTTCCCCCCCCCCATCGTGGTGGACTCAGGGCTGGAAACCCCAGTTGTCATCCGCTCAGAGGTCGCCCCCAAGGAGGAGCCAGAGGGCCAGGTCCAGCCCCAGCCGGAAGAGGAGGAGCAGGAGCCAGGGACCGTCACCCTGTCCCTTGAGCCGGTCCCCACCAGCCAGGATGACTCCCAGGCCTCCTCGGATACCTGGGAGGGATCTTCAGGTGAGTTGGCACACACACAAACACACCCACACAGGGCAGGGGAGGCAGGCGCACAGGGAGCAGGGGGCACAGTGTAGCTTGGGCTGCTCGGGCAGCACATGGTGCTGCAGTCTGTGCACGTTCAGTCACGTGCAGCGGGAGTGTGTGGCATGCGGGCAAAGCAGGCAGCCCCTGAACATGGCTGGGATCCTGCTGCCAGCCTCATGCGTGGGCACACATGTCCTGCCCCCAGAGGGGAGGAGGGCACGCCCAGCTGCAAGCAGGCTAACTGCAAGGGCGCAGGCATGACCCTACTCACACCCCAGAGTGCTGCACACAGCACACAGGCATGCCTGCACATGCGAGGCAGCAGCCACTCCCACAAACAGCACAGTGAGCTGCAACTGTGTGTGCAGACCCCAGGGAGGGCCAGGCTGCTCCCAGCTCCTCTGCTGCCCATGAGGGGATCCCACTGTGGCCGCACACTTCCCTTGCCTGCCTGGCCGTTGTGTGTGTGGCGAAAAGGGGGCACCACGGTCCTCTGGCCACATCAGGGCCCCTGTAACACCCTGTAACCGCTCCATGACCAGCTGGTCCCACCAGTCCGAACTGTCTCCAGCCTCCAGAACCTTCTGTGTATGGTGGGGTGCAGCAGCCAGAGTGGAGCAGCCGCAGCCACACAGAGGGCAATGAGGAGGAGTTCTGAGTCCACATCTAGCATGAATATGTAGGCAGCTGGAAGAAAATGCTGCAAGAACTGCAGCTTGGCCATGTGGGGCTGTCGCCTGTCCAGGGGCAGCTCCGGTTCCATAGCACACAACAGGAAAAAGCTGTGGCATCCCCAAAAAGAACAGGGCAACCACAGCAGGCACTGCTGATGCATTGCTGTCCCTCAACGGAGGTCCGCAAGCAGTCAGCAGAAACTGAGAAACGGCTATCCAGGAGGGGCCTCTTTAGGCACATGTTTCTGCAGGTCTCCAGCAACAGCACTTGAGAACAATGGGTGACCTAAAGCCCAGCTAGAACTGGTTCTGGGTGGTTTTATATGCAAGAGAGCATCCAATGAGTGTGGATGCTCTCTTGCACAAAAGCTTTTGCAATGCGCTGTTTTAGTGTGGATGCGCTTTTGCGCAAGAAACCTGCAAGTGTAGACATAGCCGTAGAGCCCTCTGGGGCTATCTGTTTTGTGATTAGCACATAGCAAAGTGGGGTCCTGACACATGACTAGAGTTTCCAGTTGCAGCTTCAATACAAATTATACATAATAATTTGCCTGTCCCCTCCCCACCCCTAACTCTTTATTCAGGTGTGTCTAGACTGCAGGCTTTTTTTGAAAAAAGTGGCCTTTTTTCGAAAAAACGTTACCTGTGTCTAGACTGCCGCCACATTCTGTCGACAGTAAATCGAAAGAACGTGGAGGTTTTGTTGATGGCGGTAAACCTCGTTTTACAAGGAATAACGCCTTTTTCGACAGAGATCTGTCGAAAATAGGTGTGTTTGGACGTGGGGGAGCCTGTTCTGTCGAAAAAAAGGGCCTCCAGGAAGAAGCCCTGGTGGACAGTCCATCCTTACATGCTGAGCACCTCTATTGTTTCTGTCCGCAGTCTCTTAAAGGCACAGGCACCCAGACAGGCATTGCTGTCAGGAAGCCAGCCAGAACACCCATGCCAGCCGTGCTAGCCATGTCCCAGCCTCAAGGCCCCCCTGGCCCTTCTCGGGTTAGTGAAGAGGACCCACCCAGCGTCTCCAAAAGGTGGGCACGAGCCTGGTCAGGGCCTGAAATAAAACATCTCCTGGAGTTCTGGTCTCAGGAAGAATCCCTGCAGGCCCTGCAGTCACGCCACAGGAACGCGGACATATATGGGCACGTGGCCCATGGACTGGCCAAGAAAGGGCATCACCCCTGCACCCTGGACCAAGTGAGGGCCAAGGTGAAAGAACTACGGCAGGGGTATGCAAAGGCCTGAGACCAGAGCTCCCGCTCCGGGGCAGCCCCACAGAGCTGCTCATATTATGCGGGCCTGGAGCAGATTCTGGGCCATCGGGAAGCCTAGACCCTGATGCGTGTTGTGGAGTCTGGGTTACCCCACCATATTGTGGACCAACCCCTGAAGGAGGACGAGCAGAAAGGAGGGACAGGAGAGCTGCACCAGGAGGAGGAGGAGGAGAAAGAGACAGCAGCAACCCTATCACAGGATCCGGTCCTTCAGACCCCAGAGGCCTCCCAGGCATCCTCGGACATGGCAGAGGGAACATCAGGCGAGTGCTTTGAGGGGTCACCACACATGGGCGGGTTGGCAGTGCAGAGGGCCATCTGGTCCCATTGCCATTGTGGGGCCCCTGTGATGCTCAGGCTGCTGCCCAACTCACACACAGTGTCACGTGTAAAAACCTCTGAGAGTCTCCTGTCTGAAGGAGAGCCCCTTACAGTGACGGCATACTGGAACAGCGGGTGCGCACATACATGACTATCTCCTCCTCTTTTCCTCCACAGCCGGACCACCCACGCAAGAGGGTAGCACCACACCTGTCCCACCACCATCCCGGACACTTGGCACCCATAGGCACTGGCGTGTATACATGGACCTGCTGAAAGAGCGCGTAGTGGCCCTGCAGGACTTCAAGAGGACTCTTCAGCAGAGGACGGAGGCAGAGGCCGAGTGGTACAACAGGCTGGTGGATGAGCTGGTCCAGCACCGCAGTTCAATCTGTGCCCCTGTGTGGGAGGTCCTGCCCCTGCCACTGGCTCTGCTCCTCCTGCACGCCAGGACCCTTCTCCCCCAGCCCCTCCTGCTCCCGAGCCCTCACAGACCCAACAGCTGCCCCCCCCCATCCAGCCCAGGACTGGCTCTTGCTACACCCGACCCCAGGGCCATGGCGGTGCCAGGACGCAAGGTGGCAGGACCCTGCGATCAGGGAAGCAGTGGCCTACTTGAGCTCCCCTCCCCCGTCCAGGTTTTCAGCCCCCTACCATCCCAGAGAAAGAACATTTCAGTTATGTAACAAAATCTTTATTTTTGAGTGAATCATGTAGCTTGTTTATAAACATTTGAACAGTAAAAAAAGAGAGTTTTTTTTAGACAGTTTGCACATTTTGCTTACTGATATTGTTTCTAATAAACACCCGGTTTTCTTTGTAAACAGATATTGGTTTTTTATGTATTCTTTATGGAAAGAGGGTGAGGGTAGTGGAGGGAAAGGTATGGGTGGGCAGGCCACACCTCCCCATGGGGGAGGCCCTGGGGAGAGTCAGTGGGCTCCTTCAGAGAATCTCTCCCTCAGGGCTTCTCAGATGCGAAGACCAGACTGGTGAGCCTGGCGGATGGCAGCTGTCCGGAACCACTTGAATTGTCTCCCCTCGCCATCAGCAGCTGTCCCCCACCCCGGCAGGAAGGCCTCCCCTTTTCTCTCCACAAGGTTATGGAGCAGGCAACATGCGGCCACCACTTTGGGGATGTTGCGTTCGCCCATTTCCAGCCATGTGAGGAGGCAACAAAACCTCCCTTTCAAGCGGCCAAACATGCATTCCACCTGCATGCGAGCCTGGCTAAGATGCGTGTTGAAAAGCTCCTTGCTCGCATCCAGGTGGCCGGTGTAGGGCTTCATGAGCCACGGCATCAGGGGGTAGGCTGCATTGGCCACGATGCACACCGGCATCTGCATGTCCCCAAGCGCGAGGTCCCGCTGTGGGAAAAATGTTCCTGCCTGCAACCTGCGGTACAGGTAGGAGTTGCAGAAGATGCGGGCATCATGTGCCCGCCCCAACCACCCGACTCAAATGTCCATAAACTGTCCCCAGTGGTCGACCAGGGCCTGCAGCACCATAGAAAAGTAGCCCTTGCGATTAATAAATTGGTCTGCTTGGTGGGATGGTGCACGGATTGGGATGTGTCTCCCATCGAGGGCTCCTCCGCAGTTAGGGAAGCCAAGCCCAGCAAAGCCGGCAACGATGGTGTCCAGGTCTCCCAGACGCATGAGCCTCTTCAGCAGCTCCGCATTGATGGTCCTCACCACCTGCAGAAAGAGACAAATAGCCAGTCAGAAACCAGGGAGTTAGACAGGTTACCTAAGACCTTGGGAGGAGAACCCACCCCCTCCACCTCCCACCCCACCCCTTGTCAGGACGCTCCCCCTCCCCCGCATCAGTGCAGGGTTGGCCGAGGAGCTGCCTCCCACTGCCACTCCATCCCCCACTCCTTCTTGCCCTTGCTTGGCAGTCCCCCTTTTTCAGCGCCCCCCCCCCCCACACGCACACACTCAGCAGGGCCTGTCCTCCGAAAGTGACTTACCTCCATCAAAACATCCCCGACGGTAGACCTCTCCATCCCAAACTGGTTGTCCCACTGAGTGGTAGCTGTCAGGGGTGGCCAGCTTCCAAAGGGCAATAGCGACTCGCTTCTGCAGGGGGATGGCGTGCCGCAGGTGGGTGTCCTGTTGTTGCAGAGCAGGGGCGAGCAGGGCACACAGCTCCTCAAATGTGGCCTTCCGCATCCGGAAGTTGCGGAGCCACTGCTTGTCGTCCCAGAGCTCCATGACGAGCCGGTCCCACCAGTCCGAACTCGTCTCATGCCTCCAAATCCGCCTGTCCCCAAAAAAGTTTGGAGGCAAGGGCATTGCTCCTGCATCCCGGACAAAGATTTCATAGCTCTGGTCCAGGTCCATTTGGGGCAGGAGCTTCATGATGGTGTCATGAAGATGCAGCAGAAGCTGCAGCATGGCAGCATGGGGCCATCGCCTGCCAGGGACAGCTCTGGCTCTGTGGCCAAAAAAACCAATGAAAAACAGAAAAACCAACCAGAAAAGGAACTGCTGTGGTGTCCAAGAAAGCAGGGCAACCAGAGCAAGCACTGCAGCAGCTTTGCTGTCCCTCTAGGAGGTAGGCAAGCCAGAAGCAGCAGCAGAGCAACAGCTGTCCGGGGTACCCTTTAAGCATGCGTCTCTGCAAAGGGCATGCAGCAGCACCAGGAAGTAAATGCTGCTCCCATGCCCTGCCAGAAGCAGTTCCGGGTGCCTTTTTTTCTGAAAGAGCATCCAGGCAGTCTAGACGCTCTTTTTTGAAAAAGTAGATCACTTTTTCGATCCGTGTAATGCAATCTAGACGTGTTTTTTTGAAAGAAGCTTTTTCAAAAGAATTTTTCAAAAAAGCTTCTTTCAAAAAAAGCATGTAGTCTAGATGTAGCCTCAGTTTGCATGAATCTGTGAATGATATTTTGGGTATGTAATTAATTAATCTCTAACTTTAAAAAAAGTCCCTAGCTCTCCTACAAGGAGGAGGTCAAGGGGACAGAGCCTCAGCTGATGTTAGTTGTCATCTCTGTTGACTTTAATGAAGCAATGATGATTTATACTTGCTGAGAATCTACTCCACAAAGCCAGAGTATCCTCTTACTTATACTGTGGGACACTTGTGAAGTACATTTGATTTCAGTGGTGTTATTCCTGATTTGCATGAGTGTAAGGGTATGTCTACACTAGCCCTCTAGTTCGAACTAGGGAGGCTAATGAGGGCGACCGAAATTGCAAATGAAGCACAGGATTTAAATATCCTGCGCTTCATTAGCATGTGCCCGGGCGGTCGCCATTTTTGGAAATTGACTCGCCCGGAATAACTGCCCGCGTCTACACGCAGCAGAGAAGGGCGATTCCGAAATAAACCCCTTACTTCGAATTACCAGTTAAATCTCATTCCAGGTTTAACTGGTCATTCGAAGTAAGGGGTTTATTTCGGAATTGCCCTTCTCTGCTGCGTGTAGACGTGGGCAGTTATTCCGGGCTAGTCAATTTCCAAAATGGCGACCGCCCGGGAACATGCTAATGAAGCGCGGGATATTTAAATCCCACGCTTCATTTGCAATTTCAGTCGCCCTCATTAGCCTCCCTAGTTCGAACTAGGGGGCTAGTGTAGACATACCCTGAAAGAAGAATCAAGCCCATACTTTTTTCTGATTTAAACAAAGTTTGTAAGAGAATTACAATTACCTTGTGTAGTTGCCTTTAAAAAATAAATACACTGAAAGCACAAACAACAATGGTTCCTTCTTTCAAATAATACCTGTGGTTTCTGCCTACAGGTCTGGGTGGATGCTGGCACACAGATATTTTTCTCTTATGCTATCTGCTTGGGATGCTTGACAGCTCTGGGGAGTTACAACAACTATAATAACAACTGCTACAGGTAACACATTCTTCTTACATTTACTATTAACATAGGCCTCAATTCTGCAAACACCTATTTGCTTAGCTTCATTCATATGCGTAACTTGTGTCAATGGAAATACTCTCATGTAAATAGTTAAGCACACGCATGCATGTTTTTAGAATCCAGGCCTTATTTGATTAACAACAGTCTGTGGGAGGGTTTGTTTTCCAAGTCATGTGCATGGAGGTCTGATATGTGTGACTCTCATGCATGCCCGTAGGCACTGCACAGCCTCAGTCACCCCATAAAGGTATTGGAACATGAAATCTTATTGGAGTAATGCTATTTTAAAGCACTTGTAAAAGTCATACTGAAATATGTTATACATATAGCTGCTTTTTAAAAAAATCTCCTGTTAAAAACGAGGTGTGACTTACTCTTGGGATGCTGTTCTTCTTGAAATTTTACTGGATACTAGGTAAAGCACAATAAAAGGGCCTAATATATCACTAGTATTCTCTATTGAAATCAATGGGGCTATGTCTACACTGCAGGCTTCTTACGCAAGAACTGCTTTGCGCAAGAGCGCGTCCACACTGCCATGTGCTTTTGCACAAGAGATGTGCTTTTGCACAAGAGCGTCCATGGCAGTGTGAACGCTCTCTTGCGCAAGAAAGCTCTGATGGCCATTTTCGCCATAGGGGTTTCTTGTGCAAGAAACCCTTGTTGCCCGTCCACACTGCCTTCTAGCACAAGAGCTCTTATGTGCTTAACTAAGTACAAGAGCTCTTGCGCAAGAGGGCTTATTCCTCATGGGGAAAGGAATAACTCTTGTGCAAGAAGCCCTCTCTTCTGATGCTTTACTGTAAATTTACTTGCATAAGAATGTGCGTACAGTGTAGACGCTCTGCAAGTTTTTGCGCAAGAACAGCCGTTCTTGCGCAAAAAGCCTGCAGTGTAGACGTAGCCCGGGAGTTTTGCTCTTGACTTCTATGGGTCTTAAGCTCATGCTTAAGTGCTTTTCTGAATCAGTGTCCAAGGGAGATATGTTCCCACTTAGGGGTGCTGGAACTAGGTGTGCTGGGGCTGTGGATGCACCATGTGACCTGAAGTGATTTATATCATATACAGGGTTTACAGTTTTATTCAATGACTCCCAGAACCTTTGTGATACAAATTGTTCCAACACTCCAGTGGGCCAGTCACTTTTTATACACAGACCAAGACACATGTCATCTTTCTAAACTGAACTCCTTACACTATTTCCCCAATCATGAATTGTTTATGTTAATTAGACAGTTAATTCATGGGACAGCACTAAAGTGGGTTTTTTTCAGTGCACCGGGCCACAATATTGGTCTTGAGGAAATGGTCACAATTCAGCACAGTCTGAATAATATTAAAGAGAGAGAATGTAACAATATCTTACCTCCATATAGTGGCATCTAAAATGCTGTCTCATTGACTCCTTCTAATAAATCTTCCTTCTAAGGAGACTCCTTCTCTCCTTTCCCTCTTTGGTATAGTTATGTAGATCAATGAAAATAAAAAATTCTCTATTTCACTAATATGCATTTATAAATAGGGGACCACTGCTTTTCTGTTGGGTGATTAATCTGCAACTTGAAATATATGAACAGAGTCAGGTTTCTGGATCAGGTCCCAGAACTGATCTGGGACTAGTCTGTGTATGATTCAACAGCTTTTACTATAATGCAGGATATTAAAATATAAAATGCTATTGCTGAAGAGATATGCAGAATGAGAACTTATAAAGACAACTAATGATGAAATGGTGCAAAAGTAACATAATTATCAACAACAACAAAACACCGAAGGATTTGAATCCTAAATTACAGTGCATGAACAAACCTTGCATGAAAGTACTGGAGGCAGGTCTAGAAACTACATTATGTACTCACTCAGTCCTGCCTTGCCTTTTGATGAGAAAAAAGCTGCCCTGTACAGTCGCCAATATAAGAGAGTGGGAGAGAAAGGAACGTTAGAGAAATGCGGATGCTTAAGAAATGAAAGACACACCAGCTTCTTTACTAATTGAATGTCCATTAAATTATCCAGAGGCGACTGGGGAAAAGCACCTTGTAAACCTGCGAGATAGCTCAGAGCTCATAGGCAACAAAGATTGTTATCTATTTTGCTCTCTAGAGCTAGACTTTTAGCTGGTATAAATTGGGGTCATTCTATTGAAGGCTTGGAATGACTCTGATTTGTATCAACTGAGGGTCCAGTAAAGTACCTTCAAAAGCAATGTACCAGTAATGTCCCAGCTGGAAGACTGTGGGTAACAATATTGTTTTCTCACTAGTGTAGAGTAATGCCTTGGCCAAGCAAACCGCCGCTTTCTCTGCTTTGTTTTCTCCTGTGACATCTCTTATTAAAAACTATTTCAGTCGCAGCCTCAATGGCTGCAGTAGCACTCACTAGAGTTTTGTAATCCAGTACTGTACAGTGCTTAGTAAGGTTGGAAAGAATGGATAGAGGCTTACTTTGAGGCCAGCAGGACCTGATGCATGCTAATTGTTCCCCAACATGTTTCTGAAAGAGTGGAATTTGATGATAGGAGGGCTAGGAGACTGAAGCCAGACTGGAGGCTCCTTTGCCTTCTGGACTCTTTGTTTACATAGGCTAATTATGAATCTTGGAGAGAAATCACAAAATGTTAATCCTTATGAACCACAGTACTCATTACTTTATGGCACCGGGACCAGTGTACAGTCAGTCCTCAAGGAGGTAGGTTCTTCGCATAGTAGTCAATGGATGACTTGAAAGTGGTAATGGTTTGAAGATTAAAATTAAATTCCTCCCTGGCTGGAAGCAGATCCATTCCAAAGGTTAGAGATGGGAGGACAATATCGAAAGGATAGAGGCCATGGCACCTTACACTGTCTTAGTTCAAGTTCAGTGGGTTCAGGAAAAAGTATGAATGTGGCCAGTTATACATGATTACACACCCAGCATACCACATTACTCTCAGGTGGATCTGACTTAGCTTTCAGTCAGTGTAAATCAGAAACACAGATTGTTGGTACCTGAGCTAAAAGAGAATGTTAACAGTAAAAAGCCTATGACATGCCATTAAACAAACAATTCTTATTCTATCCAATAGTGAGCAGGGCACAAGTGTGCTGTAGTCAGCTTATTATGATCTCAAACCACTGATTTCCTCCATGGACCCAGGACCTTAAAGGCAGCGACGCACCAGCGCTGCCTGGTTGGTGGGGACTCCCCCGTAACTCACCAACCCTCGGGGGAGGGGAGGTAAGGTTGAGGCGGCGCCGCCATCTCCAGCCCCCATCCTGGGTCGCTTCCTCCTCCTCGCTGGTCCAGTTCCTCCCTCGGCACGTAGTGTCACCTTCCACGCAGCCGACTGTCGTCCCGGCCAAACCGGGTCGTTCTGGCTCCGTCTGGGGCACGTCCCTATGCCCCACTCCTGCCCTCCTGTCCTCCTCCTTGCTTGCCCTCTCCGGGCGTCCTTTGAAGGGCCCACCTAGCATGGCCCCGCTCCTCGCCCCGGGGCACGGGCTAATGACGTCAGCGGCGGGGAATCCTTTGTCAGTGACGTCCAAGCCCCTGGCTACCCCCGTACAGGCAGTGCATGTGAGCCAGGGCGCCACATGCGCGCCACAGCGTCCCCGGCTCCCGGTGCTTTCTGCTGATGCAGCTGGTCCCACAGCATCCCTGCCGGTGCCTCCCCTGCTCTCAGCGTGCCGGAGAGTGCGGGGTGCCATGTACTCCATGTCGGCAGAGACTGGTGCCCCGTCACAGCTCCCCAAACTGTAATATGTAAGCACTGCAAAGTCTTTAATGGATTCATCCTTAGATAAGGAGCAGAGATGGGCAAGTGATCCGCAGATGGGCAAGTGAGGAGCAGAGATGCTCGGTGGCTTGTCCATGCTTATTCCAGATGGCACAAATTGAGCCCCGGTCCTAGGTTAGCAACTTAATCACTGGGCTATCTTTCCTCCCTATATTGCTGAGAGTCTGAATCACTGGCTTCCATGCCCACACCAATCCATTCTTAATGCTTCTTTAAAATGTACAAGCTGAACACAAACGCCAGAATAGTTAACTTCCAGAAACAGGTTCCCAAAGTGAGAACTTTGTTTTAACTAAGCCTGAATCCCCATCCTCAAGTCCTCTTGCCTCTTTATGCTGGCAGAACAGAGCAGTTTATTTCAGCAGAAGATGCATTGCATAATGAAATGTTCTTCAATCAAAATTTGGTCTTGAGGAAATGGCCATTTGAATTACTACTTTTGACAGCATAGTAAAAGTTTCTAGATGACCCTTTCTGTTCTTAGAGACCATCATTTTTATAGACAACATTTCCCTCAGTTTGTCTTGTTGTTTAGAGTAGGGCTGTGTCCAGACTACGGAGTTTTTCTGGGATACCTCTGGTATCCCGGAAAAACTCCGCAGCGTCCAGGAAACGTGTATGCTCTTCTGATATTTTTTACAGAAGAGCAGATGGGCTCTTTCAGAAGCCCCATTTTCCTCCTGCCACAAGGAAGAAGGGCTCTTCCAAAAGAGGTGGTTTTTCCAAAATTTGGCCTAGTGTAGACGGTCCAAATTTCGGAAAAGCCTCCTCCGACAAAACTATCGAAAAAGGTACGCAAATTGCAGAGCACAATTTGCGTACCTTTTTCTAATAAAAAGCGGCTAGACATAGCTTAGGTTATTGATTGATTAAAACATTCACAGAGGTTAAATGAAAATCAAAGTCATTTGATAGGTCACTAGGAGAATGGCAAAAAGAATATTTGTGACAAGAAAAGGGCTGAAATGTGAAATGGCTTGGGTATGATTTGGAACTACAGCATAGAATTGTTACATCATTAAGTGTACGTCTACACTGCAACATTATTTCGAAATAACTAACACTATTCCGAAATAACGTAGTCCACATCTACACAGCAGGCAATTATTTCAAAATAGTGTCAAAATACTATCAAGCTGGAGGACTTCATACTTGAAGTCCTGTAACCTTCATTGTACGAGGAGTAAGGAAAGTCAGAGGAAGAGTGTTCTATTTCAAAATAAGTGCTGTATAGATGCTTCCATTTTCAAAATAAGCTACTCAATTGACATAGCTCAACTTGCGTAGCTTATTTCAAGTTAAGGCCTGGAGTGTAGACACACCATATGAGTTCTTTGAATTTATAGCTATGAGCATGTGTGATCAATTCCTACCAGTACTAATCAGGGCTATTCTTCTGTACTTATGAATTTTGAGTATGAAACACATAAGTCATAAGGATAATCTCTAGCGATTACAGAGAAAGAAGCTAAAGAGAGAAAGAGCCCATAATCCCACAATCTAACTGTAATTTTTCTATCTTGTGGAAAATGGATAACCAGTCAGCCTTTTGAATAGGAAATAGAATGTTATAATCCCAATAGCATTATACCAATACTTATACAGTGATAGAATGATTGATGACCTGATCACCCACTACCTTACACAGGAGTTAATCAGGAGTGACCTCAGTGAAGCTAATGGAGAATAAATGTGGGGAGACTGAGGCTCCTATACTGTGGTTTCATATTAGGGTCTTGAGTGGCTAATAAATTCTCATCTTCTCACTGGTAGGCAGCACTTTAGCCATCTGACCCTGGCAGTGAGAAAAGGAAAATTCTAGCTGCATCTACTCTGAACCTGTAGCAGTGGCTCGTATTTATGCGCAGTGGCCCTAGCAAATAGATTTGAGGAGAAATGCCTTGTGAGTAAGGTGCGGGTTTGTCATGTCAGGAGAAAATCACAGATAGCATAATTTTCCAGCTTCTCTATGGCTAACCACATACAGCTCCTATCCTGTGGGTCTCTGTCCAGTTTTCTGCTTTGGGTGCTGTGACCAGGTGGTGTGGGATCACAGTGCCATTCATGATAGAGAGGCGATGAGATCCAAAGTGAGCACAGTCTCTCTCAACCCATCGGAGCCAAGTTAAGTGAGGGGTGGGTTTGGTCTCTGGCCCTATTCCCACTCCATCTCCTCTCCCTATCAGGCTGGAAATTAGGGTTCCTAAGGGTGGTCAGTGCCCATAGCATAATATTACTAGGGGACCACTGAGTGTGTGGTGTTACCATCATGACAAAGTAGAATTTTATACCCACTTTGTGCAAGGGCAAATGACTGTACAGTAACAATGGGGAAGAATCAAGTAAGTACCACATGAGTGGCATCTGTACTCCTCAAAGTCAAGAAGGCAAGTGGAGACAGTGTAAGATTCAGTGGATTTCTTCAGATAAGGGACAAGAGAATGCTTAGCAGCACTCTCCATCCTGCAGTGTGTCAAGTAGCTGATAGTAGGGATGTCATTTCGGGTATTGATTGGGGGGGTACCTTTCACAACGATTCCCGAGCAAATACTTAAGCACTTGAACTCTAATTTTCTGGCAGATAATTTAGCTGATAGGAGCCCTGTATCTAATGCCTATGTAAAAGAAAGACAAATAAAGATGAGACCCGCTCAGCTCTAATAACATGTTCTGACATCTTGTATCAAAACATACGAACGTAAGAACAGCCGTACTGAGTCAGCCCAAAGGTCCAGCTAGCCCAGTATCCTGTCTTCTGACACTGGCCAATGCCAGGTGTCCCAGAGGGAATGACCAGAACAGGGAATCATCAAGTGATCCATCCCCTGTCACCCATGAGCAGCTTCCGAGGACACCATCTCTGGCAACCTTGGCTAAAAGCAGTTAGTGGACCCATCCTCCATGAATTTATCTCGTTCTTTTTTTAACCCTGTTATAGTTTGGGCTTCACAGCATGAAGGAGTTCCACAGGTTAACTGTGTGTTGTGTGAAGAAAAACTTCCTTTTATTTGTTTTCAACCTGCTGCCTATTAATTTCATTTGGTGACCCTTAGTTCATGTGTTATGGGAAGCCTTGTTAATCTAAATAATTAATCTTACTCTTGCTTCATATGGCAGCTATTCCATACCTCTAATAATTTTACTGCCCTATTCTGAACCTTTTACAATTCCACTATCCCTTTTTTTGAGATGAGGTGATCACATCTGAATGCAGTACTCAAGATGTGGGCTTACCACAGATTTATATAGAGTCAATAAGATATTCTCTGTCTTATTCTCTATCCCTTTCTTAATGATTCACAATATTCTGTTTGTTTTTTTGACTGCTGCTACACATTGAGTGGATGTTTTCAGAGAACTATCCACAAAGTCTCCAAGATCTGTCTGAATGGTGACAGCTAATTTAGTCCCATCATTTTATATGGGATTATGTTTTCCAATATGCATTATTTTACATTTATTGACATTGAATTTCACTTGTCAATTTGTTGCCCACTCACCTAGTTTTGTGAGATCCTTCTGAAGCTCTTCACAGTCTGCTTTGTTCTTAACTATCTTGAGCAGTTTTGTGTCATCTGCAAATTTTGCCACCTCACTGTTTACCCCTTTCTCCAGATCATGTATGACTATGTTGAATAATATTGGTCCCAATACAGACTCCTGCAGGACACCACTAGTTTCCTCTCTCCATTGTGAAAACTGATAATTTATTCTTACCCTTTGTTTCCTATCTTTTAACCAGTTATCAGTCCATGAGAGGCCCTTCCCTCTTATTCTATGTGAGCTTACTTTGCTTAAGAGCCTTTGGTGAGGGACCTTTTCTCTGGCATTCTAAGTACCCTATATACATTGGACACACACACACCCCTTTCCACATGCTTTTTTACTACTATAAAGAAATGTACAGGTTGACTTCTCTGGTCTGTCAACATCTGTGGTCCTCCACAGGGAACCCTGGACCAGAGAGCCCCAGTGGTTGTCAACTGGGAGACGGACAAGAGAGCAGCAGCGCAGCTAAGATGGCAGCAATTAGGGGCTGGCAGCTCAGCCAGCCCACAGCTGCTGGTAACCAGGAGCACAGCCTGGTCAGCCTGGCAGCTACCAGAGGCTGGGAGTGGAGACTGGTTAGTCTGGCAGCTGCCAGGGGCTGGGAGCGGAGCCAAGGCAGCCCAGGTGCTTTAGAAGAGGGAATAAACACAATAGGCAATCACTGAGTGATTCATCATAGAATCATAGAACACTAGAATTGGAAGGGACCTCGAGAGGTCATCGAGTCCAGTCCCCTGCCCTCATGGCAGGACCCAGTACTGTCTAGACCATTCCTGATAGATGTCTATCTAACCTGCTCTTAAATATCTCCAGAGATGGAGATTCCACAACCTCCCTAGGCAACTTATTCCACTGTTTAACCACCCTGACAAGTTAGGAAGTTTTCCTAATGTCCAAACTAAACCTTCCTTGCTGCAGTTTAAGCCCATTGCTTCTTGTCCTATCCTCAGAGGCCAAGGAGAACAGTTTTTCTTCCTCCTCCTTGTGACACCCTTTTAGATACCTGAAAACTGCCATCATGTCCCTTCTCAGTCTTCTTCTTTCCAAACTAAACAAGTCCAATTCTTTCAGTCTTCCTTCACAGGTCATGTTCTCTAGACCTTTAATCATTCTTGTTGCTCTTCTCTGAATCTTCTCCAATTTCTCCATATCTTTCTTGAAATGTGGTATCTGGAACTGGACACAAAACTCCAACTGATGCCTAAGCAGTGCAGAGTAGAGCAGAAGAATGACTTCTCGTGTCTTGCTCGCAACACATCTGTTAATGCATCCCAGAATCATGTTTGCTTTTTTTGCAACAATGTCACACTGTTGACTCATATCTAGTTTGTGGTCCACTCTGACCCCTAGATCCCTTTCTGCAGTACTCCTTCCTAGACAGTCGCTTCCCATTCCATATGTGTGAGACTGATTGTTCCTTCCTAAGTGGAGTACTTTGCATTTGTCCTTATTAAACTTCATCCTATTTACCTCAGACCATTTCTCCAGTTTGTCCAGATCATTTTGAATTATGACCCTATCCGCCAAAGCAGTTGCAGCCCCTTCCAGCTTTGTATCATCTGCAAACTTAATAAGCGTACTCTCTATGCCAATATCTAAATAGTTGATGAAGATATTAAACAGAACCGGTCCCAAAACAGACCCCTGCGGAACCCCACTTGTTATGCCTTTCCAGCATTGGAATCCTTTGTTATGCCTTTCCAACAATGGATTGTGAACCATTAATAACTACTTTCTGAGAATGGTTATCCAGCCAGTTATGCACCCACCTTATAATAGCCCCATCTAAGTTGTATTTGGCTAGTTTATTGATAAGAATATAATGCAAGATCATATCAAATGCCTTACTAAAATCTAGGTTCTTCTTCGAGTGGCCCCGTGGGTGCTCCACTCCTGGTGTCGGGCCCCATCCCAGCGCCGCAAATCGGAGACCTATCAGAGCCATGATCCGCTGTACCACGCATGCGTGGCTGCCTCTGGCAGCGTTCACGCCTTTGATCTGTCGCGCGCGGTCCGGCCCCACTCAGTTCCTCTCATCCGCCCCCGGTCGCGGATGGAGCTCCCTGTCTTTCATCTTCGATCATTCTCCTCAGACCTGTTAAGAAAATTGTACATAGTTCAGAGCTTTTTCATCGGTTATTTATACTTCTATGGTTATTTCTCTGTATATAAAAAAAAAAAAAGAATTTTTTCCTCACAAGTTATATACAAGCTGTTGGGCTAGCTGCCTCAAAAAAAAAAAAAAAAAAAAAAAAAAAAAAAAAAGGGAAAGGAACTCTTCACTACGGAGGATGGGCACGGACTGAGTGCCCATCCTCTCTCCCGGCTACTTTTAACAATGCTGGCGTCCCCCAGTTTTAAAAAGTGTTCCGCCTGCCGAGAAGCCATGCCGGCTTCTGACAGCCATGACACCTGCATTAGGTGCTTGGGAGAGGCACACGTCCCCCAAAAATGCACCCATTGCAGCAAACTTACTGCAAGAGCGCAAAAAGACAGCGACATGCGTTTAAAAATGATTATGTTTGGCAAGGCTTTGGAGCCTGATGCCATCCCTGTCTCTGCGGCTGGAAAGCAGAAGTGGCGGGCAGAGTCTCCTGGGACAGCCGTTATAAAACAAGCGAAGGCGTCCCCAGCGCGATCCCTCCCGCCTACCAGCAGGGCAAGATGCCCTGAAAAATCATCAGGGGTTTCTACCCCGCGGCTGACAGCCCCTTCCAGGGCGAAGAGACCGCCTGAGCTGGCACCGAGAATGCGAGCCACTTCGGCTCCGGCACCAGCGAGAAAGCCGGCACTGGCAACGGCTACTCAAGCGGTGCCGGCTACAGCAAGTTTAACCCCTCCGGGGCCGGACTCTGAAACCTCCATCCCGGCACCGCCAGCACCACGCGCACTACTGGCACCGCAGACATCATCGGAGCCGGCAACGCCGCTTCCCAGCGGAGCCTCCCCGGCACTGAGCCGACGTCACTCAGCCCTGAGCTCTCCATCTGCGAAGGAAACTGACAAGGCTTCTCTGCCTAGTAAAGCTGCATCAAGAGAAGGTTACAAGGCATTGTCTCCTTCTCCTACCTTTTCTCCAGGACCGTCTCCTTCACCACCAAGGCACCGACGGTACCGGGACTACAGTGCTTCTCCTACTTATTAAGCACATAGGCGACCCGCCTATAGGGACGCCGTCTACATAGAAGCGCGATGCTCTCCATCGCATTCTCGTTCACCCAGACGATCACCAACTCGCAGATCACCTAGATTATCACTACAGTGAGTCTACTATATCTGCAGTGCACAGTCTTCCCGATACTCTTCTCCAGCACGCTCTGAGAGATATTATGGGCACTACCATAGGACTGTCTACAACCATTCCCATCGGGATCATGTTTCACTGTCCTACAGGTGGTCTTCCTCTGGCCGTCGCATGCCCAGCGTGCATTACTTACCTGAGAATTCACAGCAGCATTCGCCTCCTCCATCAAAAAGTCCAACAGTGCAACACGAACAGTCAGAACCAGAAGAGGGACAATTGTCCGAAACAGAAGATCCTCAACAGGGCATTTCCCCAACTGATTGCTCCTCTTCTTTACCAGACGAGGCAATGATCCCGGGTGACACCTCTCCACCGGATGACCTGAAACAATTCCAGGACCTGTTCAAAAGAGTGGCAAAGACACAAGACGTACAATTAGCGGATTCCAATTCAACAACACCGTCTTTTTAAAAACCTAGGCGGCAACAGCGAGCAAAAATTGCCCTCCCTATTGATGAGGCAATTATGGAAGTGGAGGATGAAATATGGCAGCCCCAACATCAGTAGCTCCAACAAGTAAAAAGGTTGATAGAAAATACTTTGTGCCCGCCAAAGGTTTGGATTTTTTCTTCAATCATCCCCAACCTAACTCGCTAGTAGTTGACGCGGCGTAACGCAGAGCTAAAGCGCCTCAATATAAAAATACATAACCAGATAAAGACAATAAGAAATTAGACGTCTTCGGTAGAAAAGTTTACTCTTCTGCTACGTTGTTATTACGTATTGCAAACTACTTGGCCCATCTCTCAAACCACAACTTTGACAACTATTCAAAATTCGCTGAGTTGTTACAACACCTGCCAGATACCAAGAAACCTTTATTGAAGGCCATAGTGCAAGAGGGCTATGTCTCCTTTAATACCACATTGCAGATGGCCATCGATGTGGCGGATAGAGCCGCATGAGCCACAGCTATGGGAGTGGCCATGAGACGGTCTTCCTGATTATCCTCTGCAGGAACCCCGCGAGAGCTGCAAACTAAGGTTGAAGACCTACCTTTTGACAAACACAAACTCTTTGCTGCCAACACTGATAAGGTTCTCCATTCTGGGAAGGACTCCCATACCACGCTACGTACATTAGGAATGTACACACCCCCTTATAGGCGCAAGCGCTATTACTCCTACCAAAGAAGGCATGACTACACGTTTAATAAACAACAACCATGTGCCCAGGATAACCAGCGCTTCTGGCAATGTCCTCAACGCAAGCGCCCTCAGCAAAACCGTTCGTCCAATCATCCTTCAACAAAGCAACAAATTTGACTTCCCCGTCGAGGATGCAAACACGACTCCCACGTTCAATGTTCAGCACAACTCTATCCACTCCTTTCACCATCGACTGAAGCCATACTACCTACCTTGGTCCAAGATCACCTTGGACAAATGGGTACTGGAAGTAGTACTATCTGGTCTCTCCATCCCCTTTCTTACCATTCCCCCAACTACCCCACCCACCCCATCCCTTTTCAGGGACCCCTCTCACAAACATCTGTTGACACAAGAAATTCAGTGCCTACTCACCATTGGCGCAATAGAGAGGGTGCCAAGGCAGTTTTGGGGAAAAGGATTTTATTCCCAATACTTCCTCATCCCAAAAAAGACTGGAGACCCATTTTGGACCTACGCAAGTTAAATCGCTACCTCCGGAAACATCGCTTCAAGATGGTGACTTTAAATACTATCATTCCGTCGTTGAACAAGGGAGATTGGTTTGCAGTCCTCGACCTGCAGGACGCCTACTTCCACATCGCAATCCATGTGGCACACAGGCGTTTTCTTTGTTTCCAACTAAGGGAAGATCATTTTCAGTACAAGGTACTGCCTTTCGGCTTGGCATGTGCACCCAGGGTCTTCACCAAAACCTTAGTGGTGGTGGCTGCCCACCTGCGCAGAGTAGGCATCACAATTTTTCCCTATTTGGACGATTGCCTCGTCAGAGGCCGAACATACACAGAGGCACGATAAATGGTAACAACAGCTTCCCAGATCTTCGAGTCTCTGGGTCTCCTCATAAATGCACAAAAGTCTTCACCAGAGCCGACACAGGACCTGATTTTTATAGGGGCAAGACTCAATTCAAAGACAGCACGTGCCTACTTACCAACCGAACATTTCGGGGCGATCCAAGATCTTGTACACATGCTGATGCATGCTCCAACCATTCCCATTTGTGTTTGTTTACAACTCATGGGACACATGGCTGCTTCAACCACTGTAGTTCAAAACGCAAGGTTGCATTTTTGTTGCCTCCAACATTGGTTGGCCACAGTTTATACGCTGGTAAAACACAGCGTCCACACAGTGGTAGTGGTACCGCCACACATGCAGCAATCCCTGCAGTGGTGGACCAAGCCATGCAACCTCATGGCGGGCATTTCCTTCCATCACCCACAACCGTCGAAACAAATAATAACAGATGCATCTCTTACGGGCTGGGGAGTGCATATGGACAACCTGACAGTCCAAGGTTGCTGGTCCATGCAGGAGATGCTGTTACATATCAACATACTTGAGCTAAGAGTAGTATGACATGCATGCCAACACTTCCAGTCCCATATAAGAAACACGACAACTAGAATCCTCACAGACAACATTGCCATCATGTACTACATGAACAGACAGGGAGGTGCCCAATCCCGATCTCTCTGTATGGAAACAATGCGTTTGTGGAATTGGTGTATCCTCAACAACACCATATTGACAGCCTCTTATTTACCAGGCATCGACAACTCTATTGTGGACTCACTCAGCAGGCATTTTCCCCATGATCACGAATGGGAAATTCGTACAGACATTCTGCATCGTATATTTACCTGCTGGGGATTTCCTACGATAGACCTGTTCGCGACTGCACTCAATGCCAAGTGCCCCAACTATTGTTCCAGGGCAGGAATAGGACGTCACTCTCTGGGAGTGCCTTTCTCCGTCACTGGGGAACGTCATTGCTATATGCATTTCCCCCGATCGTCCTAGTACCCAAGATCCTAGAAAAGATCATCCTAGTACCCAAGATCCTAGAAAAGATCAGCATAGAGTAATAGGCTTGAGTAATCTTTATAGCCCCGGTGTGGGCGCGACAGCCCTGGTATTCATCCATCAGATGTCCGTGAGAGCACCGTACACCCTTCCTCTTCTCCCGGACCTATTGACCCAAGACAACGGCTCCCTGTGTCATCCGAAACCCGAAACCTTGCACCTCACGGCATGGATGTTAGTTGGTTCAACACTGCCGAACACTCATGCTCACACAGAGTCAAACAAGTATTAATGCATAGCAGGAAGGATTCCACATGGGCAACGTATCTACCCAAATGGACCAGATTTAAAGCTTGGTGTGACAATAATGATCTGGATCCCCACACGACTAATGTATCCCAGATACTTGATTATATTCTACATCTCCATGACACAGGCCTTGCGATAGCCTCCTTGCAAGTGCACTTAGCGGCGACTAGTGTGTTTCACCGTCTGGAGGAGGGGTTCTCCTTGTTTGCTCACCCCACCACAAAGAGGTTCCTGAAAGGACTCACAAACCTCAACCCACCACAGCAGCCGCCACCGCCTTCGTGACACCTGGACCTGGTTCTGGATTCACTGACTCGTCCACCCTTTGAACCCTTAGCCACAATATCATTGCAATTCCTTACCATTAAACTTCTCTTTCTACTTGCCCTTACGTCAACTCGCAGAGTAGCGAGATAGCAGCATTCATGTCTTCACCACCCTATACAGTGTTCACTAAAGAATCAGTAACACTGAGATCTCATCCGGCGTTTATCCCGAAAGTCTGTTCGGAATTTCATATCAATGAACCGGTTGTTCTTCCATGCTTCTATCCCAAGCCTCACGCTTCATGACAAGATGCAGTATTACACATGCTAGACATAAGGAGGGCACTAGCGTTTTACATCAAAAGAACGCGACAGTTCAGAAAATCGGACCGTCTCATAGTGTCATTAACAGATCGATCCAAGGGGCAACCCCTAACATCCCAGCGTATTGCAAGACTGATAGTTTCATGTTGCAAAAAAAGCAAACATGATTCTGGGATGCATTAATAGGTGTGTTGTGAGCAAGACACGAGAAGTCATTCTTCTGCTCTACTCTGCACTAGTTAGGCCTCAGTTGGAGTATTGTGTCCAGTTCTGGGCACCACATTTCAAGAAGAATGTGGAGAAATTGGAGAGGGTCCAGAGAAGAGCAACAAGAATGATTAAAGGTCTAGAGAACATGACCTATGAAGGAACGCTGAAAGAATTGGGTTTGTTTAGTTTAGAGAGATTGAGGGGGGACATGATAGCAGTTTTCAGGTATCTAAAAGGGTGTCATAAGGAGGAGGGAGGAAACTTGTACATCTTGGCCTCTGAGGATAGAACAAGAAGCAATGGGCTTAAACTGCAACAAGGGAGGTTTAGGTTGGACATTAGGAAAAAGTTCCTAACTGTCAGGGTAGTCAAACACTGGAATAAATTGCCCAGGGAGGTTGTGGAATTTCCATCTCTGGAGATATTTAAGAGTAGGTTAGATAAATGTCTATCAGGGATGGTCTAGACAGTATTTGGTCCTGCCATGAGGGCAGGGGACTGGACTCGATGACCTCTCGAGGTCCCTTCCTGTCCTAGTATTCTATGATTCTATGATTCTATGATCACCACCTGCTACTCTTTACGTAACAAACCTCTTTTGTGCCCACCTAGGGCTCATTCCACCAGAGCAGTAGCTACTACTACAGCCTTTGTAAGAGGTGTCCCATTTCGGGACATTTGCCGGGCAGCAACGTGGTCCTCCCATACTACCTTTATGAAGCAGTATGCTGTAGTAAATCAATTTGCTGCTGACTCCTCGGTGGCTACGGCAGTACTCTCTCGTACCCAAAAACCTTAATTCCGGAGCCCTCAAATATTTGGGTACTGCTCCAAAGTCACCAGGAGTGGAGTGCCCATGGGGCCACTCAAAGAAGAAGAAGAAGTTACTCATTTCAGATAGCAGGTGAGAGAAACTGAGCAGGACCGGACCGTGCGCGCCAGATCAAGGGCGCGAACGCCACCAGAGGCAGCCACGCATGCGCAGTCCAGCGGATCACGGCTCTGATAGCTCTCTGGGCATGTCTACACTAGCCCCCTAGTTCGAACTAGGGAGGCTAATGTAGGCATTCGAACTTGCAAATGAAGCCTGGGATTTAAATATCCCGGGCTTCATTTGCATGTTCCCGGGCGGGTGCCATTTTTAAATCCCCTAGTCCGAACTAACTGCCCGCAGCTACACGCGGCAGTTAAAAGTTAATTCGAACTAAGTCCTTAGTTCGAATTAACTGTTACACCTCGTGGAATGAGGCCCTGGTGACTTGCAGACATCTAACTTTTCAAAGTGATTTTTAACTTGTTCTTTTTTTATTTTATCTTCTAAACCTACCCCCTTCCCACTAACATTCACTATGTTAGGCACTCCTTCATCAGACTTCTTGCTGAAGACCGAAACAAAGAAATCATTAAGCATCTCTGTCATTTCCAAGTTTCCTGTTGCTGTTTCTCCCTCCTCACTGAGCAGTGGGCCTGCCCTGTCCTTGGTCTTCTTCTTGCTTCTAATATATTTATAGAATGTCTTCTTGTTACCTTTTATGTCTGTAGCTAGTTTGAGCTCGTTTTGTGCCTTTGTCTTTCTAATCTTGCCCCTGCATACATGTATTGTTTGCTTATATTCATCCTTTGTAATTTGTCCTAGTTTCCACTTTTTATATGACTCCCTTTTTATTTTTAGATCATACAAGATCTCCTGGGTAAGCCAAGGTGGTCTTTTGCCATACTTTCTATCTTTCCTACACAGTGGAATAGCTTGCTTTTGGGCCCTTAATAATGTCCCTTTGAAAAACTGCCAACTCTCTTCAGTTGTTTTTTCCCTTAGTCTTGCTTCCCATGGGACCTTATTGACCAGCTCTCTGAGCTTACCAAAATCTGCCTTCCTGAAATCCATTGTCTCTATTTTGCTGTTCTCCCTTCTACCATTCCTTAGAATCATGAACTCTGTGATTTCATGATCACTTTCACCCAAACTGTCTTCCACATTCAAATTCTGAACCAGTTCCTCCCTATTTGTTAAAATCAATCTAGAACAGCTTCCCCCCTAAAGTTGTCTTCAATGCATTCCAAGAACTAACTGGATAGTCTGTGCCCTGCTGTGTTTGTTTCCCAACATGTGTCTGGATAGTTGAAGTCCCCCATCATCACCAAATCCTGTGCTTTGGATGATTTTGTTAGTTGTTTAAAAAACGCCTCATCCATCTCTTCCACCTGGGTCGGTGGCCTGTAGTAGACCCCTAGCATGACATCACCCTTGTTTCTTACTCCTTTTAACCTAACCCAGAGACTCTCAACACATGTCTCCTACGTCCATCTCCACCTCAGTCCAAGTGTGTACATTTTTAATATATAAGGCAACACCTCCTCCCTTTTTCCCCCACCTGTCCTTCCTCAGTAAGCTGTACCCTTCTATACCAATATTCCAATCGTGTATTAGCCCACCAAATCTCTGTGATACCAACGATGTCACAATTGTGTTTATTTATTAGCACTTCCAGTTCTTCTTGCTTATTACTCGTACTTCTTGCATTTGTATATAGGCATCTAAGATACTGATTTGATCTTGCCTCCCAGTTCTGCCTTGTCCCTCCTTTTTCTCTGCTATTATAACCCACACTCCCTCCCATTTCCGACCCATCTCCCAGGTCTCCATGTTCTTCACTTACTTGTGGGCTTTGGTCACATGTCCCCATCGAACCTAGTTTAAAGCCTTCCTCACTAGGTCATCCGGTCACCCTTTCCCAGCTTCTGGCAAACAGAGGCAAGGGACATGCTGGTGTTAGATCTCTGCCCACACTGCCTAATAGCCACTGAGGGGACTATTCTCCATGAATTTATCTAGTTCTTTTTTGAACCTTTTTATACTTTTGACCTTCCCAACAACCTCTGGCAAAAAATTTCACAGGTGACTGAAGAAATACTTTATTTTGTTTATTTTAAATCTGCTGCCTATTAATTTCATTGAGTGACTCCTAGTGCTTGTGTTATTTAAAGGAGTAAATAACAATTCTTTATTCGATGTTTCCATATCGTTCATGATTTTATAGACTTCTGAAATAACTCTATATTAATCATCTTTTCCAAACTGAAAAATCCTAGTCTTTTTAATCTGTCCTCATATGAAATTTGTTTTGTTCTCCCAATAATTTCTGTTGCCCTTCATTGTATCTTTTCCACATTCACTATATTGTTTTTTAGATAGGGTGATCAAATCAGCATACTGTGTTCAATATGTAGGCATACCATGGATTTATATAGAGGCAATATGATATTTTCTGTCTTATTATCTATCCTTTTCTAATGAGTCCCATAATTCTGTCACTAGACATGGAACAGATATTTTCAGACAATTATCCACAATGACTCCAATCCCTTTGTAACTCTTTGATGTCTGCTTTGGACTTACCTATCTTCAATAAATGCTGTATCATCTGCAAATTTTGCCAGTTCACTGTTTATCCTTTTCCCAGATCATTTATGATTTTGTTGAACACCATTGGTGCCAGTACAGATCTGTAGCGGGCACCTCTATTTACTTCTCTCCATTCTCACCAGTGACCAAAGGGTTAACCCAATTCATGGTTGCACTGCTACTACGTTGGGATAGCCCTGGCCTGTACTGTTCTTCCTCCCACAAGACTCACTGGTACAGAGGATGTGCCAGGACGTGCTGGGAGCAGGTGGCAGAGAAGGTCATGGAGGTATAGCTTGGGCAATCCTGTGGCTTAAGCTCTTCCCCAGCTGCCATAAGAGGAACTTTGTCAATTTGGAAAAGTGGGGCTGACCTAACTAATGCTGGGGGCTGGAAGCTCTAGGACTGGGTATAGGAACTTGGGTTTTGGTGGTGATGCCTAATGGTTAGAGTTAAGAGGCTGGTTCCAGAGCCAGAGTCAGGTGCCAACCCGAAGGTCAGAATTAGGGCTAGGACTGGGAACGGATCAGACCTGGGATAAGGATCGGAACCAAGAACACACTGTGAGGCAAGGCACATAGACAGAGTCCATAGTAGCAGCCAGTCAGAGATTCCTCTGGTTGTTTAATTTCCTATGCCTCTTTCTGGGTTATGTAGAGGTTTTCAACCAATTGTTGGGGCTGGATATCTCCCCCAGTAAGGATCTTTTTGGGTGGGATGCTTCACAAGCTTCATCAGTCATTAAGGTGAGCTGCTGATCTGAGCACTGTCTGGGGAGCTGGGGGCCAATGTTTGAGATCTCTCCTGTCACTCCTCTCCTCCCCCTAATATACTCTGTGGGCACTAGTGAGCCGGTTCTGCAGGATGGTTTTTGTGGAAGGCATTTACCATGCCAGGAGCATGGACATTCTTCAATGGTTCCCAGCTGCACTGTCCAGGTGTATAGCCTTCTAAATGGCCATACGGGGTCAGACCAAAGGTTCATCTAGCCCAGTATCCTGTCTTCCAACAGGTGGCCAATGCCATGTGCCCCAGAGGGAATTAACAGAGAAGGGCAAACAAGTGATCTATCCCCTATTGTCCACTTCCAGTTTCTGGCAGTCAGAAATTAAGGACACACAGAACATAGGGTTGTATCCTTCACAGTCTTACCTACTAGCTACCGGTGGACCTGTCCTCCATGAATTTAGCTAATTCATTTTTTAATCCAACTTATGTTTATGACAGGAAATGAGTTCCATAGCTTGACTGAATTGGGTAAAGAAGTACTTCCTTTTGTTTTAAAATTGCTATCTAGTAATTAATATAAGACCTCTTGGTCTTATGTTATCTGAAGAAGTAAATAGTACTTCCTTATTTGATTTTACAAACCTCTATCATATACTCCATTTTTTTTTACAAACCTCAGTCATATAGCCCAGTATCCTGTCTGCTGACAGTGGGCAATGCCAGATGCCCCAGAGGGAGTGAACAGAATAGTTAATCATCAACAGAACAGGTAGTCCCTCTCCTCTCATCCATTTCCAGCCTCTGACAAACAGAGGTTAGGGACATCATTGATGGACCTAAGCTCCGTGAATTTATGTAGCTCTTTTTTGAACCCCATTAAAGTCCTGGCCTTCACCACCTTTGGCAGGAGTTCCAGAGGTTGACTGTGCACTGTGTGAAGGAAAAACTACTTTTTGTTTGTTTTCAACCCGTTGCCTATTAATTTCATTTGACGACCTCTAGTTCTCATATTATGAGAACAAGTAAATAACTTTTCCTTATTCACTTTCTCCATACCTGTCATGATTTTAAAGACCTCTATCATATGCCCCCTTAAACTCCTTTTTTCTAAGGGTACATCTACACTGCAGCGTTTTTCTGGACTAACAGCAGTTATTCAGGAAAAACAATACTAGTGTCCACACTGCAATTGCGTTATTTCGAAAGAAAGTCAAAATAATGGATGGCTTTTTCTGACAGTGGTAAACCTCATTCAGTGAGGAATAAGGCTTTTTCTGAAAAAGCTTTTTTGGTAAAAGGCGTGTGTGGATGCGGAAGTGGGAGTTCTTTTGGAAAAAGAGGCCTCCAGAAAATAACACAGGTACCCTGCTGGCCATTCTGTCCGTACTCATCACAACTCTGTAGTTCCTGTCTCCCGGCAGCTCTTAAAGCTGCAGACACCAGGGACAGAGCTTGTGGCAGGAAGCAGGCCCAGAGAGCTTCCAGAGACTGCGCGGCTGCCAGTGCCTGACATCTGGGCACCAATGTCCCAGCCACAAGCCTTCCATGAGCCCACTGGCTCTCCCAGGGAGCATGCACAGGGCTACCAGCAGCCTGCCAGGGGCTGCAAAAGGCATGAACCATCTTGGTCTGGGGCGGAGATCCTGGCTCTCCTGGAGGTATTGGACAATGAGGAGAACCTCCAGGATCTCCACTCCAGACACTCAATGCTGATATCTACAGCTGAATGGGGGGAAGGGAGGCGTTGTTGTGGGCAAGGCACAGGCCCCTATTGGGGAGGCCCTGGGGAGAGTTCCTGGAGTCCTTCAGAGAAACTTTCCCTCAGGGCCTCCCGGATGTGGACCCCTACCTGATGGGCTTGGCAGATGGCAGCTATATGCAGCTGCTCGAAGGCCCTCCTGGCCGGCCTCTGCCCCCCACCCTGGAAGGAAGACCTCCCCCTTCCTCTCCACAATGTTGTGGAGAACACAGCATGCAGAGAGGTCGCATCCATCCCCCACGATGCACAGTGGCATCTTAATGTCCCTGACCAAGATGTTGTGCTGGGGAAAGAATGTGCCAGCCTCCAGCTTCTGGTAAAGGCTGGAGTTGCAGAAGATTCAGGTGATCTGTGAACTGTCTGCGGTGGTCAACCAGGGCCTGTAGGACCATCGAAAAGTATCCCTTTCAGTTTATGTACTGTGCAGCACAGTGGTCGGGGCATGGATGGGGATGTGGGTTCCATCTATAGCCCCCCACAGTTGGGGAAGCCCAGGGTGACAAATCCAGCCATGATGGGGTCCAGGTCTCCGAGTCACCCTCTCTCTCTCCCCAAACACCTCAGGAGCCACCCCCAATAAGCCTGCCCACTCCTGCAGGGCTTTGTAAGGGTGGAATTGAAGAACCCCCCGTGGACGGGGCTTTCCCCCCAGGCAACCTCCCCGCACCTCCAACCCCCTTTTCCCTAAAGTCTTCTTTTCCAGTACTCCATCCCCCCAGGGACTGCAGCCCAACAGTGCCTTACCTCCAGGAGGAGGGTCCCAATGGTCAATTTTCCCACACCGAACTGGTTGCCCATGGACCGGTAACTGTCTGGCATAGAGAGCTTCCAGACAGCGATGGTGACCCGCTTCTCCAGGGGGATGGTGGGTTGCATTTGGGTTTCCATTGTTGGAGGGCGGGGCAGCCAGGCACACAGATCCGTGAATGTCTACTTCCTCATTCAGAAGTTGTGGAGCCCCTGCTGGTTGTCCCACCACTCCATCACCAGCAGGGCCCACCAGTCAGAACTGGTGTCCAACCTCCAGAACCATCTCTCCACCGTGGGGTGTGGTTGCAAGGACGTTGCTCCTGCACACAGGCAGAGGTTCTCAAAGATGAGCTCAGAGTCAAGCTCCTGCAGGACCATGAAGGAAGCCTGGAAAAACTGCTGCAGGAACTACAGCATGGCAGTGTGGGGCCATCGCATGCCCTGAGGCTCCATGACAAGGAGTGCTGTGGTGTCCTGAAGCAGGGCGACCAAAGCACGCAATGGAAATGCTTCACTGTCCCTCAGAGAGGTAGGCAAGCAAGCAGAGGAAGCTGAAAAACAGCTGTCCAGGGGGGTCCCTTCAATCACACATCTCAGATAGCCATAGGCAACAGCTCCCGGGAGCAACTACTGACTTAATGCCTTGACTGAACTGGTTCCGGGTGGTCTTAAATGTGAGATAGCGTCCAATCAGTGTGGACACTATCTTTCGAAATAGCACATCGCTATTTCATTGCAGTTTTTGCATGTAGACGTGCTATTTCAAAATAAGCTTTTCTGGAAGATCTCTTCCAGAAAAGCTTATTCCACAAAAAGCTTGCAATGTAGACGTGCCCTAAGATGAAAAGTTTTGGTCTTTTTAATCTCTCTTCATATGGCTATTCCAAACCCCTAATTGTGTTTGCTGCCCTTTTCTGAACCTTTTCCCATACCAAAATATCTTTTTTGGGATGAGGTCACCACATCTGTATGCAGCATTCAAGATATGGGCCTACCATGGATTTGTATAGAGGCAATAAGATATTCTCTGTCTTATTCTCTATTGCTTTTTAAATGATTCCTAACATTCTGTTTGCTTTTTTTGACTGCTGCTGCACATTGAGTAGGGGTATGTCTAGACTACAGGGTTTTGTCGACAAAAGTGGACTTTTGTCGACAAAACTATACCTGCGTCTACACTACAGAGCTTGGCAGTTTTGTCGACGGCAGTAAGCCTCATTCTACAAGGAATAACGCCTTTTGTTGACAGAGTTCTGTTGACAGAAGGCGTTATTGAATCTACACTGCTCTTTGCATCTACACTCTCATGTTGACAAAGCGGCTTTCTTTGTCGACAGAACTGGATGTAGTCCAGATGCTCTTTGTCAACAGAAGCTTTGTCGACAGTATCTGTCAACAAAGCCTCTGTCGACAAAAGCCTGTAATCTAGATGTACCCAAGATGTTCTCAGAGAACTATCCACAATGACTCCAAGATCTCTCTCTTGAGTGATTATAGCTATATTAGTCCTCCTTATTTTGAATGTATAGTTGGGATTATTTTTTTTCCAATGTGCATTACTTTGCATATATCAACATTAAAATTCATTGTCCATTTTGTTGCCCAATCACCTAGTTTTGTGAGATCCTTTTGAAGCTCTTCACAGTCTGCTTTGTTCTTAACTATCCTGAGCAGTTTAGTATCATCTGCAATTTTTGCCACTTCGCTGTTTACCACTTTCACCAGATCATTATAAATATGTTGAATTGGATTAGTCCCTGTATGGACCCTTGGGGGACACCACTCGTTACCTCTCTCTAGTCTGAAAACTGACCATTTATTCATATAATTGGTTTCCTGTCTTTTAAACAGTTATAAATCCATGAGAGGACTTTCCCTCTTATCCCATGTCAATTTACTTTATTTAAGAGCTTTTGGTGAGGAACCTTGTCAAAGGCTTTCTGGAAATCTAATTACACTATATCCATGGGATACCCCTTTGGCCACATGCTTGTTGACCCCCTAAAAGAACTCTTTTAGATTAGTAAGACATGATTTCCCTTTACAGAAACCATGCTGACTTTTCCCCCAACAAATTATGTTCATCTATGTGTCTGACAATTATATTCTTTACTATAGTTTCAACTAATTTACTCTGTACTGATGTTAGACTTACCGGTCTGTAATTGCCAGGATGACCTCTAGAACTCTTTTTAAATAATGGCATCACATTAACTATCTTCTAGTTGTTAGGTACAGAAGCTGATTTAAAGGATAGGTTATAAATCAGTTCTGCAGTTTCACATTTGAGCTCTTTCAGAACTCTTGGGAGAATGCCATCTGATCCTTGTGACTTGTTACTGTTAAGTTTATCTGTTTGTTCCAAAACCTCCTCTAATGACACTCAATCTGGGACAATTCCTCAAATTTGTCACCTAAAAAGAATGGCTCAGATTTGGGAATTTCCCTAACATCCTCAGCTGTGAAGACTGAAGCAAAGAATTTATTTAGTTTCTCTGCAATGACCTTATCGGCATTAGCAGGCTTTCAGCTTCTGGTTTACTTAAAAAACATTTCCTATAGTTTTTGGCTATATCTACACTATAGCCTTTTCCGCAAAACCATATGCAAACGAGGTAAAGTGTGGAATATTGCTATGCCTCATTTGCATAATTAATGAGGCTCCATTTTTGCACAAGAGGCTTTTGTGCAAAAAGAAGCCATCTACATGGCTCCTTTTTGCGCAAAAGCCTCTTGCGCAAAAATGGAGTCTCATTAATTATGCAAATGAGGCATGGCGATATTCCACGCTTTGCCTCATTTGCATATGTTTTTGTGCAAGAGGGGGCAGTATAGACATATCCTTTGTGTTTTTGGCTAGCTGCTCTTCAAACTCCTTTTTGTCTATCATTATATTTTTACACTTCATTTAACAGAATTTTGCTCCTTTCTGTTTTCCTCACCAGAATTTAACTTCCACTTTTTAAATGATGCTTTTTTATCTCTCACTGATTCTTTTACTTGGTTATTAAGACATGGTGGAACTTTTTTTGGTTTTCTTACTTTTTTTTTTAACTTTGGGGTATACATGTAAGTTGGGCCTCTATAACAATGTCTTTGAAAAGTTTCCATGCAGCTTGCAGGGATTTACTTTTGTCACTGTATCTTTTAATTTCTGTTTAACCTCATTTTATGTAGTTCCCCTTTCTGAAATTAAATGCCACATATTGGGCTGCTGAGGTATTTTTCCTATCACAGGCATGTTAAATTTTAATACATTATCATCACTATTTCCAAGCGGTCCAGTTATATTTACATCTTGTATTAGATCCTGTATTCCACTTAAAACTAAATCAAGAATTGTCTCTCCCCTTGTGGGTTCCTGTACCAGCTGCTCCAAGAAGCAGTCATTTAAGGTACTGAGAAATTTTGTCTCTGCATTTCATCCTGAGGTGACATGTACCCAGTCAATATGGGGATAATTGAAATCCACTACTATTATTGAGTTTTTTATTTTGATAGCCTCTCTAATCTCCCTTAGCATTTCATAGTCACTATCGCTGTCCTGTTCAGGTGGTCGGTAATATATCCCTACTGCTATATTCTTATTAGAACATGGAATTACTATCCATAGAGATTCTATGGAACATTTTGATTCATTTAAGATTTTTACATCATTTGATTCTACATTTTTTTCACATATAGTGCCACTCCCCCACCCGCACGACCTGCTCTGTCTTTCCAACATATTTTGTAACCTTGTTTTGACTATGTCCCATGAATTGTCCTCATTCCATCAAGTTTCTGTGATGCCTATTATATCTATATCCTCCTTTAATATGAAGCACTCTAGTTCATTCATCTTATTATTTAGCCTTCTAGCATTAGTGTATAAACACTTTAAAATTTTGTCATTATTTAGCTGTCTGCCATTTCCTGATGTAAAAGACAGGACTATGCAGCACTTTAAAGACTAACAAGATGGTTTATTAGGTGATGAGCTTTCGTGGGCCAGACCCACTTCCTCAGATCAATTTGTGGAAGAAAATTGGCACGACCATATATACCAAAGTGATACAATCAAAAAAAAGTGAACACATATAAAACTGACAAATCAAATTTTAGAACAGAGTGGGGCTGAGGGGGGAAGGTTAGTGTCTCTGAGGTAATGACATTAAGGGTGATAATTGGGGAAGCTGTCTTTGTAATCTTCCCCAATTATCACCCCTAATGTCATTACCTCACAGATACTAACCTTTAAAGTGCTGCATAGTCCTGTCTTTTGTTTCAGCTAGACCAGACTAACACGGCTGCATCTCTATCACTATTTCCTGATATGTTAGTCTGTTTTTCATTTGCCTGTTTCTCATCTGATCTTACCCATACTTTATCATCTTCCATCCTCTTCTCCTTGCTAGAACATAGAGAATGTCTATTAATAGACCCTCCCTCCCCTAAGAGATGTCTCTGTCCAATCTATATGCTCCTCCGCACCTGTCAGCTTTCCCCCAGCCCTTAGTTATACCACCTTTTTAATATTTAGTGCCAGCAATCTAGTTCCATTTTGGTTTAGGTGAAGCCCATCCTTCCTGTATATGCTCCCCCTTTCCCAAAAGTTTTCCCACTTCTAATAAATCCAAACCCCTCTTCCCTACACCATTGTTTATACAGTAATTACTTGTTTAACACATGCCCGCTTAACACATTTTCACAATAGCATGATTTTTTTTTAGGGAACGTTTTTCGAATAACACGATCGTCCCCAAAATAACACAAAAATAATCAAGTGGCGGACTACTTTGTGCGGCGGTATAAGTTGGTGAAAACAGTGGTAATACACATGAGCGGATGAATACATGTGGTCACAGCGCTCCTCTGCTCACTCACGTATTTATCTTTGTGTTTTAACAAACCACGGCGACTTGTTTTGCTAGATAACTTGTGTTGCTAGATATCTAATGTTGACACTGATGACCGAGCACCAACAAAAAATTGACTTTGCCACCACCACCTGAAATGCAACCCCCACCTTTTCCATTATTTTTAATGGGAAAATTGACCCCGCGTAGCACGTTTTCACTTAGCACGAACATTTTCAGAAACGCATCTATCATGTTAAATGAAGAATTACTGTACACACATTGAGACTCTGTAATTATGCCTGCCCACCTGACCCGGCACCTGGTACTGGAAGTATTTCAGAGAATGCCACCATTGAGGTCCTGGATTTCAATATCTTTCCTAGCAGCCTGAATTTGGACTCCAGAACCTCTCTCCTATCCTTCCCTATGCCTTTGGCACCTACATGTACAGTAAAACTCCAATAGTCCGGTACCCAATTGTCCGGCACTCCCGATAGTCCGGCATCGAAATGGCAAGTGCTCCTGATGGAACCGGGATGGAACCCGGAACTGCTCAGGTCAGCCGTTGTCACGTGGGTTACAGCAGGGAGGGGAGGTGTTTGGCTCTGGGGAAGCGGAGGGGAGTGGGATCGGGTTACAGCAGGGAGGGGAGGTGTTTGGTTCTGGGGAAGGGAAGGGGAGGGGTATTCGGTTACGCACGGCATCCCAGCCGGCTCATTGAAAGCTGGCCACTCAGCACACGTGCCCCAGTGCCTGAAGGGAGACGCGCATCTTTACTGGCGGCTCCAGGACCCAAGCATAAGGTTGGCGGGGGGAAGGGGATTGGGTTGGAGTATACAGTACCTCCTGATACTCCAGCATATCTGATAATCCAGCACCACCTAAGTCCCAAAGGTGCCGGATTATCGGAAGTCTACTGTACCATGACTACTGGCTCTTCCTCTCACTACACATAAGTCTATCTAGATGTCTCTAGAGATCTGCAACCTTCATACCAGGCAGGCAAGTCACCATACGGTTCTCCCAGTCATTGCAAACCCAGCTGTCTATGTTTCTAATGATCCAATCCCCTATTACTAACACTTGTCTTTTCTTAGTGCCTGGAGTTCCCTCTCAGTGTGAGAGAATACCACATCATCTCTCTGCTCCAGTTGAAAGTTCTCCTTCCTTGAGTCTTTCATCCTCCTCAACAGCATAGGGGAGGAGTGGGCAATAATTTTTGAAGGGGGGTAACTTCACAAATTTCAGAAATAGCCATGGGCTGACCTGGAAGGGGCGGGGCCTCAGGTAGAAGGGGTGGAGCCATGTTCTGTAAAAAGACACCACTATGTTTTTTACACAACAAAGTAATGACATTTTAATAATAATTAACTGAATACAACATTATCCAAAGATTGTCATAGAAGGCAACACTTGTAAAAGTTGTAATAATAACACTAACATTTTGAGAACAATGCTAACATTAAACTTTTAGTTACATCAGTGTTGAGTGGTATCTGACCCGCGGAGTGAACACGGTTCATGAGGGTTAGCTCCAGAAGGCCACCAATGCTTTATTTACCTTCAATTCTACTGGTTTGGTTGCTTGAGCCTCCCATTCACTGCAGATCACCATCCCTAGCCAATGGGAGCTGTGTGGATTGGGCCACCACTTCCTACAGCTCACATGAGCTGGGAATGGTGATCCACAGCCAACAGGAGCTTTAAATGGCCATATCTGCAGAGGCACAGGTTAATAAGCACTGGCAGAAGCCGCATCTGGCTTAGTGCCCACCTGAGTTACATGCAACTTACGTACATTATTATATTTAAGTGTAAAAGAAAAAATATAACTCAGTGTGAAGAAGAAAGTCTATGTTGGGCATTGACAAGGGACGTGAAGTCAGGTGTCATTTCTGATCTTGTAATGTGGAGCACTACTACAAGGTGTTGATCAGTGATAGAAAATCTGTTCTTTGATTTATTGAATTTCATCGCAGAAAATGACTGCGTGCAGAGGTAAGTTGATCCGAACAGTACAAGCTTATTTTGGGCATGAGCCTTAATCTTCGGAAAGCTTTGTTCATTGAGAGATGCTAAAATACCAGAAGTGGCATTGATTTGAATGCAAGTTAATAAGCTCAATTTGGTGGTCACTTGGAGCATTGTCCACCACATATATGAAACAGGAGGAGAACAAAGCCATGTCATTTTCTATCATTTTCAAATCCGTGAAGCATCAAGAAAATTCACAGTGCAAAGCGAGCAGTAATGAATTTTATCTTTCCAGGTTCTCATCAGATATTGTAATCTGTTGCAAAGTGGGGAAGTGTGGGAACTGCTTGTTTCCACTCTGACGGGAGAAAAGGAGCAACATACCATGAAAGATTTGAGAAGGGAATATATGTCATGGGCAAAAAGTGCCTTCCTTGTAGTTTTGAATTTAGCTTGTTCTTGTGACTTGTAATGTCAATGGCAAGTGCAAAATCAGAGAGACAAGTCACACATTCAGTGGAGGGAAATCCACATCTTTTCCTTTCATTTTCAAAAACAAATCAATCTCTGCTGTCAGATCCCACACTCATTCAGAACTTTCCCTAAACTAAGCCATCTCAGGGCATGTCTACACTACAGAGTTTTGTTGGAAAAATGGCCATTTTTCCGACAAAACTTGTGGAACTTCCACACTGCAATCATGTTCTTTCTAAAGTAAATTGAAAGAACAGAGGGGGTTTTCCAGCATTGGTAATCCTCTTTCTGTGAGGAAGAATGCCTCTTCCGAAAGAGCTCTTTCGGAAAAAGGTGTGTGTGGATGGGGAGGAGGGTTTTTTTTTCAAAAGAAGAGGCCTCCAGGAAATAGCACGGGTGCCCTGCTGGCCACTCCATACAAAGTAATCAGGACTCTATAGTTCCTGTCTCCTGGCTCTCTTAAAGCTGTGAGCACCCTGGACAAGCCTTTTGGCAAGAAGCTGGCCTCAGAGCAGCAACTCACTGTGTGGCTCTCCCTGCCACAGGCCTTGCCACTCATGGCTCAGCCTCAAGCCCACTGTGACCTCCTGGCCCTCACAGGGAATAGCCCCAGGGGGACCAAGAGGTGGTCACCCTCCTGGCTCGGACCAGAGATCCTGTCCCTCGTCGAGCTGTGGGGCGAGGAGGAGACCGTGCAGGATTTCCAGGCCAAGCGCCTCAACGTGGACGTTTATGGCTGGATGGCCGAGTCCCTGGTGGAACATGGACACCCACCCCAGACCTTAGAACAGGTCTGGAGTAAGGTTAAGGAGTTCTGCCAGGGATATGTCCAGGCCAGAGATCACAGCTCATGCTCAGGGGCAGGACCCCATCCTTCCGCTACTTCGATGAGCTGCACCAGATCCTGGGTGGTGGGGAAACGTCTTCCCCACCCATCCTTGTGGATTCCAGCCTGGAGACCCTCATCATTACCCAGCCAGAGGTCTTGATAGAGGAGGACAACGGAGCCAGGGCCAGCTGGAGGCAGAGGAGGAGGAGGTAGAGACGGACACCGTGACCCTCTCTCTGGAGCTGGTGCCTGTGAGCCAGGAAGTCTCCCAGGCTTCCTCAGATGTCTGGCAGGGATCTTCAGGTGAGTGGTCTCACTTTGTCACACACATAGGGCGGGGGAGGCGGGCATATGGGGGCGAGGGCAAGTGTTGCTCAGGCTGCTTGGGCTGGACATCATGCTGTGGTCCGTGCACATGCAACCACGTGCAGCGTTAGTGTGTGGCACACGGACAGAGCAGGAAGCCCCTGAGCATGGCTTGGATCCTGCCGAGGGAGGCAGGGACACCGCCACAGCTGGAAGCAAGCTAGCCACAGGGCACACTCATGACCCCACACAGATTGAGGAGTGCCGCACACAGCACACAGGCATGCCTGCACGTGTGAGGCAGCAGCTGTTCCCATACATAAGAACATAAGAATGGCCATACTGGGTCAGACCAAAGATCCATCCAGCCCAGTATCCTGTCTGCTGAAAGTGGCCAATGCCAGGTGTCCCAAAGGGAGTGAATCGAACCAGTAATGATCAAGCGATCTCTCTCCTCTCATCCATCTCCACCCTCTGACAAACAGAGGCTGGGGACGCCATTCCTTACCATACTAGCTAATAGCCATTTATGGACTTAACCTCCATTAATTTATCTAGTTCTCTTTTAAACCCTGTTATAGTCCTAGCCTTCACAGCCTCCTCAGGCAAGGAGTTCCACAGATTGACTATGCGCTGTGTGAAGAAGAACTTCCTTTTATTTGTTTTAAACCTTCTGCCCATTAATTTCATTTGGTGGCCCCTAGTTCTTATATTATGGGAACAAGTAAATAACTTTTCCTTATTCACTTTCTCCACACCACTCATGATTTTATATAGCTCTATCGTATCCCCCGTTAGTCTCCTCTTTTCCAAGCTGAAAAGTCCCAGTCTCTTTAATCTCTCTTCATATGGGACCCGTTCCAAACCCCTAATCATTTTAGTTGCCCTTCTCTGAACCTTTTTTAATGCCAGTATATCTTTTTTCAGATGAGGAGACCACATCTGTACGCAGTATTCCAGATGTGGGCATACCATGGATTTATATAAGGGCAATAAGATATTCTCCGTCTTATTTTCTATCCCTTTTTTAATGATTCCTAACATCCTGTTTGCTTTTTTGACTGCTGCTGCACACTGCGTGGACGTCTTCAGAGAACTATCCACGATGACTCCAAGATCTCTTTCCTGATTAGTTGTAGCTAAATTAGCCCCCATCATATTATATGTATAGTTGGGGTTATTTTTCCCAATGTGCATTACTTTACATTTATCCACATTAAATATCATTTGCCATTTTGTTGCCCAGTCACTTAGTTTGGTGAGATCCTTTTGAAGTTCTTCACAGTCTGCTTTGGTCTTAACTACCTTGAGCAGTTTAGTGTCATCTGCAAACTTTGCCACCTCACTGTTTACCCCTTTTTCCAGATCATTTATGAATATATTGAATAGGATTGGTCCTAGGACTGACTCTTGGGGAACACCACTAGTTACCCCTCTCCATTCTGAAAATTTACGATTTATTCCTACCCTTTGTTTCCTGTCTTTTAACCAGTTCTCAGTCCATGAAAGGATCTTCCCTCTTATCCCATGACAACTTAATTTACCTAAGAGTCTTTGGTGAGGGACCTTGTCAAAGGCTTTCTGGAAATCTAAGTACACTATGTCTACTGGATCCCCCTTGTCCACATGTTTGTTGGCCCCTTCAAAGAACTCTTTTAGATTAGTAAGACATGATTTCCCTTTACAGAAACCATGTTGACTTTTGCCCAACAAATTATGTTCTTCTATGTGTCTGACAATTTTATTCTTTACTATTGTTTCAATTAATTTGCCCGGTACTGACGTTAGACTTACCAGTCTGTAATTGCCAGGATCGCCTCTTGAGCCCTTTTAAATATTGGCATTACATTAGCTATCTTCCAGTCATTGGGTACAGAAGCTGATTTAAATGATAGGTTACAAACCATAGTTAAAAGTTCCACAATTTCACATTTGAGTTCTTTCAGAACTCTTGGGTGAATGCCATCCGGTCCCGGTGACTTGTTACTGTTAAGTTTATCAATTAATTCCAAAACCTCCTCTAATGGCACTTCAATGTGAAACAAGTCCTCAGATTTGTCACCTACAAAGGACGGGTCAGGTTTGGGAATCTCCCTAACATCCTCAGCCTGAAGACTGAAGCAAAGAATTCATTTAGTTTCTCCGCAATGACTTCATCGTCTTTAAGTGCTCCTTTTGTATCTCGATCGTCCAGGGGCCCCACTGGTTGCTTAGCAGGCTTCCTGCTTCTTATGTACTTAAAAAACATTTTGTTATTACCTTATACACAGCACTGTGAGCTGCAGCTGTATGTGCAGGCCCCAGGGAGGCCCAGGCACCCATGAGGGGATCCCACTGTCGCCGGATGCTTTCCTTGACTGCTTGTCCTTGGGCTAGAGGGGGGGGATGGGAAGCAGACAGCATGGTCCCATGGGCACCTCGGGGCTCCTGTGAGGCATGGCCTACTGTGCAGGCCACACATGGCCTTGCTTCCAGAACATCCCCCCTCCTTTGCCCCGAGGACTGTCAGTCACTGCTCACAGAGGAGGGCACGGCCTCAGGGACAGTGTCTGCAGGGATGGCTGTCTGCCTCTCCCTCTGTGTGTTCTCCATAGCCAGACCAGCCAGGACTAAAGGGCGAGCCACACCACCGCAGCCAGCCTCCAGAGCCCGGGGGTCCTGAAGACGCGCTAGGGTCCAAGAAGACCTCATGTGCCAACATGTCAGTGTCCTACGTGTCCTGGCAGACCTAGGTGCAGAAGGTCCACAAGGACTCTTAGTGGCGGAACCGCGCATGGGACCAGCTCATGAAGCATTGTGACAACATGTGTGCTGTCATATTGCACATGATGGCACACCCGCCTGATGCCACTGCTCCTGGCTTCCACCCTCCTGCCCCCCCTGCTATGCCCAGTCCCACTCCGCCTGCCCCCCCCGCTATGCCTCTGCTCCCTCCCCAGGTGATGCCTATGCCCCCTTCCCAAATAATGCCTGTGCCCCCTCCCCCTGCAAACCCTGCCCCCACTCCAGCCCCCGCTCCTGTCTACCCCTCTGTGGTCCCCGGATCCACCCAACCCCAACTCCAACGAGGTCCCTGCATGCAAGGTAGCACATCTAGCTGCCCCCCATTCCCCTCCCAGCCCTGAGCCCCCTCGCCCTCCAGGTTATGAGCTCCCCCTGCCTACCTTTTCATAATGTTAAATAAATATAGACTTTGTTTTGTGGAAAACCAAGCAGGTGTGTTTATTGAGAGGTCAGGGAAGGGGCGAAGAAAGGGGTTGTGGGGAGGGGGAAGGGGTAGGGAAACAAGCCAGAGGCCCTTATTGGAGGCCCTGGGGAGAGTTCCTGGGGTCCTTAAGAGAACCTCTCCCTCGGGGCCTCCTGGATGCGCACCCCAGCCTGATGGGCGTGGCCAATGGCAGTTGTCCTTGGCTGCTCAAACATTCGTCCCTCAGCACCGGCATCTGCCCCCCACCCCAAGAGGAAGGCCTCCCCCTTCCTCTCCACAATGTTGTGGAGGACACAACATGCCACGATCACCTTGGGGATGTTGTGCTCCCCCACGTCGAGGTGGGTCAGCAGGCACCAGAAATGTGCCTTGAGGCGGCCGAAGGCACACAACCTGAATACTGGCCTGGTTCAGGTGGGCATTGAATTAGTCCCTCCTGGGGTCTAGGTGGCTGGTGTATGGCTTCATCAGCCACAGCATGAGGGGGTAGGCCGTGTCCCTCACGACAGTGCTGTGGACAGTTTTGTGAAAACACTTTGCTCTCTTTGGATTTGAACAACCATCTCTTGCACTTTTCTAGCTTTCTTCGGTAGATATGTTTTTATATGTGGATGCAACATGCCAGTTTAAGTTACATTCTTTGAATACTGCCGCAATTTCCTTGCAGTGTAAGCACACTGTTATCTCTTCCATTTGAGTAAAAAAGTATTTTGAAGTCCACTTTTTGTTAAGTATTCGACATTCAGCATCTACTTTCCTCTTCTTAGATGAACTCATTTTTAAATTCTATCCTTCTACTACAGTGATATGTAATTAAATAAGTCACACAAAAACTGAGAGCTACTCCTTGTTCCCTTGAATAGGATATAATTTCTGAAAGACTCTCACATCACAATCAATTTGGGAGTAGGGAGTGGATGTAACTGGAAACAAAGGAGAAAAGTGAATTGCTTGTCAACATATAACAATGAAATAAATTGCCATTAGGCATTTTATTTACTAGCCAATGTCATGCTATCTATTGACCATTGCTGATTTTGTGGAATGGGTAGTGAGAGAATGTAAAAAAATGCAGTTACCATCTTCTCTTTTTTGATTTTGATCTTGCAATGAGCTCTGTAAGAATGAAGATCTGTCTCTTATTTTCAGTGTTCCCTAGGTGCTTTTGCAGGGTCAGGGGGCCTCAGTTGTTGTTAATTTCTGGCTACAGAAAACAGAGGTTTTTGTTCATATACAAACTTACCAGTGATTATTACTGTGGTCCTCTGCATTTTCAAATACATTCAATTTAAAATAAATTTTAAAAGTTTACCATTCCTGTTATTTTTTAGGAAAGACCCACTCTTGTGGGGCTAGTTCATTTATGTGGTTGATGCTTAGCAATGTCTGAATTGTTTGTCATATGTCAAGACTCCTATATGATTAAGATATTATGTATATTCTTGAATTGTTTGTGCTATTTGAGAAAGAATGGAAAAGAGGAAGAAAAAGAGGAAAGAAGGGAGGATAGAAAGCTGTTTTTGCCAGAAGACAAAGTTATTTGAATGACCTTCACATGTTTTATCCCCCCTCTTAAGTACTATTCTTTCAGAAATAACTGTACCACAGCTGTTTCTGACTCATATAATAGAAAAGCCCAAAGGAGGAAGAAAAATGCTGGTGTCACTAATGCAGCATTTTCCAGTGAATGCTTGATCATTTTAGTTTTGCACCCTCCCCACACCAAGATCATTAGAGCACACATCACTTTCATGAAAAGGCACAGGGCACTGAAAATCAATACTTAGTCCTGCCATGAGTGCAGGGGACTAAACTAGGTGACTTTGAGGCCTCTTCCAGACCTATGATTCCATTAAATGGTATCAAATTGCCCATTTTTCCTCACACCCACACTAAGTATATTTAGTTAGGTTTTATGAGTTATAAAAGATTCCCACACTTGACTATAAAAATGGCATCTAGATATTTTTTACCAAAGCCAGTTGTAAAAGGGTAGGTTATTGGGCATTTAAAGCTACTTTTTGAAGGAAGCTGCTAAAATTTCCAATGATTAACTATGTTTTTTAAACTTCTTGAAACACAGGAACACTTCAGAACACAAATTGTTTTTTTTTTCCAATTCAAATATTTATTTAGTGAAATGAATTGTATGTGTATGTGCTTTATTAATTCATTAAAAGACACTCACCAAGTAAAACCACTAACCAGCCCAAACCAGAGTTATTGTGCTGTGCTCCTGGGAAAGATGGTGCTGAGGAAAGCTCCAGAATCCAGCAAGAGGAATGGGTGGGACCTGGGGCAGAAGAGGCGGGGTTGAGAGCTACCGTACCGGAAGCATTGCTTGGCCTAGTGTCCCTGCCCTCTGACTTCTGGCCAATGGAAGGGACCTGGAGCAGAGGGGAGGGTCCTGGGGGCTAGCCTCCTCCCAGAGTTGTCAGGGGTAGAGGCTTAGATTTCATATAACAGGGCTGGCAGCTCCTGGCCCCCACTGTTAACCTGTTGTCTGGCAGCCCCCTAGCAGGCGCAAGCCCTTTGAACAGAAGCAGTTGAAAGAGCTGCTCCCAGGCAGCTCCCAGGCAATGGGCCAATGGGGCAGAGCTGTGAGCTCTTTTCAATTGCTTCTGTTCGAAGGACTTGTGCCTGCCAGGTGGCTGCAAGGCAATGCAGCTGCCCAGCAGGTGTGAGCCCTTTAAACAGAAGCAGTTGAAAGGGCACATGTCATTGGCTCCCTGCAATGCGCTAAAGGCGCGGGGAACTGCAAGCCCTTTTAAGTGTTTCTTTTTAAAGGGTCCGTACCCCTCTCCGTCTCCCAGGCAACGCTCTACGAGATGGGGCCTGAAAGTGCCTGGTGGGCTGGATCCAGCCCTCTGAGAGGCTTTTGCTTGCCCATGGCAATAGGTGCTGTCTGACCGGAAGTGGGACACGTCTACGATGTCCTAGAAAGCCTCATTTGCATACCCTTAGCACCTCCAATTCAGCCACCTTGGCCTCCAAATTCCATACACAGTCTCTGAGCCAGGAGCATCTTGCACTGAATGCACACATACGCCACCTGTCCATGATTACATTGGGTGCAATAAACAGGATAACCCCTACTCTGCTGCTGGATTTCTGCCTGCATTCTCTCCTACTGATAATTAGATCCTTGATAGGGTTTTTATTTAAACCAGGTAGTCTGTGGTTTAGTTTAGTTGAAAAGAAGTTTTAAAGAATGCCAAGTGTATCTAGCCCCCTTCAAACTCCCCCTCTAGATACCCTCATGACACTCCCGTTAGCTGCTCCTCTGCCAGTTCCCTGGTCACTTAGGAGCAGACTTGACATAGCCCGTGCCTTCCTAATAGCCCTGCCCCCTCATTAAGGCTTGATAAGTGAACAAAGGGTTAGGTTTCAAAGCCTCGTTAAGAAGCTCACAGCTTCCAACTGCTAGCCCAGCAGTAAGCAATAATTTTTGCAGGGGGACCACTTAATGAATTTTGGTACATGGCTGTGGGCCACATCTACCCTGGAAGGGGCAGGGCCTGATGTGGAAGGGGCAGGGCAGGGGACGAGTCTCCCCCCAGAGTTGTCTGGGGCGAGAAGCTTTGGATTAAAAAACACAGCCCGGGGTTCCTGTGGCTATGTTGCTTACCATGAGCTGTAAGCAACAAGCCATTGAAACATGATTCTACTACCTGGAAATTCGGTGGCATGGATATAAATAAAAAGCGGCCAGATGCAGTCTGTGGGCTGGATCAAAGTGTTAGGTGGGCTGCATCTGGCTCCTGGGTCGCATCTTGCCTAGCCCTGTACTAGCCTCAACACATAATCCTTCAAACAAACAGCTCAGCACATGGACCTCCAAACAAACAAACACAAGCTCAGCACACAGTATCTTTTAGGCAACCAGCAAGTACCCCCGAACACAATCACACACACTACAGACAATCACTTACCCCAAGGGTCCCGTAATCACTCCTCCTGAGGAACTATCCACAATGACACCAAGATCTCTTTTGTGAATGGTAGTAGATTCCATCATTTTGTAGATATAGTTGGGATTGTGCTTTCCAATGTGCATTACTTTGCATTTATTAATATTGAATTTCATTTGTCATTTTGCTGCCCAGTCACCCATGTTTCCGAGGGCCCTTTTTAATTCTTCACAGTAACATAACATAAGAACATAAGAATGGCCGTACTGGGTCATACCAAAGGTCCATCTAGCCCAGTATCCTGTCTGCCGACTGTGGCCAGCGCCAAGTGCCCCAGAGGGGGTGGGCCAAAGACAATGATCAAGCGATTTGTCTCGTGCCATCCATCTCCAGCCTCTGACAGAGGCCAGGGACACCATTTCTATCCCCTGGCTAATAGCCTTTTATAGACCTAACCTCCATTAATTTATCTAGCTTCTCTTTAAACTCTGTTATAGTTCTAGCCTTCACAGCCTCCTCTGGCAAGGAATTCCACAGGTTGAATATGTGCTGTTTGAAGAAGAACTTTCACTTATTAGTTTTAAACCTGCTACCCATTAATTTCATTTTGGTGTCCTTTAGTCCTTATATTATGGGAACTAATGAATAACTTTTCTTTATTCACCCTCTCCACACCATTCATGATTTTATATACCTTTATCATATCCCCCCTCAGTCTCCTCTTTTCTAAACTGAAAAGTCCCAGTCGCTTTAACCTCTCCTCATATGGGACCCATTCCAAACCCCTAATCATTTTAGTTGCCCTTTTCTGAACCCTTTCCAAGGCCAAAATATCTTTTTTGAGGTGAGGAGACCACATCTGTACACAGTACTCAAGATGTGGGCGTACCATAGTTTTATACAGGGGCAGTAAGATATTCTGGGTCTTATTTTCTATCCCTTTCTTAATAATTCCTAACATTCTATTTGCCTTTTTGACCGCCGCAGCACAGTGTGTGGATGTTTTCAGAGAACTATCCACGATAACTCCAAGATCTCTTTCCTGATTTGTGGTAGCCAAATTAGCCCCCATCATACTATATGTATACTTGGGGTTATTTTTTCCAATGTGCATTACTTTACACTTATCCACATTAAATTTAATTTGCCATTTTGTTGCCCAATCACTTAGTTTTGTGAGATCTTTTTTAAGTTCTTCACAGTCTCCTTCTGTCTTGATGATCTTGAACAGTTTACTACCTCACTGCTTGCCCCTTTCTCCGGACCATTTATGAATAAGTTGAATAGGATTGGTCCTAGGACTGACCCTTGGGGGACTCCACTAGTTACCCCTCTCCATTCTGAAAATTTACCATTTATTCCTACCCTTTGTTTCCTGTCTTTTAACCAGTTCTCAATCCAAGAAAGGACCTTCCCTCTTATCCCATGGCCATGTAATTTACACAAGAGCCTTTGGTGAGGGACTTTGTCAAAGGCTTTCTGAAAATCTAAGTATACTATATTTACTGGATCTCCCTTGTCCACATGTTTGTTAACCCCTCGAAAGAACTCTAATAGATTAGTAAGACATGATTTCCCTTTACAGAAACCATGTTGACTTTTGCCCAACAAATTATGTTCTTCTACGTGCCTAACAATTTTATTCTTAACTATTGTTTCGACTGATTTGCCCGGTACCGATGTTAGATGTCTGTAATTGCCAGGATCACCTCTAGAGCCCTTTTTAAATATTGGTGTCACGTTAGCTATCTTCCAGTCAGTAGGTACGGAAGCCAATTTAAAGGATAGATTACAAACCACAGTTAACAGTTCTGCAATTTCCCATTTGAGTTCTTTTAGAACCCTTGGATGAATGCCATCCGGTCCTGGTGATTTGTTAACGTTAAGTTTTTCTATTTGTTCCAAAACCTCCTCTAATGACACTTCAATCCAGGACAGTTCCTCAGATTCATCTCCCACAAAGGATGGTGCAGGTTTGGGAATCTCCCCCAACATCCTCAGCTGTGAAGACTGAAGCAAAGAAATCATTTAGTTTCTCCGCAATGGCTTTATCATCCTTGGTTGCTCCTTTTGTATCTCGATCGTCTAGGGGACCCACTGGTTTTTCAGCAGGCTTCCTGCTTCTAATGTACTTAAAAAACATTTTGCTATTGTTTTTTGAGATTTTGGCTAGCTGTTCCTCAAAATCTTTTTTTGCTTTTCTTATTACATTTTTACACTTAATTTGAGAGTGTTTATGTTCCTTTCTATTTATCTCACTGGGTTTGGACTTCCATTTCTTGAAAGATGCCTTTTTGTCCCTCACTGCTTCTTTCACATGGTGGTTAAGCCACGGTGACTCTTTTTTAGGTCTCTTACTATGTTTTTTAATTTGGGGTATACATTTAAGTTGGGCCTCTATTATGGTGTCTTTAAAAAGTTTCCATGCAGCTTGCAGGGATTTGGCTCTAGTCACTGTGCCTTTTAATTTCTGTTTAACTAACCTCCTCATTTTTGTGTAATTCCCCTTTTTGAAATTAAATGCCAGAGTTCTGGACTGCTGAGTTATTCTTCCCACCACAGGAATGTTAAATGTTATTATATTATGGTCACTATTCCCAAGCGGTCCTGTAATAGTTACCTCCTGGACCTGATCCTGCGCTCCACTCAGGACTAAATCGAGAATTGTCTCTCCCCTTGTGGGTTCCTGTATCAGCTGCTCCAAGAAGCAGTCATTTAAGCCATTGAGAAATTTCATCTCTGCATCTCTTCCTGAGGTGACATGTACCCAGTCAATATGGGGATAATTAAAATCCCCCATTATTATAGAGTTTTTTATTTTGGTAGCCTCTCTAATCTACCTTAGCATTTCAATGTCACTCTCACTGTCTGGTCAGGTGGTTGATAATATATCCCTACTGCTATATTCTTATTAATGGAGCATGGTATTACTATCCATAGCGATTCTGTTGAACATGTTGATTCATTTAAGATTTTTATTTAATTTGATTCTACGTTATCTTTCACATATCGTGTTACTCCGCCACCTACACGGCCTGTTCTATCCTTCCGATATATATTATATCCCGGTATGATTGTGTCCCACAGATTTTCCTCATTCTACCAGGTTTCAGTGATGCCTATTATGTCAATCTCCTCCTTTAATACAAGGTACTCTAGTTCACCCATCTGATTAGTCAAACTTCTAGCATTTGTGTAGAAGCACTTTAAAAAGTTGCCACTGTTTATTTGTCTGCCCTTTCCTGATGTATTAGATTCCTTTGTATGTGGTTGTTTGTCTGCTCTGGCCCATGGTTTGTCCTCTCCCCTCCTCTCTTTCTGACTACAGCCTAGAGAATCTCTATCAATGGATTCTCCTCTAAGAGAAGTCTCCATCCAATTTACGTGCTTCTCCGCACCAATCAGCTTTCTCCCGTCTCCTAGTTTAAAAACTGCTCTACGGCCTTTTTAATGTTCAGTGCCAGCAGTCTGGTTCCACCCTGGTTTAGGTGGAGCCCATCGTTCCTGTATAGGTTCCCCCTCTTCCAAAAGCGTCCCCAGTTCCTAATAAATCTAAACCCTATACCATCGTCTCATCCACGCATTGGGACTCTGAAGCTCTGCCTGCCTACCTGGCCCTGCGCGCGGAACTGGAAGCATTTCTGGGAATGCTACCATAGAGATCCTGGATCTCAGTTTCTTTCCTAGCAACCTAAATTTGGCCTCCAGGACGTCTCTCCTACCCTTTCTTACGTCACTGGTACCTACATGTACCACGACCACCGGCTCCTCCCCAGCACTACACATAAGCCTATCTAGATGCCTCGAGAGATCCGCAACCTTCGCACCAGGCAGGCAAGTCACCATACGGTTCTCCCGGTCATCACAAACCCAACTATCTATGTTTCTAATGATCGAATCACCCACTACTAACACCTGCCTCTTCCTAACAACTGGCGTTCCCTCCCCCTCAGAGGTATCCCTCGTGCGAGAGGATACCACAACATCCTCTGGAAGGAGGGTCCCAACTATGGGATGGTTTCCTTCTGTTCCCATTGAATGCTCTGCTCCCCTGAGCCTTTCATCCTCCTTAAGAGCACTGGGGCTCTCAGACTGGAGGTGGGACAGTACTACAGTGTACCGGAAAGTCTCATCAAGTACAGTCTGCTTTGTACTTAACTATCTCAAGTAATTTTGTATTTTGTGACAATTTTGCTTCCTCACTGTTTACCCATTTTCCAGCTCGTTTATGAATACATTGAATAAGAATTGTCCCAGAATGCACTGCAGAGGGACATCACTATTTACCTCTCTCCATTGTAAGAACTTACCATTTATTCCTACCCTTTGTTTCCTGTACTGATCCGTGAGAGGACCTTCCCTCTTATCCCATGACTGGTTACTTTGCTTAAGAGTCTTTGGTGAGAGACCTTTTCTAGTGCTTTCTGAGTCCAAGTACACTATATCCCTTGGCTCACCCTTGTCTGCATGTTTGTTGACCCCCTCAAAGAATTCTAATAGATTGGTGAGCTTTAGAAAAGCTGTGTTGGCACATCCCCCAATAAATCATGTTCATCTATGTGTGTGATAATTCTGTTCTTGTTTTAACCAATATTCCTGGTCCTGACGTTAGGCTTACCAGCCTATAGTTGTCACGATAGCTTCTGAAGCCTTTTTTAGAATTGGTGTCACCTTGTCTATTCTTGATTCATCTAATACAGAAGCAGATTTGGGTGATAGGTTACATATGATAGTAATTCTGCAGTTTCATAGTGGAATTTCTTCAGAACTCTTGGGTGAATGCCATCTGGTCCTGGAGACTTATTACTGTTTAATATATCAGTTTATTGTAAAACGTTCTCTACTGATACCTCAATCTGGGAAAGTTCCTCAGATTTGTTACCTGGAAAGAATGACTCGTGTGGGAATCTTCCTCACATCCTAAGCCATGAAGAGCAATGCAAATAATTCATTTAGCTTCCTTGGAAAGGTCTACCTTCAGTACCTGTAGCACCTTGGTCATCCAGAGGCCCCACTGATTGTTTGGCAGCTTTCCTGCTTCTGACATACTTACTTTTTTGCTGTTAGTTTTGACTCTTTTGCTAGTTGTTCTTCAGATTCTCTTTTGATTTTCTTAATTATATTTTTATGCTTGATTTGCCAGAGTTTATGCTACTTCTATTTTCCTCAGTAAGAATCAACTTCAAATTTTTAAAGGATGCCTGTTTGTCTCTCTCCACTTTTTTACTTTGTTTAGCCATAATGGTACTTGGTTTTGGTCCTCTTACTATGGGCTGGTTTTTTTAAATTGGTATACATTTATTGTGAACCTCTGTTTTCATGTAGCTTGTATTTTCATGTAGCTTGCAGGCATTTCAGTTTCATGACTATACCTTCTAATTTCCATTTAACAAGCTTCCTCATTTTTGTGTAGTTACCCTTTCTGAAGCTAAATGCCACTATGGTGGGCTTCATTGGTATTCCTTCCCCCAGAATATTAAATTTAATTATGATATGGTTAATTCTATAAAGCTGTTCAATTCTGTTCACCTCTTGAACCAAATCCTATGCTTTACTGAGGTCTAAATAAAAAAAAATAGCTCTCTCCTTGTCGGTTCCATGACTAGGTGCTCTAACAAGCAGTCATTTATAGTTCTAGAATGGTATGGGCAAGAGGCTGCCAGCAGGCCGAATCCAGCCCACCAAGCTACCAAATATGGCCTGCAGCCACTGTTGTGGATGGCTGGGGAGGGAGGAGGAAGGCTTTTCATGCTGTTCCTGCCCCCCAGCAAAATCTCTTAGCTCCCTTTGGCCAATCTCCTTGTGGAATGAGGAGTAACGGTAGTTCGAATTAGGATCTTTAATTTGAATTACCTAGTCCGTGCTGCGTGTAGCCGCGGGCACGGAGTTCGGACTAAGGGGGATTTAAAAATGGCGGCGCCCGGGAACATGCAAATGAAGCCCGGGATATTTAAATCCCGGGCTTCATTTGCAACTCCGCTTGCCCTCATTACCCTACCTAGCTCGAACTAATGATCTAGTGTAGCCGTACCCTCAGTTTCCAGACAATAGGAACTAAGAATTTTTGCTGGGAGCAGGGGCAGTGTAGGAAGCCTTCTCCCTTCTTCCTTGACCTCTCTCCCTCCCTTTCCCTATCACGTCCTAAGTGGAGGTACATGGAGCACCTTTCAGCAGACAGTCTGCCTCAAGTTTCTGCTGGTAAGTGCCTCCCAACCGTAGCCTGCTTTTAGCACTCCAGCCCCTCCCTTGCCCACTGCTCTGCCCCCCCCACACACACATACCCAAACCCTCTCACCCCTCCTGCACCTCCCAAATCTGCACCCCAGTCTCCTGCCCCAAATCACAATCCCCTCCCAGCCTAGGTCACATCCCAAAATCCTGCATCCCAGTCTTCTTCCCTAGGTCACAACTGCCTCCTTCACCCAAACTCCCTCCCAGACCCCATTCTCCCTTCTGCACCTCAGTCCCTTACCCCAAGCTCCCTTCTGCACTCAGCCTCTATCCCAGACCCTGGAATTCCTCCATTAATATCCTGGAAGAGTGCAGCCCTCGACCACTTTCCAAAATTTTGGAGTGGCTCCCATCAAAAATTATTGCCTGCCCCATTCTAGAATGTATCTCTGCATCCTCTCCTGAAGTGAGATGTGCCCAATCAATATGGAGAATAGTTGCAATCTTTCATTATTAATGAGTTTTCTGTTTTTCTATTAATAGAATCTCCTGGAGCATTTCATAGTATCCACCATTTTCCTGGTTAGGGGGTCAGTAGTATATTCTTACTGCTGTATTCCTATTATTCAAGCTTGGCATTTTTATCCATAGATTCTAGGGTATAGTTGGATGTTTACTGTATTTGCCTTTATGCTTTCTTTCACATATAGTGCCACTCTCCAACCAGCATGACCTATTCTGTCATTCCTACATAATTTGCACCCTGGGATTATCATGTCACATTGATTATCATCATTCCATCATATTTCTGTTATGCCCATTTTATCAATATCCTCATTTAATATCAGGCACTCAAGTTCACTTATCTTAATAATAGACATCTAGCATTTGTAAGTAAGCACTTGTAAAATTTGTCAATCTTTAGCTGTCTACCATTATGTGAGGTAATTGTATGGGAGTCTTTTTCATTTCATTGCTTTTGTTCAATCCCTACCTGTGCTTTATCCTCTCTGACTTTTGGGGAAATTGAGAATCCTCATTAATAGATGAGGGGATGTCTCTGTCCAAACCATGTGTTCCTCTACACCTGTCTGCTTTCTCTGGCTTTCCCCATCCACAACATATCAGAGTCTATCTTGACTGATTCTGGCATCAATTCTCTCATGGACAGTAAATTAATTGTGATTTTGAATGCATACCAGTGGGGAGAGGGAATGGTTCCTAAATGTGGGGCTTCAGAAATGTTATGTAGAAAACTAGGGGTGTGTCTAGACTACATGGCTCCGTCGACAGAGCTATGTAGATGAGTGTACTCAGCAAAGGGAAATGAAGCGGCGATGTAGTCTAGACACACCCTAGGTGTGCTCAGTGAGAATGAGGCAAGTCTGGTTCAAAAGTGACAAGGTTAATTTGCTGGCAAACTTGGTAGGGGCTAAGGAGCTGGTAATCAATTTATGAGGTGGCCTGTTCAGTGGTTGTGGGTAGCTCTGCAGGTGGAACTCATAGTTTTTTCTCAGTGGTGATTCTTGTGATGAGGATATCTAAGAAATAGATTTGATTCTGAAACGGTCTGGAGGGTAGATCCTCAGTAGGTGTAAATTGGCATAGCTCTACTGCTGATCCACCGGTGATGTGTCCACGAGCACCATTTTGGGAGAGTCCAAACCAAACAATCAGGGCAGGAATAGATAAATGCTTGCCTTATATGCTGAAATATTTACTACTGTCATGTCTATAGCACTGAAGACCTCACAACACATTTTGTAAGACTAGGGCTTTGCTCCAGAGTCTTTTGCTATATTTCACATATTTAGGTGTTTATTATGCCTTTTTCATTTTCTCTTCAGTATGGCTTTATTTAGGTAGCAAATGACTGCTGTACATACATAATTTATAAGTGCTTTGAGATCATCTGACATCATATAAATATCACAGCTAATGAAGTTGTAACCCCACCTATTGGCTAGCCCAGTGTGAGGTTATTCAGCATAGGGGAAGCCTTGTGACTTCTTATACTACTGTGAGAGGCTGGGCCTGAGGTTGCTTGGTGTGCGCTGTGTTGTGTATTGTGTATGTGTGAGTGCACCTCAGACCAGACCCATTCAGACAAATCACCAGGAACAGACTTTATTCTGTAAAAAATATAGAACAGGAAAACAGTTCAGCGGCCCCTTCTCTCAGCATGCAGACTGTGTGCTGCTTCTAGCACAGTCCTTGCTGAGACCCTGCTGGGGGCAGAGGGCACATCCTGGCAGGAACCAGGAAGTTCTCCCAACGTGCCACAGTTTGTAGTCCACAACTTGTAGTTCCCAGGGCTGCTGCTGAAACACACTGGACCTTGGGCTACAAAGTAAATGGTCATCTAAGCTTTTGAGGTGTTTGTTTCTTGCACATCTTTTTAAGGTTTTATTGAAAACAAAGAAACACAAAATAAAAGGGTAACAACAACAGGTTTCATATTTGACCAGCTACAATTACAGCAAGAATTGGAAGCCATCCATCATCCTGCTGACATGTATACACACAAGTAAATGTATCTGTCTGACTATTCTTGGGCATAAGATTATTCACAGGTATTTGCAGGATTAGTGATATGTCTCTGGAGTTTTGGGTTAGATTTGTTTTGTGAAGTCTGTTCAAGAAACCCAGCACCGAAGATAAAATGAAACATTTTGGGTTATTTTTCAGGGACTGCATTATGCTCTGCTGCTTGAACAGTGGCACAAGCTTTGTTGCTGGGTTTGCCATCTTTTCAGTTCTTGGTTTCATGGCTTATGAACAAGGGGTGCCCATAGCAGAAGTTGCAGAATCAGGTAAGTTTCCTAAGAAGATTTGATGTGGCTATAAATATGCATGATTGTTGGTGTTCATAAAGTTTGGACATTCACTCTCCATTCCTTAGTCAGGTTGACATTTAACCAAGCTGCCTTGTATATAGTTTAGAAAGATTCTGTTATTTAACAGGTATGCTGCTAATTAAAACGACCGCTGTAAAATGTGCACTAGTATCAATGTAATACTTTCATGGTCACATAACATTTAAATTATCATAGAAAACAGCAAAATCCGGGAAGCTAAGTGGTCAGATCCTCTTGCCACAGAGCTGCTATAATTGAACAGCTGAGAATTCCTTCATCATGGGGAATCTCCAGTGCATTATCTCCACAATCCCCTCTAGCATCTCATCCTATCTACTTCTGTTCCACTCCAGTTGACAAAATATAGATGAGATCATTCTTCACAAACTTAAACTTGTATTTAATCATTCGGATTTCTTGTAAATTAGATAGACCAAAATACACTGAACTGGTTTGTGGGGGGTTTTTGATAAAAGTTTTATCATTGTCAGGGCTGTTCTGCACTCTGTCACTCCGAGTGAAGAAGATAGGGGCCCACAAGAAACCTTAAGTACATTGCCTCTATAGGCTCTGCTTAAAAAAACTCCTCAGAGTCACAGATTCACTGACTTTGGGAGGTGGATGCCACCATCAAGTGATTGAAACCCTGAAAAATGGGAAGAAACACTTGAATTCCTTCCCCGGGGGTTACCCCCAAGCTCTTTTGCCACAAAAGAGCTTAGAAAAAGAAACAAACAAAAACACTACAGAAAACAAACTGTTCTTCTTTGAGTGCTTGCTCATGTCCTTTCCAGTTAGGGTTGTGTGTACCACGTGCACGGATTCCAGAGCTTTAATATCCGTCGGATCAGCCAGAGAGCCCCTGGAGTGGCTCCAGCATATTAGCTGGCCCTCCTCCTCCTCAGTTCCTTCTTACCACCTGTGACGGTAGCTGAAGCGCTCAACTATATAGTTAGTCTATCCCTTAATGTTACACATTTCTCAGTTTTAGTAGTTTAGATAAGTTAGTTGTGTAAATTGTTGTTACAGTTGATTGTTCTTACCGGGGGAAGTTCCCCCACTTATCTCTCCCCTCCTGGGGAGGGGATGCATGGGCTGCATGGCTTTAAAGCTTATGCCCTGCAGTGATCCACATGACTCCTGTCTGAAGTGCCTGGAAGAGGGTCACTGCACTGACAGTTGTCAAATTTGTAAGAGCTTCAAGCCAAGAATGAAGCCGGAGCACGATTCCCACCTAAAGCTCATTCTAATGGAGTCCACCCTTCAACTGGCAGCACCGGAAGCGGCACCACACATACGCAGCATGCCACCTTCCATTAGAGAACCATCCGCAGCACCGAAGCATGCGGCACTGGTGAAGCCCTCGTCATCAAAGTACCAGTCACAATCCCTGTCACTGTCACAAAAGAGTCAGCTATCCCGCCAGTGTGGCCAAAATCTCAGGCACACACACCAGCCCCAGGGCCCGTGCCAGTACCGATACCGATACCGCACCAGCCACCCATACTGGTAATTGCCTTGGGGCCACCTATACCACCAGCACCTGCCCCATCAGATTCCAGGGCCTTGTCTGAATCAGCACCACCTCACACGGCACCACACGCCCTGATACCAACTATGATGGGACTGCCCTACTCCTTGGTACTGCCGGTGCAGAGCCAATACTTGCACCCAATGCTGCCACCAGCACCACCAGTTACGTTACCAGCACCGACCCATAGAGGGAAGCCAACAGAGATGGCCAGGCATACATCATATCATCGCTCTCCGGTACCATTGTCGGCACCGCTCTGGTCGGCCTCGGACTATTCCTCGGAGTCGGATGCTGACTCACTACGCTCCAGGATCTTGTCCTATAGTTGCAGCACCATTCCCGATCTAGGCAGAAGTCTTGACACATGATTCCGGCCTCTCACCAGCCTTAGCCGTCACACTGGCAGCCTCAACACCACTGGCGCTTCCGGACTCCCTGAGTATACCATCAGGACCAGGTGCCTCAGCCATCCAGGCACGCCTCGGTGATGGCTCAGTCCAGGAGCACCCCCTCTGCGACCCCTTTGACCAGGGCACCTGTATCAGAGGCAGGGCACTCATCATATAGGGAGACCATAAGACCAGGACAGGGTGTAGAGTACCAACCTGATGTACCACCAGTCCCACCACCTCAAGCGATTGAACAACAGCTGGTACACCCTCTGCCGAGAGAGTCCTCCTCTTCTTCACCAAACGAGGCACTGGCCAGCCCAGCACCTTCCATGCCTGCTATGGATGCCAGGGCACACCAAGACCTGCTCCACCAGCTGGCGGCAAAGTTGGGGGTGCAGGCGGTCATCTGGCACAGTTGAGCTGACATGTCAAGGGAACTGTAGGTAGGCAGATTAATTCTGCTCAGATACAGTAATTGCTAAAACATTTCTAGCAGCATGTTTTTTCCAGCATGTTCTCTCTTTTATTTAGCTCTTCACATGTGGTTTATTACACAAGAAATGTTAGGCTACGTCTACACTGCAGGCTTCTTGCACAAGAACTGTTTTGGTCTTGCACAAGAGTGTGTCCACACTGCTATTTGCTTTCGCACAAGAGATGTGCTTTTGCGCCAAAGCTTCCATGGCAGTGTGGATGCTCTCTTGCGCAAGAAAGCTCTGATGGCCAGAAACCCCTGTTGCCCGTCCACACTGCCTTCTTGCGGGAGAGGAATAACTCTCCTTCACACTGCCTTCATGGGGAGAGGAATAACTCTTACGCAAGAAGCCCTCTGTTCCGACACTTTACTGTAAATTTACTTGCGCAAGAACACGCATGCAGTGTAGACTCTCCGCAAGTTTTTGCGCAAGAACGGCTGTTCTTGTGTAAGAAGCCTGCAGTGTAGACGTAGCCTTAAAGTATAAACAGCTGCATTTCTTTGCTTCCTTTGCAGGACCAGGACTTGCCTTCATTGCCTACCCAAAAGCTGTCACCATGATGCCTCTTTCTCCACTATGGGCAGCTTTGTTTTTCATGATGCTCATATTCCTTGGATTAGATAGTCAGGTATGAATCAAACACGCTTAAAAGAAATGCTGGGTCAAATTCTCAGCATATATAAGGTCACAAATCTTCTTTTAAGTCACTTGGAGCTATGTCGCTTTGTGCCTGATAAGGATCTAGCCCTGTTTAAAGCCTCTATTTCAAGTTTGATAAAAAATAAGAAGTCTGTACAATATTGCAGATTTCTTCGTATAAATTGTAAGTAATGATTCATCTGAATTTTGCTTTTAATGTTAGCATCAGTAATTCAGTTAGAATTTAGAATTGTTCAAATCCCCTCATTGTAAATCAGTGACAACACAATGGCATGTGTTTCTTTTCCCTGTTTTTTAAGCCAACATGCAAGCAATTTTGACAACTGAGAAGAAGGTACTGAAAGTGAAAGTGCTCATAATATACTTGGGCAGTGGTTGAGGGGCCGGCTGGGGAAGGTAGCCGAAGCTCTGCTCCTTCTGCCCCAAGCCACACCCCTTCCCCGAGACCAGGCCCTTCACAACCTTTCCCTCCACCCCCCGCACCAAGCCCCATCTAACCCCAGTTGAGGACTGCTGCACAGCGTGGCAACAACTTCCCTGGCCACTGGGAAACTGGGCTACTCGTGGTGTGGTCCCAACCTTATCAGGCTGCTGGGAGCCAGGCTGCCATGCAGCATGGCCCCAGGCTCTCCCAGGCAGTTGGGCAGTGTAGGAATTTTAGGAAGGCAATGCCTTCTCTTGCCTATATTACCAGCCACTCACGAGGGTATACCTTCATATTTCAAGATATGGTGGCAAGAACGGTGTAATTAGACACTGCAGTAAAATTAACAGCACAAGCCATTGTTGAAGTCTGTGTAATTGCAGAAAAATTCCACAAGAGTTGCTTAACCAGAGATATTATATGGTAATGAGTATCTCATAGTAACTCTGTATGGGTATGTCTACACTAGTCCCCTAGTTCGAACTAGGGAGGCTAATGAGGGTGACCGAAATTGCAAATGAAGCGCAGGATTTAAATATCCCACGCTTCATTAGCATGTTCCCGGGTGGTCGCCATTTTGGAAATTGACTAGCCCGGAATAACTGCCCGCGTCTACACGCGGCAGTGAAACGGGAGTTTGAAGTAAAGCCCTTAATTCAAATTAGCTGTTAAACCTCATTCCAGGAGGAATAACAGCTAATTCGAGTTAGGGCTTTACTTCGAACTCCCATTTCACTGCCGTGTGTAGACGTGGGCAGTGATTCCGGGCTAGTCAATTTCCAAAATGGTGACCAACCGGGAACATGCTAATGAGGCACGGGATATTTAAATCCCACGCTTCATTTGCAATTTCAGTCGCCCTCATTAGCCTCCCTCATTCGAACTAGGGGGCTAGTGTAGACACACCCTATGTGTGATACATTTCATGAAATAAGTATGTGTATGATCGTACACTTTACAGTAAAGCTGTGGTATTTTGTTTTGTACTGCACTTCAGATTATTAAAATTAATGTTTTATAAGATTTATACTTTTCCAAGAGGCAACTTGAGGTAGCAGAATGCAAAAGGGACTGGAAATTAGGAACTCCTATATTCTGCTATGATCTCTTTCAGTGACACAGTGGCCTGTGCTTCAGTTTATTTCATCTATAAAATGGAAAGAAACATACTAACCTACTTCAGCAGGTTATTGAAGATAGATAACACTTTGATTACAGTTCTGATTATTATTTGTTTAAGTGGCAATGCCTTCGTGTACTAAGTGTGCAATTCCTCGTGTACACGCATCTCAAATTCAGGGCATCATGTGAAGTCCCACTTAAGACCTATTTTAAAGACTTAAACATTGTGCTGGCTGTCTGCTGCACAATGAATTTCACTTGGAGATGACCATAGTGCTTGTTACTTTTCGGAATTTGGCTTTGGACTAGAAATATATAGGTTTTGAATTTTTTACTCTGAAATTTTCATCTTTTCGAACTGGATTTTTCAGTCTCTCTCTTTGATGAGATTATAGGGGGGAACTTGAAGAGTTTTTTAGTAGATCCAATTCCCTAGAGTAGAAGAGACATGTATCTTATTTGAACTTTTCATTTTTGTTCCAGTTTGTGTGTGTTGAAAGCCTAGTGACAGCAGTGGTGGATATGTACCCAAAGATTTTCCGAAGGGGATACAGAAGGGAACTGCTGATTCTTGCTCTTTCAGTTGTGTCATACTTCATTGGCCTAATAATGTTAACAGAGGTAAGATGCCATTTGTTTCATTACAAAGGCACAGCCAGGGAAACAAATTAGCTAATTCTAATTGTGATAGACTCCAGGAATGAGCACTTGACATGGACAAAAATTGCTTTACAATAATGTTGATCAAACAAGTACAAACCATTTAAGAGTCTGTTCTTGACTTTTGTTCAGTTCTTTAAGGCTACGTCTACACTGTAGCAGTTTTTTGGAAGAGGAAATGCAAATAGAGCACTCATTTGCAAATCTTGTGCTCTTATTTGCATATTCTCTTCTGATCCTTTTTGCGGAAGAGGTTTTTGTGATTAAAAGCCCTTTGTAGAGGTTTACAGGATCTTGCGTGAAAGGGATTTTTTCCGACAAATGGCGCCGTCTACACAGGGCTTTTTATTGCAAAAACCTCTTCCGCAAAAAGGATTGGAAAAAGATATGCAAATGAGAGTGTGAGATATGCAAATGAGTGCTCCATTTGCATTTCCTCTTCCGCAAAAAACACACAGTGTAGATGTAGCCTAACTGCACTCTGAACTCAATTAATAGCTTAATCAATGATGCATTGAAGTCCGTCTTATTCAACACCTCCCATCCATCCATAGAAACTGTGATTTCTCCCTGATCACTCTGGGCTGACCCAACCTGACATGAGGGTATTTGATACTGGTGGCCAGGAAAAGCAAGCCATCTTCCTGGGATAAAAATGCGTGATGAATATAACAATGAAAAACTTGAGGAAAAGCCAAAAAGGAAATTGGTGGTAGCTTTAATTTTCCCATCAGTTGATTAATTGGGCTACATGCATCAAGTGAATGAAACTCAATCCAGCAAAATGTTTAAGCACCGGCTTTATTTCAAGTATATGCATACATACTTGTCACAAGTGTTACTATAGCAAATATAGATGGTACAGATATACTCTCTGGTCTAGATAACAGCAATAAATACACATTCAGAAAAGTGGTGGGTTTTTTTACACCTTCTTTGATTCACAGTCTCTGATAGTCAGTTCTTCTACACAGGAAGTCTCACCTGTACACTTTCAGGCTGAGCATTTATCTCCTCCCTAATCCTCTTCCTTCCCAGGGAGGAGTCCCATCTGAGTACATATTAGCATTGCTGACCTGTGCCAGGGTCTATGCCACTAGGTCTTCAATGCTATTACAAACCACTCACAGAAATAGTACCAAGCAATACCTGTGACCCAGAGAAGAAATACAACTGCATGGCTGTGGCTAGATGGTGAGCCCTTTTCTTACCCTTGACTCTCCAACAAGGAACAAGAGGAGAATGATGTGGTGTTCCGGAGGATAAGCTGCAGCCTTTGTACATTTAAGAGCCTTAAGAACCATTCTTTCTAGGTACATTTGTTTCTGTTGATCTAGTGTGTTTCATCTGGCTATATAGATGATGCAAATGGAGGCATTCCAGGAACTAAAGTTATCTTTGAAATGGGAGAAAGTAGATGGTAAGGATTTGCTCTCAGGGTTGTGCTTACACTGCAATCAAAGGTGTGGTTGTAGCTCAGGGAGGCATATTTCATATAAGTTTTCCTCTAGCTAGCCTGACAAATGACAGCAGTAAAGGCATGATAGCACAGGCTTCAGCATAGGGTGTCTGGAAACCTGGGAACAGATGCATTGCTGATCCATGTCACAGGCTGTGCCATCAGGTTTTCCCTGCTATTTTTAGCTCCACTAGCTAGGTTTTAGCTGGAGTGGGTGTGCCTCTGAGCTGCAATCACATCTCCAATTAAAGTGTAGCGATGTCCCTCAGTTCTTCAGCCTATCACCAGTTTGTAGATCTGTTGCTGTGGTTGCTCTCCAATGTATTCAAAGCAGGTATATTAATAAGGTCTTATACTACCACTGGGAATGTTCAAAACACACCAAGGAAAAATATTTGCCCCCTGTCGCTGAATAGAATGGCTATCTTAATTGCTTCCTCTGGCACACTTTTAATCAATCAACTGGAATGGGAGCATTCCCAAAGTGGCTTCTTGGAGCCTTGAGGCTCTATGCAATGGGTTCAAGGGCTCTGTGAGAAAATATTAATGACAGTTGTATAACCCTCTTATTTTGTTACTAATTTTTCTGGTACTTTTCTTGAAAAAAATAATTTATTAAGAAATAAAAATAGAATTCCAAAACTGTCTATTTATTTGGGTACCTATTGAATTAAAAATGACACTATTTTAAGGGCTCTGACAAAATTTCAGGACCTCATAATGGTTCCACGGCTGAAAAAATATGGAAAACCCTGCTCTCTGGTAAAACCATTATTTGATCTTTTCTCATACAATGTGGCTATCATATCTGTATATGTAATAATTAAAAATGCAGTGAAAATACTGAGCACCACGCAGTCAATCAAATCAAATCAATAGCTACCCAAGAGCCATTATGCACATGCAGTCAAGGTTGATGAATATACTATTTGATTTGGAATGTTGCAAGCACGAGGAGAGAGGCCTCAAACACTATGCAGGAATGAGTAGAGAGGAAGTTTGGCTGCCCTGTGCAGCAGGAAGCAGCATGTGGTGCTGTTGTGTTGTATTCTCAGGCAGAGCAGCGGCCTCTCTAAGCATCCGAGGCAGCTAATTTTTTCACCTCTGTGCAGAGAGCAGGCACAAGCCTACGCACATTTTAAATGGGAGATTTGGGCACTGATACTAATTTCACTGCCCAAGAGTGAATTTTACTCTGTTTGCATATGCTGGGACTTGGAGCGAAGCAGGCGCCCCACCCGCCCCCGACAACCTCAAGGAGCTAACCCATTCGGCAAATACCCAACTTGCAGTGGCCATTGCAGTGGCCTGAATTTGTTGATGGAGATTTTCTTTGTTGCTTATGGGGAGGGAATGTCACTATATCCCCTCACATATCTACAGTGATAGATGAGGGTCTGTTACTCAGACAGACAGAAATCTGAGCTAATCTGCACAGGAGGAAATAGAAATGAAGTTCTCCAACATCTGTGGAATTTGGAAGGAATGTTTTCTCTTGGTTTTCTGTTGTCTATTTTATCTGGCCCTATAAATTCTTTTAAGACAGATATTTTTAAAGATTAAAAATAGATTTCTTTCAAAATCTATATTAGCTGACTAATGAATGTCTGCACAGCGCTTTGCACTTGAGAGTGCCCACAAAAGTGGTAAGTAACTTTTATCACTGCTAAATGGAATGACCTAGTCTGAAAGATCTTTAAGCCACAAAACTATGCCATACCCTACAGCAGTCCCATAAACCCATTCTACTAGAGTCTGTACTTTTGATCTGATGATACTGAGGACACCGATGTTTAGAGTTCTGCATGGATACAAAAAGTATAACCCCAGATTTGCATGGCCCTATGTGTCACCTCCACACAGATGTGTGTATCTCCTGTCTGGAAGAATGCTAGCCATTTGCACACACTAGCATAACTAGGGACAGCTGCTAGTGAGCCTGGTGCCCACCTTAGTGAGCAGGGTTGGAGGCAGTTGAAGGAGTGGCCCAGGCTGGGTGCTAGCTTCAGTGAGCGATGGTCCAGCATGCTGCTGCTTTTGTTGATGTGGTTCCTGGCCCAGTCACTGGCCATAGTCCTGCTGATGTTGTTCATTTTTTGCTGGAGCCCTGCAGCATATTAATTTTGTATCTGTACAAGTCTTTACAAATGCTACCTGAATTTTAAGAAAAGGAGTAAATGTCTTGATTATATGATCTAACATAGAATTAGTTTAATAGAATATCTAATATAGGAATATTATCTCACAGGGATTATATCTTAAGGGCTGTCCATTTAAATGAACAGAACATCAGAACATGACAATTAGGTCCATGTGACAGGACAAGCACATTACTGAATGTTTCTGTTCATAACTCTACAGTAAATCTGTTAATATTGTAGTCATTTAAGTAGTCATTATTAGGCATCAAAGCCAAAAATGAATCAGGACATCAACTTCCCTTAATGCTGTTGTTTCAGTCATGCTGGCTACAGACATACAAGACAGAATTGCATCAAGCTAAATATATTTCTTTAAATGAAATGTTAGCTTCTGGAGATAGGCAGGAAAGCTATCCATTTTCCAAAACCATGGATTTCCTGCATCTGCGTACCTATTTGTATAATCTACCTTTTCCATTGTGTTTTTTACTTTTCTGCCTCTCTTTGGTAATAGGGAAAGGATATCTGGGAACAGCACTCTACAGGAAAACCCAGCTAAGCTCTAGGTGGCTTCTGGTCCCACTGTGAAATAATGCACTTCTTCTACTCTATAGCTATGTGACAGACATGCCTTAAACTGGGTGGGGTAGAAAATCAGCAGCAGAAGCTTCCCTTGCAGACTCTCGTGGCCCCGCTGTCCCTGACTACTCGGTGCTCCAGGCTAATGAGGCATGGTTGCTAAGAACCATGGAGCATTTTGTCTAGCTGTAGCAATGTGGCAGGAAGCCTTAGGCAGCTACAGAGTGGAAGTTCAGCAGCAGTACCTAGCATTTTGGAAACACAAGCCAGAGGCCTTTGACTGATTTTTTTTCTGCTCTGACTGGAGTGAAATATGGCATCCACGAATGTTTCCAAGAAGGTGGCAAGTCAGAAGCAAAGGAAAACCATAGAGTGGGCTCCCCACCACCACCTCCTTTTTCAGTATCTTGTGGCCCTGCCCCCAAATGGTTCTGTCAACTTTCCAGTCTCTGAGGTTAGCTGTGGCTCCTATAGACTCAGACACCAAGCTAATCATTTAAAAACAAGCAAACAAAATTGCTCAGATGACTATGCTTCCCCATCTTTGGTACCAGTTCCCATGAACTCAGGGCTTCCTGATGGTTCCAAGCACAGATCCTATTCTCTTTGCTCTTTTAAAGCTTGCATTATTGCCTGAGCAGAGGGGCTTCAAGAATGAATGCTCATGCCCATATCATTTCCAGACCTTGCTGATAAAGAGATGTTATTGATCTATAGGAAAGCCTATCACCACGTGCCAATTTGCTTCTGACACATTTCTCAATATTGTGGAACAGTTACCTATTCCAGGCAATGTCCTTGTATTTTTTTTCTTATTCCTTGCTTTCTTACAAATCTGATGATATTGCCAATGCCAGATTGGGACAGGAAAGTAATGGGTGACTTGCTAATAGCCCACTTGTATAAGATATTGTCTGTATATACTAAACAGACCTTTCAGTTGCTTGACTCCCTTGGATTCATCTCATTTTTGAGAGAAATCCTTCATGCTCTCTCAGGATCTGGGCCATCTTTGGGCATTCTACTTGCCCATAGATTTCACAATTCATATTTTTTTGGAGCACCATTTTTTTTCTCCACAGGCTTTCATACTTTGTATGATAGTGACTGGTTGTGAAAACTATTCCGCAGTGGTGATGCACTTCTGTACTTTACCTATTATCTTGATTTATTAGTGTATTTTCCAGAATCGGAGCACTCCTGAGGAACCTCAGATAGAGCCCATCCATTTCTAGTCAAATGGTTGCCTGAGGAAGCTCATGACTGCAACTTACCAGAGCTGTAAGCTGTTAAAAATGTCATTCTCTTTCTGTTCTTTAAGAGTCCCTTTGGATTTGGCTGCCAGCTTCATGAAAAGCTGTGATTGGACTTCCATAACATACTGGCACCTCCATGTTACAAGAAAGTCTCAAGTTAAAACTCCTGAATTAAGCAAGCAAAAATTATCTTACTGCTGGAACAGGAAGTTTTGTTGATCATTTATTGTTTATATGGAAGGACTACAGTGGTACCTACTGCATAAGGGGTGCTTTCCAAGCCCACATCAGGGAGAGTCTCTGTTGCCAGGAGCTCACAGTATAAGGCATTTGAGATGCTATGTTCTCAAGCAATTAGGAGTAATGCAGTGGGCCAGGCACCCATTGTCTCTCTAATGCCTACTGATGTCAGTTCAGTGTCACTGAATCTCCTAGTTCTTGAAAAATGTCTATGCCAGGATCCTTTCAAACTCCTGACCTACAGGTGGTTTTGCCTTTTAGAGGCTGACTAATGAACAGAACTTATGGATTTCCTGCTCAAATCTAGAAACAGTCCAGAAAGCTGGGCATTTCAGAGGATTCTGAGAACTTGATTGTAATGGTGTTCCTGATAGGACAGGAAACCCACTTTGTCTGACAACTTGGATGTGTTGCAGTTTCTTCTAACTCAAAAGGAGTGGGTCTTGAATTCAAGCCTCCTGAAGGTCCATCTCTATGTTAGAGGCCTAAAAGAATATTCTTTCAAAATCTGGGCCTTTGTAGCTTCTGCCATTGGCATAATAAATCCACCTCTGTGAGAGGTAGTAGCTGTGTTGATGGGAGAAGCCCTCCTGGTAACGTAGTACAGGAGGCCCCCAACATGAGACTGCCCAAGTTCCAACCCCCTGCACTTACAACCATTTTTGTAGGTGCAGAAGGGGCTGAAAACCACCAACTTACGTCCTCGGCCCACATTTACGACAGCGCACAGCGCCTATCGTAAATGAGGGCTCAAGTTATGACGCCCCTGACTTGTGACACTTCCCATGAATCGCATCGCAAGTCGGGGGCCTCCTGTACTGTCTGTTGCTTTAACTGCCTCACTCAGAGGTGTGGATTTTTCACAATCTTATGGCAATGGAAATTTGTAGATCTGGCCTCAGTGTTTGCTTTGTCAACCGCTGTAATAGTTTCAGAGGGGTAGCTGTGTTAATCTGTTTCAGCAAAAACAAGGAGTCCAGTGATACTTCAACGACTAATACATTTATTAGAGTATTAGGGCATTATGTGCTAAAAAATGTGTTAGTCTTTAAAGTGCCACCAGACTTCTGGTTGTTTTTCTCCATAATGGTGTAACTCACCAAACAGGAAAGATGCATTAACTCATGTAAAATGCTGAAGGCCCACTGAAATCAAATGAGTCATTTTGAAACATCAAAGAACAAAGAGTTTATTTAATACCCTCCCAGACCACCCATGAAGAGGAGACATGCATGTGGATGCTCCATCAGCTGGAGCTTTAGTGGAAGAGAATAAAAATCCCCAACAGGAAGAAACTGTATTTCTATGCTGCTTGGATTTTGGGAGAGCAAAATTTCTAAGTGTAAGCAAGAGATGCCCAGCTGCTTAGCCAGAGTTAGTCTTAAAGGACATACGGAGCTTGCATATTACAGCAGCTTCTATCACCTTTGGAAATTGAAGGGTATGTCTACACAGCAGGGGTAAAGTCAAATTAAGCTACGCAGCTATGTTAATTGCGTATGTTAAGTCGAAATAGCTTAACGTGGCTTTAGTGCTGTCTAGATAGCTGGAAGGCAAAGGAAGAACACTCTTCCATTGACTTCCCTTACTCCTCATGAAATGAGGGTTCCCATGAGACAGAGTAAGAATTCCTTCAGCTCAATATTATTTTGAAATAAAGGCTTGTAGTGTAGACACGCTCTTTGTTATTTCAGAATAACGTCAGTTATTCCAAAACAATACTGCTGTGTAGATGTACGCTGAGATAGTAAGTAATTTGTATGGCTATGTCTACAATATGTCTACGTCTACACTTCAGGCTTTTTGCGCAAGAATGGCCGTTCTTGTGCAAAAACTTGCGGAGTGTCTATACTGCACATGTGTTCTTGCACAAGTAAATTTACAGTAAAGCATCAGAAGAGAGGGCTTCCTGTGCAAGAGTTATTCCTTTCCCCATGTAGCCTACAAGTTTTCTCGGCAAAAAATATGCTAATGAGGGACTCATTTGCATGAGTCGCGATCTCATTTGCATATTTTCTGCCGATCCGTTTTTGCGCTGGGGTTTTTGCGCAAAAACAAGCAGTGTGGACATTTTCTTTTTGCACAAAAAACCCCTTTTCCCGCAAGATTCTTATGCCCCAAATAAATAACCAGAACTTTAGGACTGGAAATAATCTGAATGTTATTATGATATTTCGTGTAGGGGGACCATCTATCACAGAGGCAAGCTTGCCCAAGTGACAAGATAGACTGGAGTACTCCTATCTATGGCTATGTCTACACTGTATCCTGGAAAAGCTCTACCATGTCCAAGGAACGCGTCTGCTTTTCTGGAAAAAAAAACAAAAAAGCAGATGCAGTTTTTTCAACATCCCTGTAAACTTCATTCTACAAAGAAGAAGCGATGTTCTAAAAGAGGGTTTTTTCCAACATTTGGGCCCAAATTTTGGAAAAGCCTCTTTCAGAAGAAAAGCGGAAAAAGATACACAAATTGCAGTACGCAATTTGTGTATTTTTTCCGACTTTTCCCTGCAGTGTAGAGACAGCCTGTGTCTCCTTGTTAAGGCTCTTACAATGCTTTAGGAATTCACACATTATTTGGTTGATGAAATCTAATTGTAAGAACTCACAACCTATTTAGGTTTGGCCTGCTTCTTAACAGATGGGCTCTTGAGACACGCCAGGCAACTTGACAATTGCAAAAGCCAAGAGAGTTAGTAAGTTTTAGAGTCTTCATCTGGAATCCTTAGGTGTAATTTATTTCCTAGATGAAGTAATTCTTGGGCTTGCACTAGAATTTTCTGTCCTCTAAACATTAGGGTTTTCATTTGAACTAGTTTGTTTATTTGCTTTCCATGTATTCTAAGCCCTACCACAACTAGGAGAATAAGATGCACATGTTTTGTTTTTGAGGCACTGAAATTCTATTCAAAACTAAAACAGAGATGGAGAAATCCCAGGATTCACTCATACTGGGATCTTGCATTGCTGTAAGTCTTCATTTCCTTTTACTGTATAATAAATAAATAAGTTGATAAATGAAGTATTCTGCATGGACATGACCAATCTTTTTTAATGCTTCTTAATTAGAATTCATAGTTTATCTTCTTGTGAAGTTGGCTAGAGAATTAGACAGGCACTCCAGTCTCTGAACAACTTCAGTGGCTAGCAAAACCTTGTAAGGTACCAAGCAGTGCTGAATGAATAGGAGCCAAACTGGAAAATAAATTGTTTCAAACAGAAATTGATTTTTAATTTTTGTGTGGAAATTAATCTCTTTCCCAAAATTCATTTTGAATGGATGGAAGCTTTATTCAATGCAATTTTCTTGTTCAAGTTTTTTGTGTCAGTTTAGTTATTTTGAGTGTCTTCCCTGGGTGTGTATATTTAATTGGAAAATTTCAAAATGGAATGGTATTTCAAAACAAAAAAGTAAACCCAAAACATTTTAGCCTGGCCAAAATTAAATGTTTCCACTTCGCTGAATTCAGCCCAAATTCACAAATGATTTCAGAGCCTCAAAAATGTATTTTCCAGCAAAAATATATTTCTCAAAAATAGTCTCCCAGTAGTACTAGAGAGAGAGGCTTACAAAAAACAAATGAGACTTTGTTCTGGGAGGGTGAGGAGGAGTAGCTCAGTTGTCAGGGATCACAGAGCACAAAATGACCATTTCAGAGATGGAAAAATTACAGGGAGGCCAGTCATTTTTTCTTTGTTGTGCCATGTTAGGTTGGCACAGTTGTACTGCATCCTTCAGCTAATCAGGGAGGAGCACTTAAAGGCATATTATGCATGGCTTGCATGCAATGTTTAATTTGTAATGAAAGAGGTGCCAGGTTTCAAGCAATTAGGTGCCAGGACTCAAACTTTTTTTTTTAACTTTCATAACTGATGTGGCAAACCCAGAGTTGCAGGGGCTATGAACTGCCAGGCCTAGAGGTGCTGGAGTTCAACGCTGGCAAGCCCTGGTGCAAATTAAGCACTGTGTGCCTACCACAAAAGCCCTGGAAAAAACTGACTTCTATTGGTTTGTGCTTTGTAGATGCCAAATGAAATTTTTGCTGAACTAGGACATTATTTGTCCAGAATCACACTCTATTTTTAGAATGGCCAGTTTATTTAGGGAGCCCTATTTAAAAACCATTAGAAAAACAGCTTTTTATTTGACAAGGAAAGAAATTAAACAAAAGCCTATCAGGAAGTCACCGATAATTAATTTTTCTTTGTTACATGATAAAGACCTCATGATACAATGAGCAAAGCACATAAAAGACCTTGAGCTAAATGCAAACGTTGTATTTAAAAATCAGGGTGCACCTGATTTTATGAAACCTTGTTCCATCGGAGTAATTCTAATAGTTACTTTTTGTTCTGCGAGTTTCCTCAGCATTTAGCTAATGCTTTTTACATACTAGTGTAACAGACATTTGAAGACATCTGCATATTTATGTTCAGTTCTTAGGAAATCGTAAGCATTTTCAGACATTTAAATCTTGGTACTGTAATGACGAAGTTGAAAATAGGATGGAATTGGAAGAACCATTCAGAAACGAATCAAATGTTGTGCTCCTTTCTCCTAAGTTCAGCTACAACTCCACATATAATTTTCATAGATGTACTTCTTGTCTCCATTCCCTCCCCCATCCCCCAAGACATTTATTATCTTAATGCAAATGTGCCATATTTAACAGGCCATGGGAAAGGAGGAAAGAGTTTTCCCAATAACAAATCACTGACAAATGATCATACCTTCTTACTGAATGAGAAGGACTGTACAGTTCAGATCATATCTGTGCTGTGAAATAGCCCATCAAACCTCTGCAGTCTATTTTGTTTTCCTTTTTCTGTCTTGTTTTAAGGGCGGAATGTACGTTTTCCAGCTGTTTGATTCCTATGCGGCCAGTGGAATGTGCCTTCTTTTTGTGGCGATATTTGAATGCATCTGCATAGGCTGGGTTTATGGTGAGTTACTAAAGACTGCTACATTATTGTATGTTTGTGAACATCATTTACTTATTCATTGCCTTAGCTTTGGGATGAGATTCAAAGTGTTATAGTGATACACAGGCCTCATTGTCTCTGCCCTTGTATCATAGGTCTGTCTCCAGTGGCAGAAGGGAACCTTTCCCCGCCAAAGAGCAGGGCTTTCTTTCCCTCTGGGTTCCATGAGTGGTCACAGGGGTCCACCTTATCCCTAGCAGAGAGGCAGAAGGAGGGGCCCAGCTCTTGTTTCCTGCTGTCTCCAGACTCAGGTAGACATGGTTGCTTTGGATAGTCGCAAGCCACCTTTTTAAGCTTTTCTTTATGGCAATAAGAGCTAGAAACTTACTTTTGGACAATTAAAGTAGAAATTATGAAAACACACAACCCCAGGACCAGGGGTACTAGGCATGAGGCTGCAGCATCTGTGCCTTAATGGGGCCCTACTCAGACTGATATTGAGCAGAGGCCATTAACATCTGGCAGCTGATTGGTTCCTGCTTTCCAGTGTGCAGATGCATATCTCTGGCACTTCACTTCCTTTCCATCTTTGGTGTCTCAGTATTCAGGAAGCACACTGAATGTATTGCATGTCTACCTGGGAAAGGCCTCATCATGGACACGTTCCTTCTAACTCTTCTCATTTCCAAGCTAAATAATCCTAGTCTTTACAATCACTCACCAATACATTCTATAGTCACTTTTGGTTTGTCTTTTTTCCTGGGCAGGCAGCAATCGTTTCTATGATAACATTGAAGATATGATCGGATACAGACCACAGCCATTAATTAAATGGTGTTGGATGGTCCTAACTCCTGGTATTTGTGCTGTAAGTATTGATCTGAATTATTTGGTCTGGAATACATAGGTTTTCTGCAGATTTTTTTCCGGATGTTTGAGGCTAATAAATTAGGGTACGTCTACACTGCACGCTTATTTCGAAATAAGCTATTGCGGAAGAAACATTCCAAAATAGCTTATTTTGAAATAGCACATCTACACAAGGAAGCCTCAAAATTAGTCCAAGGCAGGCTTCCCTAATGTGGGTGTGCTACCTCTATTTAGAGCGCCAGGAGGCACTGGGGAGTAATTAGTTTGAATGGCCCTGGGGAGGAGCTATTTTGAAATAGCAGCAGTGGAATGTCCACACTACTGCTATTTCGAAACAGCAATTTTGGAAAAGGCGTTATTCTTCGTGGAATGAGGTTTACAGAAGTCAGAATAAGCTGCCTGTTATTTAGACATTATTTTGAAAAAATGAAATTGCTATGTAGATGCTGCTGTGTAGAAATAAGAAATAATCATTGTGGTATGTGGCATATATTTTATTTGAAGAAGCTTACAGTAGATTTGGTAAGAATTAATGTTAACTTCATTTGCCCTATGCACATAGTTCTAGTGCAGGCCTGCACAACATACGGCCCGAATGCAGCCCACAGGGGCTCACTGTGCGGCCCGTGCCGACTACGGATGGCGCAGCCCCATCCGATCCGCCAGCCGGGTGGAGGAGCGGAGTACCGCCGGGGGGGGGGAAGTGAGGCGATTCTTGCTGCTGGGCTGCCTGCATGCAGCTCCGGTGCGAGGAGGCGGGGCGTGAGCCAGAGGGTGGGACGCCGGCAGACGCCAGGATGCTGGCGTGATGTCGCATCGTGACGTCACGGCTGGCAACCGCCGGATTCAAAAAGGCTCCAGCAGCCCCGCAACCTGGAAGGCAGAAGCCAGATAAGGGAGGGGAAGGGGCTTGTGCTGAGGGGAGGGGGGCAGGTCAGGAGAAAGGGGAAGGCACAAGGGGCAGGGTGCAGGAGAGACAAATGCCAGGGGGACAAGTGGAGACACACGTGGTGTTTTTTTTTTTTGCTCACCAAAAATTTTTAGCCCACGTGTTTGGTATTTTTTGGGAGAGCATCCCTACTTGCAGCCTGCAGCTGTTTTCTTTGGAGTAATATGGCCCTCGCCACTTTCCAAGTTGTGCAGGCCTGTTCTAGTGCTTTCCGTAACAGGAAGAAGCAGTACTGGAGACCTGTGATTCCATCACTGGTGAAATACTACTTGGCTCTGCTCCATTCCTGTACCTTAGCTCTGCCTAGCACATGTCAACCTGTTCTAATTCCTGCTGGATAACAGTCCAAAACTTGAGAGGAGAGCATACAAAACTTTAGCTGTTTACTTGAAAGATTCATACTCTTTGATGCTTTTCCTACCAGACTCCATGACAAGGACTTCCGTTAACTCCAGCAATTGTGTTTTCCCACTTGGCTCCCACTGCCAAAGCACTGCCCACACCTTTGCTTTTTGTTGGTAAAAATTTTGGTTGTTCAGGAAGAGACTGTTTTTTTCTCACCCTTGAGCAACAAAAGTTTTAGCGATGAAAAGTAGACAAAGCCTTTGTAAAGTGCTTTGAGAGCTACATCTGAAAAGCACTACAAGTGCTTCTTTTGCTGGGTGTATTTATTCTATACCATTCCATAGTGCAAATTCCTTAGTTACACATCTGAGATTTGTGCACACAAATATAAGCTTTTGCACATTCAAAAGATTTCACATGCAATATTGTAGGTGCAAATGTAGAGACTGTCTCAAAACCAATAATGTTGCCCTTATTTTCTAATAGTGACAGATTTGAAACTAGTTTGCTCATTTCTCATATCACACCTGGTTTGCCAGACCCAAAATTGGAGAAGGTGGTAGACATGATATACCTTGATTTTAGCAAAGCTTTTGATACGGTCTTCCACAGTATTTTTTCCAGCGAGTTAAGGAAGTATGGTTTGGATAAATGGACTGTAAAGGGGATAGAAAGCTGGCTAGATTGTCTGGCTCAATGTGTACTGATCAATGGCTCGATGTTTGGTTGGCGGTTGGTATCAAGCGAAGTGCCCCAAGGGTCAGTTCTAGGGCTGGTTTTGTTCAATATCTTTATTAATGATCTGGACAAGGGGATGGATTGCACCCTCAGCAAGTTTGCAGATGACTTGGGGGAAAGGTAGATACATTGGAAGGTAGGGATCCAGAGTGACTTAGACAAACTGGACAACTGAGCCAAAATAAATCTGATGAGGTTCAACAAGGACAAATGCAGAGTCCTGCACTTGGGACGGAAGAATCCCAAGCAATATTACAGTCTGGGGATTGACAGGCTAAGCAGCAGTTTGGCAGAAAAGGACCTGGGGATTACAGTGGATGAGAAGCTGGATAATAGTCAATAATGTCAACAGTGTGCCCTTGTAGCCAAGAAGGCTAACAACATATTAGGATGCATTAGGAGGAGCATTTCCATCAGATTTAGAGAAGTGAGTATTCCCCTTTATTAGACACTAGTGAGGCCACATCTGCAGTATTGCGTCCAATTCTGGGTTCTGCATTACAGAAGGGATGTGGATGCATTGGAGAAAGTCCAATGGAGGGCAACAAAAATGATAGGGGGGGGTCTGGAGAACATAATTTATGAGGAGAGGCTGAGGGATTTGGGCTTATTTAGGCTATGTCTAGATCTCAGGCTTTTATGCAAGAAGCTTTTGTCGGCGGAGATCTTCCGCAAAAACTTCTTGCGCAAGGGAGCATCCACACTGCAAAAGCACATTGAAAAAGCAATGCGCTTTTACGAAAGAGAGCGTCCAGACTGCCTGGGTGCTCTCTCACATGTAAACAGTGATTGCTATGGACGGAATGGCCACCAGGGCACCTGTGCTTTTTCCTCTTCCCTCTTCTTGCGCAAAACAACCTTCTTCCCCGTCCACATACTCCTTTTTGTGCAAGAGCTCTTGCACAAAAAGGCATTCTTCCTTGTAGAATGAAAATTACCAACTGCGCAAGAACCCCTCTGATCTTCCAATTTACTTGCGCAAAAACGCATTTGAGGTGTGAACGCTCCACAAATTCTTGCAGAAAAACGGCCATTTTTCCACAAAAACTCTGTAGTGTAGACATAGCCTGAGTCTACAGAAGAGAAGAGTGAGGGGGGATTTGATAGCAGCCTTCAACTACGTGAAGGGAGGTTCCAAAGAGGAGGAGAGAATCTGTTCTCAGTAGTGACAGATGGCAGAACAAGGAGCAATGGCCGCAAGTTGGGGGAGATTTAGGCAGGATATTAAGAAAAGCTATTTTACTAGGAGAGTGGTGAAGCTCTGGAATTGGTTACCTAGGGACCAGGAGGAATCTCCATTCCTAGAGGTTTTTAAGTCCCAGCTTGACAAAGCCCTGACTGAGATGATTTAGTTAGGGTTGGTCCTGCTTTGGGTAGGGGGTTGAACCTCTTGAGGTCTCTTCCAACCCTATGTTTCTATAATTCTGTGATTCTAAAACTATGCAGTTATGCTTTGCCATCAAAGTTCAAGTTTTATTGTCAAATGAAAGGATTTACATTTGATAGATGGCTTGTTTCTGTGGAATGAACTGTGATGTTAATTCTTTGAGATGGACAGAAAAAGGATATTGATGTCTCTGACTTCAAAGTTTTACATTATTTCAGATTCCTGTGTGAGAGTGACCTGCCTGTGCAGTGATTTCATGTTTTCCCTGTTTAACAGACAGTGTGGCGTCAAATATAATTAATGTATTTCTTACCTTATTTCAGGGAATCTTCATCTTTTTCCTGGTGAAATATAAGCCTTTGAAATACAACAATGTGTATACATACCCAGACTGGGGATATGGCATAGGCTGGATGATGGCCCTCTCATCCATGCTTTGTATTCCTTTATGGGTCTGCATTAAGTTGTGGAAGACAGAGGGAAATATTTTAGAGGTGAGAGGTATTTTTGGAATTACATCCATGTATGCAGAAGTGTGTAACTGTTCTCTTCCGAAGACTAAGCACAGTTCAGACAAAGAAAGAGCATTCTTTTTCATGCAATGGTCCACAGAGCCATCACAGTGGTATGCCCATTTGTTTGCAAGCTGGAGGCTGTCACTGGCTTCAGGGTTATGCCCTATCCTCTAATGTTTCCTCTTACTTTCTCTCCCCCTGTAGCAGTTGGTGACTCATTGAGCCCTCCCTGCTTCAGAGCTTGTCTAAGGGAAAGCCTAAACTTTATTTCACATTTTTATATTAACAATTCAATAACATGTCTATCTAATCCCCAGCCTATGTCTGCTTTTGGTTTTAGGGAGATGGTCTGCTAGCTCTGCCTCTGTCTGTGTAGCATTTGCAGTGTCTGGTGCCCTTGCAAAGTTCTGGGGAAAATTATGGCCAAGAAAATCCAATAAAAAAAGGAACAGTCTGTGTTTCCTGCTTCCCACTATATAGTGTCTCCAGTAGGGCAGCTCAGCCGGCTCTTTGGGCACGGAGAAGTTCCCTCACAGCCTAGACTGCTAGGTGGCCCCTTGCCCTCATGCTGGGGATAATCCCTGGTGCCTGTTTCCCTGCTCCCATGTATTAATAACTGGTTAGGAATAAAGTTTTCAGACTGGAGAGAGATGACTAGTGATGTCCCAAAAGGGTCTGTACTGAGACCAGTCCTATCCAACATATTCATAAATGAGCTGGAGAAAGGGATAAACAGTGAGGTGGCAAAAATTGCAGACGATACTAATGTTGGAAACCAAAAATGTAGACACCATGTAGATTCAAGCAGGAAGGTTTATTACACACAGCGCTGGCAGAGTGCCGCCTTGCCACTTGGGCTCAGGGAACACTGCCGAGTAAATGATTACAAGATACTAGAAAGGGAGCTGATGGGCAGAGTGAAACAACGGGGAGGCGGAGTCAGAGCCCCTTAGGTTCTAGCAGCAAAGCACCATAAGCCAATAAGCCAAAAAATCTAAAGATTACACAGTAACTCCGCCCACGGCTCAGGTTAACACAATTGCTAAACACAAGTATATGTCCCCACCCCTCCTCCCAAGAAGTGCAAGGCATAGCTACATTCCAATTGGGATGCATAGGAGTGGTTACGGTGTCTTTCCGATAGGTGAAGTCCATAGGTGCTTGTCTAGGGGTATGGAGCAAAAAAAAAACAAAACAAAATGATATACGCAGCAAGCAATTATTTAAAGTATGCCTTTGATAGATTTGCAAGTTGGGCTCGTGAAGGGGGGGAGGGGTGCTATTTTGAGTTCCTTGGCAGCAATTCATAGTTGGCCTTGAGAGGGCAGTTGTCTCTCTCTCCAGAGAATGGCCCAGAGTCTGAGGCTCCCTCCAGGGCTTTGGCCTTGCATGGGTATTTGACACACATGATATGAGAGTTTAGTTATGCCTCCCTACCTAATATTCTTCTTCTTTGGCTCTCTACTTTAGGATAAACAGGGAGGGTTGCTTTTTATGCTCATCCTGTTTTCCCACTAAAATCAAGGCTTTAGCCAGGCCAGCTAGTCCTTATAAGTCTTAGGCCAACTGAGCAGTAGGCCTCTAGAAAGATTAGCCAGAGACCATAGTTTAAGGGCCTACTGGCTATCACAGAGGGTTAAAACCTGTTCCTACACTAAACTGCTCGAGATAGTTAAGAACAAAGCAGACTGTGAAGAGCTTCAAAAGAATCTCACAAAATTAGATGACTGAGCCACAAAATGGCAGATTAATTTTAATACTGATAAATGCAAAGTAATGCATATTGGAAAACATAATCCCAACTATATATACAAAATGATGGGCACTAAATTAGCTGGTGCCACTCACAAGGGAGCTCTTGGTCATTGTGGATAGTTTTCTGACAATATCCACTGCAGCGGCAGTCAAAAAAGCAAACAGAATGTTAGGAATCATTAAAAAAGGGACAGAGAATAAGACAAAATATTTTATTGCCACTATACAAAGCCATGGTACGCCCACATCTTGAATACTGCATGCAGATGTGGTTGCCTCATCTCAAAACTTGCGAACAGGAGCAGCTAACAGGGAGTTTTGAGAGGGAGAACTCCAGGTAAAAGAGGAGTAAAAACGGGACCCTTGTGGTAAGTGGCTGTCTGGAGTGTGTGTTTGTGTGTGGGGGAGTTATTTGCTGTGTGCTGAGCTTGTGTTTGTGTGGTTGGTTGGTTGGTTTGTTTGTTTGAAGGAGCTTCTAAAAGGTTTGAAATCTAGAAGCCTCTGTTAATTGGCTGAGCCTCAGTCAGGGGGAGGGGCTACCAGAGCTATATAAGCCTGTGACTCAGCGACCAGGGAGCTTGCGAACAGGAGCAGCTAACAGGGAGTTTTGAGAGGGAGGTTAGAGGGCACGAGGGACTTCTGACCTTCTTTAAAACATAACTCTTATAATAATCGATATTCCAGAGGTTTAAAAGAATCCCAGTTTCTGCTTAAACTTATTCATTAGAAAAATGGAGACAGAAGCCCAGCAGCAGAGTGGGGGCTATCCTGTTTATTGCGTCGAGTGTAATATGTATGATTACCTGCCCTGTGGGCGGGTGGCGTATGTGTGCACCCGTTGCAAGGAGCTCCTGACCCTCAGAGACCGGGTTCGGGCTTTGGAGGATAGGGTGGCTGAACTGGAGGAGCTAAGGGAGGTAGAGAGATATGTTGATGAGACTTTCCGGGACATTGTAGTACTGTCCCACCTCCAGTCTGAGAGCCCCAGTGCTCTTAAGGAGGATGAAAGTCTCAAGCGAACAGAGCATTCAATGGGAGTAGAGGGAAACCATCCCATAGTTGGAACCCTCCTCCCAGAGGATGTTGCGGTATCCTCTTGCACTGAGGATACCTCTGAGGGGGAGGGAATGCCAGTTAGGAAGAGGCAGGTGTTAGTAGTGGGTGATTCGACTGTTAGAAACATAGATAGTTGGGTTTGTGATGACCGGGAGAACCGTATGGTCACTTGTCTGCCTGGTGCGAAGGTTGCAGATCTCTCGAGGCATCTAGATAGACTTATGTGTAGTGCTGGGGAGGAGCCGGTGGTCGTGGTACATGTAGGTATCAATGACGTAGGGAAGGGTAGGAGAGATGTCCTGGAGGCCAAATTTAGGCTGCTAGGAAAGAGACTGAAATCCAGGACCTCTATGGTGGCATTCTCGGAAATGCTTCCAGTTCCACGCGCAGGGCCAGGTAGGCAGGCAGAGCTTCAGAGTGTCAATGCGTGGATGAGACGATGGTGTAGGGAAGAGGGGTTTAGATTTATTAGGAACTGGGGACACTTTTGGGAGAGGGGGAACCTATACAGGAAAGATGGGCTCCACCTAAACCAGGGTGGAACCAGACTGCTGGCACTAAACATTAAAAAGGCTGTAGAGCAGTTTTTAAACTAAGAGATGGGGGAAGGCCGATTGGTGCGGAGATGCACGTAACTCGGAGGGAGACTTCTCTTAGAGGAGAATCCATTGATAGAGATTATCTAAGCTGTAGTCAGAAAGAGAAGAGGGGAGAGGGCAAACCATGGGCCAGAGCAGACAAACAACCGCATACAAAGGAATCCAATGCACCAGGAAAGGGCAGACAAATAAGCAGTGGCAAATTTTTAAAGTGCTTCTACACAAATGCTAGGAGTCTGACTAATCAGATGGGTGAACTAGAGTACCTCGTATTAAATGAGGAGATTGACATAATAGGCATCACTGAAACCTGGTGGAATGAGGAAAATCTGTGGGACACAATCATACCGGGATATAAAATATATCGAAAGGATAGAGCAGGCTGGGTGGGTGGTGGAGTGGCACTGTATGTGAAAGATAATGTAGAATCAAATGAAATAAAAATATTAAGTGAATCAACATGTTCAATAGAATCGCTATGGATAGTAATTCCATGCTCCAATAATAAGAAATTAGCAGTAGGGATATATTACCGACCACCTGACCAGGACAGCGATACTGACATTGAAATTCTGAGGGAGATTAGAGAGGCTACCAAAATAAAGAACTCTATAATAATGGGGGATTTTAATTATCCCCATATTGACTGGGTACATGTCACCTCAGGAAGAGAAGCGGAGATAAAATTTCTCAATGGCCTAAATGACTGCTTCTTGGAGCAGCTGGTGCAGGAACCCACAAGGAGAGAGGCAATTTTCGATTTAGTCCTGAGTGGAGTGCAGGATGAGGTCCAGGAAATAACCGTTACAGGACGGCTTGGGAATAGTGACCATAATATAATAACATTCAACATTCCTGTGGTGGGTAGAACACCTCAGCAGTCCAGCACCCTTGCATTTAATTTCAAAAAGGGGAATTACACAAAAATGAGGAGGCTAGTTAAACAGAAATTAAAAGGCACAGTGACTAGAGCCAAATCCCTGCAAGCTGCATGGAAACTTTTTAAAGACACCATAATATAGGCCCAACTTAAATGTATACCCCAAATTAAAAAACATAGCAAGAGACCTAAAAAAGTGTCACCGTGACTTAACAACCATGTAAAAGAAGCAGTGAGGGACAAAAAGGCATCTTTTAAGAAGTGGAAGTCCAATCCTAGTGCGATAAATAGAAAGGAACATAAACACTGTCAAATCAAGTGTAAAAATGTAATAAGAAAAGCAAAAAAAGATTTTGAGGAACAGCTAGCCAAAAACTCAAAAAGAAATAACAAAATGTTTTTTAAGTACATTAGAAGCAGGAAACCTGCTAAAAAACCTGTGGGTCCCCTAGACGATCGAACTATAAAAGGCGCAATCAAGGACGATAAAGCCATTGCAGAAAAACTAAATGATTTCTTTGCTTCAGTCTTCATGGCTGAGGACGTTGGGGAGATTCCCAAATCTGCACCGTCCTTTGTGGGTGATGAATCTGAGGAACTGTCCCGGATTGAAGTGTCATTAGAGGAGGTTTTGGAACAAATAGAAAAACTTAATGTTAACAAATCTCCGGGACCGGATGGCATTCATCCAAGGGTTCTAAAAGAACTCAAATGGGAAATTGCTGAACTATTATCTGCGGTTTGTAACCTATCCTTTAAATCGGCTTCCGTACCGACGTGACACCAATATTTAAAAAGGGCTCTAGAGGCGATCCGGGCAATTACAGGCCGGTAAGTCTAACTTCAGTACCAGGCAAATTAGTCGAAACAATCGTAAAGAATAAAATTGTGAAGCATGCAGAAGAACATAATTTGCTGGACAAAAGTCAACATGGTTTCTGTAAAGGGAAATCCTGTCTTACTAATCTATTAGAGTTCTTTGAAGGGGTTAACAAACATGCGGACAAGGGGGATCCAGTAGATATAGTATACTTAGATTTTCAGAAAGCCTTTGACAAGGTCCCTCACCAAAGGCTCTTGTGTAAATTACATGGCCATGGGATAAGAGGGAAGGTCCTTTCTTGGATTGAGAATTGGTTAAAAGACAGGAAACAAAGGGTAGGAATAAATGGTAAATTTTCAAAATGGAGAGAGGTAACTAGCGGTGTCCCCCAAGGGTCAGTCCTAGGACCAATCCTGTTGAACTTATTCATAAATGATCTGGAGAAAGGGGTAAGCAGTGAGGTGGTAAAGTTTGCAGATGATACCAAACTGTTTAGGATAGTCAAGACGGAAGCAGACTGTGAGGGACTCCAAAAAGATCTCACCAAACTGAGTGATTGGGCAACAAAATGGCAAATGAAATTTAATGTGGATAAGTGTAAAGTAATGCACATCGGGAAAAATAACCCCAACTATACGTACAGTATGATGGGGGCTAATTTGGCTACGACAAATCAGGAAAGAGACCTTGGAGTTATCGTGGACAGTTCTCTGACAACGTCCACACAGTGTGCAGCAGCAGTCAAAAAGGCAAATAGGATGCTAGGAATTATTAAGAAAGGGATAGAAAATAAGACACAGAATATCTTACTGCCCCTGTATAAAACTATGGTACGCCCACATCTTGAATACTGTGTACAGATGTGGTCTCCTCACCTCAAAAAAGATATTTTGGCCTTGGAAAGGGTTCAGAAAAGGGCAACTAAAATGATTAGGGGTTTGGAACGGGTCCCATATGAGGTGAGGCTAAAGAGACTGGGACTTTTCAGTTTAGAAAAGAGGAGACTGAGGGGGGATATGATAGAGAGATATATAAAATCATGAGTGGTGTGGAGAGGGCCGATAAAGAGAAGTTATTTATTAGTTCCCTAAATAGAAGAACTAGAGGACACCAAATGAAATTAATGGGTAGCAGGTTTAAAACTAATAAAAGAAAGTTCTTCTTCACACAGCATGTAGTCAGCCTGTGGAACTCCTTGCCAGAGGAGGCTGTGAAGGCTTGGACTATAATAGAGTTTAAAGAGAAGTTAGATAATTTCATGGAGGTTAGGTCCATAAAAGGCTATTAGCCAGGGGATAAAATGGTGTCCTTGGCCTCTGTTTGTCAGAGGCTGGAGAGGGGTGGCAGGAGACAAATCGCTTGATCATTGTCTTCGGTTCACCCTCTCTGGGGCACCTGGTGCTGGCCACTGTCGGCAGACAGGATACTGGGCTAGATGGACCTTTGGTATGACCCAGTACAGCCATTCTTATGTTCTTATGTTCTTATTTTCTAAAAAAGATATCTTGGCATTGGAAAAAGTTCAGAAAAGGGCAGCAAAAATAATTACGGGTTTGACTAGCTGCCATATGAGGCAAGGGTAATAAGACTGGGAATGTTTAGCTTAGAAAAGAGAAGACTAAGGGGGGGGGATATGATACAGTCTATAAAATTATGACTGGCATGGAGAAAGCAAATAAGGAAAAATGATTTACTTGTTCCCATAAAATAAGAAATAGGGGGTCACCAAATGAAATTAATAAGTAGCAAGTTTAAAACCAACAAAAAGAAATATTTCTTTACACAATGCACAGTCAACCTGTGGAACTCTTTGCCAGAGGATGTTGTGAAGACCAGGACTTCAACAGGGTTAAAAAAGAGCTAGTAAGTTCATGGAGGTTAGGTCCATCAATGGTTATTAGCCAGGATGGCTAAGAATGGTGTCCCTGGCCTCTGTTTGTCAGAGGCTGGGAATGGGCACAGGGGATGTCTAAACTACACCCCTCTGCAGACAAAGGGATGTAGATTAGGCACATCGCTATTGCAAATGAAGCAGGGATTTAAATATCCCGCGCTTCATTTGAATAGAAATGGCCGCCGCTTTTTGCTGCCGTGGCACTTTGCTGGCAAAAAGCGGCAGTCTAGATGGGGATCAGTCGACAAGGAAAGCCTTTTCCGACCTATCCTGTAAACCGAGCATAAGGGATCGGTTGGAAAAGGCTTTCCTTGTCAACTGATCCCCATATAGACTGAAGAGCTGAGTGTGCACCTTCCCCACATCCCACCATCACCGCACTGAAGGAAAGGCAGGCTGCTGCTCTCACCAGGCCAGCCAGAAATCCAGGAAGGATGCCACGAAGCCCATGTCCTCCAATAAGCCTCACTAAGGGTAAGGCTACATTAGCTCGTTAGTTCGAGCTAGGTAGTCTAATGAGGGCAACCGGAGTTGCAAATGAAGCCCGGGATTTAAATATCCCGGGCTTCATTTGCATGTTCCCGGGCGCCGCCATTTTAAAATCCCCCTTAGTCCGAACTCTGTGCCCGCGGCTACACGCGGCACGGACTAGGTAGTTCGAATTAAAGATCCTAATTCGAACTACCATTACTCCTCGTGGAACGGGGATCTCTAATTCGAACTACCTAGTCCGTGCCACGTGTTGCCGTGGGCACAGAGTTCGGACTAAGGGGGATTTAAAAATGGCAGTGCCCGGGAACATGCAAATGAAGCCCGGGATATTTAAATCCCGGGCTTCATTTGCAACTCCGGTTGCCCTCATTTGCTTACCTAGCTCGAACTAGCGAGCTAGTGTAGACATACCCTTATTTCCTAAGTAAATTCAGGAAATTTTCTTCTTTGCTTAAGCATCAAAGTCTGATCCTTGGGAGCACTGACAATCTCCTGTGAAAATATTTGTGTCTCCTGTCCTGAGATCTACTAGTAGAAAATTCAGTTCACTGAATATTCACTGAATTCTGTGTTGGTCTTTCAGTCTTAGCCAATGTCATTTCTTCTTTTTTTTGGCAGCTGAATGCCATCGGGAAGATGGAGGAGCGTTATATATAATCCATCTTATCTCAGATGTTCATATTTAAAGACTAATTCTGCTCTTCCTTCCCTGGAGCCAGGCTGAATAAAATTGCAGTGTAACAGCTCTGTGGACCTTAGCATGAAAAATAGCAAAATGTATCCATGCTGATGTGAAAAAAGTCCTTTCTTTGAGTAATGAAATCCACTGATTTGGCCCACCCTGGAAACAAATGAATCATCTGGAATAGAAATGGAAATTGATATATCATCATGCTCTTCAATAGCAGAAATTGTCATGCTTTTCCTCAAAGTATACTTAGCACTATTGATAATTCAGCAAAGCAGATTGGAATTCTCCTGGTTGCAGAAGCTAATTCACTTGGAGGGAACTTCAGTCGGCAGAGCATTCCTCTGCTGTCAATGACTGACAGGTCCACTTTTGCCCCAACGCTCAAGCAAGCTGAAATACAATTGTAACTGATTTGTGAACCCTATCTCTTAAAGGAGGGATATTTTTATGTAAACACTTCAGTTCAATATTCAGACCCCCTGTGAAATGCTCTTGCATATCTGCTCTGCTTTTCTCACTATGCCTTGCTAGAGCTCCTCAAATTCACTTGCATAAGTGGCACCTTAGCCTTCATGCTTACTCTCTGCAAAGGAATGAATAGCATTCTATGTGAAATTAAGTGTTTGATCAAGTGTGTGTGGGGTTTGCTAGATTGGGTTGGGTTGGAATGCTGTGAAAGGAGCCTTTTGATGTGTTGCTCAGTACACCAAAGGGGTCCAGTGGAATGAAATGGGCTTGCAGACATTCCTGTGAAGAAGAGATGAGGATGATTCTGGCTGTGTGTGTTTGTGAAAGAGAGAGAGAGCGATAATGTCTTCCTTTTTCTCCAATGTTTCAGAAATTCAGGAAGTTGGTCATACCTTGCCCAGATCTGAAGATGAGGGGAAAGCTCGGAGCAGGGGCATATGCTGCTACAGTAAATGATTGTGATGCAAAACTGAAAGGCGATGGCAACATTTCAGCCATCACGGAAAAGGAGACACATTTCTGAACGAACTATCATTTTGTTTTATTTTTTGTATAAATAAATAAATTAAATAAATAAAAATACTTCACTTAATTATAGAGGCTGCTTGTTTTGCACAAAATTTATTAACCAGTTAATTTTAAAGTGAACATTGTATAAGTGTTTAAATGATTTTTAATTATTATAAGTAACAATTCTATAAAAGAAAAATAACTAGTATAGTATTGTATGATAATGATGACTTGTAATACGGTGATTTCAGTAAATGTTTTATAGATTTTAGAAGGACCTGTATAATGTGCTGTAAAACTTTTCTACTTGGATTTTTTTGGAAGGCATAATGTTGTATACATGTATCTATTCTAATCTGTAAGCATTTCAGACCATTTCAATTACTAATGTATGTATATAAAGAGGATCACAATGTCCTTTTGTTTATATTGGAGGGAGTTTTGGAGTACTAGTAATTCAGCTCTATCATCTTTGTATATGAAGCTGAGATTGACCCAAAGCCCACTGAAGTAAATGGGAATCTTTCCCATTGTCTTTAAGGGACTTGGCTCCTGCTGCTTGGGAATCAAACTCCAGGCCTGAACCCTTCAGACCTTGTGTCAGAATTAGAGCTGTAGGCTTAGGCCTTGTACTTAGCAGAGCACTATTTGCAGGGTGAGTACTCTTTCTGGGGCCTCAGGAAATACCACCTGGTAGATGTCTCCTCTGTGCCTGAGCTTCTCAGAACAGCTATATATAGAAATGTGGTGGCTATTTTCATGAAGATCTCTAGAGGCTATTTTTTTTAAACCTCTGAATTTTGTCATTGTGAAGTCATTGGTGTCTGATCTCACCTATTCTACTTCTTGGAACATTTGAAGCTATTCCATGTTGTCTCTGACTAGCTAAAATTCCTTGCATGTGGTTGTGCTTTTCCTATTTCCTGAGTTGAAATGTTTGTTTTGTTAAACAGAAAGGGAGTCCCAATAACAATGTCCTTAGATGAAGAGATAGAACTTATTTCATAGATATCCCCCCTGTAGTGAAATCCAGAATGAAATAATGACTATAGCTAGCACTTACATGACTCTTTTAATCTTCAAAACATTTTTGAAATATTACTGAGCTAGGCAGGCATTCTGCCCCTCTTACTGGAGTCAAACTACCAGTGAAGACAAAATGAGAGTTTGCTTGGGAAAGGAGCCAGTAGCAGTTGACTGTACCTGTACAACAGCCCTGTGTGGTAAGTCATATAGGACAACTTTTGAAGATGAGACAGGGGCATCCCCAACACTACAAAAAAAGTAGGAACTGGGTTTTGAAATCAGGATTTTTCTATCAGTTGCTTGAGCAACCCTAATTGACTTCAGTGGATGTCACTAACTGGTCGAATGATTAGACCATAGGGCTACATCTACACTGCAGGCTTTTTTCACAAGAACAGCTCTTCTTGCGCAAAAACTTGCCGGGTGTCTACACTGCACTGCGCATTCTTGCGCAAGTAAATTTACAGTACAGCGTCGGAAAACAGGGCTTCTTCCAGAAGAGTTGTTCTTCTTCCCACGAGGAATAAGCCCTCTTGCACAAGAGCTCTTCCACAAGAAGGCAGTATAGACAGGCAACATGATTTTCTTGCACAAGAAACCCCTATGGCTAAAATGGCCATCAGAGCTTTCTTGCTCAAGAGAGCGTCCACACTGCCATGGACACTCTTGTGCAAAAGCACATCTCTTGCACAAAAGCACATGGCAGTGTGGACGCGCTCTTGTGGAAGACCTTTTGCACAAGAACTCTTGCGCAAAACAGTTCTTCCGCAAGAAGCCTGCAGTGTAGATGTAGCCTAGGGGTTTCCAATTAACAGTTCCGAGATCAAACTGCTAGACTATCTTGCTTTCTCTCACACACACACTATTCCAAACACTACTACTGGATAATTTTTTCCCTCTTCCCTAAGGCTGACAGGATACCTCTGACTCAGTGGCTGGGTGAGACATTGGTGAGTTTGCTGTCTCACAAAGTCTCATTTCACCAGCTAATGTGCAAGCAACAGCATAACAGAAAATTGGAGCAATGTCACAGCGCCCCCTGTTCAGAAGAGTTGAAATTCACCCATGCTGGGAAGCCCAACACAATGGATATATCTACACTATAGAGTTTTTTCAGCAAAAGGGCCATTTTTCTGAAAAAACTTCAATTATGTCCACACTGCAATCGTGGTCTTCTGAAAAAAAATTGAAAGAACAGAGGGGGTTTTTCCAACGTTGGTAATCTTCATTCTATGAGGAAGAAGCCTTTTTCTGAAAGGCGTGTGTGGATGTGGAAGATGGAGTTCTTTCTAAAGAAGAGGACAGAGGAAAAAGCACAGGTGCCCTGGTGGCCACTCTGTCCATAGTAATCACAGCTGAAATGCAAGGTAGCGTCCATTCAGTGCAGACGCTATCTTTTGAAAAAGCAGATCACTTTTTCGATGCACTTTGGCAGGGTGGACACTCTCTTTCAGAAGAAGTTTTTCCAGAAGATCTCTTCCAGAAAAGCTTCTTCTGAAAAAAACCTGCAGTCTAGACATAGCCAATGTATTGTTAGGGAAAGCTTGACTGGGACTAGAGTGGTACCTCTTGCTGGCCCACAGCACAAGGGTGAATTTCACCCATAGTTTCTCGTATATCTTAACAGTACATAGAGATTTGACAATTTAATGTGATCTTAAGATAATTTGCATAGCTTCTGTAAGATGTTCAGTACAGTCATTTCCTCAAATCAATCTCTATAATGTAATGGCCCTTTTTGAGAGGGCCTGGGACTGGAGGAGAAAATTGTTCTTTTATCAACCTAAAACTGTAGTCCACATGTTTTCATGTGACTGGTGACTTTGGAAGCCTTAATTTTTGGGTGCTTAACAAGAGACTGCTTAAAGGGGCCTGACTTTCAGAGAGTGCTGAGCATCTAGTGAAAATCAGATTCCTCTGAGGAGCATACAAAAATGGAGATACCCAATATTACTAGTTACTTTTTAAAACCTTAACTGTGATATTTACTGAAGAGAAATGTCATCAGAATTTGCAGCTAGAGAGAACTGTAGAAAATACTGAGTTCTGACTCAATTATATATCAAAATGTTAGAAGTATCTCCATCCCAAGGTCAGAAATCAGTAACTCTTTGAAGCACTAGCAGGTCCTGAGAAACACATCCTGGCCAGCATCCATCTCTGGTCCTCATTCGTGTTCCCCTTCTGAAGGGACCAGACAACTAGCTTATCAAAAACAACTTGCAATGCGTGTGGGTCACCTTGTTGAGGAAGGCATTTTTTTTTTTATCTAGTCTCTCCAAATTATCCTGTTTACTCTACCCATTTCCTAGTGAGTGGTGAAGGGTCTAGAGATTTTGCAATTCTGTGAAGAGTCCTTAACTCATATAATGAGATCCATTAATTTCAATAGAACTACTCATGGGAGTCAAGGCTTCTCATGTGTTTGCAAGAGTGGCCCACTGAAATGTGCCAATTTGTAGGATAGCCAACTCTCTGCACCAGAAACAGGATGATAATTCCAGGCAATTTAGGATAGCCATTTAAATCAAAGCACATTTCTTTGCTGTTGACAAGTGAGTCATGCATTTTAGCTTGTTAATCCACTTTGGACCATCATACTCATCCAAATATCTTTACAGGTACTATGGAACATGCTTCCTACTCTGCTGCTATGAACCATTTTACCAATAGCTTTATACACATACATATGGTTCGGCATGGTCTAAAGCATTATACAGTGTTACTAATTTATGTGTTTGTAAATGTATGCCTGTAATACCTGACCCACTTAACACTTTACTGATTTGTTTTTTAAGATTTGTGGGGTTGGGTTTTTGTTGTTATTTGGTTGTTTGTTTGTTTTTTTTTTGGAGGGGTGCAGAGCAAATTTCCTACTAGTATTTGTGAACTTTTTAAAAAACAAAATAAGAAGAAAAAAGGAATTCTATCATCACCACAACAACTTTTTGTATGCAGTAGAAGCAATATTGCCCTTTTCTGAGGTAGTCACAGTATTATGGAGAAAAAAACAAAACCCAGACACTGAACAACCACCAAGGTATATGTTCTGTTATGCTCACATTCGCAATTTATTTGGTATTCAAAGATCACAAAGTTTTGACTCCTTACTCATGTTTTAAAATTAAAGAAAATGGGCAAAACTGTATCTGGTGTCCTTGGTTTATGTCAATGTTGCTCACTGGGTATTTATGTGGCCTTCACTGATATCTTTGAGGTATCCCTGTTTTGGTTGCATGACTTGCCCAAAGTCAAAAAGAAAATCTGTGGCTTAGCCCAGGGCCTGTGAGTCTTGTGCCCTATCCATTCAATCATCCTTTCTACTCCAGACAGGACTGTCCTTTGGCAAGAACATTTCCTTTGGCATGATATTACATTCTGATGGAGATCATAATTTAGCACAAGCTGATAATGTTGCATGTCATGCTGATTTAAGTGCTGATAGATGATCTGCTTCCCATTCTCAGCAGTCGATATGATTTGTGCACCTATATTCGTGCACTTGCCACTGGCAAGTGTCAGAGTGAGAAAGTTGGATTGGGTAATGACCCACCTGATCAGAGGATTACCTGAACCATATGGTTTGGTTCAGCAACGCTCAAAAAGGTCTGACAGGACTAGAATTTAGTGGGAACGTGCTTTTAGGTAGCTTGTGGACACTTACACTTCCAAACCTGGCTGGAAAAATGGAAGCATAAAGCTGTATGAAAACAACATTGGCTGCAATTCTTTGTACCCTTAAAAAGGATTGGCTGGAACTCATTTTGAGGGATGGATGCTGAGCCAGTTCTTTGGCCTTCCTAAGCCTGTGGTCTGCATTGATGTGTGGGAGCTAGCACTAGAAAGACTTTAATTTACAAAAGTCATTCACTCGCCCTTTCACAAAGCAGAAAACATAAACCATTATAAACTATTTACTACAGGTAACAGAACCAAACAGCTGGGCACCACATTTGAAGAAAGAGGCTGGGTGATGTGCCTGAAGAGTTCCTTCCTCACCACAATTTTTGTGTTTTCCCAATTTTTTAAGCTCAAAAAGCAAAGTGGACAGGGGGCTGCAGAGAGGGGCATTTGAGAAGGAGCACAAGAGATCCCGCACCCGAACAGGCCGCCAGGAGAGTGAACTAGCTTTGGTGTGAGTGAGTGAGTTTGCTCAACTGTTTTCATTTGGTTTCCGTTCTGTTGCAGGTGATTTCAGTTACTGTGACAGTTGGGATTGTGTGACTGGGAGTGTTTGATCTTTTGCTCCCTTGATTACTCTTGATCAGACTCACTCTGCCTTGGGATTAGCCTTCCCCTGTGTGGCTAACGAGGGGGTAGGCCTGACCTAGGGGAGAAGGCTTTAAAAGCCAGAGGCAGCGTGACCAGGAGAGCAAAGCAGACGGGGGGGGGGGGGGAAGCAGGGGCTGCAGACGGGAGTTTGAGAGGGTGTTCTCTCAAGGAAGACCCACAACACCTGTGCCAACACTGCTTTTGTCTCCTCCATCCAGCTGTCGTTTTATAGGGTCCATGGCTTGCATGTCCCACTTCCTGAAATCCAGGCTGGGGGAACCATCCAATGTGAAAGGTGCTAGCAGGTGGAATCTCTCAGGAAGCAGGCTAGGCTGAGGAGCATCTGAATCCACGAGGAGGTACCTGAATCACGCTTTGAGGTGCACCCCACCCCGTTCCCGAGGGTCTCCCTTTCCAGGACTCCCACCCTCCAGGAACTACAGCCTGAGAATGCCTTATTTCCATAAGGAGGGCCCCAACGATGGACTTCCCCACATCGAACTGGTTGCCCACCAACAGGTAGTTGTCTGGGGTGGCAAGCTTTCAGACAGCAATGGCGACCTGCTTTTCCAGAGTGGGCAGCACATCACTGGAGGGCAGGGGCACACCAGGCACACAATTCCAAAAAAGTAGCCTTCCACATGTGGAAGCTTTGGAGCCACTGATGGTCGACTCCAACTGCTCCATCACTAGCTGGTCCCGCCAGTTGGAACTGGTGTCCAGCCTCCAAAAGCATCTCTCTACTGTGGGCTGTGGCTGTAAGGGCCTTGCTCCTGCACACAGGGAGAGGGTCTCAAGGATGAGCTGGGTGTTGCACTCGTGGAGGGCCATGAAGGCAGCCTGCAGAAACTGCTGCAAAAACTGTAGCATGGCCGTGTGGGACCATCGTATACCCAGGGGCAGCTCCAGCTTGATGTCACAAAGAATGCTTTGGCCTCCAAAAGCTGGGCAATGAGAGCTTTGCACTGCTAAAGCTTTGCTGCCCCTTGGAGAGGTAGGCAAGTATGCAACAGAAGCAGAGAAACAGCTGTCCGGGGAGGGGAGGGTCTCCTTTAAGTGCGTCTCTCAACTAGGCTTAGGCAACAGCACTTGGAAGCAATTGCTGAGCTAATGCCCAGCCTGAACTGATTCTGGGTGGTCTTATATATGAGATAGCACCCAATCAATGAGGAGGCTAGCTTTCGAAAAAGCAGATAGTTTTTTGCGATGCACGTTTGCATCTCTTTTAAAAGAAGTTTTTCTGGAAGATCTGTTGAAAACTTCTTTTAAAAAGAAGCTTGCTGACTAGATGTAGCCTAACTTAATATCCATTGGCAACACTTAGAAGCAGTCAATATAGTTACTCATCTAATGGCTCTATCCATCCCTTCCTAAGATCGTAGTTCATATGGTCTTGTGCAGCATGTTTGGCAGCTTTTCCTAAATGTTATTGTAAATCTGAGCCTTTTAGTGAAAACTCCTGGTTAATCCATCATTATTTTAATAAAAACACCCACTGTTCCTTATTCTGTGCATGAATGACTCACTCTTCCCTTCGCTCCCAAAGGGTGAACAGTCTGCAATGAAGGCAGAGCTAGCGGCATGCCACGCTCAAAAGAGCATGCTACACAAATTCACACAGACACTCCCAGGGGCAATTCCAACTTGGGTTCAGGCCAATTGTATGGAATACAGCTCTGCTTTGATCACTAACCACCGTCATTAAGAATGGCATTTACATAGGCTATGTCTAGACTGCCACTTTTTGTCAGAAAAGATACAAATTGCACTCCGCGCTGAGCTAAATAGCAGCAATCAAGTAACACGTTGGGAGCAGAGCTGGGAAGGTTGGCTTGGATTTTTTGTCTGTTTGCAGATGAGCTACTAGAGAAATATAACAGTCGTTAGTACTGTACACTTATAATACTGAAAGATGGGCTGTTTCAAAGAGCCACAGGTGTGCAGGAGGAGTATCTGACAGATGTGAGATAGACCTATAGATTTTGTAATGTGCGCATACATGAATGATGTGTTGCACATGGAAGACTAGAGTCAGAGTCTTGTTAAAGTTACCGTGTGCTACTCTGGCAGCACAAAGCAGCCAAGAACCTAGCAGCATGGATTTACTATAGTGATTGTTATGCTGCCCCTTCCTGACTGCCCCAACCTAGCAAATATGACAGGGGAAAAGGTGTTACGACTGTACATTCCTCCAGCAATCTCCAGCTGTCTGAAAGCCCCCTCAGAGAGCAGAATTTAGAGCAGCAAATTTAGAGCAGAATTTAGTTGCGACCAATGTGATTTAAGACGCATATCCCACCATGGGCTGAACTGGGAGCCAAATAACTAGTCCCGAGAATGTGAGCCAGAGGTCATTTGTAGTGTTGATCTAAGCACTGGAAACTAGAATTAATTTAACATAGTAATAAAATTACCATCTGATGTGAATAATTTTCAGTTAAATTTAATCCTAAATAATGGCAGTATAAGACCTGACAACCTATTTGCAATCTCCTCAATCATTCAGGCCACTGTAACCTTTAAGTTCAGTTGTGACTAAGTCAGGACAAGCAATAATTCCTTGGACCATTTCGCTTTCAATCATCAAGTGGACTTTGCAGTCTCCTAGAAAGCCTGTATGCGCCTTCCCTGAAGTAGGTGTCCATTTGTGCTCTTAAGTCTTACCACACATGAACTTAATTATCAGTTATTGCTCCCTATGAATGTGTCACAAAAAAAGGTCTCTTTTCCAAATCAATCTCAAAGCAAGCAGGTGGACAGTTACCACTCTGAAAATATTTCCAGCCATGAAGAAAACGCTGGAAAAAAGCAAACTTCCAACACAAAATAGATGATTGTTCCAATAATGGCAGTTTTCACGCTGTTTCACAAAAGGATCCTTAGAGCTTATGTAGTACTGCATAAAGTTACCATTGGTTAAAAATTTAACTTTTTAAAAATATATAAAGTCTAATGAAAAGACTGACATTTGACATTTTCCCTTTCATGGTCCCACTTTTCCTTTTTATCTCCATAAAGGCAGCATTGATTATAATTACAGTGGAGACTGAAATGGTTTTTATATATATACTAGCCAATAGCCCGTCATAAACCGGGATTTTTGGGTCTCTCCTCCATGTCCGTCTCTCTCTTCTCCCCCTCCTGCCTCTCACTCTCTCTTTCTCTTCTCCTCCTCCTCCTGACTCTCACTCGGGGGACCGCGGAGCCCAAATGGCTGCCTGGGCTCCGCACTCCCCATGAGGGGGCAAGCAGCGCAAGTGGCTGTTTCGGCTCCATGCTCCCTGTGCAGCACAGGGACCGCGGAGCCCAAACGGTCTCTTCCGCTGCTTATTCCCACGCAGCAGCCTGGCTGAGCGGCGCAGAACTCAGCCGAGTGCCACGGCGGGAGGGGAAGGGAGGCGGGGCGGTGACATACACTGCTGCATAGGGAGCGTGGATCCCAAACCACTGCTTGCGCTGTTTGCTCCCCCGCGGCGGCCTGGCTAAGCGGCGCAGAAGTCAGCCGAGCGCCACGGCAGGAAGCAACAGCGCCCCCCAGAGGCAACACGTAATGCTACAGCGTTACAGAGTCAGAGACATTGGGCTACCATATATATGATATATATATATATATATATATCTATTCAGTGTATGAAAAACCCTTTTGCTGCACTGAATATATTTGGAATGTAAATTTACACAGTTTAGAGAAACAAAGACTCTGGAGATGAGAGAGACTCCTTTGAGATTCCTTTACCTCTTTCATGCTTTTAAGATGATGAAAATTAAAATTATATTAAGAGACCAATCCTGTAATCTGTCTCCAAAGTTCTCATTGCAGTCAGCCCATTTGAGGATTGCAGTGGATAATTTTCTGCTTTGCATTCTCATGAACTTACCAGTGTGACTGCAGGGTGATCAGCTGGTTTCCAAGTGCTACAGCTAATGCTCAGTCTCCTTATTACCCTGAAGGTAGTGCATGTGAGCCCAGCTATTTATGCACTTGCTGCACTGCAAACATTTGACTTGGTACAAGAGCAATTAATTTGTAGCTGTATGCTCTTGCACTTTCAATTCTAGATCTTATTATTTCTACTATATGTGATTTAGTTTGTTAGTCATGAATGTGAGGCACTGATAGTGCTAGCACAGCCATCCATTTATTTGTGTGGAAGGTGGATTGAGAGGGACTAGCCAGGGAATACTCAGCTCTTAAACACTCTACTCCCCACGTATAGGTCCCAATTCTCCACTGCCTTCCACAGTCATCTATTCTATATTATTCTAATGTTGAGAGTGTATTGAATAAGGCATTAGATTAGGAGAGCTGGGTTATAGTCGCATAGCTACCTCCAACATACTGTATACTCTTAGGATCATCACTTCACTTCACGGTATGTCTCCCAGTCTGGGTAGACAGACATGCACTAGCCCTGTTCCTGCTTGTATGCTAAAAATAGCAATGTGGATGTTGCAGCAAGGGCATGTCTGTCTACTCCATCTGGTAGGCATGCTCCCACCTGCACCGTGGACATATCTTCAGAGTCTGTGCTGACACAAGGACAATG